>OY829476.1:2510000-5010000 GCA_963691745.1 Ditula angustiorana
AACATAAAAGTCACTGAACTCCTAAAAGTAAAAGTCCCATAAAGGAAAGCTTCTTTTCCTTAATACTGTCATTGGAGTATAAAAAGGCATTTACAACCAATTGAAACCGAGGAAAAAAAGTGAAACAGGAACTATTCAATTATATTAACAGTGGCGAGCAACAATAAACTCCGATCGTTCTTAATGATCTTTCGTTTAACGGCTACAATAAAAATACAAAGTAGCTGGTGGCTATTCAAACGAAAATTGACTAACGCGGCACGTGGTTGCAAGGGAAGTGAGGATACAGTTGATACACAACCCCCCACACTTCGGACAGCCAGCCCTATCGCTCAGTCAGTAGCTTCGCGTCGTAGCGTGCGGCCGCCCCTACCCGCCTCCAACCAAGTTGGGTTGCGTCACTCGCGATTAACAAGTGCAACTGTACTAGATAAGTGGCATGGTGGTTCGATGGTGTTATTAAAATGGTGCGACGGCGGGAATTCAGGCGTTCTGTACTCGCCCAATACTGCACCACGCTTTTGTGGCTCCTTACCTGTTTTAATGGTAAGTTGTAAGGGTCAAATTGGGTATAAAAGGGCCGCGGAATTCGATACGGTTCGGTAGATGAGGCCGTTAAGTTTCGAGTGTTTTGTTATACTTGGATGATTTCGTTACTAGTAAGATAATAGCCAAGTTCGGTGAAACGAGTTGGAGAGTAAAGTTGAGACGGTGTTGTTATCTTTTGATTTACATTTGGGTAAAGGGAATTTACGTAGGCGGATCCGTTTCAACGAGGTATATAGGGCACAATGGTTGTTTATGCTAATTGAGTTTTTTAAACTTTCTTTGTCGATTTAAACAAAATTGTATACGTAATGAATAATGAATTTTAAAACACTAATATAGGAAAGTTTTGCACGACATTTTGTATATTGTTGGCTTTATAAATCTCCCTATCGGAATGATTTTAACAAAAACTTGTTTCCTTTGTTTGTATATTTCCGTACCATCCAAATTGAAAAAAAATTAATACTTATAATTTCCTCTTGTCCGTCCGTCCGTGTTTTGATACGTTAACATTTATTTGGTTTCGCGAGTCGGGAAAAACGAATCAATCCGAATCTTTATTTGTTTATTTTCCGATGCTGCTTACCGATTGGAAAAGGTTAAATATTTGTGTGATTGTTTAGGACCAGAAATGTTGCACGTTGTTTTAGGTTTTGGTATCCGGTATCGTTTCGTGTTCGCTGTTTTCAATACGGTAGAGTAAAAAGAGAAAAAAAACATCATTTTTTTTATGCTCGTACCGAAGTTTCTTTCGAATTTTTATTATAAAATTCGTTGTTTCTGGCAAGGAATCTGTGGCTTTATTCGAAGAGCGTGGCACGGAATGCAGATATTGCAGGTTCGAGTCCTGCCGGGTGTCCAAGATTTTTCTCGGTATTGCCATTACAACCAAGTGGATAATTTGGCTTTGAAAGTTTAACTTAAAGAGGATGTAGACTACGTGTAGAGTGCCGAGGTTTCTTTAACCCCCCGAAAAAAATAGGGGTATTATAAGATCCACGTGTGTATCTGTGTGTTTGTATACATGTGACATTGTAGCTCTCAAATCGATAAACCGATTTTGATTTAGCTGTTTTTTTGTCAAATACTACTATAATCGTTTGGACTAACTAAACTAAAACTATATCTTTGTGCAGGGCTTTAAGTAGGTAGGTATATAGTCTGTTTAAACTGAATAAAACTAGACCTTGTTCCCGCTAAATTTTAAAAACATAGGAGATATAAATTTAATTAAAACTAGCGGAAGCCCGCGACTTCGTTCGCGTGGAGCTAGTAGCCTATGTCCGTCAGGGATAGTGTAACTTTCTATCTGTGAAAGAATTTAAGAAATCGGTTTAGTAGTTTCAGACATTACATACATACATACAAACACAAAGAAACAAACTAACAAAGTTTAACTCTTTTTTTATATTAGTGTAGATAGTGTAGATTAGTGTAGATGTAGATTAGTGTAGATAAAAGATTCATATTCATAACATCGTATAAGGTGTTAATAAATACATAAAATATACAAACTTATGAAGTCAATTCATCAATATGAAAAAGGTAAACAAACATCAAACATGGTTTGAATTATTAACCATTTGTTGAGAGACGTGTCTTTGTTCATAAATACTTTTTCTCCCTAAGGCCAAATGTATTTTTCATAATTTTAAAGTACGAGCTAAAACTTAACAATTTTATAAAATTAAGGATTTTCGAAATACCAAGAAAAAGTATCGAGTTCTATTACAATGACTTGATCTTATATGTAGGTTTTTTTTAATACAACAGGAAGGCAAACAAGCAAGTGGGTCACCTGATGGTAAGTGATCACCATCGCCTATAGACACCTGCAACAACAAAGAGAGTGCAGATGCGTTGCCAACCCAGAGGGCTAAGATGGAATACCTCTTGTGCCAGTAATTACACCGGCTGTCTTGCATATTACGGGAAAACAAATACTGTCGTAACTAATGCATCAATGGGAGGAGAAAAAATCGTGACTTGCACATTCGTGGTTGCACATGATCCTATCGGTCTGGTTTTCATGGTATAAGGGTACAGGTCAGTAAACAGATGCTCTAATGTAATATAATCAGGGCTCATCGTTGTTAGAGTACACATAGCACGATGAAGTAGGGATGTAAGATGATACAAAAAAAAATACACTTTAATAAACATTACGAAAATTGAACCAGCTGTTATTATTTTTAAGCCATTCTCTAAACTAAAGCCTCACTATACTTCTAGACACAACATAACATCGTTCTTACACATTTAAAATCAGACCAAGCTATTAAAAACAGATTATTTTATATTTTTTGTCTTAAAAAACATACTGAGTATTTCCAATATAATGATACGATCCGGAATCCTACGGAACACAGAGGAAGGCAACGGTTCAGCGATTCTTTTGGGGTAGCTGGTTCCTATAAACGGCGGTGATCACTTCCCATCAGGTGGCCCTCATGCTCGTTTGTCTCCTTTTGTCTTAAAAAAGATTGCCGCAGTTTAAAGCTAGCAAAACTGTCTAACCGTAGTTTAAGGCTAGCAAAACTATCTAACCGCAGTTTAAGGCTAGCAAAACTATCTAAAATGATATCCCGCGATACTTTCACGTAGGCTGCTTAGGTAGGTCCTTATCTTAGCATCCTTCACTTGATCAAACGAGTTGCCGGTACCTTCCGTTGCGTTATCTTTTCATTGTGCTCTTAGAATTGGGGTCTGAGGCGTTAGTAAAAGTTTCTTAAAGGATTTAGAAAAGAACGATTTAGGCGTTATATTAGGCCTGTAGTGATAGGATCGTTTTTCAAAAAAATACTTACCTACACAAACTTTTCTGCAGAAAGAAATCTACATCTACACTGTTAAAATAAAGAGGTAAACTTTGTCTGCTTGTTTGTCTGTATGTAGCGGGTGATCTCTAGACTTGCTTAACCGATTCCAATCATTCTTTCATTAATAGAAACTAACACTATCCCTGACGGACATAGGCTACTAATTACACGCGAACGAAGTCGCGCGCGTCCGCTAGTACTATACAAGCAAAATGAAGACAATTTAGTCTTATTTACAGTAGCTAGTTAATATGTTAAATATTGTCGGAAAACTATTTGGATAAAATATACAGGATGTTCCTTTTTGCAATAAGTGATTCCTTTTAAACTACGTGCCGTTTGCGCAATAAATTTAAAGTCACGTTGGTGGAATGGTATATTTATATCTTTAATTATCAAGAATTTGTAAATATTTATTGGCCCCTGTTACCTATCGAAAGACCTTTTCTATCTTTGCTTACATTAACAGATATGAGTATGATAGGCAAAGAACAACTGCGTGTTTTTATTATGAAATTGACTCTTATATATATCTTTTTCAACTCTGTACATCGATCCATACAAATGAAATATTTTTTTTTTTATCTGTTCCATAATTTTTTATTTAATTCTTAATTATGAACAAAAACAATACAAACAATAATAACTAAACTAAAATAAATACAATATATACAAACAAAACTCACTTAATATCTAAATAAAACTAAAATAAAAGCTAAGTTAGATCTAAATATGGTAATTACCAAATTTTTTTACAATTTGTAGGGTTCCGACCCCAAAAATATATAAAAGGTGCCCTTATATACCCTGAGTTGTCTTTGAAAAATAGTCAAATCTAGTAAGCCATGTGGGGTACTATGTGAATGAAATGAAATGAATGAATGAAAAAGGCCAAAAAAATAATTGCAAAGTTTAAAATAATTATAATTGATAAACTTATATTTAAAAATAGCAATAGCAGAAAAAGTTGAGCGAACTTTTTAACTAGCGTGTATGTTAATTCTTTCTTGTACAAAAAACATACCTAAATGACTAGGCAGAAGGCAAAGTAGGCGATTTAGGCGACCATGTTTTTGGAAATCATTATAAATTCTTCACAAAAAGACTCAATTTTGCGATTTTGTGTTTACATAGGTTATATTTTATAGAGATATTGTGCGGAGATACAAGACTCTCGGTGCCTGAGTCCGACTTACACTTGCTTTACACAAGAATACTGTTTTGTCTTATTTGAAGGAGCAAAGTTCGCCTAATAAACAAAGTAACGTAACTTAAACAATATGGAGTGAAATTACGTAATTACGATGTCATGTTAATTATCAATATTCTCCGTCCTTCAAAAGACCTTCTCTAATTATCCTCTTCGTTATTTTCGCCAATAAAGCCATAATTTATTGCGCGAAGCACTCCCAAATTGAATCTCTGAAGATTACAATAAAATGAGATAATGCTTATTTTATAACATAACGCTCTCAATGAAGCGGGCTCAATATCAAAGGATTATGTTTCGCATAAAGCACTGGATTACGAATCGGGCTTACAAGGCTTTTGGGGTTCCGTTCGAGAGTAATAATCCTCATTATGATTCCCGTTTCTATATTTAAAAAAGGCTGACGTATAACAAAAAACTTACAAAAAATTTTAAACAGATGAATATAATTAAATAAAATTATAATGATGATCTGAAGAACGCCTTAATCCTAATCTTTTCGGGATTTGTGAACGATGGAATAAAATAATTTAAAGTCTGTTTACCATACGTAAATACTTTTCTTATCATATAAACAAATTGGTAACCTAAACTGTCATATTTTGTCATCTAGAATCTAGATCAAAAATAAATAATCGCCAAAAAATGTGGGCTGTAAAAAAAAGTGATTTATTATTTTGTTGCTTTGGAATGTTTTATTAAAGCAATACATACTATATTGATGGCAAAAATGTAAATATGGTTGAAATGCTTATTACTTAAAATTAGTAAGAATGAATACCAATACTGCAACTTCATCATCATTCACAAATTTAATGCAAAGTGCAAAGACCAAAAAAAAAACCTTATTGAGTTCGCGCAACAGAAATCGATTTAGGCATGTTCGTCAGGTTTGATTATTAGTAATTTAAATTGAATTTAAATGCTATGTAATGACAACACAGAAAATTTAGGGTAATGGCAGGATTCGAACCTGCAACCTCAGTATTCCGTGCCTTGCGTTTTGCCAGTTTCGCTACATTACCACTAAGTAACAAAAAAGGGACGGAACGTTGAGGTTCCAGGATCGAGTCCTGCCATTACCCTAACTTTTCTTTGTGTTGTCATTTTATAGCATTTAAATTTAATTTGGATGTTTTAAAAATAAAATTAAAATCGAAAGTAAATTTCGATTATAAAAATTAGTAATTTAGTAAATATTACAGTTTTTTCACAAGGTTGTTAAACATAAAGACTATATACTCAGACATGTGCTTAATTAGATAACTTTTATAAATATACTAGCTGACCCGGCGAACTTTGTTCCGCCTTAGACGCCATAAATGAGCAGATTTTTGATTTTTTCTTTCATAGGAACCTTCTCCTGATAATAACGAACAGAACAAAAAAAGAATTACCGAAATCGGTCCAGCCGTTCAGGTGTGATGTCGTGACTAAGGGAAATAGGGATTCATTTTTATATATTACTAGCTGACCCGGCGAACTTCGTACCGCCTAATTATTGGAGGCATATTTGCTCAGCGTTTAGACCTACCCTGGACTACGACAAACATTTTAAAACCAAAATCAGCTCAATCGGCCCAGCCGTTCTCGAGTTTTAATCAGACTAACGAACAACAATTCATTTTTATTTATATAGACTAGCTGACCCGGCGAACTTCGTACCGCCTAATTATTGGAGGCATATTTGCTCACCGTTTAGACCTACCCTGGACTACGACAAACATTTTAAAACCAAAATCAGCTCAATCGGCCCAGCCGTTCTCGAGTTTTAATCAGACTAACGAACAACAATTCATTTTTATTTATATAGATTATATAGATTATATTACTAACAATTTACCAAGACTTGCCTAAGTCTAATTTTGATATCATAAGAGCTCAAAAACCTGCTCTTCAAAGAATATTTTTACCTAGTATTTTCTTTTCTCCCGCGAACAACACGAAGTTTCGAAACACTCATAATAATTTCATAGGGCTCTGAAGAAAGTATTTTTATTAAGGTAATAAAATTATAACAAAATTCTTCTCGCGTGTTTTAGATATAAAATTTAATCGCTTCTTTTTGACAAGCGCTTGAAGGTAATGAATAAATTACTAAGGCGTTATAAACGACAAAGTACTGTGAGGGTTCGGTTAGTGCAAACTATTTGCTAAGCGCATGGTAATTTTTTTTTTATTTAATAAGAAGGCAAACAAGCAAGTTGGTCACCTGATGGTAAGTAATCACCACCGCCTATAGACACCCGCAACACCAAACAGATTGCAGATGCGTTGCCAACCCAGAGGACTAAGATGGAAAACCTCTTGTGCCAGTAATTGCACCGGCTGTCTTTCTCTCCACGCCGGGACACAGCAGTGCAAGCAATGCTGCTTAGCGGCAGGATTAGCGAGCAAGATGGTGGTTGCGATCCGGACGGACCTTGCATAAGGCCCTACCACCTGCAAAACTTGACTTTATGTTTAAATGCAGTGCAGTTAGTGCAAGTAGTACATTGCCGAGTTCGATCGCTAAAGGGACGAATTCATACTTCTGTAGCCCCGAAATGTTAAATCTCCAGCGTTTTCACCGTTGCTCACTACCGTTCCTTAATTAATTGACGAAATACCTAACGTTTAGCACCAATTTCTGCGAAAACTAGTATCAACTCCGAGTACAGCTTCTGTTCTTGCCTGAAGTCCATATCTGTAGACTTGTATTTCAATAATGGACAAAGGAACGGTAATCAGCTACGGTGAAAACGCTGGAGATTTACCGTGTAACGCTACTCAGAAGATTTTACTCAAACCGTGCCTACTGGGATTTGCTGACTGTTTTTCTACAGCAGAAGAAAAAGGTCTTTTAAACGTTTTAAGTCTTTATATTTAAAGTATAGCGGTTGACAATGGTTTTCTGCAATATCATATTTTATGCTCCAATGATCTATTGGTCATCATTGGTGTTAACGTTTCAGGAATGTTATATATAAAGAAAACTCACCAAATGGAATTTCTATGATGATAAAATCTTAATGCAAAATCCTCTTCAAAACTTTGATAACGACAAATCACATCATGCCAATTAAAACATTAGGAAATAATATGAAATAATAGAATGCTATAGATCTACTGTAAACATATTTTACATTTGCTATGATCCTCCTTTCGTCAACTCAAAGGTTAACTGGAACAGATCCCGTAATCGCCTTTGTACATCACTGTATCTGTTTTTGTCATTTATGTTTTATTTGTACAATGAAGAATTTACATACATACATTTATAAGCAAGTTGTACTAAGCCGTCCGGAATGAGATTGATTGCAATGCATGTATCCATGATCAATGTATGTACAGGTTGTCCGTTGAGTTTTGAATTAGAGAATGTAGTCGTCTCTTTTCGGCACATTGTATTGCCATTTAAAGTATATAGATTAGCTATTATAACACCGCTTTTGATTTAAAAACTCCTATGCTATACCATTTTTATGGCTAAAATACAGATTGCCAAATCGTGAAATGAAATGAAATGAAATCGTTTATTCACTGAACATATATAAGCAAGGTGGTAAAATTTGAGAGCACTGGTTCTAGATATGTTCGACCATCAGGCATGTGAAAGTTTAAGAATAAGTAAAATAAACTTTAAATTTAAAATTATTATACGTTGGAGAGAAATGAATAAATAAAGAATTAGAATTGAAGGTGCGAATTTAAAATTAATTATTATTATAGCAATTTTAAATCTTAAACTCAAATGTCTAATATTAAACAAAATTAGAATTAGAATTATAAGATTGGGATTACAGTAGGTACATATTTGATTAAAAATTTCAATGTCATATCTCAGAGTCATTAAATGTCAGATAAAAATTTATAGCTAAGAAATTCGTCAATACTGTAAAAGCAGGCATCACATAAGAATCTATACAATTTTCTCTTAAATTCTAAAACGTGTGAAACGTATAATACGGCCTTATTAGAATAACAGTCGTAATGAACTTCTGATTATTCGTCGCGATTGCTCTACAACTGTGTGACTTAGTTTTTCTTCCCTTATTCGAAGCTTATTCGTTTTACGAACAGTGAACTTAGTTACGGAAACTTACGTTCGCCGGCTGTTTGAATAGTATTAAGTGTTAATACAAACATTAACAGATCTTTTCCTTGATGTAGACTTAGAGGGTGTATATATATATTTATGAAATAGGAAGGCAAACAAGCAAGTGGGTCACCTGATGGCAAGTGATCACCACCACCTATAGACACGCGCAACACCAAAGAGATTTGAAAGGCGTTGCCAACCCAGAGGGCTAAGATGGAATACGTCTTGTGCAAGTAATTGCACCGACTGTCTTGCTCTCCACGCCAAAACACAGCAGTGCAAGCGCTGCTGCTCAGCGGCAGGATTAGCGAGCAAGATGGTGGTAGCGTTCCGGACGGACCTTACACAAGGTCCTACCACCCGTCAGACATTAGGTCTCAAAAATTCTAACGAGATTAAATGTAATGTAAGCTTTTAGTAGGTACTCTCTTTTCGGCCTGTTGTGTTGTCTTAACTAAAGTCGTGTCTTGCTCACAGTGGGATTCCGTAAGCGATATGTTTGCTTTGGGTTCCGCCATCCAGGATAACGCATTGTCCGGTGCTGAGACGAATAAATCACTTGTTTAAACATGTTCACGCAGGTTTTATTTATCGTATATTTGGACATGTTTTGTTTAAAAACATATTTCGGGACAAGACGAGACAATTATAGGAAAGCCATAAAGTATCTTTATTTTTATTTTTAGAACATTATTTAGATTTAAAAAATTATATTATAACATATTGCAATATGTTAATTTTAGTAACAGTAAATAGGAAGTTCAAACGTTTTCACGCAGGTTATTTTTATTAGGAAATTTTTAGTTTGACTCATTGTGGTCTAAAATGAGAGTTTTTCATTACCTGGAATTAATAAGTTCTTATTAAGATAAATAATAAATAACCTTTATCAACCGATTGATTTATACGTTAAATATTATAAAGACGTCTAAAAATTGTAAAAAAATAAAGAAAATTAAACAAAAATATAATTCTAGATTTTAGATACTAGGTATAGACTACGTGTTGTTTCCTGTTTTGTATCACCACCTACTTTAATCTGTTATTGTTTATTGTTAAACCGATTGTCTGGAAGAGATCGCTCTTAAGCGATAAGACCGCCTGTTGTGTACCTTTCTAATTCGTTTATTTGTTTGCTTTGTATTTTTATGTGGTGTACAATAAAGAATATTTGTTGTTGTTGTTGTAGACAAAACAATTGGTTATTTTTTCAAACACCCCATAACTTCACATTAATTTTGCTCCTTACTTAACCGAATTGAAATGTTCCCAACATATTTCGTTACTCGAAAAAAGCAAGCTAAAGTAGAATGCTAGTTGAAATTTATGGTTTCACGCGTGAGAGTTTATAACCGGCCGTAAATAACATAGATTCTGTTTTCGGTTACCGAGTGATAGCACGTATTTATCAAAGCGAGTGATACGATACGCCTGGAGTTGCTCTGCAATACAATATAGGAACCAAGAGTATATTGCTTAAAAAAAACTTTTTTTTGTAGAATTTGGGAAGACAAACAAGCAACTGGGTCACCTGATAAGTGAACACCACCGCCTATAGACACTCGCAACACCAAGGAGATTGCAGATGCGTTGCTAACCCAGAGGGCTAAGATGGAATACCTCTTGTGCCCCTAATTCACCGAATGTCTTGCCGACTGTCCACGCCGGAACATAACAGTTTTGTGCCAGTAATTTTACTGACTTACTCTCCACGCCGGAATACAGCAGTGCAAACACTGCTGCTTAGCGGCTGGATTAGAGAGCAAAATGGTGGTAGCGATCCGGGCGGACCTTGCACCCGTATAATTTTTTTCAATATATAATGTAGGAAGGGAATCAAGCAAGTGGGTCACCTGATGGTAAGTGACCACCGCCGCCTATAGACACCCGCAACACCAAGGAGATTGCAGATGCGTTGCCAACCTTGAGGGCTTTTAAGGATCTTGCTCTTTGTATAGTGTAACAAAGTCGCTATCCGCCTCCGTTTGTTCTTATATCTTCGGCCGATCACTCCTTCTAAACCACGCAATGGATTTTGATAAGGTTTTCATTCTTAGTTTGAGAATTTTGCAGAGAAGATTTTCATGTATACCTATTACATCTTAATAGTACGTGTGCAAAGACAGGGCGAGTCACAAGTCTTTTAGCACCGTATCTTCAGCCACTTACTGCTTCTAAAGCACACAGCGGATTTTCATACGGTGTTCACCGAATTAAGAGTTTATTTTTAAAACAGACCAGCCATTGCAATGTCATGGTTGTTATGTACAATACATTCCAATTAGGTTTTGTTTAGTAAATTGCACACGTGCGAAATTGGGACGGGTAGCTAGTATGCAAACTCGAAAAACAGGAAGTAGCAGTGCCTTGCTACAACTATGTTTCTTACGGTTTGAGTGAAAGATCTTAAAGTCCACTGAGGGGACCTAAGGGATAGCGACGGACCAGAGATTCTTTCGGGGTCGTTTCTATTGGCAGTGGTTATTACTTTCCTTCCGAGCCACATGCTTGTATACCTTCGTTTTTTATAAAAATATATTGGTTTTAAACTTTTCGATACTGATCTAAATTTAAATTTTCCGGTACTTTTTGTAGCAAACTCGCGGTATTTTATGACGATCAAATATAGTAGCTTTAATACTTATCAAAGTTATAACTCAATTAACAAGTAAACAGAAAAACTTACGACATAGTTTTCTAAGCTGCAAAAAACCAAACCAGATTATAAAGTAAAACAGAAATAAACCTAATAATGAACGTTCGTGATCCGTAATTCTAAACAATTTTAAGCTGAGTTTTATTGCCTTCAGGAAGGCATAAAAAAACTGAAGTTTATCGCAACTACTTGGATATATTTGCAGGTTGTAAAATTTTTATTTCGCCTCTCAGCTGCCGTCGTGCAACTCCATTATGGCCGGAGTACAAATAAAAACACTGTAAGTAGGGTTCAGTGCGATGATTTAATTTAAGTATTTATTTACACACGTTTCATGTTAAATTCAAATGGAAAAAGCGGCGTACTTTATGATAAGGTGTCACGTTTATGACTCTTGCTTATAAAATTGTGAGAATTCTTAATAGGTATGAAAATTTGCTTTTAAAAGGACACAAAAGGATGTGGAAATTTTTCATAAAAAATATACATAAGGTTTTTATTGGTAAATTCATATTCATATTCATAGACGTATTATAAGTTAACTAAGTATTAAAAAGTTAGTAAAACATTACTGGTAAACTATTCTGTGATATAGTGTGCGGTTGTAAATTTTCTGTAATTCACACGAGCTTGTTGTAGGCTTTATCTAAATAAAGATATTTCGATTTTGAAAAACTGGAGCAAATTACCTCGCTAGTCTGCGAAACCTTGGACCACCTTGGTTTCGCGGAGTAGCCAATAGTAGTAATGTTCTAATTTTTTGATATGAACTTCCGCAAAGTAACGCCTGAATTTATAATTTTTTAAGATGTCGACTTTATTCGCGTTTCGTCCATTGCATTGCACCGCTCGCGTTTCAATATAATAGTCGCTCTCACGAATATTCATTAGACATATCAGAACCTAATATATATTTCGTCCGAAACAGTGACAGTGCTACCATCAGGTCAACTAGCATTTAAACGTGAATTTGACCTTTATACGTTTTTGACTCTAATGCACGATAACTAATCGTCCACACATCAGAATATAAACAACGATTAAGTCAGAAATGAAAGGTAATGAAAATATTCGATAATCTATTATTCACTGTCACAAATTATTGGCTGTCATGTCCATAACTGGTTCAAACAATGTCATTGAGTTTTGTTTACGAACAATCATAAATTACCTCGAAAGCTTCGTATTATAAAAAAAGCTACCCCTAGGGCGTGTGCTTGTGCTGCCGTGCACAGTTTTATACAGTCCGTAAATATGGATCGCTGCCGAATCATGTATTTTTTACGCGATCGCTTTGTTCCCTCCGAAATGATATCCCGCATTCATGAATATTTAAAAGGACGTACGTGTACTTGTAAGAAAAGCCAGTGGTTCGATTGTTTGGATGCGGAAACATAGCGCTGGATTATTATACGAAAGGACAGTGTGTTTGTAGCGGCAACAATTTTTGGCAAACACCGTGGGAAAGTGGACATGCGGAGGAAATAAATATACTAAACAAATAGGCTATTATAATGCTAGGGCGCAGCTGAACGCACGGACACCGTTGTATATGAAGCTTAGAATAACTGAGTAAATCCTACCACTTATGAATACTATGTTAAACATTCATGCTTATACTATGTATTACTAGCGACCTACAACTGCTTTACACGTAATTAGACTGTACTCATATTTATAATAGACTCTACTCGTCTACTCGTGACCACGGCCGTTGAAACATGGCCGAAACGTCGAGGTAAATTATCAATAAATCTTATCGCGTTTAAGTCCAGATAACGTAATGAATAGAATGTAATCTACATAATAACCCTTTGCGAAAATTTCTCTAAATAACAGTAAAAGCTGTATCAAAATCCGTTATGTAGTGTCGAAAGAGTAAGCAGCCGAAAGAACGATTAGGATAGACAAATAATCGGATACCAAATTTGTTTCAGACTACATAAAAAAGGTGACTTTTAGACATAATGTAAAGCGAGACAATACTCGACCGCCTACATTAAAAAAGTGGCTACGATCTATATTAAGCACATCATTTTCTGCGATCGATTTTTCTCGTAGTCTCGTATCTTTACATATCATTACCATTATGTATGATTTGGATAATGACTTGGGTAGTGCCTCCAATGCCTCCATACATTATAAAGTAACGTATAGACGAATTTATTATTCATAAAATGCCAACAGCACGCTTACTTGGTGATGGATACTGGTCCTTGAACTTTTTACATGAAGACTGAAAAAGATTTATGCTGGGCTTGTACGACAGCTTTCTTAGATTTTATAGTTAAGTAGGTCAGAAGTTCTAATAAGATTTAGTTTAGTACCTAACTGTTAAACTTTTAAAGTAGGTTTTGGAGGCATAGTTGTATCGGCCATGACGAGTACTAGTTCTAAAAAAAAAACATGTCAAATCTCTCATAATAGTATTTATCTACACACATATCATAATTGTTAAATAACGCGTTCAAAAACCATAGAAAATGACCAGCATTATTACAACCAATGTTATTATAAGAATTTTCTTGTCTGTGGTAGTAGGTAAATCTGTTCTTTATTGGGTAGTATCTCTTAGTAGTCTGTGTTTATTGGTGATCACATTACCGATATCTCGTGACGTTATGAATTTAAATTTGGAACAGCTGTCAAAATTCAAGTTGGTCTCTATTCTAGTATCCACAGATATTAAAACAGTTATCGATACGAAACGTCAACTCAGTATGATTTTTTAATTTAAACGCACGACATTTTGATCTCGAGTGACATGACAATAAAGGACTTCATTCTTTTGTCTATGATTTAAAAAAACGTTCGTCTTGACGGATAGATCGAATTGCCGCCATACTTGTTTGTTGGTTTTTTGCTGTTACGGTTTTTTGCAGTTATGATATGTGTGTAGATAAAGTAATGTATGCAACTGTATATAATTAGGCCTTAAAACACTCGTGTGATACTATTATGAAACTCGCTGACGCTCGTTTCATAAAACCACACTCGTGTTTTAAGGCCTCTCATTATATAGCAGTTGCATAAAATACTATTATGAAACTGTTGCATAATTAGGGGTCTTAAAACAGAAGTGTGGTTATATGAAACGAGCGTTAGAGACTTTCATAATAGGATTACACGAGTGTTTTAAGACCTAATTATGTACAGTTGCATACATTACTTTATCTAGACACAAAATATAATAACTGCAAAAAACCGTAACAGCAAAAAACCAACAAACGAATGATAACAGTAATGGCGGCAATTCGATCCATCCGTCAAGCCGAACGTTTTTTCTTAAATCATAGACAAACGCATGAAGTCCTTATCCTCATGTCACTCGAGATCAAATGTCGTGCGTTTATATTAAAAAAACATACTGGATTGACGTTTCGTATCGATAACTGTTTTAATATCTATGGATACTAGAATAGTGACCCACTTGAATTTAGACAGCTGTTCCAAATTTAAACTCAAAGGTAAAGAAGTCGGTACTGTAATGACCATTACAGTACAGATTTGCCTACTACCACAGACAAGAAATTTCTCATTATAAAATTGGTTGTAATAATGCTGGTCATTTCCAACGGTTTTTGAACGCGTTATTGAGCACTTATGATTTTATTATGTGTGTAGATAATAGTAAATCTGTTAACAGGGTTTGCTTTTATTATTAAATATTGCACCATCTTGTCTCTTTTATCTCTTCTTTTTAACGGTTTTCTAGAAGAGATCATATATAAACTATAAAAAGCGCATATTATGTGCCCCGAATATTCTTTCTTAATGCTAACTTTTAATGTTGTGTTTATGTTTTGCGCAGTAAAGATGGGTTCGATTTTGAAAGCTTTCACTATTTTTGAATTTATAATCTCAACCTTTGTTTGAGTGGTTTAACCCTTACCAATAAAATTACCATATTTGACGCAATTTGCGTAAGCGATAGTTCCACGCACGCTTAAATATAGCTGACACACATTTTTGAAAAGGTTCATAATTTACAAACGAACATTACTGTCAGGCGCAACATGGTAGCGCCATAAAACACATTTTTAACGCCATCCTATGTCAACCGATGGCCATTTTATCGAGTACGGTCACTGATCTTTACATAGTCGTTTAACTTTTTTTCTATCAGCATATAACTCATCGACTTATCTCGGAGCTCTCCGACTTCTGATAAAAACGGGAAAGTTGTGAAATGAATTTCCAGACGGAACTTCAGCGTGTTCCGTTTTAATCGTTCACCTTTTTATTCATCTGTTATGTGTAAGTTGGAGCCGTCGCAGTTGAAAAGTTTGACCTCAAAGTCTTTTAAGCACAGAGTCGTAAGTTTGAACCCAGCGGTATAGATTTTTTTAGGAATTTATGTATTTATTTTTTACTCCTACTCTAAGGTTTTCAGTTAAAGAAAAACTTAAAGCGAAACCCGCACGCTATATAAAACAAATGAAACGATATGTTAAAAGCTAATCCGCTATGGGTCGACGATATTCTAAGCTCCTATTAGGACAATTCGGAATAAATGGCTAACGCGAAGAGTTTTTGTATTGTCAGGCTTAAATAATAGATACGTAATGTACTCTGAATAATCGTCTTCACCTGACAAATGTTAGCTTGGTAAAATAGGGGCCAGTTTCTTTTGTCATGACAACCCCATACCCTGCGTGCATCATTGTAAATATACTAGATTAATATCACAGGATTCGATATTTTAAAATAGGCCCACATTCAACATTAGAACGTCAGTACGTTATAATTTATAATATGAAGCCTAGGAAACAGTTCTCTGTGGTTATCAACTTGTAACCAGGAATAGAAAACGACATTGCTCTCTATATAATTGCATGGGGTATGAAAATACGCCATGCGCTGTGAACAGAACAATTAGGCTAGGGGCTATGGCACCTGCCATGAAATTGTTAACATAAGCGACCAAAAGAGTGCTATATATCTTTAAGTGATATGCATTGACATCACAAAGAAAACTGTTTTTAACATTTGAAGACAGAAAACCTATTCAAATCATCGATGATGTCAGTGTGATAGCTAAAAGGAATTTCTTGGTCGACTAAACAAGAGCTGGCTCTACCAGCGTTGATGCACCCACGTGCATATTTTGCGTCCGACCGTTTTACAAAGAGTTAAGGTTCAAAAGTGGTCAAGCAATTACTTGGTCGACTATACATTGCTATCAAAACCACCTACATACTCTCTCACACGCACACACAAACATCTTTTTTTAAATCGTGTATGCTCAGGTTAAATAAATGCTATTGTTGACTATTCTACTGTGTTAGTACGTTGTACCTAATTGAATATAGGCACTTATTCAGCTTACGTCTCCCATATTATTTAGCTAAACTTCCCTGAAGTCTGGCGAAAGCAAACACTAACTATTTCCATTTAGTTGAAACAGCAGACCGTGACGCAACGACCTTAACAAATCACACAGTACACATTAAACTGACAGTATTACTTATGCTTAAAGCTGAAAATTGTTTTATACTTAGGATTTATTTGTATCGTGACCAATGTGGCCATGTTTGAAATAATGCGATCCTCTCACAAAATCCACTGTTACCTGTTAAATCATTTTGAAAATGAAAATGAAAATGAAAAATTTATTTTGCAAGTAGGCCATATAGGCTCTTTTACATGTCTGAATCTACTAGCGCTTCGGAAAATGGAAGAATCTGCTGAGAAGAAACGCCGCAAGAAACTCAGCAGTTTATCTTTTTTTTTCTTCTCTTTTGAAAACAAGTTTTATAACTTTAAAACAGCTTTTATAAAAAAATAGAATCCTCAGAGTCTTAAGCTGATTTAGCTCTAAATAGGTCTAGTATAGCTATAGATTTTATTACATTATAATAGAATAGAATAGAACCATTTATTTCAGGCTGCATGGACCCATAGAAAAAATACCTTAACATACATATTTATAAAACATTGGCTAAACATGTGACACCAATGAAGTTTCTAATAACATTATCAACTGTGTACAGGTTGTAAGGGAGCGTACCAAAAACTGAAACCCTGGCTATAAACTAAAATATTGAACTGACACTAAGTGATTATTTTTCCCAAAACTCAAAAACAAAAATTTCTTAATTAAAACCTTATTTAAGTTTCGCAATATGGCGTCAAACGCTCTGTCAGACTGAACGGGCTTATACCTCTATTCCTAAAAAAAAACTAGGAAAATTTTCACAATTTTTCAGTTGAGAATTAATAGTCTGATACCAAGGTTTCAGTTTCGGTACGTGCCTTACACCCTGTATGCTTAGCATGTTGTTGTTGTAGTTTTTGCGGGTGGTAGGACCTTGTGCAAGGTCCGTCCGGATCGCTACCACCATCTTGCTCGCTAATCCTGCCGCTAAGCAACAGTGCTTGCATTGTTGTGTTCCGGCGTGGAGAGCAAGACAGCCGGTATAATTACTGGCACAAGACGTATTCCATCTTAGCCCTCTGGGTTGGCAACGCATCTGCACTCTCTTTGTTGTTGCAGGTGTCTATAGACGGTGGTGATCACTTACCATCAGGTGACCCACTTGCTTGTTTGCCGTCCTATGTTGTATAAAAAAAAAACTTTATTTTAAGTTATTCGAGATAACTATTACTCTGTGTGCTAGTTTAAGCTAGTGGTAACGAGATCAGTCCACCGTAGTAGTGGCAGTGACATTAACTCTTGTTTGGTTAACAGGTTTTGCACTGGGATACCCTCGTTAAATCTAACACAACGCTGTGCAAGCGTATGTTTGTATGTACAGTAGGGAAAATACATTCACTTATCACATTAAAACCTTGTCGCAATGACTAAGGTTTTGCCAGCTAGGTACAGCACGGGGGGTGTCAAAAAGGGGCATTCTTTGCAGGGACGGCATCATTCCCCTGGAATTGCAAGTGTCTACTGGCAAGCCTCGTGCTTGTTTGCCACATCTTTTCACAGTATAAAGTCACTATTTTTCCTGTCTGTCCGAAATTTTTATTGTAAATCTTCGGCCGCCTTCTAAACCACGCAACGGATTTTCGGTTTTCACTGGCATTTAGAAATGTTTATAGAGAAGGCTTTTATGTGCATTTTACCCCGATTGTAAACGTGAAAATCCGGGGTGGTTAGCTAGTAATTGATATGAGAAAACAACAACAGACGTTCACGAAACATTTTTTAACTAATGGAGGTTTGGTTAACGTTTATGAATGAGAGTAACTATTTATCTTTATGGATACGGGAGTTAAACAAGTATAGGACACTGATGCAAAGTAGCCATCACCCCCTATAGGAATCAACAACTTTATGAGAATCGCCGATCCATTGCAAGCCTTTAGGAATCCCCCAATGGTCCTATCTGTACTTTAATTAAGAACGTATTGCGAGTCATACATAATTTATGTATGTACAGTCAGCGTCAAATATACCAGAGCGGGCAAGGTGGTCAAAAATATCTGAACACGCCCGAGCGTATTTGACAATAGAGTCGAGTTCAGATATTTTTGACACCTTGCCCACTCTGGTATATTTGACGCTGACTGTACAAGATTCTACCTGTCGCTTTCCTCCACTGGTTAGCGACTAAACTTGCACGCTTTATTGATATGGTTCCCCATAATATATTCCAGAGTTCTATGCGAGTAACATTTCGTTCCATCCTACATACTAAAGTAACAATGAATGACTCCAAACCCAATTTCCCGTGAAACCCCGAACCTCGCCCGATCGTTTTTTACTTACGTAACCGGAATATTAAACTAGCTTGTAAAACTTCCACCGGCTGCCGAAATAATAAAAGTAATTTCGCATGAAAGGTAAAATTTTGTTTGCAACACCTTTTTAACTTCGCTTGACCTATCTCTTTGAGTATTTGAGCTTAATCTTGTCTTATTACCCGCTGTCTTTAATAGAACTTATTTTTAACGTCCTTAAATTTTAAGTTGTTATTAGTTCAATCAGTAACAATTCAAGTTTTACACGTGTCGTGTTTTGTGACACTTTTGAAAATAAATGTTACAGGGAGTTTATATTATTATAGTAGTCAGTTAAGGGTTTACATGTACAATTATAAGACTAAAACCTGTTCAGTCTTCCCTTAAGACGTATTGCAGGGTGACATACAAACGTAAAGACAACTCTATAATTAATGTATTGTTGTAAAAAATCAGAGATTTGGAGTTCTCATTTTGTAGATCCACTTGAATACAGAACCCGATAGACATTAAATTGTAACCAAAATTTGCGTATGTCCATTGTTTTATTTATACAAAGTTTGCAAACAACAATAGTAATTTATGTATTACGGGGAAAAAGGATCGGATTACTTGACGAGTACGCATTTGGGGCGTTTGAAATATTTTGAATTACCTATCATTATTTGGTAGAGAAAGGAATGTTGCGTTGGTTTGGGCATGTTAAACGGATGGATGAAAGGCAATTATTTAATAAAGGTGTGACTGGGCAAGTTGCTCGAGGGCAGTCTTGGCATTCGTTCATCGACCAAATTGGTCCGCCGAGCATGTATAAAGAGAGAAATGTGCGTGAAGATAACGAGGAAAGTATACTAGAACCAGGGCAAATGGCGTTCTATGGTCTCTGCCTACCCCAAAGAGCGTGAGCTTAAAATAATAACGTGATATAAGAAGCACTTGGCTAAGGCCCATGCTAAATGTTACCTCTTAGGACAGCCATCGTTTTAAAAACGAATAATAATAATATTAGAATACCATTACCGCTCTTATAAAAATGACATTGTATCATAGATCAATTGCGGCCAAAATATATTGTGAATTATCAACAAAAGGATGAATAAATCGTTATCATCCAATAACTTCGCTTCGTTTACCCTTTCACAACTTTTAATGCTCAGCTCATTCGCACTCCATCGACAGAAAAATTAATAAAGCGTGACAGTTTACTGAATATTTTGGACAGAAAAAGGTTTTTCACGGTTCATGTGCTATTACAATGTTGTTATAAGGAAAATATTAGGTTTTTGAAAACTCAAAGTTAAACATTCGCATAAATTTCGTCAGTTATCAAATTCGTGAGCATGGTGAGGTGAAATAATTTTTGGCGTAGTTTTTTTCAATCGGTAGCTACTTATCTTTTTCTTTTTGTATTATTACAACTTTCACTCGACTCGATACATATTTTATTAATATGTTATTCTCTTTTGATAAGAACACAATATAAAATGCTATAAAATGAATGACAACACAAAGAAAAATTAGGGTAATGGCAGGATTCGAACCTGCAACATCAGCATTCCGTGCCTTGCGTATTTCAGTTTCCGCCACATTACCGCTGCCATACCCTGCGAATTTTTCAATGTGTTTCGTTTTTACGGTCATACATTATTGATATATTAAAAAAATTTAAAAATAAATAATTTCGATTACAATAATAGAACACAATATATTTAAAACCACCTATATACTACTTAACTGGTGTCACTAGTTAATAAATTAGTAATTACCTTCGTAAACAGCTTTAATCTTTGACAAAATGAGTAATTGGTTTCTCTTAATAATTATATTATTTGTCCTAATCATCATTTCGTCCTAAAGATATTTTTACTATTTAGGAATGATTTAAAATAACAAATTATGTTCCATGAAGGCCACTTATAAAGCTTTATCTTGCCTGATTTTACCAATGGCTCGGAAAATTTAACATTCTGCTTAGAAGAAGGGCCGCAACAAACCCAGTAGCTTATTCAATTTGTATTATTTAAAAAAAATACAGGCCAATATAAGCTCAAGGTGGCCAAATCCGTCTTCGGGTAATACGGTACATACTCGTTTATTTTCGTTCTAAAAGCAGTTCGCCTGTGGTTAAAGCAGTTACGTAAGTGAAGGCTGTTAATTGACCGGGTTTTGGTAAAAACGAACTACTTTTAAAACGAAAATAAATGTGTATGTATTAGGCCACTTGACCTTTTTTTTATATACAACATAGGAAGGCAAACAAGCAAGTGGGTCACCTGATGGTAAGTGATCACCACCGTCGATAGACACCTGCAACAACAAAGAGAGTGCAGATGCGTTGCCAACCCAGAGGGCTAAGATGGAATACCTCTTGTGCCAGTAATTACACCGGCTGTCTTGCTCTCCACGCCGGAACACAACAGTGCAAGCACTGCTGCTTAGCGGCAGGATTAGCAAGCAAGATGGTGGTACGATCCGGACGGACCTTGCACAAGGTCCTACAACCCGCACATACGTTTATAGCAAGTACCTGACTAAACTACTTACATCGATACTAGAAATCTCAAATGTTGTAAGGGACATGTTCCTTAATGTCGCTTACGACATTTGAGATTTCTGGTATCGACATATCTTTATCTTTACAAAGTATATAACAAAGTTGCTATCCGCCTATGCCTGTCTACATATCTTCACATCTTACACCTATAGTTACCACGCAACGCAATCATAATCATAAATTTATTGGTAATTTTCATTACACGTCACATACATTACACTGACATATCGTACCGTACTGAGTGTCGTATTTTACACTATTTGAAGACAAACGTAGATGTAGTGTTACCACACGTCATGCTACCCTTAGGACAATTTACATGCCACCATGAAACTCGAGCTTAATAAAGAAACCGTCTGTAAGCATTAGTCAACCTCCTTCACACGTCGGGCGTCGGGTGACCACACGATTTACTATTCCTAACCACAACACCACGCCCACTTAGCCGCCGCACAAAGGCAAGCAATAAACATGTCAAATTTATAATCGACAATTGATGGTCACAAGGGGTAATATTGTATAATTCATCACAGCCTGTCCGCCATTGTGTTAAGCGATTAGTCTCATTTGTATGACTCTGTTAGGTGTATTGTGAATGTGTATTTTCAGTTTGACGTTTATTGTTGTATCGCTTTGATGAGATGCTAATGAATGGCTGCCACGCCTTTATTGTTTCAAACTTTCGAGATTTTTACGAGTGCTTATAACGTCTATGCGATATTCAATTGTTATAATTGTTGTGTTTGTTTTTTGTTTTGTGTGTGTTCTTTCATTTTGTTTACTTGTGTGAATCAATGAAGAGCATTTGTTATTGTTGTTTCTTTACCTCGATGTTTTACTTGTCTGTAAAAAATACAAATTTTCTATTCGGCTTCTCCTTGCCATTTTTTTTATTGATGTTAATATAATACCTAACCTATTAGTGTAAACTGTGTTGGCTTATGCACTAACAACATTTTATGCTGTTGCTCAATAAAAAAAGATAGGCGTGGGTACTTATGCCCCTTTTGAAGATTTCATGTTGTACCTCGCTGGAATAACCTCAACATGAAGTGCCTTTTACAGAAAAAAATGCTTATCAAACAAATATTGTCACCAAGATTCAAGTCTTCATATTCATCAGTTTAGGTAACGAACCCCTTATTTGAAACGGTTGGTTTATAATTGAACACATTTTTTACTAACCTTACCTTACAGATACCTTACAAAACCCTAGCATAGAATAAAAACAGCATTACTTAGCCTTACCACCTCCATCAGAAACGGCCCGCATTAAAAAAGCCGGTCTCACCCATAATACAAATTGCGAGTCCATAATTCAATTCACAACACCTAATTACTTAACGTACTTATTTGAAATCTTTACGTGAATGTACACAGACACACCGTACATAAATTTTCTTGTGACTTATTTGATACGTTCATGTTCATTTTGTCGGAGAAGCAAGGCACACGAAGGCACGTGCGGACAGGCTTTAGTAGAAATATCGATAGACCAAGTTATCGATACTTTTGAAATACTTATGTATCGATAACGATTAGTAATATTTGTAGTATTTTAACTTCCATAGATCGGGGTATCGCTATTTAGCTTTGAGTATCGATGTATGGAACTAGTTTTTGTTATATAAACTTTTAAATGAATGTAATTGTTTTATATTAAATTATTACATATTTTTGGACTTTCGTTATGATTTTTTGCCTATGGATTTTGGAAATTTAATCCGGTATATCAATTATTACATTACTTTTTATGTTAAACTATCTGGACAGTGATCGTTAAGTCAATATATGGTGGTTACATCTTAAGCCAAGTCAAATTACCTGTGGAGTCCTTCTAGTTCTTCACGAGGTTCTCGTCATGGTGGATGGTGGCGTTGACGAGCACTTTTCGGTGCTGAGATCGATCTGCTAGCACTATATCAGGCTTATTGTCAACAATAGTCGAGTACGGAATAACAAATCGATCCCAGTAGAGCGTAGCACGACCATTTACGAGAGCAGGCGTCGGTACGTATTTCTGACTCAAGAAGCCGTATCGAAGAGCAATTTGCTGGTGAATAATTCTGGCTACTAGGTGGTTTCTGTGCAATTACGTACCGTTAATAATATGATATTTATTATTATTGGAATTGGTACACTTTCCGATCACGGGCTTATCTATGGGGACCCAGTCATTTGCCGAGATCCTTGCGGCGTTTTTGCAAAATATTCCATTTTCCGAAGCGCTGGTAGAATTAAATACGAAAAAAGCATAATATGGTATTTTTTTATTTTTTTTATTCTAATCTTTTATGTTAAGTATTCACTGCAGATATTTAAGTACGTATACAACTCCGTAACTTTGCCATGAAAAGATAAGAAAAAAAGGGTACGCTGTTGAGTTTCTGGCGGCGGTTCTACGCAGCAGGGTCTTTCATTTTTCGATGCGCTACTGGACTTAATCATGTACTCTTTAAAGAGCCTAAGTGGCTTACTTGCAAAACGATGTTTACATTTCTATTTAAAAGGTATTGGTGGGGCCGAGACCATCACAAAGAGGTTTTGACATACTTTATAATATAAATTGGAGATGTGAATTTCGATACGGTACACGTCCACATTTTTTACCGACTTGCCCATCCCTAGCGTGCGATTTGGAGAAATCGAATTACTTTATAATTAATCTGGCTGTTACATTGGGGTGTTTCGTTTCGCGTATTTACAGCAGCGGCCCGCTTAGAGGGCTCTTGTGTCGAGTGTGAATTTACCCGAGTATTGCCATGATGGAGGAAATAAGTGGGACAGGTTTCTTTTTATGAATCTAAAACTTCCGGCTTCAGTTTTATCTTTTACAGTCAAAAGTAGAAAGGGTTTTAGGGACATTACAGTCAGATATAATACTTGCAAAACGCGTGTATAAAAATCTAGTTTTTTCACACAAGTGCTTCTTGTTTTTCAAACTTGCATAGTTCGACTTCGGTTTTTGCTTAAAAATTAAGGCTTGTATCATTGGGCATGTTCTTTGAACCAGGATTTAACTTTACCTACGATTTCAAATTCGGAGTAAATTAACTTCAATACTATATTATAATAATTTGTTTCAAAGGGACACCATGAGCCAAAAATAATGTTTCAGTATTTACAAAGCATATTATATAATTATCATAGAATAAAAGATAACGCGAGCATACAACTTTTACTTTGCTAAAAATTTACTTGGTGTAAAAACACACATTCCAAACTCATGAAACAATTAAGCCTTTTCATTAGAGCACTTACAAACCGCAACTATTTCAACACAATGACAGCCGAAAAGCCCAGTGGAATCTGTCACTTACAACAAAAATGTGCAATCATCATTAAACCAGAGCAATTATACCCACAAAACATGGCCACCCCAGTGGAGTGCTCGCTACAATATGACGTGTATGTAATTACTTAGCACGGAACGCAGCGTCATGCCCTGTCATTTTCCTTAACGTGGTTAACTGCTGAATGCCCGGACACGCTGGCTTGTATAGAAACACGGATCCATTTGGGGTCGGTGGGTTTTTAGTGGAGCGTTAAACGCCTGTGGTTTGCTTTTTTTACGTACAAGCGGCTCCATACGGTGTCGCTAGCGTTTATGAAAGAATTTAAGGCTGAGTGGAAACGATTAGATTTAAGTTTAGTGTTTTTTCTGTTTACTTTTTAAATGTAAAAGTATGTTTATGAGAATCAGGTTACAAAGTCACTGTTTTGTTTTCTCTTTCTAACTTTCACACATAGGACATCTAGTTTATACTATTATTCTACATATTTTATATGTGAAAGTAATGATTTTTGTATGTTTGTTGTGGACGGATTTCGATGAAGTTTGGCAGACAGGTCGAACATAATCCTGAATTAAACAATAGCGTACTTTTTATCTCGTAAATTGCAAATAAAATAACATAAAAGCTCGTGTTACTATAAGTTTATGCGGTATCCATTTTATAAGCTCTACTTAAACTGGGAACGCATTTGTCACCTCGGATGACGCGGGATGGGAAAAAAAATATCGGACACCACTTACTCTTAACGGCCTATTACGTGTCACACTAAACTGCGATATACAAATACCATGGAGCTTAGAACGTAATGGAGATTGCTTTCGAAATGACACTTAGTTTAGATCTTTTAAGTGTTGAAAAGTTAGCAAATTGGAACATAGGGATAAGTTGGCTTTTGTACATCACTGTATTTCTTCTTGTCATTTATGTTATTTTGTACAATAAAGAATTTACATACATACATAATTATTCTTGCTACTTCGCGAAAACACGTACTAAACTAATTCGGGTTCCGCGTAGCAAGGTAATTTGTTCTTATTTGTTAGTATTGATCTTCGCAAAAAACTGTCTCGATCTTTTAATATTTTATAAGAAAAGTTTTAATTTCAATGCACGTTGTAATATTTAAAATTTAGTAAATTTAGTAATCTGTAAATGTGTGATTTATTTTCTATACATATTAAACAGTCCTGTTACTGACTGACTGATTGACAGACAACGCGCAACCTAAACAGCCGAAGATAGAAACAAAATTTAGAACATATTATGTCCTTTAGAAAGAAGGGACTTTTGAAAATTATACCACTAAGGGGGTTAAGAGGGGGAGGTTAGAACGTAAATTAAAACTTACGCGGACGAAGTCGTGAAGAAAAGCTAGTTCATTTATTCATTAGTAAGCATGGTTGTTTAGTAATTGAGTCTTTAGCACAGAGTCTTCAACGTTAGTGAAGCATACCTAACGGAAACTTTAATCTGAGTAAACATAACATGGCATAGTTAACCGAAAGTTGCATCAAACTTGTAAAGTGTCACCTCTGGCATCTCCGGAACTTTCCAGCTCCGTGACATGAATGCTTTTTGCCACGTTCCATGTATGAGAATGGCGGCGGGATTATCTAAAAACTAGGTTTGTGGGACTTCACCCTTTTTACTGCACTGCGCGTAAGGCAATGTAGAAATTTACAATATTTGGGTTAAGCATTAGGCAAGTTTTTGTAACTTAAACTCTATAACAGTGAATTAGCGTGCCTTGAAGTTTGACTTTCGAGCTAAATTAATTTTGTAAAACGACGAAAAATGTGTTAAAAACCTATTTACTAGTTTTCTTTACATTGTTCACATCAACCAGGCCTTGAGTGTAAAATAATTGAAAACATTTTGTCTTTCGTAAAATAAACTTGATTAGTTACATAAACCATTATACTTACTCACATAAAGAAAAAAACCTTCGAAATGTAATGAAAATGAAAATGAAAAATATATTTTGCAAGTAGGCCATATAGGCTCTTTTACTTGTCTGAATCTACAAGCGCTTCGTAAAATGGAAGAATCTGCTTACTACTGTAACTTTTTACTCGGCAACATTACAATTTCGGTTTAAATTAAATTAATTTGTATTCAGCTTCAAAATAGTGTTGATAACCCTAAAGTCGATTGTTATTCATTGAAAGCGAAACAATGAAAGTAATTTTTCTGTATCACTTCAAATTGACACATTAAACTTTGATTTTACCCTGTGTAGGCTTTAATACTTGCAACAAAACAGGATTCAGTACATTACACTTCAAGGGCAGTGAAATGAAGAATATCTTAACGTACGAGCCGAAGGCGGGTGCGATAAACCTACGATCTGAGCTTTTGTCTTTTGTAGGGGTATATATACGGTTTCACGTCTTCCCCTGGCTAGGAAGTATGATTTTCTTCCCGCGTAGCGGGCTGTATAAGCTACTTACGGTCCAACCAGACGAAAATATTCATTGATGTCCATTATTACACGTTACATAACGTACACGTAACGTAACGTATGCTTTCGAATTCAGTTCCTTATTCCTCTTCAAATAATCAATTCCATTTCAAAATGCCAGTTGAATTAGTTTGATTCGCACCAAACCACAGGCAAGTTCGTACAAACGCGTCGCTCGTCACTTGTTTTCTGTTCTAATTCCAAACGCTTCGTAGTCACGTATCCCAATTTTTTCCATTCCATGGTAATGGGCCGCTGAGCGCATTTCATTTGGGACCGGCAAAGTAAATACAAACCGTATTTTACATGCTATCTTGACGACGATCGGACTTTAGCGGAACGGGATTTTTTTAAGACGTTGACGCATTGACCGTTTAAGTGGTGACATTTTTGAAATGAGAAAGAAATGTTGTTTAGGTACGTTTGTTTTTGTCTGTTGGTTGGCTTCACTGGAGTAGTAGGGGCGAACCGTGAGTACGTGGGGCCCAGAATAATTGCATTGGAAAGCCTGCCTAAATGAATTGAATTAAATTGAATTATTTAAATTTTTGATTTTTTTAAATTTACAATATTGAGGAATAAGGGGGAGGGAGGGGGGTTTTATATCCACGGGGCCTTGGGCTCCATGGCTGAGAATACCTCTTGTGTCAGTAATTTCAACGATTGCCTGGTTCTGTACGCTTAAAAATAACAGTGCAAGCACTGCTGCTTAGCTGCTGAATTAGCGAGCAAGATAGATCGAGAGGGCTTTGCTTTTCTTCGGATAAAAACCAATGATATTGTATAGTCGACCAAGTAATTGCTTGACCACTTTTGAACCATATCCGTTTGTAATACGGTCGAAAAGTGATCAAGGAATTTCTTGGTCGACTATACATAAAAACTATTATAACATTGTAACAACTCACTGATAAAAATCTGAAAAACTATTTTTTGTGCTATTTTATGATATTTCCCAACACCCACTTTAAATCGATACCGAAAAAACGTAATTACGTGAAGGACTCTACATTGAATACTCTAAAAGGTCGTCGAATAACGTCGAGTTAAATACCTTAGTACGTACTTTTAATAACATGTGGGTTGTCATCGTGACAATAGCAGCTATTTTTAGAATTGTATTACAACTCCGTTGCTATATTTAGTAAAGTTCATGGGTGGATATTGGGCGTTTGAACCGCAGGTAATGTCATCACATCACGAACTTGTTGACAGAAATTTAAAGGGATAGTGGGTGTTAAATAAATTCAAACCAGGTACTTCTCCCGGCAACACTTCGGCGTATGTTAAATGTGGACGCTAATTTTTAAAATTCTGATTACAATTGTTGCCAACAATGACGGCGGTTCAAACGCTTGAATTCACCATCAAGTTCAAAAAGATCGAAACTGTATTTATAGGTTTTGCGTAGGTGTTTGAAGTAACGTAGAAGAGTTACTCGTTTAAATTTGTATTTATAAATTGCAGTTTTCGTTTTAGGTAAAAAAAAAACTTTAATATTTAACAGTGTTTACCTCCCATCAGGTAAATCTTTTGTTTGTTTGCCTCTTCTTTTCCAAAAATAATAAATAAATAGAAAAGACGGAGGAACTTAAATCAGTTACAAGCCAGAGCTCGTCTGTGGTAATTCATTCAGCTTGTTAAAACATTTAAAATTAATTCCCCGATTTCTTTCAAACCTCCGTCAGCCTCACAAAACCAGAGAAGCAAAACAAACGCCCGTAATATCAGTGACATTTCAACGTTTTACCTACCCCACGTCAAAGTTGACAGGCGAAACGGTCCAGCGGCGAAGGCTAGCTTATTAACATCTTAAAATATAAATTACCCTAACACAAGAACACCATTAACCGTTTTCGGAATCTAGATAGCTTAAGAGTCACGAAACCTATTAAAACTTTTTCATAGACGTGAAAAATGAAAGTACTTTTCATTTCCTCCGAACTCGTTTAACTTCAGCACATGACTTGCTGAACTGACTTTTCCAATATGGTTATTGACTTGCGCTTGTTGACTTTCGCTAATTAATGACCGTCTTAGTCGTTTCTTTGTTTTTCATTAAAAAAAAACAGAGAAAGTGGCATACAGAAAAGGCAGCAGCAGTATTATCTGAAATATGTGTATCATACATTAATAATGAGAATTATTATGTGATAAAATGTACCTACATAATCTTAAGTTGGTCCTAAGATATTGTAGACATTGCAGTACCCTAAAAGGGTGCCAGCCATGTGCTCACTTACCTGTGTATATATGTATAGTTTTAGTGTTTAATCTACATCTACACTAATATAATAAAGAGAAAAACTTTGTTTGTTTGTTTTTTTGTTAGTTTGTTTGTATGTAGGGGGTAATCTCTGGAACTACTGAACCGATTTCAAAAATTCTTTCACAGATGTAAAGCTATCCTATTTCTGACGGACATAGGACATAGTACAATAAAGTCAAAGTCAAAGTCAAAGTCAAAATATTTTATTCAGATTAGGCTTACAGGTAGCACTTATGAATGTCAAAAAATTTACCACCGGTTCGGAAAAACCTCTGATGAGAAGATACCGGCAAGAAACTCAACGAGGTGTAATTTTTTAAATAAATCAAAATTACAATGTTATTTTACATCTCAAATATTCAAAATTTTTACAATTTAACAATTTAACACAGCAGGTGTACAATCTTTGGAGCCAGGGATCGCCAATACAGATCGGGATCATTTCCAAACATCCTTGTCCAAGATATAGTCATTGATTTTATAATACGCCCGAGAAATTAATGTCTTCTTGACAATAGATTTAAATTTTGTATCATTTAGTTCAGTTGACGAAGAACGTGACGTGAACGAAGTCGCGCGCGTCCGCTAGTAGTTTATATTTTTTATTACGCTGACATTCCCATTTTAATTTAGTTTTAGTTTTAGTGTTAAATATTCTTTGTGTAATTTTGACGGTTCTAATATAAAAACGTGTTATTAGACATACTATGAAATTTATAATGTTATTTTATATTGACTAAATAAATAAACTAAACTGAATTAAACTTATAAACCATAATAATGTAAACCGTGGTAGCAATAAACATTTGAATATGAATATACACATACATATTCGTGACAGGATTCGGATAGTTGCGAGCAAATGCCTTATGATGGCCTACATGTCCAAAAGCTATCTAAATAATAGGAATGTAGGAGTCATATACACGACACGTAACTATTGGTCCCGGAATAAATGTCACACGCGGGCGACACCAATTTCCTTGAAAGCATGTTACTGACATTTGATACAAGCATCAAGGCCGATACTAAATGTAGTATATTTATGTCTAATAACATATACATTTTAACGCTAGTATCGTAATTTAATAACAGGCAAGATAGTGGGTATGGAAGGATGTTAAATTGCCTTGATATTTTTACGTGAAGTACTTTTTACTGATAGCTTTTAATTAATATGGCAAGCTTTTTTAATGCTTTAATACTTGTATTAAGCTAAAAACCTTTAATTACACGTTTCTGGTTCTCAAAGGTTGAAGCAAAATGATGACTTCTTAATTTTGCCGGGTTATAGTCGGCCGCTAACTTTTGGCCGCTAACTTCACACTGGTCTTTTTAATCTGCTATTTTTAGCCAAAACTTCATTTAGACTGTAACTATTACTATTTTTAGTCCATAAGCAATGTTTTGTTTTATCTATTATAGTTCCTTCTAAATCAATCAACTACCCAGGGTTTAGTAACACTAAGTATTTTTTTTCTAATAAATTGGTTTACCAAGATTAGCAAAGTTTATTGTTTCAAGTTATTAGATGTTATTAAGCACTGAGTAAAATTGAACAATTCTGATAAAGTTTATGTAAAAAAACTACTTCTTTCTATCAAACTAGAGACGTCTGCTGCTGAACAGAAAGAAACTCTCCTGAAAGCGGTAACGGTAGCCTGGGTTCAAACGTTCGTCCCTCACTTCTTGTATTTTTCGACGTCGACATTATGCGATGAGTAGCTAGGCCAAACTTAGCTTGCGCAGATTTCCACGAAGCTACTTCAAACTACGCCAAGTCTTTAGTATGATTAGTACAGAAGCTAAAGCTTGCACAAATTAAACGGAACCCGGTTATGAAACGAGTAAATTTAATCCAGCAAGTGCGAATACACATTAACAAAGCCGTGCGAGGCCGTGGGCGTTGCGAGATCACAAGAAATTATACGCCCAGTAACTTTTGTCGTCCAGTACAAGTAAGAAGATAATAGCGATAATTGTCTTAGACACCCAAAAATTACATACCAATAAAAGTTTTGCAGAATAAAATAAAGTCAAATTTATTTTGCACGACACTGCTCGGTAATTTTTCTATAGATTGTCTCAATTGCGGCCACAGATCTGGTAATCGCTGTACAGCTGAGTGGAATAATCCATGTGTGTGTACATTGCTCGATTATATGACGTACTAAAACAACAATGTGCTCGACCAATCAAAATACGCCTGTTGTTTCATATGACACTAAAATTACCAATCATACTGCGCTATTTTGCTGTTTAAAGCATTAGGTCTTTTAAGATACAGCATAGCCCGTCTATTAAAAGAGAAGGTTGTTTTTAGTTCCACTTAATCTCAAGAAAATCATCAAAATGTATGTTAGTCTTTAATGTATTTTTTCAATTGGCCTATGCAGCCTAAAGTAAATGGTTCTATTCCATTTTGTTTACGGATTGCTATATATCAGCGATGGTCAATTTTGGCCGAAGATTCGAGTCTACCAAAGACATTGAAAAATGATTTAAACAGAGATGCATGAACACTTTTTGTAAAAATCTTTAAATGACAGTGAAAGACGTATTGCGAGCCGTTGTATGGTTTATAAGGAGTAAGCCAGCCGAATTAACGATGAGGATTATGGGCAGACAGGAACGAGAAGCGATTTTATTTTACACAATGTGAAGATGCCACTTCTGTAAATTATATACATAGAATACGTGGGTTACTGGTGGGTCCTGGAGTGGTGCACGGTCACCACTCTAGAACCCTTAGGCTTGTACCGTATCTTAAAATATTTGTTAGTTTGCTTCGGAAAGGCTGACCTACATTCGCAGCGTTTCCATCTCAGCGGAACAAGGATATTTTTGTTTCGCTTCACGCTACTTTGTGCCGTACTCGAAAGTTTGGCTTTAATTAAAAGAAAGACATTATACATTTAAACGTAGTAATATTTTGTACAAAAGTTGAAGCTTTTGAGTAAAAAAATTGTTTGAAACGACGTTTTAAAAGTTGTTTGCGGATGTTTTGTTTAAAATGATACGGAGTCTTTTCCCTTGCCATCCATCATCGACCTACTAGCTATTTTATTCATTTCTTCATCCAATCGTATTCTACCTTATTGACCATTTTCATTGACATTGAATTACGAATAACAGTTTATTTTCCGTATTTTCTAAGCAATCTAATTCCCAACGTTTCAAGACCTTTTCAAAATTCATCATGTCTTATGGTTATACTAAAAATATTTTATGATTACCTTTTGATTATGCAGGAAATTTTTTTGGTAAAGTTAAATCTTTCTCTTAAATGACTGAACTCGGATCTCGGAAGCTACATTAAATTTCAGTTGATCGGAACCGATCGAGTGGAGCATTACGGCCGGCATCAAAGTTCCGAACTCCGACAACGGTTATTGGCTCCGAACTAATTGTAACAATACGAAATATTGCCGGGATAGTTAGTAATAAAAGTACGATTTGTGGTTTTTGCTGACGGTCGTTTGCTGAATTAATGGCTTGATTGGCCCTTTTTTTGGTTGAGCATGCAATGGGTTGGATGGACATTTAATTGCTTGGCTACTTGCTTTAAGTTGAACAAATAAATCCAATTTCAGGGATTTGCAACCATGTTTTCCATGCTCAATTAATTAATTAAAACATGACCGTTTATACATATTATATAATTAGTGCATTTTCATATAAACAGGACGTTTGAGTCAATACATTTTAAATGTTACGTTTAACTACATGGTTCACGATTGTCACAAATTATTTAATGTTTTAGAATATTTTTTTGTTATTCTAATAATTTTATTATAAATAATATTAAGCTGCCGTCTACCCTCAACTTTGTTTCCATCGAGGTTTATAAGTGTGTAATGTTTGTGTATCTTTCATGAAATTTGCTTCAACGGTTTTGCTAGATAACATTGCTTTTACGATTGTGTTCTTCGTGATGACTATGCGCTCCAGAGCTTAATGAGTTGTTGATTTGGTAGTCAAAAGATTCTATGTATTCTTTATGTGATATAATTTTATTATATTCTATACAATATAATAAATTATTTATAATGAAATGCTGCCAGTTTCTTGCAGCGTTTCATCTAAACAGAATATTCCATATTACGAAGTGCTATAGAATCAGACATGTAAAAGAACCTATGCAGACTACTGGGTAACAAAATTTTAATTTTATTACAATATGATATTCGAATTCTTTGTGTGGTTTAAAATTTTCATTTTACTAAGCTTTTTGGGTTTTTACCCTTATTACATGGCATGAACATTACTATAATGTTTATCTTTACATCATCATCATCATCTCAGCCACAAGAAGTCCACTGCTGAACATAGGCCTCCTCCATGGATTTCCAAAGTGACCGGTTGGAAGCGGCATGCACCCAGCGCCTTCCTGCCACCTGTACTAGGTCATCGGACCATCTTGTGGCTGGTCGTCATGGTATCCTTACATAGCATAAAATAAAGTCGATATTTCCTGTCTGTCTTTATATCTTCGGTTGCTTATTCTTTCTAAACCACGCAACGGAGTTTTCACTGTCATTAAGAAAATTTACGGAAGGTTTTTATGTTCAATACATACTAATTGTACCCCTACGACGCCGGGGCGGGTCGCTAGTTATGAATTGTTAAAAATAGTACTTTATATTGCATTTGGTCTATACGTAGTTAGTTTGCAAAACGCTACAGTACCCTCACAGTTATACCAAAGTTCGCAAAACAACGTTGTCTTTCAGCAACACAAAGTTACACAGCAAAACCGACGACAAAATAGAATCCATCGCAATATTGACTATCATGAAACAAACCATATTTTATCTGTAGATGCAATAAAAACTTCGCTCTAGCCGCTGTAAGTGCCGCTCAATGCCTTTATCGCGAACGGTCGAAGTTTCTCGATTGCCTGTAGCTAGAGTGCTCTTGATTTCGATATCGTGAGTTGTTAACAGTCGTTTAACTTGCGATTAATAGCTTAAACGATTTTACGCCCTAATAGGCTCTGTTAGGATCAAGATATCTGACTAAGTGGCTTTAGGTTTTCTCGTTTTGTGAGCGCAGCGTGGATCGTTTTGCGACAGTCGTTTTGAGCTCTGCTTGTTATCAGTAATAACAGAAGTTCTCAACAATTTCTATTAAAGAAAAACTTTAAAATCTTAATTGCAAATGAATCCACACTGAAAGGTCAATATGATCACAATATACTTAATTAAACTTAAGTTTTATTCCGCGATATTCTCTGGCATAAACTCTGTGCAAATTCAAAACAGAATTATTCACGAAAGCGAAACCTTATCTCAAGATAAGGGGCCAAAAAATTAAATACCCAAAGCGACACGATAAAAATGACGAAGTAAAAGCGCGATCGTTACTGTCAGATGCATGTAGCGCTGGCAAAGGAAACCCATTATTAATAGCCGACCAGCCCACGGGTTTCCGGGAAATAATATATGACCTTTTGGTCCCGGGCACTCGAAAATAGGAGAATTAAGGTACCTACAGCGTAGCGCGAGTTGTGTAAACGCCGCTTCGATCCAAACATATTTGTTTTGAACGGCGCAAAAGGTTGCTCCGTAACGGGTGGTTTTGGAAACAGAATTGTTGTCGGGTTCATGGTTAAGTGCGTGGTTTAAATAAGTGAAAAGTGGAGAAATCCGGTTCAGCTGCTCTGTCTGTACCGCGCATATCACTATATTCTGCATGTTCTATCTTGGTGGAGTTCTGTACTAGAATATTTAATTGGTTGAATATTTTGGTACAGAGCGGCATAGTGTCTATATTTTAAAGGGTGGATTTTTAAATAATAACACAGTACAGAACAGAAGTTCAATTGTGCCGGCCCCAGTGCAGTGGTTCCCAAATGTTCTTGTAGATTTTTTTTTTTGAAATAGGAAGGCAAACAAGCAAGTGGGTCACCTGATGGTAAGTGATACTACCGCCTATAGACACCCGCAACATCAAAGAGATTGTAGATGCGTTTCCAAACCCAGAGGGCTAAGATGGAATACCTCTTGTGCCAGTAATTGCACCGGCTGTCTTGCTCTCCACGCCGAAACACAACAGTGCAAGCACTGCTGCTTAGCGGCAGGATTAGCGAGCAAGATGGTGGTAGCGATCCGGGCGGACCTTGCACAAGGCCTTACCACCCGCAAAATTGCCGAAACAAGCCGCAAATTACAATATGAGTAGCATACATATACGCGTATGCCTAAAAATCGCATGAAATAATGATTTACGTAATTAGGAAAAAAAAAATTAAAAAAAATATATTTCAGACCACCATAACAAGTCCATATATTATTTGTAACGGGGAATGGTGCTAAGTAGAGTGAGTTTCATATAAGTACGAATAAATCTGTGAATAATATCCAAACACAGCTTAAATATTTTTAATTATTTTTTTGGAACTTTTTTTTTTAGCTTCAATATTGTAGTTAACTATGTAAACATAAATATCTAGGAAATTTATTTTGATGCATTTTATTTCATGAAAATGCTTCGTGGAGGTCAAGTATGTTTTATGTGTTGGTTTGTCCCTATTGGCAATACCTTTTTATTAAATTTGCATTATTTTCAAAAAGGTTTGAAGGTGTTTCAATAGGTACATTGCTCAAACAAACTTTTTTTGAATTATTTGGCTTGTCTCTTTCATTCCAGTTATTCAGTTTTTACGCAGTCGGTTTTTTTTTCAAAATCTAAGTGTTCTATTTTACAAATGGCATCAACCCTACGAACATTCTTTTCAAAAAGAGAATAGCGTAGCTAAGAGACTCGCACTCGACTATATTTTTCACTACTTAAATGAAATCTCCCTCTATAATGATGTGTAAACAGAAAACCGCCAAGATATAAAAGAGAAGGCGGGATATAAAATTGTTAGCGAACCCAAGCATCCTGTTACGCTAGCCCATTCTTACTTGAGTACTCCGAATTTAGGGTTGTGTGTGCATAGCCCGAGGTACTTACTGGACCGAATTAAATATAAATAACATCTGGCCAAGGTTTGCAGAGATAAAAAAATAACAAAATGGCAAAGATGATGAGCAATTGAGCACTGACTAACTCACTGTTAGAGTGTTGTTTTGGTGATTTTTGATTAACTGGAGGCGGCATTAATAAGATAAGAAAATTAAACGCTAAGTTTGTCTGAGTCCATTTAATATATAAAAACTGCCATTTTAAAATAAAATAGAAACAGAACCAAAGCGGTAGGTAATAGTCACTATAAAATATAAAACATGTTTACTGCAGTAGGGTTTTCCAAAACTTGTTTATGTTTAAGAAAAACTCAAAAAAGGTTTTAATCATACTTTAAAAGTTACTTAATGATAACGCTATTCTGTCTGCAAGTTTAAACTAATAGTCATGTTCAAACGTGTACGAAACAACCAGTTTATCTTTGCGTTAAACAATTAAATTTTATGCTTTGAACATCATAATTAATTTTAAATTAAGTTCTATCTTAATTTAAAATAATGTGTACAATTAATGTGAGCTTAAAAATTGCTTCAATTAATTTTGCTGTCATATTTTCTAGCTTCGTATGAAATATAATTCGCAGAAATTAATTTTCAATTAACTAACTTTTATTAAGTGCTTCTACGTCGTACAACTATGAAAATACAATAAAATATCTTAGCTAATTATGAAGTGTTACAAAATGAACATTAATATTTAAACACGTGATGTAATAAAACGCAGCCTAAATGTTATTCCCATTTGCACACTAATGGTTTCGGACAAAAAACACCGAAAAAACTGTATGGGAATCTTTTTTTTTTCCATTATTTGTTGTTGTAGTGGCCATGGTAATTCACACTCTGTAAAATTTTTAAGTGTCTTCAAAAGATACAGCCTTTGATATGATGTCCTGTGGATGATAGTGTTCGTCTGTCAGGGTGTTTGTCAGAGTCCTATTTCTAAATAGGATCCCGTTGGCACCCTTCGAGTACGGAACTCTAATAAAAAATGTTTGCCAAAAGCGTGATTCCAAATTTCAAATTCTAAACTTAAATTTCTAGCTGACTTTATCGCGTCGTCACATTGCTCTCTGGAGATGAGACCGCAGCTTTTGCTATCTGACTTTTAGGTTAGAATCAGACGGTATGCTGACTCTCGCTGGATGGTATCCTCGTTAGCGAGATTTTGACGACTTATGAGAGTTCCCAGGGGTGTTTGACTATTAAAAAGATCCGTGTGTAAATTTGCCGACGTTTGTGATTTTAAATTTTACTTGTTAAACCCCAGTTCAACTGCTTCTTTATGCTGTAAAAAGAAAATGGGTTAAGAAGTAAGCTGTGTTTTCACAATCGGAGTACGAATTACAGCTAAGGTTTGCGTGTGGCTTTTTTAATTTGATGTGATTGTGTGTTTCAAGTAAACCTAGCATTCGTAGTCCGAATGCTATTTAAGTGTATATTTAAAAGAATTTAAAATTTTAATTTGTCTTACTTAAGGATGTATTCCAAATGAGAACACAGGCGAGATTGTGACAAATTAAATAAAGTTCTTCTTTCCAATGACATTATATATAAAAAGAGGAAACAAAACAGATAAGAAGACACTGGTTCTTCCTACTGCATTGTAAATAGTACTGCTTAAACTCGTTATCTGATTTCAGATGTTCATTTATTTTTGCTCCCAGTGTTAGGTAACTGTACAGAAGAAAATGTAGGTACATGAAGTGGCTTTAGAAACAGTAAACAAAATCTTGCGAACACAATTACTAGCAGTATTCCCGCGTGTCCACTTAGCAACAAAGGTACTTAATAACGAGTTTTCTTTATGAATTCTTTATTAGTTCTTACTCATTTGCGTCGTCACTGAAGGCGTCCGCCAATGAAAATTTAAGCGCGTTTGAATCAAATTTTTAGGTCGTGCCTGCCTTTCAAACACTGACGATGAATTTAAATTAGCTTCCAACATCGTTGACTTGAGAATTGCATAAATATTAATGATTTTAGGGACAAGACTGATGGATACGGATTAGCTTAAAAGGGATTTCTTAGAACACAAAGTTTTAGATAATGTGTCCGCATAATTTCGGAATTGTTTACAATTGTTTAGGTGTTTCGACTAGAATGATTACGGTCAACCAAGAAAGCTTTGATGCACTTACACTGGTGGTGGTATAAATGGGCTGGCTCGACCGGGGTAATACCACTACCACTAATAATTATGACCTAGTTGCGAAGTGCCCAACATCCAACCCCGAAAACGCCGAAATATGACCTTTTTCGGCCAGAATTCCTGCTTTATGAAGGCTGATAGATGGTCAGTCGGTATACCCGCACCACAAAAGACGTAAAATTCATGCTTTGGCGGGACTCCAACCGTTCTACCCTGAGAGTAAAACTGGTCTTAACTCTGATATTCTCCACGATGTCTTCAATCTTCGTAAAGTAATGCATATGTGTGTCTTGGTCTGTGTGGTAGGCATTAACATGTCTAGAGACAGCGAGAGCTGAGATGTCTATTGGTTAATTAGTTTGTAGACTAATTATAATGATAAATTAGTTGTGTATCTAATAGAAAGTATTATTACTGGATATATATCTTCACCAGTATCGTATAAGTAACTATTTTTATTATTATGGCCTCTGTAAATGTGCTCGCAGAAGACCAACGTCATGATACTTAATCGTGCCTGCCGAGTAGGTGTCTATTAAGTGTCTTATTAGTTTTAATTTATCCTATTAATGTTCTTTTGGGCGTCTAATAAACTATTTTCTTTCCCAGCTCCATTCAACCAGCTTGCCTACATGTGTAAGTACAGTCAGCATGAAATATTTTGCAGTGGGTACGGTAGTCAAAAATATCTAAACACGCCCGAACGTATTTGACAATAGAGTCGAGTTTAGATATTTTTAAGCACCATACCCGCTCAGATATTTTGATGCTGACTGTACTGGAAGTTCGCCACAAATGTTGTGATTTGATAAAGCATCGGGCCCGCTAACGTGACGTTGTCGATGTCAGACAAGGCGTGTCTGTCTCATGGAAATGAACAGGAAATAATTTCGTTTCGCCAATCCGACATGTTTCCTTTGAGTAGAAAAGAAAGGAAAAGAAATGCAGCGGGGGCCTAATGATTTGTAAATAACGATATCGTGCTCCGCTGTTACTAAAAGGAACGGAGACGTTATAACTAAATGTATTTTGTTAATCATAAATCATATAAAACAGTTAGATTTGTTAACATAGTAGTTTCACCGATTACTATCTTTGCAGACGTACACACATTATTGTTGTTAGCATACAAAAACAAGTTTACATAAATCATCGTATATTATTTCTGTTCAAATTACTAATTGGATTAAAATGAATACAAAACTTATAAATTTTACTAATGGTTAGATAAGTTTTCTAACTATAATGTTTCATTTTAATGTCAATCATATACTATTTATTATACAAGAAATAATAAATATTTATAAATTTCTTTGTAACCGCGTTCTCGAAAGCAGTTCTAACGATGGAGATAAAAATTACAATTTAGGGGATTTCGTGGAAGAAAAGCCTGTCTAGCTGTGAATAGTAGGTCTCATTTTTACGATAATTCATTTTCTTCGTATATTTACTGTATTGAGCAGAGCTCAGACACTTAAAGATTATAAGTTGACACACATAATATGTGACATAATGATACATCATTATCAATCGTCTATTTCTAACAATGATGGTTTTTAGAAAAGTTTAGAGACGCTAGCACGGTAGCTTTTGTTACAGAGATAAAGCGCAGCATTAATGCTTTATGCTATAGGTACCTCGTTTATTTAGGATTACAAATGTTGTAAACAGTCGTGGTAGGTCTTTTTAAGCAATACCTAAGTCAGTTTTAGAATGTGATATAGGCCCTAAATAAACAGGTTATAGTGTGTCTTTATTTATGATTATTGAAAACTTACTTTCAAAGGCTGGATTAGGTATAAAAATATACTTTTTCGGCGTTCGTCTCTCACGTTAACGTTTACAAGATATAACGGTGAACATCAAGACATACCGTTACACTGAATATAAATATAGTAACAAAACCTTTTCCCTTTGTTTCAGGTTTGAACGCGTTAAAAATTGTGAAAGTGGTAGTACCAGAAATAATCCAATATGGTGTCCAGGACGCTGTAATACTAGACTGTGATTATACGTACGGCAACGACACATCGGGACTAGTAGTGAAGTGGTTCTTTAGGAACAAAACGCGGCCGGTGTACCAGTGGATACCGTCGCAGAAACCCCAAGACCTGGGTATTTTAAGGAGTAGGGTAGACTTGACATACAGAGCGTCCAACGATCCACTGAGGATGCACAGGGCTCTGAGAATAGTGAAGCCAAACACAGACATTTCTGGGGATTACACGTGTGTGGTGTCCACTTTCATGGAGGAGGATCAGAGGACGAAACAGATGATTGTTTTTGGTAAGTTGTCTTTAGTTTTTTTTTTATCGAAAAAAGACAGGCTTCTTTCCCGAGACGAATATGCCAGCCTCTAAGTAAAGGCGGACTTTTGCTGCCGATGACATGAAAATTAACGTCATTGTCTATAAGGGATTTTTGTGGCATTGTTTGCCAAGTTGCAACCAGAGGGTACATATTACGATATGTTGAAGAGAACGTTGGTTTATGATAAATTTTAATAAATAATCAACTTTTTATTTCTACAAATAAATATTTGTTAATGTAGCAGATACTACGGCGATGAAAAGTATAGATTTGTATACAATTATTTATTTTTAAAGTTTACAAAAGAACATTTTTGCATATGAATAGGTTTTTGATGGCATTTCTTTGGCCAGATTACGACAGGGTTAGCGACCCTGAAGTTGGCTTAGTCTCTCTCTACACCTTATTATTTTAAATTCATATTCAATTTGATGGCTGACCCATTTGGATGTTGAATTAGACACTATAATATTAGCTAACTAGCTAGCTTCTCTATTAGGAACTAGCCAACATCTCTCAAGAGATACACAATATATTACACGCCAAAACTATTCAATTTTTGCAAAAGATTTAAAAAAAGTTGACAACAGACGTGTAATGGTTTTGAGATGTTAAAAATTACCATAATAGAAGTGTTTGTTATTACACGAACAAGTCATGAAAATCATCCGTGATCATGTTGCATACATTATCCACTATGCATGAAAGGACCAAACGCCTTCCGTTTTTTTAGTATTTTAAGAATTCAGTCCCGTCCTAACAACGACCTTGGACCTCAACTCTTAAAATAAGGTAAGGTCGAAAATAGCGATAACTCGTTCTGGAGCGACCTCGGGTCCGGCCAAAGTACGGTCCTAACCATTCAAGAACTTATGTACAAAATATTTATCACTCTCTATTCGGTGAGGGAACGCTGGAAAACTTTCGCTTATTGCATTACCTACTTTTGCAAATATAAAAATAAGTGTAGGCTTAATAATAGTGAGTTACTTTACCTCCGGAGAAAAAAGACTGGTACTGAATAAATAATAGTCCAGATAGAGCAATTTTACTCCGAACCAAAACGGCGTTTAGGCAGAAGAAGTCTGTACTGTATGCCCGTTCTGTCTATCGTATATGGGTACTCTTAGATAAAGCACTAAAGCACGGATATAACCTTAGTGCATGTCAAGTGTACACACAAATCTGTCAAAATGGTTACCTTGGGTATGCGCCAAGTTAGTAAAACCTTACTGTACACCAAAGGTAATGACATAATCCGCCGAGCTCTTGCCACATGCTCAGTTCCATCCACTTTGGAGCCAGTAGGTATGCTCAGAGACGATGGCAAGAGACCGGACGGAGCTACCCTGGTGCCTTGGTCTTTGGGACGGACGCTTGTCTGGGACGCGACATGCGCGGACACCCTAGCGTCTTCCCACGTCCAAGGCACCGCTGCCAGGGCCGGTGCAGCTGCCGAGCAAGCCCAATTGCTCAAACAACGAAAATACTCGGCACTCACCGCGAGTTATATATTCGTTCCATTCGCGGTAGAGACCCTTGGACCGTGGGCTTCATTGGCACAAAACTGGTCCACGCTTCTGGAGACCTCAGAGCTGGCGCCTACTTTGCTCAGAGGCTCAGTCTCGCCATACAGTGGGGTAATAGCGCCAGCGTTCTGGGGTCCATGCCTCGTAGCACAAACTTGGACGACGTGTTCTTGCTGTAAATAAATATATATATTTTTTTTAATTAGTGTTAATTTTCCCAATGTAAATATGTTATTAAGTTATTATGTATTATATAGATTTTACTCCAAAGATAATCATTTTCTCTATTGCTTATGTACAGGTTGTCAGTTGAAGAGGAGGTATAGAGCATGTAGTTGTCTCTTCTTAGCACATTGTATTGCCATTTAAAGTGAAGAAATCAGCTAATAAAATATTGTTTTCAAATTTAGTACTCTTTTTATGAAGGAAATGCAACAAGAGTTGAGGCGCCGAACAAAACAAAAGAAAACAAATCGAACGAAACTCTCCTATACACACATGACATGAAGCAGTGTGCGTGAGCTAACGTGTAACTCGTATTCCTTCACACGCGCGGAAACTCAACTGCGCCGGCCCCAGTGCAGTGGTGGGCCATAGTTGTAGTACTTTCGCGAAGTGAGTCGCGCCTAATATTGGTGGAAAAGTTCTTAAGTGGAGACCGCGCACCGGCAGACGTAGTTTCTCCCACAAAGTCTTTGTGGCCTCCCCACAAAGTGGACTGACGACTTGGCCGTTACTTCACCAAACTAACAAATGTCAGATGACAATGACAATTCGGAGTACATTACGTATTCACTATTTACCTTGAAATACGAAAATTGGGACCATGGGACCTCCAAGAAACGAGCTCCTTATATTGCAAATCTCCATGGGCGGCGGTGATGGCTTACTATCTCGTAACCCGGTCACTCGTTTTCGCCCTGTAGTAAAAAAAATGTATAGAAACGTTTTAGTGTGCCAAATGTAGCAATTTCCTTTTGATTTATCTCATAAGAACGTCTATTTAGTGTAACGTCGAGTGCAAAAATATTTTGATGGAAACATACTTTACCTTCACGCGTGGCTTGCTTTTCATGTTAAAATAACCAGACAATTTTTGTTCAAATAACATTTCAGATGTTTGGTCTGTCTACTAAACGTCAACTTAACATAAACTTATAAAATATGGAAGACTTTTTTTAGAAAGTCTTATGTAATATTCTACGTATTACCTATTTTAGTCGCTCTGAACTTTGGATGGAAAAATGGGAAGGGAAAGACCTCGGCGAACGTACTCTGACCAAATCGAAGACATTCTGGAGAAAGGCCAGGTCAGGAGTACCCTAAACTGACGAGCATGCATGAAGAATGTTATGAGAGTAAGTGGAACAAAGTTTGTATGTCAGGATCGTAGCAAATGGAAATCCGTGGTCTCTGCCTGCCCCTCCGGGAAACAGGCGTGAGTTATGAACTTTTTACAGCGCTTTTTGCTCTTCGGTGGTACAGTCAGAATCAAATATATAGGAGCGGGCAAAATGGTCAAAAATTGTGACAGATTACGTTCGTGTGTTTTCAGAAATTTTGATCACCTTGCCCGCTCCAATATATTTGTTGCTGTCTGTACATGTGAAGTTTATTTAGGTTATTTTGATATAATTATTTACCTATTTACTTATCCATAGTCTAAATAAACCCTTGTTTCAAAAGAGAGTGACATGGGTTTAAAACCCGTCTCATACCGATTTTGGAACTTAACGGTCCCGCTTGGGGACTGTGAATCTGTCACACCAACGAATGTGTAGGATATTAGGAGTAGATTAAATATGAAAAACCAGTGGCCAACGATTCTTCATTAAAGTGACCAACAGTGATCAATTTCTGAACTGGTAGAGATCTCTTAATAGATCCACCTTTGTAAATCACTGTATCTCTTTTTGACATGTAAGTTATGAATTGAACATGGTGCACATAATGTACATTATTAAAATAACAACTTTGCATTTCTTCGGATCACCCGAATCCCAAAACATCACAACTTGACAACATCTGGTGTCTAATAACTTCGACTCCACATTGTGAAAAGAATCTGATAGAAATGCAAATCACACTGTATTAAAGTGTAGGCTCATCTTCGATTTTGCGTAAAAACCAAAAAACAAGTATTCCAAACAGAGATACATAGGTACAGTCGACCAAGTAATTGCTTGACTACTTTTGTACTCTATCCCTTTGTAATACGGTTGAAAGTGGTCAAGCAATTTCTTGATCGACTATACCTACAGCAGCTGGATTTTGCCTCGCCTCTATATCACTTAGACAGAGTTGAAATAAAGGCTCTGTGTTACTTTCCGTCGGGTAATGTACCACTTAGCACGGCTGCCGTTTCCGTGCCTCTAGCTACGTACGCCTTTTATCTTATCTTATCTTTCCTACCATAAGCCGGGGTGAATAGAAACGTTATTGGCTTTTAGCCTAACTTGTAGATTTTGAAGAAGTATGAAAGTTGAGTTAGTATATTAGTCGTAACGTATTCAACCATTTGAAATTAAAAAGCTCAGCTTGCAAACAGATAATGTTCTATTTTTGTAATCGATTGTTTTTTCTTCGTTTTTTTTAAACGAAAAATAAATTACGTAATGACCGTAAAGACGAAACACATTGAAAAAAATCGCAGGGTATGGTAGTGGTAATGTGGCGAAACTAGCAAATGCAAGGCACGGAATGCTGATGTTGCAGATTCGAGTCCTGCTATTACCCTTATTTTTCTTTGTGTTGTCATTCATTATATAGCATTTTAAATTTTATTTGGAGATATGTTATAGCCTATTCACACTTGAAACGCAGTTAATGGAAATTAGACATTATGGGTAAAATAATTAAATAATTCTAAGATCACTTGGAGATATTTTTACTTACTAGCGACCCGTCCTGACTTCACACGAGAACAATTGAGATCAAATGTTCATAAATCTCTGTCGTAAAAAAAATCTCTAAATGACAGTGAGAACCATATCAAAATCCGTTGCGTACTTTAGAAGGAGAAAACGGCCGAACGTACATTATAAGAATTTAGGACAGACAGGAACGCACTGCGACTTTATACTGTAAAGATACTCGTAAGAATAAATGGTAACCCCCATATTCATAACAACTTAAAAATCTTTTTGAGCTAACAAAGGAGAATGGGCAAATTGTCCCAAGTGCTGTATACAGTTGTGCTATATCTTATTAGAAAGCTCTCAATAAGAGCTTAATTTTTTTATATGACAGCAAAACCGAGATGTTTGCAGGGAAAAAGCTACAGCCCATTTTATACCTCACTTTGTACTAGCAGTTGTATGAAAAGTATCTGTAAAATCATTTTCGAGATATAGCCGAAAGATTTTAACCACGCATTACTGAGGCCACTAGAAGTAAAAAACGTAATGGGAGCATAGGTCTAATTTGGTGTTTTTTTTTTTTTTCATACAAAACAATGATTAATGCTGCAGACACCTGGTCTTCGAAACATAGCCTATGATGATCCTTACACCGAGTACTACACGTCCATACTACTCACTATTGTATACAAGGGTTGGGACAGCGCCCATACAAAAATGCCCATTCACCTTTTTGTCCCTTTCATTTGAGGGCAAACGTCACAATGACAGTTAAAGTCATAAAAAATGTTAACTAACAAACGTTTACGAAGTGTTTATGAATAAGGGGATAAGATGGTAAAGATGTATTTTAGACGATAACGATGTTATAATTAAAAACTTATTAGTCATCTCATTTGTTTCTTTTCGCCACTTGGCTATAACTAATAACCCCATGCTAGAACTCTATCCACGTCAAGTTTTGTAACCGAAATTTCTTTCGATTTTTATTTTAAATGTTTTTAATATTCAAATTATTAAATTAAAATTGTAATGACAACACAAAGAAAAATTAGGGCAATGGCAGGACCTGAACCTGCGACATCAGCATTCCGTGCCTTGCGTTTCCCAGTTTCGCCACACTGCCGCTGCCCTACCCTGCGAATTTTTCAATGTGCTTCGTCTTACGGTCATTACATTATTGATTTTAAGGGTACAACTACCCTCGGTGTCATCTATATGAAACTTTTTAACAAGTTATCATATTCAACTGGGTACCTTTACAGCTACCGTCAGCTGACGAGAGATGGCGCCGTTTTGTTATTAAGTTTTGTAACCGAAATTTATTTCGATTTTTATTTTAAATGTCATTTAATGTCATGTCCTGCCATTGCCCTAATTTTTCTTTGTGTTGTCATTACAATTTTAATCTATCCACGTCATTTGATGGTTCGGACAGGCTCAGAAGTAGCTGAACATTATAGTACCTTGTCACTGTCAGTAATGTGACAAATTGCTCAACTCTTATTTCATACGGTACTATGACAAGGTTCCTAAAGTGTTTAACTACTTCTAAGGCTGATTGTACCAGACTGGTTGATAAAAGACGCACATAGCAACCAATGCACGGTTTAACCATATTGGCTAGCTTATTCGTAACCATTTTAAAAATAAAGTTAAAAACGTGAGCTTATAATAATAATTAAAAACAAGCAACAGAAATACCTTGTCACGTTTTTAAATAAAACGTGATTCTGATTTCATCAGAATTCATATAAAAGTTTCACCATTTACTTTCAAGATTTTCCTAATATAAATAAATGATTACGTACAAGTGCCTGAGTTATATAAAAAAAACAGCATCGTTTTTTATATATTGCGAAGGTAGCTAAAACGTTAACATCTTCGTAAGTACGATATGAAACGTGTGACCGTCGTCTGCCGTGTTAGTCCATGGCTCAAGGTGAACCAGGTTTCTTTTTACCAAACAATAGTACATTATTATCAACTCATTTATTTCGGATAAGTTACACCCATATATAGTTATACAATACAATAAAAAATAACATTAAAACGAACATATTTAATTCTTATATTAGTATGAAACTACGTCGCTATCCTTTCCTGTCTGCCCTCATCGTATCTTTGACCGCTTACTTCTAAACCAGGCAACGGATTTTGATACAATATTCACTGCAATTTGGAGATTTTTTTACGAAACGTTTTTATGTACTTTACTTCCTTATTGTACCAGTGGAAAGCCGGGATAAATCACTAGTTAATCATAAAAATGAATACGGTCGGATCAAATAAAAAAAAGTTAAACTTCTTATTAGTTGGAATTATTCTAGGCTGAAGACTTAACTGTTAATTTGTTTTGTGTTACTTATTTTGCGTCTGTATCTGTTATTTGCCCCAATAAAGAAAATAAAATAAACAAGAAGAAAAAACAAACTCGTTTATTACACACGCTGGCAGATTCTCCCTTACACCAAACCATTGTGTTTTTTTGTAGGACTTAGCAGTTTTATACATGCCAGCATCTGCTATTCGCTTCACATCTCTTTTTATGTCGAAAGCAGTTGGAAGGCGAAGGCTTTTGGGTAATAAAAAACACTTTGTTACGCAAAATACCAGTAAAATTTGTCTGATAATATTATGTCTTGATTAAAAATCAACTCTTATAATATAAACATTTTATATCAAAACAAATGAACGTTTTCTAAAGTCGTGAATATTTTTAAAGTAACATTGTTGGTTTGGAAAATGTTAAGAGAATTATGTATGTTTTTGCATCTTTAAACATTTTTTTTTATTATACTTTTTATAATTTTTGAACTACATACAAACATTCATACATAAAATCACGCCTGGTTCTCGGAGGGGTAGGCCGGAGATCACGGATTTCCATTTTCTACGATCGTGACATACAACTTTCGCTTCACTAACTCTCACAACATTTTTCATGCATGCTCGTCGGTTAAGGGTACTCCTGACCTGGCCTTTCTCCAGAATGTCTCCGATTTGGTCGGATTACGCTCGCTGAGCTTCCTCTTCCCATTTTTCCATCCACTTTCCCTTCATACAACCTTTTTGTTAATTTTCTTTCATCCGTCATCTCTACATGCTCAAACCATATTTAAACTAGCTTTTAATTAACTACTAGTATCAGGTATTAGTTTTAAAGCATATGCATATAAAACAATACACATTTTACTGTAGTTTGAACTGTAATAAAAGGCATAGACGGTCCATAAAACCGAAATGAAATAGCAAACGTCTATAAAACGGAATTTTATATTCAATGACCTTCGAAACTCCTTCAAGTTGGCACTAGTTGTGCAGGTATAATCTCGGGTGCAGTGACCTTACAACTGCTATGCTAAAGTCCCAAGTTATGCAACATAAATTTATGAGAAGAATTTACATAGATAAGTTCAATACTGACAAACTTGGGGATTACATTTGATGGTTTCACTGAGTTATTAAACAGGGAGGTATTTTGAAAGTTATAAGATATCGCTCGACTTTTTCACGGTCGTCGCATAGACACTCTCATAGATGAGAAGAAAGTAAGTCACTGGTCTTTATTGTTATGTCAAGTAATAGTTTTATAAAACGACTGTAAATTTTTGGCCAAGTTATAGAGTTTGTGGAGTCAAGGTTTGAAGATGTGGGCCTTGTAGAAGCAACATGGACCTTCAAAAGATCCGTTAACTTTAAAACAGTAAAATTTATTTAGGTATTTGGAAAGCTTAGTCAGAACCAAACTTAATAAAATTCCACAACTTTCTGATAAAAACAGATGTTTGTGATACCGTCTTTGTTTGCGTCCATAGAATAAACAGAGATGGCATCATAGTTATCTTTTGGATATAATGCCAGGAAATTATCAGGTAGTGGAGGAACAGGGGCCAATTTAATAAACGCGACAGACGACAGGTGACAGTGACAATTCGGTTTACATTGATTGCCCTCTATGATGTTATGTCTGTAGTGTGTTGTAGGCGAACTGTCACTGTTACCTGTCATCTGTCGCGTTTATGAAATTGGGTCCTGGCTTTAACTATTGTAATGAATTAAAAACGGTACAATGTTTCTCGATCTATACTTCCTTATTCTCTTTTGAGCATAGTTTTCTTGCACCACGAAATTCCGCGAAGGTTAGTTTGGTACAAACATTTTGAAGTTACAAGTGCAGCAACCATTTCTACTAAACAGCCATCTGTACCCAGGGCAAGTCCTGTAAGGCTTCTTAGTGACTACTTCACGTACGAGAATAAACATTTTAAAATGGTTTAAGCCGCGTACCTTGCCAGCTCTAAGCTACAACCGGCATGGAAATGGTGGCTGCCAAAATGGTTTCTGTTAAGAGATTAGAAATGAGACATGATTTAAATGTAGATTATCCTTTGCTGCTTACGTTCTTTATACATAACAATAAGGTCGAAGTCAAAGTCAATACATATATCTATAATTGGATTAAGCTTACAGGAGGTAAGTATTCACATAATAAAAAAATATATATATAAAAGTCGACCGGATAGCCTAGTGGTTAGTGACCCTGACTACAAAGCTTGAGACCCCGGGCTCGATTCTCGGGAGGGGCAAATGTTTGTATAATGAATGTGAACGTTTGCACCTGAGTCTTAGATGTTATAATCTGTATTGTTTATATAATTATGTATACTCGTTACCCATAGTGCAAACTATGCTTAGGGACCAGGTCAATTGGTGTGAGATGTCCCGAGATATTATTTTATTTTTATTTAACCAATTTAATTATTTTTTTCTTACTGAAAATGTAGACCGGCTCAAATCTTCCTAAGAATTAGTCCTGACTGTTAAAGTTCATGAAACTAATCTACATCTACACTAATATAATAAAAAGGTAAACTTTGTTTGTTTGTATGTAGGGGGTAATCTCTGGAACTACTGAACCGATTCCAAAAATTCTTTCACTAATAGAAAACTACACTATCCCTGACGGATATAGGCTACTAATTTAAGGCAAACGAAGTCACGCGCATCCGCTAGGTCTATATATATAACTCTAGACTACTGGACTTGGTTTATTTCTTTTTAGTTTTTGTTTACCTTTCATGCAGTTGGATTTTTTAATTTTTTTATTACAAAATCAAGATTTCATCTCGCACACCTGGAGTTTAATATTAAAAACTGTCCACTCAGCAAACTTGCTTATATCTAAACAATGTTTAAATACTTTTTGCAAGTTAAGTAATGTCTCTATAATGTCATTATACTAAACTTTGAACCCCGAAGGAGTAGTCAGAGTTATGTCAAAAGTTTTACGTCATGGTGAATAAGTTAAGAGTTCAACTTTAAACTATAGTTAGCTCGTTATGTTTGTTGGCTTGAGGACAAAGCTAAATCAAATAAATCATGCCGCTTAATTGCTCTTGCTTCGTTGCTCTGGAAGTAGCTATTATTACATTTTTGGCAGAATAGGGATGAGATGGATGTATAGTGGTAATATTATAATGCGTGGTTACTTTAATGTTTTATTAAAAACTTTGCTTCGACTCAATACAAAGAAAACTAACAATTTTATGATAACAAAACGTTTTTAAATAAGAAAAGTGACTTCTCAGAATAAAAGTTATGAAACCAGAATCTTTACTAACTGTAATAGTAGATTAAAACTTCATTATAGTTTTTTTAGTTAGTTTTTTTAGTTAGTTTTTTTAGTGAATAAATGAAGGTCATTATTTATACGTCCGTTACTCGGGCGATATTGGCCACCATAATCTGTCCTGGGGAGTGATTCTCTAAGCTTAACAGCGACGAGCTCGAAGCTGAGGCAGCACCGCCTCAGTAGCGCGCTAGCTTGAGTGAGCGAGACAGGCCGATGCCTTGCCGAGTCCGACGCTGATACGCTTAGAGAACAACAGTGATCAATGAACGTAAACTCATCCCATAACAGCTGTGAGCCCGACACCCATACGAGTGTTTCCTTGCAGTTCCTGAGACGAACTTCCGCCTCATCCAGAATAAGACTGACGACGACACCGTGAACGTCATATGTGCTGCGGAAGGTGCCTTTCCGGCGCCGAACCTCACACTGGCTACGCCTGATAGGTAAGATTTTTTTTAATAGTACAGAATGTTGCCAATTCAATCGAGTCCATAACCAATCAATGGGTACTTAAGTTTCGAAACTGGTTGGTGTTTTGTCACTAACGAACGTGAGCCATCACTTGTAGGTGTGTAAAACTAGAAATCTACGGTTTTAAGGATTTGTTCTTTATTTTTGCTGTGAGACTTTGAACTCGATATTTCTATGTATTCCTGAGATAAAGGATCTTGACAGACAAACAGACGGACAACGAAGTAGTCCTATAAGGGTTCCTTGTTTCCTTTTGAGGTACCTACGGAACGCTCTATTACATTCATTACTTTCATATTAAAACTTTAAGTAATAAACATATTTTGAACAAAAAATAACATTTTTCTTTATTACTTTTTGTAACTTCGTGGCATCAAAATTTCTAAAGTATTGTTTTTTTTTCCATTATCTGCTTTCATTAATAATATTCTACAATCATTTATAGTATTATTAGTATCATATTACATTAATAGCCATTAACTGATTAAAATATACATTGTTAAACTATTTGCGATTTAACTAAATCGCGCAAACAGTATCATAATCCGATATTAAAATTTGTTCCTTGTTCCAGAACTCTGTTCAAACTACTCGGTTTAACCTCACACTAGATGTTCCCTTTTCCGGTGATTCCTCTCTAATTTCATCCAAACGCTAGGAATCAAACTGTCAAATTTACGCTGATCTACCTTACCCTCCTCGGGTGCTTCACAATCGGTCGTGAGGGGGGCGCCCTGATTGAATATGAGGTGTCAAGGTTGGGTGGTCGTGGATGGATGTTAGGAGTTACCAGTGCATATACTAACCGCATTGCGGGCGCCATTTCTGATAGTCCCGAACGACATGTGATATGGGATGTTATGAGATTGTACAAGATTTTGATAGCGAAATTCTAGGTCCATTTTCACGTTATTCATGGAAGGGTTAGCGTTTGAATTTTAGAACAGTTAGGCTTATCAAAGAAATGCTTGTTTTACGCAAGGACACTTCTTGGCTATCAAAATGAATAAACAATTAAGCGATATATAACATTTTGTTGACTTAAATTTTTATTCACAAACAAATTCATTAGGTGCGACGTTTCATAAATGCCAAAATATATTGACAAAATGACACTGACTCATTGCGACAGAGATCTGATTGGCCCCGAGTTCAACGTAGTTGATCGTATGCACCTAGTTGTAACATAATCAGATAATATTCGATGAAATAAAAGAATTATGAAAATGAGCCAGTAATATTTTTGTAATAGCAAAAAAGAATCAATTTTTTTTATTTGCTTAAGAAAGGGTCAGTTAAATAATTTGTGAGTAAATCAAACAGCTTTTTTGCTTATAAAATAATTGATTTGTAATAAAATAATATTTAAACATTCGAAATCGACGGTTTCAGTGAAATATAATGGTTGCTTTAAGCAAATAAGCCATTTATATTATTTATATTGATTATTATTAGCATAATTTCTGTCATAGATAATTTTATTATGTTCGTGTAGCAAAACTTGGCAAAAAGGGATAATATATTTCAAGTCGTGCAAGAAACTTGGCTAGCGTTCCTTCGCCTTAGATTAAATCTGATTGCATTTTTTACAGCCACCTGGTTCCATGTTAATATTTATTTCTTCAAATTCAAATAAAAATTATGTAGCTGTTAGTTAACATCAAGATTTAGCAACTTTATTCACTAAATATGTCAATTTTGTTCTACACGGATTTAAACTCAAAGTTCAATTTTTTTTAAATCTAACAGTCTTCTACAGTTTTTGTTAAAATGTTTGCATAAATAACGTAACAAGTTTATGGCAAAATCAATATTTTCTCAGTTAGTAATTACCCTTCAAAGTTAGTAAAAACTGACTAATTAACACTCAAAAAAGAATTACAACATGTTGCAAAAAGTGTGAACAAGAGCAGATGCCTAGATCTAATGTGCCAAAATATGGTTGCTTTTTATTGAAACCCAATTAGCTTGACTGCATTCCATAAAACTCTTTGATAGGGCACCAAGCTGTTAAGAAGTTGTGCGACGAATACTTGACGGACTTTTCATGGCAAGCAAAAGAGGGATATTCATAATATGAGAGCATGTGAGGCCATTGTGAGTCCACTGCCCGGGTAGCCTTTGACGCTTTAATAAAACCAGTCAAAGAATGGTGGCGGATTGCGTTGGTCACGTCAAAAGATTATTTGTACAAAGTGGAGCTCATTTTTTTCAAAAGATCGCTAGAGCGTAAGTTATGGCAGGATCACAGGAAACAAGGGGTTAATGAGTGTGACCTCATATCTGATGAATTCCAGTGCTCATTTTAAAAAGTAAATTTTCTATACCATATTTTAAATGAAAGAAAAGTAAAATTGTACAGTCAAGGAACTTAATTCCCTACCCATTTCGTTGAAATATCGTCTGACATTCGCAATGCATTAAGGTCGATATGTCAAACTAACGTCTTGCTCTATAGCTCTTATGGTGACAGTTTGCTATATGCTATTGAACCTTAGGTGGGTTGGAAATTAAATTCCTTGACTGTACATACCAGGATCACTTTTTGTGTCCACGTTTTTTCATAATCAAAGTTTGCCGTCCAGTTGCAGATGTACAAGTTTCGCTCAGAAAAACTTAAATTTAATTCGATAGAGTCAGTCTTCTCATCTGCGTACAAAAATTAAGATCATACTCGAAGATGATTCCTATCATTGTTAGAGTCAAAACTATAGCTGTGACTTGAGAGACAACTATAATAGTTTATAGATTCAGGCGTTACTTTGCGGAAGTCCATATTGATACTAATGGTTCGCGGATTAGCAAAGAAATTGTATTCATTAGACAAATATAAGTCAAAGAAAAATGGCTTGAATAGTTCTTAGAGACACAACTAAGAAAAAGTTCAATTGAATAATGGCTCTCTAGTATTGTTATATGAAATGAAAAAACGTAACATTATATGACAAATAATTTACTGATCATAAACCTTTCTTAAAGGCTATTAGATGGCGTAACTAAGCACCTCAAATTGGTGAACGGGAGGTACTCAGCAGTGGCGTCGGTGACGTTGCGTGATGCAGATCTGCCTTCGCCAGCGGAGTTCATCTGCACCCTGAGGATACCACAGGCGAAGTACGTCGTGAGAAAAGAAGCCATTTATTATCCAGGTAATGATTATTTTATGTAGAATTAGAAATTCTGTGTTTTGTACAGTAGAGTACAAGACATTCAGTTGAAGGTTATCTTTGCTTGCTTCGTGACAGAGGCATATGTTAAAGAAAATGATGATGTGCAGATGTACTTAATATTTGAGATTATAATCAATCTCGATTTCAAATTTCATCCTCAAAACTGATTTTTGTTTTTAAAATGTATACTGCTATACTGTTTTTTTTTTGAAGTCGGGTTTATAATATAAATTATGCAAAACTTAGGGTAAAATAGTGTAAGAAATAAATGCCAAAATAAATATAAACAGGTTAGGTAGCATTTACAAAATTAAACGAACTTTAACGAGGAAGGTAGGAGTCATAATTGTACCCGTGTTGAATACGACTCTTGGGATTGCCCGGAACCCCTGGATTGACATGCTAATGTCTTGTGCAAATTAAGTCCCACCCACAACCCAACCAGTTACCTGCTAATTGGTGTGAGAAACTAGGAACTACCTCTGGGCTCCGTGGATGTTATTATATTAAACGAATCAGATTATTATGGCTTCGAAATAAAACGAAGTACGAAGTACTAAGAGAAGCCTAACTTTATTGCCTTAAGCATTTGAACATGAAGGTGTGTCGGATAACAAAGTTTGGACAGAAAGTAAGTTGTTACATACATCAGACGTAATGTAACAGTCTTCTCTCAATACATTTCTTCCGCCAAATAAAGCAAATGAGATGATTTGTTTTCGTCATATAATTGAAAAAAATAGTTACTTGGAAAAAAATGAGAGCTGAGAAAGTCATTTATTTTCTTCGCTTCACGGCTTTAGTGCACTGGAGGAAAATCAAATCTTTAATAACGGAAATGGGTCCAATTTAGTTAAGGGTCTATAGTCCAATATCTTTTGGTCAATTCTACATCCACTTATAATGTGTTTGGCCTAGTCCTGACTTAATAATATTTGAAAAAAAATGTATGTACCTATCCAAGTCACAAATCGCATGAGTAAACCTTTGTTTAATTGTTGGGATTTGACCTGAATGTCCATTTTATGTACAGGTTTCTACTGTTTTAAAAAGAAGTTTTCGTTTCAAACCATTGTTTAAAAAGAACGAAATGAGTGAAGTTTTAGCTATTTCTATAGCTTTTAATATAAACGCAATCATTTTGCCACGAGTAATCAGATCATCTACGTAAATGTATTTTCAAATACAAATTATGATATAGATCTTTATTTCAAGAATGACTGTGTCATAATGAATCTTCTTGAAAACCAGCGCTGTAGTGTATCAACCCACTGCAGCATAATGCTGAGTCAAGCCCCTTTTTGATAAATTGTTAATCAATGTTAGACAAAAACACGAACAAAAGAAATTCAGGAATTTATAACTTTTCATTATCACCCAAACAAGAAAAAAACATTAACGATGGATGCAGAAAGAATAAAAATGTGACGACATAAACAGAACGCTGTTTATTTATTTAAAACAAGCAATTTAACCGTTTTATAAGTCGACGAACGTCATTAAAGGCCGAGCCCGGCAAAGAATAGGGGATGGAAATATTTTTTTTAAACGTGGGCATGAAAATAACAATTTCGCGGAATAATTTGCGAGAGGGCCATTTAAGCTTTTTATCAGCAGAAAGTTTGTGTACACAGCTATCTTACTGTATAAAGCCGAGATGAAACATTTCCTGCAGGCAGTCCTCGTGAATAATTTTATGCTTCGTTAAGTCCATTGTAGCCCGAACAAAATTCTTTAAACATAATATCGGTGGGTCGGACAGAAAAACATTTTTTTAGGCACTCTCCGGGTCCTAAATGAAAAGTCAACATGGCCTATACTTCTACGTCAATTACCATGGCAGTTGTTTTGAGACTGATTGGACGTTGGAACATACATTATTATGATGTATCGAGGTTTTTTTTTTCAATTACATATTCCTGGTCGATATTCCAAGGGTGTTGGATTAGTATTAATACTAGACTTTGGACAGAGGATACAAACTGGGAAATCAAAGTTTAATATTAAAAAGATCGAAAATTGATCCACTGGACAGGATAGTAACTTCGATAATTAATAAAGATAATTTGTTACAGGACCTATAAGCACTACTCCGGAGATGCCCACGGCAGCAGATATGCAACTAGCAGCTGCTGTAGGTTCCAAAGGTAACCTGACTACTTTGTTTGTTTTATGATATTATTTATATTACGTACAAAATGAATCCAGGACGGCTTTTTATGAACATTGAAAATGTGTTATGGTGAAATTCGTGGTCTTGTTTTTATTTTATTGAATAACAAGATTTATTTAAACTACTTATTATAATTATATAACTAAACAATTTGAAGGCAAATGGCCATTCCATTTTTGCAGACCTACGTAATACACAAATATGAATACTAAATTCTGGTTTAGTTATTGCAAATAAAAACTAGACAGGAGTGTGACAGAGTTAACAAAATGTATTATTGTTCGTACAAAAACATTTCTTTGGACCATTTTCCACATTAATAAAAAAAAAGTCTTTATTATCCACGCCAACAAAGCTTTATTATTAGTTTTATTATTTTCATACGTCATTTCAATGAAATCAATTAAAATTTTACAATATCTGATAATAACAATTGTGTCCTAAAATGTCTTTACGAACAATTCACGAAATATTTTAAACTATTACTTATCTAACTCTAGAACTCCAACTGTATTAAATTATCTGAAATATCCTAATATTCCGCAAGCCAGCAGTATCATCAAACTCAAGTTATTAAATAATCTCTTTCACTAGAATGAATTTCTCGACTAAAACGTCCGCTACAAAGGGTTGTTGGACTTAGTTAAAAACAGTATTTAACCTTCGGTCTAGTTAAAAGCAGTTTGAACTGTTATGCAAACCGTTATACAAAATAATCTTGTATTTGCTTTGTCAACCAACATCATCTTTTTTTAAAAAGTTTTATCTTTATTTAAATTAGGGGTAAAATTACTTTTATAAATACAAGATACATCCTTAACAGTTAACAAAAGCAACCCTTTCCAAAAAACAATTTTAATAAGGAAACGTTTCAAGAAACCTCTTTCTTTGATAACAAGTTTTCTTAAATAACAAAGACCAGATCAATGTCTAAAGGAAATTGATATTTGCTTCGTAATTAGATATTTTTAATTAATGACTATCTTGAATGGTGTCAATTCTGTTCATCCAATTAGGCGTAGTACAATGGACTGAAGATCAAATTTCATTGATTTGAGAGAAAACTGGTTTATGGCATACCCGTGGCAACTTACAGATAAGCTTTGTTTCTAAATTTCGTGTTTATCATCTGTATTGTTTACTAATTTGGGACTTGTTCAATATATAAATAGTTTGTTTAATACGTTGCTTAAACAGAAAATTTGAAACATATTATGTGTATTTGTACATACAAATATGTGTATGTAGGTCGTTGCCTGCATAAAGAAGATTCGGTTTAGTTTATAGAAGTTATCAGGAGATGAAACGATGAAACAAATGAATTCGTCTCTTACTTTTTCCTCGAATAAAGTTCTATAAATCGACCCGAATATACATTTTCTAGGGAACTGTTTATGAAGTTTTTTTTTGTATCTATGTAAAAAATAATCATATTTTTGTTCCTAAAATTGTTTTTTTTATTAATCTGGGGGCAAAGTCGAAACACAGGTCGCGCCACATTCGCCTATTTAAATTTTGCTTCTATGCAATTTATTATGTAATTTTGTATTGCCTGAATAAACAGACTAACCTAAGCTAAACTAAACATTCGCAATCCGTATACTCAGATATCGTGTGCTATGTATCTTCGACGTGACTTCGGGGTGACAAAATCGCCGGTCAAATGTCCCCCAGCGAATACGCGGCTCAAATATCGTATTAAACAAGGAATACGCCGAAAGCAATTAACATTGAGGATACGGACCATCTAATTCTGAATAACAAAATTTATCCGTAAGTTGTTTTCGGTGATGCTATTAACCAGTGGGTACCACATTGGTCCTTTCTCAAAGTTAAAAAGACAGTTTATAGCTTAAATCGTTGGGTAGAATGACCCATATCTCAGTTTTACGACGTCATGTCTATTTGGAGATAATTTTAAAAATTGCACATTATGTGTCTCGGCTGTTAAACGCTATAAGATTAATTTGGCCTCACTGTTCCGAAATATCGTTCAAAACTTTTGCGATTGTCAGGATTTTATTGCCAAAATATTTTTTATTTATCTCGTCGTTTTGGTCATATTTCAACGGTCGTGGTCATGAGTACGCTAAAGTGGCGTACCGCTGTTGTTTTGCTGCGCCAGTTTCACAAACTAGCTGCATTTGGTTTTCTTTCTTTATAACGTATAACTTATACTACTAAAACGTAAATGTAGATAAAATACGATTTTTCAATAGAAAACGCCGTTTTACTATACAAACAGCAACAAACTTAGCCGACCATTAAAGTGGGAACTGAGAGAGATTGTCTATGCTCAAAACGGATAGTTACATCAACTTCACGGTGCATACCTACTATATGCCTCCTTTTCGCAGTTTAGTCTTTAATGGTGGCTTATACATAAATATGTGTCTTCGATTGTACAGTCAAGGAATTAAATTTCCAACCCACCTAAGGTTCAATAGCATATACCATAAGAGCAATAGAGCAAGACGTTAGTTTGACATATCGACCTTAATGCATTGCGAATGTCAGACGACATTTCAACGAAATGGGTAGGGTATTAAATTCCTTGACTGTACAAATATACATATGTTTTCGAGATAGGAGTATCTTAATTTAAACTACGTCTCGAACAAATGAAAATCTTTTACCATTTAGTTCTTATTCTGTTAATGTTCAATATGGACATGGATAGACTGTTTGTTCCATTTACGGGATTACGATAATTCTCCAATTCGGAATTACTTAAACAGCTTCTTATACCAGAGTCTTCAAACATCGTTGTTTGTTTATACTCGCAACGACTGACGAAACACGCTTAATGTTTCAAGTGAGATGTTACACGTTTAATCTTAAGTGGCTTAAGCGATTATGGTTTTATCTTTAAAGGAAGTATAGGTACTGTTAAATAGAAATATAGTTAACAGTCATTTCTTGTTTTCACGACTTGTGCACATGAATATAAAACAATAATTACGGTTTATATCGCGTGTATTGAAATGAATCTATTTCCACGAATCTAATATACGTTTTAATGTTATTTTTGTAATATCAGATAGTTTGTATTTTAAGTTTTTTGTCAGTCTGCCCGTGAACATGCGACCTGAAAAGGGCTCAAAACATCGGGATCAGATTTTTTACAATACACGCGATATAAACCATTTTAATTGTTTTCTTTCAACACAATTATGTTATTTATAAGTGCTAACTACCAATTTTCTAACTGTATTCTAAGAAATGAAATTAGGCATATTTTTATACCACTATTAGTGCAGTTTTTTTAACAGAATGTTTGGTTATGAGTGGATAGTCTATCAACTTATTTATAGACAAATAGCCTGTCCAGAAAATGTAAAAATAAGTGTTTTTAAAGTGCTACCGTTTTCGAGATAACTATGAATGATTTTATTTATTTCAGTATTAACTTAATTGACCTAAATATATCGAAAACTGTGACACATTTACTACACCGGTTTTAAACATTTTTTAAGTGGACCAATAGCCCCTAGAAGTATTATTAGCGAATTAACCATTCATTTACAAACAAACTGTATTTTATTCAGCTCTATAAATTTGTTTTGAAAAGCTAAGGACAGAAAAAAATGCTAAGCGGCCGAGTTTTTTGCGGTGCTTCTCCTCAGCAATTTTTATTTTATTTTCTGAAGCGCAGGTGGAATCAGACACACAAATAAAAGACCTACATTTTCATAACATAAACTGTACGGTAAAAAGTGTCGCTAAATCATAAAAGGTACGTTTCGATACTTTTGATGCCTGATTTCATTACAACTTTCTACATTAATCGATACTTACTGGAAACAAATAATATTGAAACTCTGTAGAAATTTGGTGCTTCTTCAGAAGTTTCTAACAAACTTAAAAAGAGGCACCAACTGTTAAAAATGTTCATAGCTGTTACTGAAATAAAGTTTTTTACTTCATTCAGTGATCCAGAAATGTTATTGAGCATTGTTATGATGATTCATAGGTCATTTTGTTCTAAGTTCTCTGAAGATACTTTTATTTGTTTTTTTTTCATTTAAATATGAATAACAATACTAAAGATATCTTTTTTGTTTTCAGGAGCAAATCTTTACACTGCGATCACCGTGGTAATGCTGCCAGTTATAGCTCAAATGTTAGTGTCATAAGAAAATCGAGAGATAAATAGAAATGGTAAGGACCATTATTTTGTTCTTTTTAAAAACAGCACGCGAATCTGCACTCCTGTAGCGATATTTTTAATTTTGTATTTGTTCTGCATCATGAAGTGTAGACTCTAAAATGCGCCTTTACGTTATGTTAGGAAAATCGATTTTTAAATAATATTGCATTTTGTACGTTTCTGTATGAGTTATGATATTTTAACAGCTTTCAAAGGATTTGTATGTTTAGATTATTATTCATAAGTGGCTGCTAAATCAAAAAAATATTTAGAGAATTATTTCATTTCATAATTTAAAGTTTTCAATTTACTTTTTTTTATTTGAATTTATTTACGATTTGCACACCGACAAACGCCAAAATTAATATGTTATTTTATAAATATAACATCTCATTTTCTATTTGTATTTATTTTGTATTTTAATTGTAAATACTATAAAAGATAAGTTCTAAATTAGAATTAAAATAGATGACTAGACGATCACAAAAAAATTATGCTCATTACCAGTAATGATCGTCCTCGTGAAACGCTCAGTGTTTCAGAACTGACAAGTCCTGAAATCTTTAGTTACTTAATTCATTTTTTTTTGTTTCAGGTTATGGTCCCATAAGCTAAATGTTAATATTTTGTACTGGAAACATTCCGAGATAAATATTTTGATCTCTAGTCATAATCCAAAGTGACATTACCAAAGTTGCATTGTATTCTTTTTTGTACCTAGATTTTCTTCTTTATCTTGTCTGAGAGCCGCTTGGTATACTTAATGGGTTCAAATGGCAGTAAAAATAAAAATTGTCTATCCTGTGACCAAAAGTTAAAGACTTGTGCACATTCCAATTTATGTTTTCTTCCAATAGGCTAAAAGTAGAACAGACACCTTATTTATGGAAGTGGCATTGATCAAAAAATATTGGATTACACAATAATTAACTATTGTCCACAGGGAAGAAATTATTGAACTTAATTCTGATTTTGACCCACATACATATAACAAACAATGTAATGAGCACTATGAAAAGTGAAAAAGAACCACCAAAAAAATTAAGGTGATTTTTCACGGTTCAAATTGGAAGTTGAAGAAAAAGAAAAAAATGCACAGAACTCCAGATATAAATGGAAAACTCGTCGTCAAGGTTTAGTAATCGTCAAAAACACATACAAGTATAGCTTTTACGTGTATTTAATCGTTGCGTGTTGACAAACTGAAATTGACTTTATATAATAAACGTAGATATTTAATTGTACAGCTCTACGATGATATGAATTTTTCATATTTCAAAATATTTTTCTTAAAAAAAAACAATACCGTTAGTTTAAATGTAAATATTGGGAAGAATTGTACAGTTTCTGAGCACGGGCCTAAATGCTTTAAGCGCGTGTCTATTGAAAATTAAAATGTAAATCTTTTGTTTGATTCTTCAGTGTACATTGGTAAATAGGCAGACTTAGGAAAGGTTTTTCAAAGGTCCGTTAGATAAAATTTCGGTCGGTAATGGTAAAATTTTTACTCAGTCATGGAAATTTGGTCTAAAACTTGATCTTACAAACCCTATTATACCAGGCCTAAGGCTTAGTTTTAAACCAGGCCTCAGGCTAAGTTAAATATGGATGTAAATCATTCAAATCGAATTTCAGTTGTTAATGATGTCAATAATTAATTGTACTTAGTGACTAAATTTCGTCTTACATTAATTTTAACTTACGGAATTTTTTACAACTTATCCCAGCCTTAGGTTTCATAAAAATCGGTTAGATCAAAGCCAAGGTATTTCATTTTAACCTTACGAATTTTCATATTAAAACCTTGGTTTTTGGCAATTTATTGTCTGCGAGCTACATGACAAGTGTAGCTGTTGAAAACTCGAAAAATAATGGTGTAATTTTCAAATTTTAATAAACTGTCAAGATGACCCAAAGTGTACATGCATCCGCAGTCATGTTGTAACAAAGTCGTAATAGGGTGTTAAAAGCATACTCAATCAGGCGTAGAATAAGCGTTGAAAGGCGTAAAATGGAAACCGCGGCAGGATTTAACCCTTGACCAGGCCAGTTAATGTTTTGTAGGTCCCACATTCTAATATGAATTTACCCGAAAGCCTGCTTTCATTACTCCACATTGTTAAGTTTGAGGTGCCAGGATGATTTTTGGAAAATTTGTGATTATTCTACGGTTTAGTGACTGAAAGATAACTTGTTCCAAAGCGGTTTTTCATGTTTTTTACGTTCTCTGTTAGTGACAAGATACTCCATGGAAGGAGTACTAAGCGTCAACATGTTGTGACATATATTTTGTGCCAGTGTACAACGTAAATGCCTAGTTAAGGGTTAAACCGAAGTTTTTGTGCCTACGCGACATTTTAGCTGACAATTTAATTTGTGTAAAATCCGCATTAAATTTGCGTTTTTGCCGAGTTTCAAATGTTTATTAGGTTTATAATTCAGCAAATACAAGGTAATTGTATAAAGCGCTAAGTAAATTAAAGCTCCTGTGAAATGTGTCAAACACATTTTGAGTTGGTAAATTATTTATTTATATAACATTAGTTAATGTAATTTATTTCAAAACAGTTTGTTATCAATGTTGAACCAGTGCATATTGCTAAATGTGTGTAATTAAATAATAAATATTATACCTAAATAATTATTTATTTTTAATAAATCAAAGTCACGATATACGTATTTCTGTACAAATACTTACTTGTTTTTATGTTTGATTGGATTTAAGGGCTGATCCCTTCAGAAACAGGGTATCAAGTTTCGTTCGTTTTGTTAAATAGACCTTTCGATATGAATTATGGACAATATTATAAATAGAGTTAATAATCTTGCCCTTATTCGTTAACAATACTTAAAAAACAACGTAAAAAAACGCAATGGATAATACAACGGTACAGAAAAAAAAGCCTTTCACACTTATTATAAGTCTATTTTGATTCAAGGTACGATGTTTAAAGCAAACATACAGAGGTTGGTGACTTCAGGTGAAGTTTTCTACGCATACATTCAAGCTAATGCATGATTTAAGAGATTTACGTGCAAGACGCACATTTCCTATGAATTTATAATATGAGACCATGCGAAAGTGGCATATTTTGGAAACCACCGTCATTGTTCTACCTCTCAACGGGCTTGATTTGAGGAGTTTTGTAGGGTTTTTTTTAGATCACTAACCATCTTGTGATCTTGTGTGATCAGAAACTAGGCAAGAAAAACAGTTTACGTTCACAGGATTTTATCAACTGTGCAATCTGTTTCATTGTTTGTGTTGCCTTAGAAAGCAAAAGTGGATTTCAATACCACCTGAAGTTACAAATTTTTTTGTAGTTTTCGAAAAAGATTGGTATGTTCAAAGAAAATCAGTTTGTTTTATGTTAACCCAATCCAAGTTAAGACCAATAAAATTATGAATCAATTATGGATAGCATAAACATTAAAAAATCGTTTATGAGTAAGGGCCTGTAAATAATTATTTGTATGGACTTTGTATGAATAAGTAAGTTTTTGTTTGTAAGGGAATAATAATAATACATTTGCTGTGCATATTGCCGTTTATGGATAAGATCCACTCAAGACTTTTATTGTGAGATTTCTTAAATTAAAAATAAAAGGATCGTTGTGTATTTTTTGTTTTACTTCAGTACCTATTAAAGCCCCTTAGCATTTGGTGTGTTAATACGTACATCAATTAAAAAGTCGTAGAAAAATACAAATAATGATACAAGTGCGAGCCCTTTAATCAATCTGTTCTAGGTAACCTTTATGGTATGTGTGTTATTGTACATAACCAACTTGCTTAACACAATCAAAAACAAATTGTTAACAGGACTAAAGTAAACTTATCTATTATACTATAATATAATGATTATAGGGATCTCTTCCAGCCGAGCTTTGAGCAAAAAAGAGAGAGAGTGTTAATAAGGACAGTCAAATTGTAAGTTTTATACACTAATCTTGTGAACACAGTTGAGACTCGTAAAAAATGGAAAAGTTTCCGCACTTGTATTAAAAAATAACATTTATGTATGAAAAAGTTTGTCTGCCTTAACATGAATAACAAGGTAAATGGGTCGTCTGGAGCTCGAGAAATTTAAGGGTAAACTGAAGTGAACATTTCACAATTCAATTACTATTTTAATTGTTTAGATAAATAAACATGCATGTGGGCCAGCAGAGAAATGATCACCACCGCTCATAGAAATCATCATCTCAACGAAAATTGCTGATCCATTGCCAGCCTTTGGTTCTCCTTTGAACCCCTGTGCTCAAGAGACTAGCAGATACGGGGTTACAGTAAGTTATTTTTTTTTAACTCACGACCTCTTTATTGTCAAATGAAATCTCTGAAAGTACTAATAAATCGAAATGATGCAAAAATATACGCTTATACGCGTTTTCAAATAACGTTTCCAGGTAAACGTGTCATTGCATTGTCATATTCGTTTTCACTGCGGATGCACAATATCCGGGTTTAAGTTTGATTTATATTTACACTTTACAATATTGTTACAGAAACGTCACATTTGAATTTGTATTAGTATACAGGAATATATGTTTTTTAGGTAGATAAAATAAAAATTAAATATATGTGTGGTGTAGTAGTTAATTAGTTAATTCTTGAATTATTTCAATAATAAAAAACTTACAAGAATAATACTAACTAACCTTATGGTTACCCTACATTTTTTGAGTTGCAAACGCCAGTTATGTTAAAAAACATAGTACGCTTGTTGGGGTGACAATAACTTTAGTTAAAAATTAAATTCTGAATTTAAAAAAAGGACTACAAAAATCATGTTTGTTTCACGTCACTCCAATTTAAATGTAATTGCCACCGCATACTGAGTAAGAAAAAATGGCTCCTGGATACCAATTACATGTCACCGTCTATATCTAAATAGATATACAAATTTGACGTAAAATATTCCAGCTTTAAGTGTTCTCAGATTCCTATCTTCATTAAATGCCCAATGTTTTAATATTTGCATTTCAGATGACTTCCGTATCTACAGACGTTAACTTTCCAATGCAAATTCAGGCATGAAAACGGGCAAGATTCGCGAGTGTGATAATTCGGTTGGATACAATTTACAAGTTTGGAATATTCTAGAAAAGATGAGACACGATTTTAGGTACCTCTTCACGAGTATTACAGCTCAGTTTAGCGGAGTAGCAAGGTTATTTATTAAAATTTGTTGATGTTGACTTCAGCAGAGTAACAACTGAAACTGTTAATTAATATGGCTTGTCAAATTGCTCACTAAGAGTTAAAAAGGAGCTTATTTAATACAATTTACAATCAATATTTAATACACCTGTTATTATATTGTAAGAATTCAAAATTTGAACATCTAAGTTGAATAATCTTATTTTTGGTTCTTTTTCAAGGAGTTCCTGGTTCGCTTGTATTGAGGCGGAACTAAAAAAAAAACTTTATTGTGCCAAAATACCTTACTTATAATAAACTGAGCCGTTTTGTGACAGCAAAACACTGTTTTTCTACGATATTATGTTTTAATTTTGGACGTTTGAGTTACTAACTTTAAATAATGATACACTTTATGTTTTAACGGACTCTCACGCATTTAATGTGCTAGTATTTAAAATTAATAGCAGCTTAAACTTCCAATAACCACAGTGCCATAAGAAACAGTGTCTTATTATCGCAAACCATTCGAAATAATAAAAAGTCACACCACTTAACCATAATTTAGCGACTGCGATCTGACCTCCGTAACCGCTGTTACAAAGAAGCTAGACTTAGGAACACATTTATATGATGCGCAGGTTTCTTCGCGATGTTTTCCCTCAGCGCAAAAGCGTTAATTGTTACTACAGTGGTTTAATAATGTACATAAGTTAGAAATAGTACATTTCGATACTAGTGCGGAAGGTATGTCATTACTTCACGAGTTCCGAGATATCTTGCCACGAGCCGCAGGCAAGTGGCAAGACTCGGGACGAGTGAAGAATGACATTTCCGCGCGTGTATCGAACGACGTTTTTAAATACAGTTGCGAAAAAAATACAATAAATTTGCGACTTTTACTGAAGCTCTTAATTAAAGTAAAGTAAGTACAAACTTTAGCAATGAAAATTTTTGACAAATTAAACGCGTTTTTGTTAGCTCTCGTATTTCATAGGGCAATGGCTTTTGCTATTCAGCCAACTCAATGAAAGATTTTTTTTTCAAATAGATATTAATATGAGCGTTAGGACAATTATTAAAGGATAACGAAATATTCTTGCCGGGAACATTAATATTCTACTCTCCCGCCTATTTTTACTTTTTTTTTAACGATTCCGTTCTTAGTGGCCAGTCATTCAAAGGCGTTTTATTTTTTAATTTAGCGAAGCGCTTCGAAGTGCTTAAAAACACCCAGAATCGCTTATTGTTTAAATATCTTTGCCATTTATTTCTGAAGAAGTGCAACTAAAAAGAACCTTATTTTTTTAATGTAAATAAATATGGGGTACCAGAAAAGACCCAGTGTTCTGATTGGTAGAATTTGTGTCGTATGCAGCACAAGTCGTGTTCTGATTGGTGGAATCAGTGATCAGCGTGCTGATGTGATTGGTCGATTTGCTCTTTAAACAGGCCAACAATGTTTTTGTCTCAGAGAATTCCGTTCCATTCAGCCACCTTAATAAGAACTGTTTTTAGGACTGTTATTATTTAAAAAATCATATTTTTTTGATGAACAGGCTAGTAATAAAATATAAAATCTCAATATTTTGATATTCTTACATTAATAATAGGTTTTTAGTTTTATTACGTCTTGGTACAAACTAAAACTATAAAAACTCTTTGGTAAGTAGTTGTGAATTGGAACAAGTACAAATTAAAAAAAAACTGGAAAAGTAAATCGCACTAGGTCGCAAAAACTAACTTTGCGCACGCAAAACAGCCAAAAAAAGGGCACTTTGTGAGCAACTGTATTGAAAAACATTTATCTTTCTTAAGTGTTTACGTATAGTTCAGTATAAACGTGCAGGAATCAGGAATGCATGGTGGAAATCCTTTGGGTACCTTCCGCTCCAGTATATAATGGAATAATCTAATAAACTACGCTCAAGAGAAATTTAATCTAACACCATTTACACATTTCAGGGTTCCCTGCGACAAACATGAAAACCGAAACTCTTGCAATATATTAAACCTAAACTTATTTGAACAGTTGATATGATCTGGTTTTGTAGAACTTATGCGTGTTAGGTCGAGAAGTTTTATCCCCAAAATGCATGGCCTAGGCCTGGCGCAAGGACACCTAAAAGCGTCATGAGTTCTCGTGACTATTACGCCTCCGACTCATTTAGTCGTCCAACTAGACGAAGTAACAGCGACCTAAGTGAATTCGATTAAGGTTTCAATTTGTGGCGTGCAAGCGACGATTTTTCTATAAATCGTTGGCGTTTTTAAGTGCAAGTCAAACTAGCTTGCTATTAGCGTTGCTGGTTTTCTATTACTAGTTAATAACAGTTAATAATACATTGCACGTGGTGAAGAAATGTACCTAAATTGAGTGATTGCTTGTCCCAACTAACGAGAACCTCTCAATGCTCTAATAATAGGCTGTATGATTAAAAAACCCTGACCGTTCATGTTCCCGGGAAATATATTGTCCAACATTCTGGTTTAAATAACAAGCGTATAGCAGGTTTTCTGTGTTTAAAGTGACAAGCGTAAATGGGACTGGGCCGGGCATGTCTGTCGGATGCACCCACAAAGATGGGCACATTCAGCCACATGGTGGGTACCGCACGACGGTCACCGGCGGCAAGGCAGGCCCAAGCGGAGATGGCGAGACGATCTGGACACCTATTTGAAGGATTGGCCGGTTATAGCCCAAGACAGGGAGATGTGGAAGTCAAGAGGAAAGGTCTTTGTCCAGCAGTGGGACCCTCAACAAGACTGTTTTTTTTTTACAGCGAATGTACCTAGTCTTTACGTATTACGTTTGTCGGGACTGTTTACTTATTTACCTCGACGTTTTGACCACATTGCAACGGCCGTGGTCACAAGCAAACAGATGAGCAGAACCTGAGAGCTAAGCTGCGAACAGACGGACGGTCATGGTGAAACTATAAGGGTTCCTTGTTGACTGCATAACCCTAAAAAGATGAAAATTCCATTAAGCAAATGATTTTCAGTATACAGAATATATGCCGTCAGTTTTAAAGTAAATCCGCTCAAGGTTTATAACTTAGACAGGAATATTAGCGACCTCGTTATCGCTAATACCTGGATTTCTTTTGTGAAATTTGAACCGAAAGAGGGTTGGAGTACCGTATGACAGAGACAGCGCATTTTTATAATGTTGTTACCTTTATGAAGCTCGATACGAGAACGTGTAGGTGGAAGCTCATTCATTGTGTGGATTTTTATTCAACGTTCACTGTGTTTACTATCTCGTGAGAATACAGGAATTCAGTTGTTTGTATACCAAATATTTAATACTAAAATACATTTGCAGAAGTTGCACTGAGAATACGTACTAAAAAAACGAGGCAGCTTTGTTTCAGGCCCCTAGAGTCTTATGATCTTGGGTATGATAACAACTCTTGTTTAAGAATAGACTAGTGACTCGGCCCGGCTTCACATGGATTTAATTAATGTAGGTACTTAAAAACCTTCCTTCAAAAATCTAAGTAAAAACTGTATCAAAATCTGTTGCGCGGTTTAGAAGGATAAACCGCCGAAGATAATCTCATATTATAAGGACAGACAAGAACAGATAGTGACTTTGTTTTGATTTTATAATACGCTCGAGAAATTGATGTTTTCTTAACATAAAACTACCGAGAGACTCGGACATTTTAAGCCGTGAGACTCGGTAATAAAACGGATCACTCACGTATTTTTAAGTCGAGACGTGAGGCGGCTCATGATTAAGAACCACGTACTGGTCCGAAACAAGTCGGGCATTTTCGACTTAAAAATACGTAAGTGATGTTTTCTTGACAATAGATATGAATGTTGTATCATTTTGTCCAGTAATGGAACACTAAAATATGTAATTTAATGAGTAAAGGGGACACCAAATACGCAGCGTAAAGGGGTGAGAGACGCACTCAGAGAATACATGAATAAGGTAGGTGGATAATATGCACAAATACTCATACATGCGTGTGTTTTAGTTTAGTTTCAGTTTATTTATTCGGTCAATATAATCACATTATACACTAAAACTAAGTCAAAATTAAAATTGGAATGTCAACATGAAAAATTCATCTTTAACAGGGATCAATAAACAATAAAAAAGAAAGAATAAAACAAAAAATGACAAATTACACTTTTAAAAACTAAATAAAAATGTCTAAATACTCTTTTACTGAATATAATGGATTATCCAACGAAAGGTTCTTCAGTCGGCGACCAAATGTTTCGTCACAATTTAAGTTTTTTAATTCAGCAGGTACTCGTAGTAGGTTTACGCTGCTACCATACTGCAGCGACTGCAACTGACAGCGGCGTGTTTGGTCGCGTGTGAGCGATATGCATCGGTGGCAGCGGTTTAGATTCAATGGGCATGTTGACTAAAACACAAAAAAAACAGTTTTTCTGATTTTGTCACATTCTTTCAATTTTGATAACAGACACATTTTAGTCATGATGCCCATTTCGGTGGAAGGCTACTCAAACTTGTTCATATGCTTTTTGGACATGCTCCTGTTTAAACCTGCAACGCGTCGCAAGGGAAAATGATCAAATCTGTAAAGTCTCTATCTGTGGTTTCGTAGCTACCTCCAGCTGGGAAATCCTCATGTCAGTAGAGATGAACTCACAGTCGAGATGAGTCAAAAACAGCTGTCAAATCTCTATAAAATCTGTCATTTATTGACATATAGCGAGTGTGAGATGAATTTTGATGAATGCGAGAATTGTAGTAATGTAGCTGAATAAAGCCAGCCAGCAATATTTGGTAGAGACGACGTTCAACTCTAACTTTGGTTAAGATTAAAAAGTCTTTTATAGTTAAGTTAGGTGTACATTCAACACCTATGACGACATTAATATTAAGACAAATACGAAAAAAAAAACCTTTTGGATTCTAAGTTGAGTTGAACGTGTGATGTGTTTTTGCTAGGCAAAGCGCCATCTAGTGGAAAATAGAGTTGCTGAAATAAATTAAACTAATTAATGCGCTTTGAACAAACAGGTTAGTATTTTCCAGATTTTGACTTTCATAATAAATACTTAACTATATTCGGGGTTAAATCAAAGTGTTTTGCGTTGTTATTATTCTGGGGCTCCAACGCAAGCAAAGAAACTAATTTTGAAAGTAAGAAAAGTACAATCAAGGAAATCCAAACACGTACCACCGTAGAACCTAGAGACATACGCATGACATTTGTATGACATAGCGTGGCGTTTAACGCGTCGCGTCATTGTGACAGGGTTCTAAGGTGGTACGGAGGGAGATCCCTACTGTACCTATATGTAGGTATACTTCTAGTTTGAATAATTTAATGAAGTCTAATTCTGAAGGGGAACTACTGCAAGGGCTGAGTTATCATTAGAATTTGCTTTTAATGACTTACCAGATCGCTAATTATACGACTGTTTCATTCTAGGGGCTGTTTAAGGTAAAATGGCGCCTCTTCATTTTAATAATGGTAGTTAAATATAACACACTATTCTAGTCACTTTATAAAAAAACTAGCTATCTCTCCTAGAATCTCCTAGAATTAGGATTTGTACATAATAACCTCTCGTAAAAACCTCTAAATGATAGTGAAAACTGTGTCAAAATCCGTTGCGTGGTTAAGAAGGGGTACAGGACAAACAGGAGCGAATATCAACTTTGTTTTGTACTATGTGAAGAAGAAAAGGAGAGTTTAATTTCAAAGTGTATGGGTAGACATTTGCTTTTCGTGTACCCCTCAAATATTATGCAAGGCGAAGGGCTTCCATAAAAATTTGATTAAGTAAAGTAATTTGAACTTGTGAAGAGTAATCGTTACATTAAACAATATGTACTATTACGATTTAAATGTTTTTTTTTTGTTACTGAAATGTCTTTCGTTTTTAATTTTTATTTTTTAAACATTCAAATTAATAAATTTAAATGCTACGTAATAATAAAACAAAGGAAAATTAGAGTAATGAAAGGACTCGAACCTTCAACATCAGCATTCCGTGCCTTGCGTTTGCTAATGCCGCCACATTACCAACTTCCATACCCTGCGAATTTTCAATGTGCTTTGAACTTTTGTTTTAACTTTTTTGCTTTATAGACTCATTTAAATTTATATGGGTGTACTGTAAACTCGCTAGAAGACGACGTAAACTTATGACTGGTTATACTTAAACTCTTTCACCTAATGTTTGTTGTTCCAATAGTGATCGAAATTCATAATGCATCAAACACTCCGAAATGTAACGAAACGGAATAAACAATTCAACCCCCTGTGTATAGCCGTAATCAATCAAATAGGTACCGTGTTGCTACGAAATTAGAAAACACTTTCGGGTGCATTAGACCGTTTCGATAGAGATGTGATGGACGTGATCTAGTTTCGTAAGTGCGTACTTGTCTGTGAGTGGTACCTACTAGTATTTGGTAGAGAATGCTTTTTTCGTAATTTTGTCGGTTTATGCGAGATGTACCTAAATTCGAGATACGTCAAAATGGCAGATTTCAAGATTGAACAGTTGTTTTAGTGCGAGGTAAATCCCGCATGAAGTGAGCACCTGGCACGAATCTTCTAGATACGCGTTAACTTGCTACGTAATTCGGTGCGTCTCGTTCTAACTAATCCAGTGGAAGAGAGACGCGCTGAGTTACATAGCAAGTAAACGCGTATATATCCATAAGATTCGTGCTAGGTGCACTGAGAATCGCCCTTGGTCCATATAATAAACAGTCAGTTGCAAAGGGTGTTGAATACTTGAAGGGTTCAAAAAACCTTCAGAAGCTCTTACTAGCTTGATAAGAGACTCATTTGTAGATCTTTCTGATATCGTCGTCTGTGTACATACATCTGTTGATGACTTGGTGACACGACGACGTCGACATAGAAATTTTATACTGTACGCTGAAAACAATATTTCTTAAATGGGCACTTGTTACAAGCAGGTACATCTGGTTGTTAGAAGATTTAGTAAAGAAAACTCCAGCTATTGCAGGTGCATTGTTAAGAAGGTACTGAATACTCTTTACTTCTTAAACCGCTAAAACACGAGCGCCCCGAAGCTTAACCTTGAACTGGATCAATCTGTCTCAAACATAGCAATATCAGCAGATCCCAAACGTCCTTATGTTACATGTTCCATTCAAAGTTCACTTGTGCTTGTTCAAAACACTGCAACAACTACGAGTATTTTTATCCTAAAAAGGCCCAACACTAGCGAGTTTCGGAGTTAGCGTTGAATAATAGATGTTCTGGATACGCTCTTGAACGAATTACCAGACTAAATTATTGAGCACCTCTGACCACCGGCGGTGGATATAAATCGAGTTCGTTATTTGACTTGTGGAGAAGTCAGGAGGTACACTTGTGAACGAATTGAGCTATTAGCTACACGTATTTAAAGGTAGTATCTGGAGCACATCACTCGTAGAAGAGAAAGCCGTCAGGGTATGCAGTAAAGCCTTATAGTGATGACCGTGTATAGGTATTTATGAAAGATTTATGGGGCTCTTGATAAAATCATACGTAAGTTGGATTGAATGCTTCTGGACATTTTCTACCAGTCAGTGAATAGTTACAGGCAAAGTGGTATTACAAAATTAGTATACGAAACAAAACTGATTAAAGAGCAGTAAGGAAACTCAATAACTATCAGTCAACTCAATAATTGACCAGCATTAGTATCCAATAATCAAAAGTTTGTTAAATAAGTGCGACAAGTTGATGATGTTAAGTCACGTGGTTGCTGATAGTAAATTAAAAACAACTTTTCCGGAAATCAGGTATTCTTGTACTCTTTGGTGTCCAATTGAATATAAGAAGATCTCAAACAGAACCCCAATGTATGTTGATGACCGAGCGGTTGTCTTAGGCTTTTGATCTGAAAATGGTGGCAAGTAGCAGCTGGGGTGCAATTTTTGAACCTCACCAGGTGACTAGAGCTCACCAAAATGGCCGAATCCTTATGAAAAACGGCTATTTTGGTGAGCTTTAGTTACCCGGTGAGATTCAAATGCAATTTTTGAATCTCACCAGGTGACTAAAGCTCACCAGAATGGCCGCATTTCTATGAAAAACGGCCATCTTGGCGAGCTGTAGTCACCCGGTGAGATTCAAAAATCGCACTCCTTGATACGGATAGCAGAGGATCAAGTTTAGTCACGTTCTGTTTTAAAAAAACCTGTCCAGCAATGGACATCTACGGGTTTACGATGATGATAAGCAGGTTGAACATGAGCAAGGTGCATCGCTTACAGAGCTAACTAAACAAAATACTAGTCGTAACTAATAGACAAAGCAGAAAATAGGAACTGTGTTAGCCGATTTGATGGACGCCGTAGAGTTTCGTGGGTGGTAGGGCCTTGTGCAAGGTCCGTCCGGATCGCTACCACCATCTTGCTCGCTAATCCTGCAGCTAAGCAGCAGTTCTTGCACTGTTGTGTTCCGGCGTGGAGAGCAAGACAGCCGGTGTAATTACTGGCACAAGAGGTATTCCATCTTAGCCCTCTGAGTTGGCAACGCATCTGCACTCTCTTTGTTGTTGCAGGTGTCCATAAGCGGTGGTGATCACTTACCATCAGGTGACCCACTTGCTTGTTTGCCTTCCTGTTGTATAACAAAAAAAAACGACCCAGCAAAGTCGAGGGAAGATGTAGAGACAGTCATTGAGGCTTTGCTTACTGGTAAAATAGAATCAGTCCTCGAAAGTCTTTGTCTAGGAGTGTCTGATTTTTGTAGTGGAGTAAATAACGGATATAAATTAGAAACTGAATTCGGAAAAGCTCAGACCTCGTGTTTTTGTTATTAGATCTAGAGCAGATAAAATTTCAATTTATGCCACATAAACCTGTCTTCGACAGAAAGCAAGTAAAAATAACAATTCGAATTTATACCAAAAGCAACGTTAATAGTACATTTCGATACTAGTGCGGAAGGTATGTCATTACTTCACGAGTTCCGAGATATCATGCCACGAGCCGCAGGCAAGTGGCAAGACTCGGGACGAGTGAAGAATGACATTCCGCGCGTGTATCGAACGACGTTTTTCAATACAGTTGCGAAAAAAATACAATAAATTTGCGACTTTTACTGAAGCTCTTAATTAAAGTAAAGTAAGTACAAACTTTAGCAGTGAACATTTTTGACAAATTAAACGCGTTTTTGTTAGCTGTCGTATTTCATAAGGCAATGGCTTTTGCTATCCAACTTTTGCCAACTCAACGAAAGATTTTTTTTCAAATAGATATTAATATGAGCGTTAGGACAATTATTAAAGGATAACGAAATATTCTTGCCGTGAAAATAAATATTTTCACTCTCCCGCCTATTTTTACTTTTTTTTAACGATTCCGTTCTTAGTGGCGACTGCATTCAAAGGCGTTTTATTTTTTAAATTAGCGAAGCGCTTCGAAGTGCTTAAAAACACCCAGAATCGCTTATTGTTTGAATATCTTTGCCATTTATTTCTGAAGAAGTGGAACTAAAAAGAACCTTATTTTTTTAATGTAAATAAATATGGGGTACCAGAAAAGACCCAGTGTTCTGATTGGTCGATTTTGTGTCGTATGTAGCACAAGTCGTGTTCTGATTGGTCGAATCAGTGATCAGCGTGCGTGCATGTGATTGGTCGATTTGCTCTTTAAACAGGCCAACAATGTTTTTGTCTCAGAGAATTCCGTTCCATTCAGTCACCTTAATAAGAACTGTTTTTAGGACTGTTATTATTTAAAAAATCATATTTTTTGATGAACAGGCTAGTAATAAAATATAAAATCTCAATATTTTGATATTCTTACATTAATAATAGGTTTTTAGTTTTATTACGTCTTGGTACAAACTAAAACTATAAAAACTCTTTGGTAAGTAGCTGTGAATTGGAACAAGTACAAATTAAAAAAAAACTGGAAAAGTAAATCGCACTAGTTCGCAAAAACGAACTTTGCGCACGCAAAACAGCCAAAAAAGGGCACTTTTTGAGCAACTGTATTGAAAAGTTTATTTTTCACAAACTACCTAAAACACGAGAATACAATCAACTGAAGCTCTTAATCGCAAATTCACTAGCTTAACAAAATTGGTTTGTTGCGGCTGCGTTTGTGCTATTGCGAAGTAATCCAATGGAAATGGACTATAAATTGTTTGGTAATAAAAGGCTATTACATAGCTTTAACGCACATTTACGTCAATAACTTAATAGTGATTTAGGTAACTAATGGGACTCATTTTGCTAACTCTGATCAATAAAGTCAATGAGCTACAAGTTGAGTTTTGTGAAGTAGATTTATAACTACAAGTAATCTAATGTCGATTTTCGTGCCACAGTTAGCACGAAATGCCGACTTCCATTCATCGCAAATAACAGCATTTATTATGTATCTTGTAAGCTATTTTCGTTTCTGGTTACTTTGTTGAAAATGTGGTCAGTTTCGACTAACAGTGTCCAAAGTTAGATGGAATCCCGTTCATTATTATAGTTTTAGTACATAATAATGTTCTTTTAAAATTGAATCCGTAATAAACGCTAACTCTTATTACCATTTCACTAGCTGTTACCCACGACTATGTCTGCATAGATTTCATCTGTCAGTAAGTAATTACTTTTCTTTTCTACGAGATCACAAAAAGAAACCTATCAATATTGTTCCCTAGAATATGGCCCGCGATTGGTTGCTGTGAATCTAATTACTTAGTACTCTCATGACAATTTTGTAAACCCAACACAGTTATCCAATAAATGTTTATATTTCACCTACTTTAGTTAGCACAGAGTTCCGTCTTTCTGTCATTATAACCACAGTTTGACGACCTGTATGGCACAGTGGCACATGTGTCTGCTGTGCAAGAGGTCCCGAGTACAAATCCTGGTATGCGCAAATATTTGTATGACGAACACGAATGTTTGTATCTGAGTCATGGATGTTATTTGTATTTAAGTTAGTATTTATCCATATAAGTATGTTTATCCGTTGTCTAGTACCCATAACACAAGGTTTGCTTAGTTTGGGACTAGGGCAATTGGTGTAAATTGTCCCAAGATATTTATAGATACTTAGTTATTACGTTTGGTTTCGGAAATAAAAATGTACTTTTAACTTAAACGAAGTTCGGAGCTTTTATGAATAGAGGTGTAAATATCACTCGTTGCTCAATTTGATTATGATTGTTTTAGCGATTTTGTCTCGATGAGGTCACAAATGGTTGTGCCGCGTAGTTCATCAAATTAGATAACCACGGTAGTTCTAAACATCGTCATCGTCATATCAGCTGGAGGACGCCCACTGCTGGGCATAAAACCTTATCCAAGGATTTCTACGTCGGTCGGCCTTATGCTGCCCGCATCCATCGGATTCCCGGGAACCCTCCGCAAGGCCTTCGAATGAAAGTAACAAAACATATTAGTTAAAAGAGGTTGGTATATTCATAATACGATAAGTACCCACTACTTTAACCTTATTTATGCTTCAGTTAATGTAGACTGTGAGCCCCGGATACACTCAGATACCCAATTTATTGGGCAAATAAATTTCTCTTTCATTTTAAGCTTTCTCGTCACGTCGGCATGTCAAAATTCTCGTAGGTTTGATCGTGTTATTACGTGCGTCGTGCAAAACAAATGAGTCGGCCTTCCACGGCGATAAAGTCCTAGATACCTCACTCCTTATTTTCATTATTTGTTGTACTGGCGTATGCTGTTAACAATAATGAATTTCAATAAAAGATACCAAAAAAACAGGATGTTTTTTCAAGGTATTTAACAGGTGATCTTATCCGCAAGCAGGAGCTCTTCCAGGCGACCTTTAAGTGATATGTAGTGCAAAATAGCTGATCTAAAGTAGGCAGTGCTAAATTATTTAATAGGTCAAATAAGAATAAAATGTGTATTTGTAAAGTCGATCGAAAATACTTTAATTTAAAGCGCTTATTGTCTGGGATAAATTATTTTCTAGAAGAAGCTAAATGAAGAATAAAATAGCCAAAAATAAGATAAATTAACTGAAAGACTTGAGAAGTGAGAGATCCCTTGTCATAGGTTACTATCAAATATATAATACTGTATTCATAATGACAATAAGCAACTTAATTTTCAAGCAATTTGTTTGTGAAACTGTCTACCTTTGATCGCAAAAGTGAAATCTCTTCGTGACTTCTAAAAACTTCTTTGTGAATACAACCTGTCACTGCCGTGAGTCTTGTTTTTAATTAATTTGTGTTTTTTTTGCTGTTTCCATCTCCGTTTGGCATCTTCTGGCAATTAATTTGTATAAACAAATCATGATAATTATTCTTTATGTCCAGATGACATTATTTTCTCGGGCGTATTATTAAATCAATAGCTATATCCCGACCTTCATTGGCAATCCCTTGCTCCAAATATTGTATACCTGCTGTGTTAGTTTTTAAGATATAAAAATAACATTGAAATAGTGATTTATTTAAAAAATTACACTTCCTTGAGATTCTTGCCGGTATCTTCTCATCAGAGTTTTTTTTCTGAAGCGGTGATAAATTTTCCGATATTCACAAATGCTTCCTATAAGCCTAATCTGAAAAAAGATATTTTGACTTTGACTTTGATGATATCGATACTACAAATCTGAAATGTCGTAAGGGACATGTTTCTCAATGTCTCTTACGACATTTGAGATTTCCACTGTCGATATTACCATTTCCAGCTTTCTACATCCACAGCAAGGTGAATGCATAAACTTGGCTCACGTAGTAGTGACTTCCTTGCTCGAATTACGGGGGCGAGGATGTATCACACTCAGAATGAAATATTTTCATTCATAAGCCGCGGTACTATGTTGAATTAAAGGGCTCTGATTGCAGTACGTTTACGTATGCAGGTGAAGTGTTAAAAAAGGGGAGATGGAATTATGGGCTGGGTAAGAGATTTTCTAACGTAAAACTACCGTGAGATTCAGGCATTAAACGGATGAACAACGTATTTAAAGTCGACTTGTCGCTTGACATGTTTCGGACCAATCCGTGGTCCTTACTCGTGACTCGACGAAGACGTTAAAAACGCAAGTGTTTTGTTTATTCCAATAAAAGATTTTGCTGTGTACAGTCAACCAATTAGATTTTTTTTATGAAATAGGAAGGCAAAGTGGATCACCTAAGTAAGTGATCACCACCGCCTATAGACACCCGCAACAAAAAGGAGACTTCAGATGCGTTGTCAATCCAGAGAGCTAATATATTCACCGCTGCTTAGCGGCAGGATTAGCGAGAAAGATTATGGTAGCTATTCAAACGTACCTTACACAAAGTCCTACCACACGCATTATGTTTCTGTTCAGTACAGCGTGTCTAGACACGATGTACTGAACTAAGTATTTGATCAAGTCTTCCAGTAAGTAACCAGGCAGACTTAACTTTAGATACTATGTTGTAGTGTATAATCTATATGTATTTACCAGGTAGGTTTTGACTTTGACCTTAAAGTAATGTTTTTTTTTCATAAAAATCTCAAATTAGCGTTAAATCTCAAGAGTCTTGAACTCGTAATTATAAGAAGAGATAGACACTTACACCTCATGGCCTGGAAATAAATTTGAATTTTTAAAAGGGCTCTTTACTAATGACTTAGGTCATTATAAAAAGGTTTTTTATTACAAATCTGTCCCTTAAAGGAAATTCGAGTACCGTGCCAGTGGACTTAGTAATAAGGATAATATTACTTTGTTTTAAATAATTGTAAAAATGTTAGCTTTTGTAAGACAAAAACTTTATTTCTTATTTCCGCTTGGAAGAAGTAAAATAGTAAAAAAGTTAAAAACACCGCTCTAATTAAACATATTTTCGAATGGCTACAGTTTTTTCGTTTTATTCTAGACAGTCGAGAACTTTAAAAGGTCACTTTTGCACCTTATTCAACTGACACAAGGGCAAAAATGGCAAACCTTTATATTCCTCGACCGTACCTAGTATGTAGGTAAACTAAATTAACAAGTCACAATATACATTGTTTTTCTTCGCCAACCCTGTGTGTGTGTGTGTGAGTGTGTGTAAGAATATGTAATGTATGTGACACGGCATCTCATTTTATCGCCAATGTGTTTACATTCTTTTTCTTTGACTGAAGGTTGGTCTCTATTAAATTATGTTTATTTTAATGCATAATGTTAAACGATGCAATAAATAAATAAAAGCTGTATATTTTATCTTTTACGGTAACCTAACTTGAAGTTCAAACGCGAAAGTAGGTTATTTCACAGTGGAGCGTTCATCAATTCAGGTAGCATAAATTTGTCACTGAATTTCTAGGTCGCTTTCAAGGCTTCATCTATTTTTGGAGGCATTGACAAATTTTATGAATAATATTGAGCCTATCTGTAGCTAAGAATTTTATATCTTTGATGTTGAAGCATAGGTATATGGTACAGTCAACCTAAGTAGCTATATATAAGCACTTAGGAACCTTATCGTAATAACTGATGAAATAAGAGTTGCTCGAATTTGCGGCATTACTGTAAGCGACAAGGTACTAAAATGTTCAGTTACTTCTGAGGTTGACCGTACCTATCTTAAAATCGTTAATCTATAATTATGAACTTTTAGAAACCAAATTTAAGTTTGTAAGTGGTGGTTAGATTTTTAGTATTACACGCTTTAATTTTAACCATCTATGTATAACGTCTATAATAGTGTGTGTGCTGCTATCGTTCCGGTTTCCCGGTGTGGGTTGCCGAGGTCGGATAGTAGTTGTTTTTATGTAACGCGACCTGTCAAGTCTGGGATCATCCGCTATGAGGTGTAACTTTAATTAGTAATAGCATACATAGTATTTTTGATTTTTGGCATCAGACACTTTTATACTACTCATATAAAACTTGTAAAGGCTTAAGTATACTTTTGTGCTAATATCAGACGGATGAATACCAAAATAATGCCTTCTTAAAGTAACATAAAATAATTTAAATAAATAATAAATAAATATCTTGGGACAATTTACACATCAACTGAACTAGTCCCAAACTAAGCCAATCTTGTGTTATGGATACTAGACAACGGATAAACATACTTATATATAGATAAATACATACTTAAATACAAATAACATCCTTGACTCAGGTACTAAAATTCATATTCGTCACACAAATATTTGCCCATACCAGGATTTGAACCCGGGACCTCTTGCACAGTAAGCAGACACATGTGCCATATACAGGTCGAAATTTAAATTTTCGAACCATCTTAATTTCACTTCCCTAGCTAATTGAACGGAAGTCACAATAATTATTTAGAAAAAGAAAGAAAGTTGTTACAAAAAAGAACAAAGAAAAAATAAAATTTTAAATTAAATTAAAGCGAAAAAACATTTCAAAGCATGTTAAATATAATCGTAAATTCAGTTCAGATAGCAAATTAAATTATCAAATTTAACGTCGCAAACAAGGAAATTGGGCCACTAACGTTGTTATTGTTTGATACGCGATCATCAAAGTAATTGTTAATAATAACTTTAGCACCAAATGGCGCTAAGTGCAAACTTTGCACGGCAATAAATCTTCCCTGGACACCGGAAATTAGATTAATGGTGATCGTTCTCGCGGCAAAAGCGTTGATAGTATATGTTTGTATACCCATTGTATGTGTACCAGTATGTTATATGTGCATAAAGGGCAGTTACGACCCAGAGACATTGTACAGTCAACCAAACTAAACTATGTGCCATTATACTACGGCAATAGGTAACCATAGTTTACTGTCATGTCGCTTTGACACTTTTTGCTACAAGGTTGTATACTGGGCCAGAATTTAGCTTGGTTGATTGTACAACGACTTTAAAGAGTATCGGTCATTAACTTGCAGATACAGAAAAATCTAAAGAAAGTAATGAATCTTTAAGACTAAACGCCTGGCAATTATAGGACATTGTAAGAAAAAACACAAAGTGAAAACTTAAATTATAAGAATAATAAAATATTAATAAAAACAGAAAACCTGACTGCGTAACAAATAAACAACCAAAAGAGAAAAACAGCTTTTATGATCCAAAAAAGATTAGAGAAGTAGATGGAAACATCGTCAAAGCTTTTTAAATATGTCTTGAAGGTTACAAAGTATTGCCGGTGGCAACAAACAAAAATCACCCAACACATCATACTGCCACCGAGCATTTTGGCTCATTAGTATGTCACCGCTTGCAATATACCTATCACTGCTGACCGTACTTAATCTAACGTGTATACAATGAAATTTACTAGTATCTAAACAGTGATGATGATTTAGAAGCATAATTTACAACACAGCTTTCACGAGCCCATTGACCTTATTATGCCGACCTTCCCGAAAAGGGTTCACTCTAGATTGTTTCATAAAGTGACACTCTGAAATGTCAATATAATGGCATCTAGTATAATGACTGTATAATTATAATAGGAAATGATACGTGTGCATTAATTTTACAGCAGGGTTTTTCATTTAATGACTTGATAGACAGAAAAAAAAACCTTATTTGTCTACTTGATTGACTATTTTCTGCGTGGCGTGTAAGTAACTAATGATTCATTATTATGTTGCGTTGTATTGAATTGGTTTAAATTTTCTACAGAAAAATGAGGCTCATACATACGTGTGTATACATACATGTGTGTATGTGCGTATGTATGTGTGTGCCTTTTTGTCGATATCAATAGCACCGTAAAGCTCAAACATAATAACTTTTTTATATAAATTGATCTAAAATAGATTAAGTTTTTCCAAGAATGTGTGGACTTTTGTCACGTTTGGCCGAACAATAATTATGAATCTAACTTATTAACGAAGAATTTTATCGCCAATTAGGCGCATTATACCTCCTTTATTTGGGCCCCGTCGCGTGATAAAGTACAAGATAATGATACGTTTGGTTGTATCGATTTTCACTAAATACTATTCAATCATGTCTCTTACTGTGACCTATTACAGTCAGCAAGAGGTTAAATAGACCTGAGAAAACTCTTAAGAGCCATTTACATGGAGCGAGTGAGTGAAGTTGTAGTAGCAAAAATTTAGAAGAGTATGCTATGATGGTTTAGGCATGTAGAGAGGATGGATGAAAGAAGATTAATAAAACGGGTGTATGAAGAGTGGATGGAAAAATGGGAAGAGGAAGACCTCGGCGAACGAACTCCGGCCAATTCGGAGACATTCTGGAGTAAGGCCAGGTCAGGAGTACCCTAAACCGACGAGCGTGTATGAAGAACGTTACGATAGTAAGTAAAGCATATGACGGGATCGTAGCAAGTAGAAATCCTTGAACTCTGCCTACCCTTCTAGGGAACAGGCATGTCTTTAAGTGTATATTATGTACAATTTCTCGTATACGAGTCGGATTTCATTGCGGGACTCGATCAATTGACCGATCACATCATACCTAGGTAGCTCCCAATGTAACGTAACATGCCTGCGAGAACTTCTTCCGTGTGATTGGCCGTTCACTCTTTAGACAAAGAGTGAAACGTTTCTCATAATGTTGATCTTTATGATCTTTTTAACTTTACAATAACAAAAGCATTAGATGCTTGTACACTGAATGAGATTTTTAAATATCTTTGGCTGTTGTTGTCAAATCATGTCTTTCATGCTCATTAAAAATCGCATCTATATTAGCACAGCCACTGACTAAGATTTTTTTGTGTCGTCGTCGCGTGTATGAATTTAACACAAGGAAAAAGCTTTTTACTCTATGTGTAGGAAATACCACCAATACAATACAATACAACCTAAATACAATACCACCTAAACCCAAAAAATGTATAATATGCCAAACTCTTTCTAAAACCTAACTCTAAAATACATTATTACCAAACTTATCCAAAACGAACGTTGACTCTAAAGAACCATAACCAACCACAAGAGAAACTGATGAACGATGCTCTTCACTGCGTACTCTAAACCACAATTTCAAAACCCAGTGCCCTTTAGTAAACGACGTCATAGTCCAGTATCGCAACGACGATATGTTACCCGGATCATCGGTCGGAGTGGACTCGTGAGATAGCGCGATAAATTATTATCCCCGGTCGGCCATTCATACGCGGCATTTATCACTAGGCTGGGTTAGGTCCGCTTTGATTTCGCGTTAGGTGCACCGAAATACTAGGATGCGAGCTCTAGGATTACTGGCATATGCAGGATCCATTTAAACTTACATTAATGGACTGTAAAGATTTGAATATGACATTAGTTATACTATATCCTTAATTTATTTAAAATTTAATTTATTCCTCTCTACAGCTCTGTCTGTCGCACTTATGTCATAAGAAAAGGACGCATTTAAAGACAAATTAAACTCGCCTTCACCAAGGATCTTCACCAAATCCTTGGTCCATCTTATAGGATGCCTATCAACACTTATATCTCACTATTATTTCAATTGAAAGAAATCCAAAATCGGATAAAGGTTTAGCTCAAGGCTGTCTTATTGGTGCTGCACTGTTTGTATACTACGGCAGTCCGTTACTAACACTAGCTCGGCAGTGTCCCAAAAACTCAGCTGAACATTTACCATACGTAGATGTAACTCCAATTTCACCACCTTCAAGTTTTATTTTCACAACAAAAAGTACCCAATGTCGTATCTCCAAGTTGCCTCCTACGAGTATCTCTATACACAAATTCATCAGAATTGCTACAGCTATTCACGCGTAAAATCGTAAGCAATAAAAATACAGAGTTACACTCGCATTTAAAATTTTAGTTAGGATCTGATCCCGTGGTCAAGAAACCAACAACCAGTGGTACTTAAACCAAGTCTTTAAACGGTATTGAAGTAATTAAGCCTTTTTTCTTTGCTATCTGTACAGTCAGAAGCAGCTTTATCTACACAGTTTAAGAGGTTCAAAACTCCCCACACTACACTATTGTCAAGAAAGTAAGAGCTTGTGTGAGAACTTAGACCTCTTCAAGTATGGTACTTTAATATGATAACAGTACTTTATTATGGCTACAAACATTTGTCAGGAACTTCCGTAAATATTTTCTTATCACCTTCATCATCATTTAACTGTATTTTCCTAGTTAGCAAAACATTTTACTAACCTACGTGAACGACGAAACGCTGAGTTAATATTCAGTACCACTACCATGAGTTGCTATCGAAAACTCATATTACGTTACTACCGTTGATAGCGATTAACACGATCCAATTTTTAAGTGAAAGCGTTAACTACAGACGGCATGGTATTTTTCGATGATAGTTTTGACTTTGCGACTCATGGTACTAATGTTCTACAGCAACAACTACAAAACATTAGTGGCTGGTGCTTCGTTTTCGATAGGTAATTTATCATTGGACTCATACTAGCGATATTTAGTTCTATAAGTGGCCGCTAGAGGCGCCGTACAATTCTTCATACAAATCGTTTAGGCCGTCGCTAGCGTGTACTGATACTGTCTAATCATAGTAAGGGTACAGTACTGTGTAAAACTCTAGCCAGATTTAGAGATTTGAATCCAACTAGCCTAGTGCCATCTAATCTGGGCGTTACCGGGTCAGGAAATGGTATCCCCGCATTCGTTGCCAAAGCTGAGAGTGTGTTGGCAGAGGCGAAACGCACTGGCAAAACTTTCAGTATACGCGACAGACTTTTTAGGGTACTGTAGAATGCGGAATCTGCTGCAGACTCTTTAGTTTTTAACACTTTTATTAACACAACATTAGGTAAAAATAGTACTAATGAAATTCACAGTGTAAATGTGTCTGTGAAGACTTATTCTTCTTAGGTACTCTTATGTAGCTCACACGTACGCCCTATTGGTGTACTTTTCACCGTACTTGCGGTAACCATTCTTTTTGCAGCATCTCGGAGAATTTAGTCCGCAAATCTTACAAAGTTGTTATTTATATAGAAAAAGACCAAAATGGATTTTTGGTGCAGGTTTTCCTCCCTACGTCTAAATATGAGCACATAAATGAGAAATGGAATGTTATTACAACCTGGATCTATTATTTTATTCTAAGGTAAATGCAGGTGTAATGAAAATTAAATAATTTAACTATAAATGGTGATAAAAAAAAATCTTAGTATAGTCTGTTAATGCATAATGGGCTTATCATATAAACAAAATTAGAACATAAAATTTCATTTTTTGTCGCCTTATTATCTTGAATCGTAAAACAAATCGAGGTTGTAGATAGAAGACATGATTTGCCTTAGAATGTTTTATTTGGACAATAAACAATATTTTGATATATTTTCTTCTAACAAAATTACTTACATGGATTATTTTCTGTTTGTTGTCATTTGCTGCTATAATTCAAATTTAATAATGTATGTTTACCGACCAGAAATTTTTTCAATTGCGAACTGGTCTTGTGAAAAGCTCTTGGTAACTTCTAAAGTAATTTTCATTTTTTATATGGAAAAAGAACGTCCTCAATCCGCTCAAATATTCTCGAAAATATTCTCAGTAGTATTTTCTTGAGAAGGTCCTTAAATTTTTTGGAATGTCCTGCAACTTATAAATTGGTATATACTATTTCCGAAAATATCGCAGCAAAACTTCAAGAAAAAGTTAATCACAACAAAGTACACTAATTATTTTACATTATAACGCAGAGTTAATAAAAACATTTTCACACATAAAACAGGAGGAACGCCTAACTGGTACCTTTAATCAACGTCCGGAAACCTGACCTACCCATTATTCATGGCAACTACGAGCTTCCATAATTACTAATTCCAAGAAAAACTGATTCAATATTTCATCCACTAAGAAATTCCAACGAGAAAATGTTGTAATTTTAGTTACTTGGCAATGGAAATTGTTAGTCGTGCCAACAAATTGGATTAAATTTATTTACTCCCCCCCTCAAATTGAACTAATTGGTTAGTTGATGGTCGGCGATTAATTTTAAATAACTGAAAGGGTCGATTTAACACTTTCAGCGGCGGATTCCTAATTTACTCGTTGTCGGGCATCATTAGTGTAACGGTCTCCCAAATGATGATTTAACTGACCGTAGCTTTTTCTCTGCTTGATAAGATTAGCAGTTTGTTATATAAATTACCTTTTTTGACTATGGTCAATTTTAATTACACCCAAACTATAATTTTCATGAAGTCAGTGTCTTGTCAAATACCTTTACAAGTACACAGTTCACAGAACAGTACAGTGTAGTTTACAGTTCTTTGAACAATCATGCGTCGATTCATAAGTGCCACCAAAAATGTGTGAAACTGCTAATAATTTCATAGACATTAGGTGGTAGTTCTTGTGATACTACACAAAAAAGTACGTAAGTTAATATTCTAGTGAACAAGGCTTAACATAACTAACAGGGACTTGTGAACTCCTTTGCTTAAAGTTCGGGAACGCTGTGCGCTGTGCCAATAATTGTTAACCTTTATTTTATTCTGGTGTATAAGCTATATTACTTTAATTTTTCATCGAACTACATTCAGTAGCTTACAATAAAGTAATTTATGAACATCTATTCATTCTCATAAACCGTTGACAACATACGTAGGATTCTATCTTTATTAGCGATTCCCACAGTATTCACGCAAAAGTAACCATAATTCAACTTCATAACTGTAACAGCTATTACGTAAAAACTATTTTCAGTCACTCAAAACGGCTGTGACGGAATAACACATATCCAACGGCCGGAATTCTTCCGAACTCCTCTCCTCAGAGACGTCCGCACGGAACAATCCACTCGCTCGCAAATTGAAACAGAAGGTGTCCTATAAATTCGCCCGCCCTGCGGAATTCGACCGAAAGTTCCTACATCGTGTGTGAATAATTTATCAAAAGTGGCTCCACGGTGAGGGATTTGGTGTTGGGAAAGTGAAAGTCAGCATGTCAAATGTTGCCGCGAATATGGCGGAAAGACGAAGAACTTTACAAGTGCACACTGCGAGTACCGGTTCAACTACCAGCTTGCTTGCGGTTGCCGTGCCAAAGGCACTTGTTTAAGGTTATCGTTGAAGCGAGAATAATATGAACGCAAAATCGTATTTTTTCGTTAGTCTGCGACTAATTACAAAGCGCTCGTCATAGTCTCCACCACAACAACCAAAACAAGTCCACTTTTGGATGAAGTCCTCCCCAGAAAGTTTTTACAACAACTGGTTTTGCGGTGCCCGCATTTCTGAAAAGGTGCTCAACAATAGCTACAAAATACAAAGACGTAAACTTACCTAACAATTGTGCTGTAAACATGTTCAATAGATCTTATTAATATTCCCGCTCTTTATCTTAAACAAGGCAAGAAACAATGGCAAGTAAAACTCAATCAAACCAGTAACAATATACTTTTATAAAAAACTAGCGGACGCCCGCGACAACGTTCGCGTAAAATTAATAGCCTATATCCATCAGGGATAGTGTAGCTTTCTATATGTGAAAGAATTTTTGGTTTCGGTTCAGTAGTTTCAGAGATTACCCCCTACATACAAACAAACAAAGTTTACCTCTTTTTTATATTAGTGTAGAAGTGTAGATATAACTTTATGCTTTTATAAAACTGCGATAAACATCAGATTGCTTATACGTAGTTCTCATTAAATTTCATGTTTGAATATCCAGTGATATCTTCAAATGTGTTGAAACATCATCAACATAACGCGCACTCAATATCGGATCGCTCACGTACCGACGAATGTGTCGGCTCAAAATGAAGTTTGCTCATCGAAACTAGATGTCGGGCAAACAAGTGTAGGACAAACAGCTACGAAATTGGACCGGGCCGAGATTGATAGCTCTGTCCCACCGCTGAAGTCTAGCCTGGAAAATTAAAAGTTTGGACGGAGAGACTGACTACCAACTATCAGTTTTTATAGGTTGAAAGCCAAAAACGTTTACCCTTTTCGAACAAAAACGCATGCGTTTTTACTACGAGCAAAATCGTTCGTAACTGCTTTGTAAGCTTACAGTGTCTATGAATTTGCCATCAATTCGTTTGTGGGTTCAAATTATGATGCCAAAACATTATCATTACAAAAAATGAAGCTTAAACTTTAACTTAAAGTAAAACTAATATCAGCTGCTGAATGACTGCGGTATACTAATTCTGCAATATAAATCAAGCAAAAATAGATCTTTTGTCAATGTCACAAAGACTGAAGCGCCTAAGGTTTTTTCATTTTACGTATATAATATGCCCCTACCAAAAATTGACATAAATTATTTACATCTAAACATTTCTTTTTATGGAAAAAGAAGGTAAGCGAGCATGGGGATCACCTCATGGTAAGTAATTACCGCCGCCCGTAGAAACCAGCAAGCTACTACTACACGCCGGTATTCTGTGTCATCTGGATTCTGATTTGGTGATGCTTGTATTCACAGTCATTCGGATCGATGGACATATTACATACTTAAGCTTACACAATATTTTGTACAAATCCATTCATAAATTTTGCTGTTTAACAATTTTCTGCTATAAAGCCTTAAAGTCATTGACGAATATCCCATCCATGATCCAAGGGGCACTAAAACCAAAAAGCAAGCGTAGCACCGTTAAAAATTACTGCGCTTTGTACCAGCTAAGCGAACTTACACAGCAAAATGTTACCAGCGCGAAAATTTATATTTATATTTTCGTATTTGACTAAGCTTAGAAAATAGTGGTCTCCTAAAGCACTCCGCTGTAATTGCAGTTCTTAGTGCCTGAGTGCTGAGACTCTGGGTCGGATAATCAAGAAATATTGCGGCATTGCACCCTTTACGTCTTCCCTACAAGTAATATATGGTTCCGTATGACCACTACAACTGCGAATTCTATCTAGAAAATGTGCACTGAAAATGTTTCTGCTGTACAAATTGAAACAAAACACTGATGTGCGTGAAATAGTCGTTATTGCTAACCTTTTGAAACTATACCGCTTTTAAAAAGCAACATTTTAATACTGGATTACAAAATGAAACGATTCAACTACGAAATGTATGTAAACGTAACAATTTTTTTTTAACGCTATTGTGAATGTCCGATCGAGCACAGTTTAGAGGAACTAAAAAGATGACTATAAAAGCAGTAACTTTCCCTTTACGTCTAACTAAATTTAGATATAATTAATAACATATATCAAGCAGTCGTAACTCAATTCGCACAGTCGTATGGTTAAAAAAAATCATAGCAGAACATTTTGATTACAGTCTGATATGTTAAATTTTTAAAGGTCAAATTAATTACAATAACTTATACATACTTTCTTTAACCTTTTAGTCGCCATTGTCTCATATTTAAGACACACGATGTCCAGCTCATTTCGCCGCAGTCTTATAATTAAGACAAAAGTCATATAGTTTTTGTATAGGTGGCGACACAGACATGTACGATGAAAATGTCTTGTTGGTTAAAGGGTTAAAAGACTGCGAATTAAAAAAATAGCTTGCATCCAATCCGACTGCCAATTTCGGCTTGCGGTCGAACAGATTATGGACTTCTAGGCAGGAAGATTGATCATTCTTGCCTTCAAAGGAACGGATGTTTCAAACAATAGAGCTTTAGAACATTATATGAGACAATAACTTCTATTGTTAAACAAATGTTCAGCTGTGTTTGCGTACCTTACGATACGGTTTACATTCAGTAGCTTCGAGCAATAACAATTATATCTTAATTGATTGTATTGTGAAGGGATTGTAATTTCGAATTACTTACATTAATAAGACGTTACGTTTCAACTAATACAATTACATTTATGGATACCCACCGTTTCATCTCGCTAATTTGCGCATACCAAAACTTCTCATAAAATGGTTACCTAAAAGGTAATAATTTACTTATGTATGTAGCTTCACTTGAGAACTTACATATTTAATTGTTAAGACATGCGTACTAGGTCATATAAGCCTGGTACGTCGGCATTTAATATTTAAATTATTGATAGATTCAGGCGATACTTTGCGGAGGTCCATATCAACAAACTGAAACAAATTACATGCTTGCTACTCCGCGAAAACAGCGTTCTTTATTTAATATTTAATAGTTTTATTAATTCCTTAATATTATCTATGTTCTTTATCCTTTTTTTCCTTTACCTAGTATTAAAATAAAGTCGCTATCTAGCTTTATCTGTTCTCATATCTTCGACCACTCACTCATTCTTATTCACGTAACAGATTATACATTATGTGGTTTTTAATGACATTTAGAGAATCTTTTACGGAAAGTTTTTGTGTAAAAGAATGATGCAACTAATATTAAATAACAACTGAAAAACTTAGTTACAACTTAATTTTAACCGTAAGAGATAAAATATTACAAACCGGCAAAATATATCAAGCAACGGCTACGAAATCCTTGACACTATACATTGGCATGACCCTATGGCATGATATAGCAGATATTTTAACAATGTTCATGCGATAGGTTAGAAATTCAAATAATCTGTAATCACATTAGAGCGATGGCTAACAAAACTAAACAAAAGCCCTGAGGTAACTGACAGAAGGATAACAAACTTGTATCAGTCATGCTAAGACTCTAGGACTATGTTTAGCTACATAAGGTACTACTTCGAAAATAAACATGCTTTGTTATTTACAGAAAGCAAATACGTTTTACTTACAAAACCTACCGTCTCGTAAGTTGCAGAAATAGTCTAGCCATCTAGAACATAAAGAAGGGGTCTGAGGATTTGAAAAGGAGAACATTACAGCAAAAGCGGCCGCAAAAATCCAGGTTCAGCCAGGTTTATGTTACAGTGCGTGGGACAAAGCTGCAGTGGAACAAACTACGAGTCGGCTATGATGGAAACACACGGGCCAATAGTGCTACAGAACGAGCAATACTTTTTAGCTGTTTATGTGTCAAAAATTCAAGTTCACCTAGGTTTTCGTTACAGTGTGTGGGACAAAGCTGCTGTGGAGCAAACTACGAGTAGCTATGATGGAAAAACACGGACCAATAGTGCGACAGAACGAACAATACTTTTTAGCTCTTTGTGAGTTCATTACCTAAGTTTATGTTACACTAAAACACGAACCATTAATGCGACTGATCGAACAATATTTTCTAGTTCTTTTTGAGACAACAATCTTGGTACTGACAGGTGTATGTTACACAGTGCGTGGGACAAAGCTGTAGTGGAACAAACTACGAGTCGGCTATGATGGAAAAACACGGGCCACTAGTGCAACAGAACGGACAATACTTTTTAGCTATTTGTGTGTGAAAAATTCAAGTTTACCTAAGTGTATGTAACCCAGTGCGTGGGACAAAGCTGCAGTGGAACAAACTAGGAGTCTGCTATGATGAAAAAATACGGGCCAATAGTGCGACTGATCGAACAATATTCTCGGGCTATTTGTAAGTCAAAAGTCCAGTCTTACCTATGTTTTTGTTACACTGCGTATGGCAAAGTTGCAGCAGAACAAGCTACGAGTCGGTTGTGTTGGTATAAACCATTCACTAACTACTCATTAACTCCGCTGGCTCAACAACCCACAGTGCGTCTTTGCTTCCGAGAAGAATTCACATTCTGTAGATGTTTCTCCCAGTTTTCTACTTAACCATTCCTTACAATTTTTTGCCAGCCACAACGTACACAAACATGTTATATTCTTATTTTTTGCTTTCTTTGACTTGTAACTGTGGTGTGTGCTTCCCACACCTAACGCTAAATACATCGATCGACTGTTTCTACTTAAGCAGCGTGTTCATTGACTTCCAAGTACTTAAATTATTACAAATATTAATTAAGTTTAAAGGTAGTTGTATCGTATTTTTAAGGAATACCAACCATTATGATTGTATACGCTATTTTACAGTCCACTGCTGACTACGAGACGAGCCACACGGCTACACCATCAAATTTTGCAATTTTTTTATTAAATGTTTCTTTGTACCCTTTCTCCAAAACTTTTGTTCAAACTGAACCTCAAGGGGTACTTATTAAGTTCGTTGTTATATCAGCCTGTGTGTCACCTAACCCTATCAGGAGCAGGTGGCGTGCACAGCTCGGATGATACCGCAATAACACTAAAATAAAAGTAAGCTATTGCACTAGACACTGATTTCATTGCGCCTAGCTCGCCCACTGCTATGAGGCTCCAAATGTGTTTGCGACACTTTGATAGCAAATTACTTTGCCAATATCTTTTTACACTTTCTAAATCGCACGTTTAGCAGAAAATCATAACCATAATCATAAGATTTATTTGCGTAAAACCTTAAAAATGCATGCAAATACAATTGTAACTTATAGAGAATCTTAATTTCTTTATCCTGGGGGCGCGGCAGTGCCCCCGCCAAGTCGAGCAAAAAAAAGCGGCACGGCCGTACCATCCTTTTCTTGAAGCAGTTCAGGCCATTTTCGACCCCCTGTAACTTCGTTGTGCATAATATTTTCATTATGTTTAATTTTTTAATTATCGACCACTAATGTTATGTTAAAAGTGGCACGTAATAAAACACTAGTAACGCCATCTAGTTCGAACAACAGAGTGTTTTAAAAGAATCACTCACATATTTGAAGTCGAGTATCTTGAAATACGTGAGTGATTTCTATTAATATGTCCGAGTCTCACGGTAGTTTTTTGTTAAAAACAGTTCTATTACTTCTGTTTTTTGTGTAATATTATCACAATCATAAAATTACTTCATGGGTGCGAATATTATTGTGAGGTTGTATGTATTATAATTAATAACAATAAATAAATAATTAATAAGAAGATACGGAATCATATAAAGAGTAAAAACGAGAGACAACAATCAACCTGGTAAGATTACTATAACTTTAATTTGACACGTTACTTAATTTCTTTACTCGTCAACTTTTATGCTACAGCTAAGCTTAATAGCACTAGCATTACTCTTTCGATCTGTGACAGTATACCAGCACTGCAGCTGGCGACAGTACGTGCTGAGTCAGCACCTATTCTCTGCATCACATGGCTCTCCAATTTTTGTTTTAAATAACCATAAATATACATGTTAATTTTCTAATTATATGTGTATTTTAAATATTTTATAGTTCTTTTTTGTTATGCGCTACATGTTAATTGTAAGTTGCAATTCATTAATTGTTATTTTTGTGTCATGTTTGTTATGTTGAGAATAAAGTTTATATCTATCTATCTATTTATCTATATATCTATCTTGTGTGCTACTTGGGTGAATCCTTGTTAGTAGATCAAGCTACCCGTGGTTTAAAAATTGCGAACAAAGGCCACTAGTTGTATCATAAGTACTCCTTAAAAGCGAATAGTACATTATGTACTAAAAGTACGTTTTACGTGTAAAAATAAAGCAGGATTTAAAACATCGAACGTCAAGATCTCTGTAAGCCCCTCATAGAGTGCGCTTCAGATATCAAAGACAACGGCAGCCGCGTTTGGGGTGACCATTTTGTAGCATTTTAGTGGGATAAGTCTTACAATCTTCAATTTAATTCCACTAACACTATGGAAATAATGTTTATTGCGGACATAAAACGATATTGGTACACACCAACTAAGCGGCTAGCACGTGTGCTCCTTTACTAGCTTGTTGCGCTTCGCGTCTCTCTCATACTACGAGTCGCGGTTGTTATGCTAGTCATATACTTTATGTTTGCGAAAAAAGCTAATGTGCTAGGACTACTGATTGTGTCTTAGTAATTTGTCTGACAAATCTTGTAAGTCTATTGAAATACATTTCCAGTAGTTAGATGGTTTTATATTTTTTGGTATGTTTACATAGATCGGATGGAAATGCAATAATTGACCACAATCAGCAACGACAAATTGTTAGTTTAATGACAATTTTTTATAAAATTTTAATAGTTCACATGATGATTAAAAATTAAATAATAATTTAGCGAATTTTTAAAAATACAGGATGTAAATCACAAAATTATGTTTTGATACTTTTATCTCAGATTATATTTTAAAGCAATTTCATTATTAACAGTTTATAAACCAAGTTTCAGTTATATGTTTAAACATTTGTATGCAGCCCACCCTGCATAAAGTGAGTAGTAAAGTTCAATGACTTACGATTTGTGCCTCAGCATTAGCCAATAGACCACAGATCTTTTTTAATTTGGGTAGGTACATCGCTTCTTTACAGCATAACGTTATACTTGATATTCTGCTAAAAGGATGCACTTCCCTTAATATTCCCTTATTATGATAGCTAATGGCCCTTCTTGAATAAAGAAGCCTGGACATTTGATTTAGGAAAACTTTCTACCAAACCTTTTGTCACCTTTTGATACCTTTTGTTTCGATTCGAGAGCTCCCACTATTTTTTTGGTCCGTCCACTATTGAGTTTTATTTCTTTTCTCTCCCTGTCCTGGTTCGTTATACTAACATGGTCACTTGAACGCTATGAACCAACCGGCTAGTACCTGAGGCTTTGTTTTCAAGTGCGCTCATTAAAGACTACCCTCTCTTTGCACGAAAAATTCTCAAAGCACCGCCCCACTCCAATGACGGTCCAAATGGAGTATATTTCAGAGGTAATTTGGAGCAGTGTACCGAGTGAGGCACCTAATCAAAATGTAATTATCAGTTGTAGTTCCAAGTATGAACGTTACGAAACAAATTTTAGTAACAACTGAATCGCGTTAAAAATTAAAACTTTTTGAAAGATTTTAAAATATTCGAGGTTAATGAGTTTTAAATCAACAAAAAATGCGCGTTTGTGCTTTACGAAGTGTAAGTTGTATTAGAGTAATATTATTTTTAAGGTTATTTTCAATAAACATTTCATCTGTTCCTATTTTTTTAACAAATTGTTGTCATAATGGCTAGGTTTTTCTGCCCTGACATGATGGCCCAAGTTTAATTTATTCTACCCTGCGTCTGTATTTAACTAGTGCCATAAGAAAGTAACTCACATAGAGATAAACTAAACCTGGCCTATCGTGTTAAGGCTAAATTGTTTTAAATACGTTTAAGTCCCGATAATGTTATAAATATGTGTTAAGGCTACTCACAGAATCATCAACAAAATTTTCAACAATTGAATAGCAAACATTCGCGGTAGCGCAACCAACCAATCTCATTTTCCGAATCCCAGACGTCATTAGGTCCAATAACGTCATTTAAAATTCATCTCCTATTAGATTGCTTTCACGTCACCCCCTAACTGCCTCCTAATCATGCGGTCGGGGAGAACACTTATGAAGTGGCTTTTAAAACATCAAACGTCGACGCCTTTGGTTTAACAGTAGGGGACGTTCTCAAGGGGGATGCGAAAATTATTTATTAGTACCCAAAAAGGACGGCATTCTCATCAAGTCCTAGCTCATTGTCATCCCTTTGAAGATTTGAAGCCGAGATTTTGAAGATTAAATATTCATTCGATACAGATACTTAAATGACACGGTCGGAGGTAATGAGGTGGGACGTTTCCGAAATTGAGATGTATGAATTAATCATAATTGTAGGACTTCAAATCTTTGTATGATAAATTGCTTTTATATTACTAATTATATTGAAGCTGATCTTTAAATTTGTTAATAGGATCCTTGTAATATATTTTGTATGTGCTCTTTTAATTTTAATTCTCTCAATATACTAGTGGTTCCAGGAGTATGTGACCATTTTCAATTAATTCATTTATAAAATAAAGTGGCCTAAAAGTAATTAAATATGTATATATATGTTTCTTTGATCTTGATGATGCCTCGTATAGAGGCGAAATGCGCGTCGATCGTGTAGTTTTAGTGTTTAGTGGTGGTGGTGTGTAGTTGAGTCTGTGTGATATATGTTGTTTCGTGTGGAAGCGGAGGAGGGTGGGTTTTTGCATGAACATATATGTGTCGCACAGACGCAGCTATTTTGCACGAGCCCGGCACTGGTTTCGCGGAGTAGCAAGGTAATTTGTTCCAGTTTGTTGATATGGACCTCCGCAAAGTAACGCCTGAATCTATTAATTTAATATAAACCAGTCCAGTGTATGTCGAACACATCCACACTAGGCTCCGTAGAACATCATTTTCTACATTAAAGCATTTAGTTAAAGCTCATTTTAGAAACCGCGAATATGATTTTGTCGGTATCAAATAAAATGAAATAATTTAAAAAATCATGAGAGTTATTTAATTTTTATATTGTTATAAACCTTGAAAACTTTCAGAAGTTTCTTTATGGCAAGCAAGTTAGGAAAACAGACTTTTTTAACTTTAGAAGCGCATAATATCTCATCAACTATAAACTCAAATTAAACAGTTAATAAGAAATCTCCATTATCATTTATTGAAAACCAATACAAAGATACACGTTTTTTGTACTGTCATTTTAACCCCTGGTTACAATATTTAACCACCAATTTCAATTTTTCCTAGTTAAACTATTTTTGTTTTTTAATTATTATTTTTTGTCTTAAAAACATACATGTTCCTTAAACATTAACGTTGCCAAATTTCAAGACAGTTTGTTAGCGAATAGTACACTCCTTATAATAATATAAATTATTTATTAATTGTCTAAAGGGCCTCTACGTGTTGGCTTCGGCTCCGCGCACGCCTCCCAAAGGTCCGGGGCACTATTGTCCCGTGAATGGGAAAGACATACATTATATTATCAGTATTTATTATCACATCATATAATATATATAGGTATATTATTATTATAGGAAGGATAGAAGAACGAGAGGAAAGGGGCAGACTTAAAAGAGGTTCGTCATCAAATCAAAGACCATCAGACTGACAAGACTAAAAGTCTTAAATTTGAGAGAGACATTATTGATTTGAATTGAATGAACTTTAATTGCAGATAATTACATAACACATCTTAAACAACAATGTAAGCTTCACATATTTCAATAATGGCATGCAGAATTTGTAACTACTAATATTCGTGTGTAATTTATTTACAAATTATTAGGTATTATAAAATTAGTTGAAATGTTACAAGCAATCAACAAATTTTCATATATTTTTATTATGTCATCACTATGTCACCCACCTATGATTGAGAGACAGCGCTCAAAGATACAACAGTCTTATATTAACTAATTATTTTCTTCTAAGTAAGAAGGATCCATCAAACACGTCTTCAATTTATACTTAAATATTTGCTTACTCGCACACTCCGTCTCCGGGAAAAGCATATTAAAAATTCGTGGTATCAGGGACCAATTTCATAAACACAAATACCTACCTACTAGTCATTTGTAGGGTATAATTACCAATTGAAGACCTTTGGAAACATTTCAAGTATTAAACTATAAATTCAAGTGACAGGCGACAGTGACAATTCGCCGTATATTACTGTTATTACTAAGTAACGCCAGTGTGCAAGCAATGTATACCGAATTGTCACTGTCACCTGTCGCCTGTCGCGTTTATGAAATTAGGGCCAGGCATAAGTAACGCAACGAGAGTTGAAACAACCAATACCCACGAATACACAGAGCCAAACAAAACGAAACAGAAATTTGAAAATTCAAACAAAACTGTCCAATACACACATGACAGCAGTGTGTGCCCTCAACTTTACTCTTGTTGCGTTACCTATTCTTTCTCACCCTTTGTCCCTAATAGTTACGTGACCTCGGCTCTACATAACGCTTGCGTGACATAGCTCTAAGATTTCAATTTAGTATGTTTTAAACCCTGAACAATTTATTGTAATACGGTTCACAGAATATTCCAACTCTATGGGTTTAATTGGCTACAAAAAATCTAAAAACATGGTAGTAAATGGACAAGTACCGCAAGAAATAAATATATTTGATGTTTTTTTGGATTTATTTAGAGTTGGATTTATTAAGGAGTTAGTGTCAATAAAATTTTACAATTTAAAAATACTATTTGCCTTGAAATGATAATCAGAACAGTTATCTAACAAACTGGAACAAATTACCCTGCTACTCCGCGAATCCAGTGCCGTGCACATGCAAGATAGCTGCGTCTGTGCGACATGTATATTTTTCATGCAAAAACATTTACATTTATTTTTTTAATTTTTTGTAGTTTTCATATACTATTTCTCAGAGTTTCGCGGAGTAGCAAGGTAATTTGTTCCAGTTTGTTGATATGGACCTCCGCAAAGTAACCAGGTGTTACCAAAATACGAATGACATTTTTAAAAATCAATATCAAAAATTGTACATATGCAAGGTGTGACAAAGAAGAATGGAAAGAGGCATAATAAAATAAAAATGGTTATGGTTTGGGTTAAGTTAGTGTTTTAGTTAGATTTTTTAATACATACCTAGAATTCAACGGTCAACCAAACTGAATTCTGGGATTTGTATTATTTTTTCAAAGTAAATATCATAGGTAATGAATTTTCGTGTCAAATGTCTCAATATTACAGCGATTACTTATTGTTACAAAGTTTTAAAGTGGCGTAAAGATCAGTTTGGTTCATTATGTATACACACTCTCCGACTCGTTTTTTATATTAAATTGATTTTTATATGTTTGTCCAAATACCAATGCAGCCATTGATCTGAAAGTAGTTAAAAGTTTTATTAAACAATACAATACTATATTATACAATTTAATACTTCATTTTTATTATAGAACTCTATTAATCACCACAATATAAACATGATTATTGTGTAAAGGGCAATCATTGTGAAAAAAAAATATTTTAGTATAATCTATTTGATAAAGGCTATTCATAATTTTTTTAATATAAATATATTATAATGATTTCTTATTTTAATACAAACGGATCACTCACGTATTAAATTTTAAGGTCGAAAATCTGACTGGTCCGAAACATGTCGGGTAATTCTCGACCATAAAATACGTAAGTGATCCGTTTGTATTAATATGTCAGAGTCTCACGGTAGTTTCATGTTAATGATTTCTTTTGTTTTCGCAGCTTACATTGAAATAAAACAAATAAAACGGTTTATATCGGATGTGTTGTAAGGATATAAACCGTTTTAATTATTTTATTTTAAAAATGGATATTCTTAATACTGACCTTGTGACGATAAGAACAGACGTCAAGCAAATTTTAATCAATAGGTTTTTGCGGCAGTCAATAAATATAACGCTCCAGTTCATCATCCAATTCTTTTTCCGTTTTCTCCGGCGGGTATTCGGAATAATCATCATATTCATAATTGACATTATAAGCATCTGTTGAAATGATTACAGTACAGTACAGACAAGTGAACTTGCGGTCACACATTCAAACTGTACAAATAAATCTTAGCTAGTAAACTAAGAAATTTGTTAAGTTATTATAAGTTATCCGAAATAAACTTTAAAATGTTGTAGTTCTGTCTTCGATGTGATTGTTCTAGAAAAATTTAAGACTCATGTACACGGACAGATCATTAATTTTACTAAACATTCAAATCTTTCATTTTTCAAGTAACCATACTTTTTGATTGAGCTTTTCGAATAAAATTCCAATATGTAACACTGGTTCCAAATGTTACACTGGTAACATTTGCCACTTTGGTAACAGAAAACGTTTAAAATTATTTTAAAGGTAAAATAATTTTAAACGTTTAGATAATTCTAATTGACGGAAAGGGTTAGAGGGGAAATGAAATTAAAGAAGTTATTAAAACAAATATATACGAGTATTGGGGTTGAACACATTGCGAAAATTACTTTCAAGGACGTTCAATGTTACCAGAGTTTAAACTTTCATCATCAAGAGTTAGTTAATGTTATTTTTAGCAACATACTGAAATAATTAAGGTTATTCTTGGTAACACACAATTGATTATTTTTCGATAGATCAAGATCTGAGCTCATCTATAACTTAACAAATTAGGAAGAATTACCTTTAATTTTTTTCATATCGAAATAGAAAGAGTAATTTGTTACAATTTGTTGATAGAAATAAAGACCTTTGCAAAGTAACGCCTTATTCGACTAAACTATAAGTAACTTTTTTCCAGATTTTAACAAAAATGTAAACAAACCGAGTTGGTTAAAATACTTACTCAAGCACTCAGTAAGTGGAATTAGAAACTTATTAGTATACGTAACAAGTTCTTTCGGTAATAATAATTAATAATAATAATATATTTTGTATTGATATTGTTTTATTACTTTTTATAGAAATATTGTAAAAACCTAACCTAAGATTTTAAATAAATATACATAATATAATAATAATAACCGGTAGCTTGAGCCCTGCCCCGCTGCCGGTGGCACTCTAGGTTAGGTTTTTATAATGTTTGTATATTTTGTATTGATATTGTTTTATTACTTTTTATAGAAATATTGTAAAAACTTGACCTAAGATTTGAAATAAATATACAGTAATAATAATAATAATAATAGGCACTCTAGGATGGGTTTTTATAATGTTTGTATATTTTGTATTGACATTGTTTTATTACTTTTTATAGAAATATTGTAAAAACTTAACCTAAGATTTTAAATAAATATACATGAATAATAATATCTCCGGAAAATTCACACCAATTGACCTAGTCCCAAGCTAAGTAAACCTTGTGTTATGGGTACTAGACAACGGATATACATACTTAAATACTTGTAACATCCAAGACTCGGGTACAAATATGACACATTGGGAACACATACCCATAGTAGATAACAAAAAAGTTATATCCCAAACATTTGAATGCCTACAACAAAAATGTGTCAAAATTGGCTCAGATTTTTTCAGTTTAACCTACAGCTGATGAATAAACAGAAGTGCCATCGCGTTAAAATGAAAAAAAAGTACTGTTTTGTATAACAAATAGCTACTTTCCTCATTTGTATTAGTAAAATATGAACCTAGCCATTGTTTTTAAGCAGGTTGGTTGGTTTTGTCTTTCATACTAACTCTAGTTACTATAATGTCCGGGACTGCATACGCTAAGCTACTTTTATCTACACACATATAATAATTTCTCAATAACGCGTTCAAAAACCATAGAAAAATTACAACCAATGTTATTTTAAGAATTTTCTTGTCTGTGGTAGTAGGTAAATCTGTTCTTTATTGGGTAGTATCTCTTAGTAGTCTGTGTTTATTGGTGATTACATTACCGATATCTCGTGACGTTATGAATTTAAATTTGGAACATCTGTCAAAATTCAAGTTGGTCTCTATTCTAGTATCCACAGATATTAAAACAGTTATCGATACGAAACGTCAATTCAGTATGATTTTTTATTTTAAACGCACGATATTTGATCTCGAGTGACATGACAATAGGGACTTCATTCGTTTGTCTATGATTTAAAAAAAAAAAACGTTCGTCTGACGGATAGATCGAATTGCCGCCATACTTGTTTGTTGGTTTTTTGCTGTTACGGTTTTTTGCAGTTATGATATGAGTGTAGACAAAGTAATGTATGCAACTGTATATAATTAGGCCTTAAAACACTCGTGTGATCCTATTATTAACCACACTCGTGTTTTAAGGCCTCTCATTATATAGCAGTTGCATAAAATACTATTAATTCTTACTGTGGCCCTAACACGACCGGTCAAGTTTAGTTTATCTGAGCTTATCTCTACGTCCCTTTTTTATGACACTAGTGTAACAGAGACGCAAGGACGAGACGCATGTTATGGCCACAGGCGGCTTACTTCGCGAAGCTACAAGAATATTGGCGCACCACTGTACTGGGGCCGACGTAATTGAGTTGCTGCGCGTGAGAATAAAGCTCTACGACAGACAGAGAGGCATACAATAGGATGCTTCTTATACCTAAACTCAGATTTTTATTCAAAGTAAAACTTCTCTACTTATACTTTTTATTGTGACACTTACCTGTATCAATGACTCTTACGTTGGGCTCTGGTGGATTTTCCTCAACTCTGTCAGGATTATGTTTTGACTGTGGTCGCCATTCGTATTCTGTAATAGATGCAACAATTTTTTACAATTTCACAATGAATATAATTTTTGGTGTATATCCGTACACGTTTTGTCTTTAAATAACTGATGCAGACTTTCTTACATCTACGGGAATACAAGGAACGGCATTTAAGGTTATAAATAATTTGTTGGTAGGGGAATGCTGGAATAAAGATTTAAAAATAAAAACTTTGGCTTTCATTTCACTTGTGAAAATCACTATGTAATGCAATGTTCTTCGGAAAAAGCTATTATGCCTCCGCACTTTTAGTAGTCCTCGCCGAGGCTCGATCTTCTAACACACTTGCCTCTCAATTGCTTATTTTCTAACTTCTGCTACAAAATACTATTAATTCAAGCCACTTTTTCATTGCATTGTCATCTAAGCTACACATGAACACAGGTTGAGCAAACATCGGATACAAAACAATTTGTAATCGATCTAATTTTTAAATGGAAGTAAACTAACAATATTTTCTGACGACGACTGAAGATTTTTATTACTTAAACGGACTACAAATACAAATGTCGCGCCTAAATAAAATGTTAAACACTTATAATAAGATGATAAAAGAAATAAAAAGTAACATACTTGGTCTTACAGCAAGTCCATTCAGCACACCAATAAAATCACTTGTCATGAGCCCCACCAATGTTCTCTTCCCAGCCCACATATCCACCATTTTTTTCGGATACCATACTACACGTGGTAATTCTTGAGAATCTATTTTCATAACAATTTTTAGTAGCAAAATAACTGTTCCGATTTTTTTTAGCATTGCACTCTTTTTTCGTCGCGTCCACGTCGCGTCTAATTCCCAACCAGTCCGGAAACGAATAACAATGGAAATGGTAGTATTGGCTGATTCTTTAAACAATCTCCTTGTTGACAGTTGGAAAGCATTGTGTACTCATACACGTGGATCCATAACAAACCTTTGTCCACTTACGATGTCATGATACTCTGATCTTTAGTGGCGATTAAATAATTTATTTTCATCATCATCATATCAGCCGCAAAAGGTCCACTGCTGGAGATAGGCCTCCCCCAAACATCGCCACAACGTCGGGTTCTGTGCTGCACACATCCAGCGGGCTTCCGCAACCATGACTAGGTCTTCGGTCCACTTTGCAGCGTGTCTGCCAACGCTACGTCTTCCGGTACGCGGTCGCCACTCGAGAACTCTTTGGCCGCATCGTCCAACCGTTCTACGAGCAATGTGCTCTGCCCACGTCCACTGCAGTCAAGCAATTCTTAGGGCTATATTGGCAACTCTGCAAATGGTATATTGGGGGAGTTTAAATGGAGCAGGCTGTTTATATTTTGTTGCTTTATAATGTTTTATTTAAACAATATTTTAATAGCAAAAGCTGAAATTTTAGGTTGGAATGTTGTTTAGTACTTAAGACAAGTAAGGGTGGATGTAGTTACTGCCTGTGCACCAGATTTTATTTTGATTAATATAAATAATAGACGCAATGAAAGACAAAGAATAAATTAATAATTTTATTCAAGTTTTAACGTGAATCATCTGTGTATCTTTAGCTTGAAAAAAAGGATATTTCACTGTATTAAATAAACACTTATCACCAAACCAATGCAGGAAACTAGTTGTTATTATAAAACGAAATTAATTACAAAAAAAAAACTTGTGTTACTATCGCTTTCAGTGTGTACAAATAAGTACGAATAGTAGCTTACTTAGCATCTTACTGAAAAAAAATTGTTTTATTTAATATTTTCTTCCCGCACTCTTTATAATTTTTTTTACAGCTCAAAAGCGTTCTTCTATGTTCGCTTTTTGTACTTATCTGAAACAATTATTTAATTTTTATGCACAAATGTTGTTTTAATCAGCTCTAGCGTGTATTTATTTTGTTTAAAACTGATTATGACATTGATTTGCCTGATTGTCTTTTAAATTGGGATTTATGTTCGATAATTGAGTTTTTTTTTACTATTTTTTTTGTCAGTGTCCTTGAAAACTATTGTCACTCGATTTTTTATTATTTGCCCAGAGGCCAGAGACACGCTGTAAATTCTGAAGTTGCGAATCACATGTTATAATTTTGCAGTCTTCTACTTTTTTTACTTCTACGTTTCATAAAAAGTAGAAAACTGGAACACGGAAAAACGTTGCTAAGAGGTATCGCTACGTTATGTACCAATGAAATATATTATAATGTCTCATTGTTATCCAGTTCTGTATGAGCTATGTTTAAAATTTCAAGTCTTTAACTAATCAGAAAAATGTAGAATTTTAACTTATTGTAAAGTTTGTATCGAACAGTTGATAAAAAAGAGTCAAAAATCGGCAGCACTATTAAAAAAATCATAATCTTACCCATTTCGACGATAGCATCGATCGTCTTGGATCCTATCCCCCACAACTCATTCGCTATGAGGCTCATTAATGTTTTGTTAGAATAAACAAAATCCATAGCCTTCCCTACAAGCACGTCTGAGGTAGTGAACTTCTTGTTTTCAACATCGTTGTACCTTTGTTTCAACTGTTCCAACGTCTTGTACGATGAAATCCTATGGAATTCAAGAGTTAATATTGTAATGAGAACCAACAGCGCCGTACGTGGTGGCATCGTGAATGAATCGGCTGTAGAGACTGAACTGCAAGTTACAAGAACAATAGGTTAACCATTTACGGTAATGTGCAAAAGACACTTCGATTCCGAAAAAAATACACAAAGAGCCTAATGAGTTCTTGAAAGTTCGTTTTTGTAACACAAACATACCTACATAATCTGTTAAAACTCCGCATCAAGTAGCAACAGGTAAATGAAATATTGATAACAAATATGTATGTTTTCGATTAAAACTGTGTTTTCGTTCTGTGAAATAATTTTACGCGTAATTCGACATTTTTGTTATTTCATTTCCAAACTCAAACTCTATTTGTACTATTTTTAAAACCGTGAACAGCCTCCGTGGTATCTTAGTTTATTAGAAAGTTATAAGCAATTAAAGTTGGTAGTTATAGATAGACTTCTGAGTAAATATCATAATATCTCAGCGATGACACATTGTGACAAAGGTCATATGAATCAAATTGGATAATTGTATACTATTAAATGGTGAGCATCATGTATTGATAGTTAACAGCGTATAACATCAACCGCTAACACACACATTTTAGGATGTTCTGGTCTAGTCTATTTTTTATCGATGTAAGAAGAACAAAATAAGCTTTTTAAATTTTTGTTTCTCCATTAAAAGCTACTAGATAATAATAATCAATGAATATTTTGAGCTGACTTACTTAATACTAGACAGCAAATGCATCCTATCATACATATAACATCCAAGATTTATTTCGGATCACTAATCTATCCGGTCATAAAATAGGTAAATATTAATTTATCACGCGCGATAATGTAATCATACTAGTTCAAAGTGAAGACAGAAAAGTTTTATTTTAAAATATATTTGAAAATTCGTGTAAGAGGCAAATGGCACATTCCCAAGTTCCCTGGTCGAATTTGGAGATGCCCCCGGGGCCTTGGCACGTGACAAGTAAGGAAATACTTATGCTATACAGAATTCTTCTGACATACAATGCTGTTAAATTCTATTGAGTTTTGTAGGGAAATTCAAAATGTCTGGGCATTTCGATGCCAGCGCCAAAGGCATAACAGATCTTAAGACTTATAAATTTTACGAATCTATTTCAGTCTGTATTTATTGGTCCCTTTTATGACAAAAAGTTGAGCATTGATTTATTTTGTTAAATAATTATATTTACGTTAGAAAAAATTTAGTGACTTATGACGGGTTGTTTCCATGAATGTTTTTTCCGAATTGATGGTAGATTTTAAAAGTATCTTCGTATATTTTTATTTACAAATTTGAATTTTATTTTATTTTGTTATAACTTTTAATTTATTCAACATCAAGATTACCAGACGAACGTTAACTAAAGACTTATGTAATTATGAAAAGTTGCTAATTATCAGAACTTAAACCTCAACTGTTGAGTTGAGGTTGAAGTTGAGGGTTTATTAAAGTCAAAATAATAATTAATAATCTTTATTCAATTAGAACTGCCGTTGTTTTAATAACCATTAGCGTCAAAATAAATCGACGGTCCAAGTGAACAAAGTTAGATCTACATGATGAAAATGTCTTACATTTCTGACTTAGTTATAACATAAAATATGTCATTATACGGGTACGTATCTGAATATCGAAGATCAATATTTCGAAAGTTAAAATAGCGAAATCCAAAATACCGAAAATTAAAACAGCGAACGGCTATAAGGCCGAAGTTCAAAATGTCGAATGGATTTGTTGTCAAAGTATTTAAATATCGAAGTTCAATACATCGATATTTTAAATAGCGAAGTCCAAAATACCGAAAGTTAAAACAGCGAACGGCTTTAAGGCCGAAGTTCAAAATGTCGAATGGATTTGTTGCCAAATTATTTAAATATCGAAAATTAAAATAGCGAACGGTTAAAAGGCCGAACATTGAAATGTCGAAAGTACTTGTTAGTAACGTATCTAAATATCGAAATTCAATATAAAGTTAAAATAGCGAACAAAGTTCCAACTTATTTTGTTACAAGTCTACATAACTGTCCTACAGGAAATATAGAAAAGTTTTTTAAGAAAATAAAAGAATTTCGAGCAATCACATCGTTTAATGTTATTTTCAACAATAGGGTAACTAGAAATTAAAAATTTAAATGTCAAAAATATGAATAAAAAATATAGATGAAAACAATAGCTTCTTTTCCATGATTAAAGCATTGAGGCAATACCCCTTAACAATTCCACCGAAAGTGTACTTACTCAGCAGTTTAAAATAGTTTCTGACCATCAAAAAATGATATTTACTTAAAACAATAAAATTACTAGAATCTAGAATACAAATTTGAACAACAAGTGCTTCTTCATGTTTAAAGATTTTAGAAGCTATATAAAAATTAAAATGCATAAAATCAAAAAGTTCTGGCGCTCACAGGCCGTTGCCGCGGCACGTTCGCTACGTTCGCTCGGCTCGTGCGTGTTTTGGTCACAGTTAAAACTTACACGCTTTTCCTTGATACCCTCGTCGTCGCACTTAAAGGTAGGTTCAGATTACTAAAAACTTGAATGTTTTAAAATTTAGACAGATTATTCAAAATCTTGAATATTTAAAAATGTAGTCTGAGTAATCTGAACCTTAAACTTAGGTGCGACGACGAGCGTAGCGAGGAGAAGCGTGTTAGTTTTGACCGTGACCAAAACACGCATGAGCCGAGCGAGCGAAGCGAGCGTGCCGCGGCAGCGGCCGGCGAGTGCCCAGAACTGGTTTCTATTTTGATAAAAAAAATCCTACGTAAGTAAGTAACAAGTAAATGACAATCATTGTTATTGTTCGAATGCGAGTTAACAAATAATTACCTATTCCGATTTACTTAATAATTAATTCAATTATGATAACAGACAAATTTTAGTGATCATCCTTATTGCCATACGTATTAGCAGTAATGATTTTGTGGGCACATAAAAAAACCTAACATCGAAGTCTAAGGTGGGAGCTTCGCTACGCTACGCTCCCACCTTTGCCTTCTGAACCTAACCTAATAGATTCGGATTTCAATGGACAGACTTTTTCGCTCGCTATGCTCGCTCATTTTAATGTGACAGGCTTTGTCCACATAAATTATATTACACATATATTATACTTATTCGCTAAATGATAATATTTTTTTGCTTAAAAATACAAGATAAAATTATACACAAAATGGAATGTTTGGCGGACCCCAGCGGATTGGATCGGTTGTCATTTAGATTTTCGATATTTTGAAATTCGCTATTTAAACTGTCAACTTTTATTTGACGACGTTTTAATACATAATAATATACCAAATAACTATCGACATTTTGAACATTCGAATTTTTTATCGTGTGGTATTTTACTCGTACGCATTTCAGACTTCGTTATAATGATTTTGGATATTTTAACCGTTCGCTATTTTAACTTTCGATATTTTGAACTTCGCTATTTAAACTGTCGATATTATATTTGACGACATTTTAATACATATACCAAATAACTTTCGATATTTTGAACATTCGATTTTTCAATCGTGTGGTATTTTACTCATAGGCATTTCAGACTTCGATATAATGATTTTCGATATTTTGACCGTTCGCTGTTTTAACTTTCGATATTTTGAACTTCGTTATTTAAACTTTCGATGTATTGATTTTCGGTATTCAGATACGTACCCCATTATACACCACAATCTTCTTTTAACAACTTTTTGTAAATACGACTTTGATGTTTAGTACAGTTGAAATGTTAAATCCGTAAAGATTGCAATTCTGAGTAAGCTTAAAAAAATACTTCTTTCACAGTCATTAACGATCGATAAGAATAATAGAAACACTAATGAAATCATAATCCTTTTATTTTTGCATTCTATAATGACGATCCCTATCGAACACAAAATTCAAAGCTTTGGCTTCTTTTTTTAAACATGTGTATAGTTTTGACGATTTCAATAATATAAATTCATGTTATTTGGCATTGCAATTTATAACGTAACTTTATACTGTCAGATGACTAAATAACTAAACTAATCAAGGTTAGATTAGGAGTGATTTTATGGAAGAGATACTGTCAGGGCATTACGAAAAGTAACTATTTCATTCCCACAGCATCATTTCACAAGGACATCGGTATAATCAAATCTTTATGGCCACGTGACAATCAGCGTCCCAAATCAGGATTTCCTGCATCGTGGCTGCTACAGTAACCAGGACGTTTCTCGCCTTGACCCCTTGGGACCAACGGTTATAAGCTCGACATCTGTAGACAATTCAATTTAGTAAAATCCATTTTTTTTAGTCTATTAAAAATTTTACCTTTCAGAAAAGGTTTGTTTCCGTTATGCCGCAAAACTTTAATGTATCAGTAACTTTCGGTGATAATTAAAACATTTTTTTAAGCAGTTTTAATAACAAAAAGCTGTTGCTAATTTAGAGCAGTTTTTTCTTTGATATATTATTTGCGGATATTTTATTTTTACGTAGGTATTTGATTAATAATTTTAACTATTGCCGCACTTAGCTGGCTTAGTTTTTTTTGGACTAGTTTTATTTAAGTTAGCGCTTAGAAACACTTTAAAATTTTACCTAAAACTACCAACAGAACGCTGCCACTCTAATTTTTCGCGCGAATACGGAAATATTAAAATAGAAAGTGTTGCCAGCTCCGCAAGGTCTGCGGCGTCGTGATAAGGAAGGTTTACAACAACCCTGTGCTTTATTCCCGTACTTTTGTGGCATTAGCGGTTTCCTGGGTTTATTGTTGACAATATTTTTATCTGGCAACACCAGAAGAATTTAGGGTCAATTTAATTTTGGAACGTTTTGAAATTAGAACACTGTTTTTGTAGGAGAAAAATAGTTCCGTTAAATTTTCCGTTCCGTTTTTGTTTTGCTTGTTTTTTCTACACTAATATAATAAAGAGGTAAACTTTGTTTATTTGTTTTTTTGTTAGTTTGTTTTTTTGTTAGTTTGTTTGTATGTAGGGGGTAATCTCTGAAACTAATGAACCGATTTCAAAAATTCTTTCACAGATAGAAAGCTACACTATTACTGACGGACATAGGCTACTAATTTTACGTGAACGAAGTCGCGCGCGTCCGCTAGTTAGATATAAGAATATGAGTGAAAATGTCACAAATAGCAATAAAGTTCCCTACCTAATAATGAGGAGTTCATTCGAACTTCAATTTGAAATTCCTGATTTACCAATTGAATTGTCAGCTTCTGTTGCAGTTACTAATTTTCATTGTATTTTTTTTTTTTGAAATCATAAGCCATAGAAATCAAAAAGAACAGTAGTGATTATTCATTTATTTTATTAATAACTAGCTATTGCCCGCGACTTCGTCCGCGTAGACTTGTTTAATTGAATCAAGCCAACGTGCCCCCAACATGCAATCTGCAATATTTCCTGGACAAATTAATGAGAATTAGTTGCTTTGCTGTTTGCTGCGTCACGGCGGCGTATAACTCACTTATCGCTATCCCGTGGGAACTATGCACTTTTACGGGATAAAAGTATCCTATGTGTTAATCCAGGTTATAAATTATATGTGTGCCAAACTTCATACAAATTCATTCAGTTGTTTTTGCGTGATTGAGTAATAAACATCCAAACATACAAACTTTCACATTTATAATATTAGTAGGATTCGTAAAAAAAACTTGAATAATAGAGAACTCTCTTTCGATTTTAAAGTCGATTAAAAGAAAGCAAAATAAATGACTACTATTTTATTCATTTCTTTTAAAATCCAACGTCAAAATCTAATGTCGTTTGAAGTGACTCTACCTATATCGTATACCTCAAAATGATATCAATACACATACATAACTTCTCCTAGGTATAGTGAATTGTGTATAGTGAAGGTTGTTTAACATGTTTTGAACCTTATCCCGTTTCAACACGGTTGAAAAATGGTAAAGCAAACTCTTGGTCGCCTGACAACTTTCTATAATAATACTAGAAAAAATAGGTCAAACATGACGCTTTTGTGTCGTGGAAATAAAGTTTCATTTCCCCTAAATCGCGGACTTTTATATTGTGGTTCCTCTATGCCACGGGACCACACAACGCACTTATTTTGTCATCCATGTCCGTAGGGTTGACAAAAGGCAATCTTACGCGGGTCGTTACGTTCAACTAATAGGTCAAGTGCGTGCCAACCCTAAGGCATCACTCGTGTCGTATTTACGATATATCAAATATATAGACAATCCTTGAGTTACGCTTCAAACTGGAGTCAAATTTTGAGAAAGTAATATAATGGTTTGTCACAAAGTTTAACATTCTTTAAGGTTTTCGGTTTCAATTATTTTATCGTATTTAAATGTGTTTTTACATTGCTTTCGTATACCTGCATAATACAGTCAAGCTGGGTAACTTTAAATACCTATGTAACATTTAACGACTTTAAAAATAATATTTAATTTTTAGCTTTGGCTTATTTTAAAATTGTAACAGACACTTATACAAAATCAGGTAATCAGTAATGCTAAATCAATACCTGTCTGTTACGCTGTCTTTATTTTTATCTTTTGTTAACAAGTGTGAGTGTAAAAGGAGTTGTGGTATTGTTTTTAAAACTTGCCTAAACATTGTAATGGACAAGAGAGTCCTTCATTTCGCTCATTTGCTTAGAGGTATCCGAGACTATGCATTCTATCGCCCAGTGTCATAGCACTCAGCTTGTGTAAGCTTAGCAAAAAACCTGCCTATAGCAGCTTTTCAATTTTAAATGTATAGTTGACTAAGTAATTGCTTGACCACTTTTGAACTTTCCCTTTCCGTTCGCGGGGATCCCTTTGTAATACGGTTAAAAGTGGTCAAGCAATTTCTTGGTCGACTATACATGTAGTTATGTATTATAATCAGAAATTAAATCCGGGATCAAAATCTAGGGTATACAGATGACGTTATCAGATACCTGAAGTCGTCGGGCCAGTGGCGTAGCTTGGTGACCATAGGCCCTGGGGTAAAAAGCAATTGGGGGGCCTTATTGCACAAGGTCCTACCACCCGCAATTTAGTCGCTGGTTGCAATAAAAATTAGTCACTTTCACAGATCACCGGCGTGCGCTACTGCGCTTTGTAGTCGTACAATAATTGACAAGACTCTAAAGCCCTAGGCTGACCTTAAGGGCAAAAACGGATAATTAACTCTTTTGGGGTTGTTGATACCTATGAGCGGTTCAAATAATGATACTCCTGCCTTATAAAAAAACGTATGCACGACAGTATAAAAACCCCCGATCACAAATACCCTTAATCATCATTACCTTCCTGTCTTGTTATCAAAAAACCCCTTGTTATGAAAGTCGTTAATGAAAAAAATATACAAAAATTTCCCACCGTCAAATATAGCCATATTCGAAGCGACGCCGTAATGGAATTTTAATGAGAATTTCAGCTGTTAGCTGTAATTTCTTTTTTTCTCCACTGAAATAAAAGAGAGGCATTTATTGGAATCGATAACGCCTTGCCTTTCGAGATAATGCCGGAGTCGTGACCTTATTTTATTGATTCGTTCCCTTCTTCGGGATGTTAATAGACTTTTATGATTGTCTGTAAGTCGTTAGTAATGGCGTGTCTTCCGGACATGTCGATGGGTCTGAGCCAAGAATAGATTGCCCCTCGAGGGACCTTAGAAATGTACGTCAATAAGTATAATGCGAAACTCTCCGGTTACTTTAATAAATCTGATTTGAGGTTTAGTTTGTGTTGCTATTTTCTTCTGTTCTATCACACTAACATAGGGTGCTACCAAATTAGGTGCGTATATTATCAGGGTTGAATCTTTTGATAAACAAAGTAAGTTTTGTTTCTAGCTTTTAATTTTTTTTGCAAAATGCAACATATCGTACGCATGATGCTGATGAATTTATCCATTGTGAATTTTTTCGCCAATTTTCAGTGTAGCTCACCTGATGATAAGTGATCACCATCATCCGTAGAAACTAGCAACACCAAGTTAAATGCAGATGCGTTCCCAACTCAGAGGGCTAAGATGGAATACCTTTTATGGCAATAATTTCACCAACACAGCAGTGTCGTTTTAAGATAAAGGTCAGTCAGATTTTCATAGTGATGGAACCACTCTGTAACGAGTTGCTGATTATAGTATGAATTGGCTTGACCAAGGTAGTGCCATATTCTTAGATATTAAGTGTAAAGTAGTCGCTTAACACCGCGTTTCGTAAGGTTAGTTGAGAGGTCCGGAGGCACACAAGGAAAGAGGGGACACTAAGGTCGATAACGGATCAGAGGTTATCTTGGGGTCATTGGTTCCTATGGGCGGCTGTGATTTCCTCCTATCATGTAACCCACATGCTCGTTTTAATCGTTTTCATACCTATTTTATGTTCTCGTAAAAAAGGCGCCTTCAAAAACAACTTCATATATTTCACCACCACCGTCGCATTTAATTTTTGAAATTGCGATTCGAAGAATGAAAAAGCAGCAGCAATTTAATATAAGAAAAATGTGTCGCAATAACACTTTGAAACATTTTATAAAACAAAAGAAAGACGCGTCGAAGAATTTTCAGTTTTATTACTTTAATTAACACGTTGGCATGCAAGCTTGTTTCATATGAGTATGAAAATCCGGCAAGAAAAAAAAAGACAGATACAGTTTTTGCGATATTTATTGCTAGTTAACTCCGTTTAAATTACACTCTTAAAATATTAACTCTTTTAAAGAGTATAGTGATTTATTTAACAATACTTTTTTGGTCGATGCTAGTTGTGGGTGCAAAGTACACCGCATGAAAGTAAATGCAGCAAGTAAAAAGGCAAAGGTCGAGGTAGGGCTGTTGCGCGGATGTAAAAAGAACACTCAGGTCACTCAATAATAAAACCCTGAATATTGAGGGAAACAAAACATTTGTACGCCTAAATGGCAAAACATAGAGATTGGTAAATGTCATATCTTTAAGATCTATTCTGTACACCTATGTTCCACAAATAAAAGTATTCCATTCTATTCAGATGGGCTTTAGTTACGCAGGCCAGGCAGACTCAGGTCACGTCATCGGATTCAAGTTACGCTGGGAGACTCAGGTAACATAGAAGACGGACTCAAGTTACGCAGGCAAACTCAGGTCACTTAGTCGATCTAAGGTTGTGCTAAGGTTGGTTTCTGTCGTTTTTGCGGGCGGTTGCTGGACACCCCGAAACTGGGTCACACGTCGCCGAAGTAACGTGCTAATTTTAATGTTTTGTTTTATAAATATGTAGTTAGTCTTTAAGGTATTTTTTCTATGGGCCTATGTGGTCTGAAATAAATGGTTCTATTCTATAACGTGATATAAAAAAAGGTCGCGAAGTTTCGAAGGTACGTTGTTATCACAATCTGTCAGCTTGAAAACCTTAGCATAACTAATAAGCATCTTAATTATAAGGCTCGAACAAAGACCTACCTATACAAATAGACCGCGGCCCTGTAATCTCGGCCCTCGATCGTTCTGATTGACCTTTATGCAAATCCCGAATTTGGCCAGGAGCAGGCGGCGTGTATAATTGAATAATTAACCTGCCGCACTTCACTTTATTCAAATAAAGGTTATTTACTTGGAGCAATTGACTCGAAGCTGACTACTTACGTTCAAGTCTTAGGTTTGGCTCGTGACAAGTTAGAACTTCGTCTTATGATTCAGGCTGTGGCAAAAAAAGACCTTAATTCATTAATTAAGGCGTATTCGGTTAGCTTGACTTAATGACTTTAGTCTGGGTATTTACTTAACGTTCTTTACTTGTGTTAAGTTAGAAAAGTCGCTTTTATTCTGAAAAGATAGAAATAATGCTGTTGAGTCTCTTGATGTGTTTCTTCTTAACCATATTTCAGTTTTCGAAGCGCTCGTGGAATCAGTCATGTTGAAGGTGAAAGAACCACCGCCATGACATTTTTTTAGTTCTCAGGCTTTTAAGACTAATTCTATAAGGGTTCCGTTTTTCCTTATGAGGCACGGAACCCTAAAAAGTAAAGCTTGGTTTAATAATAATTCATGAGTCTATGGCTAGATTATTTAAACTTAGCCTTTTTTTGTTATGCTGAATTCATATTCAGCATTACAAATAAAGGCACATATAACGACACTCATGTGTCGTGTAATTTTTTGTAGATTAATGGGCATTGTGTTACCATGCATTAACAGGCATTTTGTTACTACTAAAGTAACAGAATGCCTGCTAATGAACTGAAAAAACATAAACTGAAATACAGTTAAATGAGGCATTGAATGCTTGCCGGAAAATCGACGGAAGATTGTGTTCGGACACAAACAAACAAATTTTCTATAGTAACGATGTTTTAATCCATTGATCAAATGGAAAGTTTAGATTCGTCAATATTAAATATATTCGACGTTTACTGGATTTGATTAATTGAACTTTTGAGCATTAATAATCATTTATTTTTGTATTTATAAGCTGTTTTACGTTTAGCATGGAGATGAGTGAAATCATGCAATAGGCTTTCGAGTGACTTAACTGACTTATAACTAAATGTTATCAATAAAATTATCTTAACTTATCTTTAATAATTAAAGAAATTGATGCATTGACTAATGGTAAGAATTAGAGTTTGGTTATTCCTTTAAATACTTTATTGTACTTTCTGTAAAGAGTTTTTCAAAAGATACCTTCACATAATATTCATTCTTCATCAAACCGAGGCTAAATTAAAAAGCATAAACAACCATTATTGGTCAAAAGGCTCAAGGATTTGGCATTGCCATTGAATATTAAAATATTCCCTATCTACCCTTCCCAATTTATCTCCAACTGTATAATAAATCTCGAAGCTTAGGTCCGTTCAGCCTATGAAAATGTATTTTGCCCTGTTTACAAGCCTTTGTAATAGCCGGACCTCCCCAATTAGTTTTTTATTGATCCAAAAGCCCTCCGGGTGAAACCTTTCCTATTTTAATGAAACCTTTCTTTAGTTACATGAATAACATTAAGTTTACGAAACGGTATTAAATATTTATGACCGTTTTCTGTTTGTGCTTCCTGGTCTCAACGTTGTTTATTTCGGGTTTTCCATGGTAATTTATTGATGCTTTGCGATACGATTTCCTGTTTATTTTACTCGCATAAAAGGATAGCTTACTCAGTCAGTTCAACTCTGAATCCTTCTGCTGTCTATTTTTAACCAATGTGTATTTCACTCTCTGCATCATGTTTGACCCGCATTCATTCACCGCAGAGTATCTCGGCTTCTCGGCATCCCGCTGATTTTCGATTGTTTTAATCTCCTGTCCAGGCAAAGAGACGTAGGTTTTCTTAATGTTTATTACAGAATTTAACACCACGGGGAATACTTAGTGGAATTATTCAATTTACTCCCAGCTTCTGAGTAACACTATCGTCGGGAACTTCCATCATCCGTCGTCACCTATTTCGAGCATTGTTCATTCTTCCGGTATTTTTTGCCACATTCAGTAAAATTGTGGTATCTTTCATCAACAGTGTTTTGTATCGAGGTCTTCAAGGTGCAGGTTTACATTTAAAGGCTAACGGATCAGCGACTAAACTGAAGTTGCTGGTATACTAACAGTATAGACGGCGGTAATTACTTCACATCAGGTGATTTGACTGCACATTGCCTTTGTTTTACATAAAAGATATATTAATGGTCCCTACTAAAAATTTTGAACTTGCCAACGTGGCCAGAGTTATTTTACAACATTTTCTTATACGAAATTTCTCTCAAATATTATCTAGAAAACGACGCTGGTATAACAAAATCAAAAGTGTGGCTTAGTATAAATGAATTTAAAGAGCTCAACAAAGAGAAGATTGATACAAATTGAAGGAGACCAATTCAGAGGGGTTGAGAATACGAGGAAGAAGAATACGGCGTTAAAAGTTTAAAAATAAGTTGTCACAAAAAATTACTAGACATTGATAGTTTACGAGTACTCCGAAAACTCTTTAATTAAGTACACAGAGAACATGTTCTCGATAAGTCAGAGTTTCAGCGTTTTATGGTTAAGTGGCTGGTAAAATATCACTTGAAATTATTAACAGGGTAGTTCTTCTGGAGCGTCTCAAACCACGGAATTATTGACAAAAGACTCATAGTCTGCACTGAAACAACTTTTGATAAGAAAATCTGCATCGGAACTAGCATCTGAATTTTTTAGAATTTACCGTTATTCGTCTCCCATGGAGCCAGTTATAGCATAACAGAGGGGTAGCGGTTAAAATGCAGAAGAACAATCCAAAAATGTTGTAACTTTTGACGACACACAAGTTCCTATGCCAGCTTATGTTTTAATTTGGCTAAGCTGTTGGACTTATTTCATAAAAAATTGAATTAAAATTTTCTGATATTTCAAATCCCAAATTATACCCTTGACGACGCAATTAAAATTCTCAGTATAATTTTGTAATACTAATTCCTGTGAACTTTTAAAGTATTTTAATGTATAACATTCAAAATGTAGTCCGACCAAATTGGAGACGTTCTAGAGAAAGTCCAAGTCAGGAGTACCGTAAACCGACGAGCATGCATGAAGAATGTTTGGAGACTCATTGAAGCAAAACTTGTAGTTATGTCGAGGTCGTAGTAAGTGGAAATCCTTGGTCTATGCCTACATCTTCGGGAAACAGGCGTGACTTTATGTATGTACGTATATCCATTCAATTAAAAAAAAAATGGATGAATGATATATATGCGTTGCCACAAGGTAACCGTTCTAGTGCGTGACATGCGTCCGACATTGTTTTTACCAGTAGTTGACATCATTGTTTTTCGTTTTACTCGTGTGTTCCCGTATTTTCTCGTCAATAATTGGGTCCTGGTCAAAAACTAGGACCGTTACATTATTTCAAATTTATTAAACTAAAATAATTAAATTTAAAAATTCTCAGCACATTCACTTTGACGATTAGGCATCCAATTCACGGTCAATTTCAAACTTCATATCCAACCGCCCTAACCCAAAATAGGGGTGCAACGCAATAAAGTTCAAGCATAGCGTTGCATACGAACCAATTCGCAAAACGATTTAACGCACAGTTTATTACTAGGCCCCCTTCGATTCCGATTCAAACAAGAGTGGAATTTAATTAATCCCCCCAATGTTTAAAATGATAATTGAAGATTGCCACGGAATTTCGCACTAGGCAAGGGTGTCGGAATCGGGGTGTAATCCAAGGTGTGATATCGTTTCGGTTATGACGCCATATCTATTAAGGAAGGTACAAAGGCTAGCGTGAAATAGAAAGTTAATTAAAAATTAATTATTGCAGACGCAATTTTTACTGTAATCTATTGTTGGCCGTCTGACGTCTTAAATAAACAAAGGAGTATTTTACAAGCTTTTAACTTGCCTTGTTAGTTGAATGTGTGGGTTAAATCTTGTAAATTGAATTTGATTAATTTACAGTGGTCAGATTGTTAATGAATTTGGTGCGTGTATGTGTAGGTCCAGTGACAATGGAATATTAAAGTACGGTCAGGGGGTTCCACTCCGCACTGTAGGTACGCTCAACCACCTTGCCTATGGTATAGGCAAATCGCAATAGGCTGTTGGTCTGCCGCGCACCCTCTCGCTCGCTCCCGCCGTGTCAGTGCAATTGAAAACGAATGCCGCGCAACCCTAACGTGTCGCCGGATTAGTGGGGGGAAGGCGGGCGCGAGCGGCGCGATTCTTTTAACCCGTACCGCCTGGCGTATGGTGTATGAAATAATACGAACTTTTTGAACGTGTTATTAAAGTTGAAATTCGTATAATCGCGGTAGTAAAAGAGAAGTTTCTGTACTATTATTTATTCTGTGGTACGCATTGACAATGATCCCAGATTTGGCATTTTTAGTATATTAGAGCGACTGCTATATGACCTCCGTGGCCCCTGTGACAAGAAAACCCGACCAAAGCATTAAGTGCAGGTTTCGACTCGATGTTTTGCCGTAAGGTAAGCGCGTTTGTTACTACCGAACTTAGGTACTTGGTACATGGCCACCACTAGAAAACGAACTAGGTACTTACGATCACGAATCCAGCCCCTAGGCATTAGGCCCCCAACGGTCTCCCCCTATTTTTGATGTAACCGGTCTTAGCTAGCTATAGATATTGAACTGGAAAAGAACAAGAATAAGAGTAGAATAGCCTTACGCCGTGATTTAATTGAAGCCGCTGTCGCTGTTCCATCACTCCCACTCGAAGAGCCGTGAAGTCAGTGTCAGCAGAACAATATAAACATTTGACGAGCATGATTGCTTGGCGTCACGGCGGGAGGCTATTCTATCTTGTCTTCGTGTTTTGTGGCTATAAAAGATACAAATTAGACTGGTAGCTTCTTTTAGGTAAGCCTTTTATAAACACAGTGACAAGAGTACTTGATGGTACCAACATATCTCGTGTAAGCTTGTCAAGACTATTACAGAAATGCAAATTGAGGCAAGTCGGGGTAAATGCGACTACACGGGTAATCGCGTCTTTTGAATGTACCAGAAAGAGATATTTGAGTAGTTTTTCCGTTACAACATTGGTGGAATACAAGCATGCGGCTCATTGAATGGTAAGCAATTTCTGCACAACGGAATAAGACTTACACTAATATTTTAAAACTAGAAGTTTGTGTGTGACTTAAATTTTAGTTACTACTTTACGCTAAAACAGCTAGATGGATTTGAGTGAAATTTGAATCGGAGATAGCTAAAAACCCTAGACTAATACATAGGGTACTTTTTATTTCGTAAAAATGTAAAATTCCCGCGGGATAGCGATAAAGAAATTCAACGCAAATGAAATCACCATCAACAGCTAGTAATGTATACTTTTATAACATATTACTCGCCTCTCAATTCGTGGTAGACTTCCTTAAACTTTTTTTCATTAACTCACGGTATTCAAACAGATCTAATTTCTTAAGGCCTGCGTGACACAAGCTACTCCCTCACACCGTAATCGTACTCTTTGAAGTTTCAAGTATCACTCCCTGTGCGTCTGGCGAGGCTCAAAAGTCCCCTCGGCCTGGGACTTCAAACGATCGCGATTCGCTTTTACACCTTAAAGTGGGTAGTTGGAAACCTAGACTCAAGATTCTGTATGACATCTAGGTGCGACCCTTTGATAATGCTCCTAATTATTTTTCGCATTGGCAAGGCGTTGCCTTAATAAGCTGGTTTGTAGTCGCTAATGATCGTAGTTTTTTGTCAAAACTTCCAAAGGATCTTGAAAGTCTTTGATTGCTGCTTGAATCATGTGCTGATTTATTTTTATGATTTCTTTTAAAAAGTTTAGTGTGGCTTTTATAAATTATTTCTTTTTATTATTTTTCTATTTGACATCCAAAGTAAAGATAATCAACATTTTAATTTTAATTTTAAACTTTTAATTTATATTGCGCACTAACATAGTTTTGTAAGTAATTATTGTTACTAACACATTATGGGATCAAATCCTGCAATAAATGATTTTGATTTGATTTGATTTGATAAAGCTGCTCCTGTGACTATTATAGCACGTTTAAAACCAACGTTTTCCTTTAATCAACACGTAGAAAGTAGTAAGTAGTAGTGTAGTTTCTGTAAATGTTCAGTCCAGATTTTTTGTAAGTATTTATCTTATCTTTCTTTATTTAAAGAAATGATATGTATAAGAGACCATTTGTATTGTATTTTATTTTGAATTTTTCATTACCTCAATAATACTAGACAGTAAAGAGATGGTAACTAGAAGCAGTCGGAGTGCAAAATAATCTATGTAGCTATTTTTATTATTTTAATTCTTCTAATTTTACTTTAAACTTTTATAAAATGGAAATAAAAACACGAAAAACATAAACCTTGCAATAAAAAAAGAGTATATTTTCACCTCAAACCGAATGATTGCCCAATTTCACCAAATGGTATCAATTTCGGATTAACTATACTCAAGTTATCGGCGAACAAACTCAAATGCAAACGCCGTCCTAGTCTTCCTGTTGAGTCGAAATCCTCGCTTACTAGTCAATGAGTATCAATAGTTCTTACAAAACCTCATTTGTAAGGCTGTCACCTAAAGCTATGCTTAATTATTCTGCCACTTCGCATAATTAAAAGTAAAATCATTTCAAATGCATTTTCAGACATGAAGCATAATCACACATCCAGTCAAAGTCATGTTCTGTGAGTGAAATAATTAGGTTCTTTTTAATTAAAAGACGGGCGCGGGCGCCGGTATCTCTTTATCCCCTTGTTCCTCAGTACGTGTAATCCTTTCCTTTGTTTTGAGATCCCTCTTAGGAACTTACGAGTTGTAATTGAATTTGCGGGAAGACAATTTTTAGGTATTTTAAACTAAGCCAGCTTGTACACTGTGTTTAAACAATGCAGATTGGTAATTATTTTGTCACATCCATGGATGATATTTAATTTGTCTTCTAGAATCCTATTATTAACTACCTATAGTTATATATATAACTAACAAACAATATGAGTTGCTATTGAAAACTCATATTACGTTACTATACCTCGTTTTTTTAGGATTAGAAATAGGGCAAACAAAGAAGCAGCGATCTTAAACCTTTTTCTTTTTAGGTAAAGGCGAAACATTTGCTGGGCTTCACTTTTTACTTTTTCAGATAACTCGGACGGGTTTTTACTTTGTCCATTTTAGATCAAATGTAATAAATAAAATATAATAAAGACGTACAAAAATCATGGCTACACATTAAGTTTTAGAGGGTGGAAAACATTATCGCTGTTTGTATGGAAATCGCTTCACAATAGTCTTAACTTAATATCGTCACACTTAAAATTACAAAATGTTTGTGATGTTATTTTAACTTTTTAAAGTTTCCACAGACAAACTACAGTTACATTCACTTTTACTCGAAAACTAGAGTTATTGTGGCGCTCTTGCGGTCATCCGAACGTTCCATTTTCTGAAGAGCTGATAGAACCGAACATGTAAGAGAACATAATAATATGTGGCGTACATGAAAAATATTTTATCCTTTTTATTTTCATATCATAGTCTCTAAAGTAAAATATCGCGTTAAATAAGATTTACCATTAATAGTGAGCCCTAAGTAAATGTTTATCTGTCGGGTTGTTGTGATTCGAGGTGGCAGAATGAATTATTGCGACGTTGACACATTACTTGCGGCAAACAACGGGACTTGGCCCGTAATCTTTTAGAAGACTTGTGAATTTTTGACTTCCACTCAGATGGGATTCAGGAATTCCGATATTGATGGATTGATTGTTGTTTTTGCGGGTTGTTGTTGACGGATGGGGCGGTGAGAAATAAAGTTACTTGTGGGTTATTCGTTCAGAAGAGATGGTGTTTTGTACGAAGACTAATGTTGTGCAGTCGATACACTATCGAAACACCGATACTTTTTAATCATGAGACGTCGGTCACGCTCATTCTGTCGTCAGTTCCGTCCAGTATTCTGGTCAGAATGACGAGAGAATTATTGTGTAACCTGTCTCGTGTCAGGTCAGTCTGAACTGATCGTAACCGTGTCCATTTGCCATCATTCTGGCATCAGTCAAAACTATACTGGAATGATGGACTGATCTGACGCAAAAATTAGCGTGTAACCGAAGTCAGAGGAAACAGCTGACGTAAAAGGTATATTATATGTAAACAGCAAAACCTGACATTAGGGCTTGGTGTTAAACCAGAAGATGTGGGTGAAATATTATATATCTTCAATAACTCTGTATTTAAGTAAAACTTTAAAACTCTTCTGTAGCTGTAATATTTTATGTACAACTTTGAGAAATAGATGTTTTGAAATAAAGCCAGAAGCCACGCTTTCAGGTAAGAGTCCAAAGTCAACGATTTGGAACAAAATCAGTGTAGTATACTCACGTGCAAAACAGCTGCGTTTGTATTATATATTATATATTCTTTCATTGAAAATCATTGCAACCTTTTTTCCCGGAATAACCGTACAAAACAAAAACCTTAGAACTTAGAATAAATTAAAACTTGAATGTTACCGACAACTGTAATGTTAGCCCGTTTGCCATCAAACATACATTATTTAACCATCTCGCTTAATTTAGCTACCAAAAAGAATAATTGTTCCACGTCGTTATTCTTAACTGCAAGACCGAATACGACAGATGGACGGACAACCAGAAGCCCCAAACTCAGACACGCCTCTTTATTGGAAATTAAAAAAAGATAATATCGCGGGATAGCATTAAACAATCTAACAACAAATGTTTTCATTAATAAACCACAATGCTCAGCAAAGAACTAGTCTTTTTTAATTCATAACCACGTTAGCACGTATCTGCATATCTTTGTCTATTGACATTAAATGACACAGCTCGCCTTCATACTGGTCCTTGGATGAAGGACTAAAGCATAGATATAGCCTCAGTACATGTCAAATGTACACACAAAAAACTATCAAAATGGTTATTTGGTGAGCGTCAAGGTAGTAAAACCTGCATATTAATAAGAAAAACGTAGACTATACTCGTACTGCCTTAATTTACACCAAAGGTAACCATTTTGCCTGTTGATTGTGTACAGGGTGTCAGAAGAGCAGCTTTAGAGTATATAGTCGTCTCCTTTTGGCACATTGTATTGCCATTTCAAGTACAGAGATCAGGTAATAAAATATCACCTTCAGCTTTATTACTCTTTCTATGCTATACTATTTCTATGTACCCACCGCTCGCTTTGATTGTGATCACTCAAAAAACTGTATCAAAGCATTGTGTTTGTAATTGGACAAACAACAATGCACACCCCGAATATCCGTTCCCTGGATGTAGGCCATCGATTCACATCCCACTCTTAATCAGTTTGAGAGCTTGAATCTAATTAAACCTGCGCGGGTAACGTGAGAATGCTTTTGTCACAGAGTTGGCTGAAAGATTTTGCGGTGAATGCTAAACAGGCGTTGGAACCCGATAGGCGGTGGTGACTGGTGACACTGAAGTAACACTACCGATGTAAAATATTGCACAGCGCAATTCTAATGAATGAATTCTAATGTATATTATGTTAGTCATATGAATATTCTTCGTTTCATTTTTATAAACGCCAGTTTTTAAAATTTTTTTAAAAAACACAAAACAAAAGAACAAAATGAAAAAAAAAATCAGTTCACTTATGTCATCAACTGAGTTTTCTGCTACTCTTTCTTTTGATGTCAAATACCTTACTTTATAATCTTATTATGCCCAATCTAAAAAAAGCCACAAAATAACAATAACACATACATACATACATAAAATCACGCCTGTTTCCCAGAGGGGGAGGCAGATTTCCATTTGCTACGATCCTGACATACAACTTTCGCTTCATTGACTTTCATGACATTCTTCATGCATGCTCGTCGGTTTAGGGTACTCCTGACCTGGCCTTTCTCCAGAATGTCTCCGATTTGGTCGGAGTACGTTCGCCGAGGTCTTCCCCTTCCCATTTTTCCATCCACTCTCCCTTCATACAGCCTTTTTGTTAATCTTCTTTCATCCATCCTTTCTACATGCCCAAACCATCTCAACATACCTTTCTTAACAATAACAATTTGTATAATTCAGCCAAAGTTGTAACCAGAAGTATATAAATTAAACGTCAGGTTAGATAAACCATGTTTCTAATAAATGAAGTCTTAAAAAGGGTGGTCTTCTAAACAAATGAACGCAAAAGTACTTAAAAAGGTTGGAAACCGCTTTGAAATGAGAAACTTGTCGATAAACTGGACAGTAAGAAAAATTAGTACGTCTTAAAACTAATAACGTTAAGATTAATAGTGAAACTAACTGCGCTCCGGTACTGCAATATGAACTGTGAATAATGGTGCCGAACTTCCATTATGTTAAGAGCAGTGTTATAGTGACTCGCCTCACCTCATTTTTCTTGAGCGTTCTGAGGAAAGATAGAATGAAATTCAATTTGAAATACGTTTTGTGCCATTTGGACACCCGTTGATAGTTCAGTGAGAGTGAAAAAGCATTTAGTGTAATGACTGATACGTGAAATCTAATCTTTATAAAGAATAAAAGGAATATGTTAAAAAGATTGTAAAACAAACATCAAAGAGCGCTCTCAATATAACAGCTATAATGGTTTCCACCAGCCTATAGTTATGATTTTTAGTACCTATACTGTTGTTATGCCTTAGAACTAGTCTTCTATGTTTTGATGTTTTATAATTTTCTCCACAGAGCGACAATATTTGCACTTTAGGAGTGTCATACAAAACAAAACAGTGTTAATATCTACAAATCTATAATGATTATTAAAAAAAACATACAAACCTAGTTCAACACCTTAATAACAACATACGGACAAACCATGGCTATTGGTTAAGGTTTAGCCGTTTGTATGAAGAACGCTGGGCACACAATCGTCTTAAATCATTTGGATACACTTCTTACAATGACATCTTTTTTTAAATTGGCTTCATATATTTTAACATTTATATTGTCCAAAAATATTAAACAAATAAATGAATAGTTTATAACCAAAAGTCTCTCGTCGTCTTCTCCTAATATACAAAAAAAAGAGTCCATAAAAATCTTTAGCTAAGTCCTGATAGCTCATCTCTGAGATCTCAAGCCCCGCTAATGTCTCGTTGTGAGAGGCGAGACAGCATTCAAGTGGCTTTTCACATCAAAGGCAGTTTTCACTTTGAGCCGCCGTGCATCTGGAAAGAATGAATTCGCAGGAAAACTCTCGACTCTGATACAGGCGGCGATACAAGGGTTACGTGATTGAGAAACAATTTGAATATGTTCCGTTAGGCTGTGATTATGGTGATTTGAGACCAGTCTTTTATATTGTAGTGGGTAGTGCAGCTCGGCGGGGATCCTTCAACTGTTTGCTATTACTCAATTAAAGACTTATTATAATGTTTAGTTTTATTCCACGATTAAACACGTGTTGTCCCTAAGGCTCCTGCCTCGAGACTCTTGTTTGGAACGTCCTCTATTCTTACCAATTCAAAATCATACATTTATAAAAATAGACAGTGTTCCAAACCGTTACGATAAAGGCCCTATTACAAAATCTAACTGGCTATTTTTAGGGTTCCGTAACTTAAAAGAGAAAAGGAACCCTTGAAGAATCACTTTCTTACCTGTCTATCAAGACCCATTTTCTAGAGGAACGCGTAGAACTGGAACGGCGCTGTCCTCTATTCTTACCAATTCAAAATCATACATTTATAAAAATGGACAGTGTTCCAAACCGTTACGATGAAGGCCCTATTACAAAATCTAACAGGCTAATTTTAAGGTTCCGTAACTTAAAAGAGAAAAGGAACCCTTGTAGGATCACTTTTTTGCCTGTCTGTCAAGACCCATTTTCTAGAGGAACGCGTAGAACTGTCGAGTTGAAATTTATATCCAATACCTAACTTGCAGTCCCTTGAAGCTGTTAAAAAATGTTAACTTCTGAGTCAACGCACCAAGAAATACGGCCCGTTATGGCGCATATTTCATACATTCGAAAGCAAATCACAAACCTATGGGGTACTTCCCGTTGACCTAGAGAAGGTCTTAAAACTTACATTAAGTAACTAACTTTAGCTAAAACACTTTTACTGTCTCTTTCTTCAGAAGGATTTGACATAAAACTAAACACATTTTAACTAAAATTGTTGGTTTTTTGTGCATTTAGATACGAGAGTTAAACTAATGTTCCAATATTGTAATAATGTGGCACTCTTCACTTATTGCTTTTTGTATTTCTATGGATGCCGTTTGCCGAAATACTTCTAGGTTGGGAGTTTTATGGCAAATGCTGTTAGCGGATTGGCCGTTTCTGGGATATTTTGTTTATTTTGCGTTTTTATTAAGGTCGTAGGGGAGACTTTGTGAAAAGGAGAGCTTCTTAGAAACTTGAGTATTTAGGATTTTTAAAGAATAGTCCTTTCTTTTTCAGTTACAGAAGATGCAGAAGCAAACTGTTTATGGCAAAATATAAATTTCAAAGTGAGTAAATTTTACTTTACTTAGATACAGTATTCGAAAATATAATAGTTTAGTCGAAACCTACATTGTACTTCAACATATTTTTGTAAATCGGAACCTGTTATTTACAGTACCTCAACATTTTCTTCATTGAAATCAGCAGCAGAAGAAAACTTAAAAAAAATCTATATATGTAAATAATACTTTTCTTATTTCTATAGGTACATAACAAGGTACATAGCATTCTTAAAAATAGAAATTTACTAGTAATTACTGATTCATCCGTTAAATATTAAAGCCAGAAATAAAAAACTGATTATATTTCAGTAAAAAGAACAAAAAAATAATTGTTAAAAATCCTAAATATTCATATTTTAATTTTGAATAAGTTCAAACGCCCGACCAGGCACTTTTTGTTATTATTCCTATTTATATTTATAATACTAATAACTTTTATATCATCAATAAAACTTGATAATTAATAGGTACGGTACCAATTCAAAATCATAAAAATTGGTTCTAAATTTATTTTTTACTCAATATTTGTAAATTAAATAAGTCCCTTTTAAATAAATACCTAGGCACAGTAGATTGGATCTATGCCCACAGAAAACATTAAAGGTTTTCTTGACCAAAACTTCACTTAATCAATACAATCCCATTAAAAATAAATATTCAGTCCCGTTATCGGATCCAATCCTGCCAATACTGTGGCTCTCGAACCGAGCCGAACCTGTAAGTAATCTTTCAATTACAAATTCAAGTTCCAATTCGTTCCAATTAACTTTTACATTGATCAGGGAATAGGAGTCTCAAAAGTCTCTTTTATTCGAACTGGCAATTTAATGAAAATATCGAGTGGTATCAGTTGGGTTTTTCGCTTTGAACTTCCGTGGTATTGACGTAATGAAAGATTTGGAGTAATTTTTAAAGGATCTCGAAAACGGTTTATCGGGTCTGGTTGACATTGGAATGAATAAGACAACAAACGGAACAGGCATGTTAGTACAAAAAAGTAAAAACCTATTTTGGATATGGGTGTGCTATATATTAAAAGAACAAAATATGTTATTGTAGACTGATGAATGTAGGTACTTTATAGGCTTATCCACTAGACCTGTGCGAGGTAGCGGAGCGATGAAAGTATGTGTAGTGAAGATGTAAGCCTTTCCACCAGAGATGTTCGAGGAAACTGAGCGGTACGAGGATGTTTAGCAAAGTTGTGAAAATGAGTGCAGAAGAGCGGTGCGAAGATGCATTGCGTGCTCTTATCAAGTACTTTCCAAGTGCATCGCTCACATCCCAAACACATATTTACACTTATTCTTCGCCCGCGTGTCTCGCTCGTTTTGTATGTAAAAAAACCTCGCTCAGCTATGTTCATTTCCACCAAAGCGTAGATGGGCAAATGAAGTAATCCTATTGGTAGATATTTCCTTGTGCACCGCTTAGCTAACTTGCCCAGGTTTGGTGGATGCGCGAGAACAATCAATTCTTTTTTTTTTGAAAATTCAACTAATAAACGAGTTCATGGAGGAAGAAACAAACATAGTCTTCATTATCCGCAGCAGGATTCAGTCTAGGATTAGACATAAGCCTCTCCTAATGTTAGACATCAGGTTTTGCGACTAGGTTCTAAACTCGGCGGTTGCCGACAACGCCAAAGTACAATCAATTATCTTTTTCTAGGATATTATTGTAAAAAAATTTGTAGTGATGACCTTACACACTCAATCGATACTAAACATAATTATGCTTGATTTAAAATAGTATTTTATGCAACTGCTATATAATGAGAGGCCTTAAAACACGAGTGTGGTTTTATGAAACGAGCGTTAGCGAGTTTCATAATAGGATCACACGAGTGTTTTAAGGCCTAATTATATACAGTTGCATACATTACTTTATCTACACACATATCATAACTGCAGAAAACCGTAATAGCAAAAACCAACAAAAGTATGACAACTAATGGCGGCCATGTATATTAAAAAGGTACTCTGTGATTCGATCTATCCGTCAAGACAAAAGTTTTTTTTAAAACCATAGTCGAAGGAATGAAGTCCCTATTGTCATGTCACTCGAGATCAAATGTCGTGCGTTTAAATTAAAAAAACATACTGAGTTGACGTTTTGTATCGATAGCTGTTGTAATATCTGTGGATACTAGAATAGAGACCAACTTGAATTTTGACAGCTGTTCCAAATTTAAATTCATAACGTCTCGTGACTACGAGATATCGGTAATGTGATGACCAATAAAGAACAGATTTACCTACTACCACAGACAAGAAAATTCTTATAATAACATTGGTTGTAATAATGCTGGTCATTTCCTAGGGTTTTTGAACGCGTTATTTAGCCTTTATGATATGTGTGTAGATAAATGTATTTTAATAAATTTTCATTATTGGAACTTTAGTTTTTTAGCATATCGACGTAATAATATTAAAAAACCTAGAGTTGCTAAACCCAAACACTTTGAAGCATATTAAATTTAAATAGTTTATACCTTTAACTCTAAACTAGAGCGCAAAACGTTTCATTTATTTTACTTCTCTCCAGCATGTCCAATTATGAAGTAGCAGTTCTCGACATCAAAAGATATTCAAGTCTCACTCGCATAGATTAAAAGTTAATCCAATTCCAAGCCGAGCTTAAAAAAAGCTCGTTTCCACCCCGCTCGTAGGAGTTTTTTTAAAAACTTATCCATTGAAAACTTCAGAAAATGAAATTCAGAAGTGACAAAACAAAGACGTAATGAAAGTTTCGTTCTAATCATAGCTAAAAATCTAATTTAAGTTTCTATTCTCTATGCATTGAAATTTTAGAAAATGAAGGTAATATTTAATATTTTTTTGTGAGATAAAAACTTTTCTAAAATTCATTGGAATCAGCGTGGTTGAACCTTTTCTAGTTTCTAGTTTTATTTGTTTTATTCCTAGACAAATAATCGGAAATAAAAGGAGAGGGGTGGTAGGTTTGATGCCTTTGTTTGACTTTGTGACCATCTGCCTAATCAGAATCGTAGAAGTAAACGAAAAAATGATTTCATTTTATTTTTGATAATCGAAAAACTTTTTACCAGACTGCGTCGAAGCCAATTGCGCAAATTACATAAGTTGTTTCATAAAGCAGCGTTTAGCTAATGAAGCCGTAGTAGTGTTTGACACACGCAGGGCATTGTTTTTACCAGTAGATGACACCATTTTGTTCCGTTTTTACTCATAAATATGTTTCCATATCTTCTTACAAATTATTGAGCAACTGTCAATGATTGGGATCGTTATCCTACCTACTTTGTCTCACTTTTTAAGACATTTAATAGGTCAAGTAACTATCAGCTTTGTTTAATATTTATTACTTGTTTGTTTTATTTTTTCACTCTTTTTAAGCCCAAATTACACAATACATATTTTTAAATAAGCTAAAAACTTTTTTTTTTTTTTTTAATGAGATAGGAAGGCACTATATTCTGCTAGTACTTAAGGTTGCATATAATGCCAGATGGCAAATTTTACGAAAGTTATTATACTAACATACTCGAAGCTATCAATTCATTATTTTAATCAAAGGACAATCACATAAAATGTTTTAAACTTTTGCGACTTTCACACATATTTATAACATTATCGGGACTTAAGCGCAATAGAAATATATTGTTGATTTAACTCGACGTTTTGGCCATGTTTCAATGGCCGTGGTCACGAGTAGACATGGCCGAAACGTCGAGGTAAATCAACAATATATTTCTATCGCGCTTAAGTCCCGATAATGTTATAGACAATGACATAGATAATCATACTATATTACCATGCAAAAACACAAGAGTTAAATTTGCGATGTAATTAAGTCTCCAAGTAATTTTTACTTTGGTTATACATTGCGGGTGGTAGGACCTTGTGCAAGGTCTATTCGGATCGCTACCACCATCTTGCTCGCTAATCCTGCCGCTAAGCAGCAGTGCTTGCACTGTTGTGTTCCGGCGTGGAGAGCAAGTCAGCCGGTGTAATTACTGGCACAAGAGGTATTCCATCTTAGCCCTCTGGGTTGGCAACGCATCTGCACTCTCTTTGTTGTTGCAGGTGTCTATAGGTGGTGGTGATCACTTACCATCAGGTGCCCTATTTGCTTGTTTTCCTTCCTATGTTTTATAAAAAAAATATATATATACATTCTTATTAAATATTTCATTATTACGGAAGAGGATTGCGTACAAGGGTTTTGGAGCATTTATAAATAGTTTTATTCAAAGTAAAGTCTATCACCGTATCAATAAACAATTGAATTTTGCCTTATCTCGTTTACTGGCAATAATATAAAAACTATTACACGTGTCCATGTAAAATTTATGCAGATCGTATCGGCAATTTGTTTGTGAACAGATCATTACAAACAGAAAAAGGGCGGACAGTTATTTTCACAGAGTGAAAGTAGAGTATGATTACATGAAACTTCTGGAAACATTCCATAAACGAGTAATATACTCCAACCGATAGGCAAAGGCAATTGTTAACGCCTCATTATAATCAAAGGGTTTATTTAAATATTAAATGTTATTTTTAGCTGTAATACAATTTTAAGCTGTCATCCTTTCTTCTAAAGTTTACGCGTTACGGACTTACGGCAGCAACGAACCGTATGGAGAGCTATTTATAGTTTATTCTAACAAACGTGATAATGTATTAAATTATGTAATGGGAATGATTTAATATCTGTTAAGATTACAATAGCCTAATCAAACGATTAGGTTATTACGGAACCATTTTGTCATGGTTATTTAAAATTATTGTTATTTCTCACGCCTGTTTCCTTTTGGGGTAGGCAGAGACCACAGAACGCCAACACACACACACACACACACACACACACACACACACACACACACACACACACACAACACAATATAAAACGTCACGGGATGTTCTATATATGATGTTGTTATATAAAATTGTATAAAATATATGGATGTTGTAGCCGAGTTCACTTAATGACCTCTAGGTGTCGCTGACCCTAATCTAAACTAGGTATCGTTTGTAAGCTCGAGAATCCTTAGCTGCACATACTTCATCATTAAACGATTTGGCATAGAAACGGTGTTTGATTAGCATCAAAGTGGCCCTTCATGCCGGATTGAAGACAGTGATAGTGGAGTAGTGGAGTGAAGTGTCAGTGCCAAATTGGACCTTAAAACTGTAAATACAGAGAAAGTGTCAATCACGAATTTAGAAAAAAATCTGTGTTGTCAAAGACTTGTAAAATTTCAGAAACTTATTCTATGGACTTAGTGAGCAAAAATTAAAACAATGTATAAAGAAAAAAAATCTCGTGAGACTAAAAGTCTCCGTGATTGTTAAGGTAAGAACAAAAAATGTAACAGGTTTTTTTTCCTACGTAACTGCTGGAGACATAGCATCGAAAATATCCTCGTATAGACTGGCTTTACTAATGCTGATTGAAAGAGAATACATTGAAAGACCTACAGAGCATGCATTTTCGTTATTGAATACAGGCAGGTAAATCTATTAGGGGATTACATTCTGTTTTCAATGGGGAAAACACATACATCACCGATAGGTTTTTCTTTCACGCGGGAGTGAGCTTTCATTAAATTTGTTTTTTACCTTAAATGGACGGGTTTGGGAATAACTCAGCCGAACAAATCGAGAAGGCAGTTACTTTCAATATTGACGTGTATTATAAACGGTGGTTTAGCGGTTGCTAAAGAATGTATTTTGCGGGCGGTAGGACCTTGTGCAAGGTTCGTCCGGATCGCTACCACCATCTTGCTTGCTAATCCTTCCGCTGAGCAGCAGTGCTTGCACTGTTGTGTTCCGGCGTAGAGAGCAAGACAGCCGGTGTAATTACTGGCACAAGAGGTATTCCATCTTAGCCCTCTGGGTTGGCAACGCATCTGCACTCTCTTTGTTGTTGCAGGTGTAGACATAGGCGGTGTATTTTCGTACTTACCTTGCAGTGAGTAGTGCAGGGTAGTATGTAATAATAGTCTATAATAGTAAATAGTTGTCTTCGTTGTTGTGACAGTACCGCAAAAACCCTAGTTTTTATGCGGTATGGCTGATTAACACAAAATTAATAAGGCGTACCAGGCGGCCGTAATGGCGGCCGAGCCCGCTCCCGCAGGCATTGCGAGGGGTGTGGAACTTTCCGTTCTTTCATACCGAAATGTATGTTTGCTTATTAAAACCAGTTTTCTTCCGGACCTTTGAACGGATAGATTCTGAATTACATACTAACTTCCGTCCCCCTCTTGAACTCCTTTCGACTGATAATAATCTATCTATCTAATGTTCAGTCACGAATAATTGAGAACTTTTTGAATGTAACATACTCTTATAAAACAGTCAATATTAGACAAGCCAGAACAATTTCTATGTGAATAAACAAAGCTTTCTTGTACATTTAGGGCATAATTTCTATGTTTTCCATAATTACCAAATTCTAGATTATTACGTACAAAACAATAAATAAAAAATATCAAAATCAGTTCTGCCACTCTCAAGTGATGCGATTACCAACGCACAGCCCTCTTTCTACTAACCATGAGAAAATGAACCCCCTAATAAATACTACATGGCTTTTTTTGACTAATAAATCAAGCGCAGTTGACATTTTAAATTAATATATTGTTGTAATACAATGCAATATTTGATTAGTTTATTTTTGGTTAGCAACACTGTCAAGGTTATAGTTCATTCGTTCCTTTTTTATGTTCGTTCTCTCTGTTTGAAATAGTTAACATGGCCGAACGTTGTATTTTTTACCATACTTAATTAATAAAGCTTTTGTGTTCAACTTCGTGTTTTCACTGCTAAAACCTACAGGTTATGGGCCCAGGTTCATAATTCTGTATGGTAATTGGCAGCAACGTTCGAGATAAACTGTAAAGTCGTAAAAAATATCGCCGGTGAAAATTTTCCGATTTTTGAGGTTAGACGCCATATTTGAATAGCGGCCGTCGCCCGGCGAGCAGGAATACTGGAATAATTAAAATTATTCGAGGAAGGAAGACTTGCAGGAAGGAGAGAGCAAAATGGAACAGATTGGACATAGCACAGTTATAAAACTGGAAGGAGCTAAGAACTGGAATATTTGGAAGTTTCAAACGTCGGTTCAATTGCGGGGCCAGGGCCTTTACGAAATAGTCGAGGGGCACGATGTTAAACCTGAGGATACGGCTCAGAAGACTGCCTGGGAAAGCAAAGATGCGAAGGCACAGTCTATATTGGTTACCAGAATGTCAGAAAGTGTGATGTTGCATATTATTTCGTGTACGACGTCTGCGGATATGTGGAGGAAATTGCAAAGCGTTTATGAACAGAAAAGCGAAACGAATATTCATATTGTACAGCAGCGATTCTTTCAATTTAAATATGAAGATGGTGTCGACATGTCAATCTTCTTGTCAAAGATACAAGAAATGCAAAACCAGCTCAAACAAATGGGCGAAAGTGTATCTGACAAACTTGTTATAACAAAAGTGTTGATGTCGTTGCCAGATGATTTTAAGCATTTCGTGTCGGCATGGGAGTCTGCTCCAGACGACAAACAAACTTACGACAATCTTGTGGCGAGATTGTTGGTTGAAGAAGAAAGGCTAAAAGAAAAAGGAGGACCGTCTCATTCGTCCTCGGCTTTTGTTGCAAAGAAAGTGGTTGACAAAAGAAACATAAAGTGCTTCAAGTGTAACAAGTTTGGACATTACGCAAATGAGTGCAGGAACAGTGCTTCGAACAATCGGGACAGTCGTTTTAGTAATAATGAAAACCGTTCGAGTTCGAATAGCAGATGTTATTATTGTAACAAAGTGGGACATAATAAGTATCAGTGCCGGTTTAAGAAAAATAAAGAAGATAAAAGTAACGCGTTTGTGGTGTCTTGCTCGTGGGAGGAACATTGTCATACGAAATGGTTGGTGGATTCGGGCGCGAGTGAACATATGTGCCGCGATCGAGATTTGTTTACGTCGTTTACGCCGCTGACAGACAAGTTTGTGGTGCTAGGCGACGGGACTCAGATTAGTGCGCTAGGACGTGGACAGGTGGCAGTACAAGTGCAGAATGGAAAGGAATGGATTGATACAACCATAGACAACGTTTTGTTCGTTCCTGACTTGAAAACTAATTTGTTCTCTGTGAAGTGCGCAACCGCCAAGGGATATGTCATGATGACAGATATTGACGCTTGTAAATTTTATAAAAACAATGCGGTGTGTGCTATTGCAAAACATATCGGCAATATGTATTGTTTAGAGTTTCGTTATAAATGCGCTATGGCAAGTACAGCACATGTTAAGTCAACTTTAAACGAGTGGCATGAGAGATTTGCGCATCAAAACATGACATACGTGAAAGAAGTATTGAAAAACAATAACATTGATCTGGATAATGCTAGTTGTGTTACGAAGTGCGAGGGCTGTTTAGAAGGAAAAATACATCGTTTACCTTTCCCTGGAAGCGATACCTATACCTCGAAGACATGCGAACTTATACACGCAGATACGTGTGGCCCGATGGAGGAGACGTCCGTCGGAGGCGCGAGATATTTTGTCGTGCTTAAAGACGACTACTCGAGCTATAGAAAAGTTTATTTTGTAAAAGGCAAGAATGAAGTGAAGAAATGTGTTGAAAAGTTTATTAATCAAGCTGAAACTGAGACCGGAAACAAAGTTAAGTACTTCAGGAGTGATAATGGTCTCGAGTTTGTGAACAAGGAGGTTTCGGAGATGTTTCTTCAAAAGGGAATTGTTCATCAGAGGTCAGTTGCTTATTCACCGGAGCAAAACGGGAAAGCAGAGCGCGACAATAGAACCCTAGTGGAGGCAGCAAGAACAATGCTGTGTGCCAAGAGTTTGCCTATATCTTTGTGGGCAGAAGCAGTTAACACGGCTGCTTATGTTATTAATCGGACAGGAAAAAGCTCTGTGGCAAATAAATCCCCATATGAGTTGTGGACAAATAAGGTCTTTGATATCCACTCACTAAAGGTGTTTGGATCACCAGTGATGGTCCACATACCCAAAGAGAGGCGAAGGAAATGGGATTCTAAAGGAGAACGTGGAATATTAGTGGGCTATGGTGAAGAAACAAAAGGATACAGAGTTTATTTCCCACAGAAAAATGATGTACAAGTTAAGAGGGATATTGTATTCATGGATTTTGATAAAACTGAAGAAAAACAGAATGTAGATGAAGTAAGAAAGGACAATGTCATTGTAAATGAAGAGCCTAATGAAATACAGGAGCAAATAGAAAGTTGTTTAGAGTGTCCAGTCAATGCAGAGGAAGTTGATTCACCCCAAACTGTTGAAAACAACTTGGATGACAGCAATGACGCTGTAGTGGTTGATGTGACGGTTTCATCAGACAGCGATGAAGGAGCACAGGCGAATCCAGGTAATACTGGAGTACGCCGGAGCGAGAGAGTTAGTAAGCAAACATCATTCTACAAGTGCAATAGTGCTAGTTCAAAAGACTCTAGTGGTTGTGAAGTGGACAACAGTGTTGTGGACAATGAGCCTAGGACATATGCGGAGGCTATGAGCGGAGACGATCGGGGTAAGTGGCAGGAGGCTGTTGACAGGGAATTAGAGACTCTGAAGATTAACAATACATGGGAAACTTGTAAAGATTCAGCGGGTAAAAATGTCATTAGTAGCAAATGGGTGTTCAAAATTAAGAAAATTGGTGATGGTATTCAATACAAAGCGAGGCTGGTAGCTCGGGGTTTTGAACAAATTGATATGATAGATTTAAATGATATTTATGCACCTGTGGCTAAATTGGCGACGTTTAGATTATTTACAGCTATTGCTACAAAGCGTAGATTGCCCATTTATCAGATGGATGTTACTGGGGCTTTTCTATACGGGGAGATACATGAAGAAGTTTTGTTAAGCTTACCTGAAGGTGCATATGTGGGGGATAACAATATTGTTAAGTTAAACCGGTCATTGTATGGGTTAAAGAAGTCACCTAAAAACTGGAATGAAAAATTTAATACTGTAATAACCAGTCTAGGTTTTGAGAGGTCTAGATGTGACCCATGTCTGTATACAAAGGTCAGTGACCAGGAAGAAACATATGTTCTTTTATATGTGGACGACTTGTTAATATTCAGCAGTAATGAAGGCCAAGTCTCATACTTAAAGGCAATGTTACAAAATGAGTTTAAGATGAAGGACTTGGGCTTTGTGTCAGAATACTTAGGCATAAATGTTAAACAGAACTTGGAGACTGGTGTGACTGAATTGAGTCAGAAAAAATATTTACAAAAAGTTTTAAAGAAATTTGGAATGGAGGAGTGTAAACCTATGTCAACTCCCCTTGATAAAAACTTTAATACTAAGGTCTTACATTGTGATAATAAATGTCAAACAAACTCCAATGTTGAAAGTTTGTGTAGACAAATGGTAGGGTGTCTTATGTATGCGGTCTCTGGTACGAGGCCTGATCTGTGTGTGGCCATTTCAGTACTGAGTAGGTATCAAAATAAAAATAACAATGGTGTACTTCTGGCATCTTTAAAGCGAGTGCTCAGGTATGTTAAGCATACAATTAATTACAAGTTAGTTTACAGATGTAATTCAGATGACTTGGTGGGTTTTTGTGATGCTGACTGGGGAGGGGATATAGATAGAAAGTCAACAACAGGGTATTGTTTTCTGTACTCTGGCTGTCTTGTAAATTGGAGCTCAAAGAAGCAGGCATCTGTTAGCTTGTCAACGACTGAAGCCGAGTACATAGCCTTGAGCATGGCAGCAAGTGAAGCATGCTGGTTTCAAAATATAATAAAAGATTTTAAGGTGACTAATAAACCCACAAACAGCTATGCAACAACAACTCTTTTCTGTGATAATCAGTCCGCAATAAGGGTTGCTAGTACTCACAGTACTAAGCGCCTAAAACACATTGACATAAGGTTTCATTTTGTGAAAGACTTAGTTGAAAATGGTAGAATTAACTTGAAATACATTAGTACTAATGAGCAGGTTGCAGACTTGTTCACCAAGGCTTTAAGCTCTGAGTTGGTGATTAAATTTAGTACCATGCTTGGGCTAACTGAGTAGTTATGGTTAAGTCTTTAATTTTTTGTTGCAATATTGCATTGAGGGGGAGTGTTGTAATACAATGCAATATTTGATTAGTTTATTTTTGGTTAGCAACACTGTCAAGGTTATAGTTCATTCGTTCCTTTTTTATGTTCGTTCTCTCTGTTTGAAATAGTTAACATGGCCGAACGTTGTATTTTTTACCATACTTAATTAATAAAGCTTTTGTGTTCAACTTCGTGTTTTCACTGCTAAAACCTACATATATAAATACTTTACTGACATAGCCATAAGAATTAATAGACTCAAGTGGCAGTGGGCGGGGCACATTGTTCGCAGAACGGATGGACGATGGGCCCACAGAGTGCTAGAGTGGTGACCGTGTACCAGAAGACGCAGCGTCGGCAAACCCGCCACAAGGCGGACTGACGACCTGCGGCCCTAACAGGACAGCCCAGGTTTAGTTTAACCCTTCCCTGTGTCTGTCTAACTAGTGTCATAAGAAAGGGACGCAGATAGAGATAAACTAAACTTGGCCAGTCATGTTAGGGCTGGTGCTGGTTGCGGGAACCCGCTGGATGCGAGCAGCGCAGGACCGGGCTTTGTGGCGATCTTTAAGGCAGGCTTATATATAGTAGAAGTCTTTCGGTTAATATGATGATGAATTTTTATTTTATTCGCTGTTTCTATCTGATGTCGAATAGTTGCGCAAGTAAATCCATATCGAGAACAAAATGTAAAGCACGATACCCTTCAATAGCATTCGCTTTTAAAACAAACGATGGTAGGAATGCAAATGAGACTGTGCCCGCTAGGAAATGTACTCACGTTGATGATATCGCATTTGACACCAAGTTAGTTTTTATTTTCTTTATCTTCGATCTATGAAAAACGATTATAACATAATCTACCTACATCTACACTAATAAATTAAAGAACTAAGCTTTGTTTTTTTTTTGTTTGTTTGTATGTAACTACTAGACCGATTCCAAAAATTCTTTCACTAATAGAAAGTTACACTATCCCGAACGGATATAGGCTTCTGATTTCATGCACACGAAATCGCAGGCGTGTGCTAGTATAAAATAAAGTTGCTATCTGTTCCTGCCTGTTCCCATATCTTCAGCCGTTTAGTCCTTCTAAACCACGCTACGGTTTTTGATATGGATTTCACTGTAATTTTGAGTTTTTTTTTCAAGAAGGTACATTACATTATAATTGTTAGAATAGAATTGGCGAATTGCTAGTAACTTAAAATTTATTTCATTACAAGTCAAGTCAAGGTAGCGGGCAAGATATACAGGGGCTGCAATGTCTGTGTACCTAGCATGAATCTTTTCAAACCGCCGCTACTCACCATGCAACTCGGTGCGTCTCTCTTCCACTGGGCTGGTTAGAAAGAGACGAACTGAGGCACGTATCGAATTACAGAGTGTCATACGTCGTCAGTTCACCTACGTAGCACGAGCCTTTTCGATAATCTTTAACTTGGTACGTAACTAAGTGTATCTCTCTTCAACTGGGCTAGTTAGAACGAGATGCACTCAGTTACGTAGTGAGTTGATACGTATCGAGAAGGTTCGTGCTAGGTCCACCGAATGCACTACAGGGCAATGCATGGTCATTCTGTATGCATTACTGTTGTAATATATACTGCGGCAGTATATACGCCTCTAGCAATTTCAAATAGACTGGGTCTATTCCGCCGTCGGTAACGGAAACTACTTTATTTTTATTATGAATTCGTTGCTTTATTTATTTATTCGTAACTCGCTGAATCGGCACCAGTACGAGCCAATGCACTTAAAGTTTATTTGAATTGATCGTGTGTCTGTTCAAAACAACTGAAAACACTTTATCGTTGCGCATCTTGATTAAAAATAAATGTGAAAAATAAATAAACTGTTTGTGACCGTAACTTCATTTGCGTGGGATTCTAATGAAACGTATAATATACTAGAAATCGCCCCGGATTCACACAAATGTAACTTAGACGTAAAGTACTTAAAAACCTTTCGTATGAAAATCGAACACGTGTCGAAAAAATCGTGCTAGGTACACAGAACTCTAATAAAAATGTGCAGACAACAAATAGAAAGCCTCTTCTTCATATTTAAAGTTCCTCTGTATCTCTCTTGTTGGCAGACGAAATAAATCTTAGGGCACAGATTAACCACGGTAGGATACGAGATTTTAAATAGCCGTAGATTTACACACGCTTCATAGGGTATAATTTTAATCTGTGACCCAATTTTGATTGCTTTATTTGTACTAATAATTATATGATAATCCGGACATGATATCGACACTAGAAATCTGAAATGTCGTAATGGACATGCCCCTTAATGTCCCTTACGACATTTGAGATTTCCACTGTCGATATATTTCGAGGTTTATCTAAAAGGTGCAATCTATTTGAATTGAAATTTACACTACGTATACATAGTCGGGTAAATAGATATTATTGTGCATATCTTGGTGTTATTTAAATCCAATATCAAGGTTTTGAAACGGCCACAGGTCTCAGTTATTTGCGGAAAGGAGAATTGCCAAAGTTAGTTATTAATTACGCGGCAGCAAAAACCGAATGTTATGAAAAGCCACAATTTAATATGAAAAGGCATTTAATAATTTTATTTGGCGTGCGAGCAAAATGCAGATTTCAACAAAAGGACACAAATAAATGCGTCAGTAACAAGCTCCATTGAAGCGATATGCTGGTAAATTCGTTAGGGTATTCTTCGTGGAACTTGGCGTTTTAGCTTTTTCGATCTAACCCCTTATTCGTCAAATCGTACCCGGTTACGCAGGATTACATGTCAACGGTTCTGTGACTAAACCTCGTATATCGAATTGACAAAAATGAAAAAACCACTTTATATAATAACAGTTTAAAGTAGTTATCTAATTTTCGTCAATTCGATATACGAGGTTGAATCACAGAACCACTGACCTATAAGTAATCTGGACTTCTAGTCAGCGTTTAAAATATGGCCGCATCAAAAGCCGAACAAAAGTACAACAAATCGACAATCGCTCGCGCTTTCAGTCTGTCGGACCGACGGCGCTGCTGTTGGTAGCCGTAAAACGTAAAAGCCACCTGACCCGGGGCGCCAAATCTCTAAGTACGCCTCTGATTGGCACAGTAGTTTGTAATCAATAGCAAACTCATCAATAAACTGTATAGTCGACCAAGTAATTCCTTGACCACTTTTGAAGCTTATTTCTTTGTAATAGGGTCGAAAAGTGGTCAAGCAATTTCTTTGTCGACTATACAACAAGGTCAAGGAAAAAAAACTCTTCTCTGCCGACTTTGACTGCAACCTACAGTCGACTGTCGATCGGTGTTTATCTGAGTAGTTTGCTGAATTTGACGACGAAGCGTAACCTGCCCGTCTGCAGTGTAAACATGTCTTAAAACAGCAAAGCGTCGCGAATGTTATGCTACCTTGCTGGCCCGAATTCTTAGTGTCATTCGAGCTCAGTCTATCTAGCAATGTTGAATTTAACCTCTATGATATCTAACGAGTGAGATTTGGGGCCGTGTTAGCTTTTTATTGTGTTTGTTGTCAAAGTATTAGAACGGAGTACACGAAGCATATATTTTAAACTGTTTAAGTATTTTAATGTGCTTTCAGTCCACTAGTAACTTTTAAAGGATGACTCACTTCTAAAACGTATTGGCATAGCCTAACAGCGAGACAATGCAGTTAGCTTTGTGGGCATCTTGCCCAATACCAGCAATTCGGATGATATCTGTAATTTAAGATTTAAGAATGGGTTTAGGAGGTTGGAGCCCATTCAAAATCTTAAATTTAGTTTTGTTATATTTGTAGATAAAAGTCAGTAATCTGACAAAATTTTCTTCTACTAACGCTGCGTTTAAGTTCCTTTTTTGCCTGGAATATTATAATTGTAGAACTCAGTAGTGTACCTAAATAGTTTTGACATCAGGAGCTTCAAAAAAAGGTTTCATTTTTCTCTAGAGCCCGGAAATGGATCAGCGACTCTATTCAAGTTGCTGGTATCAATGGGCAGTGATCACTTTGCGGTGACCTGCACACTGTTAAGGGTGTTCTACTCTCTGGTCTATAAAAAAAACCGGCCAAGTGCGAAACGGACTCGCGCACTCTGGGTTCCGTACAAACTTAAGCACCAAATAATGCTCTAACGAAAAGAAAGACAAACTGAATGGAGGCACAAACTTAACTATAACTTAACCTATAATTTTTTGATTACCTTGCGAATGTATGAAATATGTGGCATTAAACAGGCGTATTTTTTGATTGCATTGAATTAGAAGATTGATTTTTTTTTAAATTTCAAGGGATTGCAGAATTGAGTATTTGATACCGATAACATCTTTACGCGTTCCTGAGAAAAAGAGTCTCGACATATTATTATTGTAGGCACCAAAGTAGGTACTGAAAATGTCTAAAGAGTTTGTGTTTTATATTTACTTCAGCTGGTCGAATTTGAAGACAAACAGACCTACCTAAAACACTACTGCAGCGCTAGCATGACGTCCCAGGTTAATTTTATCCCTCCCTACGGCTTTATTTAACTAATGCCATAGAAAGGGACGCACATAGAGTTAAATTAAACATGGACGGGCATGTTAGGGCCACCGTTGCGAAATAGCTCTCTTTACTATATTCTATACTAGAAACTCGCCCTGGTGTGACACGGGTACAATCGGGATGTAATTAATGTACATAAAAACCTTCCGGAAAAAAATATCTAAATGACAGTGAAAACCGCATCAAAAACGAAGGAAAAGAAAAAAAGAAGAAGAAGAAGGGAAAGAAGGAAGGGTGGTTTAGAAGGAGAAGGCGGCCGAACATACGCTATAAGGATTTAGGACAGACAGGAACGCATAGCGACTTTACTTAATACTATGCAAAGATTATTATCATCCCATGCAAAATGTCTTAATTAAGTTAAAAACTAAAATTTAACCAACTGACTATGAGCAAATGACAATCAATAAGTTTAACAAATCATTACTATCAAACCTCTAAAATTGTATTCGAAGTGCATTGACACGAATTTATTTTGAATGTACTTGTCGAACCCAAAAATGTGTGCAAACGTTAAACTAAATTGTTTTCGAATACGAAATTTATATTTTAATAGAGATGAATTTAATATTTGTGTTATAAACAAATAAATTGTCTCTCCATTCTAAATTTAAATTGTGAAAAAATTTGCAGATTGCTGAAGCTTTAAAAAATCTGTTTGGCGTAAGCTATTATTATTTCTTCTAGCAAAAACCAGTGATATTAAATAATCTAATATAATGTTATAACATTAATAACTATTAACGCTAAGATAATGCGTTTCTTTTGGCTAGAAAAGGGACCAAAACAGGTCACTTAAAATGAAACAACGAAGTGATCCTATAAGTTCCGTTTTTCCCTTTTGAGGTACGTAACCCTTAAAAGAAAGAAAGAAAATTATTTCATTGCCATATGTTTTTAACCCTAACTCATTTGCACACTATTTGTAAACATTTTGAGCTTATTGGCAATATGTTTCGGCGTCAGCTTAAGCTGGCATAAATCGCACGCTTAGAATTAAAGTGACCCATTTCTGAATAATACACGTCCCAAAATATCACCTTAATTAAAAGACATAGGGTTTAATTTTGATAAATGTCATATTCAGAAGTGATTCGCTTTAATTCTAAGCGTGCGAAATATGTACGTATTATCATGTGCATTTTAACTTCAACTTCATCAACATTTTTCATCACTAAAGTTGTAATTTAGTGCATAGCATATGCATATTATTTTATGTAATTTAATCCATACAAACTGTTGTCACTCGAAAGTCAGTTAAAATATGCACTGACCTCAATAATGTTTTATGGATCGAAAATTACTGTTATATTTAGCATGAATGCATTATTCCTACTTAACATAAACGCTCCATTTATGTGTCAATGATAAGAATTTTGATACAATGCATCTTTTCTTCACAAAATGACGTGTTCAATATTTATTACTTGACGTATTAGAATTAGCTTTTTGCTCACAACTTTATTTGCATGGAGATTTTTTCTTTACCAGGGTTCACGATTACATAACTTGTGACTATATTATTATCTGTGTATCGTATTCATCACTTTGTTCGTTTTTAAAAGGAAAGTGTACAAAGACTCCAAAAGAAAAAAGAAAAAAAGAAGAAAAGTTGTTCTCCATACAAACTTATAGTCTTAACCTATAGTCATGATTTTTTGGTTGAATTTTGTTATGGCTTAAAACTAGGTTCATATACATATATCCATGAATTTAAATATTCTTCATCGATTTGATGCTATTTGTATTTTAAGAGTTTCATACTTAACAAAAAGTGTGAATATTTTCAAAACTAATCAAAACTAAACAACATAACTTGCGAACGTAAAGACATGATATATTAAATAATCTTGGGTACAGTAGCTAAGCCTATAGGGTAAAAAACCATACCGCCTTCTATATGAGGAACATTAGTGTCTTACCATCTACAAACGCAAACCTACCACACAAGCATCAAGCAAGCCGGAACACCGCAGTGCTTGCACTGTTTTATTCCGGCTTGGAGAGCAAGACGGTCGGTGTAATTGCTGGCACAAGAGATATTCCATCTTAGCCTTTTGGATTTGCAACGCATCTGCAAAATTCTTGGTTTTGCGGATGTCTTATAGGCGGTAGTGACCATCATTTGACGTAATAGATCGTTTGGCTTGCTATTATTATTTAAAAAAAACTATCGGTTATACAAAAGTCTTAAAATTCAAGCGAAATAAAAAACACTTACGAATTCATAGTATAAATCGCACCCTTAGAATTAAAGCGACTCAATTCTGAATATGATATTTCCCAAAATTAAACCCTATGTCTTTTAATTAAGGTGATATTTTGGGACGTGTATTATTCAGAAACGGGTCATTTTAATTCTAAGCGTGCGATTGAGCTCGAGTATTTGTAAGAATCGGAAAAAGTAAAAGCCTCCCCTATAATTTAGTTTCCACAATCCACAATAGATTTAGTAAAGTTTTCTAGTAATATTTCCTATCTCTGGGAGCAACTTAGTAATGCCTATTACCTTCAAGTAGCCTGTAAGCCACGAAAACAAAAGTCTAACAGTATTATTTATTTTATGTTAGTAACGTAAACGCGTTTTGTTGTCGTGGGTATACGCGTTTCCTGCCTATTATTCTTTATAGTATGTTCCTTGGTAAAAGAAAATAATATACTTTTTCTGGTAATGTTTTATCGCGGAGGGGTAGGTAAATAAATATTTCCTTTATGTCGGATTGTCATTGCGCTTGTGAAATAGAATGAATATAAATGGTTTGTTTTTTACGTTTCTTGTAGGAACGTACTTAGTTTTATTGGAATTATTATTATTGTGTGTCTCTAATGACAACAGCGGCCCTAACATAACAGCCCAGGTTTAGTTTAACCCCTCCCTGTGTCTCTGTCTAACTAGTGTCATAAGAAAGGGCACATAAAGATAAACTAAACTTGGCCAGTTATGTTAGGGCCACAGTCGTGACAGTTATTGAATTCAACAAATGAAGCGATCAAAAATTAATGACTCATATATAGTCGACCAAGAAATTGCTTGACCACTATTCGACCGTATTCAAAAGGGATAAGGTTCAAAAGTGGTCAAGCAATTTCTTGGTCGACTATACATGAAACTCCGACAACCTTTCTAAACTATGTACTATACATGTTATACCCTGTACTGTGTATTGTTGTGTCATGGAAAAAAATAAAGTCTTAATCAATCAATCAATCAATTTATACAATATCAAAACTCAAACACGGTACTTGCTTCTAATGACACAAAGTCCGCCATGACTACGCTACGTTTTGGCAGAGTTTTAGATGCGTCACGAATCCACTGGTGTAGTTGATCGAAGTAAAACTGCTTTAAAGTTTTACTTGGCAGCAACAGGCCAGAAAATTTTCTATTGTTTATTCCATTCATAAATAAAAAAAACTAAATTGAAATAACCACAAAGGGGGGAAATAATTACATAAATCTAAATCTCTGTCCCCAACCAAGACATTACGTTTGTTCATTTCCCCCATCATACGAATTTGTGTGAAATTTATGTATGATTGCTTGCATTCCTCCGTTCCAATGTTTAATGTTTTGTAAGGTTAGAGTACTTCATAAATCACTCAGAACAAAAGAAAACGGGAAGGCCAAGAGAATAAAATAGAAATAAAATGCAAAAGGAATATTTATCTTTTAGCAGGGTTCGGCGTTCGGAAAGTGTTTTTCTTTTAGTGACTTCTGGGTACTTTTAATTTATAATATAAACAATGAATAAAATATAATTCCAGAGAAACACGCAACGACTTCAATCTGAAATAAATACAATATAAATATATATAAAGACTAAACTTAAAATCTTAAAAAAAATCGACTAATTGAGAACCTCCCTCCTCCTTTCTTTTAAGTAGATTAATAAAACCAAACTAAAAACTAAATTACATTTTAATAATCCCTGTGGCTTGATGCCTAAATGTAATGTAAATATTATTAATATTCTAATGTATTTTTAATTATTTTTTGTTCATATTGTTTTGAAATGAAGACGTACAACAATTTCATAAATTTTTACTTAAAATGGAGGAAAACGAGTATGCGGGTCACCTGATGGAAAGTGAGCACCGCCGTCCATAACAACCGGCGACCCAAGAGAAACGCTAGTCCGTTGCCGCCCCATAGGTCCCCTCCCCTCGTGGCCATCCAGATCTCTCACTCGCTGTACGAACGGAGATAGCAAGCTACTAACTTCACGGCGGTATTCTGTAAGAGAGTGGTGCTACCCCGGACGAGCTGGCTTATTCGTATTGCAACTATTAAATCACTTTCACTCTATTTGTAGTTGCAGGCAAACAACTTGAGCATAAATCGAGTGGGGGGGGGTAAGTTGGCGCATACACATTTGTACTAGAAACGGCTACTGCGCAGTCAAGATCAATGCACAAGTTGTTTGCCGTAAACCCTTCAGTTTTACTCGTCTTGTAGTAAACGATATTCTAACCTAATGTTTCAGTTTTTACCATTAAATTATTAACAAACTGGAACAAATTACCTTGCTACTCCGCGAAACCAGTGCCGGGCTCGTGCAAAATAGCTGCGTCTGTGCGACACATATATGTTTTGCATGAACATATATGTGTCGCACAGACGCAGCTATTTTGCACGAGCCCGGCACTGGTTTCGCGGAGTAGCAAGGTAATTTGTTCCAGTTTGTTGATATGGACCTCCGCAAAGTAACGCCTGAATCTATTAATTCATTAAATTATTGTTTAGTCTTTAAATAACACTTTGTAAAGCAACACATTGTTATTTATATTTATAGATTATTTTGTTTTAATTATGGTATAAACGATGTTTAGATGACAAAAAGTGAAATTTTAGGTTACAATTTAGTTTACATGACAAGTCAACTATGGATAAACTGACTTAACGCAAATATAGGTAGGTAGCGCAACTGAACTTGAGGTCACGCACACGTTGCATGTCATGTTTATAATGTTTAGTTTTAAAAAAATAGTTTTTTTCGTATGTCGCTGTTTAGTCGTATTTACAATCGTTCACACAATTATCGTAGCGTTACCCACACAAATGTTTTCTTCTGAGCGTCTAGCTTAAGTTTTTTGTTTCAAAAAACGCAACGAACGCGTTAGCGAATCCTATGGAAGCAAAGACAGCGCCTCTTGCTGAGCGTATTGGCAACATTTTTTTTCCAATAGAAGTTACCGCTAACGCGTTCAAGACGATTTTTTTGACAGACGACTTACACTAAGGGCTCTCGGCTGTCAACATTTCGCGCGGAACCCGTACTGTTACTCGCCCGTATCGCGCTCTTTTCTATTTCAATACGAGTCCAAATTGCCGTTATAGCTTCTTTATCAGCAAGCCAATGGTTACCCTATTTTATTTCTGTTCTCCATTAGTTCTTGGGCTTTTGTTGTCTTATTGTGCTAATGGATTTTAATGAGACGGCTGTCTTCACGGAATATGAAATTAGAAATATGAATATTTCCGAATACGGGATCGTGAACGAATGAAATATTTATAAATGTCCATTAGGATTCAGATGTTTCACTTTTGAATAGTATTGAAATGCCCAATATTCTGTGAATTTGTGATGTCGAAGCTTGCCGGTGTCTTGAGACGAATAATGTTTTGATTAAAATTATTGTTGTATGTTTCTCTTATTAGTTTAATAGTTATTGACTTTTCTATATTATTTTTAAAGTCGGTATGAAGTTTATCTATTGGATTAAGATATTATTATAAAACACATTAGTGCTTTGCATAAATATTTAAAAAAAAGTCCATATGAAACATAGTAGCAAGTTAATACTGTACCACAGTATCCTGTGAGAGTTAGGTAAGGATTCAGACAGGTTAAACCTTGAAAAACCTTTCTGTGAGCAGTTCTAAACTCACTACCACCCCGGTTACGCTGCAAGTCAATTAAACAAATTTGCTATTAACAAAATTAAACCTAAAACTCAGTTTCCCGCCGTTTACTCACAATGTAATTATTTTCCAGAAACTTTATTCAAGTTCTAACTTTAATAGCGGGAACGGTTACCGGCAGAATCTAATCCCGGTACAAAATTAAGGAATTTCGATAACTAATGTCTGGGAAAGCCGGGCCATTTGGACCCGGTGTCTCAATTTGTATTTTCATGAATATTAATCACAGCCAGGCTTTTGATTGTAAGCGCTGTTTGGTATGTACAATGTTAATTTTTTAGTAAAATGCGACTAGAAATGTATTTTCTACTTTTGACTATGACTATGGGATTTAGACAGGGGGGTTCCACTCCGCAATGTAGGTACGCTCGGCCGCCTTGCCTACAGCGTAGGTAAATCGCAGTAGGTTGTCGGGTCCCCGCGCGTGTTATTGTAATTGAAAACGAATACGCCGCAACCCTAACGTGTCGCTGGGAGTTGCGAGGGGAAGGCAGGCGCGGGCGGCGCGTTTCTTTTGACACGCGCCGCCTGGCAAATGTGTATGAATGAATACGGACTTTTTGTGCGTGTTAATAAGGTGGGAATTCGATTAATCACGGTCAAGAAAGATAAGTTTCTGTACGTTAGTACTATTATTTATTCTGTGACTTAGGGATGTAGTTTCAAACCGAACTCAAGCTCAATAATAACATAATTATGTAGTATGGAACTGGAACTTGAGTTGGGTTAAAACTGTAACCTTTAATGTTATTCGTTTCCTAGTTAGCAAAAAAACAAAAACGGGGGACGTAGCGAGTCAACAATGATTTTTATAAATCTCCAAAAGCAAACATTATTTCGTGTCACAACAATTTGTTGCCCGCTGATTCGTTCTCCTCTAAACCCTTGAACTTCGGCCGTCGCTAATTTCCTCAGTTGTTAAGAAATGGGGTGCGAAAGACGCCAATGAGACTGTTTGAAGTAGGTACATTAATCTGTTTTCTTGAAAAAAAAATTAAAGCAATTAATGTCAAGGCTTGTTCTGCTTTTGAGTTTTGTGGGCGTTCCAGTTGTATTAATATAACGTTATTTGGGACTTAATATGATTACTTTGACGACTTAATTGGGTACTAAAAATTAAGTTACATTAAAAACGTTCCGGCAAAGAATTCAAAGGTTAAAGTCATATCAACTTGGTAGATTTTAATAATGCTAGTGAATTATATTTTTCTTAGAGTCAGTATTGTTTTGAATCTTTTATTCTTTATCTTATCGTTCACAATATTAAATACTTTTAAATCACAAAACTTCACTTCCCCGGGTGGTAGGACCTTGTGCAAGGTTCGTCCGGATTTCTACCACCATCTTGCCCGCTAATCCTGCCGCTAAGCAGCAGGACTTGCACTGTTGTGTTCCGGCGTGGAGAGCAAGACAGCTGGTGCAATTACTGGCACAAAAGGTATTCCATCTTAACCCTCTGGGTTGGCAACGCATCTGAAATCCCTTTGGTGTTGCAGGTGTCCATCACTTCCTCCCTTGCCTTCCTGTGTAAGTATTTAAAAAAATATATTTTATGGTTTTAAGTTGGCACACGTAGACATTGTTTTTATCAGTAGTTAAAATCATTGCTTTTCGTTTTTAATCGTCAACTATTTGGTCATTGTCAAAGACTGTGGCCTTTACCTTAATGCTTCATAATGATTAAAAATGCCTGTACAAAACCAAATTGTTAGGAGTCTCAACGTATCGAAAAGATTTGGTTTACTCTTCCATAAATTGAGCTTTTAATATCTCAAACTCGTTACATCCAACCGCTTTTTACTTAAAAAATATACGGTCCCGGAAAAACGATAGGAAAATGATGAATGCTCACCAATTCAGCCTGCAGGGACTGCCTCAAGTTTGTTACCGTTCAATCATAATACACAAAAATGTTATATAAAAAGGCAGCAACAATTCCTCGTTTGTCATTTCAAATTTAGCTTTTGGTTTATTGGTGGTTGTAATTGTTACGCATTTTCAACGCAATTATGACCATTACGCGACAGAACTGGAAAATCTTCATTTTTTTTTTGTATCTTTCGTGGCAGTTTCATCTCATAGTTGTTTACATTACATTTGTTACATCTGTATTGTAACTTGGCCGAGACACTTTCCTTACTTAAACTTGACATTGAAACACTTTAACTTAAACTATAATATGTTTAAATCAGGCGATTAAAGCTTCCTTGACAGTAAACTGTATGCCTCGTTTTTTTTTTCAAGATAAGAAATATTGTAAAAAATCTTTTTTTGCAAAACTGTCATTTTAATAAATAAGAGCTGCTAGCAATTATTACGAATAAATCCAAACCTAAAGTAAAATCCATTAAAAAATGGCTATTTATATAATTTTGTTGCAGCACTTTTGCAAAAAAAAGACAAGACAAGACAAATACTCTTTATTGAAAACCACACGGAAAATAATTAACAAACATTCATTAAAAAACTTTACAAAGTTAACAATTGGCGGTCTTATCGCTTAAAAGCGATCTTTAAAAGACTCACCAAGATTGTTTGTAATATTTGTCATCTTTAAAAAACGAGGATTATTAAAAGTACCACATTTCATATATAACATTTCGCAGAAGTATATTATTTAAAATACGAACTAGAACTGCACTCGGCGAAGGCACGGGTCCCCAATCGGCAGAGAATGGCTCACATAAAATTCTATTCGCAATTTCGTATTTTCACTTTTCGCTGTGACACGTAGGGAGCAGAGAAATGTGTTCGCTATGAAAATTTAAGAATGTCTCCGAGATCCCGACGGATATGACCGGGGTACGTGACGAATGCTGCTCTTGTGTCAAGGATTTGGGCTTCACGGAAGAGGCTTTGAATAGAACTGGCTCAACACGTAAACCTATACCTATAGGTTGAACTAGCGATAATGAGTATATCAGCTTGTAGGTACACGCTATAGTGTGAAAAGATGAGTGCTGTATTGAATCTTGAACTGTGAAAAACCACACCGTGAGTGTGTGTTAAAATTTCATAAAATAAAAAAAACAATGAACCAGCAAACCCTTTTTAGGTTTCAGCTAGCACAGGCAAATCTTTTTGAAAAAAAAACACATTGTGTGACGTGCGTGTCTCTAATGCGAGTGAATCTGACATGAACCGAAAATTGCTCCGCAGAAGTTCTGCTAATTTACTGGTTTTTTCTATTAATGGGCCGGTTCAACCAAAATAGTACCACACTATCACAAAATGCCGACTACTACGTTTCGCAAGGTTAGTAAAAGATTCGAAGTCCCACTTACCCAAAGATGGGCAACGACGTGGTGATTTTCTTGGGATCGCTGATTGTTTTTTTATTTTTATGGAAGGCAAACAAGCAAGTGGGTCATCTGATGGTAAGTGATCACCACCGCTTATAGACACCCGCAACACCAAAGAGATTGCAGATGCGTTGCCAACCCAGAGGGCAAAGATGGAATACCTCTTGTGCCAGTAATTGCACCGGTTGTCTTGCTCTCCACGCCAGAATACAACAGTGCAAGCACTGCTGCTTAGCGGCAGGATTAGCGAGCAAGATAGTGGTAGCGATCTGGACGGACCTTGCACAAGGCTCTACCACCCGCAAAATGGGCAGCGGAGATTAATTCCCATCAGATGACTCGCATGCTCGTTTGCTACCTTGTGATATTAAATAGAGAGCAATCTTCATACAAGGCGCTAAAGCAAAAGTCCATAATAACTACTTACATTACAGACACACAATTAACCTTCTGCGAATCATATATTTACAAGTAAGACTTCATGTCTAGACGAAACACTCCAACAGGCTGCGTATAAACATCAAATGCTTATTTTATTACTTTTTATCACTTCATTTACACCACAAAGTAGCCTGGTGATATTTACTTAAGTTACAAATAAAAATATCACTTCCAGATCTGTTTGAAGAGCTAACAGTTACGTTCGATACATCGCGTACACTTTTGGTCGTATTTTATTTAAGTGCTTATTTTCCGATGATTACCCGTAAAGCCTTATTTAGCGAAAGCTGATATTTATGGTACTGAATAAAAAGGGTTTATCGTTGGCGCGGTAATATTGATTCAGATCTTTATGAAGTTATCGTGTTATGAGTTGACATCTTGGAACATTTTTTATCGGGCGATAAAGGGGCAGTATGTTGCCTCCGGCACCTTTATGATAGTCTGTCTTTTAATGGCACGGAATAGAGGCACATTCAACAAAAAATCAATTAAAATGTAGTACCGATTATTAAAAGTAAGAATAATAACATCATAAATTATTTAAAATATAAAACAATCGATTAGCAAATGTCAGCACTTTTTCTACACAAAACATGTTTTGTAAATTTTTTTTGGTTTTTACATCCGGTAACCAAGTCTGAATTTATTAATTGTCAAGACATTGCACTGTGACCCTAATATGACTGGCCTTGGGTTTAATTTATCCCTTCCACCCTCTCTGTCAGATTAGTATCTTAAGAAAGGGACATATATAGATAAACTCAAATAAATTAAATTTGACCGGTATTGTTAGGGCCACTGCTTTCAACATTGTCTATTGTTTTGCTACCAGCGCACAAAACAGAGTAGTTACTTTAACCACAAAATAATTGCTACTAAAACATCATCACACTAAATTAAAGCGGCTCTTATTAAATTGCACCCGCTGTTTACGTGTGGAATATCAGTGAAATTTCTCGGGAAATAGCGCGGTGGTGATAATTTATATGAGAAAGGCTTCAAGATTAGGTCCGTAATAGGCCCCATACATAACGCCGCTGGAAGTCTAGTTTGCCTCTTGGGTTTTAGAATGTTCACGCTATAATGGTATCTGTGGGCTGAAAACACTTCGTAGACAATTTATGTATACTTCATTATGTATACGTTTACGGCACTGATGTGAATAGGTTATTCTCAGTTTAAATTTTCAAATCTGTGAGCACATTACATTGTACCAGATTTTTGAAATAATAAAAAAAGGAAGTCAAACCATATTGAAATCTTGATTACTTGATATTTAGTTTTTGGTACTTTACCAATCAAATATCTGTATTTTCATAGGTAAATTATGATAATTTAAAAAATACAATATGACGCCATAATGGAAACTTTTCCCGGAAAATTACATAATCCATTTTCAAAGTAAAGGTGAATGGGCATTTTTGTATGGGCGCTGTCCCAACCCTTGTATACAATAGTGAGTAGTATGGACGTGTAGTACTCGGTGTAAGGATCATCATAGGCTATGTTTCGAAGACCAGGTGTCTGCAGCATTAATCATTGTTTTGTATGAAAAAAAAAAAAAAAACAGCAAATTAGACCTATGCTCCCATTACGTTTTTTACTTCTAGTGGCCTCAGTAATGCGTGGTTAAAATCTTTCGGCTATATCTCGAAAATGATTTTACAGATACTTTTCATACAACTGCTAGTACAAAGTGAGGTATAAAATGGGCTGTAGCTTTTTCCCTGCAAACATCTCGGTTTTGCTGTCATATAAAAAAATTAAGCTCTTATTGAGAGCTTTCTAATAAGATATAGCACAACTGTATACAGCACTTGGGACAATTTGCCCATTCTCCTTTCTTACTCAATGCGACAAGATTCTCAAGTGGCCGCGATTTCACTTTGGCTGATTTTACATTATCATTGGTTCCAGATAGACAGATTGATAATAATTATCTTTATTTGCATAGAATAAGTAGGTATAGTCGACCAAGAAATTGCTTGACCACTTTTCGACCGTAGTAAGGATAAGGTACAGAAGTGGTCAGGCAATTTCTTGGTCAACTTTACATCGAAAGTCATTAGGTGGTATGGTGACAATAGGTAGCTTCTTCTGTTATCTGTATTGTGACACTAGCATTCAAAAGTTTTAAGATTTTATGGTAAAATTTTCTGTAAGAGGACTCCTTGACACTGTAGTAGTTATTATCTGTTAGTATTTGCATTCACTTAATTAATACTTCGCACGCTTAGTATTAAAGTGACTCAATTCTGAATTTGATATTTCCCAAAATTAAACCCTATGTCTTTTAATTAAGGTGATATTTTGGGACGTGTATTATTCAGAAATGGGTCACTTTAATACTAAGCGTGCGACTTATGCCTGTGGCGTTTGATTTGGTGCTTAAGCTAATAATTATAAATAAATAAATATTTTTGGGACAGTTAACACCAATTGACCTAGTCCCAAAGTAAGCAACTGAAGCTGCTTGTGTTATGGGTACTGGACAACGGATATACATACTTACATAGATAAATACATATAACATCCAAGACTCGGGTACAAATATTCGTATTTAAAAAAAACTGCTGTTTTTTGTTATTTTCTGTTTTTGCTTTCCTCTCAACCGCGTAATTAAAGGTCTCATCCAGTAGCCAATATTTAAATTTAAGAAAAGTTTACTAACAACTAAAGCCGGAATATTAAGATGTGATGCCGATATCGGTCGGTATTACCATCCGAACAAATTTATCAATTAATATTCATGAAATTCAAATGGGATCCGAAACGAGGACAAGGTTTTTAAAGGATTCGCTCTGAAACCTTGGATGAAATTTGCAATTTAAGAATTGAGCTTGTCCTGTAAATATATCATCAACATCATCATCATCATCATTTTTCTAGCGTTTTTCCCGTTCCCTAATTTGAGATATGCTTAGACCATGATGCCAGATTTGAAAGGTCAGGTTATAGGAGTGTCTACTATTTGACTTCTTTAAGCTCATGGGAAACCGGACCGACAGGATCATGGTTACACATTCATTTACATGGATGCTCAGGTTTCCTTGCGATGTTTTCCTTCACCGCAAATACAGTACCACAGTACTGAGGTAATGTAGATAAATCAGAAAAAGTTGATACACTGCGACTGATGGGGACTCGGTACCACACGACCACGAGTGCCAGTGACCACCAATGCTCATCTGTAAGTAAGTCATCAAACTGGAAAAAATTACCTTGCTACTACGCGATACCAGTGCCGGCCTTGTGTAAAATAGCTGCGTCTGTGCGACACATATATATTCATGCAAAAACCCACCCTCCTCCGCTTCCACACGAAACAACATATATCACACAGACTCAACTATACACCACTAAAAACTAAAACAATACGATCGACGCGCGTTTCGCCTCTGTACGAGGCATCATCGGTATCTAATAGTACGACCGTTCGCTACTTGAACGAATGGCGTACCTAAGTAAGTCATTACATGTAAAATTAGCAATTTTCGCAACTGAAATTATAAATTGGATAGGTCTACCCATTCGCCGAGGGAACGTTTAAACATTGTTTTTATAAAGAAAGATTATTCTACATACATAATATATTGGTTTGGTAGGAAGTAAAGTCCGTCGTTCAATTGACTAACGCGCAACATGACGTAGATGCGGAGGAGAATCCATCAATTTGAATCTAATAGAAAACGCAGACAAATGTTTATCCCTATCGGGATTGGAACCCGAGACCCCTATCTTCGTAGCCAGGGCCACTGACCACTAGGTTACCCAGTTGTCGTTACTTACTAAAATTTACTTTGAAATACAAAAGCGGATTGAATGCCTTAAGACATTCTCTATCAGTCAACCTTAATAAGTTAGTATGTGATCTATACGTATGAAGTCGCGGGAAAATCTAGTAAACAAATAAAAGTCAAGAAAACTTCAATAAAATACTTGAAACACTTTTTCTACATTTACGACTTCTTTACACACAAGTCGCGAAAACTGTTTGCCTTCTTTTCTGTGGTAAAAAATTTAGTGACGTTATTTGTGGATGGTCCCCTAGGAAATATCGGCCCTACGTGACAAATGAGATATCTGGGATCCACAAAAATATACCTCGTTTGATGTATTGGACGCCGCGATCGGATTCTATTATTCTAAGAAGTCCAAGTGTAAGATATATCAATTCAAATTGAAATTATTTTATTTACAGATTAAAAAAACGCTCCAGATTTGTTAGTAACATCAAAATAATTATTGACTACGTTAGTAAGTTGTACAAAACACGAACAATCTACTGCCTAGCGGACTTAACAATCTCATATTGCCGCATGATATTGGAGTCGTACCTGGCCGCCACAGTACTCAGGAATACTCAGGCAGTGGTAGCGGCTGGCTGGCACTATGCAGAGGAGCGAACCTATTCTTTTTTGCATTATAGCATAGAAGTCATCAGTGCGAGCCAGTGCAAACATGCCCGATGCGCTGCAGAGTCGGGGCAGTTCAAGGCATATAAGTAAAACGCTTTGAACTCTACATTCTGACGCCATAAGTTTCTGTTAAAAATTCAGAAAAGTTGATTGAAAACACCTATGAAAAATATATATTGGGACTCCAAACTCAAACTAAGCAAAGCTTGTACTAAGTACAAGTTAGGAAATGGATATACAAACATAATATAGATACATGTTGAAATACGTATAGCACCACGGCTTAGGCAAAAACGTACGTTTTTACGTAAAACTATACTGAGATTAAAATAAACGGTTTAATCACGCATTTAAAGACGAGTTATTGTTCATGAGCCCCCGTGATCGTGGTTCGTTGATGACTGCAGGAGCGAGCTTTTACAGCTCGGCTGCTTGGTGCAGGCGGCGCGGGCGGCGACGGCTAAAACTACCCTCGATTGCATAGTATTTTTTATAGTCAAATGTAGGAATTCTAATTACAGTAACCACATCACCTTTAATAGCTCGACTAAACCAATTCCTGACGTACTACTAATACCGTTTCTCAGCAATAACGTATGTCTTTCAAAAACATACGTACTCATCACATAAACATTGACCCTGTTGCAGGTTCAAGTCCTGCCATTGCCCTAATTTTTCTTTGCGTTGTCATTACAATTTTAATTTAATAATTTGAATGTTAAAAACATTTAAAATAAAAATCGAAAGAAATTTCGGTTACAAAAATTTATTAACCCTTTGTTAGAATAGAACCCACAACCTATAGTTTCGTTATCAGGGCCACCACTAGACTATCCGGTTGATCTAATTATTAACGAAGAAAAGTAGTGATGAAAAAACAATTTAAGAATTAACATAGAATTTTAACATTTTCGGACAAAAAATAGTAAATATAAACCGTTACTTTAAAGTAACAAAATTGAAAGCATCGATAAGTGAGCAGCTGTAAATTCACTACAGAATCCATTTCCAGGTGAATGCTGCAACCTGAATTACCTAGACTGAGTTTAAATTAAGTTAACGCTGCCGCTTCAGCGACTAGATGTATTTGAGTTTGGCTAGAATCCATTTCTTGAAATGTTTTAATTTAATTTTCTTTCCATTGCTGTGACTATAGAGAAAAGATAGGTCAAAAGGATCAAAACTACAATTAGGTTCAGCAAACGTCTTCCTTGTGGACGACAGTTCGGGGTCTATAGTTTAATATACACGTAGTCAAACACACATACCAATGGAAACGACCACTAGGTAAAAGAAACGTCGGCAGACCAATGCAAGTTACAGGTAAGCTAACACGTTACAAACTTAATTATTAGAATTCATTAATAAAAATAAGATATTTAAAATGTTCAAGAAATACATAACACAATTTAAAACCTCCAAGTAATCATAAAAATACAATAAAACCCAATATATTATGTAAACTTGATAGTAAGTAAGTAAAAAAAAATACATAGATATTATTAAAATTATGCTAAATTACATCAAGTCAACTCAAAACAAATTAAAATTAGAACTCACACAATACAAAAAATAATAAAAAATGACAATAATGTCACAAAAAGATAGCGCAATTATCCTAGATAATAATACATAAATATAGGTAGTGATCTTAGCAACTGTTCTTTCCAGTTCAATTGAAATGCGTTTAGGTCACACTCGTACTGTCATCTCCTTTTTGGTCTGTCTCTGCTTCTTTAGCTATCTTTCGGAACTCTTAGATCACGTGCTAAACTTAGGAATTACGACAACCCTACGACAGAAATTTTAAATTTAGCAGTTGACACGAAGACTCTGAGTTGTAACATTGTTTTCTGAGAACAAAGTAAATTTAAGGCAAGTTCGAACTTTGGCAAAATCAGTTTCAGTTTAACAAACAGGCAAAGGCGAAAGTTTCTACTCGAGGTACTTTTTTGTAAAACACGTGAACTCAATTGTCTGAACCTTTGTCAGCTTTAACTTAGTGTCTCATCAAATTATCATGTGAGTGTTAAGTAATATTCTAAATAATAAGTTCAGTCAACTTATTCAAGTATTTTAGTACTTTGTGTTTTTGACAACGTTTGGAGAGCTCATCATTTTGACTTTTGTCTAATTTAGACTAGAAATAGATTGAAGTGGAAATAGAATGTTAATCCTTTATAAGTAAGTGTACTTTTTTCATCTATATGTATGTAAATTTTTTTATTGTACATAAGCACTTACAAATACACAGAAAAATACAGGAAGCGGTACAAAGGCGAACTTATCCCTTAAAGGGATCTCTTCCAGCTAACCTTTGAGCAAAAGAGAGAGGATTTACTTTTATTTAGGGTGAAATACACAAACAATACAACTACCTATGTAAAAGGAAATATAAAATCAGAATCGGGATAAAATAAACTGAATCTAATCGGAACATTAAATAGAGCTATATACCAAAAATAAAATACACATAAAAATAAATACCAATAATGACAACTACTGTCTCAGTCAAGAATCCCTAGCCAGCCACCATTTCTTTACTCCATTCCTAAACGAGGCCACAGATCTTAAAGATAGAGGCATTTACAAATGTTATAATCACCTACTAGCAAAGTAAAGTCAGGCTGACAATAATATCGAATTAAAACGAAAATTTGAGGCAAATCGTTTCGCACACCGCTTCCGTTCATATTATGCGAATATTATGTGAAATCTCGACTGTACATGTGCTTCAGATAATCCGGCTTTAGACTCGTTGGCTGTCGAACTTTCAGCTACTGACATCGTTAACGCAAATCCTCGAACAGTCCTACAAATAAATACAGTGATACTTCAAAGCTGATCCGAAAATCTGCTATCTGGTTTTCTAAAAATAACAAGCCTTGTCTTTTTTCCATATACAAAGACAGCTTATTGTGATCACAGGAACGCTAGTCAAAGTTAATGATGGCCTAATGCTCATAAAGTTTATAAGTAAATGAAATTGTTTAAGACCGTTAGAAAAACGATTTTTTTTGCAAAATAATGGGAAGCATTCGTCAGCCTTGTTGCGCATCCTTTGCTCAAACCGTATGACTATGCGCTTTGGGCAAGAAAAAAAACAGTCTATTCACAAAGTTGCGTCGATGCGACGACGCTGAACAAAATCTGCAAAAAATATTCTCGGGCCATTTTGCATCGCATAGCTACGAGTTCTAGTTGATAAATAATAATATTGGTTTAACACGTCGCAACAAAAAGAAATAAAAGGTGTGCTAAACACAATTTATTTTTATACTTTCTCTTGGTATTGTGGGATAACTTTAAGAACAAATAAGCAAACAGTCCACTAAATAAATATATATCTTTATATCGCAATAAATCTCTTCTATTCTAACATATTCTATTCGCTCAAAAAATAATCAGAAATAATATTTTAAATCATTTTCACTGAAAACCATTGATTTTATTCTATTCGTGACTAGGGCAATTCGAATATGACTGAATTGTTAACGTTAATGTAACAAGTGCGCTTATGTTTTTTAACATTTATTTGTGAAAATACTAAAAAATACTAATATACTACAGATCTGAAAATTCGTACATTATTATTACTAATTTTTACCAAGTTTAATAGTTTACCAAGCAGTAAACTGTTATTTATTATGTTATTAATGTAATAGGGACAACAGTTACTCAATAGCAAAGTTAATTTTTTTCCTCAATCAAGTTTTCTTTTTGTTAGATTATTATTTGGTGCTTTAAGCTTGTACGGAACCCTCGGTGCGCGAGTCCGACTCGGACGTAACCGGTTTTTTTAATTTAGTTTACGTCTACGCTCTTAGAGTTTCAATATTATATTTGGGAATAGAACCTAAACGCATTCGTGTAAGTTGATACTAATTAGATTACATAAGATCTCTAATGGGGTCCAATTTTAGGACCCTCATTTAGTTAATATTATCTGAATACGATACGCAAAGTGTACACTTTGCCATGTGAACAGTTTAATTGAGGATAATGCATACACTATTAAGATTAAAATGATGAATAACTATGATAAAATACATTTTTGGATCTGATTTTACTCCAATAACTTAAAGCTTTTGTTGATCCATGGATGCATATCAAAAATTCAGATATCAAACTTTAACAACTGAAAAAGATTTATATCAGTTGCTTTTTAAAAACATTTATAAATCAAATGCAATTTAAGGAAATCAAATCTTCAAATTATTTATTCTTCATGTTTACTTTAACAAATATAAGTTAACATAGTACCAAATTTTAGAGGATTTGAAATTTGGACATAAAGTATGCGATCTTAAATTTATCATCACAGTTATGTTTTTTATAAGCATGCTGTTTTAATACTTCTACATCTAAAAGTACCTATGGTGCCATCTGCAATCGTTATTTACTAATAATATTTTATATGAGTTGGCTCCTCATGATGACATTGTTAAAAACTTTTAGAATGGCATAAATAACAATAAAATTACTATAATTTTAAGGCTTATTACAAATGTCTGGATTACATAAGTTATGTAGGACAACGGCCATCTTGCTTAAGTAAACATGCACAGTGGAAAATCTTTGCTCTTTGTTCAGATGCATACTGTATAATGTAATTCAGTTGTTTATGTGTTTCCTCTGTTCCATTTATTGTATTGGAAAACAATCACTTCGCATAAAATAAATGAAAACAATAATAGGTACACTTAGCAGCTGACATAGGTTATACAGTTAAAACAGATAGGTATTAAATTTCCCTGTGTGTGTTCTTTTATTTTGTTTACTTGTGTGAATCAATAAAGAGTATTTGTTGTTATTGTTGTATTAGTAGTTAAAACTATCTACAAGTAAATAAAACTATCTTCAAAGTTTTGAACGTGAAAGTCTTTAATAATCGCACTTGACAATCGTTTCTGGCACATAATACAGGAATTTATTTCAAGAAGACAATTAAAATAAATAATCTACATAAAAACTAAATACAAACTAAACATTCACACTAAAATAATTACAAAAGATTTAAAAAAAATGGCCCTGTTGGCTTGGTACCAACCGAAGATACTGGCAGCATTATAATAGGTACTTATCTGCATAGTTAACTTATACGCTGTGCCAGGTCTGCTCTTTGGTAGCCTGTGACGTCGACCAGAATACAATGAATAAAGTAGAATGACCTTCCACTGTGACTTATGTAGCCGATATAAGCAAATGCTTGTATGTGTGCATTACCCCGTTGTCCCTAAGCGTTAATCAGTGCATTGATGACAAAAGTTTTGGTACAAATCACGACGGAAGGTCACTCTATCACATTTATGATCAGAGTACTTTCGAAACTAGAATAAATAAGCATTTTTCAGTCATGGGGCTATGCACAGCTGTGGGCGTCTTCCGGCTGATATGATGGATAATCAGTCATCTTAGCCGTCAATTGGTTGATTAACTCAGGCAAATTTTACTATCTTTAAATCTAAATAATTAAAGAAGAGTAAATATGCATTTTCTGGGTAATCGTGTCCTTCAACACTTTCGGTCTGGTGGTACTGTGGTCAAGCGAAAATCCATCATCGATTAAAAAAATGTGCTCCGTAGTTTCAACCCTCGATGTTTGTTCAAAAAAGTTCCGTTTAAAAATTGTAAGATTGTTTGAATTCGTAATTTAAAAAAATGACTCAGCAAATTTTCCAATGAATGCAAAGAATGAGTCGGGCGATCGCCGTAGGGGTAGTTTGCGCAAATGTTTGGATTGGCTCAATTTACTGCACCCTGAATGCCGGTGCGAGCTCTTTGCGCAGTTTAATGAGCTTGATATGCTAAATGTTTTTTTTCAAAAGGATCATTGCAAGTACTCACGGCGAACAATAAAGGGGAAGTGGAAAAAATAAACATTCTAGATAGTTCAACGCTGAAAACTGTCGTTTGAACATAGAATTATTGTCAATAATATGATTTAGTTACAACTAATTTACCTTTGAAGGCCCAAAGTTTCGACCATGTTGCAACGATCATGATCACAGGATGACTGGTCCAAAACAAGCTTTACTACATTTCTTTATGAAATAGGAAGGCAAACAAGCAAGTGGGTACCTGATGGTAAGTGTGATCACTTACCATTTTACTTATAGGCAGTGGTGATCCACTGCCTATAGATACCCGCAACACCAAGAAGATTGCAAATGCATTGCCAACCAAGAGGGCTAAGATGGAATATCTCTTGTGCCAGTAATTTCACCGGCTGTCTTGCTCTCCACGCCGGAACACAACAGTGCAAGCACTGCTGCTGAACAATAGGATTAGCGAGCAAGATGGTGGTAGCGATCCAGACGGACTTTGCACAAGGTCCTACCACCCGCATGTTTATAAATTACCAAAAGATGTGACTACAACCGTTGTAACGTGGTCAAAACGTAAGGCCTAAAAGTAATAAATTTATCATTGCTAAGTCCTACTAACATAATTCTGAATAATTTTTAGTTAATTACCTACTGGTGAATAAATAGTTCGAACTGAATCCAGCAAAAGCCACATACAATTGATCAAGCTTTGTTCAATAGACCATCATCATCTTCAGCTTATAAACTTCACAATACTGGGCACCGGCCTTCTTTCACATTAAAAGAGTTCCTTCAGTTTACTAGTTGACACTTTTTTCTGCTTTCTCTTCTAAAACTTCATAAGTCATAAGGTCTTATAAAGTCTTTTAGTATCTGAACCAAGATTTGCCAGCATAGGTTCCTTGTTTGAATTCTTATGTTAAAATATTTTCCAATACTTAAGTTAGATATTTATGAAGAGGCGCGCGGGGGCTTGCGATCGGATCTTGATAGATTTGGAGGGTAGAATCCGGGTCTTTGGAAACGTAATTTGTCTCCGAGGGGTGCTTTGTTTTGTCATATGTGAATATTTTTAGGATCCCGTATAGAATAAAATTCGATAAAATTCACTAAGGCCGATTCATTATGAAAGTTAAACATTATTTACAAGTTAACAAGTAGGTGTAGGTAAACAGTTACAATCAATTTGACTAAATTACCTTAGTACTCCACGAAACCAAGATAATTTTGTTCAAACTGTTAATATGAACCTACGCAAAGTAACGCCTAAACTATTAATTAATTAAATACACTTCGTTTTATGCCCAACTACGTCACAAAGCGTAATATAACTTCGAGAATAGAACTTAAAAGCGATTTTAACATTTTATGCTATTGCACCGTGTTCCACATGTTAGCAATAATATGTTCAGCCACTATCCCTGGCTCCAAATTGTGTACGAGTAAACCGGCTGTGCTAAAAAATACTTAAGATGTAAAAAAATCATTGTAATTGTGATTTATTTGAAAAAAACTACACCTCGTTGAGTATTCTCACCAGAAGTTTTTCCGAACCGGTGGTAAATCTTCTGCCATTCATAAGTGCTTCGTGGAAGACTAATCTGAGTAAACATATTTTGACGACTTTATTCGAATATAGAAAAATGGTGCGAATGGCGAACAACAATATGAATATGAGATGCTCGCACTGCATTGCGACGACTCAGTTATTTGCCTACACCTGGCCGCGTCAAGATAGCGATGGGGCAAGGTGTAAGCGAGAGCGTAAATCATTAATGGCTCCATTATGAGACAAAATATAATAACCTAGAGCCACATGCCTCTTCTTGAGATGAGACATAATGAGGCACAGTTTCCACGCAGACCCATTATAATGCACAACAAGATTAAGCTTATTTATTTATAATACAAACAAATAAAAATACAATGCATTAAGTATCGTTACTTTAACAGGAAGATTGAATTGGTTTGATGTTGGTTTCATTTAAATAAAAATGTCAAGATCTCATTATTGATTAGTTATCATTAAATTGATAGACCTAAGGAGCTGATAAAATATAAAAAAGGTCTCGGTAAAGTCTGCATATAAATCAAAAATTTTGCCTTTGTATATCAAATCCGTTTTATTTATTTCACTAGCGTTTTTCTTGTTACGTGCAATAAAGAGTTTTTATGCATAAGTGATTTTCGCTTGAGCGGCAATATTTCAGTTTATCAGATCAAGTGAAGGACAGAATTGATTCGCGAATAAAAAGTTTATAAAATTGAACTTCGGAACCTACCATTGCTTTGGTACTTGTAATTCAGTAAGTGGCAGCCACAAGATGGTTGTTAATGGCACGGCAGTTCAAAGCGGACATGGTGCGTTGTCGTCTAGGAACCTGTTCTTAAGAATTTGGCAACGATTGGTGCTGATAGAGGGAATTAACAGTAAAAAAAAATAATAATAAGATTAACAAACCACTTCTTTTAGAAACACACGGCAACTTACATAAATTCATGTATAGCTTTCATTATAATACTTACGAATCAAATGAAAAAACATAACAATATGCGAGGAAAATTATGTTAGCAATAAAACGGAGAGATCTCATTATGTCTTCACCTCACGGGCCTAACATGACTGGCCCAAGTTTAATTTATCCCTCCCTGCGTCTTCGTTAAACTAGTGTCAAAAGAAAGGGACGTGAACTCAGATAAACTAAACTTGGCCGGTATTGTTAGGCCAGTGGCCTCGTTAAACTCCTACTCTTCATTAGCTTGGTGGCCCGAAACAGAGAAACACAAATCTATCATCCTGCCTCCTTACTCCTGTAACTTTCATCCAAATAAAAATGTAACTAGGTGGCGGTGAAAGAAAAATTCTTTAAATTCAAAACTCGACGGAAGTCCGTGACCAGTTTTCAAGACTTTGGGAGGTCGAGATTTCTATATTTGTGTGACAATTGCTTTCTCAAGTATTTGGCTCGGCCAACTGTTTCGATTTCCAAATATGTAGCTGAACATTACTTTATTCGAGTTATTCCATTGGTATGTTTACAAATTCTTGCATTTTTCATTTTAACATGACATACCTAAATGTTTGTGCGACAAGTTCGTTGTATAAATATTACTTAAAAACGTAAAGTTTAGAGGTCTATGAAAGTTGTATTTCGTGGTTCAACAAAAAATTATTGTTGGTAAACTGGTAAACCATTAGTTGCATGTTAGAACCTTGATTGTGCATTCCAAATTTTATACAATTTGTATTTATTACTTTATATAATTTTGTCTTCTACACGTAGTTTAACTACGTAGTCCAGTCCCTCTGAACACGCTTTAAGCTTCTAGTAATTGTCTATGAATATAAATGCTTTCAGTCTATTGACATTCATTTCATGCAGTCTAGACGGTTCATTCTCACTCTCTTCTCACATTCATTACTAAAAAGTGAACCACATCTCAGTGAACTCATTTTATCTTTTCTCTGAAAATGAAAATTTATAATTTAATACCGTATTGTAAAAAGTTAAATAAATATTAATTTTACGTATCAATTTACATCTAAGTATTTAATCAACACTAAATATAATAAAACAATTAAACTACATAAAAACTAAACATTAATACTAAAATTATAACTAAAAGTATTTATTATTTATCGTTTTCTGAAGCGCTATGAGAATCGATTTGAATGAAATTGATCTGTTTTTGAGTCAAGTACCTTTTTTACTAACACTAAAATGTCAGCAAATTTGTATTCGTTTTAAGTTTTCTTTCTTATTTAATTTATCGTTTACGTCCCTCTATGCTACAAACTACAAAAAATAAAGTACCTATTTGTAAACATAATTTTTGGGCTAACCCCAGCGACATCGAAAGTGTGGATGAAATAGTTGATAAGTCCTGTTTTCAATTACATAGTTTGGATGCCAAAATTAATATTAGAACAATATTATTTCATTAAATGCTAACTTGTATTCTAGACAATTTTTAATATTATTTAGAAATTCGGTTTTTTCTTCTATTAGGTAGAATAATAGTAAACCACTATTCTTTTTGGAAAACTTTATAAAAATGCATTGAACATTACGTTCTGCCGTCAAGTCGGGTGTTTAATATTGTTTTATAGTTGCTGTGAACGCTTCATTAAAAAATGTAATGAATGTTGTGGTACCATTTTCTGTACTAGAGGATTTTTAATGAAGCCCGGTGGAGACAAGAGATTTAATCTCCGGCTCGCTTGTATAAAATGAGAAATATTGAACGTCATTTCATATTTTATTTTAATAGTCTTCTATGCAAACTTTAGGGTGAGGAGATGTAGTTTTAAATTTACGACTAAAAATCCGACGAAAGTAGGAAATAATTTAAGTACTCGGTACCATGACTAGTTGTCGCTCAGGATGTCTATTTCCCACTCGAATAATCATCATCGCAGAGTGCTCTTTGACACGCTACGTTGGTCCCCCTAGGGACCTCGTCATCCTCAACGACGAGGCCAAGGACTGGCTGAAATCATTGGCAAGACAAGACAAGACAAATGCTCTTTATTGCGAAGTACACGGAAAATAGTAACAATAATTCACTTATAAAATTCAATTTACAAAGTTAACAACTGGCGGTCTTATTGGCGTTAGATTTGTAGCTTTGTTTCTTATGCACATGATATGCTTTATGAATCACAACACTCAGATAATTAGTGAGAGAAGCATTAAACGACAAAGTAGTCGCTGTGTGTTGTGCTAACTATCCTGACCTTCGTAACCCCTGTGACAGGGAAACCAGCCCCATAGCATCATAATAACACGAATGATCAGATTTCCTCACAAAAATCTTTCTTATTGTAAGACTATTGGACACTATGGTGTAATTAGTGCATAGGCATATACGTGCATGGTACTGGTTTTGAGTAGCAAGGTAATTTGTTCAAATTCGTTGATATGGTCCTCCGCAAAGTAACAACTAAATCTATTATGTAGGCATATGTTAGTAAAATACATTAGTAATCGCTGAGGATCAAACTCGATACCTTGTGATAAGGAGTCCGTCCCTCTTGCCACTAGGTCACCAACGCTCAGCAACTAAAAATATACATAACATATAAATTCAGTGTAAACGTCCAGGATACTAACAAGTACTGGAAACTAGAATGAAATATTGCAGTAACTGCAACGAAAACTGTTACCTCATCTTGCCATGTAGAATATTTATGACCGCAGAAAATGGGGCAGTTTTCTTAGAATCATGTTGAATATTGCTTTGAGGGATGGTTCTGATAATAAAGTAGAATTTTCTTTTAATTTTTAAATCTTCTTTCGTGCAACGGTTTATGTAAATATTGCTTACTTTGCCTTAAAAAAAATGCACACAAAACTGGAATGTGTCAGAAAAGTCCTGGAACTTAGTTTACATGGATCTTACTTTAAGTAAGGATTAGGGTAATGAACCCTACATTGTAGGTAATTTCCAAAAATAGGCATACTATTTCTATTATTGCTTTATTTCATACTAACAAAGTTACTTAAAAATATCCAAAATGGTTTTTACTCCAAGGTTAAAAGATACTCCAAGGAACAGCAAATGTTTGAATATTTATTCTGCATCACTGCAATATCACCATGTAAATAGTTGACAGCTCAGCAAAGTGTCAAAAGTAAATTCACACGTTTGAATATTCAGAGTTTCAATTCAGCAGGTTCCCTGAACGTCTTTGGCCTGGAGCCAATATGCTTATGAAAAGGCCCGGCTATTATACTGATGCTTGAAATATTGTGTTGCTTTATTTCGATACTTTAAAGATTTAGTTTCCGCTCTTTAAGATATATAGACATTGGAAGCTTTATGCATTTTGCCTTTGGAGCTGTGATTATGGAAGAGTTTCGTAAAACAACCCTTCGCTTGGACATTGTCATAACCTCACAAAAATATATTGCAGTCACAGATGAGCGTGACGGCAATGCATGTAGTTCCGAGCGAAGTTCAAAAAGACAATTGGCATTGGTCTTATAAAACAATATTTTATTTTATATTTTTTTCTCGTTAAATAGACGAATTTAAGATGTCAATTGAAGGATTTAGGTTTTAAGCGTGTTTTGAATTTTTTATCCTATTTATAAGTTACTTTTTTTACCAGAATATCAGAAAACGGATTAATATCCCTATTCCTCGAAATGGTTTTGGAATTAGAGGACATTGTAAAAAATGAACAATGCCAATTGCAGGATATTCTATTTGTTTGATGACTGCAGTTTAGGGTATAGTCCGTACGACTTATTTCGCCGAAAAGTATCATTAAGGTAACCGTCCTATTACTTGATAGGCCTACGACATTGTTTGTACCGATAGTCGACATCATAGTCTCTCGTTTTTACTCGTATGTTTCCGAATCTTCTCGTCAATTATTAGCTCACAGTCAATAACTGGGACCATTACTTTATCTTACTTTGGCTACAACACTTTCCAGGCCTTTAATTTGAAAAGTCTTTGTGGCTCCAGTGGTTTAGATAATTTTCTACAAGGCGATAGTTTTATCTATAATTAGCGGACGCTCGCGACTTTGTTCGCATAAAATTAGTGGCTAATGTCCGTCAGGGATAATGTGACTTTCTACCTGTGAATTTTTTTTTTAAATCAGTTGAGTAGTGTCAGAGTTTACCCATACATACAAACCAACAAACAAAGTTTACCTCTTTATTATATTAGTGTAGAAGTGTAGATATAGATTAGTATAGATGTAAATAAAAGTCAAGTTGTTATCTAATGTATGCGGGATACTTCCAGGATATCGGAATATTGTGCATAAAGACTGTCAGTGTACTCAAAACATCCTGTAAGGGAAGTGCGTAAATGTCAAAATATCGTACTGTACGATTACTAAATGTTTATCATCGAGACTTACTAATCGACGAAGAACGTTGTTGCTAATATTGCCTCTAAGGACCATTACATGATACTTGACTATCTATCAAAGTCAATGCCTTAGCTTAGTTTTATTTACTATGGCATTTCCGATGACAGCTGAAGTCAATTCTTGAAATAATTTTACTATATCTATCTATCTGTCTATCTATCTACCACATTATAGTTGCAGGCAAACATCTTGAGCATAAATCGAGTGGAGGGGTAGATTTCCGCATAGATATTTGTACTAGAAACTGCTACTGCGCAGTCAAGATCAATGCTCAAGAAGTTTGCCGGGAACTGTACGTACTCAATGTTCGCTAACGGAACTTAAAGGATTAACGTCTCATGAACTGTAATAATAATAATAATTGTCTAAAGGGCCTCTACGTGTTGGCTTCGGCTCCGCGCACGCCTCCCAAAGGTCCGGGGCACTATTGTCCCGTGAATGGGAAAGACATACAAAATAATAATAATGAAAATCCGATGGAGAGGCCTTTACTTAGCAACTGACTTATATTCTGATAACAATTCAAGAATCGTGGTTAGCTGCTAGCCCAAGTAAAATTGTATTTGCAGCTTTTACACTTTCCTAACAAAGTTATCTAATTGTGTTGCATGCAACTGCATATAATATTGAAAGTTTAAACCAAAAGAAATAACTTCTTCAATGGTCGTGTATAGGTAGTAAGTATAGGTTTAAAAATAGGGTATCTTTAGAAAATACTACAAAACAAAGAGATAGTTAAACTACTAAACAAAAAGTTATCCATTGCCTTTATAAATAACGAGGCATTCGTTTCTTCGCAAACAAAGAAAGCAAATCGTTCACCTGTTCTCTTGCCAAAATAGTTTTAATTTTCGCTAACTGCATAGAAGGAAAATGCATTCTTCGAACAATACGCTGAAATCAGAGCCGGTGCCAAAAAACTTTACACTTTACTGATGCATCTGAACGGTTCGTTAGTGGAATGAGATAGGTAGGTACCTACTTAGAGAATGGAGTCGGTTCACTACTATGTTGACGCGTATAATAGAATGGACTGCAGCCAGCAATGGGTTAATTTGGGTTAAAGTGGGTTGACGCATTCTACGTCGACAACTGAACACGCATATTGGCGTTTTTGATACTTTTTATGTTTTTGATGCTTCCACGATTTTGCAACCTTTTGAACACGTGCATTACTGGTACATGGCGGAAATATTAAAATAATGCTGGCAGTGTATTTGTTAAAAAGTTACTGGCTACATAATATTAAGAAACAAACATTCCTATGTTTGTGAGTAAAGGTTTACTGGTGCGTTTCTTGCAGAGCATTCTTTTTGGCAGGTGGCAATTTTTGAAGCTCTGATTGAGACTTTGAAACGATTTCATTTAAGTTTTTTAATTTAATTCTTAAATATCGGAGAGTATATATTTTTAACTATTTTATTTTTGTCAATCAGCCACTGAACATGAGACTTTAAAAAGGACTCGAAACGTTGGGAATTAGATTCGTTACAATATACGCGATATAAACCAATTTAAATAGTCTTCTTTCAAAATCTATAATTTAGTAATAAGACTTTTGTGGAGAAACAACTAATAGTTCATAAAAGGTCGACTAAAAAACCTCCCGTTTTTCTGGCCGGTTAAAATTAAAGTCGTTCAAGCGACTTGTAAAACATTTAAATAAGTCCGCTAATAGCATTTAAAGAAACTTTTAACGCCTGATTGTTGCGAATTTGAGTTTTTTAACCTTAAGCTACCCTTTTCTGCGTAAACTTTTTCAATCACTGATTAAAAAGACTTCCCAGATTGAAAACATCGCAAATCTAAAAATTAGTTAAAGTCCAATTCCACGATTGTTTTTGTTCCGTAACGTTCTAAAACTTTTCCGAAGTACACTTAACTCTTTTCTTTTACTTTTGGAAAGTTTGTTACCAAATGCCATTCTCAGAAAATTAATGGGGGATTTTCCCTCCATTTAAACTCCCATTCCTCAAGGTTCTTTCATTATGTTTTACCCGACCGGAGGAAAAGATGGAGCTAGATTGCATTTGACACACCATCACCCTGGTCGGCTTTCACATTACTTAAATTAAAGTTTAATTAAGAGAAGAAAAAGCATTGTACTGCATGGAGTGCATTCTATCAAAGCGCAGTCACATTAGGAGAACAGACTAATCCTGCCGCTAAGCAGCAGTGCTTGCACTATTGTGTTCCGGCGTCGAGAGCAAGACAGCCGGTGTAATTACTGACACAAGAGGTATTCCATCTTAGCCCTCTGGGTTGACAATGCATCCGCAATCTCTTTGTTGTTGCGGATGTCTATAGGCGGTGGTGATCATTTACCATCAGGTGACCCACTTGCTTATTTGCCTTCCTATAAAATTTTATTACTCGTATTTTACATGTCAGTTGCATGTATTTGCTCGTAGATCTATGATATGATGAACTCTTGAATAAAATTGATCATCATCATCATTTCAGTCGAAAAATTACCTTATACTACTAAGCAACGCTACAAGACGGCTTCTACGCAGCTTGCATCCAGCAGGTTACCAGAACCATCAATAGATCGTCGAAAATAAAGTCAGATATAAAAAAAAAATACTTACATACACCTATATTTTTTTAAATTACTTTGAAAAGCGTTTTTACTATAAGCATATTTCTTCTTTAAACACATATTTTGAGTTTCTTAACAAAATTATGTCGTAGCAATACTCTCAATTTTGTTTTTTACTTTTTACCTGACTACGGCAAAGCCAAAAGGAAGGGTTATGTTTTATATTTTCTAATCTGCACGATATGATAGGACTATTTTTAAATTGTATTTGATGAAAGGGTACGGAGCTCTAAAAGGTATGATTTCCATCTCAGGAAATTCAGTTTCTCTAGGATATATTTAGAGCTACCCTGTGCCAAAGTGTTTTGAATATTTAATGATAGTTAAAACGTATTTAGTGACCTCGGTCGACCTGCGTCTACTAGACTAGAATCTAGACATCACAAAGTATCTCACAGTATCGCAATATTCGCTATAGAATTATTATAGACTTATCTCGTATTTTGAAGATATAGCAGTAAATCTCGATTAACCGCTTTACTTCACATTAGTTCTTGAGCGAAGATCTGAAAAGCTAGGACGTCCTCCGGCAAAATGGAGCGACAATGCGCGGAGAGTGGCTCTGCCAGCATCTGAATGAGAGCAACCGAAAATCAGCCCCCTGTACCACATAATTTGACATACTTAATTGTAGAATTTTTCAGACAAAAATATGAAAATATGACAAATTATGTTGAATCGTAACACTTGTAAGTTTTGTAGTACAGGTCCCATGCCAGTAGTGCGTTTTAGGAGAGCCCTGGGTCCAGCTATAGACTAATATAGGCTGATAATGATGATAAAATCTAGATTATAAAATGAGTTAGTTATAGGGCTGGCATTATCACGCCAGTCGATTAAAACCTCAAAACGAACTCTTTTGGAACCCAAAATTCAGTGGCTACAAGTTTCGACCAACTACACCAGTGGATAATGCATATTATACATGATATTCGTGGCTCATCTAAAACTCCGCCAAAATGCAGCTATGGCGGGCTTTGTGACATCAGAGGCGTGTGCCATGATGTGCGTGAGTTTTGATATTGTATAGCGTGCATTCTCTATATCTTAGAAGGTCGTTGCAACAAAAAAAAAAATAAAAAAAAGAACTATCCAAGTAGGTCGCATATTTTTTTTAAACACACGTCTGATTCTACCAGCGCAGTGCTTCGAAAAATGGAAGGTTCAACTTAGATGAAGCGCTGCATGATACTAACCAGCGTATAAGTAAAGTAAGGCAAATACATTCACGTACCACCTAAGAAACCTGTCGCAATGGCGCGACGCGTTAAACGCCACGTTATGTCATACAAATATCATGCGTATGGCTAGGTTCGACGGTGATACGTATTTGGGTTTCCTTGACTGTACCTACAAACTACTTGAGAAGCAAATCAGATCTGTACAAGATATAACTTCACGACGCCGATTACATTCAATGTCGGTCAAATGGATACATCGCCGTCGTTTAAGTGGCATTGGGTATTGCACGTCATTGGTTGAACTGAAGGCCGCTGAAAGGCAGGGAGGATGTCGAGTTAAGACCGTATGCAGGAAGACGTAACAAGGTAAACTGGCGATGATGTGCAATTGCAGGACCCAAAATAGATTGATGTGAATCTAGTTGAATGGATGGTCTTAGTCTATTAAAATTACCACTTGACTGACAAAGGAAACAGTGTAATGTAATATAAAACAAAGTTGATACCTATACTCTTTCTGTCTCCATATCTCCCGCATAATTACGCAACGAATTTAAATACCGTTTTCACTGTTATTTAGAGATTTTTCCAGGGAAGTTTTTTATTTATTACATCCTTATTGTAAGTATGTGAGGCCGGAGTGGGTCGCTAAAACATATGGTGTATTATGTAATCTATGCTTAACATTGTAATTTGTTCGTGTCTACCATGCTAAATGGTTGTCTGGAAGAGATCGCTTTTAAGCGATAAGACTGCAAATTATTTACTTTGTAAATTGTTTTTTAATTAATGTTTGTTAACTATTTTCCGTGTGGTTTTCAATAAAGAGTATTTGTCTTGTATTGTCATGTCTATGTCAAAACTCAATATTTTTGAAACTTAATGAGTTTATGAAATCACATTATACAATCATTTTGTTGTGAGTTTTTAATTCAAATAATGGCTCATAAGCTTTGAATTTTTGATTCTATTTCATATTACACATGTCTGTGCTTGTACCAGAATAATTTATTTGACAATGACTAACTATAATGAATATTATTCACAAGTAAGTTCTTATAACGACTATTAGGTAAGTATAAAATGAACGAAAAGAAAAGATATCACTGATGTCCCCCTATTTTCCTTAGGTACTTACCCCGAGACGATGTATCTCGACCAAATGACGTGGAAATAAAATATATGGATGGTCGCTGCGTTTGGTTCCAACAATTTATTTGTTGACCGATTTGAACAAATCGCTTTTCGGGTAATGTTACTAAGATGGAACGCTTCGACTGAAGACTTATAGGCATTATTTAAGAACTTAATCTACAGACAAAACTCAATAAAACTTCACATTTTAAACGCAATTGAAGGATTATAGCCCAGGACAGGGAGCTGTGGAAGTCGAGAGATGTCTTTGCCCGGCTGCTGAGGGTCACTCATTCATTCACAAGAAAAAAAACCGCCAATGTTAAAGTTTTAGAACAATAAATGTCGAGTTCATTTCGCCGTACTCTTGTTATTAAGTGAAATAAAAATAATAAAATCATCGTTTCTAGCTGCATAGACTCAGAGATAATTACCCTATAGACTTTTTTTTTAACCCTATAGACTAACTTACATAGCTAAAACCCACGTCCAATGGAAATATAGTCAGCGGTTAAAGGGTCATAATAAAACTGTAAAATGCATAATTTTACCAGTAAATAACTGAAACTGAAATGAAGTGAAACATCTGTTTTATCGATCTACACGTAAACATTAAAGTCAGCGAAGTGAAAATATTCTGGGTATACTGTGTTTGACTGTATAATCGGCAGGTAAAAGCATGTTTGCAATAGCAGAGAATAAATAATACTACAAGTACAGAAGTTTCACTTCGAATAAAAACTGCATTTTGGTATCAGAAACATCCTACCGTGTTCATTCTCAGGCGCGGCAGTTCAGTTGCGCCGGCCCCAGTGCGGTGGTGCCCCGATTTTCTTTTAGTTTCGCAAAGTGAGAGGCGTTTCTTACCCGATTGCCTCCAGATGGGAGGTTTATTAACCTGTTGGCAGTAGGGACTGCAAACTTCCTTTTTTATTTATCCTTATAGGGAAACCATAACGTTTGGGTAACCAATCGATATGGTTACCCATTAGGTTACCCCAATCCTTATACAAACCGTCTCAAAATAGTTAACTGCTTTAATTAAGGTAACTGATTTCAATAGGGTTTCAGTACTTCAATATTTAACCACTTACCATTATGTTGAGGTTGCCCTTTCGATTGCGTCTCTCTGTTCCGAGTGTTGTGGGAGTATGTTGGTGGGATTTCTAGCCTCACGTTGTAGACTTATTTTTATTGAAGTTTAGGAGTTTATCTCTCATCTTGGTTTTTGTTACCTTCATGGGAGATAAAAACGGGCATGCGGGTCACCGATGGGAAGTGAGTACCGCTTCCCATTGAAATCAGCATCCGGAAACGGTGCTGGATCTCTCAGCCATCGCACGAAACGCAAAATTGGTTAAAATTATTGAAGATAATCTAAATGTATTACTGTTCAGTAGATACGAAATAATTGTTCTCCTGATTTCGCATCTGCGCGCAAACAAAGAGTGCATAGCAATAATTTAATTAAGCAAATAGTCCTGGGTATAACATACACGGCTTCTTTGAACGGATCCAGTATTAATAATACTCGTACATCCGTTTTAATTACATTTTATTCATTCGTTATAAGACAAAATTATAAAATATCTGCACTTGTATTACTCTATTTTGAAATTTTACCAGTTTATGTCACAAATGGTCAACAACAGCCGTAATACGATTTCTTCTCTGTCTAACTATTATTTTAAAAAAGATACGCATGACTTATCATGTTCGAGCCACAGAGAATAGAGACATAACTTATTAAGTGATAAAAAACTTCAACACGGTAAAGCATTCAAAGTTGGTAATGTGGCGGAATTGGAAAACGCGAGACACGGAATGCTGAGGTTGCAGGTTCGAGTTCTGGCATTACCCTAAATGTCTTTGTGTTCTCATTACATAGCATTTTAATTTAATAGTTTGAATGTTTCAAAAATTTACAAAAAAAAAATCGTAACAAACTTCACTTAAAAAAAGGTAAAACATTTATTCCGCTTTCGCCATTATCACTACCGTTAACGTAATATCAACCAATTAATAGATTCAGGCGTTACTTTGCGGAGGTCCATATCAACAAACTGGAACAAATTACCTTGCTACTCCGCGAAACCAGTGCCAGGCTCGTGCAAAATAGCTGCGTCTGTGCGAACATCCGATCCGATCCGATTCGATCTTGGTGATGCCTCGTATAGAGGCGAAACGCGCGTCGATCGTGTAGTTTTAGTGTATAGTGGTGGTGGTGTGTAGTTGAGTCTGTGTGATATATGTTGTTTCGTGTGGAAGCGGAGGAGGGTGGGTTTTTGCATGAACATATATGTGTCGCACAGACGCAGCTATTTTGCACGAGCCCGGCACTGGTTTCGCGGAGTAGCAAGGTGAGTTGTTCCAGTTTGGTAATATTAACCTGAAATTGACAAAAAACGTCTTTTTATGTTTAGGCTATGATCAGCAGTGAAGGTTTTTCGATAAAAACAATAATTATTACGATTAGCATCAGATCTAGGTTTTAAGCACAGCACAGAAAAAGTCTTTACACACAGCATTGTTATTTCAGGTTTGTTTATCATTTTTTTAAATAAATAAAAATTTTAATGTTATTGTCATATTGTAATTTATTATATTACAGTATTATCGAAGGTAAAGGAACCCGAATGATTGATACCCACTCACGTTGACAATATTAAACTGTTACAATAGAAGTCACACAAAAGGATGCATTTACTAAATATCATTGTATTATTTTAAATTAGTATTTTTCAATAGCATTAAAAGTAATAGCAATTAGAGTATCAGTGAAAAAAATTACAAATTTATTTAATCAGTATGTACTCTTCTACAAACTCTTCAATGGGTTCTATGATCTTTTGCCTAAAAGAATCACTTTTTTGTGTCATCGCTCTCAGATACGTACATCTATCATTCCAAATTATCTCTTTAAAATTCGCTGCGTCGCTAAACATCTCCATCGTGAGATTGTCGTCTAGCGCAAATACTTGAACCAGGGCAGCATGTACGACTGTACCCCAAAGATTATGTTCTTTAGCTGATTTCATAAAACTATCTTTAGATATTACATCTTGTATATCAACCACGTTACTCCTAAGAATATCTTTTAGCTCATTATAGTAAAATTCTAACAAATCATTCAGATTGTTTTTACGAATATGAGGCTTTAAGGTGCAATGAAGAAGAAACATGACATCGCCAGCCGGCGGCTGATAACTAATTGCTTGAAAATCTACCAAAACACAGTCATCCGGTACTAAACTACCATCGTTACATTTTTTATAATGAAACAAAAGGTTGTTGTTCCATAAATCTCTATGGCAAATAACACTTCGTTCTTTTGGGTCGAAAATATTTAATGCAGAGTCCCAGATGTCACTCCATCGCTCTTCAATTATATCAATCAACTTCTTGTCCTCTTTGTATTTTGAGAACTCCTTAACAGCCGCTAAAGCGCCTATACTGCACTGAGAAAACCATGGGTTATCGTTCTTAAAATGTCCTTTGTCTAAATACTTTCCAAATTCCTCGGGAAGACGGTAAGGCTTCTCTAGGCTTTTAGTCATGTTCTCTTCATAAATGATTGTGTTAGCATGGAATCGCGCCAATGTTCTTAGTGCTTCTAAAATGTGTTGCATATCAAATTTAATATGCTTATCGTGCATTTGGTATTGTTTAGATGTCAGATCTTCAAAAACCACAGCATCTCCTAGGTCAGCGACAAGTTTTCCGCACCAAGGTTTCAGCCCTAGAGAAAATATAGCGATTAGTGGTAGACAGTTCAACCTCCAGTACTGATTAAAAGAGTGAGGTAAATTTGAAACACTAATAGAATCAATCAAAGGGACGTGAGGTCAAACCAGGGCTTTGAGTTTTACGAAATTTATGAGTGTGGCGAAAATCTAGTTTGATGTCATAAACTTCTCTCGAACACTCCTGCAAAGCAATTAAATGATAAGTGTGAAGTTCAAAATCCGCACAAGGCCTCCGTAAGAGCTAAAGCCTAAGTTCTCTTATTGTGAGAAGAATCTTGAATAAACTGGAACAAATTAATACAAAATTGGGACGAACATATGATATGATAGGAGATGATGACGATGAATAATGATGTCAAAAGATGAAAGATTTTGTTGTACAATTTTATGCGTTTTTTAATATTTATTATAACAATAAGGTTAGTTTTAAAATTAAAAGACGATATTTATAGTCAAAGAGTCGTCAAAACGGAGGATAAAGTTCTTACCTAAATTACTCACCTGATAACTCCATCTTCTTCTTCATAATTTCATAAAACTTAAGTTCTTTTTCGAATAGATTCAAAGAACTTACAAATAATGCTTTTGCTTCATTCTTAGGAACTGCTTTTATAAAGAAATTGTGTATTTTCGCTACATTGCTTGACATTAAATTTACTCTTAGTATCAAATGATCAGCTAGAAATCCAAGCATTTTGTTTTCACATGCCTTATTTACTTCGTAATGTTTGATTTCGATTTCGCTGACATTATATCCATATTTAGTGAGTATTACTTTGAGATCATTTTCCGTGATGTATTGAATCTTGGTCTGAAGGCCGTTCTGATTGTTCATTGTTATTAATGTATATTTCTTCTACCAACGTAGTAAAGTTTAACTGCAAATCCAAGAACTTGTTTTAAACAATTTGTCTTTATACAGCAAAAATATCTAATGGCTACTATTGATAGGTTTTCTTCATGTTTGATTGTCTCATTTGGTATGAGAACTTGAATTTTATATGGTATTTGTGAAGAATAAAGCCATAGTAAAATGATTTTAGACTTTTGTCTGACGTATCGGTCTCACTTCTGTGTCCGTCCGTCTGTCACAGCCAAATATCTCAGGTGCTAAGGGAATCGTTAAGATTTTTCAAATAATAAAAGAATGTTAAACTGTGAAGCTTGAATTTTAAATTCGAAAAAAATACAATTATAAGGCGAAACCCCCTTTTTGAGTATTGAAAAATATACTTACATAGATATGGAAATTTACTGAATTATACACTTACGGATCAGTTCAAATATTCTTAAACAATCTTTGAAATACTTAAGATAAGCTTAACGGTTTATACCGCGTATATTGCAACGAATTTAATTCCTCGTGTTTCAAGCCTTTGTAAGGTTTTATGTTCACGGGTAGATTCGATATATTGGAAGTTGCATTCGTTGATATTAACGCAATATTAACCGCCATCACTGTTTTATTGCAACGTCTAAAGTCGCAAAAACAAAATAAATTATGAAATGAGTAATATACTTAATTTACCAAATATGCAACTTTTGATAAGTGAAGTTGTCTGCTTTCACAATGACTTTAAGTAATATGAGAAAATATAAAAAGATGACAAAACACGTCAGAGGCCCACCACAAAGCTGAGTCTACTGGTGGCCAAGGTGATATAGCAAAAATGTCTGAAGAGACTTATTGTGGCCATATTATCATTAATATCCCGTCTCAAATAGATGGCACCGTATGCTGCACTATCTGCCTATCTGCTATAGAATAAGAGCCTGTCGTAAAATTGTGCAAGTTACTATTTTTAACTCAAGACGAAAAAAGATGGGGTTATACATTTAACGTATCTATGTAAGTTTCTGTCTGTGTGTCTGTCTGTGGTATCGTAGGTCTTAAATGGATGAATGTTTAATCAAAATGTAATTATTTTGGGTCATACCGTTGGGCGGCGTAACCAAATTTTTCATCACGTACTTATAAAATTAAAATTGTAATGACAACACAAAGAAAAATTAAGTACTTATAATTATTTTTGTAATTACCTTTAATAATGATATAATTGTTAAATATACCTATTTAACAATTATATTGTATAAAACGTCATCGGAAAGTCTTAGGACTGTTCTAAAGAATCGGAAATAATTAATTAACAACTCTCAGTCTGCCGTAACTTTTAGTTTGCCAGGTGCAAAAAGGCTAATTTCACTGATTAATGCAGACTAAAATTGTACAGAAAATTGAAGCCACTGTCTCCTTCAATACGAAAAAATAAGATTGCTTGCATAAAGCTGTCACAATTGGTGGTTACTGGCATTTAAATAAGGCTACTGGCAAAAAGGATTTACGATGAGGAACCATTCTACGATGGGATCTTGGACTACTATGCTTGTTATAGGAAGGTCAATTGAGACACGTTTGCTAGGTATGGCTGCTATAAATAATGTGGGGTCCGGCAGTGCATTTGTGGGTTCAGATATGGTTGTAGGATAGCCGAGTAAAAATATAGACTAACCTGGTAAATTTCTAGCTGAAAGACAATGAATGATACTTGATTAGAGATCTTTAATCAGCAATTACGATGACGTATACATTGAGTTTGTATTGAGACAGACCTTTATCCACTATTATCTTTCTAGGTAGATGTGAAAACAATAAATGTTAAGTACTGAACATTGTTTTAAACTTTCGCGATTTTTACACATATTTACAACGTTGACCGTCGGACTCTTTTCGTGACCACTGCCGTTGAAACATGCTCTACAGTAATACATTTTATCTACACATATATTATAAATGCTCTATAATTCATTCAAAAACCGTTGGCAATGACCAGTATTATACAACCAATATTATTATGAGAATTTTTCTAATTTGTTTCTATATTTGTTCAAATTCATTATTTATTACATTATTTAAATGTGTACTGTCTATAGATATTTAATAGGTACCTAGCACTAGTAGCCAGTAGCAATGCAGGTCATTGCTCTATGGCTTCTGAACCCATCATAAAGTACTTATGATATGTGTGTAGATAAAGTAATGTATGCAACTGTACATAATTAGGTCTTAAAACACTCGTGTGATCCTATTATGAAACTCGCTGACGCTCGTTTCATAAAACCACACTCGTGTTTTAAGACCTCTCATTATGCAACAGTTGCATAAAATACTATTAGGATAGTTTTTTGCACCATATACTCACCATCTAGTTTAAAAACCCATACCCAGCAAATCAGAATACTCTGGCACAAAGTCCAATCAACGCGAATTCGGTATCATGGCGTACTGCAGTAAATAACGGTTTTGATAAACAACTATAATAATTGGCTATGATTTGCCTTTTGATGGAAACATACTATTGCGTTCCAGTTATGTCCAGAATTTATTCGTTGTGATTTCAATTGTAAAGAGAAATCGATAAAAATTTTGAGCATTTGTGTTAAAAATAATTTGCTATAAGGTTTCTTTACTAAAAAAGTTGAAGTCTACATTGCGCCGGTGGCCTAGTAGTTAGGGGGTGGGCTCATGATTGTAAGCTATTGAGTTCGATTCCCAGCAGTACCATGTGTATTGAATATATATCAATGAGATTTTTTATCTAATGTAATGAAACGAAATGAAATGAAGTGAAATGTTTTATTCACAACTTTTATTAGTCCCATTTTTTTGTTTATTAACCACATAAAATGTTATTTGTTTAATAATATTTAATTAGTCAAAATATTCTAACTAATATGTGACAAGGGCAAATCCGAAACACATAAATTTAAGAGGGTTTTTTAACTTTCCTTATACGTGTGATTTTTAGGGTTCCGTACCTCAAAAGGATAAGAGGATCCCTTCTAAGATTACTTTGTTGTCCGTCTGTCTGTCTGTCAATATCCTTTTTCTCAAGAACGCTTTGTATGGAAAAAGTATCATTTAATACATAATAATGTCTATTAGTAGTTCAATAAAAAAATATACCTTTCTCTTTGTATATTTAATTATTGAAATACTTAGACGGAAAATCTGTACCCAAAACTGATTACAGAGCCATGTTTTGGCTTACCTGCCTTTAAATATGGTGACAGAAATTAATTTATCCGTTTAAGAAGTGTTCGTTAAACTTGTCAGCTAAAGCAACGTTTCTTACTCATTTTCCGCGTAAGAAATCAATAATAAAAACTACCAAAAATTATGAATATTGAAACAAATAATGGTCGAAACAAATGCGTTCTTCTTAAATCGATCTGAACAGACAGCCAGCTTCGCTGCTATTCATCGAGCATTTTCAAATAGTCGAGGTTTTACGAATCAATTTGTTAAGAAAACTTCCATTTCCTTAGCCTCAATCCCTTAGTGTAATGGGATTAAAATATTTTCTTTCTGCCTTCTGTTATGGAAAGCTATAAAAAATGATTTTAAGTCTTCGTGAAAACACTTACTTGCCTTAAAAAGTAGACAAGTGTGAGTTTGACTCGCTTAAATTTGAGGGTTTAGCACAAACCTGTATGCAGATAGTTTGTCAATCAAGATTCTTGCTCGTGCTTCTTTATGATATAACTCTTCTTATATGTACCTATGTGATTTTTAGTGTTTCGTATCTCAAAAGAAAAAAGGACTTCTTGTATTATACATGTTTTGACTTATTTGCTCTTAACAGACACATAGACGGATTAACAACGACGTGTCGTGATCTATAAGAGTGAACTTTAAAAGTACTAAGAAAATTATGCAAACGCCTGGGATTCATCTGGCTGCAGTATGTAAGACCATTGAAATACCATTTTGTTTCAAGTAGTTCGTAAATAGAATATGATATAATTATATATTTATGACTTTAGTCCCTTTTGACGTATATGATGGTATTATGTAAATTACGGTAAAAAGCGAAATTGTAACATCTTACGTAAGCCCTAAACGGCACTTTAAAGTTATTAAGGCGAGTACTTATTTTGTAGGGTGCGCCACATTTTGACTATTTTGAGGACATTTTTTTTCAGCATATGAGGAAGGTGAGCTGATGAATTTTATTTATGTATTTTCATAATCTACTGTGTAAAATTATTCTGTTATATTTTTTTTTTCGTTTTTTATATTGTACCAACTAAATAGTCACGTATTCATCAATCTTATCGAATTTCGATGTGTACGTGACCGGAAAGCGACCATTTATTGACCTGTTTATACAAAAGCCTTTTAAAATCCCGAAAAGATAACGATTTAACAAAAACGCTTAAAGATTAGTGATCATACGTATATAGTAATTAATTTTACGTTTGATAATGGATCCACATCGTTATAGGACTTACATGAGGGATAAGGAGGGGAAATGGCTCCTTAAGGGGCATACAAGACTAAATGTGAAAAGTGACATTTGTCTTACATTTACAGCATCGTGTTCATAATACCTTAATACAAAGGTAATGCTCAACGTCCTCTTTTTTAAATTCAGCTGGTCACCCCAACACCTGGTGAAACAGAGACGAATGTTCTGCCCGGAGCCATATGAGCAAATATCGAACAGAGGTAAAGCCACATAAAACCGCGTTACGATAGTAACAGTCGATCAAGTTTTTTTTGTGATAGATTTTCGCTTGACCACATAGAATAAGAAAACTTATAATTTTGACCCTTATCTTAACTATCTTAAATCCTCATTGTTAATGTTACATATGCATCAATGTTTTCTGTGCTGGATTAGCGTTAAGAGATCCCTTACAGGGATAAGTTCACTTTTGTGGTAATTTGTTTTACCTGTAATGTTGAGTAGGAAGTACCTACTCTATTTAATGTACATGTTAAGGTTCAAAAGTAGTTGACCACTTTGTTTGCTTACTGTATAGGTAACGCAACAAGAGTTGACACGAATGAATCGCAGTGCCGTGCAAACCAAAACAAAAATTTAAAAATTCGAACGTGACTCCGGCACATACATGCAGTACAAGTGTGCGTGACCTCAACCAGTTGCGTTACCTACCTGTCGTAGGGCGATAGTATGAAGCTGTGCCTCGGTGAGGTATTGACTCATGTGTTGGAGCCGAGGATTTAACGTAATTTATTTGCACTCATGGCACGCTCCCGCCAAACCATTCTCGTTCGCGCACTCGGTTCGCTAATGAATGTTTAAATTTGTTACATTTACGCAAAGTTGTCAATTTTAGGCGAGTGAGTTGTCAATAGTGTTAACAGGGTAATGAATTTTTCGAATGAGATTGATTTACGCGTCAAATATGGAACAGCTTAAGGATGCTATGGAGATGGCGCAGTCAGTAATGACCAGAATCTAGTGAACAAGGCTATCCTAACCAGGAAATGGCGTTGTTTAGGCCATACCCTCCGACATCCCGACGACCACCTGGCCAAACATCCATTTTGTATTATCATAATATACATTTTGGAAATAAAAAGTCATTACAATACCGTTTTACGACAAATTGTTACATTGCATTATTTGATGCTGAGTTTCCGAGCCTGCATCGAATATCTTATTATCTTCTTTACAAAGTATAATAGTCAGGGGCGTAGCGACGTCAAATGGCCTCCAGGGCTCACATCCAAACTGCGCCCCTTTCCCTTTGTAAATTATTTTAAAAACAGATACCTACACAATTTTTTATTTTTTTTACTAATTTTGTAATGTAATGTATGTTAAACAAACAAAATACCACAAATATGTCCCCGTCTGGAATAAATGTATTTACAATATAGATTAAATGATCCTCTAAAGACTTTTATTTGGCCATGTATACGAATTTAGATTGTATTTTTTTTAATAGGTAGTTAGTACATTTCGTTTTTTGCGCCCCCCCTTATTTGGCGCCCAGGGCACATGCCCTGCCTGCCCCACCCTAGTTACGCCCCTGAATTAATAGTAGTAAGGTCGCTATCTTATTCACTTATTCAAGGTGTTTCCCTTTGGTTGCTGTCGCGCAACCTTAACCAGGGTTCCACAGAAAACCAGCGTTGCTGCACTCAACTTGTGTAACAGCACATTCTGAGTGAAGATCCCCTTTTTGGTGTCAAATTGTGTCATCATCGATAGTTAAGTTATAAATATTCTGTAAGTTTGTTTTTGTAAATGGTGGTGGTACTTTAAATAAAAATATTTTCTTTCTATCAGTTCCTCTCTGTCCTAAATCTTTATACTCGTTGTATGGTCACACAACAGTTTTCAGTTTTCACTCTAATTTAAATGTTTGTAAGATTAATGTTTTCACTTGGGCCGTGGATGTTGAATCTGTATATAAAGTATATGTTTGTTTGCACGTTGTCTAGTACGTGTATTAAAAGCTTTGCTTGGTTTGCGACTATCGATTAGTGTTAACTGTCAAAAATATGTATTAATTTTAATCATTTAATTATTGGCTGCGCTCAACAGCAATATCCTTATAATAACTTACAATAGCGTACGATTATAACAAGTAAGCACCGACCTCAGAAACAAAACCTAAGTGCTAAAAAGAGCTAAGTGGCGACGAAGTTTGGTGCCACTTCTGTGAGCAACGGGACTTGGCTACGAAATATATGAGTTCAAATACCAAAGTACCGCGCTGCCAACAACCATGTAAAACGGAATTGTTTCCCATATTTACTGTCCAGTGGGCAATAAACTCTGTCAGCACAAAATTGGTGCCAAATTTTGCAAAAATTCCGACGTAGGTATTGTAGACTCATATCAGCGCTAATGTGATTTATTGGTGCCGTATTAAAGTTAAGTAGGTCAAGTGTTGTGGAAGCTTTGGTATACAGGGCAAGGAATTTAAATGAGTCAGTATGAGGAGGTGCGGAACCCTACAAAATAGGGGAGTTTGTTGTACTTATGGAACCATATTGATTATGTCAGCGATTTTAAAGTTAAGTATATGCCATCAAAATCAAAACTTGTAAAAAAAACCCAAGTCTCGCAACTCAATTCTTCTACCGTAAAAAGTTGTGAGATCCATGTTATACCAAGTCGGTTGGCTTATTCAGTCCCTACTTAAGGGACCTTCTGTGTTAAGTTATTACGTAATCAGCTAATCTAACTACATCTTGTAGTGACCACATTAATACTAAACTGGAACAACTTACCAGAAACCGGTGACATACAAAACGGCTGCGTCTGTGCGATATATTTTTCATGCAAAAACCCACCCGTCCTCTGCTTCTACACGAACCGTCGTCCGACATAATTTACATCATCCGTTAAAGTTGCTTCTCCACAAGCCAATCTCAATCGCAAGCAACTATAACTAATACTATTGACTTTGGCAAAACAAGAGACAAATAATACTAAAAGAAGCCAACAAGATGGGATTCGATCATTTTTGTCGGAGCATAAAATAAAGGATTGTCACATTGCCATGGATGGCGACGCACTTTGCGTTATAGGCTTCCAAACAAATTGAGGGACGCAAAAACGTTACGGGGAAACAGGGGCTTAGCGGATCACTGAGCACATAAAAATAAATACTTTTTACACTGCCAAACATACATACACAAAGTCACGACCGTTTCTCGGAGGGGTAGGCAGATACCAAGGATTTCTACAAACTGAAAAAAAATACCTCGCTACTAGCGAAAAGGAGTACTTGGCGGAGTAGCAAGGTATTTAATTTGTTCCAGTTTGTTGATGTGGATATCTGCAAAGTAACGCCTGAATTTACTAATTATTCCAGGAATTATTTTTTTCTAGAATACGATGCAGTAATTATTTCATTTATTTTATGTCCATGGAACCTGATGGGTTTACTACACCAAATAACGCGGTTCGACAGAGATGCACTTTTGTAAGGTATCTCTTTTTAATATAGGCACCGTCTTGGAAATATACTTTCATACTCATACTCATTTATTCATAACTAGCGACCCGCCCCGGCTTCGCACGGGTACAATCAATAAGTAATCTACCTACATAGAAACCATCCGCAGAAAAACTCCAAAAACAGTAACAACCGCATTTAAATCCGTTGCATGGCTTAGAGGGAGAAGGCGGCCGAACATTATACTATAAGGATTTAGGAAAGACAGGAACGGATAGCGACTTTAAAAAAGGTGTTGCCCGCGACTTTGTCCGCGTAGCATTCCTTTATCGCGAAGTGTCCCGTTGATGGTAATAAATACGCTCGAGTATCTTGCGACCTCGGAGAGCGAGGGACGTTAGCAAGCAACCGCACTACCTCCGCCCTCCTTCCAGCGAGCCCGAAGGGCGAGCTCCGTCTTGGCGCGTGCAACGAAGCGCCCCGTTAATGAAAATACTCTTGAGTGACTTGCAAGCCCGGAAGGCGAGCGGCGGTGTGACGTTAGCAAACAACCTCCCCCTACTTCCGTCCCCACTCCAGTAAGCCTGAAGGGCGAGCTCCATGAAGGCGCGTGTGACCTTTAGGATCGTGCGACGAAGCGTCCCGTAAATGGAAATACTCTTGAGAAACTTGCGAGCCCAGAGGGCACGCAGTGGTATGACGTTAGCAAGCATCGCTACATCTTTCCCTCTCCTCCCCCCCTTTCCAGCGAGCCCGAAGGGCGAGCTCCGTGTAGACGCGTGCGACGTAATGTACCAGACAGGGAGGACGCTTACTGACATCACACCGCTCCAGGCCTTTCAAGTTCGCATCTTCATATTTTTGCCCTTGCTGCTTGAGCAGGCGCGTGCCACAAAATGTCTCGTTGATACTTTTGAGTGATTTGCGAGCCCAGAGGGCGAGCGGCGGTGTGGCGTTGGCAAACAAACCCCACTATCTACATCCTCACTCTAGCGAGCCCGAAGGGCGCGCTCTATTAAGGCGCGTCTGATCTCCACGTCTATGATCATGCTCCCTCTCCCCTCAGCGAGCCCGAATGGCAAGCTTCGTGTAGGCGCGTGCGACGAATTGTCCCAGACGGAGAGGACGCTTACTTAACATCACACCGTCGCTTGCCTTCCGAGCTCGCAAGCTACTCATTGATATTTCCATCAAAGGGACGCTTCGTTGCAAGCGCCTACACGGAGCTCGCACTTCAGGCTCGCTGAAAGGGGGAGATAGAAGGGATGCTTGCTAACGGCACACCACCGCTCGCCTTCCGGGCTCGCACTCAATTGTTTTTTCAATAAAGGTACACTTTGGCGCACGTTTCCAGGCGGAGCTCGCCCTTCGGGCTCGCTTTAGCGGACGTAATCAGTGCAAATGCTTGCTAATGTTACACCAACGCTCGCTTTTCAGGATCTCAAGGTACTCATTGGTGTTGGCATTAAAAGGAAACGGTCCCACGTGGCTACACGAAGCTCGCCCTTCGGGCTCGCTGGGTAGTGGGGGAGCCAAATATAGGGGAATGTCAACGTCATACCGCTGCTCGACGTCCGGGCTCGCAAGTTACTTAAGAGTTTTTCCATCAATGGAATGCCTCGCGCACGCGCCTACGCGGAGCTCGCCCTTCAGGTTCGCTGCAAGGGGGAGATAAGACGGTTGCTTGCTGATGTCACACCGCCGCTCGCCCTCCGGGCTCGCAAGACACTCCATGGTTTTTTTTAAAAAGGCGCACTTTGGCGCACGTTCCTAGGTGGAGCTCGCCCTTCGGGCTCGCTATAGGGGGGCAAATGTATAAACAGTGCAAATGCTTGCTAATGTCACATCAACGCCCGCTTTTCAGGCTCTCAAGATACTCATTAGTGTATCCACTAAAAGTAAACGATCCCACGTGGCTACACAGAGCTCGCCCTTCGGGCTCGCTGGGTAGTGAGGGAGGGGGGTTGACAGGGGCAAGGACAGGGGCTCGCAAGTTACTCAAGAGTATTTTCATCAACGGACGCTTCATCGCACGCGCCTACATGGAGTTCGCCTTTGCTCGCGGAGATAAGAGATTTGCTTGATTTCGCCACACCGCCGCTCGCCCTCCGGGCTTGCAAGTTACTCAAGAGTTTTTTCATCAACGGGACGCTTTGTCGCACGCGCCTACATGGAGCTCGCCCTTGCTCGTGGAGATAGGAGGTTTGCTTGCTAGCGTCAAACCGCAAGTTACTCTAGAGTATTCTCTTTATAAGAAGGCTTCGGTGCGCTCGCTTAGACGGAGCTCGCCCTTCGGGCTCGCTTGAAAGGCAAAAGTAAGTGCGTAGGCAGAGCAGATTTGTTTGCTAATGTCACAGCGCCGCTCGCCTTCTGGGTGGTGTGCTAAAATTTATCTTTTTATTTACTGACTGACAGACAGACAAACGAACTTACATACTGATAGACTGACTGACAGACTGTTAGACAAACTCACAGACTGATTGAGAGGCTGACTGACAGTCTGATAGACAGACTGACAAACTTTTAGACTGGCTGACAGAATGACACACAAACAAACATGACAGATGGGCAAAATAACCGACTGACAGACTAATTGACAGAGTGACAGAATGACTGGCAGACTGATCTATAGACTGACTGGCAGACTGACTGGCAGACTGACAGACAGACTGACAGACAAACTGACTAACAAACTGATAGACAAACTGACAGACAAACTGACAGACTTATTGACAGGTTAGCTGACTCATAAACTAACAGACTAAAAGAATTACTGACTGACCGACAGACAGACAGACAGACGGACGGACGAACGGACGGAATGACGGACGGACGGACGGGCGGACAGACGGACAGACGGACAATCTAACAGACTGACTGACAAACAAACTGACTGACAAATATACTGACAGACAGACAGCCAGATGGACGGAAGGGCGGACGGACGGAAGGACGGGCGTACGGACGGATAGACGGATGGACGGACTGACAGACAGACGGACAATCTCACAGACAAACTGACTGACAGATAGACCGACAGACAGACAGACTGACAGACAAACTGACAGACAAACTGACAGACAATCTGACAGACTTACTGACAGGTTAGCTGACTCGATAAACTAACAGACTGAAAGAATTACTAACTGACAGACTGACACACTGTCAGACTAACACCTGACAGACTGACACACTGACGGACTAACTGACAGACTGACAGAGTGACAGGCTAATAGACTGACTGACAAACAAACTGACTGACTGACAGAGAGACCGACAGACGGACGGACAGACAGACAGACAGACAGACAGACAGACAATCTAACAGACTGACTGACAAATTTACTGACAAACAGACAGACCGATGGACGAACGGACGGACGGGCAGGCGGACAAACGAACGGGCGGACGGGCGGACTGACAGACAGACGGATAATCTAACAGACTGACTGACAAATTTACTGACAAACAGAAAGACAGATGGACGGAAGGACGGACGGACGAATGGACGGACTTACGGGCGGATGGACGGACAGACGGACGGACGGAAGGGCGGACAGACGGAAGGACGGACGTACGGACGGACGGGCGGGCGGTCAGACAGACAGACAGACGGACAATCTAACAGACTGACTGACAAATTTACTGACAAACAGAAAGACAGATGGACGGAAGGACGGACGGACGGACGGACGGATGGACGGACGTACGGGCGGATGGACGGACAGACGGACGGACGGACGGCCGGAAGGACGGACTGACAGACAGACGGACGGACTGACAGACAGACGGACGGACGGACGGATGGAAGGGCGGACAGACGGAAGGACGGACGGACGGAAGGGCTGACAGACGGAAGGACAGACGTACGGACGGACGGACGGACGGACTGACAGACGGACAAACAGCCAGACGGACGGACGGAAGGGCGGACAGACGGAAGGACGGACGTACGGACGGACGGACGGGCGGACAGACAGACAGACGGACAATCTAACAGACTGACTGACAAATTTACTGACAAACAGACGGACAGATGGACGGACGGACGGACGGGCGGGCTGACAAACTTACGGGCGGACGGGCGGACTGACAGACAGACGGACAATCTGACAGACAAACTGACTGACAGAGAGACCGACAGACAGACAGACGGACGGACGGACGGACGGACAGACAGACAGACAGACAGACAGACGGACAATCTAACAGACTGACTGACTGATTATTGACTGACTTTTTAATGATTAAAAATTATTTTAGTATGAGCCATCCATTAATTTGCTCAGGGCAGGCCGGTAAAGCGGCCATTTTGCGTATGTAACTTACTGACTTGATTTGCAAATATTAAAATTTAAAGCTAAAAACCTTTTTTATCGAAATAAAATGTAGCCTATGTCCGTCAGGGATAGTGTAGCTTTCAATCTGTGAAAGAATTTTTGAAATCGGTTCAGTAATTCCAGAGATTACCCCCTACATACAAACAAACTAACAAACTAACAAAATTACAAACAAAGTTTACCTCTTTATTATATTAGTGTAGATAAATTATTATTAGATGTCACGTTATTTTTAACATAAAGCTACCGTGAGACTCAGACATATTAATAAAACGGATCACTCACGTATTTTTGCGTTGGGAAATGCCCGACATGTTTCGGACCAGTCCGTCAGAACATGTCGGGCATTTCCCGACGCAAAAATACGTGAGTGATCCGTTTTATTAATATGTCACGTTATGTTTAATTATTATAATATACTACATTTTGTTTACGACCATGGCAAAGGAAAATGCAGTTGACCAATCTACAAAACACAAACATACACTCATATAATATATATTATGACGTATATATTTATCCAATATCTATACATATTTAAACAGTGTCAGTATAAACAACTTTAATAGACATAAAGTATTATGCTTACCTAAAATAAAAGTATTTCATTTCATTTCATTATGCAGAGGCCAGTTGTGCAAAAGGGACAGCTGACCTGAAAGTGAGTCTATTGCAGACCGCGTTTTAATTCAAGCGAAAGTTTTTGGAATGCGAGCTTTTTTCGTTAGAATACGATTTAATATTCCGTGAATATAAATGTAAATTTGCTGACATCTTTCAGTTATATGTAAGTACCTACACTAATTATGTTGAGGGTTAAAATGAATGCCTATTGGTCGTTATTCGTAAAAGTCAACGACCTTCTAAACTATGGACAATGCACGCTATACAATATCAAAACCCAAACATGGCACACGCCTCTAATGTCACAAAGTCCGCCATAGCTATGTTTTGGCGGAGTTTTTGATGTGCCACGAATGTCATATAATATGTCTAAATGGTTGCCTGGAAGAGATCGCTTTCAAGCGAGAAGACCACCAATTGTTAACGTTGTAAATTGTTTTGTAATTAATGTTTGTTAATTATTTCCCGTGCGGTTTTCAATAAAGATTTGTCTTGTTTTTTCTTGTATATGTGTCATACCTGCACTGGTGTAATTGATCGAAGGTAAAAGTCATCCATCACATGATTTTTAGGACATTTTGGCGTCGTTCTAAACCAGGTTTCAAGTGTTCTCAGGCCTATTAACAGCACACTAATCAAGTCTTGCAACCAAGTGGAAATCGATGAGATCTCAGCCAAGGGTACCAAAATCGTTCCACTAGACCGAGCGAGATTATTTCAAACGAGTTTACATATAGGGCTTACATATACGTATATATAACGCTGTCAACATTCAGCACTAAACGTATCTTTACATAGTATAAAGCCTTGTACATCATTTTATCTTTATTTGTCATTTATGTATTTTTTGTACAATAAAGAATCTATATACAGACATACATACATAATATAAAGTAAACTCGCTATTTTTCCTGTCTGTACTAAATTTAACAATGATTTTTTTTATGAAATAGGAAGGCAAACAAGCAAGTGGGTCACCTGATGGTAAGTGATCACCACCGCCTATAGACACCCGCAACACCAAAGAGATTGTAGCTGCGTTGCCAACCCAGAGGGTTAAGATGGAATACCTCTTGTGCCAGTAATTACACCGGCTATCTTGCTCTCCACGCCGGAATACAACAGTGCCAGCACTGCTGCTTAGCGGCAGGATTAGCGAGCAAGATGGTGGTTGGGATCCGGACCGACCGATTTGGTTTATTTAAATGAGTTTTCCTATCTATTTATAACGTATATTGGGACTATAACGCGATAAAAAAATTGTTTTCATTGTTTGCATCGGCGGTGGTAACGTATAGACAATAATTATCATCGCATTAAAGCCCCGACAGGCGATATAAATATGGGTGCAAATCGCTTAAGTTTAAAGGAATTTTCCTATGACTACAAACAAACTTCAACTTATCATCATCAATCTAGATGTAACGTGTAACTCTACATCAGAACATTATTAGAAAGTCCTTGTTTTTAAACTAAAAAAATACGTGTGTTGTTCGAAGTTAGCATAGACAGTGCTCATACGAGCAGCTGCCAAAAAGCGGCTGGGAAAAACGCAAGCTTGCTGAAAAAAATAGTAAACATTGCCGGAAAAAAGTAAATTTTCGACGTTCTGTTCGAAGTGGAACAAGCCGCAAGTTATCGCTCAGTTTACGGCTCGACGAGTAAAATAAATATGGCCGCTGACAGCCTTTTTTTAATTTTGCGGTATTCCAATTGCGATGTTTGTTTTGCGTTTTTTTGATGTTTGCATGTTAAGTTTTTAGCACAAAGTTAAATATCATGTTCTTCCTTACAGTCTGTTCAGGCAATTGAACTTAACTAGAATTCAAATCAAAATCATAATTAAATAATTCACAATATGGAATTATTAAACAATAAAAAGTGTCCACGTTAAGGTCTGTCAGATACACATGATGACTGTACCTACCCTAATCCTGAAATAGCCAACAAAACATAGGTAATTAATTAATATATCCAATTGAGTTCTATAAATACCTTCTAGTGCCGGCCAGATGCGAGTCCGACACTTGCTTAGAGGGTCCAGTGCTTCCTCATAATTATTATAGAGTTGCGTATTTATGAAACTGCGAGTATTAGGGTTCCTTGGTCAGGTCTTTGTGGCCAGCGGCTCACTTCTCTCATCCTTTTTCTGCCTATATTAAGAGCAAAATGAATCGCATTCGAATGATTGAATGACAATAATTATAATACATAATAAAGTACCAATCGCGCAAAAAAAGCTTGTCACTAAAATGAAATGTTCAACAAAAGCTTATTTGACTTTGTATCAATTAAGCGTCTAATTTTCGAAGAGTCATCTATTTGTCAACTCTGGAACTAACAGAACTAAGCGCAAGGTACTATCCCTTTCAAATAATCAACTAGCGTAGTGCAGTAGCTGGTTACTCTTTGATACTTCCCTTCGATAGAGGGCGTTATTCTATAGAGTTTCTTGTGCCGTCGACTCTTCTTGCGGTCTTGTACGTACTTTCTAAACCTATCGAGAGATGGCGTTAAAACTCGATGTAATGGAAAATGCTTCTAGCTTCGTGATTTATTTTCTCAGGGGCTTGTTTTCGTTCCTAGTTTGCCCGTTAGGTGGCACAATAAAAAGTAGTAAAAAGCAATAGTATTTTTTTGAAAATGGGTCAATTTTGTACGTCATAAATAAATGGAGTTTGATTAGAATTTTATGTATTTCCCTTCTTACAAATAATTTTAAGTGATTCAAATAAAGCATTTGTACTGCTTTCAGAAACTTTTTTTTAATAAACAGCTGCTTGTTCCTTGCCTATCCAAAGGTACAAATGAAACCTATTTAGCTTTAATTAAATATTAACCTTAAATTACATGAACAAATCATTATTATTATTTAAAATTATTAAATTTATTTAAATTAATATACAATTATTATTAACTAAAGTAAATATTTTGACTTAGCAACTGCTAAGCATACTTTTGTTGATAAGTAATAAACATAATTACGATTGTGTTTAATTTTTGAGCCACTGAGTTCGTTGCAATTTATTATTAATATTCTACTAGCTTTTGCCCGCTGCTTTACTCGCGCGATTATTATTTTATTGCGTATGGTTCAAGCAAACAGCACCCAATACAGCAAGCGTTCAAGCAATCATGTAAGCGGGCATGCAAGCGAGCATGCAAGATGGATGCACCGAGCATGCAAGCCAGTATGCAAGGCGACATGCAAAAAGGCATGCAAGCAAACAAGCATGCAAGATGGCGATGGCATGCAAGTAAGCCTGCAATTTGGCATGCAAGACAGTTCGTACAGTCAGTAGCAAATCTAGCTGAACACCCGAAGGGGTCAAAAATCATTGTCACAAGCTCGGCATAAGCTCTTATTCTCTTGAAAATAGAGATGTGTGTAGTTTAACTTCTTCGGCTGTGTAGATATACCTGCTGCTAGCTGTACACCTAGCACAAACCTTCTCGATAAGCGTCAACTCGCTACATAAATCAGTGCGTCCATTTCTTACTGGGCTAGTTAGAGCGAGACATACTGTTCCATGCAGTCTCTACACTCGGCGCAAGAACATAATAATGGATACCATAGAATGTGACATGCCGGTGGAAATGTCGGCTTATGATTAATGGTCACAGGCCATCTGAAATCCCAGTATGACAATCCTCGTGACAGGTAAGTACAACATCCTATATCGTAGGAACACCTGAACGTAACCGTTATATAACTGTGCACCTAGCACGAATATTCTCGTTACGCGTTAACTCGCTACGTAACTCAGTGCGTCTCTCTCCTACTGGGCAGGTTAGAACGAGACGCACTGTGTTACGTAGCGAGTAAACGCGTATCGAGAATATTCGTGCTAGGTGCACTGTATATTATACTGTTATGTTTTCCTATTATTTGTAAACTAGCGGACGCGCACGACTTCGTACGCGTGAAATAAGTAGCCTATATCCGTCAGTGTAGCTTTCTATCTGTAAAAAAATTTTTGAAATAGGTTCAGTAGTTCCAGAGATTACCCCCTACATACAAACAAACTCACAAACAAACAAAGTTTACCTCATTATTATATTAGTTTAGATTAGTGTAGACTAGCGAACCGCGAAATAAAAATAAAATAATTGGAACAGTGAAAACTGTATCAAAATCCTTAGCGTGGTTTAGGAGGATAAGGCGGCCGAAGATACACATAAGAATTTAGGACAGACAGGAACAAATGCCGACTTTATTTTGTACTATGTAAAGATTACTAGATTATTGTACCTATTTATAACGTTATCGGGACTTAAACGCGATAAAATTAAATTGATAATTTACCTCGACGTTTCGGCCATGTTACAACGGCCGTGTTCACGAGTAGACCGATCGTTTTTATCGCGGCTAAGTCCCGATCCTACTATAATATTATAAATGTGAAAGTTTGTATGTTTGGATGTTTGGATGTTTGTTACTCAATCACGCAAAAACAACTGAATGGATTTGAATAAAGTTTGGCACACATATAGTTTATAACCTGGATTAACACATAGGATACTTTTCATCCCCTAAAAATGCATAGTTCCCACGGGATAGCGATACGTGAGTTATACGCCGCCGTGACGTCATGAGCAGCAAAGCAACTAATTCTCATTAATTTGTCTGTATGTTTCAATTAAACAAGTCTACGCGGACGAAGTCGCGGGCAAAAGCTAGTAACGTTATAAATATGTGTGAAAAACGCGAAGGTTTGTAACAATTTATTGTACCTAACTTAAATATTAGGTAATATATTACAATGAAAATAGTGTGTAAGTTTGTTAAGCCTCACGCAATTGAAGTCACGAGAAAAAGCTACAGTACAGCATATTTAATTTACAGTAGTCTTCACTATCTACACCGGCATCTTCACTATAATCCTATAATGTAATAAAGAGGTAAACTTTGTTTGTATGTAGGGGGTAATCTCTGGAACTAATGAACCGATTCCAAATATAACAGACATAGCTACTGATTCCACGCGAACGAAGTCGCGGGCATCAGCTAGTTGTTAGTAAATTGTTAACATTAGCAAATGTATGTTTTCATATTGACTAAAATAAAATAAAGTAACATAAACCTGGGAAGTCCCAACAGCATCTTTAATCAATTTGCTAGTGAAAACAAATTTTGACATATTACGCGTTATCCTAAAGTCTAAGGAGGTCAATATGAATGGATGAGATTCCATATAAAAGCCGGAGAAAAAGGTCCATCCAATAAATTTTGTTCGCGAGTACAGTTGGATAAGTGGGGTTTATTCCCTAAGATTTTGGGCAGCACCCTCCCAAGTTTGGTTCAGACAGTGAGAGAAGATAGCTAGCTAGGGATAGGGTGTGATGTAAAAGCGGATTGATCGATATATGAAATTAAATGACTTTTTTTAAAGTGTCAAACCGAACCAAATACAATCCGACCAAACTGAATCAAACCGAATACAATCTTCAATTAAAATATTTTCCTGAGCTAACAACGACAATGAGAGTAAAATTAGTAAGTACTCCATAACATAAAACGTAACAATAAATTAACATTAAATTTTGAAGTGATAATTGATTACCACTTCTGATTTGAATAAACATAATTTATTGGTTTAACTATTAAAGTAACTGTGTATTTTTTTCCGTGTTTTTTTTTTGAGAATTAAGAGAAATTGCCAGGCGCACATTTTATTTGGTTCAGTTTTACGACAAAGTTAAAAATCACTTGACAGTTATCGATATCGGTAACTCTCCCCTTTTCCCAGCCCTAAACTGTAGTCGAGATAAGTTCGACATCTCGCCGTCTTGCACTAAAATATGTAGCGACACGATATTGAAAAGTTCTCCTTTGTCGGACCAGTCTTATGGCCGCGAGAAACATTTGGACTTTTGTTCATTAAAGGAAAGTAGTTGGAAATAGATGTTCGGTCTTCAGAGAGCCATTGGGAGGGTTGATGAGACTTAGCTTAGCTGGAATGAGTACTTGTGCGTGTATTTGTGGCCTTTAAGTTTCGTGAATCTGTGTACTTTGTGATTTGACTTTGGAAGTGCTTTTACTTTGACAATCATGTTTTTTTAGCGCTGGCGTTAGAGTTATTTGAATAATTATGTATTAATTCATGCATATGTTTGCTTGTCAGTAGTTTAATGGTATAGTGTATTTCTTTTCTATGTATTTGTATCACCTGTTTAATTTTATTTTTGTCGCATCTCTGATGTCATATGGTTGTTCAAAAGATTTTGCTTTTTAGCGATAAGCCCGCCAATTGCTTACCCTATAAGTTATTTTTAAGGGTTATTTGTGTGGTTTCTGGGTGGTATAAATAATGATTTTATAATCATTCTAAATGGTAAAACATGATAGCGCGATTCGGGATAGTTTTATCCAATTGGTTTGACTACTTGATTTTTATTTCGTCGTTTACTTATAAGTTTATTTTTTAAACATTTTATGTGTTGAATCTAAGTGCCATAATATATAACTGTGACTAATGATTTATGAAAAAAAATTAAAATAAATGTGCACTACAAAATCTCCCAACAAAGCTGCAATACAAAGTGCAAGATGTTATGAAAAGCGAAAAAATGCGGTTTCAAACTGGCGTGAACCGGTTCCAGCCAGATATTACAAGCGCCATCTTGTTTCGGCCAGACAAAACACGTATAAATCAAGCTCGTGCCAGTTTTATTAAAAAGAGCTGTATGATGGATTTAGAGAGCAAAATCTCGTTTCCAGTACTGCAATTTGGATGCAACTTTCAAATAGTTTTTTTGTGAATGAATTCCTTAAGTAGGTAAACTAAATGGTCTACAGTACAAAATGTCACACTTTACTTAATTACAAACTATTATTACCTGTGACATGGTTTTTACAAAACGTAGTGAATAAAACAGTACACTGTGGAATAGTTTTTTCTTAAACTAAAAGCTTCCCGGAAAGCCAAACATTACCGTGCATTTTCGGCTCATCTTCCTCGTTTCGATTGAAGTGCCTCACTGAAGCCGGTGCCGGCTTTATGTCTAAAGTTTTTATTCTTGCTAAACAGGTACAAAAGAGCCAGTTGCACGAAAACCTTGATAGCGATCAGCAATTAACACTCCAGCTTTAGACTTAGTCTTTACCGGGTCCTTTGAAGTCCCGACTTCAGGATTTTAAGGGTTCCGTGCCGAAGGTGAAAAACGGCCTTATGAAATCACATACCTATCGATTGCTTGAGCAGCTGTAATTTATCTTTTGAACTTAGTTTAATTGAATTATAAGACATCGAGGTGCAGTTAAAACTTACAGTCTTGTTACTTCACGTTTGTCGTTCAGTGTTTTTTCTTATCTTATCTACTATAAAAAAAAAACAAAAACAAAACAACAAACAATAAAGCCACTCACATGGGGTCTACAAGTTACAATTTTACAAGTCTAAACCGGCAACATTGGTCATTATGCCCATTGCCATTGGTCATTATTGACCAATGTTGCCGGTTTAGACTTTTAAAATTGTAACTTGTAGCTTAGTGAAACTGGCCACTGGTTATACCAATGCTTCGGTGAATGAAAGATTCTGCTGAGAAGAAGTGCTGCAAGAAACTTCGCAGCTTATCATTCTTTTCTTAATTCTAAACTAATTACAGAGCAATACATTATAATCATTAACAACGTGAACTTGTTCTTACTGCTCCAGAGTATTAAAAAAACTAGTACAAGCGTTCATTATTGTGATAATTATGTTGTTTCTATGTGCATGCATTTCAAGCTAAACCGATTTGAAAGAGTTGTAATGAAGGACCAGTAGCAAATAGCAACTGTGCTATTAATCCTGAGGCTTTGAGAAATTGAAATTAATTATAGAATATCCCTTTCTAAGTAACCGTGTATTTTTTTTTGTACAACATAAGAAGGCAAACAAGCAAGTGGGTCACCTGATGGTAAGTGATCACCACCGCCTATAGACACCTGCAACAACAAAGAGAGTGCAGATGCGTTGCCAACCCAGAGGGCTAAGATGGAATACCTCTTGTGCCAGTAATTACACCGGCTGTCTTGCTCTTCACGCCTGAACACAACAGTGCAAGCACTGCTGCTTAGCGGTAGGATTAGCGTGCAAGATGGTGGTAGCGATCCGGACGACCTTGCACAAGGTCCTACCACCCGCAAAAAATGATAAAGTATAAAGTAAAGTAAACGTATGATAAAGATGGGATGTTTAATGTTCGTGATAAAAGCTAGTGCACTAGCCCCAAGCTTATTACAAAGAATTCAACGACCAAGCTAGCCGTGCCTCTTTAGTTTTAAAATAAATCTTCACAGAAAACTTTTAGACGAGTCCGACTTGCGCTTGGCCGGTTTTTTGATAAAAAGGCTGTTTTCAAGACTTTTAGAGGGTTTTGCTCGATATCCTGATTGCCTGAAGAAATTTTTAAGGTGGGTATAATTTGGGAGTAAGCGGTAAAAAGCGTCCTAGTTTGCAATTTTTTCATAAAGGAAGTATAACTGACATAGGTATACCTAACGTTGTAGATTAATTTCAAATTACTTTGTTTACTTTGTGAGTACATAAGCATTCATAGCGGTTTTCCGTGCTATTTTCACCCAGCAAAAACGACCGTTTTAACAGCTGACAACATGTTGAGGTACTATAACTATAACTTAGTATAATACTAGCGACCTGCCCCGGCTTTGCACAGGCGTAATTATGTATATAAATCCCTTTCGTGAAAAAATCTTTAAACGACAGTGAAAACTGTGTCAAAGTCCGTTGTGTCGTTTAGGAGGTGTAATCGAGCGAAGATATCAGGACAGACATGAACGTATAGCAACTTTGCTTTGTTTTATACAGACGTCTAAAAATTTCATTGACACAACCATCTTTGATATATTAAAGCGAGCAACAAGGTTCCAAGTAAAACGTGTTATTTGACATTGTATGCAATTTATAATGTCATTTTACATTGATTGAGTATTACTAAACTAAACTATTGCGAAATTTTAAACTAAAGCTAACTTAAGCTAATTTGTCATTTAAAACAGGTTACAATGCCATTGTGTTTGCTCTAACATATGTGTGCAATTGCCATAAATCATTATTTTCTCACTTGTACGCTCAGGGCGTCTAATCCCTATATTAAAAGTTTAAAGGGTAACCCATTAACTGCCGACCACATTTTTTCATCGGGCATATCGTCGGGCGTATCACCACTTACTTATATGAAATAGGAAGGCAAACGAGTAAGTCAGTCGCCTAATGATAAGTGATCACCGCTGCACCTGCAACACCAAGAAGTTTGTAGATGCATTGCCAACCTAGAGAGCTAAGATAGTATAGCTCTTTTGCCAGTAACTTCACCGCCAGTCTCGCTCATTACGTCACAATAGAAAGGCACTGCATCTTACCTGCTGGATTAGCAAACAAGATGGTGGCGGCGATTCGGACAGACCTTGAAACTTTTACCATCCGCAATAAGACTGCGCCTGACCTCAAAATTGTGCGTTTTAAAATGCGCAATGCCAGTTAAAAGCTTCAACTATGTACCAACTAAACTCATCACCCAGGTAACACTTCACCTTTTCCAGGTGAATCAAGCCTGATAAAGTTTCAAGAGTATCTATCCACATGAGCGCACCAAAATCGCGGTTTGCAGGCCGATGCATTGGCCGATTTTTGGACGGCCGCCAATAGGTGTTTTCCTTTTTGCTACGGACAGGGCTGAAATGCGGACATTTTTCAGGTTGCAGGTTTATTCCCGATTGGAAATCGAAGGAAATGTTTGGAAACCTTTGAATTGTACTAAGGTTTTAAGGCAATCATTTAAGTGTTAGAGAAAAGTATATAAATAAAGTAAAGTGTTACGTAACAGTATTTATTGCTTGTGTACGAACTTTATGTGACGTAATAGTAATTTAAATTATGCTAGTTAAGGAGGATCGCTCCGCATAAGGCAGGAATTTCGAAAATTTCGCAGTTTTATTGTGAGTTTTATTGGGACTTTTAGTAACTAATTCAAGTAGTTTTCCAGTATTATTACGGAAGTAGTATCATTAAACTATCTCGTTTTGGTTATTACTATTTTCCACACCTCTTCTTTTTAACGGCTATCAAAGCGATCGCTTAAAGCAATAAGACTGCTTAATAGTGTATATTGTACCTTTTCAAGTTGTTTTGTCAATCAATAAAAAATATTGTATTGCAGTATTTTGTACTTTACATAATAATTCACTTACCATTTTTTTCAACGGCCCTAGCATGCATTGAAGCATTGAATACCCAAACTTTAACTATTGAAATAGAAGATGCACTGACCGATAATACTAAATTTGGACGATATAGCCACATAAGCAGAAAAAAATCCTCTACAACCCACAAAGCAAGCGTCACCCAATTACACGAAGCACTCATACAAGAAGAACCAAGAGCACTACCTATTTGTATTTAAACCAAGCTGATTACCGACTAACATCTCTTTACTATTATCACTATTACCCCCAAATAACCCCATTACCCCAGCTTTAACAATGTAGTCTATTAAGGCGCTTTCATACTTACCTACGAACGCTGCCGACATGAAAGGGGCGGGCGCTATTAAGCTGCGTCGACACTAGCAAACACAGTATATGTAGACGTCGGATAAAGGACATGCGACACACATTCAACTTAAGGTTGCTTTCTCGTAAGTATTTTAAATTGGATTATTGCATAATTGTACAGTCAGCTGTAAAATACATATGCAGCCATAGCGTCAATTATATGTATAGGTATAATACATCGACCTTATGTTTAGTGCCTTAAAGCTGTATATATATTTTTGACGTCTTGGTAACGTAAATGTATTTATGATGCTGACCATACTAGTACAACTGAACTAGAGTTGTCATGTAATTTTACGGGTGGTAGGACCTTGTGCAAGGTCTGTCCGGATCGCTACCACCATCTTGCTCGCTAATCCTGCCGCTAAGCAGCAGTGCTTGCACTGTTGTGTTCTGGCGTGGAGAGCAAGACAGTTTGTGCAATTACTGGCACAAAAGGTATTCTATATTAGACCTATGGGTTGGCAGCGCATCTGCAATCTTTTTGGTCTTGCGGGTGTTTATATTATGCGGGTTATCAGCTATGAGGAAACCGATGCAAGGAGGAGGAGGGTGTTTATAGGCGGTGGTTATTACTTACAATCAGGTGAACCACTTGCTTGTTTACCTTCCTATTTCGTAAAAAAAATGATGACAAGTTTGTCACAAAATTCATGCATAATCTTTTAAGATGCCTTTGGTCGATCCATGGATCGAGCCCCGTAATGCAATGCAACTTGCATATGAGATCTCAAACCGTGTGAATGGCCTTTTAACTTCGCGGTAGTTTTCTAATTGAAGAGGGAATAGGTAATAAAGAATTGTTATTAAGCAATTCATTTGGCACCTACACCCCATTTCATTTTCTTAGTTATGTAGATAAATAGAATGTAAACTGGAACAAATTACGCTGCTACTCCGCTAAACCGATATCGCGGAGTAGCAACGTAATTTGTTCCAGATTATTGATATGGACCTCAGCAAAGCAATGCCTTTTTTTAAATAGAAAGGAGTGATGGTAGGTATAAACACGTATAAACACGCTTACGGTGTGATACCACCAAGGAGATTCCAAGTACCTAAAAAATTGTATGTGCTGGGAGGAACCATATTCGCTGAATAAAAGTGTCACAATTTATCGTTCGTATGGTTATAAATATACTATAAAGGATACCACTTAGAATCATATGTGACTGGTTAGAATGTCATGAAAAAGTTGCATAATAATAGTTGATTAATGATAATTCGATTGTTTGTTTAATAGCTTAGCAGTCATAAATCTTTTTCGTGGTATCGTTCATCGAATAGACGTCATAGTGTTTTTAAAAAAATAAGTTTGACAATGACTTTGCTTTAATAAGGTGATTAATCACTTTTCAGACAAGTCTGTAAAGATTACAATTTAAATTAAAAAAAAAATGATTTGATGCATTATATTCCACGTCATTTTTGTTAAATAGCTGCAGAGATGAAAAGTTCTCATAATTCTAGAGATAACAAGGTTTACAAACTTAAAACACCATTTTTTTATAAAAAGTAGCAAGCGGACAATAGGCTACCAAATTCATCTGATTTAGCAACGTTATGACTATTTCGTTAAAAATTATGGTTTCTATCAAGTTATAAGCTGAAATAAACTATATATTTTGTAATCCTAGATCTTCGGTCGGCAACCCTAGACGATGTTAAATGATTCCTTGTAATCTAGACCCGTTAGTACTAGTGGTGGGCAAACTCTGAGACATTTCTAAAGTTTCTATAGATAAAAAACGTCAGCAGTTAAAAATTTTACAATATATTTACGATGATCAGTTTTTATAAAGCTTTCGTAGTTTCAAGAAATGTTTCAATTTATCTTGCAACGGTTGCATTCCATGAGCCTCGTGAGTGAAAATACTTGATGAGTACTTTGACAGAATTTAGTGACTGCTTCTTGGCCAGTCACACCATACTTCGGGTACTTTTCTCAAATTTTAACACACTTTCCACACCTTTTATCGCGACAAATTCTGTGATGGTGTGGTTGGTGGATACCGAATGCCAGCCATCTTTCATTGTGGTGTCTTTTGATGAAAGTTTAGAATATCCAGTGGTCATTTTTTGGTTGATATGGACGATCAGCCTGTGGCGCAACTCCTTCTGTAATTAAAAAACGTAACTTTTTTATGAAGACAAAATGGTTTAAGTATATACAATTTGCAATATCAGCTAGATTATGGTTTATACATAGGTATTATTTATTGATGCGCCACCAGGAATGAACGTGTATATGTCATTTTGAACGTTTTTTTTGTCAGCTCTTCTAGCCTGAAACACAAGATCTCCTAGTTAAGGCAAACGTGTTACATAGATTGTTAGTAAATTTCTGTATTTATTATGATTTCATGTAATGTAAAGTTTTTATGAATAAATTATCTGAACTTATCTTATAAGAGTATGCTAGTCCCGATTCTAAAACTTAATTATTTTCCTCTCTTTGGTGAAAATGGATGACGTCACTAATCTGAGACTTTTAAGCTGGGTTTAATACAGCTTGGTCTCAGAAACTCAGCTTGTTTGCCGTCCTAAGTTGTATAAAAAAAAAACTCAAAGGATAGTTTCACAAAGTATCTAAACCTTTCCAAGAGTCCATCACTAGTTGGTACTCAATTGTATTAAACCCGAGATGCATTTCAGCCTGGCTAGGCTTCTTAACGTCAGGCGGCTTATGTCAAGACTCAAACACTGAGCTTGAGATGTAGTCCAGTCAACGAAGCACCAGACCTTAACAATAATTGAATGATAATAATTCCATTAAGTGAAAAATTAGATTTATTTTGATAAATATACAACAACAACATCAACAAATATTCTTTATCGTACACCACATAAAAATACAAAGCAAACAAATAAACGAATTAGAGAGGTAGACAATAGGCAGTCTTATCGCTTAAGAGCGAATATAGTTAATAACGGTCATCTGATCAAAATTGATTGAAAAACTGAGTAGAGAACATAATTTTGCCTTTTCGGTGCAGCGTTATCGTACATGAAATCGTTCCGTTTCGGCACCAAAAGGTTAAGGTAACAAAAATAATTTTATTGTGAATAAATACGTAACAAGTATGACTTAATTAAAAGAAAACATGACTTGATAACCGTAGCTAGAGGGTTACGGATTTCAAATAATTCTGGCATGCCTTTATAAACTACGTTTCAGTCATATTGCAGTGTTAACGGGTCGCGGTCACAACACAGAGAACTGAAGTTTAACCTTTGTTTATTTAACCGTCCGAGCTTTTGAAACATCTGCACCGGTTCTTGTTATTTTTATTTAACTTCCAAAACCCGAGGAAAGAGGCTCAGAATTAGAAGCGTTTCTTTTTTTTAGATATATCAACGAATATTGTGAGAAGTACAACGACAATAATTACAGTAACCCAAGTGCAAGATAGCTAGTTCACATGTGTCTTCAGTAAGTTTGCAACGACGGTTGTTGCCTCGTTTTTTTTCTTTAAGACTATCTCATTTAATTTAGTTTAAACTGTAAGCGTAGTAAAAGCTTTATAGTTCTTTTACTAAATTTAACCAAACTACCACTGACTACCACTATCGTAGTTATAAACTTATTAATATAAATCATAAATGTTACTAACCAACACTATTGTTTCAATTGTCTGAATCAACTGACATCAAAATGTATGATATATCTGGTCTGCAAGTTTGCATGCTGCATGTTGTTTGTAGCTTATATCTTTCTTTAACCTCATAATTTTTTTGAATAGTAGAATTTTTAACAGAGTTCCTTTATATAAAAACTTCTCGTTGATTGGACTATTGTTCACGGCCCGGGCAACGTTAGAGAAGAAACTTCGTACTTGAGTATGACAAACGCACGGAAGATCACATACAGTGTGCAGCAGAAAGTGCATACATGAAATGAACATCTTGTATAACCCCAGAAGTGCTTAGGTATCTACCAATTTTAATTTTTGTATATGCTTAAATGTATATATCTGTATTTTGCATCATAAGGCCAAACAGATAGGCTTTAGGTACCATTGTCGTCAGTAAAGTACACAAAAACAATAGAAAAGCTCCAAGTTACAGTAATAGGATGATGATATTGATGACAAAGAGTCGTGTCAGAATCTCATCTCTAAATAAAAAAAAAAGATTTTCCAATTCTAGATTTTAACCGTTGTTTTTTCGAAATCTCATAATTCCTTATTTTAATTGACTTACATTTACATAGATCCAGCTGCAAAAAGTTCAACCAAAGGAGTTTTAACAAGACCGTATTAAATATTAACCTCTTCTTAATACTAGAAGAATTTCCAACAAATAATGTAATCCCTGTATCTCACTTACCCTCATTATTACCCGCAACAAAAAGGTTCTACCTCTAGTAAACAGATGCCTTGTATCAAGATAAAATAAATAGAAAGCCTATGATTTATGATCACACTTTCACTTTAATATTGCTCCAAGTAAATAAAAAGACTTTCTATTAAAAAATAAAAAAAGTTTGTAAGTTAATAAAGTTTATTCGTTTTTTTAAATTACATGTAAAAAATAATTACAAGTAAATGTACATCATATAAAACCTAAAATATACCGTATACGCTGAGTCTGTAATTAATCTTTCCGGCCAGTTTAAAACATAATGTACTATTAATTTATACTCAGGATCTCTTAATCGAACTGATATATCAGTTTTGTGGGACATTCCTAATGAAACACATTTGTAACATGAGTATTAAATAAGTAAATAATCTTTATCTACACATTATATCATAAATGCTCTATAATGCGTTCAGAAACCGTAGGCAATGACCAGCATTATAACAACCAATATTATTATGAGAATTTTTCTAATTTTTTTCTGTATTTGTTCAAATTCATTTTTTATTACATTATTTTAATGTGTACAGTCTATAGATATTTAATAGGTACCTAGCTACTAAGCTAGTAGCAATGCAGGTCATTGCCCTATGGCTTCTGAACCCATCATAGAGTACTTATGATATGTTTGTAGATAAAGTAATGTATGCAACTGTACATAATTAGGTCTTAAAACACTCGTGTGATCCTATTATGAAACTCGCTGACGCTCGTTTCATAAAACCACACTCGTGTTTTAAGACCCCTCATTATTCAACAGTTGCATAAAATACTATTACATAGTATAAAGTAGCGTCGCTTCCGTTCCTGTCTGTCCTAAATGTTCGGCCACCTTCTCCTTTTAAACCACTCAACGGATTTCGATATGGATTTCACTGTAATGTAAAGTTTCTTTTAAGGAAAGTTTTTATGTACTATCGATGAAATGCATCGCTTTAAGAAGACAATAGATCTGCTTTCTTGTTCAGATTGTTACAAGACTAGCGTCACCACTTTGTGACTGGGTCGAGCAGGTGAAGAGGGGCTTGCAATATTTAGCCGTTGATTCAACTTTGAATCTTATCGTAAGTGATTAAAGTGCTTCTAAGTTTTCTAACTAGCAACGACACAGGCGTCGGATAGCAGAACTAAAAATATGACGCCAAAGTAAAACGTAAAAAACGCAGAGCTGTTTTCTTGACAATTGGCACAGATAGTTTTATTCAGGGTAAGCATGCGCTATCCAACATAGTCTACCGAATAGATTATGGTCGGCTACTCTGCCACTGCGTTGTAGACAGTTCTATAGTTTTCTTATTTCGATGATGAAATTGAACCCTGACCCACCATATAGAACCGTGTCAAATTCACGTAGGTAATAAGATAATAATAACCGACTTCTAACAATTTGATTTACATTGTCACTTTGACATAGTCTCATGGTGGGTGGGGGGGAGGGTTCCATTTTGTTTATTGTACATTACATCCCGATTGATAAAGTGCAAAGCTAGAGCAGATCGCTCTAGTAACAAATAATTGATGCAAATTTTCTAAATTCCCCTGGCTTTAATGACATGGCTTATCATTTCTAATAAACTCTGGTATTTGCATTAGCGTTAATCAACGCTTGTTCAATGCTAAGAAGAACAACGGTTATAATTACTGCCAAGCGCAATAAGCATTAACAAACATGATCGGACAAATCCGCTTACGGCTGGTATTGACCGGATTATACTGATCTGAAACAGGGATGGGTTGTATGCGGATTAGTTTTTTTTTAATGCGAATTTTTGAAATAAACACTGAATTTTGCACGATTTTCAAATTTCAAGTGCTTGACACTTGCTAGCCACGGGCCAATCAACTACACTGAAAAAACGGACAAACGAACTAGTTTCGTTTCGTGATTCTGGTTAATGGTAATCAAAGTGCGTTTAAATTAGCAAAACTATTTGCTACTGATAAACATTTTGATGATTTATTTACAAATCAAGAGTTCGGTAAGGTGTAAAAAATAGTTTTACTTTTTTGTGTAAAAAGCAAAAAAAACTTTGGTTACGTGTAACAAAAACTGTTTTGTCAGTGTACGCGAGCGTATAGCCGGCATTAATGGCTTTGTTTGTCTTCTTCTAGTACTGTATTATTATTTTGCCATATAAATATCGATACCTTGGGGCTCAAAGGGCGTAAACGCCAAAAGGCGATTTTTCAGTAGAGCCAAAAAACTAAAAAAAATATTTTGTTCTTCGTATATTTTTTTGGTTTTTGAAGCTAGAAAAATGTATCTTAGACCAAAAAACTTCAAATTCTTTACTGCATTATACTAATTTATAAATATTTACGTAACTTTGATAATTAAAAAGATAAGTGCCCTTTACGCCCTAAAAAAATACAATTTAATGTCATTTACACCCCAAAAAATGTCCACTGTGAAAGAACTGTAGGGCATAACCGCCAATTCACATGAAAATTATAGCGGTTTTTTGCGTTTTGTATTTTTATACTCGTTTAGTTTCTCTTTTTTTAAGCTTCTGGTCAACAGGCTTGTTTTTTGGCAATTCTAGCCGCAATTACATAGCCATCTTCCTCTCATTTCTCTTAGTTAAGAAAGACAGCAAACAATTGCGGCCAGAATTTGTTAACAAAATCAAGCTCGTTAACCAGAGACTTCACTATCAAAAGAGGTACAAGGCAAATTTTAAAGATTTTGATTTTAATGACACTTTTTTAGTTTGGAAATTAAATAAGCCCGCTATTATTAACACATAAGGAGGCAGAAGCTAAATAAAATTTTCAGCTTTTAAGAAGCTACTTCTTCAGTTAAAGTATAATTTGATGTTGATTGCCTATTTAGTACTTAAAATGCTTTGTTTTTATTGTTTAGCGAGCAACAAAAATGGTTTTATTGTTATCACTTTGTTATTGACAAAATAATCAAGGATCGCATTAGGAGCGCCATAAGCCGTCACCTCATGTAAAATCTTAATATTTATAGCCTTTTGCTTATGATATGTTGTTATAACATTATAAAAGTTTCATATTCCTGTATGGGATTTGTTAATTTATACCATCTTTTTTTGTTATGATTTTGGATTGCCATTATTATCAATTTTTTAAATAAATCTGTCACTCGTGTTTCTGTCCTATCTGATTCCAATGACCATAATAAAAAAATAGATTGTTTGAAACTATAATATAACATTCTAACGGAACAGAATTTAAACTCCAAATAATTAAATTTTATACAAAATTAATGGGTATGTCCGAAATGGTGTATGCGTTAACATGGAAAATGACGTTATTGCACTATTTAAAGTAAAATTTTTGGTACTGATTATTAACTTACTTTATGTTTAATAATTTATATATTTTATTAGAAAAAGTTGATAGGTTTATTAATGTACGTATTTGTTTATTTATGGAAAACCTAAGTCATAAAATTATGCGGGTTTGTCATTGAACAAAGACCATCCACATGATGTCATGTTAGGAACCAATGTTAACCCCGCAATGAAACCTAACTGACCTGTTCCACTTCCGCAAATTCCGCAATGCAATTTACTTAAGTGCGTGACAAAAATACCATATTTATAATTAAAATAAACTTCTAAGTATAACCGACATTTGAAACTTAGACGTAAATACTCCCGATTGAAATGGGGCGTATGAGTCAAGTTGTCAAAAAACAAAAATTTGTATGGGCCTGTAGGCGTTTACGCCCTTGACTCGATAATTTTAAAACTTACAACCTCAAAATTTCTGATAACAGGATTCCATCCAGGATGTAAAATAAATTATCTGTTTTGATCATGAGTGTTATAGTAATCGTATAAGTCATCTAACTTAAAAACATAAAAGTGCTCTGGGCATAAACACCACATTAAAACCAAAATTAAAAGATTTTAGGGCGTATCAGTCAAGTTGTTTTATAATACTGAAATATATGTGGGCCTAAACGCCTTTGAGTTGTTAATTTTATAAACGAAAAGGCTTTTACGCCCTTCAAATTTCTGACAAGAAGTTTCTTTACTTATACGACCAAAAAACTTAAAATATTGTGTTTACAGGCCTCGACATGAAGGGGCGTAAACACAACTTTTATCGGAATTTTAGAACTTTGAGTATACAGATCGATAGAGAAAAAAAAACTGAGTAAGATGACATTAAAATCTCATTTTCGCCAAAATGGCGGTTACGCCCTTTGAGCCCCAAGGTATCGATATGTTGTATATATTGATGACAATCTAATTTAAAAAAAAAACATGGGAAAGAGCAGCTGTGGCCAATTTGCAAAAATAAACATTAAAATATCGATTTTTTAAAGTTATCATAACGCATTTTACAACTCTAATGTGAAATCGATTTCCGCATTACATCCCGCGCTGTCGCAAATATTAATTCCACGCCGGATTCCACAGGTAATTGAAACGACAATATTGGCCGACCAGCTAATTTAAACGACCAAATTTGATGGTCAACTGACTGTTTAATGAAGCAACTGAGCTTGATTTATGCGACTCAATAACGTTACAGATCACTATCACGATGGACACGTTTCGACTAGTTTTAATCGCCGAATTCGCTCAGAGCCCAATTTCATGAACGCGACAGGCGAGGTGACAGTGACAATTCGCCGTACATTACCGTGTCGACAAGTAATTCTACAGACTTACAGATTTAACATCATAGTGGGCAAGCAATGTGTACCGAATTGTCACTGTCACCTGTCGCCTGTCGCTTTTATGAAATTAGACCCTGGATGAACTCCGGCAAAGAGCTTGGATATTTTTTCATTTTAGCTAAGTAAACCAAATTTATATGAGTTTTTGTTGCGTCATAGAGTTGTAAAAATATAAACATTTTATGACAGCTAGGATAAATTAAATAGGGACTTCCTTAGTCCATCACATGTTTAAAAAAACTATGACAGATATGCCATTGACAGTTTACTTGTCAATGACGGCGTTCCGTCATATGGAAGGAAGATAAAATAACTATGTGAAGTAATTCCATTTACATAATTTTTTAAAGGCAAAGGTATAGTTACTGAATTTCCCTGTATGTGTTCTTTTATTTTTGCTAACTTGTGTGAATCAATAAAGAGTATTTGTTATTGTTGTTGTTGTTACTGAAAAATGGCTTCGTCTGCTTGACTATAATTCAAAACAAATACCTACATAAATATGAGTGAAGAACCAGTATTAAAAATAACGTAGATAGGAGCTTATTTTATAAAGTAAACGTTAGGCATTAGGTTATCGCTTCAAATGATTTTATCCCAAAAACTTTAGGTACACCTAATGATCTGGGGGGTGATTCTCTAAGGGTGGTAGTTACAGATCGTACTCAAGTTCCACTTTGATACTGGATTAGTACCAAACTGGAACTGGATTACGATCATTAACTGTTAGTAAGTATAATTTATGGTATAGACATTAGAGACTTTATGTAACTTCGCAGTATACTGCTTGAACCTATGTAATTTATAGTATAAAAAAGTTAACATCTTCTACCCCTTAGGTAGCATGGGTGTCCTCTACCAATTTGGCTATGAACATGGCAACTTATTGTCCAGTTATTTCGTGTATTAATAAATGCTAATAATAATAATGAGCTGGTTGTAGGATCTCGTGCAAAGTCCGTCCGGATAGCTACCACCAATTTGCTCGTTAATCATATCGCTAAGCGGCAGTGCTTGCGCTGTTGTGTTTCGGCGTGGAGAGCAAGACAGCCGGTGTAATTACTGGCACATGAGGTATTCCATCTTAGCCCTCTAGGTTGGCAACACACCTGAAATTGCGGGTGTCTATAGGCGGTGGCGATCAGTTACCATCAGGATCATTGACCCACTTGCTTATTTGCCGTCCTATTTTATATATATAAAAAAAACACGATAGAAGTCTTATTTGTTAGTAAATTCCAAGTATAAGCATAGTATAGCAAGTATAAGTAGGTAAAGCAAGACAGATTCCTCGACGTTGAATTAGACTCTGGTACGCTTAGCATGAAGCAAACTTGTTTTCAATAAAAAGAAAACGAGCAAAATACGAAAAAAAAAACTTAAAGGTAAGTCACCACCGCCCACAGACACGTGGCACACCAAGGAGATTGCAGATGCGTGGGCAACCCAAAGGATTTCATGGAATACCTCAGCTACAATACTTTTGCTGCCGATGATATCAAAATGACGTTATTTTTTTAAGCAGGATGTTAATAAACTGGAACAAATTGCCTTGCTACTCCGCGAAACCGCAGACCGAAGAGATAAATGTTTAGAGCAAGATAATTCCGCAAAGAAATTCCTGAATCTATTAATGAAACAGGATATTTTTTGCATTGTGTGCCAACTGTGGAATAAAACTGATAGAATTAATTTAATTTTACTACACATAATACCAAGTAAATCTTTCTACGAACACTCAAAGCAATATGATCCTTGAACTTCCTTTATTCTTTTACGCTGCTTAGAGAGAAACACCCAGAAAACATTGCAAAGAACACATTTGAAATTCAGTTTTTTAAACCGGGCCTTCTAAAGCCTACGGATAGCTATCGCCGTAATAGATAAGCCTCGTTATTCTTTTAATTTAGCACAACAAAGGATAAAAGAGTTGTGTCGCTTATCTACATTGCAGATTGAGCTGTAAAGGACCGCCCTTCAACCTAAAAGGTTACACAAATGAGAATGCCCATCACGTCCGTATGCCTCATAAAGGATAAGTTTGCGGGCCAAGTTTCGATGTCGTCGTTTAGGAGTTTTTTTCAAATGATTCTGTGACAAAACACACAAAAAGCCACGGAGACCTCGTTCGCTCTTTAATTTCAGACGTGGTCCCCTTAAGCGGGCGCGTGACATCGATACAGGGTCGTATTCTAAGTCTGGAATGAAAAATTGTTTTTTTTTATTTGGTTCAGACTTTGTAAGTCATTGAGAATGTCTGTAAAAAGCATTTTAGTTTTTCCCAAGGAGCAGGGGCAGAATAGAAAGATGGCGGAATGAGGACACGTGTTGTGAATGTGTGAGGATGCACTCACAAAGACGAGGAGCTAAAAAGAGAGTTATTTGCCCAGCAGGTTTACTTTTAAAGTTTTTAACCATTTTTGCTTTGATTTATGTTTATTTTTATTAAGAGCTATAATAATCTTCTAGAGTGAACTAGCTTTCTTAATTAGCTGAGGCATTAAAGATGGTCATTGGGTGCTTTTTATCCCAAGAAAAGGTCATTATGAGAAAATATTTACTTAATGCACAAACTAGAGTCCACCCGAATGAAGTCGCCGACGGGAGACAGTACCATATAAGAGTTTGTCGATATTTTTGTCATCGAAAGTAACTGAATTTTTTATCATTCCTCTACAATACCACCCGCGGTTGATTAAGCAGTTTGGATGCTGGCTCGCCGCGCCGTCGTCTCGTCACAGACGATATAGCTTTGTACTCAGGTTAACCAACAACAACTAAGCAGCCATAGTGAAAAGGTTCACGTACTTCCTCCTGCTTAGCTTTATGGGATTTGGTGATAAAACAAAATATCAAGCCTCTCAGGGTTCGTTAGTTATACGAGGCAGGGACTTGGCCGTGTTTTGGGAAATGTTTTGAATAAACTTAAGACCGATTACACTGAAAAACAAAATTAGTTCCCTTTACTCGAGATTCTGTTTAATGGTAATCATTAGCAATCGAAGTTATTTTAAGGTATCAAAATAGTTTATTTAGGTAACAATAAATGTTCCTACATTTGATAAGTCAATTACTAAAGACAAATTTGGTATTTAAAATTTTAAGACTAGTTACACTTGTAAATTTTATAAAAAAGTCTGTTATACGGATAAAAGTAGTATTTAATTTTATTTATGTAGATCTAAGTAAATTTACAGTTTTCAAGTCAGGTAGTATTCAAACTGGTTTAATGCTGGATAATTAGTTATTTTGGTAAAGTGCATATTATAAAAATATTTTGTTAAAATTTTTTACTTCAGTGCTAATTAGGGACGTGAAGTGGCGAGAATATGCTATCGAAATTAATTAAAAATAATAAATATGGGATTTTTGTTGTTCGAAACACCATAAGTATTATGATTGCAAAGTAGATGAAGCATTGACATAATTATTAATAATTACTCTCACATTTACATACTGTTAGATGGAGACGCACACCGACGTCGCTGCACGCACACAGGCAACGCCCAGCGGCGTGGTTGGAGCTGGCTCAGAGCAGAAGACTCGTCCACTGGCCCGGCAGCCGCGCAACGCATCACACGCACATTCTATTGAGTTCAGATATTGTCACGTGATCGAGAAATAAATATTTTGTACCTACATCGTTTTAATTTAATTATATTTGCTTTTATAATAATTTGTTAGTTTGTTTATGTCTTACTTCAAACAGATCTTTTTAATCCGCCACTATCTGAAATTTAAGACACAAAATGTCAAAACTATTATCACAGTCTTAAGACGAATGTCACTGTCCCTTCCACGCTGTATAGTTTTTAAATAGTTAGTGAGCGATATAGACATGTCCGATAAAAGTATATCGACGGTTATAGGGTCAATTAATACAAAGTTAAGTATAGATGGAACGAGTAAAGTCAGCTTAAATTAGATACACAATTTAATCATTAATTATATTAGCTACAGACTGCAGCATCCCAGATCATGATTAACAAAGTTGCCAAACCACCAGCAATCAACATCATAAACCAAACTATTGTTCAAGCTCAGACCAGCACACCTCAAACTTATCAGTATCGCAGTGAATGCAATTAAAACGTGAACTAGATGAAACCGGTTTAGCTGACACGGTCGTCTCAAGACAATGCAGTCTCCATTAGTAAGTACCGAACGCCCCAACAATGGTCGAACGAACAATGAAACATTTTCCCTTACAATGGCTTTTCCTGAATATTGTATTTGACTGTACATTGTCTCCGAACGTTAATAGCGCGGATGCTTAAACTCCTACCTACTTGAATTTCACCAAGTTTGAGTAATACTTAAGTTTCCTTAGTTCAGGACTCTTACAGAAGTTTTGACGTTCACTCATACATATTTAAGGAGAGCGCAAATGAATGAAGTAATTCAAGCTGCGTGAATATGAATATGAATATATGGAACTATCTTTAAGCAAACACGTTCAAGATGCTTCCGAGTAATGGTATAGTTCACGTGGACTCTTCGTCTTTGCTATCTTAGCGTTACTAACTTTCAGCAAACTTAGTGAATTAATTTTAATTCCTTTGCAACTCTTGTTACATAGAACACGTCTTAATTTAACATTTAGCTACATTATGCAGGTTTTTAAAGTAATATTTCTAGACTGAGTTGTAGAGGGGAAAAGTCCTTTTAACGTCTCGGGGTAAATGTTTTTAGTTGAAATGCAAATGGAATGGTACCTAATAAAGAAAAGAGGAAAGAGCGAGACAATTTGAATTATTTTCTCAAACAACAATAAGTTTACTTCAGCAGGTATAAAGCACGGTGAACTCAAACAAAATCTTCACTAATCTTATATATTGCATAAACTTTTTTATCCGTTGTAATAGATTTTTATCCAGATATATTTTATTATTTTTTACTCTACTGGACAGGACAGGGAATCATTTTTATTAAAATAATTTTGTTTTATCGTCATTTTAGTACGCGTAAATTTTAACGTATAACATTTTAATTAACTTCAAACTTAAGTTGATCTTTCGTCCTTACTAATTTTAGTTGGTAGGTAAATAGGTTAGATTAGTCAGGTACCTAATTATTATGTTAGGCAGAAATAGCAAACTATCCAGAAGTTAGAACTTTGTTCAGAATTTATAGTGATGCGTAATGTGGCAATAGGTTTCTGGATCTCTCACACACAGAGTACAAATTAGAAGACCAAGGTCCGACTTCATACCGGTATCAATGAGAGTGTGACTGATGATTATAATTTGCAAAAAGTATATGAAACATTAAAATATGCAACTGCCGAGATGTATATGTATCATCACCATCATTTTCAGCCAGCTTACGTCCACTGCTGAACATAAGCCTTTCCAGGAGAGCGCCACCAAATACGATCCTCCGCTTTCCGCATCCAGCCGCTACCGGCCACTCTCTTGAAAATGAGGAATGTATATGTAGGAAGCGAGAGAAGAATGTCAGGACCGGAGCAAATAGCGTTCTTTAGTGTCTGACTACCCCAAAGGGTAACAGGCGTGAGCTTAGAATAATAACTAGCTTTTTTTGTACCCTATGTACGGACATAGATCTCAGCTATGTTCATGCCAAATTTCAGGACGATTGGTGCAGAAGCTAGGCTGTTAAAGTGACAAACAAAGTCAATTTCCCATTCATGATATTAGAATGGATTATAAATTATGCGAGTCAATGAGGATGCGGATTAAATTTTCACATACCATAAGATAAGATAAGATAAAATTCATTTATTTCTCAACATCAGCATTAAGGTATACGCTACAAATGTGTCAAATATACAAAAAAACAGATAATAAGATCGTCCAGGTTTGATACACAATTTGCTATAGCATCTTACATTTAAGTATTTTCATTTTTATATTGTTTAATAATAATAAATACACTCCTTAGAAATGTGTTGTTTTATGTTGTATATATAATTAATACAACAAATCAGCAATTACTTTGTTACAGTATTAATTTAGTTCCGAAATTCCCAAATTCAGAAAATGTCATGACATGTCAGTAATTATGATTATTCATAATTATTAGATAGATATTCATTCAAGGTGTACAGCGTTTTTTCAAGGAGCAGTATTTTGACGTGTTGAAGGAAAGTGTTAGTGTTGTTCATTCATATTCTGAATAGTGGATCCGGTTTACGTAGAGGTACTATAAAATATACAAATCTCATGCAGCATCTCATAATTTTACGAAGACTTGCTGCTCACGTAGCGGCAGACGTGACAATTGCCCACGACTGTTTCTGCAAGTTGGCACTTCTGGGATGGCGTAATGTACAGGGTGAAAGCGAGTGTGCTTGGGACGAAATAGTGGCCATAAGAGTGCGGTACTTTTGTGATAATAGTCTGTTAAATATCTATGACTTACATAATAATATGTTCATGTTACAAACTGGAACAAATTATCTTGCTACTCCGCGATAACAGATATGTCTAAAATACCAGCGTCTATGCAAAATGTGTTTATTTTCATGCAAACCCACACTTTTTTATAACATACATTAAACCGACTCCACTATTTACTCAATCAAATATCATATTGTATAATGTTAAATAATTAATAGATCCAGGCGTCACTTTGCAGACGTCCGTATCAACAAAGTGAAACAAATTACCTTGCTCCGCAAAACCAGTGTTATAACACTGGTTCGCGGAGTAGTAGGGCAATTTGTTCCAATTTGTATTGTTTTACATTTTAAATGTAACAAGGTCATGATTTTCAGGCATTACTTGTGGTATTGATGATCTCTAGCAGTTAATCTTTGGACCAAACAGACATGTTGACGTAGGTGGAAAAAAGGTCACTTTAAAAAAAACTCAAAGAAAAAGTATAAGTTATTTTCTCTACCTTCTAAATTCTTAACCATAGTACCCGACAACGAAACTTCTGGAAATAATTAAAAAATAACACAACGTGTGCTATAGAATTTAAGCGTTATAATGGTACAAACATATCTGATTCAACCTAAAATCTAGAAGGATATAAAAAAATAGAATATTATAATAACAAACTGGAACAAATTACCTTGCTACTCCGCGACAACACGATCGACGCGCGTTTCGCCTCTGTACGAGGCATCACGCAAAACGAAACGCGCGTTGATCGAGTTGTTTAGTGTTTAGTGTTGGTGGTGTGTAGTTGAGTCTGTGTGATATATGTTGTTTCGTGTGGAAGCGGAGGAGGGTGGGTTTTTGCATGAACATATATGTGTCGCACAGACGGAGCTAACTTGCACGAGCACGGCACTGGTTTCGCGGAGTAGCAAGGTAAATTGTTCCAGTTTGTTGAAATGGAGCTCCGCAAAGTAACGCCTGAATCAATAAATTATTTAGAATATAATAGTAAAATTAAATGGCCTCTCGTCAAGAAACCAAGTCTACATCTACACTAATATTATAAAGAGGAAAGATTTGTACCTATTTTTGTATGTTTGTATGTTTGTAATGAATAGGCTCAAAAAGTACTGGGCCGATTTAAAAAAGTCTTTCACCAATAGAATGCTACATTCTTCCAATTTGACATAGGCTACATTTCATTTTGAAAAAAATTAGGGATCCTTGGTAAAATTTGAACAATGTAACCGAAGGTGTAGAAAAATGAGTCTTAAAATTGATTGTACCCGTGCGAAGCCGGGGCGGGTCGCTAGTATTTAATAAACGTGAAAAATACTGCAAGTTGACATAGTTTTCACATATTAGTTCAGATTAGTTTACATTTATGACGAATTGTTGCACCTGTAACGAATAAGTATTAAACAGCGAGCGGATGTCTGTCTCTGTACTATAAAAACCGGAGATAAGTATTTGTTTCATCATCATCATCATCATCATATCAGCCACAAGAAGTCCACTGTTGGACATAGGCCTCCTCCAGTATTTGTTTATATTATGGTAAAAAATCTACAAAATCTAACTAAGTAGAATTTCGGTACATTCTATGAAATTATAGTTTATTGCATGTTTTTAAGCACTTTTTGCACACGTTTACATATTTCTTCGATTATTTCCAAATGACAGTTCTGTTATTACCCGACTGCGCAACGCTAGGAGGAGGATTACTGGGAAGATTTGAGCCGGTCTAAATTTTTAATGGGTTGGGACTCCTGTTGAAATTCATGAAACTATTGCAATTGTGTAGGTATTCAACATTACTTAACAGAACTTCAGACTACTGGTCTTGTTTTAGTCTTTTCAGTTTTGATTTACTTTTTACGCAGTTGGGTTTTTTGATTTCTTAAATTAATTTCTAACGGCTTTCTAAAATCTGTAATCTTTACTTTCTCTAGAATTCTACAGAACACAAGAAATAAACGGGAATGATTTACAACTTGTTAGGTTTAATTTCCGCATTAGATACCCTATTTACATACCTTGCTAGTAAATTACCAGTCTAGACCGGGTTTCTAGGTTTCAACGTTAATATTAATTATGTATAAATCTTACGTTATTGTTCTGGCAAAGTGCTTAATTGTGTTCCTGCGCTTTATGGTAATTGTATATTAAATGCCTATTTTCGTGAAAATTAAGGTATTTTTCGATAAGGAAACTTATGTGCTGATTCGGCATATGAGAAAGCACAACGTTGTAATTTAAGTTTGAAAGAAATACTTTGTGTAAATAAAGTTTGTCGAAATATCACATATTTATTTGAATATCATAATTTCAAGAATTTTATATTTAAAATCAAGTGAAGGCAACGTGAACAGATAAACATACAACTGTTTACTTTTGATGGAAATTATTAAAAGCTATTCGATTGAAATCTAATTTAAAATAGGAGAAGAAAGAAAGAAAGAAAATATTATTTAGGCAAAGAATAAGAAACTAAGCCGCCGCCAAGCAACAGTGCTTGCACTGTTGTGTTCCGGCGTGGAGAGCAAGACAGCCGGTGTAATTACTGGCACAAGAGATATTCCATCTTAGCCCTCTGGGTTGGCGACGCATCTGCACTCTCTTTGTTGTTGCAGGTGTCTATAGGCGGTGGTGATCACTTACCATCAGGTGACCCACTTGCTTGTTTGCCGTCCTATGTTGTATTAAAAAAAAAACTAAAAGAATAAAGACAGAAAATTACACAGCTGATGCTGAAATTAGCATTAATTTAATTTATAATTATAGCTATGGATAACTCAAAATCGCCGAACAGGATTATGCTTTACTCGGAAAAGGCCATAATAAAGTTCATCATTACCATCATCATCATCTCAGCCACAGGAAGTCCACTGTTGAACATAATAGGCCTCCTTCATGGATTCCCAAAGTGACCGGTTGGAAGCAGCATGCAGCCAGCGCCTTCCTGCCACCTGTATGAGGTCATCGGACCATCTTGGGGCTGGTAGTCCTACGCTGAACTTGCCAATACGCGGCCGCAATTCGAGAACTTTTCGACCCCATCGGCCATCAGTTCTCCGTGCTATGTGCTTTGCCCACTACCACTTCAACTTGCTAATCCGCTGGGCTACGTCGGGTATAATAAAATTATTAAATAATAAATATATAGTTAATTAAATGGTTAACTATATATTTATTATATTCTTTATCTGCTTCTTTACATAGTATTAATTCTCGATTCTCATGGTGTTCCTTTGGCTGGTTATTTCTAAACCAGGCGTCGGATTTTGATGGTTTTCACAGTAATTTAGCAATCTTATACACAAGGTTTTATGTACACTCAAGGAATCTAATTTACAACCCACCTAAGGTTCAATATCATATAGCAAACTGTCACCATAAGAGCTAACTAGAGCAAAACGTTAGACATATCCACCCTAATGCATTGCGAATGTCTGACAACATTTCAGCGAAATGGGAACGGAATTAAATTTATTGACTGTATTAACAAAAGAAAAAACCTTGCATTATTATTTTTTTATTAAATACGTCACCATTGTGCGTACATTAACGGCGCCATCTCTCGTCAGCTGACGGTAGCTGTAAAGGTACCCAGTTGAATATGATAACTTGTTAAAAGTTTCATATAGATGACACCGAGGGTAGTTGTACCCTTAAAATCAATAATGTAATGACCGTAAGACGAAGCACAAATTCGCATGGTAGGGCAGCGGCAGTGTGGCGAAACTGGAAAACGCAAGGCACGGAATGCTAATGTTGCAGGTTCAAGTCCTGCTATTGCCCTAATTTTTCTTTGTGTTGTCATTACAATTTTAATTTAAATACGTCCTCAAAATTTACATACCCCTCGGATATCACATTAATACCCCAATAGTAGGAGTTTATTCGACCTCAGCATTGTCGTTATGGTCAAAGCACTACCCGCTAATGGGCGCGGTAAATACTTGAGTGCACTAGAGAAGGGAACGGCTATTTTCTGTTAAAATATTACCCCTTTTAGGATTAGACGTAGGTAGGGTTGGGGTGTGTACGAGTTGGGTAGTCTAAGAGACAGGCTTTTTTATAATAGCAACTTCGCGTCCATTGGCAGAATAAGAACTTCCTAAGTAGCAGCTGTTAGCCGCTATATTTAATTAAACTATAATTATGTGTCAAACTCTTCTTATTCGATATCAATATGATTACTTCACTAAATAGTTTTATTAATGATTTATAATTTATTAAGGATATTTTTAAAACAAATGATGTTTATATAATCTTAGCTTCACTTAAAAGGATTTTCATTTGAGTAACCTGTTCTCTGACAGTGCTGCCATCTGTATTGCTTATAAAATACCTGATTTTCGAAATATAGATGCATTCTGTCCTTGTATTAAGTGGTGAACGGTGATTCAATAAACAAGAGACGTTAATCTGGAAAATAAGTTGTTTCCTTTGCTGAAATCCCTTGATGTTCAACACACTAAAGGCTGCTAGGAAAGCGTTTCTGTCCCCTGTACTATAAAAAATACAAATGCTATAATTTGAGATAATTGTTGAGTTTTTCATACAAAATAGTGACGAATATGTTAATTTGTAGGTACCTTAAGTTTTATGGTACGGTCAGCCCTGACATTTTAGTAACTGTTACTGAATATAACGAATTCAAGAAACTCACATTTTATACGTTACTAGCTCAAGGTTCTTAAGTGTGTAACTATTTCTGAGGTTGACTGTACAGGCTCCTAGGCCAACCAACGTAATGTCGCTCCGTCAGTCGTCCCAGGTATACAGTGAGTGTTCAGGACTCCTTAGGTTTAAATGACTTGTTTTTACAGTAGAGTTTTTTTTATTTGATTTAATATTCTTGTTAAAAGAAATGTCTATGTCTTCTTTTAGTCTCAAATAAACCGGTTTAACGGGAAGTTGTTAATTTTGTTTCTATAAACGATTTCGAACCTAAAACCCCTTATTTCAACTTCTGGAGACCTAAGTTTAGTTTCTGCCCATTGATATGTTAAATGTTTCTGCAGTTTTAAAGTCGGCGTATGATTAACCGATACTCATAAATTGTTATGTATGAAAGACCATACTTACCTAGTAATTTCAAAATCCTGCTTACAGTTTAGGCTTGAAATGATTCCAAAAATATACGTTAATTCGAAAACATAACCCTCCGTTTTGCCTGCAATCAGGTAAAAATATAAACGTAGTGCAATGGTTTTTAGAACGATAAATTAGAAATTTACAAACAGCTGTCTGTAAATTCTCCATTGTAACAGTTATACTTGCACTATTTTTTGTACTTACAATAAAAATCAAGCAATTTTTCTAACTACGTGGCAACCCTAATCCAAAGAGCGGGCCAACTGCGGCCGAGTGATGTTTTTACGCTTAATGCAGTGTCGGAGTTATGTCGGATAGTAAAATAAGAAGCCTTTACTATTGCGTGTTTATTTAACCCATTTTTTTTATAAAATAGGAAGGCAAAAAAGCAAGTGGGTCACCTGATGGTAAGTGATCACCACCGCCTATAGACATCCTCAACACCAAAGACATTGCAGCCAACCCAGAGGGCTAAGATGGAATACCTTTTGTGCAATACACCGGCTGTATTGCTCTCCACGCTGGAACACAAAAGTGCAAGCACTGCTGCTTTGCGGCAGGAGTAGCGAGCAAGATGGTGGTAGCGATCCGGACGGGCCTCGCACAAGGCCCTACCACCAGCAATATATGGCGTAGGATGTTACATTCTAAAACTAAAATGGACTACACTAGTATCACATCCAAGCGATTAACGGAGTTACTGACGGGGTCAAATTGAAAACGTTACCATTATTTGAATACTAAATGTCAGTTTCGTAACGGTTTTGTAACAATTCATATCAGTTTACTAATTAAATCGTTACTAAAAGCTTCGATTATGATAGTCCTTAATATTTTTAAAATCTTACATCCGCGCTATATTCGGTTAATAAACACGTACAATCAAAGTAGGTCGGTGTTGCTGATCTATATCAATTTAGTAATAAAATACAATTACATTTGTTACAATTTTAATTTAATAATTTGAATGTTAAAAACATTTAAAAAATAAAAATCGAAAGAAATTTCAGTTACAAAATTTAATAACAAAAACGGCGCCATCTCTCGTCAGCTGACGGTAGCTGTAAAGGTACCCAGTTGAGTTTATACTCATTTAATAATTTGAATGTTAAAAACATTAAAAAAAAAAAATCGAAAGAAATTTCGGTTACAAAATTTGATATTTATTACTTTAGTGACAGTACCAGGTTTTTGACCTTACATACGTTTTCAGTACTTTCACAAAGTGCCGCTGTCACAGTTTCGCAGTGCGTTTAATTAAATTGCGCTGCTATACAGTTTGTCTCGTTTAAATCGGTCAGTATGGGAAAGTCTGAAACTAGACGACATACGAAGATCTGTTCTTAGGAACCATGTCATCGATTTTAATAAGAAGAAAAACTGCATTCATACATATAAAAAAAACCTATACTCAGCTCGGTAATCGAACCCGGTTGTTTTGAAAAAATAAACTTACACTATTTCTATTTAGAAAACGATTGTTCAGAATTTCCCACACTGACCGATTTAAATGAGACAGCCTGTATCAACATTCATGCAAAAACCCACCCTTCTCCGCTTCCACACGAAACAACATAATATCACACATGCTCAACTACACACCACCACCACTAGACACTAAAACCACACGATCAAAGCGCGTTTCGCCTTTATACGAGGCATCATCAAGATCTACCAGTACGACCGTTCTCTACTTGAACGAATGGCGTACACCCTGTATAATATATAGGCTGCAGAGAGTTTAGATAATGAGTACAAATTGAAGCAAATAATAATCTTGACAGCCAAGGTTTGGCCGCCAACTTCATAACCGGCCGGCAACTCTTGGCCGCTAACTTCATAACCGGCCGGCAACTCTTGGCCGCCAACTTCATAACCGGCCGGCAACTCTTTGCCGCTAACTGCATAACCGGCCGGCAACTCTTGGCCGCCAACTTCATAACCAGCCGGCAACTCTTGGCCGCTAACTTCACACCGGTAGCTACTAGCATTTACGTGGTATCAGGAACAAGAATAGAATTGTTCATGAATTACTCGAACTCTAAATGTAGGTTAGATTCTTCTTGCGTTGTAATGAATATTCGAAGCATGATTAGAAGATTCATTTTATTTCCTTTACAACTATTTTACTCAAATATCACTAAAGATAGAAATAAAAAACGGAAAGGTAAAAACATTTTGAATTGAATACAAACAACAGAGAAAAGAAAGAAAAGAAAAGAAGTTTGTTTAATACGTCACTATAAGATGTGAAAGAGAGAGAAAGTGTGAGAAAAGGAAAATAAGATAGCGATTGGAATAATAAGAGTTGGACGAATAACTTCAAACCTTTATCGGTAAATACAATCAATGTCAGGGTTCAATAGGAATTAAGATTTTGGAATCACGATGATCATAAGAAACTGATTAGCGATTACGCCAAATATTTCCAAGAATTAAGTCTAGACGCATAAAATTACCAAAGTTTCCATCACAGCTAGCGCTAAGCAGAAATGTGATCCCATCATCTAGATTTTCAATAACCTGGCCTCAAAGAGATCGTTCATAAATGGAATTATTCAATCTTATTTAAATAGAAGAAAGTTTTCATTCACCCGCCGTCTGTGAAATGCAATCAATAGTTTCGAAACTTCCTTTTTCATTTAAATGAATCTTCTGCGCGATTCAGTAAGTTTTTAAGGGGCTTCTTTGAACTTTTCTTGACTGTTTATGAGGGGTGGAGCCATTTCGGTATTGCTTATCTTGCTGCCCGATGTCAAATGAAATGTCAAATGCGCATTAGCATTCAAATTATTAAATGTAAATGCTATGCAATGAACTTGGCAATGTGGCGAAACTGACAAACGCACGGCATGGAATGCTGAGGTTGCGGGTTCATAACTATCCCTATACAAAAAACTTATGTCATTCTGACTCTCCGTTACGAAGTGATGACGGACAAACAAACAATTTTAATATGTATGAGGTCATAGACATCAAGAGTAGATTGACCAATTTCACCTTCAAAATTTTAGTTTTATTTTCACTCAACTCTCTAAAGGACAACTAATGATTAAACAGGCGCTGGCGTCCCAAAACACTCACCGACTCTAACAAAACTCACGAAGTTATTTCACACAATAAAATCACGTAACGCAAACGCATGCGTCCATGTTAAATTCATCAATGCCTGGATTGAATAATCGCACCGGTCACCTGCCAATTACCCCGGCTGTACGGGCGCAATTTATTGTGGACCCCCCAGGGGTGGGATTGTTGAAGCGGTAGATAATTTTGCTACTGACCATTGCGTTTATTATTTAATGCCATAAATCTTTAAATTAGCTTAAACGTATAGTCGGCCAAGAAATTGCTTCACCGCTTTTCGACCGTGTTACAACGAGATAAGCTTCAAAAGTGGTCAAGAAATTCGGCACTTGACACCTTAAACCAAATGGCGTGAAAGTGATAAATTATTATAGATCGTCATTTTAAAATAATATATATATATATATATATATATATATATATATATATATATGTGAGACTGAGTGTAAAGGAGCGTAAGATGATGAACGAAGGTGTAAGAGAGTTAGCATCAGGGTTGTATGAACGAGTGTGAAAGAGTCAGTAGATAAGAATGTAAAGGATTTGAATGTTTTAAATATAGAAGGTTTAAGAAAAATAATTTGGAATGATTTTTATTTTATATTAAAAGACGTTTAAGATTATTAAGAAGTGTTTTCTCTTCAAATTTAACATCCCACACACACCCACACATATATATATATATATATATATAAGCTGTATAATATTAGTGTATGGTGATTTCAAGTTTCCTGATGCAGAAGTTTCAATACCTAACTGGTGTCAAAAGTGAGGTCATGCCAAACGGCTTGCATTAATTTAAAACGTTTGAAGCACTACAGCTGTACAAATGGTTTGTGAAATGAATAATGTATTATGTACCTATTGCTTTCAATTACCTGTAGAACAGTTGGCGAAAAGCATATCGCTGGGGAGATTGGCAAAGATTAGAGTTTAGGATAAGGTGGCAGTTTAAGTTGATGAGAATTAATAAATCAGTTAAGTGTAAGTCGAAATCAAAGGGCAGCGTAACACCGCTTCATTAATATACTTGTGATAATATTTACTAAAAATACGTTTTGGTAACAAGAATACTGAACTGTAAACAAAAACATATCCCTGCTATTTGTATTAAGCCTGTATTGTATTTTATTTTAGATTGTGCGCTGTAGTTACATTAATATTTTTACTTAGTCATCTCTATTCCCGTTCCTTACGCTAGAGCTCTTTAAAGATTCGACGGACGGACAGACGGACGGCGCAGGCTTAATAAAAGAGTGCATAAAAGAGATTTCTTGAAAAAACAATTTCTTATACTACCCATATTCTCCGACTGAAACTGTAAAACTACTTACTGTCGAAAACAATTGCAAATCGAATACTGTCGAAACAGTAACCAGTAAATACTATGCGTGACCAACTGAACAAACTGTCGATCTAGTTTTTTCTATTGTATGGGGTGTGAAAGGTTAGTGAACGGATTGCATGCTCGCAATGTTCGATATTGCACGAATGTGAACACGCTTTATATTGCAAATTTAATGCGCACCCTGTGTATCATGGTATGATTTAGGTTTATACAAACAAACTAACAAAGTTTACCTCTTTATATAGTTGTAGTTGTGTAGATGTAGATGTGTAAATGTAGACAAGTACATCATAAAGTTTGCAGTATAGATGTACGACAAAGACAAAGTTTATTACTCCATAACGGATTTTTTAAATGACAATTTTGAATGATTTTTTTTGTTTATAATTTTTTTATTTAAATTGACTATATACGATTCTGAACTAATTTCAATAAATTAGTTCAGAATCGTATATAGTCAATTTAAATAAAAAAATTATAAACAAAAAAAATCATTCAAAATTGTCATTTAAAAAATCCGTTATGGAGTAATAAACTTTGTCTTTGTCGTACATCTATACTGCAAACTTTATGATGTACTTGTCTACATTTACACATCTACATCATTGTTGAATTACATAATTATAGTCAATACTATAATTATGTAATTCAACAATGATAATGAATTGTGAGCAATATTTGCGAACATTGATAATATGACTTTCAATTGTAATTATGATATACATATTTGATATTATCTCATGTAATTTCTTTGATTTCCTTTCTTTCCATGTGCATGTGCATGTTAGAGGAAACAAAAAATAGATTTGTACACCCACACTTGTGGGTATAGCATAGAGGCTCAACATATTTAGCAACCCTACCATCTGTCACTATACCTATGTCAAACAAATAAACGTATTTCATTTCATTTCATTTCATTTACGGTTGACGAATGTCAAGTTTTGTCACTTTTGCACTCTATCAAAATACAGTAAAGTGCTACGATGGCAAATCTGAATATTAAGATTTGTCATTGTAGTACCTGATTGTATTAATTGTCTTGAGTTTGTTTATTCAATAGCATGTACTCTCGCCATTTATTTATTGCTTAAGGAAAACAAGCAATAAGTTACGTGATGGGAAGACTAGCTGATTCGTTGCTGGACTTTAGGTCCTCTCCCTTTGACCTCCGGTTCTCACTTACCGTACGAAATGTGTGACTAGCAGTCTGGCTTTACCATAATTGTCTAGTTTTTTTTTACTCTTTGACAGTAGTCGTTAGTGGTGCAAAGTCACGTAGAATAGGTTTTTTGAAGCCCCTTTTAAAATATGAATAGCATCCGAATTCAAAAACCATCAAAATATGAATACGAAATTACGAATCATCCAGATTGAAGCGAGTTTACAGGGAAAATTGGTTGAAGAGCTATGTCAAAGCATCGCAACTCTAGCTAGTGAGGCAATTACGAAATATTTCGTTGCTAAAGCTTCCAATTTCACTGCTCAGTTTACCATATTCCTAGAAACCGTACCTTAACTTTTAATAATTAATCCTAGATTTCGTGTATAAGTGAGAATGTTACTTTTTAGTAAGAAAAAAACAACGACATTGTTGTCTGTTTTGAATAATAAGTCAGCTCAAATCTGTTTTAAAATTTTGCAATTTTCACTCATATTTGTAACATCAAACGGGTGTTTAAAGCAATAAAATCATTGTTAATTTAATTCATTGTTAAACGGCCGTTACACTACAGACGGTGAAAATACTGGTACAAGTGGTATTCCATCTTAGCCAGATGACTAAGATGGAATACCTCTAGTACCAGTATTTTCAGAAGAACATCAAGAAGATTGCAACACAGATGGGTTGCAATCTTCTTGATGTTTTAACCTACATTTATTAGTACGAGGGCGACTCTTTGCAAAAACATACCTAGTTATAGGTCGTATCGAACTAGAACTTGAGTATGAGCTATAACTACCGCTCTTCACTCTTTGCAGTGGCGCGTTGTTACATGTTTTTTATTTATTCGCGCACTTCCTCACCCAGTTAAAATCCAACCCTAATCATTTGAAAACCCCCGAATCCCTCAACTTGCAAACAGTTCGAGGATCAGGTTTTTCGGTACCTTCGCTGAGAGTATCGAGCCGAGATTTGGTTCGAATAATCGTTCCCTCGGGCGAAGCCGTCATCAATATTTCAAAGGAGGCCGATGCGGGTGAGAATCGTCAGTTCGTTCGATCCTTTACGGAAATCGGCGGTTACTGATTGGTGATCAGGGCGGAACTATTATGAAAGTGATCGAAATTTAAATGAGCGAACGCCGAAATCTCAGTTTTGACAGGTGCTTTTTATTTTGAGCACCTTGTAAGCCATTGGTGTTGTTAAAAAAAGTTGGGTATATTAAACAAAATAGCGTTTACAAACCAGTTATTTTTGGATTTATATAATAACTGACCAGTTATCTCGGATCAGTTCTTGTATAGGTATATACTTAAGCTATGCTCTGAACAATATTTTTAAGTAATTTTTTTGGGTCACTTATAATGCTAAACCACTTCACTGAATAATTCCTTTGGAGGGGTATTCAGCTATCGTGAATATTGTTAGGTATTGTTTTTTTCTACTTACCTACTACCTACCTACCTTACCTACTTTGTTTAATATCTTTGTTTTGAAAAGTAAACGTTTGTGAGTAAACAATACTAATAATCAATGTATTTATAAACAATTCTTGCTGCATAATAAGGAGCCAAATATTAACACAAGCGCTATCAACATAGAAAGTTTGAGTAATAAATTTATAACATCGGTAGATTAAAAAATAACAAGATGTGCTTGCTCGTCTATTGTAGAAGAATAAAAAAACATTAGATTTCAGGAGCATTTTTCAGTGTAACGTCCAGGGCTTATTGTAGAAATGTTATCCTTATCATTGATCTTATCGATTATTGTAATAAAATGGTGAGTGTTTATACAAAATACATTATACTCGTACTATGACATCAACAATTCACATTCATATTCGTCAATTTTATCATACAAACATTTGCTCCTTAACACCAAAGTTCTTATGTTTCAGTGTGTGTTTTTGTAAGAGAGTAAGACAGCTGTTTAAACTAAAACAAATTGTGATATATATAACAAAAACGAAATGAGGCTGCAGCTCAAACATGGTCCTGAGGTCGCTGGCGCAGCGCTGAGACTCGCCGCTGCTGGAGCGCTGCGTACGGCTGCACGCTCCGCCCGCCGCCGTTCCCCCGACAATTTTGATAATTTTAATAAAATCGCTCTTTGTCACATACTAACCCTAGTAATAAGCTTCTGTAATTACTAACACTATAGATTGAAAGTCCGAAACAAATTATTTATACAGGGTGACACATAAGACGTAATACAAAACAAACATATCCGACTCAGTTGTTAAAAAATAATATAATACAATTCATGAATTATTAATATTCGCCTTGTTTATCATTTACTAACTTTCTAACAAAAAAATAATTGAATCTTGAAAATTGAGGACACCCTACTTAGGTGTCATATCAACTTGTGAAATTATCTTAACATCTCTGTACTCAATCGAAGGTTATTAATAATTTTGATATCAATACTTTCTGTAACTGTATTTGTATTTGAAATTATCTCTCTAAATATTTTTTTTACGATAAACATAGAGCATAATATAAGTGAAAATTACAAATTAAATGTGTAACAATGACCGTTTTCTTAAAAGCGTTTGTCATAAGCAGAGAAAATGTTTTAAGGATAATTAGACTTTGTCTGCAGCCCAGAAGATATAAATGCGAGCAATAAATAAACAGCTTTTGTGTTTATGTTTCACTTAAGTTGTTTTAACGTTAAACTAACTGTTGTGCTACGTTTGCTGCAATGAGCTTACAATGTACTGTAAATATAATTAATTATTCTTACTGCATATACTGCCACTTGTTTTGAATTCATATTTGAAGCTAGTTAATATTGCACAAACAATGTTTATTATTTGAAATTTTATTGTTTTCTTTTTAGTAAACAGAAGTTCAAGATGTCTTTATTTAGATAAGGCTTAGAAAAAGCATTTTATGAGTGTCAGAAAAATAACTGGTTTGGAAAAACCTCGAATGAGAAAACACCAGCAGCGCAAGATACTCAACTTTTTTTTGTGATCAGATAAAATATTTAAGAAAAATAAAATATTTATAAAATATTTATATAATAAATATTTTTATTTTTATGTATAAAATATTTTGACTTTGACTTTACTGAACCGATTCCAAAAACCCTTTAACTAATAGAAAGCTACACTATCCCTGACGGACATAGGCACTAATTTTACGCGAACGAATTCGCACGCGTCCGATAGTTTTAAATAAATGGATAATATATTTAAAATGAAATTAAAATCAAACACAAAGTCAAAATTCAAATTTATTTAATTAAACGATGGAAGTATATTACTTTCCAAGCTATAATACACACTTTTTTTTGTACAACAAACTGTACTTAGATTTCTCAAAGAATGTTTCAGTAAATATGTTGTGTAGATACATAAAAGCTACTTTCTCGCGATCTCAAGCAGCAAGTAAAAGAAAACAAAGTTTCCGTTCGCATGGACCTATAGTTTAAAAGTAACAAGGGTGTCATTGTCCAGATAAAGGACAATACACAATGAAAAGGCTCTTACGTTGCAACCTCAAAAGAAAATAAAAAAGAACGAAGAAAAACAAAGCTTTTTTAAAAAGAAACGTTCGATGCACTTCGTTTCACGTAGAAAATATCACGAGACGTTTGTTTGGATTCTCTGTTAGAAATGAGCGAATGAAAATGCAGAAGGTCAGAAGTGGCCGCAGAAAGCAATTATTGGTATTGTATTATTAGGTTCATTTATTTAAGGGGTTTATTCTTGGTAGTAAGTAAAGATATCTTTAAATAGGGATTTAATAAGAAAAAAACATAGTCCATTTTTGGGCATAGACCAGGACACTGTTAGTCTTATGCTGCACACATTATTTCGAATCCAATATTTAAGAACTTATCTCCTCCAAGAAAATAGTAATGTTATCTATAAAATATAGTAGGCAAGATGATTTTATACATTTAAATATAACAAAAATTGTCTAAGTTAAATAAGCTAATTAATTAACGGCTAAGATAACAGATTACTTTTACCAGACGTCTACCTACGCATGCGTGTAAAGGACGTTTATAAATGTCTTTCAATAAAACTTCAATTTCTTTTAGGCACTGCTTTTGAGAACGTGTAAAACAAATCTTTAAACGGCTTACATCAATAAATTTAATCCCAAACTAAGCAAAAGTTGTAGTGAAGTTTCAAAACATACATCGAAAAACTAAAGACTGCCAATTCAATACAATGTTATTCTAAATGACGTCTTCTTAAACCATTGCCCGATAGATATAATTAATAATAGTATATTATCTATTCAACAGTTATATCTACTTTGAAATATCAGAGACTTAACTAATACACATACAGACAGGAATAATACCGCACTTTCAGTTATATCTCACGATTTGCTCTTGAAATCCAATCTGAAAATGGAAACCACAATAAACTTTTTAGCGCTGTTAAGGTGCATGTGTCACCTTTAGTACTAAGTTCCACTAGCGTTCCATGACTGTCTTCTTTCCCCTGCCCTCCCCACTCGTGGTATGGTCGCAGTATTAGCGGACAAAATTGCATTGTTTTTTTAAGAGGCAGATTTCGTGAGACTAGTCGACGCAAGCCTTTAGTTAATCATCTACCTGTTCCTGACGCTAGCAGCCGTAGCACAGAGAAAGATCCGCAGCTACGTTATGCCAATGAGTCCCACTCTCAGGGTCATATTCATAAACTTAAGAGTTACGCTGTCGATGGTGTAATTTCCGTGTTTTTCTATCTCTAGCATTCTCTTTGACACCCTCACGATTCGATGTTCACTTTTTATTTTATTCATTCAGTTATGTTTATCTCGGTTTCCATATTTTCTCTTTTCATTCTATTTTCCTTTTCATGATGGTCTTTTATGTGGCCAACTGTTGAAGATATACTTCTCGTTTCATAATCAATTATCTTTAAAAAACTTTTGCTTTCCGTTACTTCGCTTAAACGTTTTCATTTACTTTTCTTCTCAGTTCAATTTATCATTGCCTTCTCAAAGAGGCCTAGAATAGACTACTTGGTACTGGAAGGTATTGTTTAGCAGCTTACTTTTATGAAAGTTTCTCCACTAGCACTGGCACCAAACCCCACGTAGTCGCTGCGCTCTTTTTCGCCTTTATTGGACCGTATTGAGCCGCCGTGAAATGTGTAAAATTGCCAACAGTAGGATTCAAGGAAAACTTTTCAAACGAGTTTTGCGAAGTAGCCCGCTAAAGGAAACTAAATAGCTGCAGAGTGGATGCGGAGCCCGTGGTAATCCCGTTCGTTGCGGAGCTGAATGTTAGGAACTATACGGAATTTGTATGTTGGCGATTTGTGGCACTGTTTTTAAAAGGTTATATTAACGAGGTAGCCGGAATTCTCAGTATACGAAGCATAGTCTGTTTATAACTATCCGGAGGTGCTAAAAATAGAGACTCAAATCGTTATAGGTACCTAGAATATTATAAGAGTTAAAACGTTTAATAAAATTACGTCTTATGGCTTGCTGGACCATTTTTTCCCATATGAAAATTTTGAACTAATTATAATACTTACCAAGGACTTTACACACCACACATCAAAACAATATGATTGAGTAGCAAACTTCCACTTTTTTATTTCATACTCAATTCAAAATTTAGCTGACAAAAGTAAGTTAGCCATTACATTCATTACAGGTGGACAAAATGTATCTCGTTTAGGCCAATCAAATCTAAAGGCAGGCACAAGAAAAGGTTTCATCCAATAATACGCTACATCAAAGCCTACTCCATAATTGCAGAGATTTGTTTGACCTTTTGTCGATCCCCGTCCCACGACGAAAAGGAAATATGTGACGCATGCATAAACCCATTCATACGGCAGCGAAAAAAGTTAATTTATTGTGCCCGAAAACGTTTTTGGAGAACACACCAAATGAAAACGGAAGGAAACATTCATGGCACGGTGTTTAAAATTTTCACGCGTCGCTTCCTTTCTCGTAATGAGCGTGAGGCTTTTGCATTATAATTATTTCACATTGTTGTCATTTTAACATTTTTATACAATTCAGATTCATTGCTATTTTTACGGTTCCGTACCTCAAAAGGAAAAACGGAACCCTTATAGGATCACTTTGTTGTCCGTCTGTCTGTCTGTCAATACCATTTTTCTCAAGAACGCATGGAGGTATTGAATTGAAATTAATATCAAATACTTAAGTCTGCAGTCCCTTAGAGCCGTGAAATAATCAAACTTCTAAGTCATTGCAATCAAAAGGTACGGCCGTTTATGCCGCATGTTTCATACATTCGCAAAACACTCAGAAACCTATGGAGTACTTCCCGTTGACCTAGAACTATGAAATTCGGCAAGAAGCAAGGTCTCTTAGCACAAATAAAACAATAAATCCGAAAATCGTAAATTTGTAGTTAATACATACAAAAAAAGTTTTTTTTGATCTTAAAAAGCAAAAATGCGACACTAGATGTTGTTGATGACGGAAACCTCGGAGCTCGATTCCGAATCGCACTCGGCCGGTTTTTTATCAAAGTTTCTGTACGACCCTCCGAAATAAATCTATTTAAACGATTGATATCTCGTGTATTTTAATTAATTTAATAATAATCCGAAGACAGCGGGAACACTAGTGTCTGAAGGTTGTTGTCTTTGATACAATTTAAATTATATTAGATTTCTAAAAAAAACGTCAAAAAGAAAATCAAACATTGATAAAGCCATCAAAATTCCAATACACCCACCAGTAACGAGCAACGAAAGATCACACGCAACTAAGAGGTGTTATATAACAGTAAATAGACCTTCCAAATTCAAACACATACCCCGTTTAACTAGTACAGTTTATTAGCACACTATCAAGATTAAAAGCTGTTCGACAGAAGGGTACCGACATGGTCCCAACCTTTAATTAAGACCTCGAATCCTGACGTTCCGCCCTAAACCGGATTTATAGTAGCTTGTCAAATTTCCCCGCTAAACTGCGGCAATTGATTATTGCTTTTACTTTTTCTAATGAGTTGTACGCTTTTGTTCATAATGAAATATTTAACGCGATACACAATCAAGTTTTACCACTTATTCATAAATCATAAGGGTTTACCGCCTTAAATGTAACCCGTGTTTTGCTTCTTTCATTCGAAGGCAAATGTCACAATAATGATAGATAAAGATCACGCATATGTTAGTTAAGTAATACAAGTTTACTAAGAGTTTATGAATAATAGGTAAAATCTTGTCACTTCATAGAATAAAATAGAATAGCTTTTATGCCACATAAATGTATACATACACAAAAAAGGGCTTAAAGTTAACACAAAACGTGGAAACAGAGTCCACACAGCATAATTATTATGTCGAGTCACCCAGGGTGGCACGTCGCTGATATTACGTGGATCCATGGTGGTGTGACGCAGAGCTGCACGCTACGCAGCCTGACACAAGCCCGCGTTGACAATCGGTTTTGAAACTTATGACAATCCAATAATAACTTACAATAACAAACTCTCGATCTACAATATTGAAAACAATTATAACGTGAGAAAACTAGACCACGAAATTTTTTTATTGCCCCAAAATAGATTAAACCCTATATTTTGGACACAGATGTGCTAAACTAGACTTAATTGTCAATTTAATAAATGGCGAGTAGACACTCATTCATTCCAAAAATCTGTGTTAGTGAGAGCGTCAGTGGACCGAGCACGAACCTTCTCGATACGCATTAACTCGCTAGGTAACTCAGTACGTCTCTCTCCCATTGGGCCGGTTAGAACAAGACGCACTGAGGTTTGTGCTAGGTACACTGGTTTTTCTGGCCATTGAAAAAGCAGGATGGCGTATACCTCTATATTTTAACCACATAATCAATGACGATGTAGCTCCTTACTTATGTTAATTGCGTAAAATATAATATTTTCTACTGTGCTTACTTACCATTTTGTTTAAACAAATGTGATAATTTCAAATTTTGATTCTAATTTTTCCAAAGTCGATAATTGAAAACCAACTATGACAATATATTTCAAGGTACTAATAGCTATGGACCTAACTAGATTGGAACCTAGTACCTATCTAAATTATATCAGGCAGGTACATGATACCATAAGAGCTTAGAGCTGACAACGATATTAATCCTATGTTGTACTATCGTTACATGTCCACGGGATTTAGAACGTAATCACGGTCACTCAGTTGCTATAGTACTCGTATTATTCTGACTCTAGAGTCAGCTGGCGGAGTGGCTGTCTAGGCAGCCAGTCTGACAATCTACACTAATATAATAAAAAGGTAAACTTTGTTTGATTTGATTGTTTGTTTGTATGTAGGGGGTATCTCGGGAACTACTGAACCGATTTCAAAAAATCCTTCATAGATTGAAAGCTACACTATCATTGCATATATCATCGCGATTGGTTTTTTGAAGTCTATGATAGTAAGTCAGGGTTTTAAGCCCACAAGTCGACTGTAATTAATTCTGATATTGGTGGGATGTGTGTGTATGTGTGTGTGAGTGATGCTGCTCGGGGGGAGGGGGAGTATATTTACTGCCGTAACTACATAATGAAGATCAAAAAAGGTACACTAAGGAAAAATAAATCTAACCTGATGCTACCATAATAGTCTTATTTTTCTGTAAATGGAAGACGTGGGAGTAAAATTATTGAGTACGACATTTAAAAAAATCCAAGCATGTTACCATTTCATGATTAACAATGAACCTCGAAGTTATAATTGTTATGGCGCCCATCTCTAGGGATATTGTCTCGCCGAGTTAGCAACTAGAAACTGTTGGTGTGCAGTTATGCAACTTTAATAGAACTTGAAACTGATCGTAGTTGTAATGGGATTTCGAAGACTTAATGCTACATTTACAGTTGCAGGGTAGTAGTCAATTTTGATTCTTTTAACAAACATTATAGATTTCATGCGATTCTTTTCTTAAAAATTAAATTAACCCTGACGAGTTGCATAGTGCCGATTTGGACTACGGTCATGATTTGTCAAAAAGTGATTTTAATGGCACAAATTGGAGTTTATAAATAATTAATTAATTAATTAATTAAATAAAATAATAAATAATAAAACGCAGGCCCATAGACAAATACCTTACAGACTAATATACATAAATATAAATAGACTAAAATAGGTACAATTATATTATTGGCGTGGTCCCGTTACGTCGTCACTTCGGGTGTCGTGTTTGTCACCGGGAAGGTGCCCCAAGTTTATGCATAACTACTGCATTTATTCTTCTTATTATTATATAAATCGATACTAGGAACCCATTCACAGTATATTATTATCAACTGACCCTAAAATTGTGATTAATAATATCGCCCCAGTTATACTTTGGCCGAGAGCACTGCACGCCAAGTTTTTGTCCTCCGCCTGTCGTGATTTGAATTCAATAAACGGGATCGAGTCAGCCTCAGATCGCTTTCCATGGAAATGAAGCGAGTTTCTTTTTATATTTTGTCGAACGAAGAATAATTCTATTGGCGGGTAATCGCTGCGGAGATTGTAGGTAGATATTAAAAATCCGACTTTGAGTTATTCTCCCGGTCTTTCGGTTGCCGTTCCTCATTTTTGTCCTGCTTTTTCGCTATCGTTATAATTTCGCAAGCTTCCGCTGCCTGGTTTTGTTTAAGTGTTTTTGACGGATCCAATATCCTGTTGTTTGTTCTTGTACCTGTGTTTATAATTAGTTTTATTATACGAAACGATCTTGAACTCCCGGAATAGAAGTGTATTGTCGAGTTGTGAGTTGTGGACAAGAATTAACTTTATTGTTAAGCTATCGTTTCATATTCGTCGTTTTGCGTTTTAGAAACCAAGAATACATTAGTTTGGACTCAGCTCCGGGTCCAATCTACCAGAATCAAATACACGCTATCTTAGGTAACAGTCAGGTCGCAGTCTTTGACACAGATCCAATTATTGACGAAAATATACTGAAACATACGAGTAAAAACGAGATACAATGATGTCAACTGCTAGTACAAATGTTCTACTCGTGTCAAGCAGAGGAACAGCTACCTTACTTACAGTTAACCTACTTTTATTAATGAAACGGATCACTCATGTATTTGAAGTCAAGTAACTGCCCGACATGTTTCGGACCAGCCCGAACACAACATGTCGGGGACTTGCTCGACCTTCAGTGAATAATTATGTCCGAGTCTCACGGTAGTTTTATGTCAAAAATCACTTTGTGTTTACCGAAGGTGTAGTTTGTTTCTATGCTTTCTATGTTATTTACAAACCCACTTTTAACAGTATTCATACTTTAAGTAGTTCAGTGTTATGTACTTAAGGTGGATCGCTCCGATGAGATTTGTTGACAGTTCTTTATTTTTTTGTGGCGAAATGGTGTGGCGTTTTACCAATTCGACTAGTTTTAGAGCAGTAAAACCCTGTTCCTTAAGGCACTATGTTTCGTTTTAGGAAGTTCTAGTTGCTAATTTTAAATAATTGTACATTAAATGCGTGAAAGTCGGCTATAACTTAAAGAATATCGTTAATTAAAATGAGTAACCCGAACTTCCCAAATCAAAACAACAACACCGCAAAAGAAACGGTCCGTTATTGCCCCAAAATGGCTGGGATTGTTAAAAAGTGATAACATTTAACCACAACAAATTGATGCGCAATTTCATACGAAGTGATCCTGCTTAACTTAAGGATTGTTGATCACATTACTTTGTTAGCTACATGCGCTTACAAATCAAACGAAGCATTGCCATAAAATTGATACAATAACCAACAAAACATATTTGTACGCATCATAATTCTATTTATGACAACAATAAATAAAATCCACTGACCGTAGCATAAGGGTTATTAAGCAATAAATTAAATTTATTTGTATCCTCGTTTTCAGTTGAAATAAATCTTATGAGAATTAACGAATTATTGTTAAAACAACTCTCGAAATATTTGCACATTCCATGTCATTTTGTTTCAGTTGCTGCTTCCGAATACTGAAATTTAATCGATTTCTACTCAATAGTTGAAAACATTAAAACCTGTGTATTGTTGCAATATTTGTTATCAGTTTTAGTGTTCTTTTTGAAGCACTAGTGGCTAAGTAGTTATAGCTGACTTGTAAAGGACTTTTTAATCGCTTAATTGGTGAATATCTTAGAAAATCTATAAAACTATAAACCCTGGTCATGCAAATTATACCTAAATAGTAAATTAAATTCTTGTCATTATAACCAAAAGCTATTTCGACATTTGGATTAGGTATATCTTACCTTTTAGGTAATTTATGCACAGTTTATTTACCTTTTATTACTTTTCTTTTTGTTTCTAAATGTTCTAATCATGATTTTAGGTTGACCTTACTTTAAACTCGGTTCAAAATAGATTATTCTACTAAAATTCAAATTTTGTACACCAATTTCAAATTCAACAAGCCTCTTTCGTCTACGGACATGCACCCAACCCGCGCAGTTAATATCAAATTCATAAACAAACGAACATCACTACATCGCTACAACCCCGCTTCGATTGTCTACTGAATAATAAATAGGCAATGTTAAGATTATTTACGATTCAATTACATCAGGTCACGCTGATAGTTCGCGTTATCGTTAATTTAAATTGAATTATCTAGTTTCTGTGGGAGCACTGCGTACACAAAATTATCTTGACCCCTAATACTTCAGCTCTTAATTCTTGCCTCTTCTGCATTCGGTATGGTCAAAAGAGGCGCGGGAGCTCTTTCTAAGTCGGTTTATTCAAAGGGTTCTTAGAGAATGGAGATTACACAGCTCATATTCATATCCTGATAGTAATATTTAGGTCTCCGGAGTGCTATACGGTTATTAACAACTATTAAGAAGGTCTAATACCGCTATATTTCAATGTGTCTTCGGGCAATTTAATAATAAGTGATTTTTTAAGTTCAACGTTCACTGTAAATAAGTTAATAATATTAAGCCTTTCTATAAAAATCGCCCTAAAATGAAAATAAATAAAAGTTAAAAAAAACCTGTCAAATTCATAATGTGACTAGCAATTTTAAATTGTCTTTTGCATAAAGATTAAAAATGACAGAGAAGTAAAAAAAAGAAAATATAAAACGTTGCAAACGCTGAAATTATGATTAAAAATGACATGTGTTTATAATTTAATGTTCAATACTAATCGACATTGCAACAAAGTTCTACAATGGTCTACAGTTCAAATTAGTTGGTTGTTTAATAACAATACATCGATTTAAATAGAAACAGTTCTATTTCCATAAATCATTGATGTAATCGATGTAACATATTACCTTAACCAATTAACTCCAGTGAACGGTTAAATACACACACCGCATTATCATTAATCATTTCGGTATATGACATTTCAACAATAATTATGTATATGCTATCACAAAGACCTGTAACTATTTATTTATTTATATTATCATTTGTTCTTTGTCTTTAATTTGTAATCAACATCAAAAAACTAGACACCATACAAGCATCCATACATACCTACCATGTATAATTATATTATCATGAGCAAGATGTTTTTTACTATTAAAAATCACAGTTCCTCAAAGGTAAAAAATTACGAAATAATGAGTAGAAATCATTCGCATCGATTTACATCAAGTAAAAATCATAAATCGTTCAAAATAATAATTAAAAGAATAATAATATTATTGGTTATGATAGTGAAGGAGTTTTTTACTTGGCTCTCGTCTCAGAGTAGTAATATTTTTTGGTCATGTCGTCCATGTTCAAAACGGACTTCACCGATTTTTACATAATATGTGCAATTCTACAAATATTTCGAGAATGTAAAATTAATTTCATCACCATCATCATCATCATCTCAGCCACAAGAAGTCCACTGTTGGACATAGGCCTCCTCCATGGATTTCCAAAGTGACCGGTTGGAAGCAGCATGCAACCAGCGCCCTCCTGCCACCTGTATGAGGTCATCAGACCATCTTGTGGCTGGTCGTCCTACGCTGCGCTTGCCAATACACATATGCAATATAATATTAATTTGTAACCTTTAAATCTTTACATAGTATAAAAAAGTGGCTATCCATCCCTGTTTGTCCTCATATCTTCGGCCGCTTACTCCGCAAGCACGCAACGGATTTCGATACCGATTTCACTGTCTTTAAGAGTTTTTTTACGGAAGGTTTTTATATACAGTCAAAGAATTTAATTCCCTACCCATTTCGTTGAAATGTCGTCTGACATTCGCAATGCATTAAAGTCGATAGGTCAAACCAACGCCTTGCTCTAGTTAGCTCTTAAGGTGACAGTTTGCTATATGATATTGGACCTAAGGGGGGTAGGAAATTAAATTCCTTGACTGTACATTACGTCCTATTTGTGCCCATGCGAAGCCGGGGCTGGTCGCTAGTCTATAATATAAGAGATTCGTTACTAACTGACGGACTCAAAAACATAGCCTAAATCGTGATGAAGATACAAACATGACATTTTGAATAAAATTTGTTCCTTAGGAGTGTAGAGGTACTAAGAAACGATTTTTGGAAATTCCATCATTAAGGCCGTGGAAGGAAGGAGGAAGCGGAATGTAAGCGGATAAAGCCTCTGGAAAAATGATTAAAATATTGGGATGATCTGTTTATAATTATTTTCAAGACTAACAAAAAATAAATAAACCACGCGTACCAATGAATCCGGTTAAAACCAGTTATTATTAGTATTCCTTTAGCTACTTTACAAGCCTATTGTATTAACATGGAATTTCTTGAACATAGCTTAAATTAAACACAAACGGAACAATGTCAACGCTATATAATTATAACAAATCTTCGAACGGATCAATTTACTAGAAGAAGCGGAGACAATATTTTTCAGCAAATATATTGATTGAATCCCGATTTGTCGGATTCTTGTTTGATCGGATTCTTGTATGGTTAGATTCTTATTTGGTCGGATTTTTGTTTCGCTGCAGTCCTGCTGAGCTCCGTCCTTTTTGCAAAAAATAAACCGTATGATATTGATTACCTTCAGATTTTGAGGGGGAAGACATACCTGTTGCAAATCAGTATAATCCGCATAAAAAATTCCACCACACCGCATTACAACGCATAGCCATGTTTTTATCCGACTACTCCAAAGCCAAATGGAAGGGTTATGTTTTTTTGTATGTTGTCATAATGAACTTGGTTTGTATGTTTTTTTTACATTCTTTACAGTTTCAAAAATATTCGCGCTTTATGATTTTAAATAATTAATAGATTCAGGCGTTACTTTGCGGAGGTCCATATCAACAAACTGGAACAAATTACCTTGCTACTCCGCAAGCTGCTTTTGCTGGTTTCGCGGAGTAGCAAGGTAATTTGTTCCAGTTTGTCTTTATGATTTTGTATGAAACTCCTAAAATTCAACTATTGTCAAATATTATGAAGAATAGGTATTAAAAAAATCAAAACATGGAAACCTAATTCTAAAGCATAAGTACAACATACTAAAAAATCATTGACATAGGTTAAGGTTTAGAAGGTGGAAAACGTTAACGCCGTTCGTATGGGGAGCGCTTTTTGGGGCTGAGTTCACACTCCTCATAAGTGCGAAACCCTAAGAAGGATCTCTTTAGTATACAAACTTAGGCTACTAATACGCTGACCTTTCCTAACTTGGCATGAGATGTTCTCCACGAATCTCACTCAAGTCATTCAAAGACGCTTCGAACCTTCAACCCGCCGGGCAAATTAGTCCGTCTCGGAAACTAACTTTACTTACTAAAATTAATTTACTGAGCCCACCATTGAGGAGAATACGAATTTAATTTTCTTGTCGAGGCTGTGTTGACAAATTACTACACTAGCATGTAGTTAGTGTTTTGGGGCCTTGTGCCTACGTAAATGAATAAAATACAGCTTCTGTGCAACTTTGTCATTGTAAGGGAAAGCTGCAGAGAGTGTGATATAGATGCATACTGAAAAAAAATATCCCACTGGTAGGTACTACCTAGTTTTCAAGTTTTATTTTGCTTTTACTAGTAATTTAACACTTTTTCTACAGTATTGCAGAAATAAGTTGAGCCTAGGCTTGCCCAGAATAATAAGTAGGTGAAAATGCATGAGTGCATGGTAAAACTTTATTGGAGATATATTCGATTCGTTTGGCGTTTCGTATTTTTCATTTAACAAGATTAGAAGTATAAATTCATACAGAACATTTTTACTTGTGGATCAATTTTATGCTACCATAAATTCGATATTAAATATTTGTCTAATGTTATTTTTTGGTTCTAGTTAAGGTATTAAAAAAAACTGCGCAGCTAGGGTTTGTCGACGTTTTTAACTCTTGACATAGAATATATTGATTAGTTACCTGTCTGCATGCCTTTCTGTATGTTAGTTTAGACGACCGATAGCCTAATGGTTAATGACCTTGACTACAAAGCTTGAGGTTCCGGGTACGATTTCTGAGAGGGGCAAATTTTTGTAAGATAAATATGAAGGTTGGTATCCGAGTCTTGGATATTTTATGTATTTAACTGTATATTCTATATGGTTATGTATATCCCCTGTCTCGTACTCATAGCACAAGCAGATTTTTGTTTTAATTTGGGACTAGATCAATTGATATTTGTTATCCCCCAAAAATATTTATTTATATGGTGTCCTAATGCGCCAATTGATTAAGCAAATTAAGGATTTAACCTAATTTATTTTAAAAGTCTATAATTTCCAAACAAAATCACTCCAAACACCTTCATAATTTTACTTCAGTAACTAAGTTACAATTAAATTTTGCGAAACCCAAAATTCACCTCAAACGGTTAAGTTATCCGTGAACATAAACCATAGTTAGTTTAACAACGCAATTTGAACGCAATTATAGCTGTTCGCGTTGATAAAGTGGCTGCATTGGAAGACAAATAGGTTAGTTACCGGCTACTGCAGAGACAACCACATTCTTCGCTCACAATACAAGAAAGCGGATAAACAACAAGAAGCTAGTGTTGTTTACAATTCAAATAAGTTTTGTTACATCAACGAGATAACATGAACAGTTACAGAAGATTTGTAAATTGGATTGATCGGATAATTGTTCAATGAAAAATTTAGTAAAATTGACAAGTTTTTGAAAACTGTACGTTTTCTAAAATCAGTCATCTTCTTGAATGGATCGGTTGTAGTAATGGCTATGGAACCCTACACCGAGCATGTCTCAACTTTAGGTTTTTAACTTAAAGGTAGATTGAATTGAAGCGGATCGTTATGACATAATGATAATTTGCACTAATGTATCCTTTGTCCCAGTAATCGTTTCGTTAGAATTATTACCGAACTTTTTTAATTTTTCGGAAAGGTGGTTAAATAAATCTAACCTCAACATGGATTCAATGGAACCATAGAATTGTCAATGTTTTAAACGTTGGATAGTATGTAGTTGACTGGAAGTAAATTTTCATAAGATCTACAAGTTCAAAAGCTTGTAACACGCTGAAATTTGTTTAGTGAATTAATTTTAGTGATATTGAACCTATTTTTTTCACAAGGGGCACATTATTGTATTACACGTTAAGAAAGGAACATGAGTTTTTGAAAGATAAAATACAAAATTTTGAAGATTAAACCAAATGAATAAAACCTCTCATAACTACGTGCCAGGGGGAAAGAAATTACCTGCGCACACTAGTAAAATAATTTAATGCAATCATTCTGTTCCCACGGCGGAAGTAATTTAATTCCGACATAATTTCTGAAAGCAACGTGTAACTGCAGCTTGGGGGATGTAAAATCTTGGAGAAGGTAGGAAGTTATTGCAACTAATCTTTTGGCGTCTTAAAATAACGGATTTGCTGACTCATGAGATGACGAGATTTGAAATGAAATAAAAACTACGGTTTTTTAATACAAAGTCGAAGTCAAAATATCCCTTTTCAGATTTGGCTTACAGGAAGCACTTATGAATGTTATAAAATTTGCCACTGGTTCGGAAAAAAGCTCTGATGTGAAGATACCGACAAGAAACTCAACGAGGTGTAGTAATGTAATCATATAGTACAATACCATATAAATACTATTTAAGAGCGTACAGAAAACAATTCATAAGAATACGGTGCATAACCTTAAAAATAATTTGTGGTCTTATCATTTCAGAGTGATCTCTTCCAGACAGTCATTTAACAGGATAATCTTCTTAATAGTCTAGTAGTGATTGTAATGACAACCTCGACCCGTTACATTTGACATTGTCATCGTCATCTCCATCTAGCCTAGCCTATTAACATACCGTCTCACTACTGACCAAGAGGCGCTCCGTCACAAGAGAGCTTCAGATTTTCTCACACCTAACACATCAAATTAGTAAATTTGAACGAAAAGTTTGTCTGCAAGGCTTCTCCTTCCGATTCCTTCGCATTGCTGCGTCCACACTTGCAGTCCAGGTGACGGCTTGGGCACTTTACACTCCACTAGCTGCATGAATTTATGGCCTCCGGGTACCATGACAAAGGCTGTCTGCGGCGGCATAATGAAAATAGCGCTGACTCTTGTTTTAACCTGTTAAAAGTAAAAGGGTCTGCGGTGTATTTTTAGCTAGCACGTGTTATGAAGTCAGCTGTTTTAGCTGTATTAGTTTTTGTGCACATTGGTCTACGATTAGCTCGATGTTATGTTAGGTTAGGAAATAACTTTAGGTGGGAAAATTTATGAGTGTCTCGCTCAAATTAAATAAAAAATTCGTGAACATTTTATAATGTCATAGAGGGATAATATCGTCAGTTTTGTACAAAATATTAAGTAACAACAAATAAAAAGTAACACCAGTGGCTAGAGCTTAAAGGTTGATTATCATCATAGTATACAAACTACATCTCAAAGGTAAAACTTTTGATACAAAATGAGTAATTGTACCTATAGGACTTTGTTTTTTACCAGTTGTTGACATTATTGTCTCTCGTTGTGTTTATGTTCCCGTATATTCTCGTCAGTTATTAGGTCACTGTCAATAACTGGGACCGTTAAATTTACTAAAAGTTGTGAAAAAAAAAACAGTATTAAAACCAACCAACCATAACAAATAAAGATTTAAAAAAAACAATTAATAAAGATCATCAGATATTATGTCACACAGACGCTGCTTTCTTGCACGTGCATGGCACTGGTTTCGCGTAGTATGAAGGTAACTTTCCAGTTTGTTGATATTGACCTCCGCAAAGTAACGCTTGAATCTATTAATTATTTAAAAATCACCTGACTTACTATCCGCTTGGTTGTTAAGTTGCTACGTAAGCAAAGTTTGTTGTAGGCCTCTGTCCTGGAAGCCAGGCTGTGTTAGCAATTAGCTCTAGCATTTTAGCTCTAACTTTAAATCACTTAGTTCAAATCTAATGCTCTATAATTTATTTTTAACTTAAGCTTTATCAAACCTGTGCAACATTATTAAATAGTAAAGAACGGTTCTACAATTATTTAAAAACGTTACAATGACAGACTCATCTCTTCACATTGTCTGTTAATGCGTTTCACACTTAAGTGCTTCAGCGAATGACCCAATTTAATTTAGATCCTTATTCTTGATTACCAAATTACGCCGAGGAGAAAAATGAAGCTACAAAATTTACTTTACGCTGGGAGCTTTAGCGGCACTTAAAGGTGGTAAAAGAAAAAATAATTACTCATTAGAATTAGGGCTGACAATTTAACACTAAGCTCGTAATTTTTATACAAAAGGCGGTAACTGTTAACAAACTTAGAGATATATTTTATGCTAGTTTAAAGCGTAACAAGTAATGTGTAATGTTAAAGTTTTCTCAGTTATTGAAACTGAGAATGATTGGAACAAACTATTTGAATCGGATTGGTCGCAGTAATGTGTTCAAGCACTTATAACTATATGCGTTCAGTTGTTATTTTTCCTTTGAAAATAGTAAGGATTTTTTTGTACGTATTCTTATGGAACATCCATAAACAGACGACTATTAGAAGCATACTAAGCAGAGTCAAGTACCTTAACACTGGCAATGGATGAATGGTCTTATCACAACCACTTTAGTTTAGTTTAATATGTCTATTTGCATCCTTTTTATGGCATTAGTAAGTCAGATAGAACCGTAAAAAGGCATCAAATTAAAGACGCCGACTAAATTACAAAAAGTCAAAATTGCACCCAATTACCGTCGTCGCAAAGAACAACGCGCAATGCGGTGAACGGTTCAAATACTGAAATATTAGGCAGCAGGCACCGGTGTTTATTCGCCCCGCGGCGAATCGTGATTGCGCCTCTGGCGCTAACGAACCCCTACCCGCGGCTGTTTGCCCAACTATTGCCGTCCAGTAAATAAGGCTGGGCTAAAAATTGTTACAGGTTGTCACGTTGCAACCAAGGCATGACGGAGAAGATAAAAACACCCAGGTCAAGCACCCAAATCTAGCACAGATAGTGGTTCATAAACTTTGAACACTGAAGCATACAAAACCGAAATAGTCTGTATGCATTTTTTGCGGGTGGTAGGAGCTTGTACAAGGTTCATCCCAATCGCTAATACCATCTTGCTCGCTCATCTTGCCGCTAAGCAGCAGTGCTTGCATTGTCGTGTTCCGGCATGGAGAGCAAGACAGCCGGTGCAATTGCTGGCACAAGAGGTATTCCATCTTAGCCCTCTGGGTTGGCAATATATCTGCAATCCGTTTGGTGTTGCGGGTGTCTATGAGTGGTGATGATCACTTACCATCAGGTGACCCACTTGTTCGTTTGCCTTCTTATGTTGAATAATAAAAAAGTACCCGTAGCCTTTTTTAGGGCTCCATACCTAAAGTGTTTACCTTGAGTCTGCAACTGCACCTTTATTGTTTATGAAGTCTATTATGCATCTGAGTAGCTTGCTTTAAATTAAAACAAAAGTACTGCTATCAATGCGGATAAATAACGCTCGAGTAACATTGATGTCTGTCTAGCATAGACTGTACTAAAACCACTATAAGTAATTATCAAGAACACCATCAGCTTTAGTGCCGAAAACACTAATTGCTCATCATTTCCATTTCTCACCCATCACGATTAAATTAGTGTCGCCCAACTAGTCACTGGCCACAGCCAAATATGCGGTGTACAGCCATAAATAGTGGCTGAGAACTAAGCACAGGCGATAAGTTGCAACAGCAGTAATGCGTATCTCAGCGCGGACCTCCCGCTTCGACCACGGACAACACGCTGGAAAGCTTCCAACCACAAATCGTGAAGTTTATTTACCCTCAACCGTTGCTAGTGCATCTACGTGCGGCGTTTACAAAAAATGACAGCGTGGAGTAAGGTTTGCTAGATGCGTTCAATAGTTTCATTGTGAGAGTTTCGTCAATGTAAAATCAAGCGTTTTTATTTATTTTTTGGTAATGGTTTTGCGTTTGACCTCAATCTCATTTGAATTATTCACTTTTGTTTTAAGAAGGCCAAGCGCGCCCGCGGCTATATTCGCGTAGACAGTTAGGTTAGTGTTTGGATCAAATTTTAAGCCATTTATCTTAAATCCGGTCAAACATACATGTGATACATTCAAGCACGCATGCAATGAAACACGGATGAAAGATGGTATGCTAGCAACCATGCAATCAGCTTACAAGCAGGCATGCAAACATGCAACCAGGCATGCGAGCTAACTAGACCAAACTATCAAGCAATTAAAAAGCTTTAGCTCTGGCCTTAAAAGCTTGGAGGAAATAGCCATAAAATTATAACGTGACATCAAGCCTAAAAATTAGAGAGGTGCCGAAAAATTTACTCAACGGTCAATCTTTTCGAAGCCAGTTAAAATGGTCTTTTATGTATTTGATTATTTAGCAAAATACTCGTATCTATTCCAGTCTAACTCTATTTCAACTGACGCAAATGTATAGAGGATGCAATATTCGCGTGGCCCAAGTTATGGCATTGCAATTCAAATATCAAGTAATAAATAAAGCGGAGTTTGGATTTTATCGACCGCTCATTTTGTACCATATTTTGTGGTTTTAAGATTTTATCACCAGTCGCATTATTCTGGCGGTGTTCGGCAATGGCATGAATTATTACAATTTTATCAAGATACCTTACACAAAAGTCATTTTGATCCTTACGTTATTCCACTACGGCACATTTTTCTATAGCAATCACGGAAAATGTTAAGCGTGAAGTAACCATTGCAGACTTGTCTGGTAAAACTAAGTTAAACACGTTTGTGTTTTATTTCTACAGTTCTAGTTGTAGTTTATTTGGAATAGTTTTGATTGAATTTGCCCAGGCACTACAACTAGCCGCTACACCTGAGAGGGATGCTTCTATGACCACTATAGAACATTGACCACTAAATAAGCTGTATAATAGTTGTATATAAGTGATCGCTTCTATACAGCTGATATACAGCTATTATAGACCTCAGTGTTCTACTAGGGTAGGCAGGGGATGCATGTGCCCATTTAGTATAACAAACCGTGTTGCTGCATCAATTGGTTCGATAGCCCAGTGCGTTGAAAATGATTTAACGAAATGAAATGAAATTGGTTTAAGTAAAGTGAACCTTTGATACTTCAACTACACCAATAAAATATGCATAGGTTTAATTTGTTTAAACACTACTTAATTTTGCATCGCTGTTCGCTCAAGAAAATAACCTAATTACACTGCCGCTCCTCCAGCGTTAGAAGGTTCGATTTTTTTGAATAACATTGTAATATACAGTGTTTATTGACATGTTAATGTTCAATCAACCTTGCCACAAAAATTGTCATTATGTAAAAATATATTTTGAGAAAAATCATAATAAAGATATATACTCTGTACCCGCACGATTCGCTTCAAATGTCACGCGTCGCCGGTACAAAACATTTTTTTATCAACAAAATACGGTCGCAAAAAATAATAATCGCTACGTGACACTGACTTTTATAGGACTTTTATACGATCATTAAAGCGTGTAGAGACGAAATGACACGTGAAGAAATGATACACGGAAATTTGTGCCGCTTCAGAAAAAATGTAAATTGGGACAACCGTTTAATTTGGACAAACGTTTATTATCTTCAGGGAAATTCAACGGAGTCGTGACTCGACTGCCGTACTCCGGTTTTCATCAAAATTACTCCGTGGTTTGGGGGAAGGAACAGTTTTTTTTTATTCTAATTGCCAAACAAAATTGCGAGTAAATTAAACGGTTTAAATAATAAGGATTTTAATAAAAATCCGCCTCTGGCTCAAATTTATTTTTGTAGCTGTTATTGGAATAAAATTAATATAGACTTGGACGTTTTTTGTTAATTGAAATTTAATTTTGAGCGGAAATTTTTATCGTTTATTAAGTATTTTTACTGAGAGTTTTAATTAATTTTTATGTAAATCAAGAAAAACTGAAGTCGATAGCTTTGCGTGTGTGAAACTTTATTCGGTATTAAAATTAACCATGACTGCTTTAGGTATCCAATTGAGTTTATTTAGTTATCTTGCTTTAATGCTTGGATTTTGAAGCTGAAGATGGGATGAACCATTAACTTTTTAAGAATTAAGAAATGTAAATTAAGAATTCTTAATAATATTTTAAATGTGAAAGTTGGACGCCTGTCTCTCTGTTACCTCTTCACGGTTAAACCGGTGAACTGATAGAAATTTAGCAAGGATTAAATTTGTATTTTGGGGATAATAATAGTCTAACAGCAGCTACTTTGTGTCCCGGAAAATGTCTAATTCCCGTGAGAAATTTACAAATGAATTATAAGCAGATGAAGGCGTGGACTACAGCTATGCGTTCAATATATGTTAGTGACTCGAGTGTTGAAAATAATAACAAAGTTTTCCTATACGTTAAGAACGTGACGTTGTATAAAAATATGCCTTCAAAAACTCGATCAACAAAAAAAACATGAAAGAATTTCTCGTTAGAATTATTATGCAATTCCCTCCCGCGCCCCAACCAGGCACTCAAGCATCCGCTAAAAATATATTCATCCACACTTTTTCACACACTTACATCGACAACGAGACGAATAGAGATCTTATTCGGCTCTGTCGATGTATGACACGTGAATTATTCATAGAATATTTTATCTCCTCACTCGCAAAGTCGATGTCATGTATGTTTTAGTTGAAACTCGGATCAGGGCGCGACGAGGAATGAGTTTTCACTTTCAAATTTTAGTGTTTCATAGCGGTCGTCGTTGTAGAAGCGGGAAATATTGGTTTCTAGTATTTATATTTTTCTCGTCCAATTTCCATGAACTACACATCGCTATAAAATCACGTTGACTTCACTTTCAAGCTATTGTTTCTCGCTTTATCTAAATACATTTACTTTTCATAGTTATGAGTCAAGAAACTTCGAATTTTTTCAATTCGTATTATCTACCAGTCAACCGTGAAAAAAAAAACAAAGATTAAAAATTGGTTTACAAAAAGAACGGGTCGTTCCTACTCGGATTGAAAAATCTCCTTCGTTTTTAAGCAGGTAAAAAGTTCTGATCGCAAAAAAAGTAATGCTAGCAATACAAACCAATTAACAATTGACCAACAAAGTTGCCATCTATTTCGTTGGATTTCTGGTGATTAATTTTAGATAGAGACCCATATGAGTTTTGACAGGTTCCAAATTGTAACTCATAACATTACAAAAGTCAATACTGTAATAACCATAACAATATTAAATTAATTTACTTTTGAGATCTAATGTCAGATGACACGAAACACAATTTAGTCGCATAAAGTAACTATCCTAATATTTTAAAGATAAGTTTTTTAATATTCCTACAAACTCATTGCAATTGAGTAGCGGTTCTTAGAACTCACACCAATAGTCACAATAACACGCTTCAGAGGCGGCGCTTATTTCCCAAAGCATCACATCAAATAAATCAGCCCTCGTTCACACAACCAATTCCGCGTTCAAACATTTTTGAATATCATTCTTAAAAAAAATGATACGGTGAACTCCCGCGACGTTCGAAAATAAAACATTCCCCGGATAGATTTACTGACCTGAATAATTTTCGGGCCGATTGTAGAAACGTGGAGTCTCCTGAGCGTTAAATATTTGATTATTCGGCGAATTAACGTCAGGATTTCTACGGACTTGCGTTCACCGAGTAATACATAATTAAGATATTGCTATGATCGAAATGCCAGGGACAGTTCAAACGATTATTGTTACAGAATTTTGTAGTTTATATTGCTATATATTTACACAGTTCATATTTGCATAATTACCTTATAGTTAGTATCCATACTTTTCTTATCTAATTCAGAAATAAAACAAAAACCAGCTGAAAGAGTTATCTTTTGAATATTTAGGGCATGGCAGTATACCCGCCAAGTCAAGCAAGTAACCTTTATATATGAAACACCTTAGGGCACTTTTGACCCCCTGTATATTTGTTAAAGAAGAGAGCAAAAGCATAATATGCTAGCACGCTCTTTTGCTTGCGTCTCTTTCCTGCTCAGCTAGTTCGAAAGAGACACTAAGCGGTAAAATAGTCACACGCCGTGTCGTCCATCCTGGTATACTTTTAGTAAAAAATAAAAAAAAGTGTAAAAAAATGAAATCATTTTTTATACTTGGCTCTTCCTCTGTTTCTTGACACTACCCTTCGATCAAAACTATGCCAGAGTAGTGTCAAAAACGGAGGAAATTTACAAGGTCGTTGACACTACTACACTACACACTACTTTGCTATCGTGCAAAATAACAAAATTTGGAAACTCCAGTCACCGCGAAGCGGGGTACTAAAAAGTTCGTAAAGTTGGAATCTTGTCCCAACACATTTGTACCGTGCATTGTCAACTTACCAGTTCGCTGTGTTGGCCGCTGCCAAAGTAAAGTTGTTTGGTGCAAAAGTTTTATTTTGTTATCTAACCATGCTTTCAATTTATGTTTTTAATAAGTTTTCACGTATATCAGACGGCGGTTGGGGCGGGAATGGTTGTGATTCTGATACCGGACTGCGTATTGTAAAAAAAACAGGCCGCTCCACAAGAGGTTTTTAAATGTCGTTGAAATTCTTACATGAGTTCGATAAGTTTTGCTTGAAAAGTATCGCGTCATTATTTTTTTGATGACAGTATTATACTGGTAAAACAGAAAACTGGTTAAAAAAAAACATGATCTGGTTGAAATGAATAATAATTATTTTGAAAATCCTGCTAAACTATTTACTTGTTTGAAATATTGTATTCATAACATATCAGGTAAAGTTATAGGAACAATAAATTAAAAGAATATCCCGATAAAGTTAGATGTTTTAAACTATAGACCAAAACCTACCTACTTTACGAAGATTTTAAGACTTAAAAGTTAAGCTCTCAGCAGCTTCTGAGCATAATCATCCATTTTCCGAAGCACTGGTAGACTCAGGCATGTAAAAGAGCTTATGGGGCCTACTTGCAAGAATACATTTTTTATTTTCATAAGGAGGCAAAGTAAATAACTGCGCTATAATCAGTCAATCAGTGTAGGTTGTCATGGTGCATAAAATTTGAATTACATTATTGCTAATATTATAAACGTTAAAGTATGTATTGGTATTTTAATGTTGAAAAAAGTTTGGCATCTAGATAAGACACATAGCACGCAGTCACTTGGTGGGTGCCGCAGAACGGACAGCGACAACGAGGCAGGACCAAGACGGCGATGGCGCGATGATCTGACCTGATACTGCACCAGACAGGAAGTTGTTAATGTCAAAAGGAGAGGCCTTTGCCTAGCAGTGGGACACATCAACAGGCTGCTAAAAACAAATAAAAACAGATATAAAACCAAGGCCGGAATAATACATAAGATACATTTTATTCCGTCAATGCCCATAACATGGATAGGTATATTGCTTTTCTTGTTTATTGTGTAAACTAAAAAAAAAGTATTTCTTGTGGCTAAATTTCATACAAATTAAAGTGCGGATTCAGCAAGTTTTAATAATACGTTAAAGACTAGAAAATTTAATAGTTTTAACGTATCTGCCAGCAGCAATGCTTATTAAATACGCGGCAAATAATCCTAGCTTATTAAATTTGAAGTTAAATTTTAACATTTGCAACATTTCATTGTGCTTCTTATTCATCAGTGTAATTCAAATTAAATGTAATAAACACATTTACTTGAAATAATTTAAGTTAAACCACAAAGCTATACTAGTATTCCACTGATAGGTTGTACTATAATGAAGTTGATTTCAACACAACATTTTATTAGGTTTTATTATTGGATCCAATGTTCCAATGCCTCATTTTTTTGAATTTTCTACGCCTTGGTTTAAAATGTAAAAAGGGCATCGCCTCCAGTTTATATTTTAAAAAGTCCACTTCTAATTATAAATTGATTCTAGAAAAAAAGTTTTTTAACTATCATTTTTGAAGACTTTTCAATTAAATATCCCTGATGCAAGCACTGTTTCTTTATTTACTTGAATGCCGCCAAAAGAAATGGTTGGGTTTTTCAAGTTTATGTAATTATGTATGTATTTGACTTTGGTACACTATGCCAAACAAGCCTAAACAGCTCAATTTTCAACACGTGAGGTAAGTATTCGTCTTATTTTAAACTATTCCTTAGTGATAGTATTCATCAAGATACAACTTAAAAAAATCCACTTTAGCATCGTACGGTTAAATCAGGTTTAAGCGCTAATCGCGATTAATGGAAAGCTACAAGTCGTCGTTAGAGAAGACCATAAGAACTTACACGATTACCGCCTCTAACAAATAAAAAGATACAGAGTACAAAAATGTAGCTGCGTTTTTTTGTATCATGTCCGAAAATCAATAGCAACGGTTACATTTCTCTGTTTTCTCTTTGTTATTATTTTTCAACGATAAAAAACCATGAATGATTGGGCTATAAGATAGATATTGCCTTAAGCTACATTTATACTGCGATACATATGTGAATGCAAACACAAACCTTCCTGGAGTACCGTGTCCAATATTGGCAACTTGGTTACCGAAAATATGATTTTCATAGCGTTTGGGCGGCTTCCAGTGTACCTAGCACGAATCTTCTCGATGCGCGTTAACTCGCTACGTAACTCAGTGCGTCCCTTTCCTACCGCGCTAGTTAGAAGGAAACGCACTGAGTTACGTAGCGAGTTAACGCGTATCGAGAAGATTCGTGCTAGATGCACTGGAGTATGTTGGAACGAAATAGACACCTACGCGTCTAGTATCGTTATTGAATTTCGTCATACATCCGATCTTACAAATATAAACATTGCACGTCGTAACGAAACTATATTGACGGCTCAGTAAATTTTCTCATTTTTTTTCGTGTTACTTTAGCTGTTTGTAACTTTAAAATGTGACTTCAACTGTTTTCATAATAATTGGAATTATATTTGAATATAACATGTTAATTTTAAAATTCCTGTGGTCGCATTGTTGTTAAATTATAAAAAATATATAATGTAGCTTTGATGACAATGCCATAATAAAGTACCGTCGAAAAAAATACTTGTATGTTTTTTACGAACTAGTTTGCTATTATGAACTAAGAGACCTACGGCAACTAGTTTCAAATTAAAATTAAAACAGGATAACCAATAAGACGTTGTTGGATTTGGTCCAAATATTTTTGAGCAAAAGTTTTCAAGTATTTCTTAGATCATTCTCAATTTTCACGAAATGAGCGATGATGCTGCTGTTTTTATCTCGTGAAACTTTATCTAGAGAAGGCAAGATCGATGCGTTTTCAAGGGGTGAAGTAATTTAATAAAACATCTTAAGAAAATCTTTTCAATTTTGCTGCTGTGTACTATAACAGGAATTTATAATTGTTGTTTGTAGTTATTAAGAAAATGTAACGTTTATCAGCAACTTGGTCAGCATGGCATTTAATTATCTTTTTATTTATGGAACCTTTACACAGCTCTATGATTTTGGGGTTTCACAATAATATTAATACTTTAACTCATATCGAATCCATGAAAAATATTTAACAAAAATAAACATTCAGATCTAGTTATAAGCCATAACAACAACATACAAATCATGACAGGACATGACTATAGGTTTAGAGAGCGGAAAACGTTACCACCGTTTGTATGGAAAGAGCTATTTAAGACTTGGCACAAAACCCTGTTAATGCTTATAGAATTTTGACGACTTGTAAAAGTGGTTTTTGACGCTGATTGTACTAAAACACTCGTTGCTAGAAGTTAGCTTTAGCGTACATTCAAGGCTATGACGCCCAACGAGCGTGAAACGTTCTGAGTTGCAATATTAAGTTACACAATAACCCAAGCACCCGAGAGACTTGAACCGCTCACAAAACTTTATATCCACTTAGGGCTCACAGTAGTCAAAACTGAGACGCGCGTGAAAGTGCGTGAAATATAGAAACAAAGGGATTTATTCTGAAACAAAGGCAACAGTTCGGGTTAATAATAACTAGCAACGGCTTCACACAGGTACAGTAGGATGTAATGTACATATAAACCTTCCGTGTTTTTTTTCTAAACGATAGTGAAAACCGTATCATAATCCATTGCTTGGCTTAGAAGGAATAAGCGGCCGAAGATAATAAAACGACTTTCTTTAATACTAAGTAAAGAAAGACAAAGAAGATAAAAGAAGATTGTGTTAACAAACTGGAACAAATTACCTTGCTACTCCGCGAAACCAGTGCCGGGCTCGCGCAAAATAGCTGCGTCTGTGCGACACATATATGTTCATGCAAAAACCCACCCTCCTCCGCTTTCACACGAAACAACATATATCACACAGACTCAACTACACACCACCACCACTAAACACTAAAACTACACGATCGACGCGCGTTTCGCCTCTATACGAGGCATCATCAAGATCGAACAGTACGACCGTTCGCTACTTGAACGAATGGCGTACTGACAAACTAAAACATTTTTCTTTAATCCCGCCTATTGCCAACATTTTTACACTACTAGCCTTATTATTTTTCTCAAAGCCTACCCTCAAAATTTGTTGTTTTGTGTTAGCCTGAAATAGTGTCTCACTGCTGAGTAAAGAAAGGCTCCTTTCTCGGACTTCCAACTCCTTAAGTTCTATCTTTAGCCATCTGGGTCGTCATTTGAGAACGTGTTCAGATCATACCACCAGAATCGTACGCGTACCGTCCTTAAGGAGTACACTAAACTGAAAACCATGGACGAAGATTGTCATCATGAGAGTAAGCGAAGCAAAGAATATACCAGGGTCGTAGCAAGTGAAAATCCGCGGTCTCTGCCTACCTCTCCGAGAAACAGGCATGTTTTTATGTATGTATGGTTTCCAAAGGATGCTTCAAATAATTTTTGCCGGAGATAAAACCTGCGAGTTCGTTGTACATTATTTTTAAATCCATTTATTTGAAGCAGAATAACTGTTCGTGACGCAATACCAAATGATCGCAATAATCACTTCGCCGTGACGTTCGTTATCGTCACGTAGAATATAGGAGTTGTGTTTGGGAGTCCATTTTCATCTTAATGGCTTCCTAACTGAGCCGTTTAGTAAATAAGGCGTATTTAGTACGTTTAAAATCGTATTTCTTTAATAAAATTGCGCAATTTGATAAACATGTTTCGTGGAAGAAAATTTAGTAGAAGCTTTTTTTTTAATCTTTATTTATTTAGGGGCTTTGAAGTAGAAGCTTTTTTAACATCTTTGTCTAACAACAAGTCAAATGAAGAAGGCATTATTTATAATTTTGATATCTTATTCTATATTTTTTACCATTGTAACTCAGTTTCAGATGATTTAATTTACAATGTACAAAACATCGATATACTCTTTATTGAAATTTAAAATGTATAATTTATTATTTACTTTAATTTTAGTTTCATTTATAAAAAAAAAAACGTCCATTTTGCTATGGAAGTTTTATTTTAGTGTGACGTGCGACTTGCGGCATTCGCTAACGAACTGAACTGTGCGAGTATTTGCTTAACATTGTTTACTTCCGCGGTTACGAATGTATCTGCTGTCTTAAAGTACCATACATTTCGAGGTAGCCCCCTATGAAGTGAGCCTCGAGAAATAGTTAATAATCGAGCATTTAAGAAATTTAACTTTAATTCAATTGCTTAATATGACATCTAAAGTGAGCCTTTACGACCATGAAGTACCTGAAGTGGTCTTCCACTTAGAATTGTGTAGCCAATGCATTTTTCATAGTACTGCTATCATTGACAGCGGCATTCAGTCGCGTGCAATGCAATGGATGTGCGTCGGCGACACCGGTTCAGTTATATATAAATCATGGCAGAAGTCACTCCTTCTATACTCTGTCGATAAGATTAACACGCGTACTATTCTGGGATAGTATAAGGTATGAAGCAAGGTTCGGGAGCGGCGCTCATCCGTTCCCCGTTTCAGCACTGATTTCTCAAACTTCGCCATACTGTGCCATACAAGGAGAATGCAGGGTATAAGGCATGGTAGAGTGCGGTGTACACCCGTTCCCTCTCTCAACCCCGATTACTCGAGGCTCACGCACGGATTGTACTATACTGGGCGGATGCAGGGTATGAAGCGACTGTTGGATGCGGCCTATATCCGTTCCGGTTCCCTACCTCAGCCCAATTTCTCGAAGCTCGCACAAAGACAGTACTATACTGGGAGAATGCAGGGTATGAAGCGACGGTTGAGTGCAGTGTATATCCGTTTTTTATCTCAGCCCCGATTTCTCGAAGCTCGCCCACAGACTTACTTGGACTATACTAGAAGAGTGCGGGGTGTAAAGCGACGGATGAGTACGGCGTACACCCGTTCCCTGTCTTAACCCCGATTGCTCGAACCTTGCTCACGCATTGTTCTATACCAGAAGACGGGTGTGAAGCGGGTGCGGGTGGGTGCGGTGTTTATCCGTTTCTTGTCTCAGCCCCTATTTCTTGAACCTAGCACACGAGCTGTACTATACTGTAAAGCGACGGTCTAGTGTGATGAACACTTGGTTATTCTCCCTGCCTCGACTTCTCGAAGCTCGCGCGTGGACTGTACTGAGAGTGCGGGGAGTCAAGCAACGGTCGAGTAGGTACGGCATACACCCGGTCATCATATCAGCTTCAATTACATTGAGCTTGCGTCTGCATTTTACGCATATCGGTCTTATTGACATCCAACCTTAAAGAGCTGGTTCGTAAGTATCATCATTATAATTATGTATCATTGTATGCCGTGTATATCATCTCGATACGTATTTCATTGCATTCTACTGCAAAGTATTAGCAGCCCCAGTAGTTTATTGAAAAAGTAGGACTTTGTATATAAGAGGGAAAAAACGAGCAAGAGGGTTAGGTGACGGAAGGCTAGTTATAGCCTTCACAATAGCAGGCGCATTGAAGGGCACGCAACTGAGCCTGATTTTTGGCTCCTGTCATGCAGATGCTGCTGCAGATTTTTTTAACAACATCTGATCTGTTAATAACGATACATTTTTTATGAAAAGTGTCAGTCGCTAGTTTTCTGGATTGTCAATAATGGCGTAACCTAAAATTATCTGATGGTCGATACGTTATACACCTAAGTGCTATTTTATTTAAGAATGAATGTACCACAACTGTGCTTTTCGAACTCTTCCGACTTTAAAACCAAAAAGAAAAGGCAACTTTTAAAAAGCACACACACAAACGTAGCGTAGAATCTAATAACAAACTACGAAACATTTCTGAATAGGTCTAAAGTTCGCGGACTCCGAAAAGTAGGGTAAATTTCTACAGAAACAAACTTTTTGTTTAGACCCGACACAGCTGCCAAAAATTTTAGCGAAACTTTAGATTTCGCTGCACACATTGTTTTAAGAGAGTGATCCGAGTGTTTCTTTTTTAGGGTTCCTTAAGTCGTCAGAGCTGTGTCTTTTGAACCGTAATAAATAGTCACTTGAAATTTATTAAAATAGGGAAATAATCAACCTAATGTAGGTACTAACCTAAACTACTTTTTTCCTAATTTTGCTAACTTCCACGTAAAAAAAACCTACAACTGCTCAGCCTCCGCAATCCAATCAATTTCATTTTATTATTCTATACAAAAACGCGTACTGTATAAATATAATCTTTAAGCACAACAAAATTACCCAACAAACTATTTTATAGCTTCATATAATTTGATATCTCGTCTTGAATGAATCCAGTCTGTCGGGTCAGGAAATTTTCATAAAGTTAATGGACCGAAATGAAAGCAAAATATCTCTAGGTTGTGCAGCATTTTTGAAATAACATTGCAACAGTGATTTTAACTGTGGCTGTTTCGCAGAATTATCTGATAATAAAATCTTCTAGATAATATTACAGGTGAAAATATGCTAAGTAATTCTTAAAATATCTGGAATAGAGTATGTAATTCTTCTCGGATCTGAAGTTTATTTAAATATACCTGAATATTACATATAGATCACTTTTAAAAAACTTACATTAACAGCAAGTTTTCAAACTTAATATCTATAATAATGTATTAATGTTACTAAACAAATTGTAAACTTTGTATGAGAACTGCCAAGATAATAAAAATGCATGTATGAATCAGGAATGAGCACTGAGTAATTATACTCAGTTTGTATGTAAATTTCTTTATTGCACATAATAATTAAAAAAATAACAATTTACAAGAAAGTATTTTCTTCTGTTTTCGCGACTTGTAGACATTGAAATAAAACAATGGACCTGAAACATGGGACCTGTAAAGTGCTCGAAACGTCGGGAATTAGATTCGTTACAATACACGCGATATAAACCGTATAAATTGTTTTATTTTAAATTTACAAGAAAAATGAAATAACATGTACGACAGCGAACGCATCCCTTATATGAATTACTTAAAGTTAACATTTAAGCAATTTAAAAGACATTAGAGTCAAAAGTAGGAGATAATAATTATCAATTATTTTAATATTTGTGCTTTTAACTTCAAAGTTCTCTAGATTTTACGTCTTTTGGGCTTGGTAACTGAAAAATTGCCCCCATTGTACTTTTATGTCATTCAAGAAATTGTTCAGGCCATATTTTTTTTATTTAAAATCAAATTGATCGATTGTGTTAATATGCGGCGAGTCAGACATGGAAATGTTAATAAGTATAATGTATTGAGAAGATGTAATGTATACATGGTGATATAATTTATTGTAACGGCTTCTATATGTAAACATGTCAACGCTAAATTGTCATTCAAGAACGTTAACGTCCAAAACCGATTAAAAACATACGTAGCGTTGACGTAAAAGGCAAAACCTATTTGTACCTTTGAACGCAAAAAGGGTGTTCATAAACGGCTTTCATTTGCAGCCGACAAAAAGGTGAAAGGAAAGGTTCAAAATACCCGAATAGAGGCTACCGGGCGAGGAATTGATTGAATTTTAAACTTCAGCCTGTAGCTGGAGGATTTGCTTCTGAGCTCAAGTTAATTACTCTGGCTGTTCGGAAACTATGAACTCCTACATAGGTACTAGGATTAGATACGATTCAAAGCCTAGATGTGTTAACTTGATTACTTTTTAGTTTAGTTTAAAATTCATTCATTCAATTTAAATGCATACATTTTGTAAATTTACATAAAATTACAAATTACATGAATTTATACTGAATTATCCAAATTAACGAATTTTAAAATTTAAAGGCAAAAAGATTTTAGCACTAAAACGGTTAAATCTAAAATTAAATTAAATGAGAGATTAAATTAGAGTTAAATTGAAAGAATGTTGATAAAAAATAATTTCTTTATTCAATAGAAACATATCCTAAATCACAAATTTGAAGTCTAAAAAACCAGCAACAAGTTGCCTGGCAAAAAAGTTAATATTACTTTCTTTTTAATTTCCAAATGACTTAATTTTTTTAACATGCTTGTAGTCTCGTATTTATATCTGAAATCTTGATTTTGGATTTTCGTTTAAAATATCAGTACAACACACATGGCACATGTTTAACATATTTGCGTGCAGAGGACATCAGATCTCTATACGTCATAACAGTGAAACGTCTATTGTGTTTGATGCTGTCTACGAGAATGTCAAGGTCAAGGGCATAAAGTATTTCAAATGACATTAAAGGTTAACCTCACAATTTTCTTAATCACGGAAGGTACCCAATGGTTCGACCAACAAAAACCGAAAATTATTGATAAGATTTCTGTTCTGTCTAAATTTTGATTAGTAGAGAATGCCTTAAGGATGAAGTCCGCCTTTGGTACATTTAAATATTTTATTTATGCAATAAGATTCAATAAATAAATAAAGTGATGCTTAAAATAATTAGTCAATTTACTACTTAACTTGCCAGCGAAGTAAGTAACAGAACAATGAAACACAGACTTTATCCAAGATTTGTATGCATAACACAACTCTTTGTCTTGGCAGTTATTGTGGCGTTTGTATTTACTTAATTAAATAAACTGATGGCCTGTAATTGATAATTGCATTTAATTTTGCCAGCGAAATGCTGAAAGAATACTTAAAGAGTTGCAAGTACCGAAAAGTATTAGAAGCAAGGAATATTACTTTGTTGCGTTTATCGTCAAGAGCTAAGGTACTGTCCACTGTAAGAAAAAGACTCTCTACAAAATATTCGAAATATATTCAAGAGCATTCTCATTTTTATCTACACATATATCATAAATGCTGTATAATGCGTTTAGAAACCGTAGGCAATGACCAGCATTATAACAACCAATTATTATGCTGAGAATTTTACATTATTTTAATGTGTACAGTCTATAGATATTTAATAGGTACCTAGCACCAGTAGCTAGTAGCAATGCAGGTCATTGCCCTATGGCTTCTAAACCCATCATAGAGTACTTATGATATGTGTGTAGCTAAAGTAATGTATGCAACTGTACATAATTAGGTCTTAAAACACTCGTGTGATCCTATTATGAAACTCGCTGGCGCTCGTTTCATAAAACCACACTCGTGTTTTAAGACTCCTCATTATGCAACAGTTGCATAAAATACTATTTCACACTTTACATTTTAAACCTTGACTTAGTTAGCACATAAACTCTCCACAGAAATGTAAAGTAATTTTATGTAAAATCAAACTTTTTTTTATTATTTTTGGATTAAACAGGAATATAATAAAAGAGTTTGATGTTAATTAAATCTAGAAATACAGGCCGTGATTTTGTGACAGCTTAAAAGGTTTTCCGGTTTTGTAATTCATAACTATCCGTAAAAACAGATGTCGGACCAAATTATTTCAAAAATTCAGTATAACCTTTAAACTGTTAACAAAAATTTAATCTAACGAGTTTGTGTAAAATCTAGATTAAGATATTGCATCTAACTATTCCATTTCCAATATATACGGATGAAACCCGAACGACTTATGTATATGGTTTTCACGGGGTGACCTTACTAAGTATTATTTTTTGACGGCCGGATAGCCTAGTGGTTAGTGACCCTGACTATGAAGCTTGAGGTACCGGGTTCGATTCCCGGGAGGGGCAAATGTTTGTATGATGAATACGAATGTTTGTGCCCGAGTCGTGGATGTTATATATATTTAAGTATATATTTATTTATATAAGTATGTATATCCGTTGTCTAGTACCCATAACACAAGCAGCTTTAGTTGCTTACTTTGGGACTAAGTCAATTGGTGTTAACTGTCCCAAGATATTTAATTTTTATTTATTTTTTTATTTTTAATAAGTATTTAGTGTAGAGAAATACACTTGTATTTTAAGGCTAATTATGATAGTATTAAAAAAAATCAAAATTTGTTTATTTTGCATAAAGATGTAACAAAATTTATTAGAGGTCCCTACACTAGGCAATACCTGTATCGCGGGGAACCAGTTACAATTGTCCACATTATTAGTTATATAAAGTGGTTGAGTAACATAATTAATAGATTCAGGCGTTAATTTGCGGAGGTCCATGTCAACAAACTGGAACAAATTACCTTGCTACTTCGCGAAACCTACCTGGCTCACTACCTGGTTTCGCGGAGTAGCAAGGTAATTTGTTCCAGTTTGTTAAGTTACATAGGTACACTTATCAGGTAAACAGAGTTATACATTTGGACTGTGATAGGATAATTTATGATAAAATGTACGTAGTCTTTAGTTAGTGCTAAGATTAAACAGTGTTCTAACAGGGTGCCATGTGCTAACTTACGCGTGTATCTAAAACCTTATGTAACCATGGACGCAATAAATGTATGAATAAGAATATAAGGTCGTAATTGTAAATGATACAAAATTTAAATCTATTGTCAAGAAGTCATTAATTTCTCGGGCGTATTATAAAGTCAATGACTATATCTTGGACAAGGATGTTTGGAAATGATCCCGATCTGTATTGGCGATCCCTGGCTCCAAAGATTGTACACCTGCTGTGTTAAATTGTTAAATTGTAAAAATTTTAAATATTTGAGATGTAAAATAACATTGTAATTTTGATTTATTTAAAAAATTACACCTCGTTGAGTTTCTTGCCGGTATCTTCTCATCAGAGGTTTTTCCGAACCGGTGGTAAATTTTTTTGACATTCATAAGTGCTACCTGTAAGCCTAATTTGAATAAAATATTTTGACTTTGACTTTGACTTTGACCGAACTCGAGTTCCAGTTCCAAATTGGATTAATAATTAGCTATATAAATACCCTATCTAAACTCACCAAAATCTAATTTGTCTATCATTTGTAAAACAGAGTTACTATTTATCTTTAATCACTAAAACATCAACAGTCAGCTGGATAGTTAATCCATGATAAATGGAATCCCAGTTCGCGGATATTTCAATTTTGCAACATTCTTCGGTTCGTTGTTATTACTTTAGTGAGGTTATGAACAGTGATTATTAAGGCCAGCATAGCAAACATTAAGAGAAAACAAGAACTAACTATTATATTTTTAAGCTACAATTTGGTCACAATTAACTTAATAGATAAGTAACTAATAATGACTGTGTGTGATACAACAAGATCATTAAATTTAATTTTGACCATAATACCTCTACAAAATAATATACAAGACAAGACAAGACAAATACTCTTTATTGAAAACCACACGGAAAATAGTTAACAAACATTAATTAAAAAACAATTTACAAAGTAAACAATTGGCGGTCTTATCGCTTAAAAGCGATATAATAATAATAATATATAATAATGTTATATATGTAAGAATAAACATTTTTTTGAAGTTTAAATAATGATGGGTCATAATTTTGAACACGGTTATTTCTACATTTTGTTTAACTAAGAATTATAATCTGTTAACAAAACTTTTTCAATTTTTTAAAATAATAATAATGTAATGTACTTTAATGTAATGTGGCGAAACTGGCAAACGCAAGGCACGGACTCCTGCTATTATCCTAATTTTTCTTTGTGTTGTCATTCATTGTACCTATAGCATTTTAAATTTAAAACTTATTCAGTTAATAATGGCGGTGCCATTACTACATGTAACTTGTAAACACTGAATTAGTTGTTTTACTTCGTATTTAACACAAAATGTGACACATGACTGTTACTTCATTTAATATAACATGTAGTTTAGCCAATTCTATCCATACGAGACAACATTCGAAAAGATATCAACGTATCCAATCAGTGCACCAAGCACGAATCTTCTCGATACGCGTTTACTCGCTACGTAACTCAGTGCGTCTCGTTCTAACTAGCCCAGTAGGAGAGAGACGCACTGAGTTACGTAGCGAGTTAACGCGTATCGAGAAGATTCGTGCTAGGTGCACAGGTGTGACCTCGTTTGTTTGTACGACCCATAACGCTTATTGCAAGTCCCCGTCGAAGGAAGCTAGATGCAGATTTCTTGTTTCTGATTGGTTGAAACCGATTTGAACTGGTGTGATTTTGTGGCGCAAGTTTAAAAGAAAAGCGATTGTGTGATTTTCTGGCACTTGTTTGTGAGTGTTAGCGACTGGCTGTAATACAGCCTTCTTGCATTGATGTGTCCTTTAAAAGTTGTTTTTCTATGAATTTAGTTTTATTCTGTCACTTCAGTTGTGCCGTCATTAGCCTTGTTCGGCTTTAATGTAAAATTAAGTTATTGATAAGGTTTAATAGAGCTGAAATGTTCAGTTTTGATCAAAGTGTCTAAATAAATAAAGATAAAAACATAACCCTTCCTTTTGGCTTTGCCGTAGTCGGGTAAAAGGTTTTTGTCGTGAATTGTAACAAAAACGATTACCTACGTAGTTTAATACATATTAGATATTTGATTTGTAAAAGTATCACTATTTTTTGCCAAACAACATGACAGAAAAATAGCGACAAATAACATGCAGCATGCATACTTTCCTACTTTTTTTAAAGTTCTATTATGACGTTGCAGCTCACACCATAATTCTCGCGAGGCTACGATTGCTTTGATAATTATATAAGTACGCTTAATCGGCTTGTTGATTTAATTTTTTCTGCTATCGAAATTTAAAGACTTCGTTAAAAGAAGAAAGATTATGTTTTAAGTTATTTTCTATGAAAACTACTTCATAAGTTATTACGAGTTAACTTGGATTCACTAATAGCTCCCATAATACATACCTATTTCTAAAATTATTTTTTAAAATTACGATCTACAACAATTTTAAACTTTCACACCTTTTGGTTTAAGATGTCAAGTACCCTATTCGCTGTCGCTTGTATCTTGCGCTGAAATAACACCCTGTGGCCGAAGTAATTAAAACTTGCCCCCCATTTGTCTCCCCCGTCGATGGTGCGTGTGCAGTTTTTGCTAATCGTGTGTTCAATACAACTTTTAATTGGTGAGTGAACAAAGCCCAGCCATCTGTTCGTTGCGGTTTCGCTCGGTCCAAGGGACATTTTGGTTCTGCGGTTATTAACGAATATTGGTGTGGCTGTGTCGTTGCCTTTGTCTTATTTTGCTTGTGTTACGGTTTAGATTTCAATGTTTTTGTGTGCTTATTGTAATTAGTCATGTGACATTGGCGCTGACTAGTTTTGATTAAGAATTGAGGTGAGTTGGTTTGATTACTAATTGTCAATTTTGAGACAGCCCAAATTTTTTATGATGATAATGATACCTAAACATAAAAAAAACTCATTCAAGACTTATTTACACATATTTCGTTATTCCATAATACCAATAGATCTTATTAAATTACATACATGCGGCTTTTTTTAAATTGATATCTTTGACAATTATTTTTCTGCATACACCACAAATTGGTTACCTATAATTACTTTTTTTTATTAAGTATAGTACGTCAGGAGCTTGTATAATTGCAATAATTATTATAAAATAGAAACATCAAAAAACATTAATGCTCAAGCTTTGGTTACGTTACAATAAGGACAGTTCTATTAAAAATCCTAAAATAAATCTGAGAAAGCGCAGCGTAAGATCTTGAATAACCTTTTGTTGGTAGATTTTCTGCAGCGGAATTGTATTTTCCGGATTCAGACCAAAATAATATCGGACAAAAGTCACGCGAATAGGGTAGCCATTAAAACGTTTCGCATCGAATTTATTTAGTGTAAACATTGTTATATTATATTATTAACCGAGTAGAAATTTGACTGTCTAGTACAGGGGCTGATTGATTTTAGATGTGGCGAAAAGTATAAACAGAATGCACAAAAATAAATGGCGTTTATTCTATCATAACAGAAACAAAGACGAAACGAAGACAAAAAGGACTGTTAACTAATACGAGTTCTTGCCTGCTACAAGTAAATATTTAGGTAAGTAAACTTATTTGGTTTTTTCTAGTAACTATTAATTAGGTCAAATAAGAATACAATTTTAGTTTACGGACGTCGGAGCGCAACGGATTTTACCGAACAATATCGTTTGGACATTTATACAGCGCATAGTATTTGTACAACAAAACATAAGGGCCTCCGCTAAGTCACGCGGGCGCACGGAGCGGGTGCATGCCTATAAAAAATAGTATGAGAGCGTCCGCAAACTCGCGCGGGTACGGGTGCGGCCTCATACTATTTGTTCGATAGGCGTGCACCCGCTCAAATATCCCGCTCATATGGAAAGCTACACTATCCCTAACGGACATAGGCTACTAATTACACGTAAACGAAGTGGTGGGTGTCTGCTAGTTTATTTTAATTTTATAAAATAAAAACATCATGTGGTAGCCCTAGCTGCTGGTATCGTTCAAGTGGACATTTGACATCGTCGGGCAGCCCTAACGAACCGTTACGTTCCAACCGGACAGACGTGCTCTGTCAACTTAACTGACCAAAAATAGCCGTAGTTTTCAAAATCACTATTTAAGATTACTATATTATTTGCTTTAAATATTTGTTTCAAGCAATGCAGGTATGTACTAACATAATTATGCTATAATCTACTAAGTGTATTATTGATAGGTCTAGAAATAAATTGTTTATGTATGCAGGCTAGGTCTCTTTTTTATTATGGCTTTTTCACCTCTGGGTTGACTTATTAAAATCCATTAAAACAAAATTATTTGGTAAGTAATGTCAAAAATTGTACTGAGGTATTTGGAGTTATTGGACGTTTGATTTTATGGGTCGGCATCAGACCTTTTAAGTATAAGAGATTATTTTACAATATCTGTTTGATCGTTGTGTTAGTAAAACCTCTGAAATATACTTTTTTTTTGTTCAGAAATCCATTTTTAAAACGAGATTTTTGTTGATAAGTCAAAACAAATGTTTTATTTAATGTTTTTTTGTAAAGTTTTGAAATGTAGATTTTGTAAATAAATTTAATTTATTTGTTTTAATGGTAAATTATTACACCATTATTCAGTACAAAAACGTGCTACAGTGCCCAGCATTCAGTATAATACAGGCACAGCGTAAAATTTTCATCGTGAATTTGGATCTAAGTTTAAAACAAAACGTAAAATTAATTTTAACCTAACACAGATTAAAAACTCCCGTTCAAAGGTAGTGCACTCCATACAGTTACAAAGCAACACGTCACATCTAAACAAAACCCAACACATTGGCTCGTACAAACCCAACTTTCTAAACCATTACGTGTAACTAACTGAGCCCTTACCATGAGTACAGTGCATCTAGCCGTAACCGTACTCGCTAGCGACGGCGTAAACTATTTATATGGGGAATTCTGCAGCGCCTCTAACGCTCACTTAGAGAACTTAAAATCGCTAATATGAGTCCAACGGTAAATTACTTATCGTAATCAAAGCGCTAGTGACTAAAGTTTTGTAGCTGTTGCTGTAGAATATTGGTACCATGAGTCACAAATTTGACACATGTCATCGAAGAATACCGTATAGACTGTGGTTAACTCTTTCACTGACAAATGAGAGCGTATTTAACCGCTATCGACTGTAGTAACGTAATACGAATTTTAGATAAAAACTCATGGTAATGGTACTGCTGCAAAAAGTCGAAATAAATGTTCGGACGCTGCGTATGATTCACTACACGCTTTGAGACCGCCAGTTTTTTAGTTATTTGTCATATTTTGTATGCCGTACGTGTAAGGAAAGACTATGTCGTTGAATTTGTTATTTAATATGAATCTGGATTTAGATAAAATGTAGTTTTATTACTTGAGGATTTTGAGTTTGAATTTAAGATGTGCAAGGTTTTTACGATATCGGGTTTCTTCTGTGGAGATTATAACAATCAAAAGTCGATGGTGAGGTAGCTCCTTGTATTAAATCATGTTAAATGAGTCTACAATGTGTTGCAGTAAATTAATCAAATATTAATTTGTACACGAAATTCATTTTTGATTTTTTTTTAATTTAAAATCGCGCAAAATAAAGATTTAAACTATTTTTTCTTAAATAAGGCCGCAATGGCTCTTTTACAAGCCCAATCCTACTCTTCAGGAAATGGAAGGCCTCGTCTTTTTTACCATCAGGTGAGATTGAGGTCAAACGCAAACCCTTTTCTAATAAAAAAAAGAAAAAGCGCAGCAAAGAACACGTCAGTTCATTTTATTTTTGGTGGTCAAACTTTTAGCTTTTTAATATTAGTGTGATTGTCTGATGCTCTTTCTTATTTTATAACTTTCAAATAAAAACACGATAAAAGCTCCAGAAACTATAATTTCTAAATTAAGAACTTCCTGTTTATGATTTATAAGCCATAAACACAAAACTCACGCTATTAAAAGACGAAATTAAAAACATTTCGCTTTTAATTTTATCGAGACCTATTTCTAATTCACATAATAGCCAATCGGTTACTTTCTCACGTCCCTCGTTTCAATGCAACGTATTTAGAGACTGCCTTATGCAGTTCCTGTAGTAAACAATCATATTGTACGAGCTCAGGTGCGGCGGTAGCTAGCTAACGGCTTATGAATTAGGTGAGAGATCTAAATGGATTTAGAGGCTAGCCAGAGCGAGAATTAATCTACCCATGAGTCCAGTGCCAAGCCAAACCATGTTGTAACCTTTTACAAGGTTTTTTCAGACTTTTAAGCAACTCATTATAACATTTATAGAGAAGTTGCAAGAGGATATGACTTAAAATAATGTGTCATAATAATTTGGAATGCAGTGCGTTTTCTTTTTTTACAAAATTAAAATATACAAATTGTAATCAAGTTTGAAGTCGCACCTTAAAGGTTTTTAGCCATTTTTTGTACGTAACCATAAAAACGCTAAGTTCTAAAAACGTTCTAAAACCTAATTACCTACAGCTAATGTAACCAAACGCCACAAGGTTTGTTGGTCACGGGACGCCGTATTTTATACATCGGAAAGTAGTTAACACAAGTTTCGAAGCTCGAGAAGCCAATGAACCGATCGTGATGAAACTTTAACGGCTTTCAACAATGGCGGAAGTTGAGAAGTTAAGAGAATCGCCTAAGGGGTAATTCATTGTCTCCGTTCAATGCCAAACTGGATCAGATTTTCGTGCTACACCTCGGAATAAAATGGAACTGGAACAAATTTGACAAAGAATGGGAAACTTTTGACGTTAGGTTGCTAGCAGGATTGCTTTGCCTGCGGTCTTGATTTTGATAGATTCAGTTACACCCCTTTAAAGCATGAAACCATTTTGTTCTTTATTTAATGGAGAAATCTTTAATAAATAAATAAGTCTACTTTTATTTGTTAATAATTTTGTTCATGTAACGGTTTTGAAATTATTTGGGGAAAGTAAAATGCGTGTTTTTATTTCCAGACATTACTATCAAATAATTTATTTTTAAAAATAATGAGCATTAACTCTAACAGAAAAAACTTTTCAATTTAAAATATAAATATGAGTAAGTTGTATTATGTATAGACATATATAATGTATGTAGGTATAATATAATATAACATTTTATTCATTACATACCAAAAAGGAAATCACATCAAGATTAAGCTTCTCTTGAGGTTATTGGATTGTTGTTGTTTAAAGTGTTTAAGTTTTCTTATTGCAGTTAACAAAATAGCTCCTCCTTCAGGGTCGGCAGCACACAAAGCATACTTTAGGTGTCACAAACGGATATACACTGCAGTAATTGTGTACCATCAGACAAGCGGCACGCTTGTTGTCACACATACGTTTAATTTAAAAAAAAACGCATAAATTGTAAAATCAGAAACAAAATCCCCAAACTGTTTAACTCACTTCAGACTTAATTTCTTAGCAGAAAAAACACTAAACCAAAAATGACAGTGCTTGGAATAAAAAATATTGGTTCCAATCAATTGACCAAACAACCACAACAAATACTTTCTTTCTCTCAAATGGTTCAGAAAAAGAAACCGATTAGAAGCAATTTCTCAAGTGGAAAATGTATTAAGTGCAATACGTTGCAGCCAGCGATGTGGACCGCATCCCAATGCGCGTCTAGACTAAAGCCGATGGATTTTTCAGTTTCAGTTCAAGATAATAAATCTGTACGCTATTGACAAAACGTGACCAAGAATCACTTATTGCCAGTAGATGGCTAAATGTACTTAACTTTATACAGTCAAATCATTTAATTCCCTACCCATTTCGTTGAAATGTCGTCTGACATTCGCAATGCATTAAGGTCGATATGTCAAACTGACGTCTTGCTCTAGTTAGCTTTTATGGTGACAGTTTGCCATACGACCTTAGGTGGGTTAAAAATTAAATTCCTTGACTGTACCTTGGTAGTTTTTGTTACCTTATCAATTTTATTTGGCGTTCGAACCTTTTAACCCTGCATTTTTTTATCACATATATTTTTTAATCCTTCTGTAATTATCACTGCACCTGTTCAAGGACTATACTCCTGCGGAGATTGGTACAGATAGCGCTGCCAATACCGGTATTGCAGAATCTAGCTAGATCCCGCGTCATTTTTCAGGCTTGCGCAATGCAGGATAAAGTATACGGGAACCCGAGAATTTTACTGGACTATGGCAAACATGCACTGAACTATTCCTAAATGCGATTGCTCGCGCACTCGCATAGCAGCAAACACACATATCACACACGTGACGTGAGAATAGGCCCTCGCGATATAGTGTTTTCTTCGCAATAATTTTCAATCACATGTTCTTGATCTGCCATGTTTCCTGCCCCGAAGCCAGGGGTAAAAGCTCGTTAAATAATAATTCCTTTTAATCTTAGGGTTCATAATTTATTTGACTGGCACCTTTTTGTGCTGATTAATTATTTTGGTACTCAAGTATTAGTTCTTTCTAGAAGTTGTTTCTGGCCTATACGTTTGCCTAATGTAAATAAACTAAAAGAAAAATACGAAAAGTGACTTTCACCATTAGTATCGTGTAAAAAAATTAAAAAAATTAATAACAAACTGACTCAACTGTGTTTTTCAGATTATTGCAAAATTGTTTGAGTATTGTAATTGGTTATATTTAGTGAGTATAAAAGGATACATAAAAACCATTTGTACCGAAAACTAAAAAGTAGGTACACCATGCATCATAAATACTGTCACCATCACGACCTTTTAAACCAAACTCTATCCTAAACCTCAACTTCCAAGAGGGAAAACACAAATAAATCATCTCAAATGCTAGCAGTGACTCTATTATTTCATACCAAAACCATGCACAACATTCAAGCCTTTATACTGAGCGTATTAAGGCTTATAACTCTGTGGATGTTGGGCGAGGAACCAAAATAAAGGTAAACGTCCTATAGAGACTTAATCTCGACGATATATCTTCAGATACATCCGAATACCGCAAGTGTATCGCGACATTATTGAAAGCTGAGGATATGGCGGGTGAAAAAATATACAGGTCGGAAATGTGGCCTCGTTTTGGGATTTTATACATCTTTCTTTGCTATAAATAAAACATTTACTTACCGCCAAAAATTTTGACATCTTTATATAGAACTGTGTTTGGAGACTTCCTTTGGAGTATTCTTAGATAAGTATGAAAGTATTAATTTATTTTCTTTTACATTTACTTATTTTATTTTGTACGCTGTGTATGACTAATCAGATTTTATTTTTGTTCATTGTTTTATGTTTTGCTACTATTTCATTTGTTTGTATTTTGTTTAGTATCATTGGGACTAAAACAAACAATTTATCCATGTCATTAAAAGTTATAGAGCTAAATTAGAAAACCTATATGTCATACATCATTAAAATTAACGTTCATCATCAAACCAGCCGAGCCTGACAACTTGAAAACAAATCTGACAAAACAAAAGAAAGTTCATTACACAAATACCTACTTAAGCAAACAACATAATAAAATTCTTAACGAACACCAAGTACGAATGTTCAACTTTCTCAACAAATGCAAAATAAACGTAAACGGGACTTAAATTTCGCCAAACTGCCACACATAATGCTCGGAGCTCGTAAACAAAAGATAAAACAGTCGTATTTACGTACAGTGGAAGCAGTTACAGTATTCATGTGAGATGACAATGTCGCTTGCAACCACGGTGTGTGATGCGATATGAGATGCGATAACGCCGAGTGAAATATTTAATTTATGGACGATAAGCTTTTAACCGCGGCTTCGTCGGGATAGCTGAAGTTTTGCTTTTATCGCAGTAGGTTTTACTAGAGATAAGATGTAGTTTATTATTTAAACAAACTAGAACTTTTTTAAATGGACTTGCACTGTTGGATTCGGAAGGTTTTTATAAGTAGCCGGAGAGAGGGTGAGAGGCCAGAAGAGCGCTCAGCAAGGGATGAACGAACATTATATGTACAACCGTTTGCTACTTGAACGACTGGCATAGTGAACGAATTAAAATTAAATTAATTTGTTCCAATTTGTTGAGATGGACCTTTGCAAAGAGACTCATCTCTTAATGAGTTTATTATTTATCTACGAGAAAGAGTGACTGACAGTTTTTTTTTTTAACAGTTAGTATCAGTTAGGGCCATGGGCCATAGCTTATTTTTCATAACATACGGACTCTTTAAGAAAAAAAAATTTTGAATTAAAATAAAATTTGACATAATATTGCATTTTGCAACCTATTATGGCCTTATTAAACAAGCCCACCTGCTTAGTGTAAAATAGTTAGATAGGAAAGGATTAAATTTTACAACAACAAAATAGAGGCCTAAAGTCAGGCAATGGATCAGCGATTCTCAAGGGGTTGCTATCACCATGAGTAGCGGTTATCCCTTATCATCAGGTGACCCCAATTTTGTTAGCCTCCTCTTTGCATAAAACGAATGCGACGTCAGTATTATTAGCGGCAGTTAGATCAATCTACAATCTATATTGTTAGTTATTTAAGAAAATAACATAAATGCAACCATAATAGGCGACCCTAATTGGTGTAGAAAGAAAATGTTTTATTTTGCTTAATTTCAACAATAAATATTAAAAATAATTGAGTCACTTTAGAATGTCAATAAATACTACATTAACCAACATTTCATCTTCAGTTACTCCTTTCTCCTTTCCTTAGGTATTCGTGATTAATTTCGTTTTTATTTCTATTTTTTATCTAATAATTCTGAGTGAGCTACGAGTACAATCTAAAAACAAACGTAAATTATATAATAAAGCGACATTTTTATGTTACACTATCAGAGCATAAGCATGTTTGTTGCAGTTTTTACAAAATATTTTTCGGAGAAATATCTTGGAAAAATATTGTTATCATAATAGGGCATGGAATATACGAAATATTCTCGCACATTTCGTTTGATCAGGGACTCCTATATTCAGCAATGGTCAGCACAGGAAATTAGATTCCTTGACATACTTGGCAGATTCAAGAATTCTTTTCCATTTGATTGATTGATCGAACGAAGGAGCCGAGAAAATCACTAAAGCACATTACATTACGTGGTTAGTATGCAGTGTTAACTTCTTAAACGATTTACTGGGGAAGTAACACTCTCATATAACACCGGCTGGAAGTAATAACTAGTAATTACTACTGCATTTCGTACGATGATGGACTGAATTCGAAAGACCAGATATGAGAAAGTGTTAATTCTGGAAAGGGATCAGCGACTCCCTTGGGGTTTATAGTTCTTATGAGCGGCGGTGATCAGTGATCACTTTAAATAAAGTGACGCGCTTGGTCGATTTCTTACATGTTCCTTTAAAAAAAAATCTTCGTAAATTTTTCTCAAGTTTGAGATTCAAAACGCCAATTCAATGACTTTGTACGTGCCAGCCAACTGTTATGATGCAGTTAAGTTGTTTGGCATAATGTATTATTTTTCAGCAAACCTACTCCGAACAAAATAAATTCCAACAGCAATAAACTTCTTAACCCAACCGCGAATCATCTAGAACATTTCCAGCAACCGACCGCGTCATAATATTAAGAACACCGCCACACATAGAGATCTATCATTTTTATGAGCATGCCATAAAAGAACTAAACTCGTAGGCCGAGTGCACGTAACAGCCTATATAAAACCATTCTACGGCGAATTCACTAAACGTTAACGTTTGGATTTCACTATATTTGATAATGTATGACTCTTGTGTTGATGTGATGAACATTTATACATTTGAGCTGGAAAAGTTCCAAACAAAAGAACTTTTAGAAGCATTTGAATGTTAAGTAAATACAGTCATGGAAATGCACTTTGCGGGTGGCAGAGCCTTATGCAAGGTTCGTCCAGATCACTACCACCATCTTGCTCGCTAATCCAGCCGCTAAGCAGCAGTGCTTGCATTACTGGCCAGCCATGTCGGTCCAATTACTGGCACAAGAGTTATTCCATCTTAGCCCTCTGTGTTGGCTCCGCATCTGCAATATCCTTGGTATGCTTTTTATGAAATTTGACGATCTCGATATAAAAACGAGTAATTTGACATTTTGTGCAATTTATGATGTAATTATATTGACTGAATAAATAAACTAAACTAAACTAAACTATTGCGGGTGTCTATGGGCGGTGGTGGACACTTACCATCACGCTGACCGCATCGCGGTGACCCGCTTGCTGGTTTTCCTTCCTATGTTGTATAAAAGACAGGTGCAACCGTAGAACCTTATCGCAACAAAGTTACGTATTAAACGTCATACAACTCCAGTGATGCAGACGTGGCCTATCAGTGGGAGAAGGTCACAGAATTAATAATAGTACAAGTAGTAAAAACTCTCTTAGAACAGACGCGGCGTTTACCTGACTATGTTTAACTTAGTACAATTTTATCATTTTTCACTAAGATTTTTTTGTTTAGACCATAAAACAAAAAAAAAAATTAAGAGCATATCTATGGCGCTTGGAGCAAAAGACTTTTACCGTCTGCGTGTGCGAGCAGAGATGGAGATAGTTGCAGGAAAGATGACTGAGAAATATGAACAAAGGAGTGCATGTAGAAAGTACCGCTACTTACGTGGTTAACATTTTATTCCTATTCCGAATTACGAGTACCTTCCCTTTAATAAAAAACAAACCAGTTTTCTAATGACCTTTCAGTCGTACCAGTCCATTTTTGATACAAAGAACCTGTTTTACAATCGCAGTAATTGGCAAAAGAAAATCTTTCTGAACAATCGACTAGAAATTTCTAAGGGGTTGTTTGTATCAAGAATTAATATCATTCTCTTTTGTCTTCCAGAAATAGATTTCTAAGTTTGTAGCTACAGGTTCACTTACATCAAAAGAGACCAATTTTGGTCCCAATGTGGGTGTTTGAATACAATACGAAGGATCTTGTGTTAAGTTATATTTATACAATGTAGGGATGTTAAGCCAATGTTAATCACATGGTAATTAATTCGTTGTATGGCACAGAACATGCTAATCATGGGTAGGGCGTGGGCTTGCCTTATACAAATGGTAGGGTTTATAAAAAAGGAAAAAAAAAACAATTTTCAAAAACATAATGTTATCGGGACTTTAGCGCGATAAAAATATATTGTTGATTTACCTCGATGTTTCGGCCATGTTTCAATGGCCGTGGTCACAAGTAGACTGAAGTGGAGGGTATTACTTCTGTTTAGCCGCGCGAGTTTTACGAACTACCCGCACTTTGTCTTGTTTATTTTCCACCTGCATATCACTACACCGACACACAATGCTCACAATATATTTTTATCGCGCTAAAGTTCCGACAACGTTATAAATATGCGTGAAAATCGCGAAAGTTTAAAACAATTTAATTTTCAAAAACTCCTTTAAAAAGCAAAAAATAAATACAGGCACTCCTTTGCACAAAAAAGTGTGCTTTGTGTGTGTTTTGCACAAACTTAGTGACTAATTGAATAAACACATTATTTAATGTGGATCTAATAAAATTATTCGCATGGAGACGCATCGCGTTGATATGGCCACCGAATTTAATGTTTTTAATTCATCACTAAGCTAGTAAAATATTTGGTGTTTCTCATTAACTAATGTTTGGAACATAATGTTTATTTTTTCGCTTTTAGAAGGAGTTTCTAATGCTGATTTGTTTATTCTTTAAAAATATTATCTTGGGACAATTTACACTAATTGACAGATTCCCAAACTAAACAAAGCTTATAGAGTAGAATAGAATAGAAACCATTTATTTCAGGCTGCATACTTATACTTGTCTTATACTTACGGATAAAAACATATTATAAATATTCATGATTCATCGTACTTCTTCGTCTTTTCAAAAATAAGTAGACGTTGATTTTTTTTAATCTAAGTAAACTAATTTTCGATGAAAATCTTCCAAGTAAATCTTGACCCACTCTCAGTGGTTGAATTGACCTGAAATTTGGGGAATATTATATTGGCGATAATGCAATACATACTTGATATGTACTGAGTTCTAGTATCAAATTATATGGATTTCATCGTAATATTTGTATTTATCCCATGCATTAGACTTTTTTTGTAATGTAACTATTTCTAAGTAAATCAAGCAAGGAGGTCGCAAACTAACAAAACTCTCACAAACCCTTTTCAGTTCTAGTTTTTATACGAAACATTTTATGTCGTGCCACAACATTCTCTTCACTTAAATCTTTTTTTTTATGAAGTCATAACGTAAAGGCTCATTCGACATAAAAATCTCAATTCCTGAGATCGTTTCTTTAAATTTTACGTAAAAAAAAACACATTTTCTCTCCTAACAAATCTCAAATCAATACAGTGCGAAGGCAGGTTTAAGTTATTTCACAGATATGATAAAAGCACATAAATTACTTTGTCCTAGAGTTTGACTCATTCGACGAGTAATAACCATAAACAGGAGCATCTGCGGATAAATCTCCATTGGAATTTCTGTCATCAAATTCTATTGGCTGGTCGTAAAGGCATGCATTCAACAACCTTTACTTCTTAGTCCTGGTAATTGATGCTCTCTTATAATGTTTTTAGATTATCAAGCTGTCTTACATTCAAAGGTAACGACTGGAAGAATTCTGCCTCCCAATTCTCGAATAATCGAGATTCATCTCATGCTCGAGAAATGTCAAAAAAATACAGATTTCATAAGGTTTCGACAGATGTCCTACCACTCGCAATACTATACAATTTATCCAAAAAGGAACTTAGTTTTTGATTACGCTCTATAAGTAGGCACATAAATGCGCATGCCGCTTTACTGGCATTACGCCACAAACCAGGTGTATTTATAATATGGACAATTTTGACTTAAGCTGGCCAATATTCATTTTGAATCGAATAAATCCCCGTAAATAAAAAAGTACAATTAATTTTTAAGATGTTTCCCTATAGTCGTTCTGAACGTGAAGCAAATTCAGGTTTCCTTATAATGTATGTACCTAATAGTAATAGTAAGTAATAGTAATGTAACATCGAAAGTAGTTCTTAATGAAATGAATTGGCTGTTACTTTTTCGAAAGCAATGATCAGATCATACAAATTTAAAAAAAAACAATGTCAGCTCAAGCTAAGATGACTGACATTATACAAGTATTTCTTGCCATATAAAACGCGAAATTGGCGTCCTTAATACAGAGTTATCATTATTGCCAGACTTTAATAGACAAAGTTTTGTCTAATACCCGATTGAGCCAACGGCAAAAAGAAGTAGCATTTATTTAACAGCGTGACACTCGAACAAGCCAGCAAAGTACACACCATTCTAGTTTCCTAGAGTAAAAGAAAATAATAATGTACTCCCAAAAGTTTTCCAATAATATTCGATTGTAATCTCTCAATAAGTGATTCTTCAAGTAATATCGACGGTACAATTGGATTATTGCTTCAGAAAACTTTTTGAGGCGTATTATACTCGAGCGGTCGTGCGACTTCTGACAATTTGATATTAATACTCAGTATGACGAATGGAGGGTTTCCTTTGGAATAATGATGAGATGTTATTGCGTTATTGTTATTATGAATAGAGTTCACGGTATTCGGGTTACGCCATGGGGAAAGATAAACTATCACAGATAATATAAGTGATAGTTATCTCTGGGCACATTGCTAAAAGGAGCAAGTAACGATGGCTGCGGTGATTGCTAGGTTAGAAAGCGTGGCAGCAGACTTGACCGTGAGGATGACAGCTTAAATGTTGGTAGAATGACGTGAATGGTCTGAGGCCGGTCTGGAGATGGATGGCGAGAGCTCAAAAACATAGAACAAGTAGAAGCTTAAAAGTGGCCTACACACAGAAATGACCATTACATGTGGTGAGAAGAGTATGACAATCTATGTAACAGTTTTATTGATCGTTTGAACTGTCGCAATCAGACATTTGCGCAACATTGACCAGAGAATGATAATTGATATATAATTTTATTATAACTGGATTATGATCTTAGCTTAGCTTTCGTCGTTGACACTAATTATCCTTTTGGTAGTTATATGTGCAAAAAGTGTCGACAGCGGTTGAAACACGTCGTAAAGCTAACCACTTATCTACCGCCAAACGAAACTATAACAAGAAAACTTGGCTCTGTTTCCAGCACAGCTCTTGTTTTTTCAAAAGTAGATTAAAATCTAATGGCATTGTTCTGGATAAATTCAAACGTTTTTAGTGTTTAATTAGATAGTACTTACCAAATAGTAATATCAAGGGCAGTGTTGCTTAAAATGTGTTGAGTACAGTCTATTCACAAAGAACAGGGATTACCTGCATCCATAATTTCGGCGTGTGAGGGCGTAAACACATTTTTTTTTCTAAATAACAAATTGAAGAGACCTCTTACATCAAGAGCTAAAATAGGCCGGAAAAACTCGTAGCGTTAAAAAGGAAAGAAAGATCACGTCGTTTCTTTTTACGAACGTTACACGAGATCGTCGCATGTAATGTGCCGGATAATCGTGATAAACAAGCGTAGGGCGTATGAGTAGAGCCAACATAATTATGCGTCTGGAAAGACCTTGCGCGGCTGGCATACCTTAACTTTTGAGGTTGTTTTTGTTTATTCGGGGAGTAAATGTAACTTGGGCGGCACAGGTCGGCGTAGCTTTCTTGTCACGTCATTGTTGGCTGGCCTGTCCTGTGCGGTTGGAGCGAATGCTTGGGAATATTTTATCATTCAAGTATTTTTATGTGTGGATGGCAGATAGTTTGGGAATGGCGCATTGAGACTGAATGGTTGATACAGCCGCGGGAAAATATTGAGAAATGGTAACTTATAAAGTTTATATTTGTAACCTTATCGTCTTTGAATAAAACATACGTTTGTGATAAAATTGGGATGGGTATTTGAAATGGATACGGACTGTGTTTCAATTCCAATTTTTTTTTCGACATAGATTTCGAACCAGCTCTTGGTCTTTAAATTGTTTTGAAAAAATAAAAAATTAAACACTACTCATATGAATTCAACCTAGATACGTGTATTTATTAAAAAAAATACATTGGTTAAAATATAGGAGTGATTGTAACAGAAACATTTTAACGTAGTCACTTAGAAAAAAAAGAGCATATTATTTTGAAAATAGTTTTTCCCAAAAAATAAATCAAAGTCTAGCATTTTACTGTTCATCCAAAACATCAACTATGTCATAAATTAATCACCAACACACATCAGTTATGACAATTTTCAAAGACAAGCATAGTTTAGTGAACATGAAATTAGTAAAGTTCACACAAACCTATAGCTTGCCGCTGCCGGGTATATGGGCGAAGTTTTCGCATTACGCCACGTAAGGCATTCGGTTTGCGAACTGTATTTTCTGGATGAAATTGCGGTGCCCGCATCGTAAACGGTTTAGTTTTATTTATGGTGCATAATAATGTGTAACGCTTTGGACAATATACTCATACTCATAAGTTGTAAAATAGGGTTATCAGGTGCGCTTGCTGATCTGTTAGAACAAGTAGGTGTGGGCGTCAGAGTTGAACTTACGCACACTGGTGTATCTCCCGTGTGTACAGGAGAGTTTTGTTCCAATTTTTAAATTATTGTTTTTTTTTCTATAGCACTGTGTAGTTGTGTGTTATCGTTCACGTTAACTCTTGTTGCATTAACTATCCTCGTAAGGCCCACGTCAAATTTAGTTCTATTAGTTTTGAACCCTATCGTTTGAGCCAATGAGTTTAACGGCTGTTTGACATTTGTCCTATATTGAGGGCCTTACACGGCTAATAGTGAAATATATGGCATTCGTACATTTATCAATTGGCAAAACACGATGAAAAATATGTAAATAACAACTACCACTTTGCGAGAAGGATATTGTGCAGGGTCCGTCCGGATTGCTACCACAATCTTACTCGCTAATCCAGCCGCTAAGCAGCATTGTTTGCACTGTTGTGATCCGCCATGGAAGGCAAGATAGCCGGTGAAATTATTGGCACAAGAAGTATTCGATCTACGCAACTGCAGTCTCTTTGGTGTTGTAGGTGTGTTATATGGCCGGTGGTAGGTTGTTTGAAGAACATAGCATAACAAACAGCGACTTCTATTCAATTTTTTTATGTGGCTTTAATAAAAAATAATATTCCTAAACAAATGATTTGTTAAAGCTTTGTACATTCGAACGCGTTTGAAATGATTTATTCCAAGAGATAAAAAAACAGCAATCCCCATCAAGACATTGTATCGGAATTACTTCGAACGAAGTTAATGTTAAGCTAACACATTTAAGAAACCCTTAAGCGTGGCTCATATTTTAAATCAAAATCCAAGAAATACCCGACGTGGGGGATTATATGATAGCTTGTGGCCATAAAGTGCGCAACCAGGCACATATAATTTAAAATATTGAAAACAAAAGAAACTTGAAAAAAATTTATACAAATTTTTAAGTTACATGTTTAAAAAAATGGAAAAAATGTGCTGAAAGGGATTGATTTTCTATTTATGTCTCTATAAGCCAGATAATGCTTAGCACTTTAGTCGAAGCTAAAATAAACATTACAAAATAAAATAAAAGCTCACAATTAAGCACTGTACTGTAACTCAGCATACGTAACGGAGCGTGTGCTGAGCTGCTTTTAGATTTTAGTAAAAATGACTTTGTCCGTAATTATTTTTTAAACGAAACATATACTAAATATTTTGGATTACAGATTTTCCTATGCGACCAGAACTTAAAACATTCCAAGACAAAATCAAGACTTCAGTTTAATTTGTTCTTCCCTGTGGCTCTTTCTAACTAGTGTCATAAGAAAGGGATGCTTATAGCGAATAATGAATTAAGCTGTGGCGGTCATATTAGGGTCACTATGTAACATAATAATAAAAAACCAGCCAAGTACGAGTCGGACTCGCTCACCGAGGGTTCCGTCATCAACAACATCTAGTTCCGCATTTTTGCTTTGTAAGACGAAAAAAATTTTTTTTGTGTAATAACTACAAATTTACGGTTTTCGGATTTATTGTTTTATTTGTGCTGTGAGACCTTATTTCTTGCCAAATTTCATAGTTCTAGGTCAACGGGAAGTACTCTATAGGTTTTTGAGTGCCTTGCGAATGTATGAAACATGCGACATAAACGGCCGTGTCTTTTGATTGCGATGATTTTTTTCACGGCTCTAAGGGACTGCAGACTTGAGTATTTGATATTAATTTCAACTCAACAACTCCACGCGTTCCTGAGAAAAATGGTCTTGACAGACAGACAGACAGACAGACAGACAACAAATTGATCCTATAAGGGTTCCGTTTTTTCTTTTGAGGTACGGAACCCTAAAAATCGCTTGTTTCATAGCCCCTACCTAAATCACAGCAGCGGAACAGAGGCGTGTGTCGGGTAAACCTTTGACAAGTAATATCCAAGAATGCGTAATCGTATTACGTCACTCGTGAGTGTGATGCTTGAAGATGGGCGGGTGTACAAATGAACCCTCTGTATTTCTTCTTTATGTACAGTCGTCGTAAGATAGTAATAGGGTTCGCTGTTTTGAATGTAATCTGTGCGAATTCAGGAGGAAAATGTTGTAAACATTGTGAAAATTAATCATTATAAATCCTTGTTTGTGTTATCAATACGTTACAAAATTAATTGCCATTTATATTATTAACTCCTAATTATTGTTTATAATGACCGTTTTTACCCGACTACGGCAAAGCCAAAAAGAAGGGGTATGGTTTTAGCAGTCTATTATGTGTGTTTGTATTTACGTATGTTCCGTATTTATGTACGTTGTGTCTAAACTACTGAAATGATTTTAATAAATGAGGTGTCAATCGATTTTTTTATTATTGTCCGGGCTACATAACCTACATTTACGTCAAAATGGATATGACATCCAAAAAAGTAGGAGTCTCAAAAACCATTTTTTTTTTGCTATCAGGTCGTCATGGACATCATTAATGATAATATGAATACCTAAAGGTACGTCACTCAAAACAGCTTATGAGTTTCTTAATTACCATTAGTCATCAAATTAAATCTAATACACTTATTTAGTTAACACAGGTATACATACATACATAATAAATGTCTGACGACCTGTATGGCACAGTGGCACATGTGTCTGCCTACTGTGCAAGAGGTCCCGGGTTCAAATCCTGGTATGGGCAAATATTTGTGTGACGAATATGAATGTTTGTACCTGAGTCATGGATGTTATTTGTATTTAAGTATGTATTTATCTCTATATGTATGTTTATCCGTTGTCTAGTATCCATAGTACAAGCTTTGCTTAGTTTGGGACTAGGTCAATTGGTGTAAATTGTCCCGAGATATTTATTTATTTATATTTATTTAAATGTAAAATATTTTATGTTCATGTAAGTGACAGTTGAAGAATATAGCCTAACTATGATGTGCCGTCAAGCATACGAAAACAATACAAAAACGCATAAAAACATAAGTTTTTAATACTTTTTCCTAATATGTAAGGATGTACAGTCAAACGTTAAAGTTGGTAACAAAAAGATTCTTTTATGACTTTGTATCGGGAATAAATAAAACCTTCTTAAACAGTTGTCTGTGTAATAAAAAGTGGACAAGTACGAGTCTGGAGTTTCAAACAAGGCCTTTTAGAAAACTATTTATACATAGTATTACAATATTCATGATGTGTTTGAGTGTATTTGTCACAGTCAGAGCCTAAATCAAAATAACGTAAAATAAATTAAAATAATTAGCTCCATAATAATTTTCATATTCATATTTTACAAAATAAATAAATAAAATGAAATAATTACCTAACTGTGAATAAATAAATAATATAAAGTAAGTACTTTGATAATTTGATGCAGGCTATTCACCGAAATTTAATTCAACTTTCAAATTTGCGGGTGTCAGGACCTTGTCCGTCCGGATAGCTACCACCATCTTGCTCGCTAATCCCGCCGCTAAGCAGCGGTGCTTGCACTATTGTGTTCCGGTGTGGAGAGCAAGACAGCCGGTGTAATTACTGGCACAAGAGGTATTCTATCTTAGCCCTCTGGGTTAGCAACGCATCTGCAATCTTCTTGGTGTTGCGAGTATCTACAAGCGGTGGTGATCACTTACCATCAGGTGACCCATTTGCTGGTTTGCCTTCCTGTTCCATAAAAAAAAAATACTTATACACCTTTAGCATGCATTTATAGAACTTCACCATAAACTTTAAGGATGGGGCACATGTTCAGCAAAATCGAAACCCTTCAATAAATAAAGATTTAAAAAAACTTTAAGAGATTTTTTTTTATTATAATGTGTTAAAAAAAATTAACCGCCATAGCTCACAGGTCAAAGAAAACACTTTCAAACGGGTTTTGCCTTTCAAAACCACGGAATTCTGAAAGGTAAGATACAGAAAAGGGGAAAACTGAATGGGCGAGACGTGACTCAAATAGACAAAACAAAATGAACTAAAACACAACAAGTCTCAACTCACCAGTTTTTTGTTATTTTCGTCCGGGGAAATGACAAAAACTTTTCGAAACTAATTTAGTGCGCTGTGAGTTCGTTCGCCGCAAAACTTGAAAGTTTTTTCAAGGTAACGTTACCTATGTGTTATGAACAACACTGAGAATTTATTAGACTTTGTTAGGTTTATCGGGCTTAAAACTCGAAATCACTAATAACGTTTGTCCTAATCATCATTTGTCCTAAACTATTCTATGCGGATATTTTTAGATTTTTTTTTTAAATGGTCGAATAAAGCTTATTTACTTAAACACATATCATTACTTCTCTATAATGCGTTCAAAAACCGTAGGAAATGACCAGCATTATTACAACCAATTTCATTATGAGAACTTTCTCGTCTGTGGTAAATCTGTAAAACCACACTCGTGTTTTAAAGCCTCTTAAGTATTATATAGCTGTTGCATACTACTATAGGTCAGGTTTATGTACGGTAATGTACACTAATACTATTTATTCATTTATTAATATTAACAAAACTATTGACCCGCCCCGGTTGCGCACGGTTGCAATTCTAAAAATCGGGAAAAAATCGCTAAATATCAGTCCAAACCCTATCAAAATCCGTTGCGTAGTTTAGAGGGAGTCATCATCATCATCATCATGTTCCTTTCGCCCCTCAGCAGGGGCATAGGGCTCTTAGCACACTTTTCCATTTGGATCGATCTTGAGCGGCAGATTCCAGATCGCTCCAGCTTAAACCGGCTGCTGCGGCTTCCAGCTCCGTTGAGCGACGCCACGTTGTTTTCGGGCGGCCCCTCTTGCGTCTTCCAGTTGGGTGCCAGTAGATAGCCTGCTTGGGCAGATGACCGTCAGGACGTCGAAGGGTGTGGCCTAGAGTTTAGAGTTTGGTTTAGAGGGAGTAAGCGGCCGAAAATACGTTGAAGACAGACAAAAGCGGATAGCGACTTTGTTTTAAACTATGTAGAAAATATACAGAACATAAAGATACTTAAAGAAAAAAGCATTAAAACGCATGGCAAGCACAACTTCTTTATAATTATTTTCCAGACGGATGATAAAATACCAAATGTCAGGTAAATGTTAGCTCCATAATACCTTCAGGTATTTCTTAAGGGTTGTTGGACATCAATGAGCCGTTATCAATTTATCATAATATATGAATTACCCTCGACCTCGGCCCTTGGGGTGATTCTTCCAATATTACGGTCAAGATCGAAATTATCCAAGGTAAACATTAATAGAATTAAGTTATATTAGATACGGTAAAAGTTTTCATATAATTATTTAAATGTTGACTTTTTTAAACCAAGGTCATTGCAATACGACCGTTACATAGAGTATGATTTTAATTAGATACAGTAGGGGAAATATATTCACGTACCACCTTAGAACCCTATTGCAATGACGCGACGCGTTAAACGCCACGCTATGTCATAGAAGTGTCATGCGTATGTCTCTTCGACTAGGTTCTACGGTGGTGCGTGTTTCAATTTCCTTGACTGTACAACAGACACAACACCATAACCATAAGATAAGTATTATAATACTTATCTTATTAGTACGAGTATAAACGTTGCGTATAATGACAGATAGCTTATTTTGATCCTATCCACTAGATTTGATCCTTGAATCGCTCTTATTCTCTTTAATAAAAATGCCAAATCTAAGCTTACAGTTTCTATTTTTATACCGTAATAAAATGAACTAATTAATATCAGCTTAATACTTTCTTGTGTTTTCGTGACTTGAATATTAAAACCATCTGTCCGTGAACATGAGGCCTGAAATAGGCTCAAAATTTCGGTTAAAATTAGAGACGTTACAAGATAAGCGAATTCCTTCTTTAAATTGTTATATAACTTAAAACTAAAAGAATATGCTAAAAAAGACGAGCTATGTCATAAACATTGTTATTCTTGTGAAGGCTAACGTAAAATATTCTAAGTAACTAATGCCAAATGAACTTCAATCAGTTAATACTGCGTCAAAGCGATTTCACTTTTTTATAACAGCCAACCTATAATCTATAGTAAAAACTAATAAATTTTATGGTCCCATCGAATACCCAAAAATCAACGTCACCGTGTCAAATTCATATCACACGTGCCGCGGCCGTAACACGGCAAAGTGTCCTGTCAAATTAGTTACAACAATATTACGTAGGGTGGCCACGTCACACTGGGCCGATATTAAAAGTCCCATCTCAAGTGTGGGATTTGTTATTGCCCTTGCGGTCACGTCAGCTGTCCCTCTGACCCATGTTATGTGTGGAAGTTGCAAGGGAATGTGTCCTTGTTGGACATTGTCGCTTACACCCTCTTTACATCTGCGAAGTATTAATGCTTGTGGGTTTGGTTTTGTCGTATACGCCAAAATGGCGTAAGTGACATTTTGCCAGAAGGGTTCGCTTTGATGACATCACACATACCGAGGCTACCAACTTTAGTTAATAAGAGTATCATCAAGTGTTATGTTCGTTTATTAATTTGTTTAAGCTTATTAGGTAGGATTTGGAGTAAGGTCAGGTATAATTTTGTTACTTTGTAATGTGTAAGGAAAATTCGTATAAAAAGAAGCCAATTCAGCTTGAAGTGATATTGGTAAACGAAGTAATCAATTAAGAGATTACTTCATATAACAATAAATACATAAAATGTAAGTAAATAAGTACTTAGCTTACAATATACCTCGTTTGAATGAAACTAATTTTAATCCTTGTAGTTTTTCTCTACGATTTTTTTCTTTTCAATCTTAATCTATTGATGATAAGAAAAATCAAAAAAATATGATAACAGTAAATTGCTAAAGTTGTCTTTTAACACATTTTGAAAGCATAAGAAAATATTTTATTTATTTGCTGCCTTTTCACTGAGACGGAGTCGAGCGTAGTACGGGTTTTCATACAAATCAAAACATATCTCGACCTCGTTTTTTTTAGTAGCGTATTATTGTGTCCGACCGCTGGGCAAAGGCTACTCTTGACCACCACAACTCGTTGTCGGACTCGCACTTTTCAGCTTTTTTATTCAACACAATTTGAAAAAACTTTATCCTACTTCCAAAAAAATAGGAAAGAGCGCATTATATGAAATTTCAAAAGCTAACACGAGCGAACCGTTTAGAGCTGAGGATTAAACGACACACGACACTGAAAGCCTTTGACACTCAACGTACAGTAATTGAATGTACGTCCAAAGTAGACGGAATATACGGAGCAATATTGCTTCAAGCTTCCTGAAACAAGTTTACTGTGTAATCAACCCAAGTAATTTCTGTGCACCTAGCACGAACCGTCAAATGGGTTGGCTTTGAAAATGTAGCTTTAAGGCCACGTTAATCATTTTTAATCTTAATTTTTTAATTCAGTTGATGTCTTCACGGGTTGTTTAGTTGTCTATACAATGATATTATAATGTTTGGATGTACAGTGTCATACTAAATGACAGCAGAAAAAGGGCCCGACTTGAGAATACAGTCTGACGCCAATGTTACAAATGCAAATTATTACTTTACCATTTATAGTCATTGGATTTACAACTTTACGTGTATCTACATGAAATAATAATTTAATAAGTTTCATTGCAAATAGGTTTTTTTACAAAATAATAGTATTGACAGCAGCGCCGTCGATTCGACAGATTGACAGCGCGAGCGATTGTCGATTTGTTGTACTTTTGTTCGACTTTTAAGGCCATTTTTTAAACGTTGACTGTAAATGCATTATTTATAGATCAGTGTGTCTATATGACAAAAAACGCTTAAAGACGACTGCATTGATTTTATGATGATTTTACCTGTCGATTTACCCTTAGGTATTGCCGATTGAACCTTATCAAAACGCGTTAGCTCGCTACATGACTTAGTGCCGTCTCCCCTATTGGGCTAGTTAGACTGAGACGCACTAAGTTATGTAGCGCGTTAACGCGCGTCGAGAAGATTTGTGCTAGAAGCACTGGGCCACTGTAGAACTTTTTCATAATCTCTCATTATGACTTTTCATGTCATGGATTATGGCAGAGTTCTATGATCACAGGGTTCGATTACAGCTTTTCGTGTAAGCAGACTTTTATTTGACTGTTTGTAGCCATACAATATTAAGAAAAGCCAGGTCAGGAGTATCTTAAACCGTCGAGCATGCATGAAGAATGTTATGAGAGTAAGTGAAGCCAGGGCTGTATGTCAGGATCGTAGCTAATGGAAATCCGTGGTCTCTGCCTACCCCTCCGGGAAACAGGCGTAATTTTGTGTATTTATGTATATAATACAAATATTTTTGTCGATTTCAAAAAATATTAAAAAAAGAAAAAAAACTTTAAAAAACGATAAACTATCTTAAGTTCGTTTCTAAGATTAATATTTTTAAAAACAAAGTGTTTTTTCAGCCAATAACAAAAATTATAAGTGTACCAACGCTTTTGTGATCTGTAAAGTACGACAAAGTTCGAAACCATGTGAGTATCGTTGCTCAAAGGGCAAAGGCAGCTAACAGCAGAGAAGCGTTTTGTCAAAGCCAAAAAGAGGGCGACGTTTGATGCCTTGTATTTAAATTTAGTTCGAATATCCGAGCAAATTAACAGGTTGCCCAATTTTGTGAAATTTTAAATGTTTAAACACCGACCTATAAATAATGGACTTTTAGTCAGCGTTCAAAAAAGGGCCTCAAAAGTCGAACAAAAAGTACAATAAATAGACAACTGCTCGCGCTGTCAGTCTGTCGGACCGACGGCGCTGCTGTCTATACTATTATTTTAGAAAAAAACCTATTTGCAACGAAACTTAATAAATTATTTTTTTTTGCAGGTAGACGTGAAATTGATAATCTAATGACTATAAATAGTAAGCTAATAATTTGCATTTGTAACATTGGCGTCAACCTGTATTCACATGTCGGGCCGTTTTTCTGCTGTCATTTAGTATGACACTGTACATCCATGCATCATATCATTGTGTTTAAGCATTAGTTTTCAATGGGGGAAATTGAAACTACTAAAGATAGTGGACATTGTTTTAAGTAATTATGTCTTCGACTGTAGAGTTACGAATACAGTTCCCGGCAAATAACTTGAGCATTGACCTTAACTGGGCAGCAGCCGTTTCTAGTACAAATATGTAAGCGCCCCCATACCCCTCTACTCGAGTTATGCTCAAGTAGTTTGCCTGCAACTATAAATGCGTTCGATGATTTAAATAAGATTACGGTAACAGTTCCAGTCCTTGACAGCAATCCAATAGTTAACTAGCAAAGTAATTATATAGGTGAAATCGTGAGACAATCATGTTAACTACTGGTACAAACAAGGTCAACGCGTGTCGAGCACTGGTCCAGTTACTTTATATAAAGATCATACAATGTTTACAAGCCGCGCCGGAATTGAATTCGTTTGAACTAGAGATGGGCCGAGTACTCGGTTGACACTCGGTACTCGGCGTACGCGGTGGGTTTTTTGATACTCGTACTCGGCCGAATAACTCGGTTTGAATGCCGAGTATACTCGGTTTAAGAAAAGCAATATATTTAGGTAGATATAATTAAAACAACAGTGTTAATCAAAATCAGGTCATCACTGATCAGGTACTACACACAGTCCTTCGTTAATTAACAAACTTTTTCAATTATTTATCTACTATGACGCGCAACATGAAGTGCTTATTTGCAAACTATCAAGTGACTGGTAGTTGAAAGGCGCGGGCGGGGTGAGGGGTGTATCAACGCGAGCCGGCCGCTCGACCGGCGCGAACCTGTTTGTACTTGTTTACGCGCGCGAAATGGGAATTTGATTGAACCGAGTTACTCGGCCGAGTATTCGGTTGAAAAAAAATTGAACCGAGTAATACCCGAGGAGTACTCGTTACTCGGCAAAAATGTTACTCGGCGCATCTCTAGTTGAACTATCGTATGTCGTATTGCTGTAGTAGCTGTTACTGCGTTTTTAAGTTTATTGAGTATTTCCGGTTGAAAGCAGCATGCAACCAGCGCTTTCCTGCCACCTGTAGGTCATCGGACCATCTTGTCATCCTACGCTGCGCTTGCCAATATTACCCGCATGGTAACGTACATAATAATAAATAATTAAAAGTGTATATTTAACCTATACAAAAAAAAACTTTAATTACAGTTCATGTACTAACTAAATATATTTCCCTTCGATGAAATACTAAAGTGTATCTTCATTGTATAATTACCGCCTCGCCTTTAAAATTATACTCCGGTTATATTATAATTTTCATAATCATAGTTCATTATATCGTTAAAGTAATAAAGATTTCCTTATAAGGATTAAAAGCCAGTTGGGCCTAGATTTACGTGTTTTAATTTAATAAATAATAGGTACGATAACTGGTTGGCTCGAGGTCTGAATATTACAAGTAATTACTGTTAATTAATGGCTTTTAAAAACCTCAAAATAGATTTTCATTTAAATTTTTAGAAGTTTTTCTTATGCGGGTGGTACATAGGACCTTGTGCAAGGTCCGTCCGGATCGCTACCACCATCTTGCTCGCTAATCCTGCCGCTAAGCAGCAGTGCTTGCACTGTTAGCAAGACAGCCGGTCTAATTACTGGCACAAGAGGTATTCCATCTTAGCCCTCTGGGTTGGCAACGCATCTGCAATTTCTTCGATTTTGCGGGTGTCTATAGGCGGTAGTGTACACTTACCATCAGGTGACCCACTTGCTCGTTTGCCTTCCTATTTCATAAAAATAAGAAAAAAAAGTGCCTCTTAAGTGTGATGTGAGTATATGATAAATACATTTGTTAATAATAATATGATCTAAAGTTAATTCATCCTTACTTATCTTAAGTAGTAAATAACATATTTAACCTAAAATATCAGTTTTTGACATCGAAATATGCAAGCGTAAGTGGCAGCATCAGCTTTCTACTGCGTTTCGTACGTTAAGTCAAAGATCTGGAGGCCCTAGGGAAGAGGAAGCCTATAGGGCGATAACGGATTAGCGATTCTCTTGAGCTCGCTGGTCCCTATGGGCGACGGACATCACTTTCCATTAGGTAGCCCGCATGCTTGTTTACTTAATTACTTTTAAAAAATTAAAGTGCTTGTAATTCATTTCGTGTGATGACCATCTTAACAAAATGTAACTAACTTTTCCGGGTGGTAGGACCTTGTGCAAGGTCCGTCCGGATAGCCACCATCATCTTGCTCGTTAATCCTGCCGCTAAAAAGCAGTGCTTAGCCCTAATTCTAAGTTGGCAACGCATCTGCAATCTCCTTGGTGTTGCGGGTGTCAATGGGCGATGGTGATCATTTACCATCAGGTGACCCACTTGCTTGTTCTCCTTTCTATGTTATAAAAAAAAACTAAAGCTGAGTTCAGCATGTCGATTTATTTATCCATTTAGATATATTTATAATTTAATTTAATGTATACGGTACCCAAGTCCGTCATAGAAAATAAGATGCAAAACTTTAAGTTTCATCAGATCCACATTGAAAAGGCTTTCAGGCTAATAAATAATTCCTTTCCTACGGGAAACATTTAATATTCTGGGTTCATTAGCAAACTAATCTCAATTTCAAAGCTAGCTAACTAATTTTCATTTCAGCAAAATATTAAAATAATCGTTAAATTAAAAAACCTTATTTTTAATTCAGAAAGAAAATTAAGGATGACCCAGTATTTTTAAAAATAAAATACTCACAGAAAACAGTGCACACATTATTTTTTAATTTCTATTACTTTATAATTTAGTACTCTTAATGATAATAAATTTACTTGACATTCGTGGCGAAATATCAGAATATTACAAATAAAAATGGAGATAGTAGGGTCAATTATATCCTACCAACCTAGTCCTTAATTTGTTCCCTGAATTTTGGCACAATAAAAAATGATCGAGTCTGGCGTATTGATGCAAGAGATGTCCAAGTGTCCATCATACGGCTGCTTCTAGCTTCTCATTTCTGTAATATTTTACTTCATTCAATAACTAAGACCCCCCAAAAATGCCAAAAATTGGGTCATTTATCCCAATTACTTAGTTAGTTTATTTATTCTGTCAATATAAAATGACATTACACATTGCATGGAATGTCAAATAACACGCTTTTACCTTTGCGTTCAGATTGTTAATATTACGTAATTATTATGAAAAATATTTATCCATAGCAAAAAATGCCTCGGTTAGTGAATACTATTCAAGTACTATACGATACATTTGCTAAACTTTGGCCTTGTGAATGCCTTGGTTTTACACCGGAAAAAGAAGAAAATTAGAAGCTTATTAAGCGTAGAATAGTCATATTTTAAGTAGATATGTTTGAAACTACTAGCACAGATCATTTTCGGATCTTTTTGATTCTAAGAGAATTATTATAATTATAAATATTATAATTACATTTAAGAGGAGAATATAAATTACTTAATCCATTTGTCGCTGTAGAGATGCAATCTTCTTCTCAGTATTCGTTGGTAGCTTCAATAATTGCACTATGTTATGCTCATTGATATGTATTAACATACATATTTGCATTTGTTTCCCGCGGGGCAATTTTTATGTAAGGTTTTAATTTAAAAACCTTCCATAAAAATATCTAACACAACACATCATTCAAAGTCAAAGTCAAAGTCAAAATGTTTTATTCAGATTAGGCTTACAGGTAGCACTTTTGAATATCAAAAAATTTACCACCGGTTCGGAAAAACCTCTGACGAGAAGATACCGGCAAGAAACTCAACGAGGTGTAATTTTTTAAATAAATCAAAATTACAAGGTTATTTTACATCTCAAATATAAAAAAAAAAATAACAATTTAACACAGCAGGTGTACAATCTTTGGAGCCAGGGATCGCCAATCGCCATTGTACCAAAAACCATAATTGCCCCTACTCGTATAAAAACTTACAAAACCGTCGTATATGGAAACGCCGCGACTCCTATACAATAAGTAAATACAAGGACGTAGATAGGAAAAGGGTGAATAACAAATTGCCGCACAGCGTCGGCTTTGCAGTAAATGTTTAATTTAGCCCGGTAAAGACGTTTATCCGGGCCAACAATGACAAAGCGCACGTCACTATACGTGACGAAATAGGAGCCTCCCCTGATATCCGGGGCACGGGGTTCTCACGTGAAGATGGTGCAAATAGAACCACGGGCCTTTGATTAGCTTTGAATTTATCCATGGTCCTTTTTCTTAAAGTTTAAGCCCCTTATTTATAAACGTTACGTAAATCTATGTTAGTTCACATGTGTTGTGGCTTTATTTGACATTGTGACGATTACTTTCAATTTAAAGCGACAAAACAATTGTAAGTTTGAAAAGATCGTATTTTTTTAAAGAATAAAGGGAAGGACATTAGTGAAATGACATGTAAGAAAAAATACAAATTGGAGTGCTGAAACTGGAAATATTTAAGATGTCATAGATATTACAAAATATCGGATAGAAAAACACTGCAAAATATAGATGAAACTTCAATTTTATGGAAGGTAATATAGACCCATAACTCCAGTTCCATTAAAACGAACTTAATATACATATTATATACATGTATACGAAACTGCATAAAAGTGGGACAAGTAGAACAGCAACTTTTAAGCTCTAGAGACAGACTGTTTGAATATTTTCTTGTACCGCAGATATACGTAATATACTGCTAAAAACATAACCCTTCTTTTTGGCTTTACCGGCTTAGTCGGCTAAAAATACACGAACTACGCGCGTTTTGCCTCTATACAAGGAATCATTCGGATCTTAAAAAGTACGACCGTTTCGTTTCACGGAGAACAAAACAATGATAGTATACAATCAAAGAATAATAATATTGTTGTCTTTTCTAGTTCATAAAGTAGGTGTGTTAAAGTGAATTGACTGTGCAAAGCTGCTGTATCGAGTGACAGCCGCAAATAAAGCGCTGCCGTGATTATTTACGTAAGCAACACATACCGGCAGGCTTCTGTGATGACGCACTGACGCGCCATTTATAATCTGTGCTAAATTATCCCCTACGCAAAGATCGATGACGGTGTTATTTAAAGGGCTTGAGCACCTTGGATATTTGGTGCTAGGTAAAACTGGGAATACACTTTAAAGCTTAAATCTACGTTCCCTGGTTACTCTCATTTTATAAGGTAAACGTAGCGAATTTTAAAAAGACTAACATCGTATGGAATTAAAAGATCCATTAGCTACGTAGCGCGGTACCAGCGCGGCAGCGGCTGTCTGTGCTCCGTGCTGTTTAAATTTGTATGGACCTAGCACATTGAATTAGCTTACAAGCGTATGCTGGGAGCTTTGAGGTACACTTACAATAACAAATTGTAACAAATGTACCTTGTGTTTAGTCTCTTAGCTTAGGGTAGGTTTTCGCATGAAGAATATATATGTCGCGCACACGCAGCTGCTTAGTACATGCACATCGCTGGTTTCGTGGAGTAACAAGGTAATTTGTTCCAGTTTGTTGATATGGACCTCTGCAAATAACGCCTGAATCTATTCACACTTTTAATAATTTAATACTAACTATACTTTCTTATGCACGAAAACACCACATAGGTGATAATGAGACCAAAGTAAAAATGTACAATGTTGCTATTGTAGAAAACTAAGGGTAGCCCTATTAGTTAGTAACATGGATGGGAGGCGTTAGGAGGCAGAATGACGTTTTTGGGTGCTTCGGGCTAACGATTTAAACACTGGATCTACTTGCATTAAGAAATCTGTGAAAGAAAATGACAGATATTTGAAATTCAACTGTTAATCTTAAAATTATATTCTTGCCACAAATTCGTAAAATTAGCCTCTGTTTCGCTATTTGCCAAAGACTTTGTGTAACTTCATATTCGTTATGTTTGCCACACAATTCGCAATAAATCTTTCGCTTTGGCTCATCACACGGCGTGAGGGTAGTTCGAATCGAATTTCCGGCTCCACATTCAAAGATCGGGTCAACGGAAGTTATCCAGAATGTGTTTGTGCTAGATTTGGAAAATATTATTTTATGTCAGAGCGAGACAAACGAAGAGCGAGTCAGTTAATGTGAAGTGATCGCCGCAGCCAATGGGCACCAGTAAATATAATAACGACGCTGAACTGTTGCCAGCCTTAAATGAAATGTAGAAAAACCCTTAAGAAAATATGAAGTGATGACGACTTCAAAGTCACGTCAAAATCAAAATATCAAACTCAAAATATCTTTATTCAGATTAAGCTTACAGGAAGCACTTACGAATGTCATAAAATTTACCACCGGTTCGGAAAAAACCTCTGATGAGAAGATACCGGCAAGAAACCCAACGAGGTGTAATTAGACTTTGTGTTAGCACTGTGGTTTGTTTATTCCTAATTCGCAATAGTCTAAAGACGTTACGTTAATGGCAAAAAATGACAGCAAAGAGACCAAATGAAGAGAACGTACTTAACATCTCATGTTTTATTCATGCCCCTAATTATCAAACATTTAAGTTAAACAATTCAACAATACCCCAAATTTCCGAGACGCAAGACGAATGAACGGGAAAAAGCGAAAGTAAATGAAAAAGACATTAAAAACCAACTACGAGGCTTGATTATACTCTCCCCTGAATTCGTTTAAATTAAGTCGCTTTGTCACAGGTGCTGAATATTTAAAAGTACGGGAAAGAATCAGGCTGCTTAGTTTCCAAGGGCTGTCCTTAAAAGTGTATCCACGGCTCCAGAAAAATGTTTTGTGTTTAAAAATGCTCTGGTGTTTTTCCGATACTAGTTTTAATATGACGAAAATCTTATTATATATTTAAAATTCCTGTAGACAAACGTATGTCTACAAGACATCTGATGAGTTAACGTGTATCGTGTCTGAAGTCAATTTAAATGACAAGTGAAACCTAGTGGTTATGAGTAGGGGAAGGGCCTCTAACTGTGGACAGCTATACCCGTGCACACTTTCTAAGGCTGCGTTTCGACTAGAGATGTGCGAGGATGCGTAGCGAGGGATGTGTTTGTAAAGAGCCAATGAGCCGTTTCCACCAGAACTGTGCGAGGATGCGTAGCGAGGGATGTATTTGCAAAGAACCAATGAGCCGTTTCCACCAGAGCTGTGCTGACCGAGGCGAGGTTAACGAAACGATTCTATTGGTTCTTACAAATACATCCCTCGCTATGCATCCTCGTACATCTCTGCTGGAAAAGCAGTTTTAATCTGAGAGCTCTCTTTTCTACTCTCTTTTTGTTGGAGCAATCGATACGCTTCCTTTTTTTATAAAATAGGAAGGCAAATAAGCAAGTGGGTCACCGATGCTAAGTGATCACCACAGCCTATAGACACCCGCAACACCAAGGAGATTAGATACGTTGACAACCTAGAGGGCTATAAGGGAAATAACTTGGGACAAATTCACACCAATTGACCTAATCCTAAACTAAGCAAAGCTGGAACTAAGGGTACTAGATAACGGATATGCATACTTACATAGAAAAAAACCATACTTAAATACATACCTATATATAGCATCTAAGACTCGGATACGAATATTCGTATTCATCATACAAACATTTGCCCCTCCCGGGAATCGAACCCGGAACCTCTAGCTTCATCGGCTGCATCGGCTAGCAGTCAGGGTCACTAACCACTAGGCTAACCGGTCGTCGCATGTATGAAGACAGGAATAGGTGTGGAAGAAGCGACGGAACTATGCCAGTCTGCCTACCCCAAAAGGAAACACGTGTGAGCATAAAATGATAACAATAATAATAGAACACATTGCAGATACACAACACAACAAAAACATTTCATACCTATAAATACAAAGGTCAGAAATCAGCAAAATTTACGTAAACAAATCATGAGTACTTTGTTTATTTATTACGAAAAGGAAGCTTAAAAAAAACGAATTGCTGTGTAATACAACACACGCAATATAATTAGAGAAAAGCAATTTCCGCCTAATAAGCAAATTGTGCAAATTAACCTCTGGCATAAGCATTAATATTGCAAATTCATTACGAAGATGTACATGAAGTTGAAACTTACACTCATAGTAATTACTTTAGAGTAAACGTGAGGTATTAACTTAAGGATATTTAAAGTGGATAAATACAAATACTGTTTGACGATTAGTATTTGCCTATGAATTGGGATGTTGACTAAAAAATAATAATTAGTCCATCTTTTAGAACGCCAGAAAATAGTAGATACGTATTTTTTCTTTTGCTTCTAAAACTTAAAATAACAAAGTTACAGAGCGGCGAAAGTTCGCGCTACGTCATTATATCGTAAAATTTTTACGAAAGAGTGACGTCACGAGCCCCTACTCCTGAATTTGAATGTGCTGTATCTTTGTCAATATTATTCGTATGGACAAATAAAAAAATACGTATCGAGTATTTTTCTATAATCTAACTGACGGACTAATTAGAATCTTGTTGTTTTAACCCAGGAGACATCCCTATTGACAGGTCCTTTATAAATTACAAGCATTCCAAATAAGAATTGATTGGGTAATGGATAACATGTAGTAGATTGATGCAGTCGACGCTGATCATTTGGTTATAGAATTGGAGTGGTACTAAATACGGTATATTTTGTGATATATTTTTTTATAAAGTAGGAAGGAAAACAAGCAAGTGGGTCACCTGATGGTAAGTGATCACCACCGCCTATAAACACCCGCAACACCAAGGAGATTGCAGATGCGTTGCTAACCCAGAAGGCTAAGATGGAATATCTCTTCTGCCTGTGATTGCATCGGCTGTCTTTCTCTCCACGCCGCAACTTAACAGTGCAAGTGCTTTTTTTAAATTGAAAACGAGCACGCGGGTCACCTGATGGAAAGTGATCACCATCGCCAGTAATAACCAGCGATTCTCTTGGAATCCCGTCCTGTAACACCAACCCCCCCCCCCCCCCATGGCCCTCCAGATGTGTCAGTCACCGTTTTAAATGCAGTAGCAACTCTTAAGTTGCTACTGCGTTTAAATCGTAGCTAAACAAGCTAAGCTAAGCGTCGTAAACATGGCTACAGCTTACTGTAGCCATGTTTTTAATAGGTAACTCTGTCGTTGATGCCTGCAACTAGGTTTGTAGGTTTAATTTTTTTAATGAATAGTGCGGCTATTGGTTGAATTTTAGAGGGTGGAGAACGTGACCGCCCTTTCTATGTAAAGCGTTTTTTTGGTACACCTTAGGGACATTTGCAACACACGAGACATAGCAAACACGCTGCTAGTCTTAAAGAGTTCTTTAACCCTCTCTAGGCTTTTTTTAAAGAGCTGCAATAGGAACAGATTTGTATAATTACAGAAACAAACGTTACGCAGCATTACAAGCTCAAATAATTTCGATAAAAGGAAAAGAAAGAAAGAAAACAGTGCTTTCGGTGCTAAGAAGTATATAGGATGAACTTACAACTAAAACACCGAAAAGAGTGACGTATACATGGTTTCAGCTCTTTACCATGCACGAATATTTTATAGCTTTTTAGTCTGTGGGTAGCTATTTTTAGCTGCTCATTAATTAACTAATTTTATATCAACACACTTTTCCTGTATTACATTGTTAAGTTACAGACCGTAATCTCTTGGTACTTCTTCTCATTGGTTTTGGCATCCACGATACAGGCTTAGCCTAGTGTGGAGTCACTGTATTTATTATTTTCTTTAATATGTATAATCGACCAAGAAATTGCTTGACCACTTTTGAACCTTATCCCTTTGTGATACGGTCGAAAAGTGGTCAAGCAATTTCTTGGTCGACTATACTGTACTTCTTATGGTTAATAAATATTTACTTACTTACTTTATTTAAGTCTGTATGTTTTCTATTGGCTATTTTTGATAACTTATCAACAGTAATATTATTACAGCCAATGACTTCGAACGAAAGTTGTGAAAGAGAAAATTCAACAATCAAGAACTCATTAGTAAACAAAGCCGATTCTATAACTGTTAACCGTAACGGTGATTTATTATTGTCTCATAGTCAATCAATTAATCACAATTTGCCTTATTTTTCATTGAAACAAGAAACGTCCATTCATCATCGTTAATATTTCGATTGGGGCAAAAGATTCATGGGCACAAGTTGAGGAGCGCGCACCATTTCATCGATCATTCGAGATTTTTGATACATTTGTATGATAAACGACTTTTAACGGTCCAAATTAGGGACGGACAGCGTTAGTACTGTTAGCTTTAGGGCCAGGCTACACCGATTCCGAACACTACTCTAGGCAAGAAACGAGCTTAAGCGTTTCTTAAAGGCCGACAACGCATTGGCGATTCTCTTGATGTTGCAGGTGTCTATGGGCGGCGGTAATTGCTTATCATCACGTGACCCGTCTGCTCGTTTGACCCCTCTACTATAAAAAAGGCTTTAGTCGTTCAGGAACTAAGAACTACAAGGAATGAATTCCCGTCACGGACTGAAAGAAACTAGTTCCTCATAAACGATCTTTAATCAGTCTTCAGTCATTTAGGTAGTTCTTTTGCGGGTGGTAGGACCTTGTGCAAGGTCCGTCCGGTTCGCTACCACCATCTTGCTCGCTAATCCTGCCGCTAAGCAGCAGTGCTTGCAATGTTGTGTTCCGGCGTGGAGAGCAAGACAGCCTAAGGATAAGCTAACGTGTAAAGTTTACGCGTTTGCTCACTTTCGCTCATAAGTTCACCGATTGGTTTTAGTTTTTTTTTTATACAACATAGGAAGGCAAACAAGCAAGTGGGTCACCTGATGGTAAGTGATCACCACCGCCTATAGACATCTGCAACAACAAAGAGAGTGCATATGCGTTGCCAACCCAGAGGGCTAAGATGGAATACCTCTTGTGCCAGTAATTACACCGGCTGTCTTGCTCTCCACGCCGGAACACAACAGTGCAAGCACTGCTGCTTAGCGGCAGGATTATAAGTACGAAGAGGCCAGCTTGAAGGGGATAACGCACCCTCATAAAATACTGGTGTAAAATTAAATTTGTGCGTTTGATGCTCAGTAATCAGTCAGCACCATTAAACACAGCCTTACAGTCCATTGATAGGTTTGTTGACGTACTATATTATGTTAATTTGCTACTAAGTAATACAAACATTGTTATTCCATTCCTTGTCCTAATTTCTAGATAGACTGGATAAACAATCTAGCCATTATCATAATAGCAAATAGATCATCCGAGTTGTTGGAATAATTCAATCGATGGAATAATCGAATCGAAATCAGCAACAGAATTAATCTATTATCATTTTTTCTTCAAAAATGTATAACTTGAGTGACTTGAGTAGACGTAGCTACAAAACGATATACAGTGTTAGAAGCAGCAAGTGCCGTTTTTATTTTCATCTGGTAATTTGATATGAGTTTAGATGACCGGATAGCCTGGTGGTTAGAGACCCTGACTACAAAGCTTGAGGTTCCGGGTTCGATTCTCGGGTGGGGCAAATGTTTGTATGATGAATACGAATGTTTGTACCTTAGTCTTGGATGTTATATGTATTTAAGTATATAAGTATCTATATCAGTTGTCCGGTACCCATAACACTAGCAGCTTAAGTTGCTTACTTTGGGACTAGGTCAATTGGTTTTAATTGTCCCAAAAATATTTATATTTATATTAATATTTTTTATAATATTTTGATAGATATACAAATGTAATCTCGTAACTATAAAATTAGTCGCTATATTATAATGGCTCGAAAACTTTAAAATGACCTGATCCCTAGCCATATCTAAAAAAAATTGCTGACGTCTGCAAAACACTTTGCTACACTAAAAACACGAAGCTGTTTTTTCTAACTGCATGAAAACTGACGGTTAAGTTGTCAATCATACTTATTACGTTTATCGGGACTTAAACGCGATAGTAAACTGTTTATTTATTTACACACATATCATACGTGCTCAATAACGCGTTCAAAAACCATAGAAAACGACCGGCATTATTACAACCAATGTTATTATAAGAATTTTCTTGTCTGTGGTAGTAGGTAAATCTGTTCTTTATTGGGTAGTATCTCTTAGTAGTCTGTGTTTATTGGTGATAGCATTACCGATATCTCGTGACGTTATATATTTAAACTTGGAACAGCTGTCAAAATTCAAGTTGGTCTCTATTCTAGTATCCACAGATATTAAAACAGTTATCGTTACGAAACGTCAACTCAGTATATTTTTTTAATTTAAACGCACGATATTTGATCTCGAGTGACATGACAATAGGGACTTCATTCGTTTGTCTATGGTTTAAAAAAAAAAAACGTTCGTCTTGGCGGATAGATCTAATGGCCGCCATGACTAGTTGTGATTCGTTTGTTGGTTTTTTGCTGTTACGGTTTTTTGCAGTTATGAATATGTGTGTAGATAAAGTAATGTATACAACTGTATATAATTAGGCCTTAAAACACTCGTGTGATCCTATTATGAAACTCGCTGACGCTCGTTTCATAAAACCACACTCGTGTTTTAAGGCCTCTCATTATATGACAGTTGCATAAAATACTATTACCTCGACGTTTATTATCGCGTTTAAGTCCCGATAAACGTAATAAGTATAAGTTGTCACTCTCGAACAGAGAACTCATCATGACATTCAGCCGAAAGATGTCCACTGCTTGGGGTAAACTTTCCTCAAGGATCTCCATCTAAAGGATTAGTTTATTCATTTGAATTATAGGCTATTGTTGATCCTTATATAATGTATAATGAGCCATCGCTGCGACATTATTATCGTTTATTGCGAAGTTCTCATGATATTAAATGAGAAAAAGTTCCACAGAGTGGCGAATCAAATTGGCTGACTATGAAACCACGCTTAAATCTTAGTTACAAAAAAAAACCGCTATCTTAAGCCAAAATAAACTTACGATTGAAAATAACATATTACTTCTTCACTGAAATAAAACAAAATTGAAGTATGGAGTCGCGTACTTCACTTTCAAATAACTTTATTTATGTTAAGTTAAGCTATTTTATAATAAATCCGACGAACCTTTGGATACATTGAGAAGTTTGATACGAGGTAACTTCTCAAAACTTTTAAGAGCTCTTTATTAAATTTTTGAAGTAATTTAGGAGATCGCCCTGTTTATGTAGAAATACCATTTCGCTGGCGAATTTTCCGCTAATAAGTATAAGAAGTGAGGGTTGGTATTCTTGGTTAAGTTAAACAAAATTTAATAGCCCTAGTAAATTTTACATTGACTTTATTACAACAAACTGAGTACTTACAGAATAACCTTATAACTGTAGCAGTCTTTGCAATCACTTTACACACTATTTAGTAGAAGATGTTAAATTATATTTATTTTTTAACAGAGACATTTATAGCAACTGGTAGAGTGGATAACACAGTACTACAATTTGAACGCGCGCGCCGATACAGAACAGTATTGTTGTGCGTGTTAAAATTCTGTTAGTACTATGCTTCCTATTCTACTTCCCACTGTTTTGCTCCCATTTGGAATCTGGATTAAACCGCTTAAACTCTTACCGCCGGTAGCTCTATACCTGAACCATTGCATTAGGTTTATGGCAATTTTACACCAAAAATACTTAAAAGAATTAAACTTAACACATCAATTGGGTGTGATGTTGTATTATAATAATCATTTATTTCAGTAAACGGACGACATGGTAAAAGAAAAGATTCGACGTCACAAAAAAGAAAGTTGTGTCAAGAATGTCAATGGCTGATACAAGAAAAAGATTTTAGAATTAAGCTCATTAGGGAACCAAAATACTCATAAATTGTTTTAAACTTTCGTGACTTTCACACATATTTGTAACGTTATCGGGACTTTAGCGCGATAAAAATATATAAAATGAAAAATAACAAACAAGTGGTGGAAAATAAACAAGACAAAGTGCGGGTAGTTCGTAAAACTCGCGCGGCTAAACAGAAGTAATACCCTCCACTTCAGTCTACTCGTGACCACGGCCATTGAAACATGGCCGAAACGTCGAGGTAAATCAACAATATATTTTTATCGCGCTAAAGTCCCGATAATGTTACAAAATACTCATAATGCATTTTGAAGTTGCTTAGAAATACATTAGACACAGCAAAAAATGTATCTTCTTCACATTTTCATCAGCTTCATCTGATGGTATCTTTATTTCTTGTAGAATCAGAAACTCGAAACTCTTATTTAAGTTAGTGTGTGTTAACCTAAAATATACACAAATTAACCTTATATATAGGAGAGAGAGAAAAGCGCAATCTTTCAGATTTTTCCAGGATCACAGTCATTTTATTAAATTGGTTAGTCTTATAAAATATGACAATTTTTTTTCTTGGTAAATGTTTACAACATATTCAAATAAATTTGCGCTAGTGAAAAAGTTTAGAAAGGAAAACGGAGTATCCCAAAATTTGGAGTGGTTTAAATATAAAACAGAAAATACTCGCCCTAGAACACAAACTTTCCATTTGGCACTGAAAACTGAAGAACTAAATCTCGGGACATTGATTTACATTACGTCCCAATTTTGTTGTACCAAAGCTCATAATTAATGTAAGAGTGTATCGAACGATGCCGCCACGCTCTATTTGGTCTCATTATGCCTCATTACCACAGGTACCAGTTAATTATAGACTTTATTAATAAATCATAAAGTCTAACGGAGTAGTTAATTAACCGGTTCTACTCGTATTATGTTTTAGTTAGTTTGGGCTGAAATGTAAAGTTCAAAAATCAGAAGGCCTTCAACTGAACTTAGATATAAAACTCAAAATGTTAATGTAAAGTGACTTCACCCAAGCAGAGCAAAAGATCTACAGGGTGTTGTTTACGTAATCTTTTGTTAAAATAAAAAAACTTACACCTAGACATAATAATAGTAATAGTAATTTTAATAAATAACGTAGGTACTGGAATGATTTACCTAGCTCCTCCGCAAAACCAGTGCTTTGCTGTGCTTGCAAAACAGCTGCGTTGTCGTATCATCAAAGATCGGGATGATGCCTCGTATATAGACGAAACGCGCGTAGATTGTGAAGTTTAAGTGTCTAGTGGTAGTGGTTAACAGGTGAGTCTGTGTGATGTGATGTATGTTATTTATGTAGAAGCGGAGGAGGGTGGGTTTTGACATAAAAATATATATATCGCACAGATGCAGCTGTTTTGCAGCACTAATTTCCCAGAGTAGCAAAGTAATTTGTTCCAGTTTGTTGACCTCCGGAAAGTAACTCCTGAATCCATTAATTAATGAAATAAGTATAAATTTGCTGATTGGTGAGAATGACTTTTATTAGAGTGAGCTGAACAGATTTTAAATTGAGAATACCAGCTTGTTTAAATTTCAGCGCCAATATACATACGCTTTTTTTACGTATGATAGCAAAAATAAACATGTTCTGTGAAATCATAATTTTGCAGCAACAAATTGAAGCTCACTCAACGATGGAGTTTATTCCTTCCAGCACCCAAAGGGACCAAATATCGTACTTTTATTTTTAAAAGTACTACTATGGAACCTAAAATCTAGGTTAAAAATCATAGTTCATACATCGATTTTTACTGCTCTAATATGTGTCAGATTCTATTGTGTGCGAGTGTGTGTAATGTTTTGAATTCTCTACCTAATGGTTGCTAAAGGGACTGTTAAAAGCTCCGTTGAATGAACTTGAGCTGGGGGATTCATTCTCAATAGCTCTTGGCAAAAAAGTTTAAAGACAATCCACATTACTAACAGAGATATAAAAAGCTTGTAAAAGAGTATCTAGATTTGGGACATGCATAAAGAGCCTTAAGTATCACTTAAAGAGAATAGTAGGGAGATTGGTACTTACCTTTGAATAACTGTACACGGTGATTACTCAGATAGAAACAGTTTTGAATTCTAGGCTTTTGTTGCCGCTGAGCGCTGAGACATTATGATTACAGATATTTAACACCTGGACACTTCTTAATAGGTGCTCCTTTAACCAGCTTCCCCGATTTAGACTATACTGATGTAAATATTAACCGTTTAATTAAATTTAAACCAACTCCAAAATCGCCCCAGGTGAAGGCAAGACCAGCCTAATTTAAAAATAGTTGATCTGGTCATAGTTAAGCAAAATAATTGCTCACCTGTTGAGTGGCCTATGGCTCGAATTGTGAAGGTTATACCTGTAAGAGTCGTGGAAATTAAGATGGCTGGCTCAGATAAAGTGTTTTTACGGTCATACTCTAAACTCTGCCTCCACTGCCTATTGATGGTAATTTTTTTTTGAAGTAAAATGTTATAGAGGACTTATTTTTAGTCTTGTTAAGATTTGTTTCGTTTTATTGGCTGGCGTTTGGTTGGCCTGGGTGGAACTATGTTCAATAACATAAATTTGTGTATGGCAACATTTTGACTCTGTGGCAACACAGCAGTCTGACTTCTATAAATTTCATAAAGAGCACACTATGTGCCGCTGTATTTTCTACACTATTTGGAGAATATAGTTATTATATAAATTCTTGCTATGTTTTATTACAAACAGGGACCCTATACTATACTAAAAGTCTACGCTATCGGTCCGTCCCTTAAACGATTCTATTATTTGAGCCGTAGCAGGAAGCTACCATTAACTTTTACAGAATATTATTATATTATAATAATTGAGAATTAAGGACATAATTACGTATATATTACAATTTGACCTTGAAGGCGTCTAACAGTTTTGCTTTTACTTCGCGTAGATTTAGGTAATTCTTGTTTTTAAACGAGGTTGCAGGGCGAGTCCTACCGGATGCTCAAGATTTTTCTTCGTTTTTTTCATTTTTTATCATGAAAAAATATTCAGCTAAGTTAAAATATATAATTCTTAGTTATTACCGCCAATTACCGGCTGTTAACTGTTGCTTAAAATGGCCGTTTAGATTTGGAAAAAATAACTTAGAAGATCATCATAATTATTAGACAGCTCTTGTCGGCGGAATCACCGCCATTCCTCTCTTTTTTTTAGCAAGGGCTGACACTGCTTAACTGGAAGAGATTCCTTGTAAATTGTTATTCGAATTATGTACTTATATTAATTGCAATAAAGAGTTTTACAGTCTTTACTTAAGCAAAGTAGGCCGTCAAGGTTTTCGTCTTTCTCTTTTCCCCACAATCTTACAATATATTATAGAACGTGCATATTCCGGTGCCAAGTGGAGCCCGGTTGGTTCCCAGTCAAATTATAAGGCAAAACAAGCAGCCCGTAAACATGTCATATTTGAGCAAGTAAATGAAGGCTTCTGTCAACATGTTTGACTTCGGTACAGCGTGCTTAAGGGTTTATAGTTGCCAATGTCGAATTAACATTTATCGATTGACTATAATATTAAGTCCATTTGGTCGTCTCAAGTACGGTATCACGAACGTACGCTTGTCGGTAGTATTAGGTACCGCTGGGGGGACAAGGTCCAGAAAGATCACTCGGATCTCAGGCTGGATGGCTGACAAGAACTGATGCAGGGCATGGGGTAGTCTGGTGTCAGAGGCCAATATCCACTTCGGGTCACTGCGCGAAGCTAGTTAAACTAGCTAGCAGCTAGCAAATACTTAGCTAACCAGCTGCTGGTATAGGTAAAAAACTTAAGTAAAGCCCCTCTTGTATGTAGTAGCGACGTATCTATCCAGACAAGTTAAGTTCCACAGCTATAATAGTATCTTATATTACTCCGATCGTAAAAGACTAGTTTTCACCTGTAGGTAAACTCGCTAAGGTATTCTTGCCCTGTAATTGAATGGGAATAAAAAAGCAACACATTTAATTTTTCTAGTATCCATCTAAGCTTACACTGAATTTAATTAAAATGTATTAAGTATATCTATTAAGTGAACCATAGCAACGTTATGATTTTAATTTATAATTTTACTAGTTGTTGCCTGCATCTTCATCTGTCGTAAAAACATCCAAACATCGTTCAAATTAATTACTACGAAGTTAAATTTGCACGAAGCTTATAAAAGTAAAAAAATTATCGACAAATTTACTCGTTTTCAACCATTACCTAACTCCCTGTTCAAACCTACCCTTATACAAAGCTGGGAGACGCCTTATGGCCATAATTATTTTAACAATGTTTTGCAAACAAAGGTTTATTTGCACGAACATCTGAAATCGACTAAGCATCCCTTAAAGAGCAAGAAAGCGTAAACAATTTAAGATGGTACAGTGAGCGGAAGTCCTACTGAGTGGACTTTGCAATCACGCCGAGTGCCACGGAATTTACACTAAGGCTACAGCCTGATTGTAGGCAGCACACCATTCTTATTTTCTTATTGATAAACGTTCAGTAAACAGCCATTATATACGTCAGGTTTTTTTTTTAAATGGACCCTTCATTCCCATTGGTGAGATTGATGAGATGTTATGGTGTCCAATTTTCCTTATAACTTTTACATGATTATTTTATACATTCATGTACTTATTTGTCTTCATACTTATTTGTCTTCAAAAGGGATAGGTCATATTGATTTTTTTCTATCTCTGGGTTTGATTCTGTTTATGAGATTTTTCCTGGGTAAAAAAATAATAGTTCTAATTAGTCCGTCGGTTGGATTATCAAAAAATATTGGACACATATTTTTTGCTTTATCAAATCAATTAAAATTGACAAAGATAAAGCTGTCAAAGTTTGGAAGTGGGGGCTCGTGACGTCATTTCGTGTTTTAAAAAGTGTCACAGCGTGAAGTCAAACGGAACTTCTACATACTATATCTTCGTTGTTTTTTTTAATTGAATTGATAAAAGAAAAATTGGTGTCCAATAGTTTTTGAAAATGTAAATGACGGACTAAATAGACACTTTTCCGGATACGTGTACTAGCCTATTTTTCCGTGTAGCTCTATTATTTTTTCTCCAAATTAAAAAGCTGACGTGAGATTTTCATTACATATCTCTCTCTTCAAATGAGATTTTATTCGGGTCATAGTCTTAAACCGAACTCAAGTTTAATTTGCTAAAGTTGGCACAGTCAGATTGCTTGCCGCTTAGCTTGCCTACTCTGGTGTAGCCTTACCCTAAGATACAACGTAGTGTTTTCTTTTCATTTTGAAAAGAGCTGTTGATGTTCATACCTGAAAGCGTGTGCATAAATAAGTATGAGGCAACACTGGGTTGTTTATTAGAGAATCTTAAAAGACATCCATTACCCAATAAATTTTAAAGTATCGTGTAGCTTCTCTATAAACTTACAAGAACATGGGCAATAAAAATTGTACCTATTTACGTAATGGTTTCTACGAATCATAACTCTGTCTTATTTTTCTGGAAAGCGAGCTTAAAATCCTATTTAATTATAATTTCAACTTATTTTAAACTTACTTAGTACGAGATGACGAACGTAGATGGCATCATAGGCAACTCTAGCGTTAAAGGATTACAAAAACATAGTCTTACAAACAAAATGTAATTTGGAAAAATTTCACTCGAATTTGTTGCGCTATTAAATTTCATGAAATCTTTCTATCTTTTATGACTGTTTAAAACAATGTTCTTAAGCCACAAAACAGAGATAGTGAGTACCATGTTGAATATACCATTATGTATTCTTTAATGAAAAAATGGAAGAGGAGAAAATTTACAAATGTAAACAACGGGCAGTCTTATCGCTAAACAGCGATCTCTTCCAGACAGTCTTAACTTAACATGTAACTTCGATAAATTGCGCGCTTCTCATCTCAAGAAAATTAGCGAAGAGCCCATTGTTACTAATGCCATCTAATGGTCAACTAGAGACAAATGTTGCAAGTCCCAAAGTAACTCCTTAAACAAATAGCCAGAGTTAGGAAGCTACCGTTTTTGTATGAGATCTGGTATGGAAAGGGAAAGACCTCGGCGAGCGTACTCCGATCAAATGCCAGGTCAGGAGGATCCTAAACCGATGAGCATGCACGAAGAATGTTATGAGAGCAAGTGAAGCAAAGGTTGTAGAGGTATGTCAGAATCGTTGCAAATGGAAATCCGTGGTCTCTGCCTACCCCTCCGGGAAACAGGCGTGACTTTATGTATGTATGTACCTGGAACTATCCGCACTTGGTCTTGTTTATTTTTAATCGGTGTTTTGTGTCGGCGTAGTGATTATGACGATTAAAAATAAACAAGACCAAGTGCGGGTAGTTCGCAAAACTCGCGCGGCTGAACAGCGGTGACACTCACTACTTCAGTCTGCTCGTGACCACGGCCGCTGCAATGCGGCGGAAACGTCGACGTAAATAAATAAACAGTTTATTATCGCGTTTAAGTCCCGATAAAAGTAATAAGTATCACCATGTTTACGATAAATAAAAGTTTGAAAATATGGACGCATGAATAATACTAACGCTTTATGCCGAGGTGTTTCGTCTAAAAGAGCATTCGCTTTGTCTAAATGCGAGCCTCATCCGAGCAGTAAATAGCCGGCCTCTATGGAAAGTAGAACAGCAAGGCAGTTCTTGAAATGCAATACTGCGTTTGTTTTTAACATGCTTTTGAAGTTGCTGATATTAGGTTTCATTAAATAGAGTTTCATTTTATACGCTTTTGAATGGTAGTATTTTTTAATAAGTAGGTCGTAGGTGTTTGTTTCATCTCTTTTTATTTGTTTATCAACTTGATGAACTACTGGTGAAGGTTATCATTAAATTCGTTCGCCATTTGATCTTGGAATATTTGAGCATTATGATTAATACAAACTACAAATACTTTTTTATGCAAACATATTATTATTAAATGTCTTGGTGAGCGTGGCGTCACCCCATAGGATTAAGTTTAAGGTTTCTAAGTTTAAGTTTTTTAACTTCAGAGCCCCACTGAAACTCTGCTGCTTGCAGCAGTATTACGCTGAGTGGGATCCCTTTTAGCATCAAGAGTGTAATTTTGTACCTTTTTTTTTATTTTTTTGCTGAATAAATATTTTCATTCTTTCTTTCTAAATGCAGTAACACAGTTTCAGCAATAAAAAAGTGTGATATACATACGAGTACGTTCGCGTATCTAGTTATGGCTTCATTAGAAACAAATATTCTAACCAAACATTTTAGTTAAATAATAGCTATCGATAAATTGTTTATTGTTTGAATAAAACATTCGAAACTAACAATTTATAAGTCATCTCTTCTAATTACAACCTCGATATATTTTTCTTGGGCGACAAACGATGTTTTATGAGACAAAAAGTGGAATTTCAGGTTAGAATTTGGTTTACATGATAAGAAAAGTATAAGTAAGTTATTTAATATTTAAATCAACGTCGTAAACTCTTTTTGAATATTAAAATAAACGTATCGATCAAATATTTAACACAGTATAAAAAGGACCACTGGCTGCTTCGAAACACGTCCAGCTATAACTCGCCTTTAAATACGTGAGTGATCTGTTTCTTTAACATTTATGAAAGTCGTGGTAGTTTTCTATTTGCATATTTTAATTTTAAACATATAGCTTAACTTCTACATAAAAATAACGTAGTATCCGTATAAAGTGCCTCAGTTGAATGTTGGCTAACTAGTCAACCATTTTATAATTGGAAATTTAAAAAATAATTGGTACCTCTTTCTTTTCGATTTAGAGGGTAGAAAACGTTATCACCGACTGTTTTTCTTTTACAACTTAGGAAGGCAAATGAGCAAGTCGTCCACCTCATGGTAAGTGACCATAGACACCCGCAACACCAAAGAGATTGCAGTTACGTTGCCAACCCAGAGGGCTAAGATGGCTGTCCGTCCAACACCGGCTGTCTTGCTCTCCACGCAGGGACACAATAGTGCAAGCACTGCTGCTTAGCGGCAGGATTAGCGAGCAAGATGTTGGTAGCGATCCGGACGGACTTTGCAAAAGGTCCTACGACCCACAAAAAGATTATATGGAAAGCGCTTTTGAGGCTGGTTACACAGTCCGCTTAAATCGCAATGCTTAGTACATTATTACTTCACAAAAACACCCCATTCCTTTCACTCTATAAGATCCGGGTCATTGTGCCCGTATCAATAAGACTTCTATCCCTTAGTGCCCTATCTCCCCATTATCATACATTACAATTTATCGTGGCCACAATAACAGCGGTTTCGGGGACTCACCTGTTCCCCGCAAGAGGAGGCAGGGGAACATGAACTTTATTTTGCCTATTTTAAGCACAATGTCGGGGAAAACAGGGATGAAGTGGGGTAAATTAGATTTGCCATTGGATCGAGAGTGGTTGTGGCCCAGTGGGTATAGGTATCGTGGTTTCAAAACTTGACAGGTATTTGTAAATTTTATTCGATGTTTATCTACTTCGAATATCTACGTGAAATTTGTGCTTTTTGGGTTGTATAGAGATGGAGCGTTGGTGAACTAATTACGCGGGTGGCGGGGTTCGGTTGGTAGAAAACAACTGAATGAAATACACTATCCTAAACCTTTCAATGGTAAGCGCTTCCAGTCCCTGCGTCGACGCCGGTTCAGCACGTCGTCTTGCTCTAACGCCTGAGCAAGACAGAGCCATACATCGACTTCGGGCCCGACGTGAAATTGCTCGTCGTGGCGATCTTTATAGGAGACCTATACCCAGCGGTGAATATAGGCGGCTGGCATGATAACGATGCCAAAAAGCAGGTCATAAAAAAATCGCTATTTAACAAAATCGGTCGATATTAATTTTACCGGAATATTCGACATTAATTATACACTGCGTAATATATTAATTTATTCACTAGAGTCAGTTAGCTGCGAGCTTGCCGCGAGCTTTCACTAGAAAAAACAAGTGAAGGCTCGACTATGTTATGATTACGTTCACTTCCCGGATGTAGAAGCGCATGTCGCTACTTCAGTTTGTATACGTATACATATATATTAGGGTTTAAGTATCTTAGGTGTAAGTGATACTAAGTAAAAATACTATATAAAATGACTAGGAAAAATACTAGGTAGAAATACTAACAATTATTTATGTGCAGAAATTTTAAGGTTCAACATTAGAAAGTACAGTGGTACAAGTACATTTATGTATCACAAGAAATTATTGGCTTTCCATTTTTGCCAGATTCTCCTATGATCGCATTCTTATTCACCTAGATTTCTGTTGCGATAGAATGAACTGACACAATTCTTACACATGTTTTTTCTTTCAATAGTGTACATTATTATTGCATTGTGCTCGTCAAAGCGAAATTCGTAGACCTTCGAGTTCTCACACAGCAGCCATCAACCAAAAAATAAATTCAGCCAAGTTTTTTTTCATACATCGGTACCTCAGTGAAAATATACCCTCATCTCTAAAGACGCCGCAAAATGCTAATGAAATGTCAGCTAAGCCTCGGTGGTACACCCTACAGCGAGGCTTAAGCTGACATCAGTACATCGCCAAATTACGTATTGTCGAAACGAAATTTGGGAGAATTTAGTACTGGCCATGTTTTTTTTTATAAAATGGAAAGGCAAACGAGCAAATAGGTCACCTGATGGCAAGTGATCATCACCGCCCATAGACAAATGCAACACCAAGGAGATTGCTGATGTGTTGCCAATCCAAGGCCTAAGATCGAATACCTCTTGTGCCAGTAATTTCAAGGTCCTACCACCCGCAAAATGTAATTTTAAATAGCAATTAAGTTGCCAATCCACAATGACTGCATTGAGGCATGTGGCTGAATGGTACTGCGCGGTAGCAACGTGTTTTTTTTTTATCAAACTCGACAAACAGTTAAGTGGTTCTCCTGATGTTAAGTGATCACCGCCGCCCATGGACATTTAAAGCATCATAGAGACCGCTGATACGTTGCTGACTTTTCATTCAAGAAACTAACAACCCGCCCCGGGTTCGTATGGGTACAATCAGAATGTAAGGTATATAAAAAAAATCCCCAAAAATATTACTAAATAATACTGAAAAGCGTCAAATAATCCCTTGCGCGGTTTAGGAGGAGTAAGCGGCCGAAGATACACATCAAAAATTTAGGCCAAATAGGAAAAATCAGCGACTTTACTTTATATTCTGTAAAGATAAATATAAAGAAGATATCACAAATAGAAATAAATGTTTATTAAATAAAATACAAAGAAATTGTGACGAGATCAGGAGGCCTATGGGGGGAGTCTGCAACAGTTCAGCTGCTTTTTTGGAATTGTTAGTTCTTATAGGCGGCGCTAATCTTACCATCAGGTGACCTGCATCCTCCTTTACCTTCTTTTTCTACTCCTTTTGACCTAATTTCCAATTAAACAGACATTTCCAATTTCAAGTCGATAACGTTAGTAGTTGCTGGAATATGTCAGATGTGACACGCGAATGAACAGACTAACGGATTGAGTCGCATTATACGGGTTCCTTTTTATTATTTTTGGTATGGAACCCTACAAAGAAACTTCTATAGCACAGCGTCCTCAAAAACAATTTACCTTGTTCTTTATTTACCTCACTCCATTTTTTAGCAAGCACGTAAAATGTAACGACAATGACGTAAAGAAAATATGGCGGAGGCAAAATGCAAGTGCTCTTACGAGCCGCCATTGGTAGCTTGTTACCGGCGATGCTTATCGTGGAGTCAAGGGAATCTGTGAAAGTCCACATCTTGGAGTTAAACAGATTATTAAGGATACCAGATGTTTCATTTCATACTAGCCTGGGGAGCCGCGACTTCGCGCGGGTGCAATCTTTTTTATACAAAACTAAAATTGAAAGGCTAACGAACAAGGGTCACGTGGTAGTTGGTTAAGACGGAATACCTCTTGTGCCAATAATTTCACCGGATGTCTTGCTCTCCATACCGGAACACAGCACTCAGTGAAATTATTAGCACAAGAGGTATTCAATCTTAGCCGGGTTGAAAATGCATCTGCAATCTCATGCTCTTCGGCTGTCTATGGGCAGTGGTGATCACCTACGATCAGGTGACCCATTTGGTTGTTTTTCTTCCCATTTGATATAAAACAAAACTAGGCACCTCTGCATTTCATAAACTGTAGCTCAGAATGTCTGCAAGCAAGAAGCGAGATTGCACCGATTATGCGAACTACGCAAAAGGAAGAAAGCTCTCACTAAGTGAAGTGTACAATCTGAATGAGTGCGTCGTGCTTGCCCGATGCTTGACAAACGCACACACGTTCAGTTGACATGAAACGTCCCGTCGTGAATGACTCTTTTCGTATCTAAGACAGATGCCCTTTCTGGAAAGTATGAGACGAAGATTGAATAACAAAGTGAGGCCTTTGATTGGGCCCTTACAAAGTTGTTTGCTCTTACGTGTGCTCTTCCTGCATATTAAATGCATTGGGGAATCTTTCTGGTATGGTTAGGCGTTGTAGCATTGTGTAGAGCATTTGTGAAGATTTTATAGCTCTGATTTAGTATAATATGATTGTTTTAAACTGTCGCAAGTTTTACACTTATTTATAACGTAATTTCTACTAAAATCGTGAATGCGAAAGTAACGATGTCAAGATATTTGAATGTTTGGATAGTTTGTTCCTCAATCCTGTAGATGAAATTTGGCAGGCATACGATTATCATCTCTTGACATTAAGATGTATAGAAAATAATATCACACAGAGGAAGCCGTGGGTATTAGCTCGTGTACACAATGTTATTATCGCGTAAAAAGTCTCGATATACGTTATAAAATAAATTATATAATGTATCATTTATAGATTCTTGCGTTACTTTGCGGACGTCCATTATGATACAATTGGAACGAACTACCATCACATTCAGGGCCCAAGACAAATTTTTGGCCTCCGTCTATGCTTGTGGAAACCCAAAACCCGACTGCCGCAAGAAGGGGGGTTATGTTTTTTCTATATAACTTGTGTATAACCCGGCGCAGTACCCAATTTACTTAGAAAGTTACCTATATTACGGGGTATGACTTGGTATTAATATAAAATGGACGAATATGTTACATAAATATAAACACTTTCAAGACTTCACACTGATACAGAATTCCCCCAACCTAATATTTGCCTAAAGTAACTACAGGCAGTTTGAGCGGCAAGTGAAAATATAAAAGAATTTACCTCGAAATTTCGCCGAGAACCGAGCACATCTATCTTGTCTCAGATGGTAAACTTGGCCTGCCTATTAAGCGATTTGCATGTTTGATACTATGCAAATATGGTTCAAACTCTGGCGCACGTTTTTCTACACAACAAGCCACATTCCGGTACGGTCTTGTTAACTTTTCCCGTGTAAAATGCATACCATACTTTAACAAAAGTGAATTCCTGATTTAGATTCCCAAATGGGTAAAGTTGAGTTTTCTACGGAGCTGAGCTCATGTGAGGTGTATATGCAATTTCGTTGGTTATTAATCCAAATCCGTCTTTATAAAATATTTTAGGGCTTAATGAATACTTGAAGAATGTAATAGAGTAGGCAAGCAAGCATACGGGATCAACGCCGCCTGTGCAGGCGCGGCTTATTTTGCGGATTTACAAGAAAATCGGCGCACCCCTGCACTGGGGCCAGCGCATTTGATTTGCCGCGCGTGCGGATGAACACGAGTTATGAGAACAGAGAGGCATACAATAGGACGATTATTTTTACTTACACGCCGGTTTTGTTCGAAGTAAAGCTTTTGTATACGAACTTATAAAGCTAACTATTTATTCTGTACCTATGGGAAACAGCAACACAAAAAAAATAGCTATTATAACTCCATTGGCGGCCAGAAGGTCGCCCTCCACCTTTATCTTGCGAAATGCTTAGCAATCTACTACTTCACGTTTGTGAATGTGTGTACTCAGTTAATTTGCGTTAAGTTGCTCAAAACCACGAAACGTTGAGACAAATCAAACGAGCGTAATACATTTGCTAGCCAAAGTATAAATTGTGACGTCATATTTTAGGGCCGTTTTGTAAGGAGCGTTTTCTCGGGGCTTGCATTGCATCGTTTTTCTACTCACGATAATTCATGAAATAGTGATCATAGAAAAAAACTAAAAACACAGTTTTTCTTCTTTTAACGAACTCTTTAAATGATAGCAGAAATGTTTGTTAATGAGCCAATTTAACTTATAAGGTTTAATTACAGACACATTACCGGAAGAGGTGAATCTTAAATCTTGGAAAAGCAACAAAAGACAAAATTTGCTGTCAATGCCATTGCATTGACTATACAATTTCACTTTACGTTACTTAAACATCGTTTATTTCATAAATAAAACAAATCCAGGCTGTATTTTTTTGCTTCAGAATATGTTATTTAAACAATAAACAACATTTCGATAACATAAACTGAAATTTAAGATTAGATTGTTGTTTGCAACTTAAGACAAGTTTGAATATGGTTGAAATAAGTCAGTCTGCTACCTAGATAGTTTAAACATACATACATATAGTCACGCCTAATCCCCGGAGGGGTATGCAGAAACTACGGAGTTTTAAAATCGTCACAAAATCAAACTAGCTTTTACAGCTAGTTTTTGTAACATAGACAACTCTACAATCCATAAAAAACATCAATTGTATTTAATAAATACGAATAAAAAAAAAATTGCGTAAAAATAAATACCTAAAAGAATAAGCAAGCCCAAAAATAAAAGAATGTTTGTTGAAGCAACACCTTCAAAGCCTTTTTAACATAACTTATATATGGTTTACGGTGTTTCTGGCGGGGCAAACAAAAATTACTTAACATATTTGACCACCAACAAACATAGTTTGGTTCTAGGTTTGTATGATTTAAATATATCCAGGTTTTACTTTGCAGAGGTCCATTACCGTAAAATGGGATGACTTTGATAAAAAAAGATGGTTTTGAAATCGTGATAAAATCAATGCAGTGATTATTAAGCGAGTTTTTGTTACAAAGACAACTAGACAACCTGTTAAGACATCAACTGGGTTAAAAAAATACAATTTGGCAGAAATCGAGTAGCAATTTTTGAATTAGCTTTGAATATAGTATTTAAAGTCGTCTATGCAGATTAAAGACACTGCATCACCGTGTCTACGTGTAGCATAACTCTCCATTGCTTATTTGAGTTTACCTCCAATACAGTACGTGGCGAATGTGACCAGTAAATTTTATTTAGTTTTTTTACTGTTTTTTCAGTTAGAAAATTGATTTAAGCTGCTTCACTTCACGTGCCAATAAACACGTGTTTTTTAAAACAACAAAGCAAATTAGAATCTCAATTCCAATCAGGACATTGTTTACCGTTTCGTACGGAACAATATAGCGGCCGATTAAGCCGGCGACCGAATTCAATTGAGAATAAAAAAAAAATTCTCAAATTTTAAATTGCGCATATTGAGGAGTATGCATATTTTTAACTGATTACCTGTTATTACTAATTGATAACAAATGCACCAGTTTTAAACAATGCATTTCGACTCCCAAAAGAAGTAGCTCAATTTTTCCTGTATTTTTTTTGTCTTATGTCGTTTTTCAATTAGTTCCTAAAAAAAACCTATCCTATCCAAAGCTAAACCAAACCTATCCTAAGCCTATTTTACATTTTATTTTTTTATTTTATAATATAGATATAAGGGGCAATAAATAATGATCCCTTCGTATCAATGGGTTATAAACGAACTCGCACAAACATGCGCCAAAAATTACGTCTGGGAAACTCGCACGGGTTTGGCGATGCGTCGTCGCGTGGCTTTGGCGCTAAACTTCATCTCCCACGCATGTACCTTATAGGCGTGTGCCAATAAAAACAATCGGCGATCGCGTTCGTTAACGAGATCGGAGATACATCGCGCTCATTCGGTGCGGGATCGAATAAACGAATAAACATTGTTGACATGCTAAATCGGCTCGCGAACGACGGATCAAGCGCTGGGAATCTGTAGGGGTATGCGCTCATTTTATGGGACGCAACGTGATTCGATTTGAATAAAGGGTATCGGCGCCGACGCCCGATATGTAAATTTGGTTACGGGAAAAAATATACGGCGCGCTTTGTAAGGAAGAAAAATATCACAAAATGATCCCGCTCGGACCGCTGTTGAGAAATTTTAATTGGCTCCGCTCGTGAATTGATAAAAAATTTTCGAGGTCAATGTTCGAGTTTGATTTTTGTTGGAGTTTTCATGGATTATTGTTTTTATTGATAGTTAAATGATTATTTACTGATTTTGTAAGAAAACACCTTTTTTTACTCTACAATTTAGAGATGTAGCTAGATTAATGATAAAATCAAGAATCAGCAGGTATGGTGAGTGGCGACAAAAGACAAATGGCCTCTTTTACGGATATACTTCATTCTTTAACTTATCCGTGACCATTTTTAAGCCCCTGTGTACCTATTTGTTATTGGATTACGTTTTACAATAAAGTTTGATGTACATTTTTCATTATTGTAACTAGTTCGTTCAACGAAGCGAACTACTGCGACTGAATTTTTGATATTAGAGCTTGAGAATGATTCTCTACGAGCATCAGCGACGAGCTCGACGCTGAAGCAGTGCCCTGTCTTGCTCTTGCACGTTGGTTCCTTAATGATTAACAGTGCGTAAGTGAGCGAGATAGTGTAATGAAGCAGCGTTGATCACGACCATGTTACATTAGATAATAACTCCCCTGATAAGTATTTTTATAGTGTAAATTCTGATTATTTTTTAATTTTATTATCAAATACCCTTTATTTTTGAAATCTAATCAGTTATGAATACAAAATGACAAGAATCACTGGCCCGTTAATTTGTAAGTCTTAAGTATATTATTTGCAATTGTTCAATAGCTCCGGACAAAAAAATGTATAAACTAAAGGTTGAAAAATGTGCATTATTTATGCTGTATATTTACCAATACCACAAATAAAGTACCATTAAAGTAATATTATAACGTGCCAAGGCATAATACCTGCACAGTTACTGCGATTAGACGTGCATGCTCCAAATAGCACACAGCTGGTTGAAACTGTGCTACGCCGTAGCACCCGAGCTCTAAAGTGTTACGCTCGTAGCGACGCGTAGCGCTGTGATGCAGCTCGTAGGCCGTTGACGGTATTTTCATTCCATTAATTTTATTATAGTGAATAGTGATAATGCATAATGAAATACGTTTTCATTCTTTCTGTCATATTTTTATTATGATTAACTTAAAATAATTGCATTTCTAATTTTAAAATTGTAATGACAACACAAAGAAGATTTCTAATTTTATTTTTTTCCAATTTAAAAGAATATGTTGACGATACTAAACGTATGTTTGCCAATCTTTTTATTAAACCTAAGAATCAAAAGAAAAAAACACAAAAAATAAAGGAAGACGTACAAAAGCGAACTTATTCCCTCAAGGGACTACGAATGCGAACTAAAATTAACATTCAAAGTAAGGGAAACTGACATTTAAAAATAAATTAAATCATGACGCCAATCTGCATCGAGAACTGACCAAACTTTACCAAGTTTTAGAAAGCACTTTTTAACATAAAACTACCGTGATACTCGGACATATTAACATGTCGGCCATTTCTCGACGTAAAAATACGTGAGTGATCCGTTTTATTAATATATTTTAGAAAGCATCTTATGTCAAAACTTTTTTCACTATTAAATTAGGTTTCAAGTAAAGCATCTTATGTCAAAATACTTTTCACTATTAAATTAGGTTTCAAGTAGAATTTTACATTTAACGTTGTGGAAATAAAATTACTTAAAGGAAATGTCATAAAAATATCTAATAGGCGTCATAAAATGACGATTAGAGGAAAACCTCGTTTATACTACGCACGTTTTCTGAGGCTCTGTTTACACTGACTTTTAAAATGCTAGGACTAGTACCTACGAGTACATGTGTGATTAACCAAGTATTGATAAGATAACTTTATTTCTCATTGAAAATTTCATTAAGTTTAAAATGTCTAAACGCAACCAATTCACAAAAAAATCATCAACATATAACATAATCAAGGTAATCAAGGTAAAATATTTAGAATTAAATGTGGAAAATGTCATTATCACAATAAATTAAAAATAAAAATATCAGAGAGTCACAATTGTAAAGAAAAATGAAACAAAGTTATAAAATAAAAAGTCACAATAATAATATAAAACACACTGGTGAAAAATGTCAAAAGCTGCAATAAGGCAATAATCAAATAATAAAATTAAACAAAACAGGGAAAAAACAAAATAATAATTATGGTCGGATTGCTCTTAAAACTCGTCGGGTTGGGGTAAAATCTGCTCATTTCTAACAGTAGAAACGAGGCTACACTTTATTGTCGACATGACACTCATGTCATATTTTTATAGGCAACTAGCTTTTGCCCGCGACTTCTTCCGCGTAGACTTGTTTAATTAAATCAAGCAAATGTGCCCCCAACATGCAATTTGCAATATTTCCTGGACAAATTAATGAGAATTAGTTGCTTTGCTGCTCATGACGTCACGGCGGCGTATAACTCACTTATCGCTATCCCTTGGGAACTATGCATTTTTACGGGATAAAAAGTATCCTATCCAAGTATCCAGGTTATAAACTATATGTGTGCCAAATTTCATACAAATCCATTCAGTTGTTTTTGCGTGATTCAGTAACAAACATCCAAACTTTCACATTTATAATATTAGTAGGAAGTAGGATAGTAGGATACAAAAAGCAATACAATGGGCTTACGCTCATTCTGCATTGACGTTTCACTTTTCGTTTATTTTTAATAATTTCAAAATATTTAAAGTACAGTCAAGGAATTTAATTTCCAAACCACCTAAGGTTCAATAGCATAAAGCAAACTGTCACCATAAGAGCTATAGAGCAAGACGTTAGTTTGACATATCGACCTTAATGCATTGCGAATGTCAGACGATATTTCAACGAAATGGGTAGGGAATTAAATTCCTTGACTGTACGTATATTCAAAGCAGTACAGCGTGACATTGACGCTTGTCTGTCGATGACTAACCTGTCTAAAACTCGAGTGTTTTATGAAGTGTCTGAACTGAGGTCATTGATTTCATGTTTCTTACCCGATTGCTGGCAAGAGAGAGGGTTATGTTAATTAGAATTTAATAATTATAATGTCTAATGCTTTGACACGCGCTGTGGCCAAAAAGGCTTGATGAATCTTAGATGTGGGAGTGACATAACTTTAAATTTTTGCTACACTGAGCTACATTGAAGTTTTTCTTTTTTAGGTTCTTTTTTTCCAAAATAAACATAACTTTGTTCAATCACTTGCCACTGGACTTGTCACTTGCTACTAAACAGGTCACGAGATGAAATAAGAGTCGCGCTTTAGTAACCAGTCCCGAGCGAGCATTACAAATGCCACTGCCAAGTAGAGAGATAAGTTTTTTTCTGAACACTCTAGGCACTCGTTTTCTGCCTTTTTATCTTAATAAGACTGGATATCTTTTCCCTTCAGTAATTTATGTATAATTTTCTTAACTATTGTATTTCGTTTTGTTATCTTAAAGAGATTGCTGTTTAGCGATAAGACAACCTATTAAGCCTCCTGTAAAATTTCCCTGTTGGTTTTTATCTTTATTTTTGTGTTAATCAATAATCAATGAAGTCGTTATTTGTTGTGTGTTAATTTCGAAATATGAATTTCAAAATAATCATTGAACTTGATGTGTGTACAGTTAAACAGTAATTATATTAATAACAAATATACAATTTACAAAAAAAAATAAACATAAATAATGTGGCATTTTACTCGTTTCGTAATGACCTTACATTTGGCATTAAATTTGTGCAATAAAAAGTATTATTAATCGAATTGCAGCAAATTGTTTACCAAGTAGATTTTTTGGAGGTTGGGGTGCCTGAAGGTTGCAGCATTTGGTTTGTAAGCACAAAGTTTATCGTCTGTAACGTCATATCTTTTATATTTAAATGCATTTTAAGTAAAATTGGTTTACGGTACACACCTAGTTACTTAACTTAAGGGCCAGTTACATTCGTGCGCTCTATACAAGATGCCATTACTCGTAACTTGCAATAAAGACCAATGCTAGCGTTTGCAAGCAGCATAAATATTTCACAGTTTATTTCTTCGCTTATTTGACGACGGGGGCCTAATGAACAATTTTACGCTTATAAAGTGCAAATTCGCTGTCATACTGCGAAACGAGACATTATAATACCCAATTTCAGCTTGAGAAAGAATATAAACGCACCTGTGAAACTCCCCCATTTTTTCATAGCGCTTGTGATAAATCAGATTCTAATTTTGAATTTGAACGTGTTAAGTTTACGAGAGATTGTTAATGCTGGTTTTTTTGTGAAAATTTTATTTATCTATTGTTACGGGCCATTAACGTCGAATATCCAAATCAATTAAAGGCCTTTCGCGTAAAAAACTGATTTTATCTTATTTCAGTATATTTGCGTAAACTTAAAATATACTAGATATCCTACGTGCGAAAGTTATGAAAAAGAGAACGCGTAATGCTACTGTTAACTGTGTGTGAAAGGTCAGGTCAAGTAAAGCCGCTTTAGTATGATTTTTCGTATTAATTAAAACCTTATACTACAATTTAACATATAAAAAGGTAACACGACTATACACTAGATAATTTAATGACAACTTTTAAAAATCTATTTGAGGACGCCTCGTAAAATTTTATTGACAAAAAAATCATTTTTTCTTAAAAGCTTAACTGAACATTGCCCCTGTTAAAAGCATTTTCAAAGTCATAACCGCACCGCAGTTTCACGCAAGCTTTGAGTAAAATTCTAAGACAAACTTGCCATTCCTTTATTGTTTTCAGATTAAATTTGTTGTGGATCTTCACGGCGGGCGTCCGAGCTCGCGGCAATTAACTGCCAATTTACTACACTTTGCTTTGCGGCAATAAGAAGTCGCTGGACTTTTAATTAATCCTTAATCCTCGGTGACTTGGAACTTTTATTATTTATTTAGTTTATATCTATGTAAGTGAAGAAGTATAAACGACTGGGTTCGTTTCTCGAATGTTATCCGTGGTCTGAACGTTATTTTTATGCATATTTATAATAAATCCTCTTTTACCTCTACTTTTGACTGTTTTACAACAGCCGTGATCGCTAGTAGACGAAAGTGATTGATTTTGCAGACCATACAATGTTTAGTCAAGCAATTTTTACGAACAACCCGCAATAGGACTTGTTAATTTTCATTCGGATGTCCACCGACACATAATGCTCAAAATAACAACTCAAAAGTCCAGATATATATTAGTTTGGCTAACACCACCTTGCTAGGTAAATCAGCCGCTAAGCAGCGGTGCTTGCACTGTTCTATTCCGGCGTGGAGAGCAAGACAACCGGTGAAATTACTGGCACAATAGGTATTCTATCTAAGCCCTTTAGGTAGGAACGAAACAGTCAGTAGGGCTTACTTATTGTTGCGGTTAAGAGTAGGTTATCCTTTAGTGGATCTCAAGCAACGAAGCGATGCTTAAGTTTGTAAATCGTGTTGTTTTATGATTACATTTCTATTCAGATTGAACGTTAACAAAAGTCAACAAACCATTGCATAAAGATGAGTTTAGTACTCAAATTAATTGGCCCGTAAAGTTGGCGTGTTAGTTAAAAGTTGGGTGGACGCTATCGCGCCGGCGTTAAAGGTCCGTACTACCCATAGTTGCCCGTCAACACCTTTTTGTTTTACTGCCTCGGAAATATTATTTTGGCGGGACTGAAACTAATTTGGTCCGTTCTGATTTAACTGCCTTCACAGAACCTTTATACAGTCTGTATATCTGAGTGAATGAGATAGTATACGAATGAGTACTTTATTCGTAACGATTCTAATTCTGAGTCTGAATTAATGTAAAGATTATAAACACACTTAAAGTATTGCAGATAATTGTAACAATGAGAGCTTTTTACTGCCTAAATTATTATTTTTTTAAACACGGTTCGTTTTTATAAATATATGACATAAATATTATTGTATAGTCATAGCGAATCCTTGGTGCAAGAGTCCGAATTGCATAGGGCTGTTTATTTCGTTTAAAAGCCAACAGTGTCTTTTACTATAACAAAAAATTTTTGGTAATAAAAAATGTACATTGAGCCAGATATGTTTTTGTGAGTTTTTAGTGACAAAAATACTGCCTTTAACCGAAACACGTCTTCAAAGACTTCAGAACCTTCTCAAAATTCCCGACGCCCACATATTCTGTGATTAGTTTTGATAAAAGGGTGAAATGTGCCCATTTCCGGTCACAGCCCAAGTCGTCCCGCCAAAGGAAATGACGTTATGTCCCATTTCTTTTTTTGTAAAGCGAGAAAGAACATGACAGCTGAGTACGGAAGGACCTTGGTTTACATTTTGATGTTTTGACGTGAAGCTGTGCGCGATGATATTTAGAAAATAAAAAATGTTAAGAAGAAATCGAACGTTACTTCTTTATTATTAAATTTAATTTACTAGAAAACTTAATTAGGATGCAATGTAAATAAAAACCATTCATTAAATCATTAAAAAATCTATAAATTAAAGTGAAAACTGTATCAAAATCCATTGCGTGATTTAGAAGTATACGGCTAAAGATATGAGAACTAACAGCAATGGATAGCAATTTCGTTTTATACTATCTAATAAAGATGAAGATTAAGTTAAATATTATCAGAAAGATAAAAAGATAAATAAATAATACTTATAGTTATTTGTTATTTTGCTACTTGTGAAATCCTGTAATTGGCTTTGTCAATGTTACTGAAGATGTTTATGTGTTTGTAAGCTGTTGGTTCTCCGAAAAATAAATAAATAAATATCTTTCACAAGTTAAATAAAATACATCCATTGTTCACAGGTGCATGATTCAGTCAGTGTAAATAAAAAAGGGAACGGACACAAACTAAAAACTTGTCTCTTATACTACATTCAGCGTCAAAAATCTCGTAGTGTTATTTCGTTCGTCAAGTTCTTGATAAGAAACGGGAAAACACTAGCACGAGCTACGGATGCTACTTGGGAAAGGGGAATAAACAAACAAACAGACAAATATAGATATAGGGAAGGACTAAGCCCTTAAAGGGATCTCTTCAAGCTAAACTTTCAAGAAAGTAGAGAAGAGCTATAAATCTCTACATAAACATTTAACTTACGTACACACGAACATCTTTTTAACCGGAATTTTCATATATTTTTATTTATTTTAATGCAGAATATTCACGAAATGCCGAGGTGCCAAGTGTGAGTCCAACTAGATGACCAAGAATTTATATTTATATTATCATTACATCTATCGTTTAAATATAAACGCAATATTTTATTGTGTAATACTTTAAGTACAATGTGTACAAAAAAAAACTCTTCCTTCTGCGACAGTGGGGTAAAAGTAAGATAATGCTTACGAAATATAAACAGGTTAAATATACGGTATTTGTGACGTCTCTACCGACCAAATACATTATACACTATCACTTACTTTACGTCTATTACTACAAACACAACATCAAAGCCACCGAAAACAAAATAGCGATTGAAAGAACAATCCTATCCTGAACATTACCTCAAACATTAGAAGGATGAAAAACCTTTCAAGCTCAAGTTGTTCGTAACTCTTTGAAGACAAAAAACGTCTCAAGACATCGCTATGTAATAAACCATAAAACGTAATACACCCTTCAACTATATAGCACATTTTATGATGTCGCTTTCTCCTAAAATTTCGTTTACGTTCCCAAATTATGTGCATAATACCGGTTTTTGCGGCGTATCAAATTATCTACGCATATATAAATTTATTTTAAAGCGTGGTGAATTTTAAACGCGGAAGTTTCAAATTTAGGAACATAAACATGGCACACAATAGACAAATTGTATCCGATAATTTGCGTGCTATACGTAAATTTTTTTATAACTAATAGAAGTATTAGATAGTTTAAATTTATTGACTATAGAGTTTTTTGATATATTACTGTCTGCTTAAGGATTCGAAGGGTATTCTTAATTTGATTTTTCCTCAAAGGTTTAAAAAGCTACATTAATTAGCTCTATAAATAAATATATATCTTAGAATAATTTACACTAATGAACCTAGTTTCAAACTGAGCAAAACAGTCATACCTATGCTATTGGTATTAGACAACGAAAATACATCATTATTTATATAGATAGATACATACAAAGTCCAAAATTCGGGTACAAACACACATTTTATAATACAAATATTTGACCCCAGTGGTTATCAAATCTGGAAACATTCTTCGTAATCAGGCACACTAACGTAGCCAACCAAATGCATGTTAGAGCAATATTTCAGAATGTATAGGTCCTACAAAGTATATTAAAATTTCATAATTATTCAGCTTATATCACTAAAACAACCACAGTTTTTGCAAACGAAGTTTTTTTGTGTAACTATCCGGTTTGTTCCCTAAAGGCACGTTAGAGGTACAAATTCCGTAGCAACGGCACCAAGTTCAGAGATAGTCTGAAATATATTAACGGCGACGAAATTTGTTAGGATTTACGTTACTAAAACCCTGGGCTAAGAAGATTTCATGAAGGAAAAGGCTTCATAAAGCTACAAAGGTTTTTTTGTTTGCCCACTCCACGAGATTTGAGATGCTCGCAGACTAGATGGAATTTTCTTTGTATTGAAGAAAGTGTTATGCGCGACACTTTGCGGCTCAGCATTTTGGACTAAAATAGTTACATAACTTTATATACGCTTATCACTGTGCAGGAGTTTCGGGAATTTAACGCTTTGCTGAAGCATACTTTGTTTGAAATATAAAATGTGAACCAACAAAAAACAAACTTTATTGATTCACTCAAAGTGTACACCAAAATACAGACAAGGTATTCAACTACCGGTCTATTACTTCCTGTATACTTTTGGAATGAAATATAGTTAAAAATGGTCAATCTCTGAAGTCATCATCATATATTTTAATAATTAAGAGCTGCGCTTTTGTCGGATTAGTGATCGCTATTCATCTCTTGTTTCCGCCAATTACTTGAACTCTTGTTACGAGTACAATATTACATTGACCTTTTTTTTAGCTTGAACTTTTTAAATCTTAATTTAATCTGTTCTTCATTACTCAGTATTAATTTCACTTATTATTTCAGCCGTCGCAACCAGTTCGAGAGGTCAGGATTTTCCAGTTACTTACTAAATTAGCTATGACTCCAATGAATTTTATTTCAATACAGATATCCATATTGTAGCAATAGAAACGGAAAAAGACTAATTCGGTAATTCTCTAGCGTTTTCACCATTGCTCATTATCGTTCCTTAATTAATTGGCGAAATACCTAACGTTTAGTACAAATTTCTGCAAAAACTAGTATCAACTCCTAGTACAGCTTCTGTTCTTGCCTGAAGTTCATGTTAGTTGTCGCTAACAAATCAAACAACTTGACTTGATCAGGACTCTTATTCAATTGCTATTCAACTAGTGACATACATCATAAATATCAACATCTTCAAAATATTAAAAAAAGAATCAAATGGAACAATTTAGCTGCCAGCGTTGCCGACATTAGTAGACCTCTATTTCAACAATGAATGATGGAACAGGAGCTGGAGAATTACCGAATTAAATACCTGCATAAATCGCAAGTTTTTAATCTTATTAATTTCTACTGCGGTAGAAATATAAATTAACTCAAATAAGCGGCTACGATCGCTAAGCTAGCAAATAAAAAATATTTTAACATTGATAGGTGGTTTAGCGATAGTTACAAAGCATAAGTCGGAGAGAAATTTACGCGTACACAGGAGTAGTTCCGTATACGCATAAGGACCACCACCAAAAAGCGGTTTGCCCTTTGACTATTGATAACTTTATGAAGAAGATTGTGGGGTGATTGTGAAATGATTACTAATAGAGTGAGCGGCTAGAGGTCACAAGTTCCCTATAAAAATATATAACCAGTAGGCAAAGACGACGTTAAAAGTACATCATCAGTGAAAACCGTGAACACATCTTCAAGTTTCAACGTTGCCATTTCGTGCTTGATCTTAGAAAACATGTTGTCTCTACCGTAATTGATTTAATTGTGCCAAAACGAGCCAGTAATGGGTTTCCCGGAGCGCGCTTGTTTGAGCAGGTAATCTCAGAAAAGATGTTGACTGTCTCTAGATAAATATTTAAGGAGAAACTAAATACGACGGTTGTATTTTATCGTCGCTGTTTAAATAACGTAATACAATCAATTGAGAATAAAATGTTTTTGCTAAGTCAAGTTAAATACTAGGTCTCACGAATTAATCTCAACCCCAGGTTTTGTCATTGTTTGAGTTAGTATAAAGTTACTAAATTGGATACAAGATAAATCAGGAATTCGGTAAGGTTCGCATGAAACTAATGTTTTCAGGTGCCTATTTTTGAGCGTAGGTAACAACAATACTTCAGCAATAAAATAATAGTATTGTAATCGAAATTATTATTATTTTTTTAATTTTTTGATTTTTCTTTTTGTATATTTTTTACATTCAAATTAAATTTAAAATGCTATATAATGAATGACAACATAAAGAAAAATCAGGGTAATGGCAGGGTTCGAACCTGCCACATCAGCATTCCGTGCCTTGCGTATTCCAGTTTCCGCCACATTACCGCTAAAATTACCTAACCTAATTTATCTTTGTGTTGTCATTCATTATATAACATTTTAAATTTAAAATAATAGTAGTTTTAATCGCGGACATTCAATATCCGTTCCTTTTGCACACGCTTAGTAGTTAAAAAGGGATATATTAATGTGTCAGCGTTAAAAGCTAGAGTGCTAGGTTCTTACAGTTAGTATCGTGGTTATCTAATTTAGTTATCTACATGACGCAAATCTTATTTTGGGTGCAAACTTTTCCTATTTAAAAATTCAGCGGAGGAATACCGCCTATAAAAATTGAAGGACGACATCTGCCAAAAAGCTGGTGGAGGAATGATGCTGATGGCAATGGACTGTTATGCGTGGAGGAATGGAGATGAGACCAACGTCCGAATGCGGATGAAATAAAGCCTAATATGGATGGATGGATTCTACAAATTACTACGTTTACACGAAAAGTAATCCGTAAAACCAAAATCTAGCGAAATCAACGCAAACATACCACCACTTAAACAAATCCCAAAGTTAATTATATCCGTGTTCCCGTTCACAGTGACATAATTCATCCGAAAGGATTAAACCCATCTTATGGTGAGTAAAAATATATGGAAGTACAGCCGCGTTCCGCTGAGCCGATTACATCGTGTAAGCCGACCTTAACGTGACACCGGAGCTGTTTCAATTAGCTTTTATTAAGTGACTTAGTGGCTAAAATATAGTAGAATAATGTAATGTATGTATGTATGAGGTGGTGGTTTATAGTCGAGCCTATGTAATGTAAGATGTTTTATATACAAGCGGAGGAGGTTGGGGTTTTTGCATTGAAAATATAACGTCGAATAGATAAAACTGTTTTGCACGTACGCAGCACTGGTTTTGCGGAGAAATAAGGTATGTTTTTCAAATATAAATAAAATAAACTTTATTGAAAAAATGAGGTCATTTATTGTTATCCAGACCAAAAAATCAAATCGTACGACAACTAAACAACAACGCGGTGTGCGCTAAACTATGCACTAAGCACAGTAGCGTTACTGCACTAATGTGCAACGCATTTAATGGTTGACTACGTGTTGGTTAGAGCAAAATTATGATGCGCCAGATGCCTATCGCGCGCATAAACTGAGGTTAAATCGGCTGGGTATTGCTTCCGTGATTTAATGCTGGCTAGGTCAGGATCATAACACGCTGTGAGGCAAAGAGATAATATAATATACCTCTTTACTTGCATAATGAATATAAATCTTCGTCAAAGATATAGGGTTCGATTTCTGACTGGCTGATAGACAATGCAACGTCAGAAATAGAAACAAAAAATTCGAAACATCAGTTCTTTTGGAGGTATAGAGGTACATTAAGAAATAAAGGCGTAACCTAAAATATACGTCGACAAAGTCGTGGGCGTTGATAATATACTATTATATTAATGCTGGCTAGGTCAGGATCATAACACGCTGTGAGGCAAAGAGATACTATAATATACCTCTTTACTTGCATAATGAATATGAATCTTCGTCAAAGATACAAGGGTTCGATTACTGACTGGCTGATAGGCAATGCAACAAAAAATTCGTAACATCAGTTCTTTTGGAGGTATAGAGGTACATTAAGAAATAAAGGCGTAACCTAAAATATACGTCGACAAAGTCGTGGGCGTTGATAATAATAATAGGTACGGTCTGTCAAATAATTATTTAAAACCATAAATATTATTTCATAACTTCAAGCGCGCACCGCAGGCCATATCATTTGGTGCTAGGTGTGTGTTTTTCAAAAGTTCAAATGTGACATAAATAGACTAACTTAACTTTACATCGGAAAGCTTTCATAATATTTTTCATTTATTTAAGCTAACTCTAATCATCGGGATTTTTGCAAGGTAACTTTTATAAAAAAATACCTTTTAATTATACCATAGGACCCAAAAAAATGTACCGCTACATTCTGAGATGGCTTATTAACGGTGCCATGTTTGGTAGCCTGGCGCCGTCCCATATCGCCGTCATTAGTCATAGCTTACGGGGCGGCATCACAGGCTGACTCAGCCAACCGCCGCAAGTACACAGGGCTGACAAGAGACTACCGTAAACTGTAGCTACTTTACCAGTCGCATTAACTTTGCCTCCCTCCACTACGGTCCCCTGGGTCCAACTTATATCACCATTCAGTTAAAGTTGTAGGTACCTTTTAATAAGACAAGCGCAGATAAAATATTAATATGAGTGTTCAACGCAGTTTTATGGTATGGGAAAGTTACCACATTTCAAGTGAAATTGCCAATATTTACGGTACGCATTTGCAGCTTTTTCGGTTTAAATGTTAAGCTCTTGAGTCTAGACGCACATATTCTTTTGGCCATTTTCTTTTAGTCATCTATGGCAAAATAATAAGGACTAGTACACTTCTTGGTCAACGCATTGGTATCGTAATTCGTATGTAGCCAGCCTTAAGCATATGTTAAGTACTTACTTAACATATGCTTAAGGCTGGCTACATACGAATTACGATACCAACTATTGTGATGTATATTGCTCTGTAATCTTGTTTTGAAAAGAGTAGAAAAAAAGATACACTTCTGAGTTTCTTGCGGCGTTTTTTCTCAGCAGAATCTTCCATTTTCCGAAGCGCTAATAGAGTCAAACATGTAAAGAGCCTGTTTGGCCTACTTGTAAAATATTTTTCTCATTTTTATTTTTATTTTCACTTATGGGCATTTTACCTCAGGGTACCAAATTATGAGATATTTAAACATGTAATTCCTAATTTGAAAAAAATCTCTTTGGATGTATCAGTGTTTATCTAACCGTAAGCCTAAATGTGTAGATACAATTCAATACTGTATTTTAAAAGTAAACTAAATGAAAATAGGTCAGGTTACTTTTAAAAGTATCTACTTAAAATTTTCTCCCATCATTTTAAATTTTACTTGTTACATCTATACGGTTTTTTTGTCTATAGACATGGTTTATTTGTGGTGCTTTATATAAATGAAGTAACTTCCTACGAATGTAAATTATTTATTATACAAGAAACATAAATGTAAAAAGAAGTAAATTTAAAAAATCATAAAACCCAACTGCGTAATAGTATTTTATGCAACTGCTATATAATGAGAGGCCTTAAAACACGAGTGTGGTTTTATGAAACGAGCGTCAGCGAGTTTCATAATAGTATCACACGAGTGTTTTAAGGCCTAATTATATACAGTTGCATACATTACTTTATCTACACACATATCATAACTGCAAAAAACCGTAACAGCAAAAAACCAACAAACAAGTATGGCGGCAATTCGATCTATCCGTCAAGACGAACTTTTTTTTAAATCATAGACAAAAGAATGAAGTCCTTATTGTCATGTCACTCGAGATCAAATGTCGTGCGTTTAAATTAAAAAATCATACTGAGTTGACGTTTCGTATCGATAACTGTTTTAATATCTGTGGATACTAGAATAGAGACCAACTTGAATTTTGACAGCTGTTCCAAATTTAAATTCATAACGTCACGAGATATCGGTAATGTGATCACCAATAAACACAGACTACTAAGAGATACTACCCAATAAAGAACAAATTTACCTACTACCACAGACAAGAAAATTCTTATAATAACATTGGTTGTAATAATGCTGGTCATTTTCTATGGTTTTTGAACGCGTTATTTAACAATTATGATATGTGTGTAGATAAAAAGTGTATCAAAACTGAAAAGACTAAAATAAGGCCAGTATCTGAAGTCCTGTTAAGTAATGTTTAATACCTACACCATTGCAATAGTTTCTTGCACTTCAACAGTCGGGACCCATTATTGGGCAGATTTGAGCCGGTCTACATTTTTAATGGATCCCAACTGTTGAAGTTCATGAAACTATTGCAATGGTGTAGGTATTCAACATTACTTAACAGGACCTCAGATACTGGCCTTATTTTAGTCTTTTCAGTTTTGATATACTTTTTACGCAGTTGGGTTTTTGATTTTTTAAATTTACTTTTTTATTTTAGACTTTTTAGTTTGGATTAAGTGAGAATGGTTGCTAACCAACTTTAAATCGTTATAGATCCTAAACGGTCATTCAAACTAAAAAATGATATAAAAAAATTTAAAAATGATTTTCAAAAACCTATCCAATGATATCCCACTCAACATAATTCGTCGACTTAAATTTTTTTCTTTTTCACAATATTGCGTCTGGTTTTCGCCATATTGAATTTTGATTATTGTTATGTCTTTAGTGACATTCGCAAGATTAAGACAAATCGATTGACGTAAGAATCATCAAAATCGGCCCACGCGTTTGGTTTCTAGATCGCCACAAAGGAACAAACATACATACATAAATACATATATAGGCTGATAAACACATTACCCTCCTTTGCGTCGCGCAGTCGGGTAAAAAAGGCTACTGTTATATACAAAAGCAAATTTAATCTCTTAAGCGCTTCTTTACAGACCCTTGAAGTGTAATTGTAAACAATAAAATACTCTTGATGTTTTTCAAACAAGTTAACCAACAAGATACTCACACATACTCACACGAAAAAAAAAGATAAATACAATCAGATAACATAAATCTGCACACAGCACAAAAGGATTACCTGTGTACGTAATCCCGTTCGGCTCAATCGTTCGATTTTGTCATTGAACAGTATTATTCCGAATATTGGAAAAATCTTTTTGCACTGTAACAAATACAGTTTATTCTAAGCCACAAAAACCGCTCAAAAATTGCGAGTTTAACACGCATTGAGAGGGTTCCGTATACAAATATTGAGAAATTTCCTTACTTTAATTAGTAATCTATAAGCTAAGTATAGGTAAATGAGAAGAGAAGAAAAAAAAATTAACTCCTGAGTTTCTTGCAGCGTTTCTTCTCAGTAGTATCTTCCATTTTCCGAAGCGCTAGTAGATTCAGACATGTAAAAGAGCCCATATGGCCTACTTGCAAAATAAATTTTTCTTTTTCATTTTCTTTGTCAAATAACTATTTCTCATTTATATTTTTTAAAGTTAGGTCCATTAATTTCGGACAAAAGGGGCGGGTTGATAAATTTTCGCTTTTTTTCTTGAACAACCATTTATCGTAAAAATATATAAATATTGGTTTGAGATTCTCACAAGCCCTTTCGTTTAATATGTCACACGATATAGTTTGAAAAACTTTGTTTTATCTTCTTATTTAACCCTAAAACCCTGGTTTGTCCTACCGCTCCATAAGGTGAGCATTTTGGGTGCAAACTGGGGTAAACAGGATAACGAACAAGTAGACACTTAAATTATCATCATCATTTCAGCTGAAAGACGATCACGGCAGGATATAAACGTCAGCCAAGATCGCCACAATGGCCGGTCTTGTGCTGCTTGCATCCAGTGGTTTACCAGCGGGAGGCCATACAAACATACAAGTATTTGTTCATATGTATTAGCTATACAAATCATCGCGGAAACCCGTTTCATTGTGCTCTGTATTTTAATACGAATTTTTAAATAAATATAAGAGAATTATAATATATGTTGGGAGGAAAGAGGTAAATAAAACCCAAAAGTTACAACTAATATTGGGTTCTATCAAAAAGTAAAGAAAATGGCAGAATAAGAAGAGAATGCGATCAAATTATTTTATAACAAATTATTATTGTTGAACGTACTAAACCATAATAGCATTACAGAAATTACGTTGCAATAAAACCCGCAAAACCACAACAAAGGCACAATGTATTATGTTTTAGTGCTCTTAAAAACAGGTTTGAAACCATTCCCTGCGTGTTTAAAATGTTGTTAGTGCAGCCACTCTATCTTTTTCTCTACGCACCAGGGATGCCAGTCTTCTGCACAGTAATAACCTGACCTGCTAAATCTAAAAATATGGTCAAAGGCGTAATTCAAGCGAAGAAACGATAAAAAGTACTAGAGGATGATTAAAACGAGCAATATTTACGGAAGGCTTACCAAGGAAGTTCATAGGAACAGAAAAAAAAAAGGATGATAAAAGTGTTTAAGCAATTTTAAAAATCTTCTCATTTTAATCAAACGAAGGACTGTAAACGGTAACAATTAATGAGGAAATTAAGGAGCTCTAGTATCGCACTTCGCCTAACAAAATTAACGACATTATTTATTTCAACAAAAGCGTTCGGCTACCGGGTGCCACATAATATTTCATCGCCCTGATTTGTATAACTCGTTACAACAAAAAACATTCAGAAAGGATGAACCTATCTGGAGTATCGAGTTTCCAATTTAAAATGATGAACGCGGTTAAGGAAAGGTGCAAGGTATAAACTCATAGCGGTAAGAAACAATAATTACTCGTATTTCACTGAAATGTATTATAATAAACGGATTACTCCTGTATTTAAAGTCGAGTTGTCGCTCGACATGTTTCGGACCAAGACCATCAGTTCATGCGAGATGCATTATAGGTGCGGGATACGTTAAAACATGACAGATTTTCAAAGGATTTGACAGTTGTTTTTGTGCAAGATGAATCTCGCATAAACTGAGAATCGCCCCAGTATTTTGTGGTTCGTGGTGGTGGTTGGTAATGATCCAGGAACTGGAACTTGAGTTCTATGACACTTATGTGTGTATTTTTGACTGTGAGTACCATAAACCGGCCTAAAGGGCTTCCGTCCCTTGGGATCACTACACTAATTCCCATTGATGGCGGTTATCACTGCCAATCAGGTGACAAGCATCCTCGTTCACCTTTTTTTTTAAGAGTTTACCAAGCTCTAATATTTGCAACACACTGCCGGTTAACCGCTAAATAAGTAAGCCATACTAGTGCTAAGGAGTGTGAACCTAGCCACAAAAAATGCTCCCCATACCAACGGCGATAACAATTTCCACCGTCTTAATCTTAACCTATGGCAATGATTTTTGGGTTTGCTGCCATTATGCCTTAGAACTAGATTATAGATTTTTTAATATTCTTCTTAGATTAGACAATATTTACATTATAGAAGCGTGAAATTTTTGAAACTACAGAGAATATAAAAAAAATCGAAACGCTCAAACCTAGTTCTAGGCCATAATGACAACAAACAAAAAAATCATGGCTATCAGTTAAGGTTTAGAGGGCAGAAAACATTGTCGCCGTTTGAATGGAGAGTGCTGCGTAAAAACCGTTTTCTCTTATGCCTGTCACCAGAACAAAACGTGGGGGTAATTTCTAACGAAAACAGGAGCATTTTATGTGCTGTTCTTTATTACATTATCCACGTGTGATGTACAATGTTTTACATATTAATCGTTCACCGTGATTTTTTGTTAGAAAAATTGCAGGAAAATGGACCAACAACGCGTACCCATACCATCTACAACATGAAAACAGGAAGAGGAAAATCTTGTAGCCGAGGAAATGGAAAGAAAATGTTAACAAAAATTTTGTTCCAGAAAGATTCAGGTTGGCAATGATGAAATGGTTTAATACTAATAATGCTTAGATAACCAAAATATTTACTAAGTAATGTCAACAAAATATCAATTGAAGGGACCTGAATAAGTGATACACTTTTAAATAATCAAACACATTATTAAAAATACGCAAAGCCAGCGTCTGTATTAACAATACTTAAAATATTTTATTTTTATTGAAAAAAATAACAAATATAAACACAAAAATAGATGACGGAAACTAAACAATAGCAAACTATCGTCTACTCCTAGAACAATTCCCACCATGAGGTACAGTCAAGGAAATCCAAACACGTTCCACCGTAGAACCTAGTCGAACTCATGACATTTGTATGACATAGCGGGGCGTTTAACGCGTCGCGTCATTGCGACAGGGTTCTAAGGTGGTACATGAATGTATTTCTCCTAATGTACAGTTAAACTGTGGCAAACGTACCGAAACAGCAATTATTTAACTAAGTACTTAATTTTTAAGAAACTAACTAACTAACCCTGTAACTTTAGCCCCTATACTGAGATTCTTTTGTTTACACAGTTTCTAACCTCAAATGTCTGAAGTCTTTTTCGTTCGACTAAGTCAAGCGAAAGTGGGACGGGCTTTCGGTTCAATTCGATGGATAATCGAATAGTTTACGGTGCGGGATTTACGCAGTGTTGTCAGTTTAGCCATTTTTTGGCTAGATCTGGAGGTTTTCGGAGCTACATCGGCGACTATTTTTGCTAGTCGCTGTTTTAGAGAGTGCGCTGCATCGTGAGGGTGCACGGAGCGGGTGCACGCCTATCGAACAAAAATAGTATGAGCCCGCGCCCAAATCCACGCGAGTTAGCGGACGCTCTCATACTATTTTTCTATAGACGTGCACCTGCTCCGTTCACCCGCTCCGCTACTCAACCTATGTTACTTAACATGTTTTCCATCCTCTCTGGCATTGTGACGTTTGGCCTCAAATGAATGGAACAAATATTTGTTAGTTAAAAAAGATCGGTTAACTTCCATGAATTTAGGTTAAAGAATAAACCAGCTAAATGCCATTTAGAACTTGTTTGAGTTTTATATAATAATACTTTTTTTCTAACCGAACGGTTTTCATCGTAAGCTAAAGTGTTGCCTACAATTCAGCTACTTCTAATGGCCAGTGATTCATACATTTAGCGACATTTTGAGCTATATTTTACATGAATTTCGTGTTAACAAAGTGCTTCGTGCTAAAAAGCATTTGTCCCGTTTGCACGCGCCCATTGGTTAGAAAGAGACAAAATTAAATGCTTTAAGTCCGCAGTGTGCCAGGATGGCGAGTTTATTCAACATTTCTGGCGATTTCTAAAAAACTTAATTGGCAACACTGGATTTAAGCTTTGACGCACTCAATAGTTTTCTGAGAAATATTAACTGCTAGAATCAACTTAATCACTGCAGTATCGACTATTGTCAGGCGAATGAGTCTAATCATAAATATGTAGGTATATACAGTGAAAATGAGTTTTTATTTTACATTGAAATAGTTTTTTTGCATCTGAGTGAGTCAAAGTCAACGGCTAAATATATTCAGCCCTTATGAATTTTGGAGAAAATTTTGAACACTCTCCAAAAAACCTCTGATTAGAAGATACCGCCAAGAAATTCAACGAGGTGGAATTTTTGAAATAAATCTAAATTAAAAAGTTGTAGGTGTACACTATTTGGATCCAGGGATCGCCCATGCAATGGGATCATTTCATTGATTTTATAATACGTCCGAGAAATTAATGTCTTCTTGACAATACATTTTTTTATTATTATTTACCTTAGCGTACATAATTATTACATACCCTAATACGATTACAATCTAGCCTCCTATAAGGCTAATGAGTAATTTAAACATTGACCTAGTTTTATACAATAAAATATGTAAGAATGTGTCCATTAACACTTTTCTCAATGTCTCTATTTAAGGGGAAGGCACTTTGTTCGTGAAACCTTTATTGGTAGCACTGGTTTGCACTTTCACAATACTATTTTATTTTCACTAAACTAACTCAATTTTTTGTAAAGAAGAGTCGGATTCAGGTTCAAACATTAATCAAATCCGTCTAGTACCCACAGTAGAAGCTTTGCTTAGTCTGATAACTCGTTCACTAGTGTAAATTTTCCCAAGAAATTTACTAACATATTTATCTTCAAAATGGTCACAATAAACACCCCAGCGAATTGAATTGAATACGACTGTGGCCAACAAAATGTTAATTCAAGCATGCATTGCAGTCACAATTAGATAACGCACAAAGGGTCTGGAATAGCAAATTGTTTAGTACAGTATTACCATCTTTATTAGGCCGGGTAATTTGTCCAGTGCTTCTCATATTTCCCGCCTGGCTTTATTTAGACAAGGCACATTTACATAATGCTGCATTACCGGTGCCGCAGTTCGGCCAGAACCAGTTTATCTGCAGCCTCTTCATGTACAACACGGTTTTTGCGTGGCAGGTCAAGAGATATTGGCTGTGATTCTCGCTCTATTTCACAATTTCGAAAGCGAACTAAAGTCAGAAGTATGAAAGCTTCTTTATTATTTATTGATGTATTTTTACTTTGCATTATTTTTAAAGAGAATAATACGTTAATTATAATCTGTAAGTTAACATTTTTTTAAATTAATATTTGTTGTAAATAAGTAACCTAAATCTGAATAATAATCTGTGATATTGATAGAGGTAAGTATTCTTAAGTAACGCGCTGTAAGATAGTTATAAAACTTTCAGGATTATAATTTGGGCTCAAAATATGACAAGAGTTTGAAGTTTTTCCAAGAATGTTGCGGAAGGTTTATCATATAAATAATTTTTATGTGAACACACATCGTCATTAACTTGGTATAATTCCTGTTCCCAACTTCGAGAGCTCTATGAAAAACGTATGAACTGGCCAAATCCCGAAGCAACTTTCGCAATATTGGCTCTTATGGGATTAATCCTACGCTGCGAATGAAGAAAATTAAAACTGACTTTTTGTCCAGCTTCGTTTTACTTTAGGTTTTGAAATTAGCAAAGGTGAAACGGATTAGGTACTTTGGCTGCGTTAGAATGGCATACATTTCATTTAAAGGACGGTGGCAGACGAACGACTCTATGGGTGGTAGATACCGATGAGTGGCGGTGGTCATTTCACATCAGTTGATGCACCTGTTTATTTGGCTCCCTCTAAAATTACAAAAATAATTCACGACTCGTGTCGAAAATTCACATGTTTTAATGTTAAACAAAATGTTGCAGAGTAGGTAGTAGATAATGATAGTATAGTGTGGCTTTGAGTTTGGACAAAATTTAACACCGAATATTTACCTTGATGATTTTTTTATTTGATGATGCCTCGTGAACGCGTGTCGATCGTGTTGTTTAGTGTCTAGTGGTGGTGGTGTGTAGTTGAGTCTGTGTGATATATGTTGTTGCATGTGGAAGAGGAGGAGGGTGGGTTTTTGCATTTTTTTATACAACATAGGAAGGCTAACAAGCAAGTGGACACCTGATGGTAAGTGATCACCACCGCCTATAGACAACTGCAACAACAAAGAGAGTGCAGATGCGTTGCCAACCCAGAGGGCTAAGATGGAATAACTCTTGTGCCAGTAATTACACCGGCTGTCTTGCTCTCCACGCCGGAACACAACAGTGCAAGCACTGCTGCTTAGCGGCAGGATTAGCGAGCAAGATGGTGGTAGCGATCCGGACGGACCTTGCACAAGGTCCTACCACCGCTTGCATGAACATATATGTCGCACAGACGCAGCTAACTTGCACGAGCACGGCACTGGTTTCGCGGAGTAGCAAGGTAATTTGTTCCAGTTTGTTTTACCGAATATTTGTAACTTGGCAAGCAAACGTTTTATTCTGTTGCGCCGCGGAGCAGAATCCACGATTGCGGGCCAAGTGTCTAAGCATTTTTTTGTGTTCAGACATCTTAGTAACTAAAACGACTATATATCTACACTAATATAATAAAGAGAAAAACTTTGTTTGTTTGTTTTTTTGTTAGTTTGTTTGTATGTCGGGGGTAATCTCTGGAACTACTGAGCCGATTTCAAAAATTCTTTCACAGATAGAAAGCTACAATATTCCTCACGGACATAGGCTACTAATTTTACGTGAACGAAGTCGCGCGCGTCCGCTAGTTATGTATAATCACGGTCAACAATTGTCTCATTATTCTCAGCTACACCACTCTGCTTATCGCAAGTCAAACTCTTATATTGCCCCCATAACTTAGATTTGTGAGGAAGTTTTATCCGTTACGACTTAAATAGGTTAGTTGGTTTGTTTCGTTTAAGTCACGAGCACTTAATTTTGTGAGATATCCATAGGAAGTGAAGAGTCATAATACTATGGTATTCATATATGTTTCTTTCTACAAAATTTAATGAATTCGTTAAAAGAAGTAAGCTTGTGTTTTTAAATAACAAAATTAAGTAAATTAATATGTAGTGAGAAATTACGTGTCGAGCTTCTTACTGCACAAGTGACGTCACTATTGTAATATTGTTGAGCGTAACACTAACTCGCCTTTATTTTTTAAATCGTTGCTCTCATAGTATAACTTGTATGTCATCATCATCATCTCAGCCCGAAGAAGTCCACTGTTGGACATAGGCCTCCTCCATGGATTTCCAAAGTAACCGGTTGGAAGCAGCATGCAACCAGCGCCTTCCTGCCACCTGTATGAGGTCATCGGACCATCTTGTGGCTGGTCGTCCTACGCTGCGCTTGCCAATACGCGGCCAATAACTTGTATGTTTGTAAACTCTATACTGCACACAAGAATAAAAAAAATACCAGTTTACAAGAAAATAAGTGACATGTACAAAAGCGAACTTATCCCTTTAAGGAATCTCTTCCAGTTAACCATTGAGCAATTCAAAGGACATTTAAGTCGAGAGTAGACACAAAAGAGTAGATAGGGCAAAAGAAAACAAATAAATATAATAAACACAAAACAATAGATACATATACAAAAATACATGTATAAGTATTGCTATTGAATGACGACCTATAATTGTACAGTCAGCGTCAAATATACCAGAGCGGGCAAGGTGGTCAAAAATATCTGAACACGCCCAAGCGTATTTGACAATAGAGTCGAGTTCAGATATTTTTGAAACCTTGCCCGCTCTGGTATATTTGACGCTGACTGTACAGGTAGCAAAAGAGAGTTTCTTCTACTGCCTACACAACAAATCAATGCACTCTAGAGACCAAGTTACCAGCAGGAACATAACTTTGGGAAATTTATTTTGGCCGTGGTTGCTTGTAAACTGAAGGAATTGTTGTTTAAAAGCTGAATGTTTTATATCGGACTACCTTAGACTGCTGAAAGAAACTCCAAGTCGCGTCAGGGGGGTTCCACTGCGCACTGTAGGTACGCTCGACCGCCTTGCCTATGGCGTAGGCAATTCGCAGTAGGCTGTCGGCTTGCCGCACGCGCGTTCGCTCGCCCCCGTTGTGTCAGTGTAATTGAGAACCAATGCCGCGCAACCCTAGCGTATCGCCGGGTGTAGCGGGGAGAAGGCGGGCGCGGGCGGAGCGTTACTTTTGACTTGCGCCGCCTGGCGCATGGTGTATGAAGTAATACGAATTTTTGTGCGTCGGAATAAAGTTGGAATTCGTTTAATAGCAATCGTAAAAAAGAAGTTTCTCTACGTTATTTATTCTGTGGTAGTGTTTTGTTACAAGCAACAAGATGCGAAGTGAAAGAGAGAAAGTTACAGACTGTACTAAATATTTTAATACCAAACATACATTTGTCAGGTGACAACGACCATGCAGAATATACTCTGCGGATGGTAGGACATTGTGCAAGATCCGTCCGGATCGCTTCCACCATCTTGCTAGCTAATCCTGCCGCTAAGCAGCAGTGCTTGCACTGTTGTGTTCCGGCGTGGAGAGCAAGACAGCCGGTGCAATTACTGGCACAAGAGGTATTCCATTTTAGCCCTCTGGGTTGGCAAAGCATCTGTAATCTCTTTGGTGTCTATAGACGGTGGTGATCACTTACCATCAGGTGACCCACTTGTTTGTTTTCCTTCTTGTTTAAAAAAGAAAATACCTACACCTACTCGTACGCTAATCATTTAGGCCCGACGATACAAAAACTGTTCGAGCTAGCCATGTCTGCAGAATCGTTTTTGTCACATGTCACCTGTCAGTTTACTAAAATAGAGGCCTCATTGACTGTACTCGGACCCTTCAGCGGTTAACAACACGGGGGGGGGACCCTAAACCCCAGGAACGGATCAGCAATTCTTTTTCGGCTTGCTCGTTCCTTCCAGTGACAGTGATCACTTCAAATCCAGCAGAAGGCGGTGAACGGTGTGCCTTTGGAACTCTCACTAATCTTACGAAAAGCAGTAATTAGCTACTATATAACGTCGTAAAAAAATTGTTAATTTACTTCGACGTTTCGGCCATGTTTCAACGGCTGAGGTCACGTGGCCATGGTCGACGTAGTCTTCTCGTGACCACGGCTGTTGAAACATGGCCGAAACGTTAATGTAAATTAACAATGATTTTATGGCGGTAAAATCCCGTCGTCGTTATAGATATGTGTGAAAATCGCGAAAGTTTAAAACAAGCTACTATTTTACGCCAGTATTATCAGTGTGGTACTACCCTGTGGTGTCGGTCCAATCATACTGCGACCAGCATCTGTCTACAGCGTGGCTCTTATGATAAGAACCATTGTAAAATCAACAAAATGGAAGGACGCACCATGAAATTTTAAGAAATATCTTACTAATTTACTTCCTCTATCAATTTGACACGGTTCTATGGTAGGTCACGGTTTCATTTTGTTAATAGTACCAATGTCTTTGTACCAACTTTGCATTCCTTGCAAAGATATCAAATAGTCTGCAGAAGAACATTAGTTCAATGAAAATAATTGGGTCTTAGTTAAATCACTCTCTTAATGGTTTGAGAAAATTATATGAAACGCTGCCAAATCGAATAAGTTTTTTACTAAATTTTGAACTTTATTTATTCAGCTTAAAGGTATGGAAAAAATGCTAAAAATATGTTTAAGAAATAAGTAACACTTACAGAAAGGATCCTAATAGAGCTTGGCTTGACCTATACAGGTATAAATTATTGCGTTAACATTTCATAATTTTTTATACACACAATCTCATCATCCTTCAGTAACAGTGTATTTAAACAAATAAATATCTTAGGACAATTAACACCAAGTTTATTGACCTAGTCCCAAACTAAGCCAAACTTGTACTGTCAGTCGTACTACACAATGGACATACTTAAATATACGAATACATAAAACATCGTGGGACACAAGTACAAACATTCATAGTCATGATACAAACATTCGCCCCTCGCGGAACTCGAACCCAGAACCTATAGCTTGGTAGCCTGGATCACACGGTCGACAATTTTAAACAGTTTATTTTGAAAAGAGTTTACCTTCACCTCAGAGACATTTGAAACTTCAATCGAATGAGCCATTAAGTTGTAAAATATAAACTTAACGTGATATCAAAATGGAAGTAAACCCCATTTGTCCCAAAGACATTTCTAAGGCTAAAGTCACACCGAAGGAGGCCCGCTTAGCTATAGTTTGTGATTAATGCCGACTGATAGGCCACTATCGATAGAGTATCGACAAGCATTACAGTCCGGCGATAGTCAAAATATCGATAGAACTATTATGAGTCGAATTGGCACACTGTAAGCCCACGCTGAGCTTTGTGCCACCCAGATTAATGTAATGTTGTTATGTTCATGTCCTATATTATTATTATTGCTATTCAAATTTCATGTTCTTTCTATAATTATGTTTGTTCATGTATCGTCGTCGTCGTCGCAAATTTAAGACTTTTAGTCTTGTCGGTGTAGTGCTTTCCAAGCTTCCTATCCACCGCCAGCTCCATGACTTCTCTGTACGACACGACAAAACCTTCTCCTTCACTTGATCAATATAACTTCTTCTAGATCTGCTCCTTCCTCTCTTTCCTTCTATCCTCCTTCAGTTCATGTGTCATGTGGCATTTATTTATTTATAGTATCGATGCTATTTCTATCCCCGACGAGTTTATCGGTACTATTGACAAAACTGGGGCTTAAAGAGGAGATCATCCTTCTTCTCGTAACTGTCAAACACCAAGCAGCAGGTGTAGCAAGCGCTACCGCTTTCCGTTTGCGTTCATTCGCTGGCAATAGCTAAGCAATTTCGATGAGGCCTGAACCTTAAGTTCTGTATCTAGTTGGCATGTCAGAGACTCAAACCTTGTTACCATAATGCAACATTGGGACAAACGGAAAGCTTTTGATTACATTGCTGGCAGCCACTGTGAATGTAAATAGACTACAAACACTGCTCGCTGAAGTGCCAATGACTTCTTCATTTGAAAGGGGTTTTGAGTATCTATAGTTTTGAAGGAATTTGTTTAGCGTCTTTTAAAGCGGGAAAGAAAAACAAAATGCATAAAAAACCGGAAAAAAATTGGTAGGTATACACTTCATTAACTAACTAAGTTAACATTTTTGTTTATTGTTTTCAAAAATAAAACTAAGCCTCGTTTGCGTAAAATTTGCTTATTTGCTTAGGGAGCGTTCAAGTATTACGTAACGCAATTTGGGGGGGAGGGGGGTCTCGTAAAACGTTACGATGCGTTACAGGGGCGGGAGGGGGTCTTTTTTACAACACGTTACGTAAAATTGTTTCTAAAAAATTAAGAAATTAAAACTCCCAAACTGGCAACCCATTTCACTAACGTTACGGGAAATCCCTCAATTGTATTAGTCTGGACGTCATTCTCGCAAGTTGGCAAACCTTTTCGTTTATATTTCACGGGAAATCTCTAGATTGCATTGTACGTCATTTAATGTTGTTTTTGTCATTAATGTTTTTTTTGTCATTTAGTGTCACATAACGTTTAGAGAGAAGGAAAGGAAGGGGGGGGGTACAGAAAAACGTTACGGTGCGTTACATGGGGGGAGGGGGGGGGGTCAAAAATCTTCAAAAATTGCGTTACGTAATACTTGAACGCTTCCTTATTTGCTAGTTCCAATATTTAAGTTAGTTGCCGTCCATGATTTTTACACCCTTAGTGGGAAGGAAGATGGCAAGAAGGAAAGTGGAAGTGGTAGGAAGATGGAATATGAAAAGGCCCTAATAATGACGTTGATGAAGCTACGCTAACTTGGTAACGTAGTTGCCGACGTGACGCTTTATCTTAACAAACCTCTTCTTACTAAGTTTTACTTTTAAAGTAGGATGCTGCGTTAAATGCAGGTGTAAAATTAAAGATGACAACGGAAGTGCAAATGAGGTCAGAAGTTCCGTAGTTACTCAGCCATTTTGTTTAACGCCCGCTTAACTGTTACTTTGAAACATTTGAAAGAACTGGAAGGAATGATAGAATATTACGCTAAATTCAATTCAAAATGCGTCTCAAATGGTTACAAAAGCTCATTATTGCACATGTAATACACGTGTTGCTAAAGTAAGTAAAATCAATTGGATATTTTCTTTTCTTTTGACACGTAATGTCCCATTGTCACGTAGATTTTAATTGACTATTATGTAGTTTATCCGTCTGCCCCTCAGGAAAACAGGCTTGAGGTAGTGTATTATGAGATTATTTAAAGGCAAAAACTAGGGTTTGAACGCTTAAAACTTTTCTAAAATAGAATTAGCATGACAATTTCCTGCATCAAAATCAAACTGAAGTAAACAAATCACAACATTTAGTTTAAAATACAAAATTTAACAACAGTTAGCAGTCAAAGTTAACTGTTAATTAAATTCGCCTTCCTAGATCTGTTTACTTACATACCTAGTTATTTATAGATAAAGCTTATTAAAGCGTGTTAAACACGGTGTACTACATTGAAAAAACTCTTAAATAGACTCTAATTTTAAATTATCTTTCCAAAATTTTACGAATAAATGAAGTCATAAACAGGGTGTTAAAATTATCACCTGCTCAACAATAAAGGCAACTTTAAGTGAATCTACCTCGACCTTTTCTGCCCTTCGGGGAGTATTCTATACAAATGAGCATCTGCAGGTTACAGATAAACCTACCCTAGGGATATCGAGTCCGGGGGTCTTTAAACGAGCCGTGAAAAACTCTTTTCAGGTCAGTTGGCAGATGGACATGGTAACTGGAAAAATAATTTATGCAAAGGGAAATTTCAACAATGTTACTTCAATTTGTTAGTGTTTTCTATCAGCCATATTATCAGATAAGGTGCGCAAATTCCAGTTTTCCTAACTTTTAAGATGACTGTGTTATTGTTTAATATGTATCTCTTTTCCAATACAGTACCTACCTATATACTTATTTCGTTCCTTAAAAAGATACCTACCGTATTTTTAAGGTAATTTTAAGAGTTCTGAAAACCGAGATTCACGCATCGAGGGTTCTGTATCATGCATTAAATGGCGTGAATTCATCAAAAAAACCCTAAAAAAAACAGTACAAATTGCTAATGTTACCTCAATTGTTTTAGTTACTTTGGGATTATGAACGCCTTTAGACCTCTTTTCTAAATGGAAATATTTTGCTATTTATTTATCTAAAATTTTCAAGTCAAGTTGTTGAAATTTCTACTGTGTCAGACAGGCGGATGAAAAGAACGAAGCGAGGGCGGGTCACTAGTTTAAAAATATGTAAGTGAAAGACGATTTTTCAATCAGCAATACTTACTAGTACATATTTATCAAATAAAGTAAAACATACTTTATCCATAAAAATACGAACATATTATCTGGAGATTGATAAATAACCATTTAGGATAATATTCCGTTACTTTTAATTTAAGATAATGCACATATTGTCATACCAAAAAATCCATAAAGCTCCGAAAATTCAATGTTTTTGTATTTTTTATACCTGGGATGGCTTAATGGATTCGAATAAAAATATTTATTGATAGTGTTTGCATCTATTGAATCATTTTGATATAAAATTGCCACAATATTTTGAGGACAGTGGTTGCATCAAAGTGCGTGGTTAAAAGCTTTTATTCGGCTAAAATGCAGTACATATTTTAATGTGGATAAAACTACATGGAGTTATATTAGCAAGAAAGCAGATAATAAGTATTTAAAAGCAAACAATTATTTTAAGATGAAGAACTAAATTAGCAAATAAGGGCCAGACCGAAAAAGAAACCTTTTATGGTCTCTTATTTCTTTTAATTCTAAATTGTCTATTGAAGTCATTTAATAGTGTAACTACTAACCATTTTGTCTTGATAAAACGTCGAATATTATGGACAGTTAAATGTCTGATTTGACGACCGGATAGGCTAGTGGTTAGTGACTATGAAGCTACAGGTTCCAGGTTCGATACTCGGGTGGGGCAAATATTTGTATGATGAATACGAACGTTTGTACCCGAGCCTTAGATACTATATGTATTTGAGTTTTCATTTATCTATATAAGTATGTACCTATATCTTTTGTCTAGTGCCCATAGTACAAACTTTACTTAGTTTAGGACTAGGTCAATTGGTGTGAATTGTCCTAAGATATTTATAGTATTTATTTTTATAAAAAGGTCAAATAAAACTTCTGTCCTAAGAAAAACGCAGCTGCCGCCGCATTTTAAACAAGATAGACCACCACTAAAAAGAAATAAGAATTAACGGGAGACATATTTCATCATCTTAATTTTTTCCAGAAATGCTGGCAACTTTTCTAATTATGCCCAAACGTTGACTGGCAGAGATCGCCTTAAAGCATTTAAGTCCGCCTTCTAACATTTTGTTTTTGTGCAATGACGTGTTAAATTAATAAGTAAGGCTCATGATGCTTTAATAAATACTACTTCATGAGATGAAAAGATGATCGCTAACACATGTTTTACGAGTAAATCAGCTAAATAAATAAACCGTAAAGCAATTTTTGTGGACGGAAAGTTCGCTCATCGCTAATATATTGTCATTGAGGTCTCTTTTATTAGATCAATGGCTTTTGTACAAAAAACACGCACCCTCCGAAGCACCTCGATTTCTGTATTGCTAGTAATGGAGAAATAAATTCAATTCAGAAATAGAATCCGGAAATAGGTCTGTCACGTCAAATTACTTGGTTTGCAACCGTCCGCGACACAAAATACTATTAATTTTATCTACACACATATCATAAAGGCTAAATAACGCGTTCAAAAACCCTAGGAAATGACCAGCATTATTACAACCAATGTTATTATAAGAATTTTCTTGTCTGTGGTAGTAGGTAAATCTGTTCTTTATTGGTCATCACATTACCGATATCTCGTGACTGCTCGTGACGTTATGAATTTAAATTTGGAACAGCTGTCAAAATTAAAGTTGGTCTCTATTCTAGTATCCACAGATATTAAAACAGTAATCGATACGAAACGTTAACTCAGTATGTTTTTTTAATTTAAACGCACGACATTTGATCTCGAGTGACATGACAAAAGGGACTTCATTCGTTCGTCTATGGTTTAAAAAAAACGTTCGTCTTGACGGATAGATCGAATCACAGAGTACCTTTTTAATATACATGGCCGCCATTAGTTTTCATAGGTTTGTTGGTTTTTTGCTGTTACGGTTATCTGCAGTTATGATATGTGTGTAGATAAAGTAATGTATGCAACTGTATATAATTAGGCCTTAAAACACTCGTGTGATCCTATTATGAAACTCGCTGACGCTCGTTTCATAAAACCACACTCGTGTTTTAAGGCCTCTCATTATATAGCAGTTGCATAAAATACTATTACTTATAAGTATGTTTACACACAAAAACAATTTTTGCCTCCTCAATTTCATTTTGTTACATTTCACCCCCTTCCTTTTTATTGTCTAGCGTATTGAAACTTGATGGAAGTAAAGAATAAGAAATTCAATTTGCAAATATACTGGTACTGGCAAATATTAATAATAGACTAAAAGACAAGAAACAACCAAAAGCAAATAGAATTGGATTCTTTTTAGGTACGTTTATTTTCTCTTGTTTTGTCTAAATATTCTAAGACACTCGTACTTTTTCGTCGTTGTACCAAAACAGATGTAAGGCAAAGGAAGGTTTACACAATTTTTAATTTAGAAATTACTTACCTCCTAATTCATAAACGCTGCTTAAACGTTTGTTAGTTAACATGTGTTAATGTATTTATCTGTCATTGTGACTGTACCCTCGAATAAAAAGAACTAAACATTCATTAGTTCATAACGATTTATTAACTTTTATGAATAAGGAGGTTAGTTATTTGAGCAAAAGTACAAAGTTATTAAGCTAAATGCAAACGGTTTATCTGTTTCATTCACCTTACATTCACTGGCTCGAATCGCCAACAGTATGTCAGAGTCTATAATTAAATGAGTCGTACGGACAGTAACGGATGCAAGTTTGCATGGCCGATCCAGTTTGGTGTCACAAGTTTGCCTACACAACATGTGTTGACTACCGTTGTCGTTATTGACGCAAGGCATCAATTGGATTGCAGATTCGTGTGGTTTCGGTGATTCAGTTTGAACCGAATACATTTTGAAGTTATTTGTTTCAATGGAATTATGTTAGCATACGCATTACAACCTCGACTGACCATTTGAGACTGAACTGGCAGAAGTTATTTATGCTGAAAAGGGAAAGGTATTTCAACTTCATAATTAAATATTTGTTACAATCAATTTAGTATTTAATGATCACATATATACCAGACCAAGAAATTCGCTGTCGCGTTCAAAACTGCAGAGAAAGAAAATGAATGATTGATTATTTAAACATAAGTATCAAAAACAAGAGCTATTCGATTTAATACTATCTATTTTTAAACGACAGTATTAGAAACGTGTTTGTTTAGTTTGGTTTGACACATTAGAGTAATGATTATGATTATATTATAGGGGCCGTGAGGGTTTATGAGCAAGAACCACGGATTGGTCAGAAACAGGTTGAGTAATAACTTGACTTTAAATACGTGAGTATCCGTTTATTTAAACCATGTCTGAATCTCGCGATGGTTGTCTGTTTAAAATTACTTCTTTACTCTCAAGACATCTAACCGTTTGCCACTTTTGTACCCTATTTCTTGACTAATTCCTTGTTCATTGCCTTAAATGTCTGTCATATCAAAAGTACACAAAAGACAGATAACTTAATCACATTAAGTAGAGTCGGGAATCGGGAATATATCCCTTGCAGTCGACCGATTTTTAATCTTGTAAATTGAAGGCCTCTTTCTATACCGGGTTGCCAAGTGACATATGTGGCTAATGTTTTAGCGGTACGTGTGTGAAGGAAATTCTTTTTAAAACCCTCGTGCCAATATAAACAGGCTTAAGCAAAACTGGCCTTTACGGTGTTAGGTTAAAGATTACTTAAGCAGCATTTCAGATGCGTGGGTTGTCGCTTTTGCACTTTTGCATTGTAAACCGGGGTCCCAACTTGCAGGTCGGATTTTAGCGATTTCATTTCATGAACGATTTACCAAAAGACTCTTTTATCGGGCTCTTAATTAAAATGCTCGCTTTCGACTTTATTCGGGATACCGCATTTGCTTTTAACGTTTAAATGGTCAGCGAGGAGATATATCAGTACACATTTTGATCACTTTCATTCTGAGTGTGTTTGGTTTTTCAGTGATTTTATTCTTGGATGATATTATGCAACTTAAAAATAAACAGCAAATCTGTTCTAAATTTGTTCTATTACATACATAGAAACAAACTGTAAACACGAACGAAAATTTACTCAAGTAAAATATTTAATTGGTTCATCTTTGCTGAATTAACTGTCAATATAGGCAAAAACAATAATCTTAGAGCATTACTCAACTAAACTCAAGACAAGACAGCCGGTGAAATTACTGGCACAAGAGGTATTCCATCTTAGCCCTATGGTTTGGCAACGCATCTGCATTCTTCTTTTTTACACAGCAAAAAATAATATTATGTGCATTATAATAACACGAGGCATGGTCCTATTTATAATGCATTAGATGCAAAGTTAAGTAAATTTACTTTTGGACGCAGATTATTAATTTTGCACTGAAAGCTTGGGAGTTGTAATATAGCTCGTTGGAAAGTTTTAACATCGCATGAGCCTGTTTTTAAACAATATGAATAGTTTTAAAGTTAGAACATTAGCATTTTTTGCATTGCATAAGCATCCTGTGGCTTATTTTAACTTTTGATGTAAATTTTTAGCAACTTTAAGTAATATTTCAAATTGGTAAAACATTCGTTTAAAATCTTAACGTGGTAGAAGAAAAATAAATCACAATTATATATATATTTTTTTTAATTCCTAGATTCAGGTGTTACTTTTTTGTTTTTCCTTCAACATCCTATGAAGCTACAAAATTAACCACTTGGCTATACTAACTGGCGATTTATTTATCCCAAAAAAAAATCCTAATAATAGCAAACTGTGTTTAAAAATAAATCTCATATTTTAATGAATATATTTTCAAAACTTAATTCATTTTTTTGTTGTAATTTACATAATCATTCTTATAATGTCTTCTTGCCATTTAATTTTCGCTCACAAAAGTGCAGAAATAAATGTTTTTCTGCTTACATCCCGGATAAAACCATTCACTTCCTTGACTTGAGCTTCCTTCCGTCACAACACACCCACATAAACTTCCTGCTTAGCGCACATTACCGCTAATTTATCCACGTAGTACATCCAAAGATGGCGTCAGCAAAGCTCAGCAGTTTCCAATGAATAATTAATTAATAATCTTCGCTCTCAAACTGCAATCAATTAAACAAGAAACTTTACCTAATTGCCTCTAAATCTACCGTTAATCGCAAGCAATTTATAACTCAATTTATTTTATTCTTAATTCCCATTCCGTTTCGCTGTACTGCTTTCCTAATTGATCCGTCTACAAGTCGCTTTAATTAAGTCTTCTGCGGTGATTTTTAACAGATGACGCTGGAAGGATTTATCACTTCATTTATCTGTCTACATAATTTCTGAAGCTACAGCCGTGCCTAAGACTTATTCAGGTGGGATACGAATAACAAACAAAATTATTAATATACTAACGACCCGCCCCGGTTTTACAAGGATACAATTAGAGTTCATTTCAAACCTTCTGCAAAAAAGTCTTGAAACAGTAAACATCGTATCAGAATCTTATGCGTGGTTTAAAAGGAATAAACGCCGAAGGTATGTGGACAGGCAGGAACGGATAGTGACTTTTCTTTGTATAGTCGACCAAGTAATTGCTTGACCATTTTTGAACCTTAATACTTTGTAATATGGTCGAAAAGTGGTCAAGCAATTTCTTGGTCGACTATACTATGAAGTGATAGTCAAGAAAATCATTTTTATTATCTCATGAGAATGTATCTTAAGTATAAAAAGTATTTTTTAATACCAACATTTAATTTTGTTGTAAACTCTCATTCATATTTTTTTATACATTTCTGTTGTTTTAAATTTTTCTATCTATTTAGCTTGCATAAACCTGACCAAAAAGTTTTAGTTTTGAATTTTATATCTTATTCTATTTTTATAAATAAAATAATAAATAAATAAAGTTTTATTTTCAGGCAGTACACCCATATTAAAGTAAAAGTAAAAAGGACAGATTTACAGATTAAAAGAGATTAAAACTAAAAGATTAAAATTGAAATAATTAAAACACCATAAAGGAGAGAAAAAAAATAAAAATGTAGTAGTAATAACATAAATATTAATAATATGACTAAAATTTATGTGAGGGATAAAGCAAAGAATAAGCTTTTTACATTTTTTTATTTTAATAGTCCTTGATTAGGGCTCCACTGAAAATCAGCGGAGCTGATTATAATATGCTGAATGGGTTTTCCCTTTCATCATCGACAGTGCAAGTTTTTATCTTTATTTTTCTGCTTTTTTTTTGTTTCTTTCGTTTTTATACAGATTCGGCTGAATGATGCGTTTCTGTTGCCTAGTCAAAAATTTTAAAGACCGGCTGAGAGCATGTCGGACCATTCATAATGTAGGGGTTCCGTAGCCATTACTACAACCGACCAAAATAATTTTCTTATGCTTATTCAAAATTGAGCAAAATTTTCTGTTCAAAGCTTGTAACCTCCATGGTACGTAACTGGCCGCTAATCTAAATTCTAAATTTCAAATTGGTCGTTTGGCTTTTATTTTCTTTTCACTCCGCTAAAAAATTTGCAACGCGCAAGGCGCGATTTAATGGCACTAATAATGCAATTCTTATAACTATAACATTCATAATACTTTGGTGTTGAACTATATGTAGAAAATGGGTTGCTACTTATGCATGATATTCCTTCCAGCCCTTCCCAATCTGCTTCCCTGCTTCAAACATCACCTCTCCGGCCTTCTTCTATCAGTTTTCTGCTTTGGAGCAAACCGCTGGTGAAGATTGAACCCTTTGAAAGCTTCGAGGCCTCCTGAATTACCCTGGTCTGCCTTCACGTCTGTCTACAGAAAGTCTAACTAAGGTCAGTTAAATTTATTTCAAGACTAGTACTCACTGAAACAAGTTGTATTATATTGAATTAATATTGTATTGTACTATAAAATGTACCAATTTTGGACAAGATCTATCTCCCTCCACGTCATACTATGTTGAGCGGTTTATGAATGATTAAATATAAAACAGATACACGTTTAAAAGTTGCATCTTTACTTACTCAAATAGTTATAATTTCAATAGGATTTGAATTCGTTTTTAATTTCCTGGGTTTGCCTGCCTATTTCATAAAAAGGCAAGGCAAAAAAACTTCCTTGCTACTGCCATGTGGAAGGAAGTTCTTAATTAAACTAAGAATGATGATACGGCAGCGACATTAACTGAATGGGAAGATTTTATCAGAAGGCTTTAGATATGAGTAGAACTTCCCGTCTTCACTATTATTACAATTTTGCTATTTTATGCTTTACGCCCTAGTAACACAATCTATATTGCCATGGCTTAGTATTATGCCGTGTGCTCCAAGTATCAATTTTAAATCTTATGTACTAAGAATAAGATATGTTTTGGTCTGTCATGATCATGAGGCTAAGCAAGGAAATAATGCTACTACGAGTGGCTGCTTTCATCGTATGTTATTAGCATATAGTGAAATACTTACACTACTTGATAGTGCGCGTTATTTGTTATACGCAAGTTTTAAGTAAAAAAGGAAAAGGGACAACGATATCTATTTACCAGATTTAGTGTTCTAAACCATCACTACATAGTGAACTTTTGAAGCGGGTTTGGGTAGATCTGGCCTCTTTTGTATGAACTTTCGCTATACCCTGACCTTTGTAGGTCTGTGCGACGCGACGAAGTGATGCTTCATCCTCTAGTCCTCTGGTTGGTGCTAAGCCTTATTAATTTTGTGACTACCTTTATATTTTTTTATTATTACAGTATGTACAAAATAGTCGTCATAATAAAATGAAAACAAGAAAATTTTAAACAGCGCGATTTAGATATCGGACTAAATGTTACAGCGCCATCTGTCGGTGCACAACTTAAATCAATGGCTTTTCTTTGCAAGATCTTGTGCTATTCAGTATCCATTATGTGGTACAAAAGGCGACAAAAAAAACAACGCTAGTAGTTTAAGAAACAACTGAAAGCGTAGAAATAGAACTTTACGAAAACTGAATGACTATTTGAACAAAACATACCTAAGAATAGAGCTCGCAAGTTGGTAGCCTAATAAAATGTGCGATACCACATCGAGCGTGTAGCATAATTGGTCTAAATTGCCCGGGTAATCTACTTGACGATTTCGACTATTAAGTTTACCGCTAATTGTAGGTAGACTCAATTTGTTCGCATATTAGACTAGTGGGATAGCATCGCAGTATATCTTGTTTCAGACAAATTACTACCCTTGTCAGTCACGGAAACAGTTGGCGTATATTTTCTATAGTTTTTGGAACCTTGAGTTTTTCGAAATGTATAATGAAAGTTGGAAAAACATGGAATACTTAAAGTAAAAAAAATCTAAATTAAAGAAAAAAACATTAATAATTTAACTTAACTCAACCAATTAGGGTAAACCTTGCCGTCTGGCTTTAGGGCAACCTGATAATGAAAAAAAACTAAAACTCCTTAACTGAAAGTCGTTTTAAATCAATTAAATAAGTATAATATTGCCGGTGGTAGGACCTTGTGCAAGGTCCGTCCGGATTGCTACCACCATCTTGCTCGCTAATCCTGCCGCTAAGCAGCAGTGCTTACACTGTTGTGTTCCGGCGTGGAGAGCAAGACAGCCGGTGTAATTATTGGCACAAGAGGTATTCCATCTTAGCCCTCTGGGTTCGCAATGCATCTACAATCTTCTTGGTGTTGCGGGTGTCTATAGGCGGTGATGATCTCTTACGATCAAGTGACCCACTTGCTCGTTTGCCTTCCTATTTCATAAAAAAATATATATTAGTTATGATGGTCATTGGAAGTTGAAATAGAAAATACTCAATCATTTAGAGTAAATATTGCAGTCTGGTTTAAGGGCCAACTGATAATTAAAAAGAACTTAAACTCCTTAACTGAAAGTTGTTTTTTAAATTAAAAAGTAACAAGGTGAAAGCCTATTATTTTCATTTCATACGTGGTTAAAAGTCGGTTTTCTTCGGAAAACAGAGTGACAGGTTGACAGTTGTTGGCAGTTATTTCCTCGAAAGCTATTTGTAACGTCTTAATGGTAATATTATTTTAACTTTTGCGTTGTTACCTTTAAAAGTGGAATTTACTGCAATGTTCTTTAAAACGCTGTTACAGAAAAGTAAGCCAATATTTTATGTTACTCGATGAAAGGTAGCCTCAAACTTTTGCAATTTTTAACGTGACTCAAGCTTATAGGTAAGTATGGAACGCGCGCGTGTGTGTGTGTGTGTGTGTGTGTGAGTGTGTATATGTCTGCTATAGCATCATAAATAGCTCTCAAACGATTGAGCTGATTTGCGCATAAAAAACACACACACAATTAGGTACCTATCACAACAAGCACCTCCACCAAAAACACTACTCAACAAGTGTTTCGCCTCTATGGGAGGCATCTTTAGCCGCGTTGTTTAGTTGGTGCAATAACGACACGTGCTAAGCTTCGAGGCGTCGCTTTGTCTCCCTCAGTCGTACTTACGCGCTAGAGCAAGACAGAAACAGCCAACCGCGCGTCAGCAGTCAACAGTTATTTTGCATGATTTAATTGGAACTGGGATTGTGGAGTAAGGTAACTTTGCCCCAATTATATTAATAGGAACTTCCGCAAAGTAATATCTGAATCGGTAAATATTTTGTTCGGTCAATAAATGTTGTTTATTTGTATTTTCTTACTATTCTGAGCTAAAAGATTTTGAGCAAAAATCTGATATCACTTCATAGTATAAAGTAAAGTCGCTATCTATTTCTGTCTGTCCTCATCCTATCTTCGGCTGCCTACTCCTCTAAACCATGCAACAGATTTTAATACGGTTCTCACTATCGTGTAGACATTTTTCTATACATTACATCCTTATTGTATGGTCGACCAAGAAATAGCTTGACCACTTTTCGTCTGTATTACAAAGGGATAAGGTCAAAAGTGGTCAAGCAATTACTTGGTCGACTGTACTTGTGGGAAGCCGGGGCGAATCGCTAGTAAAAATATAAATTTCTAACGTCTTATTCATTACTTGGACGTACCTATAGTAAAAGCTTTCATAATTAGTGGTGGAAATTGGCCTTTTAGGCGAGCCTTGTAGGCGTGGGTATACGTCTCTATAAGTCACACTGAACCCGTTATTATGAGGTCGTGGTGACGGGCAACAGAGTCGGTAATAGTATTTTATGCAACTGTTGCATAATGAGGGGCCTTATCACACGAGTGTTTTAAGACCTAATTATGTACAGTTGCATACATTACTTTATCTAAACACATATCATAACTGCAAAAAACCGTAACAGCAAAAAACCAACGAACGAAAGACAACAGTAATGGCGGCAATTCGATTCATCCGTCAAGCCAAACCTTTTTTTTAAAATGACAAACGCATGTATCCTCGTGTCACTCGAGATCAAAAGTCGTGCGTTTATATTAAAAAAACATGCTGAATTGACGTATCGTATCGATAACTGTTTAAATATCTAAGGATACTAGAATAGAGACCCACTTGAGTTTTGACAGCTGTTCCAAATTTAAACTCATAAAGGTACAGAAGTCGGTAATGTAATGACCATTACAGTACAGAAATCGGTACTGTAATGACCATTACAATACAGATTTGCCTACTACCACAGACAAGAAATTTCTCATAATAAAATTGGTCGTAATAATGATGGTCATTTCCAACGGTTTTTGAACGCGTTATTGAGCACTTATGATATGTCCGTAAATAAAAATATTAAAATTTTGTCGAATACGTACTTATTTACGTTATACAGGCATTATACAGCATCCCAAATTCGTCATCATGTTATCATGATGTCAGCCCATGAACTTGGGACCTTACTCAAAACGTCGGGAACTGATCGTATCGTCGGTAATCAGTATCATATCAACTGATAGAGGTTTATCTCTGGACATGTCATAGGCTAGCATGTTAGTCCCGATAAACGTAATAAGTATGTGTGAAAATCGCGAAAGTTTAAAATAATCGATGTCATAATAGGCTTCCTTCAAAGATCGCCAGAATGCCCGGCCCTGCGCTCTTTGGTTTCTATTCTACCTAATACTACTATAAAACAACTTCAAATTGTATTCAATAATTTGAATGGGTTTGATACCAGACACAGACGGTGAATATGTTTTATTGAAGTTTTTGGACGTTGTAATAAATATTTTAAACGCTTTAAAAAAATACACATGGAACAGGATTAGTCATTAAAAACTCGGGACAATTTACACCAATAGTGTCAAAGAAAGCAAAGCTGGTACATCAGTAAAAATTGTCAGAAATGATGGAGGGCGTTTTCACTTCAGAGTGATCATCGATGGAGCGATCCCATACTGAAAACTGTTAGCAAGTGGGGTTGAAAATTCGTATAGATTAAATAGCAATTGGTAGACCTGTGTGGCAGGAAGACACTGGTTGTATGCCGCTTTGGAAATCCATGGAGGAGGCCTATGTTCAGCAGTGGACTTCTTGTAACTTAGATGATGATGATGATTAGATCTATTAAGAAACAACCACTTCGTTAAATAGAAATGGATACTTGACCAAGTGAGCCAGTTACATGGTGTTAGCGACAGGCTCATGCGACCTCCATGGAATGCCTTAGCTGTCATAGCTTTTGAATATTGTTTTGTTTTGCTTGCTGTCGTAGGTCGTCTTTTGTACTATCTTTACCGTTTCTCAATATACTTTATAATTAGTTCACTAGTCTGAATTATTTTCGAGCCCGACCCCCAACACATGGTAACTATTAATCCTAAAGTTTGAAGTCGCAATAATAGCCAAACTGCAAAATGCATTTTGGCCAAATACTGAAGTAGCGATCCAGACATCCTCTTGTACACACTCCGCGCAAAACAGTGAAACAAGGACGTCAAAACCACTTCCCCGAACACCGAAGTACACTTTGTTCGTACAAACTTTCCCTACTTTACGTCCTGACCCTTCACACGAAGCAACGTTATTGCTAAGGATAGATTTCTCATATACGCTTTGAGGAAAGCTGATTGTATTGGTTGAGTGAAATGCTTTTGTTTTGTTGTATAGATGAAGATTGCAAGACGTAGCGTTTTTACGTTAAATAGAAGCACAATACTTATTAATTAAATGTTACAAATGTAAATATTTCGGCTCATGAAAATTCCATAAGTGTAATTAATATACGTAGACCTTGTGAAGGGTAAAACTAAATAAGATTTGAATTTTTTTCTTAAGCAGGTTAGGCTGTACATACTGTACTTGAATTGAGAGATGAGGCGGAACTTGTTACATTACTTTTTTTTTTCCATTAGTAGTCTCATTATTTCCTTTTGATTTCCTTGCATTGTTTGAGAACAACATTATAAATACTTTGGCAAGAACTAGCAGTTGCCTGACTCGTATTATAAAAGGCCTCGTTTGTGCTCGGCCTTCTATCCCATACTCGTCCGGCAACTGCTCTTTTCCTGGCGTCTGTAGAAATGTATTTTTTTTTAAATGCATGTGTGAAGGACAAACAAGGCTTTCTACTAATGAATACTACTGGCCCTTATGAACTTCGTGACGGCAGCCCAGCTAGAAAAATAATAAAAGTTCAATCGTTTGCTGTTTGCTGGCTGCTGCTGCCACGAGGGCATCTATCTATGCTTGTATACTAATTCATAATATAATATAAATTATACCTGTAATAATTTACACCCTTCCTTGTATGTACAGTATACTTGATTTATCACAGCATGTAAACCGCGAATATAAATTCGTGTATTCAATTAAGGGATCTCGGGGAGTATTTTTTGTGAGTCACTCCGGATTGCTACGCACTACGCAGCTTTCCAGCCCGACAAATCCAGTTTTAACAGGAAGTATCTACCTACGTATTTACTGAGCCATGTGTGCAGTTGTTTACTTTAAGTTGTGTTTCACTGTCAATGTATTTTATTATACGGAACTCACCTCATGAATATTAATATTTATGTTTGGTTGAATCATACAATTATTTTAAACAGTGTGCCTTTTAAAAATATTGCATGGAACAAACAGATAAACTAGCATGAGGAATATCTGGTGGTAAGTAGTAATCGCTACTTATAGGTACCAGCATTCCCAAGAAAATCGCTAATCCGTTGCCGGGTTTTAGTGTTTCACATCAGACAGCAAACCTGCTAGTTTTCCTCCCTCTTTGATAAAAACTGGCGTGACCTGGTACGATGACTACAACTCCTGTTAATAAATTTAAAATGCCATGTAATGACAACACAAAGAAAAATTTGGGTAATGACAGGACTCAAACCTGCAACATCGCCATTTTGTGCCTTGCGTTTGCCAGTTTCGTCACATTACCGCTACTATATTTGCGAATTTTTCAATGTGTTTCGTTTTTACGAAAAATAAAGCTACCGAAAGTTAATTTAGATTACAAAAATTTAACGAGTCCTGTGTTTTGATATTTATCAGTTATGATGCGTCCAAGTAAAAATGTTTTAACTCAAATTATTTAATTGGTTTGCATCACAAGCACTTTTTTCTTTAAACTTTCCCCGAAAAGCAGTAGTATACCGTAAAACTGTCTGTTTCTAAATCGAATGCGGACCCAGCCTATCTGCTCTTATGTAGCGTTGCTAAACTATCGATAGTTTGACTATCGATAGTATTGATACTATCGATAGTATTGGTTAAAAACTATCAAAACTATCGATACTATCGAAAAGTAATACTATCGATAGTATTATGCATTTCGATAGTATTGGATTTTATGACTATCGATAATATCGAAAGTATCAAAAGTATCGATACTATCGATAGGCCTATCGATATTGTGACTAATTTTCGAGGTCACAATACTATCGATAGTTCGATACATTGGCACAACGCTACTCCCATGATTGTTATTGAGACCCGTGGATCGGCCAATCTGCTGCCTTTTTCTATTTTCTTTTCGGTACCGATTTGTTGCGCTTGACTTTTTACAATTTTCCAAACATCCTGTGTATAAACTGAAAAAATAAATCAATACTGCCCACTAGAAACGTGTCCGCATTTTTCTGTCAAAATTCGTTATATTCATACAGTAGTTTAGTTGAAGAGTATGAAAAAAAAAGGTAAAAAAATCTAGTTATTTTTGTGACCGATTCAACGATGCACGTACTTAGGTCCGTAGGCAACAACAAGGAACTCTTATAGTTTCGCCATGTCCGTCTGTCTGTCCATCAGCAGCTTAGATCAGAAACTCTTAGTACTGGAAAACTGTAATTTTGCAAGGATAAGTCTAGCCAAAAAGCGTAGGCTACCTCCTCTACACGTAAAGATTAAATGTAATTTTTTTACTTGATGCTCTTTGCTTGGCTGTCTGCTTGTCTTTTTTCATAAAATTTGTTGTTTGTTATATTGAACTATAATTAATAGCAGTTTGTTAAATAGCTTGAGGCTCGTCAGCGAAGGACATATTCCGCAAAACAAAACATACCTCAAATACATCTCTTTTTGTCATTTATATTTTTTGTAGAATAAAAAATATATATTAATACATACATAGACAGATACACGACATAAGTACACTTGAAGAAAATAACCCTCCCTTCTGATGGAAATTGCGTAAAACAAAACACGTAAAATAAGTTAAATAACTATTTGTAACTAAAGAACTAGTCGATAATGTATAAATTAATCAAGTAATTGATGCGAAATTCAAGATGGCCAGCTCTGTGTACAGCCAGCAGCACAAGTAGCTGAATGCTTGAATAAGTCAAAAAAGCTACACCAGCTCTTACTCTCTTAATAATAGAGCCGTATGTAGTTTTTATGACCTGTTTGACTGTGTGATATATCTGCTACTTACTGTACACAATCACATTCGAATTTTGAAATCCACATGACCACTGTGTTGTAATTTACAGCGGAAAGATCCCCAAGAAAGAAAGATAACGGCTTAATAAACATACAATATAACAAACGATCTGAGTAAATATAGATACACAGCGCCATAAATAGTCACTGAATTAAACTTTTGTACGAATGAATAAAGCGGCCATCACAATAGCGTCAGTGCGACAAATTGCGTTCAATAATTCAAATAGTTAGCCGCGATTCCATTCGTTCACCGATTTCAGATGGAATACATGAATCCAGTATTCAAAGCGTACGAGACCGATCGAATACTAAATAACCAGGGCCAACGCCTTTATGGCAGCCCTCATAACGCAGAATCGTTATAAATAATAACTCAACTTTAACTTTAGTCCCCTAATTTACATCCAGAATGTTCTTTACCATGTTTCTTTGCTTTGAAAGTCCACGCACGTTGGCGAGCTCTTGAAAAAGGAATGGTAAACAAAATGACTATTCGAAACCGAACGCGTCAGGCGGATGTCACAACGACTGGCTACGACTGAGTGGAGCGGGCAGATGAAAAAAAAAATTTGAGTACCCTGTGGAAAAATACAGCAAAAACCTGATAGCTTTGGTAGAGAGGGTAGTCAAAGACATTAAGATTTATGGGAATTTTCATTAAGGATTTCTAAAAATTTGAGACCTCTTAAGACACTGCAGGTGACAGATTTTTTTAGTACTGTACAGAACAAGATTAAAAATTTAAGTGTAGAAAAAGCAAACTGTATGACTAAGGTATTCTCAATAAGTCTACTTTTAAACAGAACAGTAATTGTTAGGGGCGGTACATGTGACATTTTTAACAAACAGAAACAAACGTTTCAAATAGCGCCACAAATTCCGCACCAAAGCACCAACTTCACAGGATTTTTTCCAAATTAAAGTGATTAATTCAGAGCCCATAACAATCTTAATGCAGTTAGTATACAATTATAATAATCATTGAAGTAGTATTTGTTATAAATTGTATCAAAGCAAAGCATAAATTTCCTTATCCGAAGATATTCCTTTTTCAAAAGCCAGCACAGCACAACCGATTCTTCCTATATTGCCGATGCTCAAGAGCAGTGGTGATGGCATAATCACCTGATCCGTTTACTCTTTCTTTTTTTAAATAGCCCGTTAATGTATGCCACTGCTGGGCAAAGGCCTATCCTTTTGACCTCCACAACTCCCTGTCTAATGCAGTATTTGGGCAACACCTATCATACGCGTCCAAGTCGTCGCGCCATCGCCGTCTTGGTCTTACTCTTTCTATTATAAATAAATTAAACATGAAGTGTAATAACGCTATCCAAACAAAAGGTCACTTACACTCCTCAAACTTTAAAATCCAAACCGAATTAGCAGTTACATTTAATTTTATCAACCGCTTTTCCTAAGCAGCGAGCGACACTATCTTCCCTTGCACAGTGCACCCTCATCCATAATTCAGTGGCGCGCAGTGATCCCCCACTCAATCTGTATCGCGGTAGTTAACGAGATTACTGTGACATTGTACACCTTTCCGTTGGATTTATGTGGGTGGGAATCGATAAACTGATTCCGGTTTTACAGTTTACACAAGCAAGCTGTCTGATTTATCTGTTGACCGGCTTTTTTAGTTGAATTTTGTGCGAATAGAATGGGAATTAGAACAGTGCAGTGGTCCTGTTGCCTCTGGTTCGAGCTGCGACTCATTGAAAAAGGATAGTTTACTGTTATGGATATTGATATTCAATAGCACTTTTTAGGTCTCGTGGATTTTTTGATGTCAAAGGGTTTTATCTAAGTTGATTATTCTTTCAATGAGGACCTGGCCATACTCAAAGCAGTACCAGTGCGGTTCAGGAACTTAACAATACAATACAAATATATTCTTGAATACCACATTAACAAGTTCACACAATTATAGATAAAACTTTGTAATGTAAAATGTCTGGTCATATTATGCGCGAGTTTACTCCCATTTATTTTATTCAAATGGCAAATTTTAAACAGCAATTTGACGAGCGTTGGTGGTCTAATGGCTGGGGGTCCATCTTCAATCATAAAGTATAGAGTTCGATTCCCAGCGAGCACCATGTACCACCAAGTTTTTTTTACCATCTGTATGAAGTATTGTATGAACAAATATGAGAATATCAGGATATACATTTAACTAATTGTGTAACGATGATTTGATTGGTTTGGTTGCCCAGTCACAGGAGTTACTTAGGTCAGATAGCAGTCGCTCCGCTGTCATAACCTGCCAATCTGGGATCGTGATCAAAGCGTAACCCGAATAAAGAAACTGGAAAAAATGCAAGAAAGATGATGAAAAGATAAATTTTCAAATACATTAATAATCATTAATTTAACACAGCACATATCTAAAAAAACCTTACCGACCCTAATAGATCAGCGAGTATTTGTACTGCAGACTTAAACCAACAATATTAGGACTGCTAGCAAACTATTTCATCACAAAAAGACTTCATGATTCCAGTAATTGTATGGCCTGAACCTCAACTGGGGTTTTCTTTTGATAAATATCGTATGAAGAAGAATCAGGGTGTATTAGAGGGCACACCGCACTGAGACCGAAGGGACGCTTTCAATAATTCACAAGCTTCAGGGCTTTACAGTGCTTCGATGTGTCTAGAAACTGTATTTACATTTTCTAGGAACATTATGTACGTCTTGTAAAACAGATACCTAGTAAAAGTTTTGGTATATGTCTCTGGCTGATAAATAATTCTAAATTATAGAAACAACATCCAAGACTCTATAAAATGCCGGGGCCCATTCGGAATTCCTATACTATGAGCCAAAGAAAGGAAACAGCATCTCATGCTAGCAGTCTTGTTAGCAGCTCCTGCATGCATCATACAACACATCCGCTTTCATTGGAGATGCTAATCTGTTTTTAGACTGCCACCGCACTTTGTCTGGCGTTTAGGCAGACTTCAAAGAACCTGTCAAAGGCTATTACGTAACGAGATACGAAGTTGCAAGCTTTTTGCAGTGATCTGGTTGAAAGGGTAAAGCGGAATGAAGTATGCGCCGTAATGGAGAGCGAGGTATGACTTTTTGAAGATTTGCTTTATGCAAAATTGTTGTTTATTTTCAGAAAAAAAATATCTGGTTCATTATCATAAGACTTTGACAAATATATCGTTTACCTCATCATCATCGTCACCAAAAGGTTTTTTTTTTTTTTGCTCAAACGGAAACTTTGTAGAGAATCTACACTCATATAATAAAGAGAAAAACTTTGTTTGTTTGTTTTTTGTTAGTTTGTTTGTATGTAGGGGGTAATCTCTGGAACTACTTAACCGATTTCAAAAATTCTTTCACAGATAGAAAGCTACACTATTCCTGACGGACGTAGGCTTCTAATTTTACGTGAACGAAGTCGTGCGCGTCCGCTAGTATATAATATGAGCCTTAACCAAACCCATTGGGCTATGTACGATGACTGGACTTAAAAAATACGACCACTTACCATGTTAAATATGACTTTAATTTTATCAATAAACTTAGGCAGCTCTTTAACGTATTGACAACGTATTGAAATTAATATGGTTTAGAGATTTTTTTACGAAAGGTTTATATGGACATTATATTCGAATTGTTCCCGTGTGACACCGGGGCGGGTCGCTAGTCTACACTATAATAATAATAATCTACATCTACATCTACATTAATCTAACTTTGTACACTAATAATCTACACTAATATCTACACTTATCTACACTAATATAATAAAGAGGTAAACTTTGTTTGTTTGTTTGTTTGTATGTAGGGGGTAATCTCTGGAACTACTGAACCGATTTCAAAAATTCTTTCACTAATAAAAAGCTACACTATCCTTGACGGACATAGGCTACTAATTTCGCGCAAACGAACTCGCGCGCGTCCGCGTCGCGCGTACAATATAAAGATGAGATATCAGAACCTGAATGGTGAAATTTGCATGCTGATTCATCGGCTGAATACTGTTCTCATAGTTTATATTAAGACCTGTATGTATCCAATAAAAATATAATTGTTAATAAAACGGATCACTCACGTATTTTTACGTCGAGAAATGCCCGACGTAAAAATACGTGAGTGATCAGTTTTATTAATATGTCTGAGTCTCACGGTAGTTTTATGTTAAAAATATAATTTCTAAAAATATACGTTTTGCCCGATCAACCTGATACAAAAAGTGAGAAGGTTTTTTTGGTACCCTGACAATTCCTAATTTGTCAACTCATTACTAAGGCCATTCGATGATTCTCTCCGAGGTTCCTAAAGTCGACGGACCGTCGGACAATGGGCATTCAGCGAAGTGACAATGATCGATAGATTACCATGATATTCCATTTCTAAGGGAAAATCTGATAAAATTAGGACAAAAGCTACCTTCTTAAAAAGTCAATGATAATCAGATGACGATATTAAGTTAATGAAACCCGAAGGATTCATTGAAAATTTTATTTTTCAAGTAGGCTGCATTTTGCCTCTTTTATAAGTTCGATTTTACCAGACCTCTGGAAAATGAAAAATTGTGCTGAGGAGTGCCGCAAGAAACTCAACTTGTATAAACATACTTTTTCTCTTATTTTTCTTAAACAATAATTTAATATAATTATGAAGAAATAAATTAAAATAAAGATTAAAGATAAATGGATGACAGTAAAAAGCACAGCAAACTCTAACCCCTTATTCATAAACGCTTCGTAAACGTTTGTCAGTTAATAATGTTTTACATCTTTATCTCCCTTTGATTTATTTGATTTATGTTTGCCCTCAAATGAAAGGGACAAAAAATTTGTTAGCTTAAAAAGATTGTTAACTTTTTATGAATAAGGGGTTCAAAGCGTACATTTCTTAAGTAGGTATTTAACCAGAACGGTTAATATCAGTGCTCATTTTCTCGCACTTTTTTTTGTGTGTCTCTTTTCTACTGAACTAGTTAGATAAGACGCATTGAGCGACAATGCAACTCGCGGGGGAGCAGGAGCGAGGGAGGGTCAAGAGATATCATGTGGGATGTTATGGTCTTTAAATTACTAATAAAATAATCAACTTAAATAACTTAGAGATGTAAGGTCTTCATATTATGAAATTGGAACTTGAGCTAGTCTATAACTACCACCAGAGTCATTTGAGAGTATAATAATAATCAGATAATTTTTGACCTTCTCCAGTATAGGCTATTTCTTAAAATTCGAGCAACTGGGCGTAGAAGACACACGGGCCTATTGCGCAGAACTAAGGATTGGTTAATTTAATTAACCGACAAAAAAAAATTGAGGAGGTTACGAAAAATGCTACTTCCATTGACATTTGACAATACAGTTAGATATTAGTAACGATATTACCTACAGTAAGAGTTTGTTTGGTAATACCAACAAGTGGTGTAGTTTTAAGTACTTTATAAAAGTAGTTGAGTAATAACTCTTCACAGGTCATAATTACTCATAATCAACAAGCTCAGAACGTACAATCAGCCAGTTGTAATTGTGTCTTCACAGTGAAGAGGTCAAAAAATCGACATGCAATTCTATTGTGAGGAGAGCAAGAGCAATCGCTTCTGCTCTGACTGTACAACAATTTTCACAAATAAAAATATGTTCAGCCAATAATACGTGAACAATTTTTTTCTAAAATAAAACAATTGTTTTCCTGTCAGCGACAGTTTGTTCCATATCTATTTTCTTGGAAACATAAACTTTTTAATTCACGCGACAGAAACACACAAAGCTGCTAAAATAACTGCATGATATATTGTTAGATCCAACAGCACAGCGGCGAGGGAAGTCGACCGTGATATTTGGTCGCGCAAAATTTGAAATGAATCTAGGTATATTCCAATTTTACGCTTTGTGACTCTAGTTTCCTTTTCAAAATCTTTTAGATTTCAGATTTGTTTTATTTTTTTGTTTGAACGTTTTTGATACGATATTTTGTTGATTTGAAGCCATCGAAATACTAATTAGATTTGTAAACTTAAATAAAAAATTACTGTATCAACCTAACAATAAGATAAGATAAGATAAGATAAGATAATTTATTCATAAAAACTTTAAATTACATGAAAACATAATTAATACAGAAACTTACTTACAATCTATGTAACACGTTTGCCTGAACTAGGAGATCCTGTGTTTCAGGCTAGAAGAGCTAACAAAATCATACAAAATCTTATAAATACACATTCCATACTGGTGGCGAATCAGTAAACATTTTGGTTTTTTAAATTTAAATAACTAAAATTAACAATGTATAAAAACTTATAATAAAATACAACTATTAATTACTTTAACACAACAAGCAAATTTTCTGTATCTTCATAGGTCATTGTTTGGAGAGCTTGTTGAAGAGTTTTCTTACAATTACAATACAAATTACATGCGCTGAATTGACAACCTCTTCTTTCGGTGTTCTTAAAGTAGGTTTAAAAAAAATCGTGCTTAAAATCTTATAGTTCACAATCACAATCACAATCATTCAATATGTTGCTGATCTAGAGTATGCAATCAAAGACACATAAGTTACCATTAAATACGGAACTGCAAGAAAGTCCCGCCGCTAAGCAGCAGTGCTTGCACTGTTGTGTTCCGGCGTGGAGAGCAAGACAGCCGGTGTAATTACTGGCACAAGAGGTATTCCATCGTAGCCCTCTGGGTTGGCAACGCATCTGCACTCTCTTTGTTGTTGCAGGTGTCTATAGGTGGTGGTGATCACTTACCATCAGGTGACCCACTTGCTTGTTTGCCTTCCTAAGTTGTAAAAAAAATGATGTTAATGATCGGCTAAGTTTGCTGCTGTTTGTACATAACCGTTTACATTAAGAAAAAAAGTCGTTTTCTACTAAGAATTTCCACAGTAAGTTCAATTTGTACATGTACATAATATAGGTATGTTATACAAAATATAAAAGACTTCTACTATATTTGCCAACTGTCTACAAATCTACTTCATTTGTCAAGATGTTTAACAGAAAATGTTTCATTAAATTGTCCCCTATATCACAGTATAGAAATTCTATACATCGTTCCGATCTTTTAGTGATTGAAATCAGTTGTAATTTTAAAAATATTGTATACCCAGTGCACTCCATACTGACGGCGATAGCGTTTTCCATCCTCTACAGCTTATGCTGTTGGCGTGTTTCTTTTAATATGCTCTTGTTATGTCGTAGAACAAGGTTTCTATGTTTTGATTTTTTTAAATTTATTTCTTAGTTTTGAAAATATTCACGCTTTTTGCTTTGTATGAAACTACTAAAACGCAGACTACAAATCAAGGCTATTTATTTATTAAAGATTTAGACATTGGAAAACGTTATCGCCGTTTGTATGATAAACGCTAATTTGAGGCTAAGTACTCAGTTCTCTTAAAGATCTATGTTATAATTCCTGGTTCACGATAATTTGGGAAGCATACTTTTGTTCTGTTCGTCACCCCGTCACAGGGAAACCGCGGGCTTTCAAAAGCATGTGTCCAGGGACAGCCCGTCGCCATATTTCGAGATTTACGAGCGGCGGCGCGGCATCCATTTTGCTGAAACCTACTCACGTGCAACATGCAAAAGCACTCGACCTGAAAACTCACGAAATGTGTTCAAACTACTCACCGAACGACATTCAAAACGCTGCCGCACGGGGCCCCAGTAATTATATAATTTTCGTTATATTTCCACTGTTGGAAATTTGGAGCAACTTTTGAGCGGGAGCGTTTCGCACCTTCTAACTTCGTTGTGCGGTGGTAATTAGGTGTTTTCGAAACTACGGGCTTACTTTGTGAGGTGCGAGGTGTAGTTAGCGAAAGTGGAACATGAGATCGTATCGTGGCTTCGATTTAAACCATTATATAACTTTATTTGTTAAGCTTTGTTTAACTTTATTGTCGTTTGCCGTTGTTTGCTTATCTTTTTAAATTAATGAATGCTAATTCCCGTTTAAACGTAAATTTGACAACATTCGGCCAGTATGCTTCATGATTGTACCGCTGGCTTTTTATTTTATACTTACCTACGAAAAGTTTTTTTACATAAAATGTTAAGTCATGATTGAGTCTGTCACCGCGGCCGCAGGCAAAACGATCGACATATTTTTATGGAATAGCAGTCCAGATCCCAAGAGAGTCGCTGATCCGTTGCTGGCCTTTAAGTTAACCGACTAAGACTTAAATCAAGCCTTAAGATACTTCGGTTCGGTTTTTTTTTTCATTTTGAAGGCGTCACTAGTTTTCAAAACTACAAACACCTAAATTTAAACTATCACAATGTCAATATTCTCCAAATTGTTTTTAACTTTCGCGACTTTCTCACATTATACTAATTATAACTTTAAACGGGATTTTAACACGATCAAATCATTGTTAATTCATCGTTCAATGTGTTGTCGTATCATTAAAAAAGATGTCATGGAAAAGTGTCAGATTTTTTCAAAACAGTTGTTTCTCATACTGGACAAAACCAAATTGAAGGTTAATAATGATTTTATTGCGTTAAAGTCCTGTTTGACGTTATGTAAGTATGTCGTATGTCGATATTCTCTATCTTGTCTAGGCCACAGATGTGTACTCTTTTCCCTTAGTCTCACTATTGATCTCATGAATCCTCAGATCAGGGCTATCAATTAACGGCAGAAACCAATATCCTGGATGCTTTAGATAGATAGGCTAAGCCGTCCTTGACGCCTGTTGCTCTTCAGTTTGCCCTAATTGCCTTGAGAGACATGCGTGCCTGACACATTTCACGTCTCTGCGAAGTTTGAAGTAGTCTTATGTTTAATTGCTTTGCTGGTAAACTGGTAGATTTAGGTTATTTAGCTTTTTGATACATTGAACCTTATTTTTTTTAACGTTTATTAAAACGGGCGTATTAAAATATGGTCTGTTAACGAGTGGTTAGTAGCTATTACCTAAGTGATAAATGAATATTTAATGGCCTATATTTCTCAACGTAATTGACACCTTAGACAGCGTTTAATAATAGCTTAATTTTAAGTTAACTGGACAATTTTACATAGTATAAAACAAAATTGCTATCTGTTCTTGTCTGTCCTCATTCATATCTTCGACCGCCTCTACTGCTTCTAAACAACACAATGGACTTTGACACGGTTTTTAATGTCATTTAGATATTTTAACAGAAAGTTTTTATGTACAGTACATCCGAATTCTACTCTTGCAAAGCTGGCACGGGTCACTTGTGTTTTATAAAAATGCCAAAGTAAATTAAAATATCCTGAATTGATACATTAAACTGCATAGTTTATCATCTTAACTTAACATATTGTATGAATCCCCTGTAGTATACAGTTGACAAACAGGCAACATTCTCCTTTGCCGTTGTCGACCGTGAAGAGGTTCTTAAGGGTTTTGTTAAGTAATCTAACAGTAGCCAGTAGTAGTACTACTACTTATAATTATCTTAACACCACTCTTTAAAAATAAAATAAAAATTTGTACCAAATACTTTGAAACGTCGTGAATTAAATTTGTTGCAATACATGCGATATAAGCCGTTTTAATTGTTTCAGTCTAGCCGTGAACAGGAGGCCCTAAAAGGGATCGAAACTTCGGGAATTAGATTCGTTTTACACGCGATATAAACAGTTTTAAGTGTCTATTAAAAAACTTGAGAAATTATTATACAATAAGCATACCCAAGAAGAACTGGTCGTCGGTGGTAGACAGCCGATCCGGTAGACCGACGGCCTGGTGAGGATCGGGAGAAGGAACTGGATGCAGAAGGCTTTAGATAGAAGAAGGTGGCGTGCATTGCAAGAGGCCTGGCACTGGCAGGGGGGTTTCCAATTAGCACTGCAGGTACGCTGAGCCGTCTTGCCAACAGAGTAGGCAAAGCGCAGTAGGTTGTCAGCTAGCCGCGCGCCCGTTTGTTCGCTCTAGCTGTGTAAGTGTAATTGAAAACTAATGCAGCGCAACCCTAACGTGTCGCTAGGGAGTTGCAGGGGGAAGGCGGACGCGGGCGCCGGGCGGCGCGTTCCTTTTGACGGGAGCCGCCTGGCAAATGTGTATGAAGTAATACGATTTTTGAACGTCTGAATTTCATGCATGTTAGTTTTCTTTTATACACGGTGAATTTATATTAACAGGAATCAATTTCTCTTAAGTACTAGCTAGACAAAAAGTTAACTATGTGTTTGGTGTAGTAATAATTTTGATTAAACTTGAATTCAAAAAAGGACCATCAAAGTTATGTTTTTTATAGTTAATTTCCATCAAATACTGAGTTAGAAAAATCGGCTTCTACATACCAATCACATATCACCGTTTATATTGAAGGTACAAAAACCTCAAATCTCCTTAATGAACTGCTAACGTACGGTTGCACGTTGTACGGTACGTCACCATATGAATTTATCATAAGCCCACACCCCGTTGACCCTAGGTGATGAACCAGATTAATATGCTATGAACCTGCGGTCGGGGCGACACAGGACAGGGGCTAATGTTACTCAGGTACTAATTTATGCAGAAATTATACATTTCTGTGTTGAGGTGTGGCTCCTGGGATTAACATTTACGGCGCGTTTAGTCAAGGTAAGTATAAATATCTGTCTGTGTATTTACTCCTTCTAAACAAACCACGCAACGGATTTCGATTCGGTTTCCTTTCTTTTGTAGATTATTTTTTTATGTTAAGTACTACGATGATTATGTATGTATGTATTGCTAAGTAATCTTGTGTTGAAAACAGACGAAATGAAATGGATAAGCTGTTAAGTTTCTTGCGGTATTATATCTCAGCAGAGTCTTCAATTTTTTCAAAGCGCTGGTTAAATAAAAAATGTAAAAGAGCCTATAAGGACTAATTGAAAAATAATATTTTCGTTTTAATTTTCATTATAATTTCCATTTTAATTTCATTTACATTTTCAATATCATTCAGCTAGTAGGTGTTTAGTTTCGAGCTAAGATGGGACTTTACGACTACGATGATTGTAGAATGTGTGGAGAGGAGGCTGAAACAATGGAACACATTATATGTGATTGTGAGGCCCTCGCCAGAACAAAAATGAAACTCCTTGGTAACGGATACCCCGAACCAGGAGAATTCAAGGCACTACCGCTAAACCATGTCATCCACTTTATGGAGGAAGTGGAAAAAGCGATGGACTAAGTGCAAAGGAGGATTAAATACACAAAAGATCCCGCTGGGTCGAAGTGTATCCGAAAGGACCCCTTATAGGTAAGATAAGATAAGATAATATCATTCAGAATTTTTTTTACCAAATGTTTTTGAAATCTAGATTTCTAATAGTACTGTACTCTGTTACACAAACAAAAATCACAGCGACGTGATACGTGAACTATCATTTCACGTAATTCACGTATCAAGTCTACGTGATTGTTGTTTTTGTTTGTGTAACATTCATTCCTCTACAAAAACAGCTGATTGAACTTTTACAAAACCTTTATTTATATACTCACTGCATGTGTCTCAACGGTTTACAATTTTTTAAGCTTAACTATTGTGTTAAAATTTAATCCGTTCTTCATAAATAAAGGCAGAGAGCTGAATTTTAATTCAAAATACGGCGGTTTCGTCAGGCGTAGGATTTCACTTTGCCTCTACAAAATAATTACGTTCTGTCTTCGGGCAAGCAAATAATTAATAGCAGTAATAAATCTCAAACTTTTGTCGAGTTTGGTAAGCTAACTTATTTATAATTTTAATATTTTGGTCCAAGTTTTTTATCTCTTTCGGAAGAAAGCGGATATTTTGTTGTTGAGTTTGAGCGGGAATTTGAATGTACACTGTTTGTATGGAGTGGAAGTAATGTTATAATCCATTATTGCTTAAGGAATAAAAATAATCAAAGAAGAAAGAAAGAAAATGTTTATTCAGCTCATAAGGTAAGATAAAATATTAAAATTAATAGCAAAATAAGATATAAGTTTGTTTTAGTACATCACTGTATCTCTTTTTGTCATTTATGTTTTTTTCGTACAATAAATAATTTACATAAACCTTAACCTATCGTGTGATGTCACATACCCGACACGTCAAACTGACCCATATTTATGGCAGTATGGGCATGAATTCCTACTCCTTATTTTCGAGCCTAAAACAATCTACTAGTTTGATTATGACTGTGTAACTACAATACGTCCTACTGCTTTATTTCCTTTGGTACTTAAAATAAGGTTAACAAAGAAAGACACGTGACTCGGCAAATCAACCAATCAAATCAATCTTTTGGGTCTCCACAGACCCAAAAGACTGACTTGATTGGTTGATATGCCGAGTCACGTGACTATTTTGTTTACCTTATTTTAAGGATCTAAAGAAATAAACTGTAGGTAAAGATCTGCCAGATATACCTTAGTCATAGTAACCGCGATATTAATGACTGTGGATTGTGGACTTCACACATACCGCAGAATGGGGTTGTAGATGTGTTGTGTGATGTGCGGTTGTGTGGGGGTGTGTGTGATTTTCTTTAGTGTGTTTTCTGTCTTGAAAACCTCTTAATAAACGTTAATTTACGAGAGATGACGCCATTTGTTGGTAAATTATTGTAATCGAAATTATTTATATTTAAATTTTTTCGATTTTTCTTTTTGTATTTTTTTTTTACATTCAAATTAAATTTAAAATGCTATATAATGAATGACAACACAAAGAAAAATTAGAATAAAAATTATTGAAATTAAATTAAATTAAATTATTAATCATTATAATTAGATTAAATTATTATTTTATTAATCCTGCCAAATTACCCTAATTTTTCTTTGTGTTTTAAAATTAAAATTTAATTTGAATGTAAAACGTTAATTTACATTCAAGACTTAAATCAAGATCAAATAATTACCTTAAATGTTGACACAGCACCTTTTAATTTTGATCTGGTCCATGAAGATCGGGTTGTACTCAATTTGCTTTGGAAACTTTGAAATCGTCACATTATAGTGTTTTATTTTAGGATTATTTATTCATTTTCAAAAATTTTTTTATTTGTTTCACTTATCAATGTATCTTATCATGTTAAGAATAATTAGTTTGGTGGGTAGCGGGTATGAATTATTTGCGATTATTCTTGATTACTCGATCGACCATAGCATATCTCAGGAGCTAGTAGCTACTTATTTATTTATTTATTGGATAGTTACTTTAAAGGCATATGTTAACCCAGTCGGATTTTGGTTCAACGCCAATAAACAGTTTTCTAATAAAAAGTAAATCAATAATAAGTAATAGTAGGTAATATTTAATTAGATTTACGTTGGTGAACTAACTATAAAGTATATTGAGAAACGGTAAAAATAGTACAAAAGACGACGTACGACACCAAGGAAAAAAAGAAATATTCAAAAGCTTTGACAGCTAAGGCATTCCATGGAGGTCGCATGAGCCTGTCGCTAACAGGAGGTATATTTTTTACTATTTCTCTCATAATTCCTCCGCACTTTGAATTCCAGTTAGTTGAAATTAATATCACAAGCGAGTGCAACCTGCGCTAAACTAGGCGTTCCATTTAAAATTAACTGGGGTGCGAATAAAAAAACGGTAAAACTGAACAAGCTCGTTTACCGGTAAGGACTTATAATGACCGTGACGTTAAAAAATATTAAAACAACATTGTTATACCGTTAACCATACCGTAACCTCAATTTGAAACGTTTAACTTTGAGGGGAAGGTTGTGAACTCGAACTTTCCAAAACGAATGAAACTTTGGCAGAATTCTTTAATTTTACAGCAGAAAATTGTTAATGCCCGGCGGATTATTACACCTTTGAAAAAATCCCCAATGATCTTTTAAGTACATGCTACAGTTTTAAATATTAAAGGTTAAACGATAACGGAAACCGGTTTCATTTATATCTTTTAAATTTGTGATAAGAAATATAAACAATTTTGACCCTCAAATTATCTACATCTACACTAACATAATAAAGAGGTAAACTCTGTTTGTTTGTTTGTATGTAGGGGGTAATCTCTGAAACCACTACACCGCTACACCACTGAACCGATTTCAAAAATTATTTCACTACTAGAAAGCTATACTATCCCTTACGGACATAGGCTACTAATCTCACGCATGCAAAGTCGCGCGCGACGTTAAGTATTAGATTTTTAATAAGCAAGCATAATTGATCACAAATAGTTTATCCGTCAAGTCTAACCACAGTTGGTCAAACTCAAGCAATTAACATTAAAAACCCTCCCAACTGTTATGGGATTACCGTTTCCCCATAGCCGCCATTGGCAAGCCCCGATCAGGTAACCTTTATTTATTCAAGTTTACCTCCCGTTTTCATAAATAAACAACATTCAGGCGTTCTTTTTTGATGAATTAAAACCAAAACTGGTAACCATCAGTTGCCATAATCTATCACAGTTAGTATTGAGGTTGTCAACGAAAAATTTTAGTGCAATGCTCATCGTTGCATGAAGATCGAAGGAGGATTACTCTCAATCCAAGAAACGTGTCCCATTTAAGCTGTATCCGTTTGAAAGTGGATCGTTTAATTATTTTCTCTCATAAAATTCTTACAAAATAATTCCCATCCGCTCAAACGGAACTTAAAAAGCACTCTTGTTTGTTCGGCAAAGAAGGATATTAGGTAATAATGCAACATTATTCATTCTTATTTATAACGTTCACATCGACGTTGGAGTCTACTCGTGAGTACGGCCATTACGAAACATGGCCGAAACGTCGAGGTAAATTAACCATGATTTAATCGCGTTAAAGTCCCGTTTAGTTTAAGTCAAATTATCCATTCAACTTGCCTGTTTAAATAATTCTTCATATACTTCTCATTCTAGTTGTCCTATACTGTTCAAGAAACTCAATTCTAGTTGAAACCACTCGATAAAAGAATCAGCCTCCAACAGGGGGTCTATTCCCAACCAAATGATTCTATCCGCATCCAACGAACACCGTTTAACATTTTGATTCCGCCGTACGGGAAACTTCAGCGGATCAAGTGTTAAAGTCTTCGGCAAGGGTGCTTAAGTTGGCACTTCGATGGAATCCGTAATGGGGCTCGTGACAAAACTCACGATATTCCTAATATTATGCACACAAATACGATGAGATGTGCAATTTGATATCGGTGTACTGCGATCGGTTTTCAGTTAAGGGGTTTTGCTTGGTTATAAAATAGAATACAATTGCACAATATGACACACTCATTTTCTGGGTTCCGTAGGCAACAAGGATCCTTTATAGTTTCGCCATTACCGTCCGTCAGTTTGTCCGCAGCTTAGCTCATGGACTCTTAGTAAAAGAAAGCTGTGATTTGGCATGGATATACAAATCACGCCAATTAAGCGGTGAAGTAAAATTTTGAAAAATATTATTTTCAGGTTATCTCCCCTACACGTGAAGTGGGGATGTAATTTTTTTTTGTTTACCCCATAGTGTGTGGCGTCGTTGCATAGCAATTTCAAAAATATTGCGGGTTTGTCCAAAACAGTCTTTTGATTGAGGCATCCGTTTGTGATTTATTAAGCTTTAAACTGCAAAATTTTGTTAGTGTCAAACACGCCCTGCCAGCTAAGTGGTTGTTCTTGGATACATGAAAAAATTCACAGTAGTTGTATATATTATGAAGTTAAAAGCAAAACTATCAAAGATACGTAGGCGTTACAAGTTTAACTCAGGCAACTACGGAACCTAGGCTTTACAAGTTTACGAATAATCAGGCAACTACGGAACCCCACACTGCACGAATCCGACTTGCACTGGTTTTAGCAGAAAGAAAGATAAAATATGTATTCTACTAACATTAACACAGCAAGACGCAGACTACGTGCAATAATGCTGAGAAAGCCGTGCTGCGTAGCTAAAATTGTCTCCACTCAGCAATGCGGTCAGCACGGCAATGCCAGAAGCGCTGCTTTGCTCTGGAACCAACGGGTTGTGTTGTATTATGTACACGCATCTAGCTGTTAAGTACATACCACTTATATTGTAAGATACTGCACTTGTTTTGTGCTGTAAAATCTAAAACCTTGTAAGGTGCATGCGGTATTAAAATCTTTGAGGTTATAATAATGGCTTAAATCTCAATCCACACAAGAACTTAGCGAAAACTAGACAAGACAAGACAAGATCTCACACAGACCACACCTAATATATTTTTTAAACTACACGGGGAATATTTTTTTTTTTAAATCACTTACCTGTAAGCATTTTGCAAGGTAAACAATTGGCAATATTATCGCTTAAGAGCGATCTCTTCCAGACAACCGTTTAGTATGAGACACGAAAAAAAAAGCAAATTTAACTACTTAAACTCATACTTTAAATGTTAGTTCTTAATTTTTGGAGGTTTTTTGGCAATATAAGAAATTAATAAATAATATTGCAACAGGTAAACGTCTGCCTACCTTTTACCATGATGTATGGGAGTGGATATTCATTGTTTTTCGGGTGTATTTTTCCAAACGCAAACTCCCGTTTTCCCTAGGGTGTTAAGTAAACCACAACAGGACTATTCTGATGTTTCAGTATTAAGTTATAGGTGCCTAAGGACGTGAACGTTTGAAATTCATTTTGAGAACCGAACTTTCTTTCGATTTAATTTTGATACCGAATATTTATAGGTCTTATTAGATTGCAATCATTAACCCCATGACAATATAAACCTGCCAGATAAGCAAGTTTTGTCTTTGTGTTGTCATTATATATTATTTATATTACAGTTAAACTGGTTAGAGCGTTGGTGTCCTAGTACTAACGATCACGAGTTCACCCGTAGTCATAGGGGGGTGATCATGAGTACCAAGTTCGATACCCAGCGGTCGCCATGCACAAATGAGTTCTTCTAGCTTATGTACATTACCTGGGCACTAGCCAATGAAAACATAATAAGGAAATCCGCACATACATGTAAAAATGAATTTTTAACCATGATCTTATCATTCTATTTTCCCTGAGACGCGTTACTTAAGTCAAATGGCAGTCGCTCCGATGTAATAACCTGACCAGCCAAATTTGGAATCATGATCAAAGCGTACTCCGAAGTAAGAACCGGGAAAAAAGCGCCAGGAGAATGATGATAATGTATATTATTTAAATAAATGTCACGACGTCATCATGACATTAGCAAAATCGGTCAATGGAGACAGATTCGTCAATAACGACATCAGCTATCAGCGGCCTCAGCACTTGACCTGGACTAGACTTATATTTACTATAATATTTTATTTATATTGTGAAAAATCCTGGATAACTATTGCAACTTATGATTGCATCTAGTTTGTGAGCATAGTTGAACGACCTTCAGGGACTGATCGATCCAACATTCACGCGAATAAGCTACGTGCGTGGTTATGATCTCACAGCAAAAGGCCGCGCGCGGTCCTGAGATGCATACAATCGTACCTAAACATTGCTTATTTTATGTCGAGATGTAATAATACGGTTGAGGTTTTGTTAAAGTTCCTTCAGAATAGACTCCACCGCCATCTTGAATCACTCGTAACACATTGCAGTTTTCCTCAGCCATATTTTACATCACTCTATAGTCTGATGTTGTCTTCCGATAAACTTTGCCAAGTAATATTTTAGAAAAGATATTTAAGCTAAAGGTTCTGACGGGCAAGATTTTCTCTGATAGATTGCTTCTTGGAAATCTTATAAAGGAAGAATTTAAAATGCTAAAGATTATGTGTTAATTTTTTAATCTTTTTCGTGGCTCTTATAGCTTATTTATGGTTTCAAGGCTTACCCCTTATCCATAAAAGTTAACCAGCTTTTTAAGTTAACAAATGTTTCGTCCCTCTCATTTGAGTGTAAACGTCACAATGACAGATAAAGACATAAAACATGTAAACTAACTAACGTTTACGAAGCGTTTATGAATAAGGGGGCTAATCTTGAACCTTCGTTTCTTTTTCTCTGCTTTAGTTTTGTTTTCTTTTTAATTTCTCCAAACATATTTCAACCTGTGACCCACATCAGTTTAGCACGGACACAATCGGGATCTAATATATAAAACCTTCAAAAAAAAACTTCAAATTCCAGTGAATACCATATCAAAACCCGTTGCGGACTTTAAAAGAAGAAGGCGGCTGATCATACTCTATTTGGATTAAGGACATAAAAGAATAGACAGCGACTTTACTTCATACTATGAAAGATAAGATAAAGAAGATTGAGATTACAATATTGTTTTCTTCTAGTGTTACGAAAACAAGATGGATGACGTCACACGCCTCCTGAGGTGTACAAAAGCGATCAAGTTTTCGCCACTGGCGGACGAGAGCTCTCGCTGGTGTAATTGTATGATGTAATCGTAGTTATACGTAACATCCGTGATCCGGCAAGCCATAAGATGCAGGTTCAAAATAAATCATGTTCGAGCTTCTGAAAAAACTCTTGGTTTTAAAAAGTTTACAACAGTTATTTTTAGGGTAGCCAGTTTCGAAAAGCCTGTTGTATTAATAAGACAAAAAAAAGGTAAACTGCTGAGTTTCTTGCGGCGTTTTTTCTCAGTAGATTCTTCTATTTTCCGAAGCGCTAGAAGATTCAGACATGTAAAAGAGCCTATATGGCCTATACTATACTTGCAAAATAAATGGATAAAAACCGGACAAGAGAATGTCGGGCCATGCTCAATGTGACATCAAAATGATTTTTTTTAGTTTGTTCAAGAGTTAGCTAGAATTTCTATATAACCTTAATTTGTGGTACATTCGTTGATTTTTCAGTAGGTTTAAACATTGCAGTTGCATAACTCTAGAACCAATAAATTCGTGATAGTTTTACTTCTTAGAAAAGACTCTACCTTCATTTCCGATATTTTCTAAATTACAACACTTACTGTTAATCTTTTTTAAACAGCTATTTTACGATACCTCAATCGGCTAAAAAACTAAAAATTAAGCAATTTTATTCTTGCTCGTCGTGCGTGCTATTGGTATATCTTATCGTTTGCAAAACTTCAGCTTTGAAACTTTTATATTTCTCGAGGAAAATGTTGCCATAGAGACAGGTTATAGCGAAACTATAAGTGTTCTTATTTTGACCAGAGAATCTTATCGTTCAGCCATAAAGCTAATCGTCCAGGTTGAACGTCAATTTCACCTTTACAGTCAGCCATTACTTACAATACGACGGTATTCAAAAGAAACATTCTGCTTTTCAAAATCTCATAATTCCAAACGAACAGTGAACTACTGGAGCTATTCGTATTGGCCGGACGGATTAATAGACTTGGCCGCTGACCTAATTTAATAACTTTGAAGTCAATAAGCCGACTAAATTAAACCATCCCCGACCGGCGAGAGAATTATATCGCACCCATTTACATACCCTAATGGTTATGTAATACGATATTGGACATTTTATTAAATTGATATGTTAATATTAAAAAGGGATTTAAAAGAGACGTTGGTATTTTTAATAGGCACGCGAAAGCGCGGACGTTCGATATTGGAATTTAATGATACTTTTATACACGTTGAATATTTTAGCTGACGGATAAACGAAGATTGTAATATGAAAATACTGTAATATAATAAAGTTTGAGTTATTACACCCTTTTTAACTACAAGTACATAATGAACCACTGTGCGAGTCAAGAACAGGGGTGGTTATAGACCAAATTTATGTTCTAGATGCAGACTGCATCAGTATCAAGTTGTAACTTGATTTCGGTCCATAACTGCCTCCATTAGGCTGCTTTTCCACCACAGATGTGCGAGGATGCGTAGCGAGGGATGTGTTTGTAAGAACCAATAGAATCGCTTCATTTACCTCGCCTCGGTCAGCACAGCTCTGGTGGAAACGGCTCATTGGTTCTTTATTTTTAAATTTTAGTCATTAAAAATCTGATAAAAATAAAACAGATTTTACTTTGGGAGTAACCATTTAATGCGTTTTTTTATTATAATAAACAGGGTTTAGTTTCACACTTCATACATTTACTTACAAAAATACCAACCAGTACTCATGAAATGGTTAAAATTATACCATTAGATTGTAATATAATTCCCCCATCTAATGAAACAAATGAAATGAATTAAATACGCAACTAAAATTGAGTTGATCATGAAGCGTAACCTTTGGTTAATCCTATTTTCCGTTCTGTGATCTATAAAGCCCATTAAGATCAAACTCCTGCTTCATCAATGTAGACATTACATATATAGATTGAGATGAAGCATATTATTAGGTTATTGGAATTTGTGCTTTGTAGGTAAAGAAATAATAACGACGATAAACGCGTCTGTATAAGGTTACGCATACTTGATAATTTAGCAAGAAATACTCAGATATCGGTAATTTGATCTTGTTTCTGATTTACGTGAATAGCGATGCTGTTTTTGTTTTAATTTGCCACGAAAAATACATTTTTGTAGCGGGTTTATCTCGATTTTAGAATAGATGGAATGTGATTTTAAAGAACAAAGTAAGGTATTACGTACCTATAAGGCTGCGTTTCCACCAGAGATGTGCGAGGATGCGTAGCGATGGATTTGTTTGTAAAGAACCAATGAGCCGTTTCCACCAGTGCTGTGCTGGCCGAGGCGAGGGAAATGAATTGGTTCTTACAAACACATCCCTCGCTACGCATCCTCGCACATCTCTGGTAGAAAAGCAGCCTAAGTAGGATGGTAAGAGAATAAACATGAACAATACTATGTAATTACCAATCTAAAAAAAGTCTATAGTGGCTGAGTGTTAGTATTATTGTACGAGTATACGCTATGGTACTAAATTATAACTGAGGATTAAACTTTATGTCACTTAAATCTGAAGGTACGTCAATATATGTATTACTACCGGACGCCCGCGACTTCATTCGCTTGGAATTAGTAGCCTATGTCCGTCAGGGATAGTGTGGCTTTCTATTAGTGAAATAATTTTAGAATCGGTTCAATAGTTCCAAAATTATACAATTTTTATGATCAAGTGAAAAATTAAAATGCTGGTTACAAATACCTAATGGTTACAAAACAATAATTATCTACACACATATCATAAATGCTCAATAACGCGTTCAAAAACCATAGAAAATGACCAGCATTATTACAACCAATGTTATTATAAGAATTTTCTTGTCTGTGGTAGTAGGTAAATTAGTTATTTATTGGGTAGTATTTCTTAGTAGTCTGTGTTTATTAGTGATCACATTACCGATATCTCTGACGTTATGAATTTAAATTTGGAACAGCTGTCAAAATTCAAGTCGGTCTCTATTCTAGTATCCATAGATATTAAAACAGTTATCGATACGAAACGTTAACTCAGTATGGTTTTTTAATTTAAACGCATGACATTTGATCTCGAGTGACATGACAATAGGGACTTCATTCGTTTGTCTATGATAAAAAAAAAAAAACGTTCGTCTTAACGGATAGATCGAATTGCCGCCGTACTTGTTAACACTCGGTTGTTGGTTTTTTCTGTTACGGTTTTTTGCAGATATGATATGAGGGTATGATATGTGTAGATAAAGTAATGTACGCAACTGTATAAAATTAGGCATTAAAACTCGCTAACGCTCGTTTCATAAAACCACACTCGTGTTTTAAGGCCTCTCATTATATGTATAGCAGTTGCATAAAATACTATTAAACACAACAATAACATTAAAACATTTTCAAAACATTATAGCATTTTAGGCAAAATACTTTAATTTAACAGACCTTAATACTTCCTTAATCGATTGCCACTAAAAGAGAAGGTTACGTTTTTAGATGCCGTAGCATTACCATGAGCTATTCAGTTAGGGAGAACATCGTGAAGAAGCCTGCTAAGGAAATTAATGGCGTGTACAACGTCATGAAGTTTTGCGTTGTGAGAGAAAGCCTGTGCCCAGCAGTGGGAATTAAATAGACTGCAGACATCTCTCTTATGAATATGAATAGTTATTTGATATCGGAAACTAATCAATTCTCTAGTATTAGTAACCTTTTCAACGCATTGATAAGGCAAGGATTACGTGTTCAATAAGAGGAAAACCTTTTTCCTTTCATAATTTCCTACAAAGAGGATGTTCGATGAAATATCGGGGTTATTAGCTAGGAAATTGATTCCCTTGCAAGTATTTATTTGTATGCGTAAAATTAAATTTGCATTTATTTATAAACAGTGTTCAAGTAAGTATAAGTGAGTTTTTGCAAGGTTTTTGCAGTTTAAGATGATTAAAACAAGAATGTTTTTCTACTACCTTGTTAAAAAAATCCAGATCATACTAAAAACGCGAATATTTTAAAACTGATACGAAATTACGTCTAAATACCGGAATGATTGAAAATCAAAGTTGTTTTTATCCAGTTTAACTACATTAAAACACTTTCTTTGCGGTTCCGTACCTCTATAGGAAAAACGGAACCCTTATAGGATAACTTTGTTGTCCGTCTGTCTGTCTGTCTGTCTGTCAAGACCCTTTTTGTCAGGAACGCGTGGAGGTATCAAGTTGAATTCATATCAAATACATACTCAAATCTGTAGTTTTTTTGGAGCCGTGAAAAAATCAAAGTTCTAAGTCAACGCAATCAAAAGATACGATCGATTATGCTGCATGTCTCATACATTTGCAAGGCACTTAAAAACCTATGGGGTACTTTCCGTTGACCTAGAATTATGGAATAGAAGCACGGTCTCACAGCACAAATAAAATTATAAATCCGAAAACAGTAAATTTGTAGTTACGTTGGTAAGGAACCCTCGGTGCGCGAGTCCGACTAGCACTTGACCGGTTTTTTTCATATCAATAAAACAACCAAAAGCTTCTAAGCAACACCCTTATCACTCAAAAAGCTTGTTAAACATGTTTACATCAAAAAATTCGAGAATTTACTGACTTAAAAATGGGTTAAAAAAGTTGAATATGAAATGCTACCACTATTAACTTGCTTTAAAGTACTCAGTACCACTACCATGAGTTTCTATCGAAAATTCGTATTACGTTACTACAGTCGACAGCGATTATATACGCTCTCATTCGTCAGTGAAAGAGTTAACCACAGTCGATACGGTATTTTGCGATAACACGTGTCCAATTTGTGACTCATGGTACCAATATTCTACGGCAACAGCTACAAAACTTTAGTCACTAGCGCTTTGATTTCGATAGGTAATTTACCGGTGGACTCATACTACCGATTTTATGTTCTCTAAGTGAGCGTTAGAGGCGCTGCACAATTCCCCATACAAATAGTTTACGCCGTCGCTAGAGAGTACGGTTAGGTACGGTTAGACTCGCTGTACTCATGGTAAGGGTACTGGTTCATTCACATACGGAACGGGGCCGATAGCGCTCGAGCGAAAAATGTCGGAAACCCTAAAAGCTTCCGATTGTTACAACGCCTCCGATTGGAGTGAGTGCTCTCATGCAGCCAATGAGAGGCCGCGAATTAGAGTTATTGAACGCCGGATCGTTCAGGGGTGACACAAATTCCTAGGGTTGGATAAGACAAGGCAAGACTATTACCCTTTATTGAATAGCACACAGAAAATAGTGCACAAAAATTCTACTTTTAAATAACTATTAACATAAACAATGTATTAATAAAAATAAAATAATTTGACAGTCTGATAGTATGATTCGCCAACAATACGACTAAAGTAAGTGTGTAAGTGTGTAGTGTGTGAATATAAGTGTGTAATATCCTTTTAGGGATAATAAATACTTGTACTCGTTCTACTAGATATGATGTAAATGAAAATCAAGGTAAGGTATCTAAGCATAGGTAGCGCAGAGAACGCCATGGGCCTTTTTTTATAAATAGGAAGGCAAACAAGCAAGTGGGCCTGATGGTAAGTGATCACCGCCTGTAAACACCCGCAATACCAAGAAGCAGATGCGCTGCCAACCTAGAGTGCTAAGATGAAATACCTCTTGTGCCAGTAATAAAACCGGCTAAAGTTCACTTTATTTACTTTTTTAATACTTAAGCGAAATACATACATTGCAAATAATACGGTTCTTAAAGGTATATAGCGATTAGCTCTTCCACGTCGCGGTATAAATCTCTCTGAAATGCTGAGCGGCAGCCAAATTTATACAAATACACAGAAAAATAAACTCAATTCATAATTTCATCAGCGCGCATGTTAACGGCTTTTGCCAAATCACACAGTTTTTCTGCAGTAACACAACGCTAACGATGATCCTGATACCTATGATTGGCGATACCTTTGGGTTATCGTCAATTCGCCATTTATGTTTCCACATCTAATGTGTTAATGTGGCGAAACTGGCAAACGCAAGGCACTGAATGCTGATGTTGTAGGTTCGAGTCCTGCCTTTGCCTTAAGTTTTCTTTGTGTTGTCATTATATAACATTTTAATTTCCACATCTTGTCTCGAGCATACAGCTTTCGCGACTCCACTCTGACCGGTCGGCTAAGGCAAGCCAGACGTGAGGATCTGTCCCTCGTCAAGATTCACTCCTCCCGGCCGCAGCGGGCCTAACATGACAGCCCAGGTTTAGTTTAACCCCTCCCTGTGTCTCTGTCTAACTAGTGTCATAAGAAAGAGACGCAGATAGAGATAAACTAAACTTGGCCAATCATGTTAGGGCCACAGGGGCAAGAGGGAAGTGAGGAACAGGAGCCTCCCTGAGAGCACTCTGGCACATGGGTTCGCTAATCGCCAACAGCTCGCCATAAGCTGCTCTGCGTTATTATTATAATTATATGCTTCCCTATGTTTCTCTTTGGGTTAGGCAGTTACCACAGAACGCCATATGCTCCGTTCCTGGCATATTTCTCTTGTTTCCTTCACACACATTTTTTCTTCATACATGCTCCAATAATATATAATTATACATTGTAGCATGATTATGTTTTGAAATAGTATACGTACTGTTTTCAAAATGTCAACTATATTACCGTTACGTTGCGTACGCACAATTTTCATATACTAAGCAGTAAAATGTTATATGTTGACGTGTCTTCAGCATTATTAATGTTTCACAGGGATTTCAGCCGGTGAAGTTTAGCACTGATATTGCTCTTTTTTGCGTAGAAGCATGATGTTTTATATGAATATTCACTATTTACAGCTTTTAGAAAAAAATATTCAGTGTTTGACGCTCTTATATGTATATAAATAAACTTATAGGCATAGAAGTTATTAATATCAGGTAGGTTTTGGGGCACCTCATAAAATCTCTTTCATTTTATTTTACATTAAGCACCAGGTATTTTATGAAATAACATAATTACATTTCTAACTGTGTTTTTACGACTGAAACTTGTCAAAAATAGAATTTGTTGTTAGTTAGTTTAACCGGTTAAGTGCAAATCGCAGTCGTATATCGCATGGTTTAAGATTGCTTTTACTGCCTTGCACCTATTTCATTGTCCAGTACAAAAATCTAAAAAAAAATGCAATTAAAATATTTAAACCTTTTAAATCGGACCTTAAATAATGGTAACTGAGATTTACGTACACACCTAAACACACGCGTGCGCACACACACACACACACACACATACATACACACACACACACACACACACACACACACACACACACACACACACACACAAACACACACGCATACGTACGCACTCAAGCTTCAACCAATTTAAATTTTTGTGTATAATATTTTAAAATAAACATAACTAATGAAACACTCATTAAACTGAAACTGGTCGATTAACCATCAGCACAATAGCATTAAACTTGCAATAAATAGCTAATAATAGTACAATGATTGGAAACGAATACAGGATGTTGCTTGTGGGGGGTATAGATTATTTTTGGCATAATTTTCGCAATTAACGCCTTCCGTACATTTCGAGAGGCAATTTGCTTTGTTTTTCTATTAACTAGTGACATGTGAAAATGTGTCAGGCAGGATGTTTTTGGCTGAATTTAAATAAAATAGTTAAATCACTGCTTCATATGCATCTTTTCTTTATCTTTCTTCTTCTTTATCGTGTTACATAGTATAAAAAGAAGTCGCTATCTGATCTGTTCCTGTTCGTCTTCATCGTATCTTTGGCGGCTTACTTCTAAACCACGCAACGCGTGGATTATGAAAGGTTCTTATGTGCAATACATTCTAGTTTCATTGATTCTGACTCCAAATGAATAAGGCTTCTTTATTTTAGCAGCTTTGATATATCAGTAAATACAGTAGGCAAAAGAAAGAACAATCGGAAAAGAAATTAGTTATTCTGCAATATATTGACAACAATGTTACAGCGGTTGCTAAGACAGCTCTTGTCAGCCTCTCCAACGAAGAGGTTCTTCATCTGGTGCAGCGCGAAGGTGCGTTAGCATTAAAGGCAAAGTATTTACAGTGACCACCGCCACAAATTAACACACGTGCGCAGCTGGGGCGGGTAGCTAGTTTGCAACAAAACAATGTAAACTGTTGATATAGCAACGGCGAATATCGGATTCTCGACATTTCGTGCCATTTTCGGGCCTGAATGGCCTGATGTTCACGGGCGGACCCTTAGAACATAGAATTTCTTTCTATGATCTGAGGGCAGACTATCACGAATCTGTAGGACGAGCCGTAACTCGATACCTAGCTCAGTACGTCTCTCTTTAACTAGTCTAGTACGAGAGAAACGCAGTGAGTTACGTAGTTAAGATTAGTGTTTAGGTGCTCTTATGAGACTTAAAAAGAGCCGGAAACGTCGGCAGTCAAATTCATTGCAATAATAAGAAAGAAATAATTAAAACATTATTTCTTTTATTTGATGTCTACAACCCAAGTACCATAACAAGCTGTATAAAAGCTGTATTTGTGTTTATTTTTATACATAAAGCTGCATATTGAGGCTGTTTAAATGATATATAAGCGCTTATACAGCCCTTATATGTGCGAAAAGGACCCACGTTATACTTAACTTTTTAGACTTAAGTCGCATAGATGGGAAATCTTCATTTCTCAGATTTTTTATATATTTATTTATTCGCAATGCATTTCTTAGTTTCTTTGTTCTCTATAACTAATGAATTCTAAAAAGTCATTCTCTTTACTGGAATTATATCTGATTTGTCGGGTCATCAATGAAGGTCTATTATGTTATTCACTCGCAAACTTTTAACGAGAAAAGTTGAACAAAATGTCAACTTTTTAGAAGCAAAATGACTTTATTGGATGAAAAAGTATTAATTTTGAATTTAAGACAAGTTAAAGTACAATCCGGATTAAAGTTCAACGCTTTGAGATTGACATGTATAAACCTACCTATTTTTTTTCTGTGTTGTATTAACAATAGATATGGCTTTTACCATTTGGTTAAACAAAGTTCATTGCGTTTGTTTTTACACATACACAAGAAAATAAATTCAAATAACTATTTTGATGGTCTTATATTCTTTTGCAGCTGAACTACTGAACAGAAATTGGATATTTGTATGATGAAAAAAATACCGAAAAAAGACATTGTAAATTTTGACACTGAAAAGAAAGTGGGTGTAAAACCGCGGGAAAATCCCCCTTTTTTTCATAAAAAGGCAAATGAGTACATGGATCGAATTTAATGGTAAGCAGCTGCGTAGAGGCTGGATTAGCGAGCAAGGTGGTTGTAGCGATCTGGACAATAATAAATGTAATACAGTTTTTTAACTATTTTGCCAGTCTGCCATATTGCCTTCTGGAGGAAGAGGGCTCGATATAGCAAGAATTAGAATATACCTGATGTTAACCGTTCTAATTCCGTAAGAAAGGCGAATCAATTCAGGGCCATACGGTCATGGTGAGCGTGGCGTCACCCATTATGTTTAGGTTTAAGGTAATTTTTTAGTTTTTAAGTTCAGGGCCCCACTGAAAATCAGCGCTGCTGCTTGCAGAAGCATATTATGCTGAGTGGGGTCCTTTTTAGCATCAACCGTGTTGTTTGTATCTGTATTCTTTGCTGAATTTAACATTTTCATTCTTTCTTTCCAATTGTTTTATTTTAGAAAATAAGACTGCATACGCTTTGTCTATAGAAAAACATAATGATTCTAAACCCCTCTGGTCAGGTCCTATCTAATTCTATAGCTCTCTAATCTTGCGGTCTGTCTTTATTATCGGGTAAGCCGGTCGTTACAGGGTGCGACACGGAATGGGCGTACTGCCGGGACTCAGATTGCAAGTAATGCATTGATTTAAGGACCATTATTGTTTAATTCACCCCACTTTCAAAGAAAGTGGCGTCATTTTAAAAATAAATTGCGTATTGTTTTGTTTCACTGGCAATTTTTTCAGTATCTAATGATAAAAGATAACAAAAGATTGAAGATAATTTATTGTTCTAAATGAGTTGTAACTCATAAATAAACGACGTCGTGTAAAATACAAATTCATATGATCCGTCATGTTGTGCTCAGATTTTTTTTCTCTAAATAAGTGCATTAATTTATGTCTTAGTGAATTCAATTTAGTTTCATGAATATGAATATGTAAGAAAATGGTTATTGTATTTTTTTTCTCTCCACATCTAATTTAAGAACCATTTAACCCTTTACACCCGAGAGAAACGAATGTTTAAAAGAATTGAATAACAGTGTATAAGTGTATTAATACTTCATAAAGAGTCTAGGAAAAATCACGAAAAAAATCCTGGCTTAGCTGATCTTCCACAATCAGACCCTCACGTTCGTGTGGCTCAGGAATAATATGTAACTCGCATGTTCGTAAATGTCATGACGTTATTGCGCGGATATGTTAAAATTTAAATGTTATTTGCAGAAATCAATGAAATAAAACTAGATTTAAAAATATATCAAAGTTTCTTTTGTTTTTTCATAGTTTAGGCACTAAATCACAACGTTTCCTTAGACAACATTACAAATTAATCAACATAATTGTTGTAACAACAAAAACGCTAATTGAGATCAAATAAATGAGATCGTAATTCAAGTATACGTGTTTCCATATAATTATTGCTTATGATACAATCTAAAGCAGTTTTTATATCTTGATATGTATAAATATACGTCGCTCTTTTCGCATTTAATCTTTGGACGGCCACTACACTTTTCCATAGATCTTCAATTTCGGAGAGATTTCTATTTGCAAGCAGATCTTCTATAAGTTTGTCGCTTAATGGAGCCCCTAAAAGAAGCATAACATCCCAGTAAGTAAGCCAGGCGTGTAAGGAAATAAGTAATACCTACTGAGCCAACGTCACAGGACGCAACCTACACTGCACGATCGTGAGAGTTCAATATTACTCTACGCAACCGAAATCACACGACCGTGATAGTTAAAATTTGAAGGCAAATTGCATACATTTATTTTACCCATATTAACACAGAATATTCAAAACGTGTGTCACACACAGTATTTTTTGCAATTAGGTAGTGAATCACAAACATATTTCATTATATTTGTAAAAAAAAAATCACTTACGTGAGCGAGCTCCACGCTCGAAGAACGCAGCCATCTACCCAAGCGATGTCGACTGGGCTGACATGTCCCGACGCGTACGCATGAACCTTACCTATTTTTTCTCGTATTCTAGGATAGCCGCACGATCTATCGGCATCGGTTGCGTTCGCAAAAGTAGTTTGACATACGCGGAACATTTTTTAAAAGTTAACAGTCACGATTGTTTCAAGCCGAGTGTAAAGGGGAGAAGTCAGTTTTCCATAATTGGCAATATAAAAGAAATTATAACATACATCTTAAAAGGCGCTTCAAACAAGAAATATACTATTACCAGTGGTCCTTACATAATCAGCCAAGTTTTATTTATCTCTAAGGACGTCCCTTTCTTAAAACAGTAAACTAATTTGTAAATTTGTAAACTAGTTTGATAGAGACGCAGTGAGGGATAAGTTAAGCCCGAACCATGTTACGGCCACTACTTGTAATAGTAGGTTTTATAACTGTTGCGAACGCATCCAAAACGTCAACGGCCGCGAGAGTCAAACTTCGATGGTAATCGGAGCTTTAACGTATTTTTGACATTCCGTTTGGAACGAATAACGACACCATTTTGCGCTTTGATCCTTTTCTTAATAAATTACTGTACATTTTGATTTTAAATACATATATTATTCATTGAAGCTAAAACCTAGGGCATCTCTTCATCTTATCAAGGAACCTAGAGCGAAAACAATAACTTCCTGTAAAATTAGAACTGAAATCACGTGTAAATCAGAAACACTAATTTTGCATACAAAATGTTGATGCTTTTAAAAGCAATAACGTTAATTTCACTCAGCAAAATTCCTCAGACAGCTGAAAGAATTTCATAATCAAATTGCAGGAAGCAGTAACTTTTCACAGTAGCTATTCATTGAACGCGTCTCATTATTTTTAATGCGGCGACCTCATAAAGTTCCCCAAGTCCAATAAAAACTTACTATATTTAACAGAAAGCTGGCTTTAGCTGTGATCCGTGACAGCCTACTTTGTGCTTGGGCAAATGTAGTTTTACAATTAAGCTATGTTTTAACTCATGGCTATGCGCAAAAGAAAATAGATTCACACTTTTTTTGACTGTTTTTTTACCATTTTTTACTGATATAGATAATTCGTCTATAATTAAATTGAATATTTTTTTTTTTATCATCAGTTTATGCCCGCTACTTCATTGGCGTAGTTTTTGATTACATACTAGTACCATAAAGTATATGATACTACTATGCGTACGTAATACGTAGTATTAATTGATTCAGGCTTTATTTTGCAAAAGTCTAAATATCAAGAAATTTGAATAAATTACCATGCTACTCCACGAAACCAGTGTCGTACCACGTGCAAAACAGCTGCGATGGTCGTACCGCTTAAAATCCTGATGATGCTTCGTGAAGAGTTGATACTTATTATTGGGTATGTTTTCATCAACGAAGTATGGTTTAAAAAGTAAGTAATATTTTTGTATTTTTAATAAACTTCTATCTAATGATGGGAATAAAATTGGAACAGGCCGATGTCTGTACATAATAGATAATCATACTTAAGAAACAAAAAAGAGGTCTTTATACGAACAATAGAAGCCAAATCAATTATCTTTAAAAAATGTGTCTGTCTGTCAGTCTGATGTATGTATGTTAACGTACGCGCATCAATAACTGTCCCAATTGGATGAGGGTTTCACAGGTATATCGGTAAAGGTTTAACTTAAAATCTGGCGCATATTTCATCTCGATACGACGCCTAGAAACCGAGTTATTTTCAACCAGGAAGAAAAGTACAAACACTTCTAATTTACTTGCATACCAGTAAAGTCTCGGGCAAGAGCTGGTTATAAATATCATACAAAATGTCAGTTGTTTTTAAACTTGTTACTAGCTTCTTAGTTTGGCCGGATATAACCCAGAACAGGGAGATGTGGAAGTCAACAGATGAGGTCTTTGCCCAGCAGTGGGACACTCAATAAGACTACTAAAAAAAATAATTTCTAATCTACATCTCTTGAAGGCTGGCATTGCGTTTTCAAGTCTTTTGATGGTGGAAGTATTAACCGTTTGCATGTTTACCTTCTTTATCTATATCTACACTAATATAATAAACAGGTAAACTTTGTTTGTGTGTATGTAGGGGGTAATCTCAAAAACTACGGAACCGATTTCAAAAATTCTTTCACGGATAGAAAGCTACACCATCCCTGACGGACATAGGCTACTAATTCCACGCAAGAAAGGCACAGGTGTCCGTATTGAAAAAAATTGTGACATTTACCGATAACATGGGAACCCTGAAAACCGTTTTCATGTCAGCAATACGCACAACCGATGCTTATATCAGCTATTGATTCCAAACGGCACGCGATCTAAACATTTCGACGATAATTTTGTTGACGTGCGATATTTTTATAATTAGAGGTCTGACGTTATTTTCAAAGTTAATTTAAAAAGTGTTTTACTCGTCGGATATACCTATTGTTGGTTATTTTTAACAACAGGAAACTTCTAAACTGTGAAAAGTAAAACATGATAAGTATTCAAAATTGGGTCGATAGCTCGATGTCACTGACCTGTAAGTAATGGACTTCTAGTCAGCTTTTAAAATATGGCCGCATCAAAAGTCGAACTTTTAGTACAACACGTCGGACCGACGGTGTTGCTGTCAATAACTATTATTTTCTAAAAAATCTATTTGCAACGAAACTTACTAAATTATTATTTTATGCAGTTAATCGTAAAGTTGTAAATCCAATGATAATAAATGGTAATAATTTGCATTTGTAACATTGGCGTCAACCTGTATTCTTATGTCGGTCCGTTTTGCTGTTGGTCGATGAGGTCTGAAAAGAAAGCATCTAATGACATAATTGAAAAGAAAGATTTATGAAAGTCTTTTGATTGCGTTTTTGTAGTAACGCATTGGAATTTGTAAACACATTTATTTTATACACTTATTTATTTTATTATATTTAGTATAAAAATGGTTAGACTCCGAATTCATTTGTTTGCGCTCAAATAGGTTCGTTATCAGGTCATTTAACTCTGTATAGTAAATTTCACAGGTCTCCGTCTCTCTTCGATTTGGACTTTAGACAGACGAGCAGATACTCGGATACAGATGGACAAAACCCAGAGTGGATCTTTTATATAAGCCTCATAGGATCCACTCTCGTTAAAATAACAGATCTCTTCGATAAAAAAACAGAGCGCTTGCAGCAATTGTTTTATAAGAGGTCTGTTTTTTTATTGGATGTACGGAACTCTTAAAAGGAAAAATAGTATGGAAAGTGTGGAAAGAGAAAAAAACTGGATCAAAGAAGACCTAAATATATCAATAGAAGAGTTTTTTTTATATAAAATAGAAAGTCAAACAAGCAAATGGATCACCTGATGGTAAGTGATCACCACAGCTTATAGACATCCGCAAAGGCAATGAGATGGCAAGAAGGTCCAATTTCTGACAGATTGAAGAATATTAGCGATCATGCGCCATTTAATGCTACCAAATTATGTCGCCTCTTAAAAACGGTATGTTATTATTCCTGAAATCTGATAAATTTGAATTAACACTGTTCGTACTTTACAATAGAAAGCATATAATTTCTTACGACACAAACACACTTTGGCAAATTGACACACGTGCATCATCATTAAATACGTGATTACGTAACCACTTCATTACCATTTTAAGCATTTTCAAGCATCCCGAACACATTAACCGTAACTTGACACAAAAAGCCACTTCCGTAACTGCTAAAATGGGATACGCCGACTCTGTTGATTCTGGCTTATCGTCCGCGTACACTCCAATCCAAAATTATAAATACGTCATAAGGATAAGACGCAGCTTACTGTACTTTGACGGCAAGGACGCCACTTTGATTACTTATAATCCTTTATTATGTGACTTCAGAAACTTTCTTCCCACTGTAATCCTTAATGAGTTACTTGAATGGAATTTGGGAAATAAAATTTAAATTGTTGATTATCGACTTTAGTAACTCAACTGTTTCGTTTAATATTTATGTAATCATGATGAACACAATACCAAAATACCTTTTACCTAATAGAGATATTAGAAAAAGTATTTAATTAAAGTATTACCAGTGTTAGTGTAAAAAAAAAATTGACCGATGCACTGCGGTTTACTGCAGTATTATATATGGTCCTATTTGGCACTGTTTTTTTTGTAACTTTAATCTTTATTTTTAATGTCCTGTGTCGAATTTTGTGTTAACATTTGTTTTTGTTTGTTTTTAACAAAGACGATAATGACGTGAACATATATAAACAAATAATAGAAAACAAAAAATGATAATGGCAAAAACGAAAAACTTTTTCATCTTAGCCCTCTATGTTGGCATCGCATTTGCAATTTCTTTGGTGTTGCGGGGCTTACCACTTGCTTGTTTGCCTTCCTATTTCATAAAAAAAACAATAACATGGTGTATTATGAAATAAATTCCGGAAAAGAGCATTGAATCTCATATTTGGTTTCCAAAAGTATTTTCATTTGTTTTACTAAATTAAACTGTCCTACTGAGTAGGGATAAAAGAATATAAAGTGTTTTGCGTTCAGGCGGAAATTCAAAAGAGCATTTTATTTCGGAAGTATTTTTTTATTTAAATAATATCGCTTGTTTTCATTGACTGGCAGTTTAATTCCAGTTAAACCCGTATCTTTACCGTGTTTCGGCTGGAATTGCAGTGCGAACGGCAAAATAAAAGTCAATTGTGGTTTTTTGTGTTAACGTTAAAAGAGCATTTTAATTAAGTGTCTACTAGTTGCTGCTAGTTATGTTTTTGTAAATTTATACAATATAAATATTTCAGGAATTCAGTTCGGCTGTCAGCGGAAATTTTTGTTATATTTTTGTAAATTTATACAATTTAAATATTTCAAGAATTTAATTTGGCAGTCAGCGAAAATTCCAAAGTAAATAAAATTTTGTGCTATACATTACTGCGTTTAGATAGAAGGCCAAGTATCCGTAATAGACAGAACCGGCAATGGATATCAAAAATTATCTCCATCCACTAATGCTAAGTGGCAAACTTTAATTAGGTTTTTGTACTGTTTGTATACCTAAAAATTAATACTAAAATTTCCCAATTTCATACTCGTAATATCATCATCATCATCATCATCATCTCAGCCACAAAAAGTCCACTGTTGGACATAGGCCTCCTCCATGGATTTCCAAAGTGGCCGGTTGGAAGCAGCATGCAACCAGCGCCTTCCTGCCACCTGTATGAGGTCATCGGACCATCTTGTGGCTGGTCGTCCTACGCTGCGCTTGCCAATACGCGGCCGCCATTCGAGAACTTACTCGTAATATATTAACTAAAAACTATTAACATTTTTTTTATGTGAACAATCCAAATTTAGTCAGTAAGGGGAAGACATATAGAAATAAATAAACGGATCACTCACGTATTATTTAAAGTCGATTTGTCGCTCGACATGTTTCGGACCAGGGCCAAATTTCATAAACGCGACAGGCGACAAATAACAGTAACAATTCGGTATACATTGCTTGCCCACTATGATGTTAATGTCTGTAAGTCTGTAGCGTTACTTGTCGACACAGTAATGCACGGCGAATTGTCACTGTGGCCTGTCGCCTGTCTCTTTTAAGAAATCGGGCCCTATTCGTGGTCCTAACTCATAGGCGCTCGCGGCCGCGGCTCGACAAAGACACAATATGGTTTTGAATTTATGGGGAAGACCAAAATCGTCGCTATGGTTTTAAGAGCACCCTATCTCTTATAATGTCGGATTTCCCTACTGAGCCATTTGGTTTTCACACTGTATCGACATGATACTATATGTTACCAGAGTTTTATCCGTATTTTAACTATAATCTGCTTAAAGGAATGCTTTACGTCCCATCGAAGCTCTTTTTGACGTAAAATTTAATCACTAGAAGTAGCTAATACAAAATTAATTTTAGCCGCGTCGTTTACAGTACAAAGAGCAACAAATGACTTCATTGTCGTATAAAATTTAATTCCTTTCAGATCCATTAGCGGTTAACAAAGAATGTCCTTTTTTTAATTTTTCCATTCACTGCGCTTTTTACAACTTAAGTAACTCTTCGATTTTTATTGAACCTTTCAAAATTCATGTTATGTAAATGTATTTGAGTAATTTCGTGAAGTTTGCCCCCCGGTTATTAAGTGTACGCTTTAATTAGTTTAAGCGCTTCAGTAATTCGGATGTATTCCATTTTCTGACCTTTTCTAGGTAATATTCAAATTCCTTTAAAGTTTTTTTTCCCTTTTTTTGGCTTCAGAATCAGCAATAAATAATATGTGCGTGTAATGCTGTTGCTGCTGCTAATATTTTTCCCTATTTTGTGACCAGTCAATATTTAGCCACACGCTGAAATGGACTAAGCATGGTTCCTTTTTTAAATTTATGTGGTAATATCCCTATGCAGTAGCGACTACTTCTATCGCTGATACTACTTCACAACGGTATTTTAAGAGAGTGAGGTTAATACGAGAATCCCATTAGTAGCGCTACCATCAGCTAACTACAGTCTGACTCTACTACCGCTTTATCTGCTTTATTAAAGCTTTTTTTTTATATACAACATAGGACGGCAAACAAGCAAGTGGGTCACCTGATGGTAAGTGATCACCACCGCCTATAGACACCTGCAACAACAAAGAGAGTGCAGATGCGTTGCCAACCCAGAGGGCTAAGATGGAATACCTCTTGTGCCAGTAATTACACCGGCTGTCTTGCTCTCCACGCCGGAACACAACAGTGCAAGCACTATTGCTTAGCGGAAGGATTAGCGAGCAAGATGGTGGTAGCTATCCGGACGGACCTTGCACAAGGTCCTACCACCCGCAAAATTTAATGTTGTTATGTGACTGCCTTTTTTTTTAAGGACGTGCGCTGGTAGCCTCAGACGGCTTTGTCAGCTTACCTGAGCAACCAGAAGGTCGCTCAGCAAGGGGAGTATTACTTAGCATGCCAAAGGGTGCTCCTATTGAGCCGACCTCGGACTTTAGACGCTAAGGGAGAATTTCTAGCAAATTATTTTTATGCTACGGTCGGTTCGGAAAGACTAACGTTAAGACTGACATTAAGACTGACTGAGAAGAACCGCAAAGAAACTCAGTCAGTTTGTTGACGAATAGGAGAGATGTGTGACTGACTGTCCCATGCCAGTCGATGGAACGGATTTTGAACTAACCTTTCGTACTTTCAATTGTTTTCGCGCATGGTTGTTCTATCGTCTAATTAACAAATAGTGCGTCGGCGTTCTTGTTCTTATTGTGGGCGTCCTAATTCGGATCCGATATTCGCCAAACGAAAGCAATCCTACGCAACCTACGCAACGCTGAATGTAAGTACCTCAATGTCTTATTGTGGCTTGATTAGACGTCATATCTTTGATCATTTAAGCGATGCTGCGAAACAACAAATATGATGGGCTTTTTTGGTTACGATTTATAGGTAACAGCTTTTTGAATAAATGATTCATCGCTGAGTGATTTAAATTGACAAACCGATATAAGTACTACATTTTAATAATATGTTTCTTATACTTACCAACTTAAAAACACTTTTTGGTTATCGTATTGTCAAGCTCCAGGCCTATAACATTAACAGTTGCAAATGCGTATGAATATTTTGTACGCGATTAAAAAAAATGACCCTTTTTTGGATTACTTACAATTTTTGATCCAGTACTCGGAAAACCATCAAATAACAGATACCGTAATATTAATTTACGAAAACCACTGTGTACTACTCTTAAAGATGGATTAATTGAAAGTCGCAAGCAAAACTACATGATAGTGTAGGTATGTAAGTTATACAAATAGAGTTTTGTAATTCACATTTAAATTTAACTTTATAAACTGATAGGAGATCACCCACGCAACTGATAATAACTTTTCATTTAGATTTATTCATGTTAGAAAGTTATTAGCTTATCCTCGCTACTTTATCTGCGTAGATTATATACTATCTTCTACCCCCTGTTTTAACACCCCTAATGATCGAATTTTCATAAACCTTTTATTAGTGCTCTTCTGCTCACCCTACGGAATACATGTTCCAAATTTGAAGTCTCTAGATAGAGGTTTAGGCGTTTCGTTCTCTATCAGCCAATCACGGAAGCCATTTCGTTTTCCGTACGTTTTTCTCGCTTTTTTAATTCGTGGTACACTTTGACCTTTATCACAGATTTGTTAGGCGAGGTTATTACATTAGAGCTACTGCCATCTAACGTCCTTAACCCCTGCAGGGAAACCAAACCGAAAAGATAATGCACATTCATATGTCTAGGGGTTTTTTAGGATAATTTTCCACCGTAAGAGCGTTTGTTACTAGAGTACTTAAGTAATGTATGTAAATGAGTTAGCAAAACTTATTGGTACATAGTGCAAGCTGGGGATTGTACTCTGTATCCTGTATCTCATGATCACGAGTCCTCCACTTTAGCCACTAGACTACCACCGCTCTGCAACTCCTGGAAGCCTTTATACGGCTTCGTTATCTTTACATAGTACAAAACTTAGTCTATTTCCGTTCCTGTTTGTTTTCATCTAATATTCGGCTGAAAAGTTCTATGAACATTACATACTTATTATACGTGGGACTCTAGTATAATGTTCAAAAAAAATAATACTCTATACCTGCCCACATCTACAAGTGAAATGCTATTAGGAACGAATTGTATCTCTTGTCACGCGACTTCTTCCAAACCGCGCCATCGTTTTCTGCAAAGCCAGTAATTTCTTTCAATCGATTTCCTTGGCTTCATTACTTCGCTCGTTGGCCATTTTTCAGCCGCTTAGCACTGGCAACCCTCTCACAAATATCTTAAACAAATTTATTCAAGCTGAGGCTGTTTTGTTTGTTCGCCGTAAATACGTTTGTATTAACGCCTTCGTTCCCTTTGACTTGTATATTCTCTGGTATTTAGAAAAGGTGTTTGATATTGCTAAAGGATTGATTCTTGAATGCTCCGTGAATTATTTAAAATCATGTACGAAAGGCGTTTAGCGAAAGGGTTTTTGGGATGAATGTGTCAGAATGCGCACCCCAATCTTTATGTAACCTGTTTTATAGCGATAGCATAATGATTAAATTTAATTAATTTTCAGGTTTCTGACAATTATCCTGAACTGAAATTAAGTGTTTAACTTTCCGAGAAATAGGAGAACAATTTACCTATTAAAAAACATTTTAGCTTTCCAATATACCGCGTCCAACATTCTGTCAAACGTAAAAGGTATATACCCCCCCCCCCAACCCCACCCCTGTTCCTGTGCCAATGCTCGGCTCTATCAATTTTGTTAAGTTAACTTAACAACTTGTTTTTTTTTTAGTTTAAATTTTCGGTACCGACGCTGTATAGTGTGAACTTGATTTATGTTACCTTATATAATATCTATTACAATCGGGTTGCCCATGTAGTTAGTAGTCCTGTCGGTCCGGTTTCCTTGTAAGTCAGGTTTACGAAGGTCAGATGGCAGTTGTTCAAATGCGGGTGGTAGGACTTTGTGCAAGGTCCGGTCCGGATTGCTACCACCATCTTGCTCGCTAATCCCGCCGCTAAGCAGCAGTGCTTGCACTGTTGTGTTCCGGCGTGGAGAGCAAGACAGCCGGTGTAATTACTGGCACAAGAGGCATTTCATCTTAGCCCTCTGGGTTGACAACGCAAATGCAATCTCTTTGGTATTGCGGGTGTCTACATATAGGCGGTGGTGAACACTTACCATCAGGTGACCCATTGCTTGTTTGCTTTCCTATTTAATAAAAAAAAATGTAACAACCTGCCCTGCTAAATCTGGAATCATGGTTACAGCGTACCCCAAATTAAGAAACGTGAAAAAGCACTAGGAGTACGAATATTTTCACAGGCGATACGACAACACATAAATTGCATTAAAGAATTGATATTAGTTGCAAAAACTGCAGTCTGACATTGATGGAGTGCCTACAAACTAGCGTGACAGCGAGTTGCGCCATGCGTTCGGGTTAACAGGGTATGGCCTAGTTTGTCGCCTTTTGAAGGCTTCCGTCATTCATTTTTGTGGCAAAAAATCTGTTACGCTGGAATGCGCTTGTTCTTCCGGACGTTTTTTAAACCATTCCGTTGTTATCCATTAAGCTGAAGTTCCGAATGTATCATTTGCCATACGTATTGAGCCATAATCGTTTTTTACACCATATTTTTTTCATATTTGGGTTATTCGAAAAATTGTAACAAACTCATTGTGATGGGTTTGTTTTATAATATTCGTGTAAGGTTAAGGCTTTCGAAAGAAAAACGAAGTGTGATTAAAAAACACCTAGTCTACGAGGAGTCAGTATTTATCATTCCCTGATGTTATTAAATTCAACTGAAACCAACGTGAACTAAATTATAAATATCTTGGGTTAATATTATTATACAAACCTAAGCTAATATGTATGAATGTATGTATGTATTACAGGACAAAATAGATGTACCTAGGCAAATTTATCCCTTCAAGCGTGTGGCTTAACAGATATACCTATTTATATAGCTGTCTATGTCTCTGGTACATTCTTATTCATCATACAAATATGTATGCTCCTATTGGAATTCAAAGCCGAGACCTTTAGCTTCGCTATCCGGGTCACTAAGCACTTGACTATCTGACTGTTAGACCTGCACGACCTTTATAACCTGATATCTCTCAGATTTCAATAATATTAACAACAGATAAGCTCATAACTCTGAAGTTATGAGCTTAACTGTTCTCAAGATTATTGAGACCTAAGAGCCCTAAGATAGGTTGTCAAAGAAACCGCATCCTATTTTGCTTTGTCTTTGACGTTTAGTTTATGATTTAATCGCTTTTATGCTAGGTTTACACGAGCTTAGTATCTAATGCTTAGTACTGGTCACTTGCACCCTTATTCATAAAAATTTAACAATCTTTTTAAGCTAACAAATGTTTTGTGCCTTTCATTTGAGGGCAAACGTCACAATGACAGATAAAGACATCAAACATGTTAACTAACAAACGTTAACGAAGCGTTTATGAATAAGGGGGTTAGACTGTAACCATGTGTATAGACGCATTATATACGGGCTCAGTATAAGGTAAAACAGCAAATACAAGTGATTAGAAGTCGATCTTGTTTACTAAGCGACAAGCGTCTTTCCGCAACTAAAAATCTGCTAATACTTGTCGCTTGTCGACTGGTGTCAAGTGCTTAGAGGCTGAAATCCATTGCGACGGATCTCGTTCTAATACTGTGCACCTAATTTTGTCGACACGCGTTAACTCACTACGTAACTCAGTGCGTCTCTCTCCTACTAGGATGGTTGGAACCAGACACACTGAGATACGTAGCGAGTAAAAGCGTATCGAGAAAATTCGTGCTAGGTCCACAGTTAGTTAGTTTAAGTAGGATCAGTGTGGCGGATGGCGGACTTACCATCAGGGGACCCACTTGCTCGTTTTCCTTCCTTTTTTATAAAAAAGAAGATGTAATGTGTAAACTGCTACATGACATATTTCATTTGAAGTGGCTAAGCATTAGCATTAACGACAAGTACTGACACCGTGTAAACTCGGCATTACCAACAGTTTTGACTGCTGGAATTTATTTTACTGCGTTAGGTCGCCAGCAAGCATGCAAGCAAGTTTGTCTTCAAGCGGGCACGCAAGCAGCTATGCAGACAAGCAAGCGTGAAAGCATGTATGCATTATAATGAGCTACTAAGGAATAAATCATGCCAATTAGCATTCAAGCGCGCATGCTAGCAAGTTCAAAAGATTATTAAAAACCATAAGACTTTATTTTTACATTATGATTTGTTTGAGTTTTATTGAACTTATTAAGGATTTGTGTTACCAAAAGATTTATTTAATTAGTGAAAATTTAAAATAGATAATGCTATAAGATTAAAACTACACACACATTGTTGAATGTGCATATTTTCACTGAAAACAAAGCTAATAAGTGACTATAACTATCGCATTTTACAGAAAGCACTAAACATTTTCAAGAAAATTTTAAAGGAAACGAATGATCTGCCACGCCTTTGATGGATTGGGAGAAATATGCTAAGAGGTTTGGTTCGCCGTGCGAATACTCCACTCTAAGAAAATTAAAATACGATGAAAGCATATTTTCGAATTGACGTTGAATTTCAAGGAAATGCTTCGGGATGTTGGTTTGAAATGTTTTACGCGAGACTTGAGAAGTATTGGGCCAGGGTAGTGAATGCAGAAGGAAAGTCTAGTGACTTTAATATAAGTAATCGGCTTAAACTTAAGAAGGCCACTTTGCTTGCTATTTCTATTAGCTTTTGCGCCAGCACTGCTCGCAAAGGGGTATTTTTTTCGGTATATCAATTTATTTATCATTTTCCATTGTTTCCGTGGATAGAACTCCATTTAGTGTAGACTTATTTAAATAGACAGACAAATACACCCATTTTAATTTTTTTATTGTTCTCATCATTCTTCTAGCGCTTGTTAAGTTTCTTTATTCGGGGTACACTTTCAAAGTCAAAGTCAATATATTATTTATATTCACATTAGGCTTACATGAAGCACTTACGAATGTTATAAAATTTACTGTGTCGGCCGAAACTCCCAAAAATTGCAAAACCTTCAATGTGAAAATTTTCCGAGAATTAGAAATTTTTCACTTGTATACGACTACAGCTTTATTAGATCTAAGAGTTTTTGTTGCGCTGAACGCGATTACTATTGCGGTAAATGTCAATTGAGTCCTGAGCCAGCTGCGTATTATGGCTTTTATTACCCCCATTAGAAAATTATATGTCTTTTCTCGCTGGCTTTTAAAGCCAACATAACTATGTTGCGATTCTGTTCCTCTAGCACTGTGGCAGCTTCCGCAATATTCTTATTGGTACTCTCAGCCTCCGTGTGTGAGAATGCTTCATGTATGTGATATTTCCAGTAAGTCTTTGCTTGCCTGCACTCGAGTGCACTTCGTATGAGTATGATAGATTAGCTGCCAAGCTACTTGTTGAAATATTGTTCTTTAATCGAGTGTACAGTTGCTGATTTGAGATGATATTACAGACTGACTATTGGAGCCAGAGTGCTCAAGTATTTTACTCATTCGTACAATCATCATAGATGTATCTGTACCTACCGTCGAAAAGATCAAGAATATATATATAGGATTAGAGCTCATTTACTTCTGCTGACTTCAGGGTGTTACTGGGTTTCTGTACCCAACAGGTGAAAAAGGGACGCTATTACAAAGCCTCTACTTTCCGTCTGTGCGTGCGTGTGTCACAAAGCTGTATCCTTTAAACCGTTTGTACTAAGGTAACCGTCCCAGTCCTAGACAGTGACCTAGTAATTGACGAGAAGAAACAGAAACATACGATTAAAAACTAAAGACAATGATGTCAACTGTCAACTACTGGTAAAAACAATGTCAAGCACTGGTACAGGGACCTTATATGTTTAAATTTGCAGTGTGTATAAATTACAGTTGCCGCTGTACCAACAAAATAAGGGGTCCCCATTAAACGTGTTTTTGATTATAACTCTATCTGTTGCAGAGTCTACTAATTTCGGCGTATTCGGTAGTAGTATATTATACGCTGATAAAGAATCATTTGTTTCAAGTTTCTTCTTCGTTCAGAGACATAATAATATGTCTATTTGTCTGCCAAACATAAAAATCCGTCCAGATGTTAATACGAGATTGTGTAATAAACATTTAAATATCCTAACATCATAAAATTAGTAAATGTATCGTTTTTGAAAAAACACATTTTCGTTTTTTCCCTTCATTTTTCAATTCATTTTCATTTCATTCATTCATTCAATATTGGTAGAACTAAACAACGTACGCGTACCTTTCAGTTCATTGACCTACCGGCCTTTAATAGTAAACAAAAAAGACGCACTCAGTGGCTGCGCCAAATTCCCTCCCATTACCTGAACTCCTTGATAGATATCATGCCATCAACCAGGAGTGGTTCAACCATTACCTTTATCCTTCGCTCGCTGTTGTGAATAAGAATAAATTTTCATCACCGCCGCTAGTAGTGACGAGTAATTTTCCGATTTTTTTCAAGTATCGGAAATTTGACAGTTTATTTATGGAAAAAATAAATAAATGGAAAAGTATTGTAAAATTTTGACAAAAATATGTAAATGAAATAATACTTTATTGAAACAAAACTATTGAATGAAAACAAGAGTAGGTAGTATTTTCTTCCGATTTAATCATTTTCAATGTATGCTTAAGTATTTTTAATCGTTAAAGAATGTAGGTTTTATTTCGGTGTCGTACTATTTTCTATGGGCAGTAGTATAGTAAAAAAAAGGAATATACCATAAATCTACTTACTTTTTTTTATAAATTTAGGAAGGCAAACAAGTTAGTGGGGCACCTGATGGTAAGTGATCACCACCGCTTATAGACACCCGCAACACCAAAAAGATTGCAGTTGCGTTGCCAACCTAGAGGGCTAAGATGGAATACCTCTTGTGCCAGTAATTACACCGGCTGTCTTGCTCTCCACGCCGGAACACAACAATGCAAGCACTGCTGCTTACCGGCAGGATTAACAAGCAAGATGATGGTAGCTATCCAGACGGACCTTGCACAAGGTCCTACCACCCGCAAACTTACTTATTGGAAAATGAAACATTTCAAGTTTATGATGTCAATCTTTACTTCAACGTTAGCCATTTTATGAGTAGGTTATTGACGTTTCATCTATCAGAGAGTATTACAAAGTTTGTACACCATAAAATTTTTGTTACACCCCATATTATGTTGTAGGAGCAGCGAAAAGGCAGAGAGAGTTATTTATTTATTTAAAAACATACTACAAAATGATCCACATTAGTAAGTCAAAAAAAAGAAGACGCATCTTACGAGTATATCTATTTTAGTACGAAAACTTATCATTCTAAACAATTAACCGAACAAGTATCATAATAACAGAACCTCCTCCTCCTACTTCCCCACTTTCCAAGTCGCAAAATGATTAATTAAAGAAAATGATTACATTATATTTTTACATTATTTTAATGATCTCTTACCTTTTTTTACCCAAATATCGTCAGGCGCATTTTTTTTAGAACTACTCTTTTCTGACGAATAAACAATTATGTCTGGCATTTATCTCTTCGAAATACGGATAAAATATTAAAAAATTTACTGAAGTTCTCTGGTGATATTTTTTATAAAAATATTCCTGGTAGTGGTTTGACATCAATTTGCTTCAACAAAGTGAATAGGAACTTCAATGGTAAATGTTATAAAACCAAACAAAACGTATTAAATAATCTCGATTTTTCTCTTGGAGCGCAAACCCATAACTCGGTTGTGTTAAAGTTTAATGGACCCTTGCTGAGCAACAATGTTTCATCATATTTAACGAGTGCATTGTTTTCATTTTCATAGCTAACTGGGGTATGGCCGCTGCTTCACTTGTCTAGTGTTTGTATGTACAGTAGGGGAAATATATTCACGCACAGTCAAGGAATGTAATTTCCAACCCACTTAAGGTTCAATATCATATAGCAAACTGTCACCATAAGAGCTAACTAGGACAAGACGTTAGTTTAACATATCGACCTTAATGTATTGCGAATGTCATACGACATTTCAACGAAATGGGTAGGGAATTAAATTCCTTGACTGTACAGTCAGCGTCAAATATATCAGAGCGGGCAAGGAGGTCAAAAATATCTGAACACGCCCGAGCGTATTTGACAATAGAGTCGAGTTCAGATATTTTTGACACCTTGCCCGCTCTGGTATATTTGACGCTGACCGTACCACCTTAGATCCCTATCGCAATGACGCGACGCGTTAAACGCCAGGCTATGTCATACAAATGTCATGCGTATGTCTCTTCCACTTGGTTCTACGGTGGTACGTGTTTCAATTTCCTTGACTGTACAGTAGACAGTAAAAAGATATTTAACTTTTTTATCTTATTTTGACATATAACACAAATAAATTTTGTTTTAAACAGTCCCTTGAGTGGTCTCACAAATCATTACAAACATTTTGTCACAGCTTTCGCAAATCAATATGTAACTTAATTCCCAAAGCAGCCTATCTAACTTCGTGAAAGAGCCCCGTGGTAATCTTACTATTATATAAATTAAATTTCCGAAGAAGTCTCATTTAATGTTAATTGTACAGTTTTGATCATACACGCTATGACAACATAAGGAAAAATGTATGAATTCTTGAAACCGAATTTTCTTTAGTTTCTTTTCTTTTAATAAAAATTACAAATTATTAAATTAAAATGCTGAAGTTGCAAATTCGAGTCCTGCCATTACCATAGTTTTTTTGTGTTTTCATTACATAGCATTAAAATTTAATAACAATGTTTGATTTTGTCCCCCATCAAGGGAGCTACATGCCAATTTTTCTCCGAAGTGGTGTAAAAAAAAGTATCAGATGTTAGCGGGTGTGGACAGTAACCCCCTTATTCATAAAAAAATAACAATCTTTTTAGGCTGACAAATGTTTTGTACCTTTCATTTGAGGGCAAATGTCACAATGACAGTTTATGAATAAGGGGGTAAGAGTATGAAAAGGTGAAAAAATACATGTTGTCTTTTAGTTGGACATGGCATAAGTGTAGTTCGTATGCCATTTCACTATGTACCTTTATCGCTTAGTGCGTTTTTTATTACTAGACCGGTAAGACAGAGATGTGCAGAACGACAAGCTAGAAAATGAGCATGCTAGCCGTTCTACTTGTATATTTTCTCGATGATGAGCAAACTTACGCGTTTCGCTTGAAACGCGTTCGAGCGTGGCGATAACGCTTAAATAAAGCGTAATGCTCAGGCAGAGTTCAAACGACGTGCGGGAGAGCTACCAGATTGAATTTTCCTGTTGTTTAGTATGAGAAAAAAACGTGCATTATCTTTTAAAGCACACACTAGGGGGAGGTTCCGGGCAAGCTCGTTAATTTGCAGGCCTTAAATACGGTTTGGGTATTTGGGTTAGGGTAGAAACAGTCTTTGAAATTCAGGAACATTTTAAAATAAGTTATTCTAAATCAGAGACTACTTAATTTAGAGTAAATCTTGAAAATATAGTTTCGCGCGACACGGTGTGACCGGTGATGTCAGATGTTAAAGCCTCACTGGTCGCTAATTGGCTGTCTATGAGTTCATACTTTTTAAAGTTGTTAGGTTCGTTTGGAAACAAACTATACGCGTTTATTTTTAAAACCACTTTGACGTTTGGCTGTAGATATATTTTTAAATTTTATGTTCTCAAGCGAGGAACGGGGGACTCAGGCGGGTTGTATAAAAAAAGTATAATAAACTCCTCCTTTATGAGTTTAGCTCGTAGTCGTGTTAATAAATATTTAGTCACAACAGTGTTTGTGCTCGAGCAACCCTAAACTCTTCTCGTGCATTATAGCCTGCCATAATGCGTGTAGCATTGAAGATTTAATATCCGTTTATTGCTGTTCTGTTAAAGCCTCGTAAGCGTTGCTTGATGTTTCTTATAAAAATCCAGCGTAACGAAGTAAAAACCGTTTCAAGGACTAAATTATTTTAGGCGACGTAGAATTAAGTATACATGTTCGTACCAAGATCTGCTACACTACCTGGCTTGTCAAAACAGAGCAACTTCTCTGCTCTAATTGGAAAGTATAATAAAGCCAAACAAATGAATTGACAATAAAAAATCACAAGAACTTTAAGGGACTTGAGACCTCAAAGCCAGTACCTACTTAATTTATTTTTTCGTATTTTATTACAAAAACTTGCAGGCTCGGGTTCACACTTAATTAAAGTATTAATAGATATGTATATTGTTATTAATTCTAAGAGATATTTGAATTTCAGTCTGCGTTTGCTAAAACAAAAACGTCATTTATATTGTTAAGATATTTGTTCGACACTTACTTTTTGAAATTTCATGTTAAAAGATTTAGAGTAGATATAACGATAGCAACTTTAGTCCCCTTGTTTCACGAGTCGAAAAATGAAGCAAGCTTCACGAAAATTCATACAGCACAAAGACATCAGTATAGTAAATGTATGGAATGCAATACTAAATCGCATTAATTTTAATGCCGTTAGCTTTTAAATCATTGATTGGTTTTAACTGGATTAGAATCCAGTTAAAACCAAGTAGTTAGTTCATTAGAATGAACATATTTTGAATCCTTAAAAGTAACTTTTTCATCATCATCTTCACAATTTTTATGACTTTGGTGATTTACAAGAATTTTAGACTTTTATGCCGTTTAATTTGTGAGCTGTATTGACTTATTGATTAACTGATCTTTGTCCTATCTTTCCCACTTGAGAAAAGTAAGATGTCATGTACGTATACACGTACTCGTAGGTTCAATCTCATCAACCCCCTAACATGCGTCGTCAAGTTGATCCTCCATACAAAAGGCACTTATTAATTCGTGTGTTAACTTGAGACAGGATCACGTCTGCGTCGTTTGTTCAGCTAAATGATTTTAGTAATTTATCACCTTGCACTGTGTTACTGAAGTGAACAAAGGAATAGGGTTCGCCTCTTAATTGTTTCCCTTTGAACTCTCGTTAAGGTGATGAACTTTGAGAAATAAAATTTCGCATCGTGATTTCACTGGCTTGCACTTAAGAATTTTTTTCTCTCAATATTGTATAAAATTTGTAAGATTTCTTTGAGTTGATAATGAAATTATTTTGTTTTGAGGTTGACTACAATGGGTAGAAAACACTGTAAATGAACAAATAAATCATGAAAACAATGAAGTTGGTATTAACATTAGCGAAGTTACTTTCAAGCGTTTTTCTGCTAACTGAGAATCGTTGAATGGAATTCAGTCAGTGATTACAATTATGGAATTTCTGTTTGATAAACCAATTGGTTTATACTCGTAGGGATACATGGGAAGACACAACTCTTTATTAGCCCAAATACTTGCGATTTCCAAAATAGGCTGCGAAATAAACTTTTTTATTTACAAAATCACCGCCAAGAAAACCCTTTTTAAAACAATATGAATGTCTTCATTATTTCTCTTCCCCTTGGCGGGTCTATGGTCAGTGGCGCACAGTTTTAATATTTAAGGATTTATGGTCCCGCAGGCGACATTCATTTCGGCTTTCCGTGCAATTGAGGACAAAATTAGAAACGGAACACGAAAATTGCATTACTTTGATAGACAGAGTTACAGGCTTGCTTCTGCTCAATATTCATGTTCATAGTTTAAATGCTAAAACTATTAGTTGGTTTTGATTTACATTGCTGATTGAAGCATTGTATTGTACTCAGCACTCTACAATACGCAGCAATGTACTTCGCTTAGGTTTTATTTGTTATGGCCGTTCCGACAACAGTCGGAGTCACATCTAAGGACACTCAACTTTAGTGCAAAAATTGCAATAGATTTAAAATAAAGTCTACGAAACTAGTTTAATAGTATGTTTGATAAAAACAAACTTAGCTAAAGTTTAAAAGTAAAGAATCCTTACATTGTTTAAATTTAATGATGTTCAACATGAAAAAATAAAAATCGACATAAATAATGCAATATTAAAACCGATTGATAAAATTGTTCAAAATAAAGCATGTGGTAATCTTGGCTGCAGTATATGTAAGTTAAACATTTATTCGACCGTCATTGAAACGGAACAAGTGTACGAACTCCAACTTCAACAGTCAAATGTCCTAAACTAACTTGTACTAAACAAACAGATGTTACATACTACACAGTTAAAAGCCTCACAAGTGACAGCAATACATCTTTACCGATGACCCATTGTGGTTACAATAGTGTCGATGGGAGAAAATTAACAATGTAGAGCAGTTCCATTTTGTTGCGCCTCATTCCTAATAACGGTTGTTCTTAAACCATTTTACGCTTAACACAACCAAGGATGAAAAGACATTTATTAGTGCACATTCAACATAAACAGAAGAAAAATAAAATAACAATAGTATACAGATAGAAGGACAAATAAAAAAAATAGTGTTCATGTAGCTAATAGCCGCCTGTTTTTCAGTGATACCCATTTTAATGCTCAAACTAAAACAAAAACAAACAAAACACACACACACGCTGATTATACGAACAAGCGAAATATAATACAACAACGCAATACGTAAAATTTTTAGGGCAACATTCAATATATCGACCGCATTTATAAACGGTCAAACAAGTCTAGTCAAATGTTTACATGGCTTTTCATTATTTTAGAATCGTAATTTTCCATAACTCCCTCTAACCATCCAAAACAGAAATACCCTTATGACGAAATGCTTGTCAAAACCAAAATAAATGATGTTTTTTGTTCTGTGATTCTCTCGGGGTCACTGCTTCCTACGGGTAATTGCTCCCTATCTGGTGACCCGCAAGCTCATTATCCTTCTTCTTCCATAAAACATCAATTGACACAAAATGCATTTAGTTAAACTAAACACTGAACATATATGTGTCGCACAGACGCAGCTATTTTGCACGAGCCCGGCACTGGTTTCGCGGAGTAGCAAGGTAATTTGTTCCAGTTTGTTGATATGGACTTCCGCAAAGTAACGCCTGAATCTATTAATTATTTAAACTAAACACTTTCACGCACAAACCACACAATCCCTGTTTACGCTAATTAGTTAATACCACTATATGTATGTTTGTAATTGTAATGTATAGTCGATCAAGAAATTGCTTGACCACTTTTCGATCGTATTACAAAGGGATAAGGTTTAAAAGTGGTCAGGCAATTACTTGGATACGTAGTTGCTGTTATTGTAATTTTTTTGTGAATTTCACTTTCGTCCTTGTCGTCATTGATTTAGGTTAGTTTTTTATTAAGGATCTCAAGAGTTCCACTGAAAATCATCGTCTCGGTTTTATCGAGTCAGTGTGCTGACTGGACCCCTTTTTGTTTCTATTCAACACAAACGTAACTGTGTTTGTTATAATTGTACTCTGCATGATGTGTGTGTTTTGTGTTGAATAGTTTTAAATAAATGTTTTTCTTTTTTCTAATGAAAAAAGTGGACAAAGAACATCATTGGTCCATTTTGCTGTCTTCAATTGTACTTAATGCAGTAGTACCTGCGACGTCGTCCAACCCATCCCGGGGAGGGTGATACAGCGCGGAAGTGTATTAACCTGTACTGACCCCGGCCCGAAGCTGGAGGCTTGTGAAGCATCCAAAATTGTTTCCTTTTGTTATCACGGTGTTTTGGGTGGGTCGATGTTTTTGCCATAATCCGTAAGTTTTGCTAACGTGTTCGGAGGTAGACAATATTGCAGGGTATTGTGCAAAATTTATGTAATAATTGGCGGCTATTTTATCTACATGGGACAATTTTGCTAGGTTTAATATTTCGTTAACTATCATATTATATTAACTTAGAAGTACCTCTCAAGCAGAGGTTAGTGGATGCGAGCCCGGATTCTCCCCTGTTTTTTTTTCATAAAAACTTGCACACACTTGCCAAGAATAAGACAACAACAGTAAATTATTATTTTTTTGATTCACACAAGTAATCAAAATATAAAAAAAATACAAACAGAAGAACTATACGAGAAATTTAAAAGGCGGTCTTATCGCAAAGCAGTGAAGCAGCCAAATGATGATAGAAACGGCAAAAAATGAGAAGAAGTAATTACAGAAAAGACTTACTTGTATAGAAATGAAATGTAGTGTTCAAGAAGAAGTATTTTGCAGATGAGAATAGATTTCGCTCATCTAAGATCGAATTTAGAAAAATCATTATTGCTAACTCAACCTATAATTTAATGGTGTGTGAAGTTTCCGATGGGCACTACCACCCATGACCTCTCATAGTGGGAGGGGGAGTCAGTGGCCCTAACATGACTGGCCAAGGTTAGTTTATCTGTATCTACGTCCCTTTCTTATGACACTAGTTAGACAGAGACACAGGGCGGGGCTAAACTAAACCTGGGCTGTCATGTTAGGGCCGCAGTAACAGATATAATGAGGCTAAAGATAGTACCCGTGGTGGTCACCAGAATTATAACACCAAATAAATGTACTGTTGTTTACCTATTAGTTTTATAGGACAAGCTACTTATAATGGCATTTTACTATATCAATTACGTTATCTTTGCCTTTATCTTTACATAGTATTAAGTTAAGTCGCTATCCGTTCCCCTTCATCCTTAATACTTATAGTTTTTATTCGGCCACCTTCTCCTTCTTAACCAAGCAACAGGTTTTGATACTGTTTTAATTTTTTTTTATAATACTATTTTATGCAACTGTTGCATAATGAGGGGTCTTAAAACACGAGTGTGGTTTTATGAAACGAGCGTCAGCGAGTTTCATAATAGGATCACACGAGTATTTTAAGACCTAATTATGTACAGTTGCATACATTACTTTATCTACACACATATCATAAGTACTCTATGATGGGTTCAGAAGCCATGGGGCAATGACCTGCATTGCTACTAGCTACTAGTGCTAGGTACCTATTAAATATCTATAGACTGTACACATTAAAATAATGTAATAAAAAATGAATTTAAACAAATATAGAAACAAATTAGAAATATTCTCATAATATTGGTTGTCTCTCATATTGGTTGTTATAATGCTGATCATTGCCTACGGTTTCTGAACGCATTATAGAGCATTTATGATATATTATGTAGGTATAGATAAAAGTTAATTAATAGATTCAGGCGTTACTTTGCGGAAGTCCATATTAACAAACTGGAACAAATTACCTTGCTACTCCGCGAAACCAGTGCTGGGCTCGTGCAAAATAGCTGCGTCTGTGCGACACATATATGTTCATGCAAAAACCCACCCTCCTCCGCTTCCACACGAAACAACATTTATCACACAGACTCAACTACACACCACCACCACCAAACACTAAAACTACACGATCGACGCGCGTTTCGCCTCTATACGAGGCATCATCAAGATCAAAGAAACAGTACGACCGTTCGCTACTTAACGAATGGCGTACTGACAAACTAAAACATTTTTCTTTAATCCCGCCTACCGCCAACATTTTTGCACAACTACCCTTATTATTTTTCTCAACGCCTACCCTCAAAATTTAAAAATAAAACAAAAGTACCCCCGTATATTATCACAAACTACCCACATAATTTATCTCAATCTCAGCTACCCCCATTGTTAAAGACAGAATTTAAGCATACCCGCAATAAAGGAGAAGAAGGAAAATTAACCTGTTCATTGACAATGGATCCCGCGTTGTTGTACCTAACTATTTCCAAATGCTCCAAAACATTCAGACGAAATCCCTTTTTGCAAAAGTGTAATATTTCATAAGAATGAGCATCTGATAATGTATGATCTGTGTCTATCAAATGTTTTGCAAAATTGGACTTCTCTGCGTGCTTATGCCTATAAGATGAAACATGCTCCTTATATCTAATATTAAAACTACGACCGGTTTGTCCTATATAAACGCTACTACAATCGTCACAAGTGAGCTTATATACTCCTGATCTACTCCCTCTTTCTACTTTATCCTTACCATTACATAGTCTAGAATACAAAGAATTATTAGTCTTAAAAGCAACATTTATTTCCTTTGATTTTAAAATATTATAAATTTTATCTGACAAAGGGCCAACGTAATTAATACTTGCTATATATTTGTTAGTATGTTCAGTAGACGGGCCGCTATATAACATGCTATCAGCTATACGCCTCTGTTTCTTTTTAACCAGACTATTTACCATTGTCTCAGTGTAGCCATTTGAATTTGCAATCATGTGTATGGTCTTCAACTCTAAATCAAAATCTTCCCTAGAAAGAGGTACTGTTAACAATCTATGTATGTAACAATGGAAAGCAGCCAGTTTATGTTGCCAAGGGTGATTAGAAGAAGCTGGAATAACTGTATCGGTCTGCGTAGGCTTACGATAAATGTGACACCATACACATGATTGCAAATTCAAATGGCTACACTGAGACAATGGTAAATAGTCTGGTTAAAAAGAAACAGAGGCGTATAGCTGATAGCATGTTATATAGCGGCCCGTCTACTGAACATACTAACAAATATAAAGCAAGTATTAATTACGTTGGCCCTTTGTCAGATAAAATTTATAATATTTTAAAATCAAAGGAAATAAATGTTGCTTTTAAGACTAATAATTCTTTGTATTCTAGACTATGTAATGGTATGGATAAAGTAGAAAGAGGGAGTAGATCAGGAGTATATAAGCTCACTTGTGACGATTGTAGTAGCTGTAACGGTTCGCAAGAGGGTTCTTTGAACCGTCACCTTTTCACAAATATAATATTAATAATTTAATAGAAATTAATAATTAACTTAATTATAATAAAATAGTTGTACTATAAATAACTGAAGCGTAACGACATCTGTTGAGCAAGGCAATATCTATCGATCTTTCAGTCTCAATATTTGTTTCGTATGGAGCGTGAGGAACCCACTTGTTATCATAAGTACCTGAGCGGTCAAAAGGTCGCCTAATTAGTTAGCATAGAAATGCATGGATGGCGCTGTCACTGGCGTCTGCACAAAACTAGCTTATTTAAAGGATTTAGCAATAAAACAAACTTTAAAATAATTCGTAAGAGTATTTGATACAATAATCAATGGAAATAGCAAGTATTTAAATTAATTGCGTTTAATATTTTGTGGCTGTATGCGTAGACGCATAGTAAAACAAAGGACATAGTTCTATCTCATTATACTTGCGAGATGGACAGAGAAAGGGGATTTTAAGGGCTATTGGGCGTATGACGCACCATGTGCGGATTTAAGTGGATTGCGAGTCGGTCAGAGGGCATTCAGCGTTCAGGAACGATCTTCGAACCACGATACTAGTCGCACCTTTTATAATTCGGCAAGTAAAGTCATTTTAATTAGCATTTGTAATTAGTGCATTGTGTTAACGTTTAAGTCTTTGTTTGCACTAATTAGAGAGTTATTTCGATAGTTTGAAGAGTAATTCATTAGCTTTTCAACTATTGAGATAATGTTTAAATTCATCTTTGTTCATTCGCGGAGTTTGTGTTAATTTTTGCAGTAATACGTTGTTTTCTAGAGTGATAATATTTAAACAGTTCTTTGCATTAACTTTGGTTGATAGTGATAATTCGGGGTATGTTTTATTAAATTAATAATTATTGTGGTAATATTTAAAGTTTTCTTTGCATTTATTCGGGAATTAAGCAAGTGACAGGCCTGGCGGTACTTAATTGACGCAGCCTATCGACGCCTGCAACACTAAAGTTGTACTCGCGCGTTGCCGACCTTTTTATTTGAGCTTTTCGAACTTAATTGTGATAGTTTGAGGATTGCTTTATTCTTTATTGTGGGGTTTGTTGAATTATATGAGGAGTGATTGTGACTTGGTTCAAATTCGATTAGGTCGTGTAATTTACGTCGATGTGACGGTCAATAGGAGTATTTTCCTAACGGTGCCAACAACCTATTGATTCTAGGGCAGAGTAGGAGGGTTCAAATAGAACGTAGTTGGTTCTATTCTCGATATTATACTAAGGATAATTGTGCCTTTATCGAGCCCAGACTTCAGCTTCTAGATCTGCATATCCAGGGAACAGTATTACTCAGGCAAGAGAGTAGCTGCTAACTGTATGTGTGGTTTTAGGCAGTTGATCTTTTTGTATTTATATATTACACCTTTAGGTATTTGTATCTATTGCGTCCATAGCTTCGGCCGGTGGTAGATACAACCCTTTCTTCGGCCTAGATAGACACATGGTGCAGCGCCGACACCACCTTCTTTCTCTAGCTAGTTTAGCATAGAAGGTTTTCCTTGCACACCCGAAAACCTACCCGTAGTTAAATTTAAAATGAGACGAATCTCAATTTGATGCAGCTTAGACTAGGGAAATTTAGTTTAGGTATAGGTAGGTACACATTCACACATTTTTACTGTAGGGAGGTTTAATAGTCTAATTTATATTTTATTTTATAATTGCCAAATTTCATCAAACATCGACCTAAATGTCATAGTGGTTCGTACGGGGCCTATAGTCCTTTTATTGGGTGCAAACTCACTCGTTAATTGACTTATACGCCTAGTTTATATTAAGCGTTACTTTAATTAGGGTTTTCCGAATAAGGAACATAATCTATTGAAGTATGTATGTATGTTCGTCTGTTTTAATTATCACCTTGGTGGGCTGAACTGATTTTACTGAGCCTAAATTCAGAAACAAATTACTGGTTGTCCGTTCGTCTGTCTCGGTCTTTACTAAGGATTACGTACTGATTTGATTTGATTGAACCTAAGTACAGTTAAAGTCTGTCTGTCTGTCTGATATATTTAACATCATGATTTGATTATACCCTAATTTAGTAATGAATCCGTTCGTCGGTCTGACCTATTTACTACCACGATTTATCTGCTGAATTGATTGAATCAAACCAAAATTCAGTGATGAATGACTCAAATTCATAAACTAAATTGCTACCATCACAACCACCAACGTTTTAAGTACAAAAATCATGAGTACTTATTTCAGTAAAATTACTGAACCCAAACTGAAATCAGTTATACTAAAGAGCAAGCGAAGCAGTCTCTAGAGCCTCTGCCCTTGCCAAATGGATGGGGTATGTTCTTCGTCGGAGTCACTGGCTGATCTCATCAACATATAATTCAATAATGAATTTAATTAAAATCACCACTGTTTGTGGAAATGGATCATTCAATACTGATGTGGTATCTTGATTATGGTACAAACTCGTACTTCAGATAAATCATGGACTAACGAAAGGCATGAAATTGTCTAAATATTCTATAGGAAAATACACCTATATAATAGTATGAAATCATACGGAACCAGCAGTTTTACTATTACGTAGAACGATACTTACGAACATAGTATTATAATTAGACTACGGTCACAATCAATCCCATAGTAGGATTATTCCAGAATTAGCGCTGAACAGTTTGACTGAACCTATTTTGAAGGAAAACATACATTATCAGCTGTTTTACTATCACGCAGAACGATATTTACGTACATCGTAATATACTTTGACTACGGTCACTATAAAATCCTATCGTAGGATAATTAATATGATTTTACACTTAGCCTAAAACCAGGTTGACTATACCAATTATCACTGAGTAACAGAAGAGAAGTAAAGTTCTATTTGAACTATACATATTTGGTGACTAAACCAATAATGATGTAAATTAGAGAAACAACTCTAAATACAATACCCTGAACTCTCAAAGCTAAGAGAGAGAGTCTTATTCGTGAACTATAAAGTTCAAAGTTTAAATGGGCTAACATTGAGCCTTCCTCTTGCCCTTTGGAAGAACTAGGACTGACTGACTATGAATTAATGACCTTAAATAAGAATATACTCTTATATACAAAAAAGGAGGAGGAATGTCCAGTAAGGGACGCGTTCCACTAGACCTGGCAACGATCAGGGGACCCCAGGTCTTGTGCGGTGGCGGGGCACGTCTCCCCCCTAAGGGGGCCTTATAACAAATACTAATTTCACCATATTAACTTCTATGTTCCATTTGCAAGCTACTCATTAGAACTCTTACTTACTATTCATCTTATTATCATCATTAAGACTAAAACTCTAGTTAGTAATTTAGCCTATTTACTATACTACATAGCTGTAAGTAAATAACTATAAGTTTATCTAGCATTAAATAGGTCGTATGGTATTCACCAACTTAAGCGAGTAAATTCAGGAAAGCGTCCAATAGGTATCTAGTTAAGTCCATCGTACAGTATTTTTAAGCTCAAAACAAAGTACATACTATTAGAGTTCAGGTATTCTAATTAGGGTTCACTCTAGGTAGATATAGGTAACTCTCGGCTCCTACACTAAAAAGATCTTAGGTTATTCACGGTTCGCAACATAGCGTCCTTTACTCTAAACGATTCACGAGGCCAAAATAAAGTATGTATATTATGTATTGCAAAGGTATATCCAATCAACATATAATTTCATTAGCGAATATTTCAAAGAATATAATTTTAATTAATTAAATAGTTTAATTTAGTAGTTATATTTTAAATGCCGTAGTAAATCAGGTTCGTTCTAATTAGTCTAAGTAGTTAGTTAGGTTAGTATTAAGTTTAGATTTAATTTTAAAAATAAGGGGGTTCGTGACATAGCGTTTATATAGGACAAACCGGTCGTAGTTTTAATATTAGATATAAGGAGCATGTTTCATCTTATAGGCATAAGCACGCAGAGAAGTCCAATTTTGCAAAACATTTGATAGACACAGATCATACATTATCAGATGCTCATTCTTATGAAATATTACACTTTTGCAAAAAGGGATTTCGTCTGAATGTTTTGGAGCATTTGGAAATAGTTAGGTACAACAACGCGGGATCCATTGTCAATGAACAGGTTAATTTTCCTTCTTCTCCTTTATTGCGGGTATGCTTAAATTCTGTCTTTAACAATGGGGGGTAGCTGAGATTGAGATAAATTATGTGGGTAGTTTGTGATAATATACGGGGGTACTTTTGTTTTATTTTTAAATTTTGAGGGTAGGCGTTGAGAAAAATAATAAGGGTAGTTGTGCAAAAATGTTGGCGGTAGGCGGGATTAAAGAAAAATGTTTTAGTTTGTCAGTACGCCATTCGTTCAAGTAGCGAACGGTCGTACTGTTTCTTTGATCTTGATGATGCCTCGTATAGAGGCGAAACGCGCGTCGATCGTGTAGTTTTAGTGTTTAGTGGTGGTGGTGTGTAGTTGAGTCTGTGTGATATATGTTGTTTCGTGTGGAAGCGGAGGAGGGTGGGTTTTTGCATGAACATATATGTGTCGCACAGACGCAGCTATTTTGCACGAGCCCGGCACTGGTTTCGCGGAGTAGCAAGGTAATTTGTTCCAGTTTGTTAGATAAAAGTTATTTATGTATATTACATTATGTAAATTCCAAATATACCCGTGCTAAACCAGGGTGGATCGCTAGTATTATGTATATAGAAATACCATTATTTTATATTGTTATATTATTCATTAAAAACCAAATGCAGTATTTGCTTAGAGATAAGATTTGATTTAGATGTAATACGAAGATAACGCTCCAATTATCGCAAAAGATTCTTCTGAGAGAAAGAAATAAGAAAATAAGATCGGGTTTTTGCAAATTACAGAACGAAATTATCTGATTCAGACGTTTTTAACGGGAATAAGAAAACGAAGACTGCATTTAAACAACCTAAGAAATGGAAAAGGTGATTTGGAAAGAACCGTTGTAAGTAAGCAAGTTCACTGAAAGATTCAAATGTGTTTGATTTTCCTATAGTATTTTCAACGAAAGTCATTGAAAAAATGGTGTAATGAATAATGTCAATTTTGGTATTTAATAAATGGCAACTAAAAATTATTAAATTGGATCAGGATATTAAACAACTTTCTTTATATATATAATGATTTTTGAATGACCAAAATAACCAGGGTCATACTTATACATGGTGTCAAAATCAAACCGGAAAGTCAGAAACGAAAGAGATAAGAGAGGAAAAAAATTGTTCAAATCACTCACAAAAAAATAAATTTTACTGTAATTAGAGTGAGAAATATTAATGAAATATCATTATTTGATTATCACTGGCTTGTTATCATATCTCTAACAAATAGCATCTTCGTAATTTTTCCCGCATTCCCGAAAATCCTTAAAATGATTTGAATTTAAGTCTAAATTTACAATAATATTTACTGATAATTTGAATCACCTAAAATAATGTCAAATCAAATGGTAAGTTCATACTATATTTGTATCAAATTACAAATCCTTATTGTTACCAAATTAGCTTCTGGTAAACCCCTATCTCCAAATCTTTGATTTAATTATGTGGCACACCAATGCCTCTCTCAATTACTATCAGCCACTAATTAGTGGGGGTACAAAACATGTGAAAAAGCGGCTCCATTTCTCCCAATCACGGAACCCTACAAAGAATCTACCCAGATGTTCCTTCCAATATCCATTAACCAGCCCAACGCGATACCTAATCGAGCGTAACTGTTAACTTCAGAAACGTTACGAATAAAGACATTGCTTTATTCAGCCCTGGAGGCTACTAAATACAATCCAATGACCTAGTCGTCCCTTCTATTAATCTTTTTAACAGCCCTTAAAAAAGATAAAGGTGCCTCTGGACCCTGAAAACGGACCTTTTCTCCTCTTGTCTAATTAAAATTGTCCAATTTGTAAGGGACTCTTAAAGGATAAGCTTGGCTTAGTTGTATTGAGACATCGATTACAATAAAAGTTATTAAGGTACTTAACATCTATTGGGTAGAATTGTTTTTCTGAGTTCATTTGTTTACTGGCGTGTTAAAAGTAATTGCAAGCTACCGTTGCGAAGTAATCGTTTGCATCTACTTCCTTTTAGTTTATTCAGTCGTTAGAGATTGCTCGAGCTCAACTAACGATAAATTCCTTTTAAAAAGTGAAAAAACTCTCAACGAATCTTGAAAATATTTCTCTTTGCAAGTAATAAAGATAAGATTGCTGATAAAAGCATAATTTCAGATGAGATCAAAAAGCGACAAGGTGCTTTAAGGGTGGTTATCGATCGAACTCAAATTAAACTTTCATACCGGATCATTAGCAAACTATAACTTTGGTCTGTAATTGGGATGTTGACTAAAAAATAATAATTAGTCCATCTTTTAGAACGCCAGAAAATAGTAGATACGTATTTTTTCTTTTGCTTCTAAAACTTAAAATAACAAAGTTACAGAGCGGCGAAAGTTCGCGCTACGTCATTATATCGTAAAATTTTTACGAAAGAGTGACGTCACGAGCCCCTACTCCTGAATTTGAATGTGCTGTATCTTTGTCAATATTATTCGTATGGACAAATAAAAAAATACGTATCGAGTATTTTTCTATAATCTAACTGACGGACTAATTAGAATCTTGTTGTTTTAACCCAGGAGACATCCCTATTACCACCCTTAAAGCACTACTACTGACCAGTGACCCTAACATGACAGGCCGAGTTATCCTGTCTTTGTGTGTCCTTTTCTTCTGACACTATTTAAACAGAGACCCACGAATGATAAAGAAACCCTGAGCCATCATGTTAAGGCCGCAGGAGATATAGGAGACCCTATGGGTCTCCAAGTAAAATATTTTTTTCAGGAATGTATATTGTCCCTGAATGAATAATAGAACACTTAATTTAAATAACTTAGAGACGTATATAGTCTCTGAGGAAAAATTAAGCTGAATCTAAGTTCAGCGAAGGTATAAAAATTAGACAGACATATAAGTAAATATCTTATTGTCCTAATACTTAATGTAATTAGTAAGTTAACCTCAGGTTATTGCAACTAATTTTTTAATCATCCGTTGGCCTTTTTTGTAAAGACACTATGATTTATGTGTGTTAACTTTAGTTCTGTTTCTCTTTCCACTAAAAGACACTTTACAAAAAAAATTGTCTTGAATGAAGATTAATGCATTAGTTACAATAATTTTGTTTGATCTTGTCTTCACTAATAAAAAATCATACAAGGTTGACGTCACAGATTACGGATTTTCTGATCACAAAGGAGTCATACATTCGTTTGCAATACAGTCACATGTATCATTCCCGAAAGATAATTGTTTTGTACGTAAAAGGATATTCAGTAAACAAAATCAAACTGCTTTCAAAGAAGAATTAGCAAACTTAGATTGGAGCGTTATACTCCAGCATGACGACGTAAATGATAACTACGATGCTTTTCGACACTCCCTGGAGATAATACTAAATGACAAAATCCCCAAAAAACATATAACTATCAACAAAAAAAGTTCCAAATGACTGAGTAAGGGCTTGAAAGCTTCATGTGTGCACAAAAGATTGTTAAGAACACATTGCAATGATATTAGGGGCAACTCGGTCCTAAAGACATACTATAAAGTATACAGCAAAATTTTAAAGAAAAGTATTATTACATCAAAAAAATTAAATTATGTTAAACAAATGCATAAGTCAAGCAACAAAACTAAAACAATGTGGAGGATAATTAACGAAATCAATAATAAAGGACATGTTAAGAAAAACATTAAATTAAAGACAGTACCCCAAAATAATGTTATAGAGTCGCCATACCTTGTAGCAGAGACATTAAACAAATACTTTGCAGGCGTCTATGGGTCCAGCAGTGTCAGCAATATGACGAGCGGCTGCAGCGCGCACGGTCGCCCGGTATGTGCCTCGCTCAGCCAATCAATGTATTTACATCCTGTGGATGAAGCTGAGGTGCTCAAAACTATACAAGGTCTAAAAAATACACATAGCTGTGGAATAGATGAAATACCTGCATCACTAGTGAAAACCTGTGCTAAGGAGTTGGGGCAGCCTTTGTGTCGATTGATAAACCAATCATTTAGTAAGGGAGTATTTCCCGAAAACTTAAAAACATCTCTTATAAAGCCTATACATAAGGGCGGTGACAGCCAAGACGCCAGTAACTACCGTCCTATAGCACTGCTGTCGACAATATCGAAAGTGTTTGAAAAAATAATGTGTAACCGCCTAACCAAATTTTTTGAAAAACACCAAGTACTGGACGACAGGCAATACGGATTTAGGAAGGCTCGATCGACAATACTCGCCATTTATAAGTATACCCATGAAATCCTGACTACCATTCAAAATAGGCAGTACGCTGTAGGGCTATTTTTAGATCTTAGCAAAGCCTACGATAGAGTCTCTCATAAAATACTATTGGCGAAATTGTATGAATCCGGAATTAGAGGTGTTGTCCATGACTGGTTCCGCTCGTACTTGAGACGGCGGATACAAATGGTTGAAATTAATTACCACAACCTGACGACTAATGAGATGGAAATAGTACGGTCTAAGAAACGAGAAGTAGAGGGGTCCATACCACAAGGGAGTGTCCTTGGATGCATATTGTTTTTAATTTATATTAACGATCTTCCAAAGGTGACAGATGTTGGGACGGTTATGTTTGCCGATGACATTTCTCTTTTATTTGACTTCAGCAGTAGTGATAATTATAATGACACTTTAGAATTTACACTCAAACGGCTTAATGACTGGTTAAAAGACCATAATCTTCTTATTAATTTTAAAAAAACAAAACTAATACAATTTTATCCACATCAAAAAAGCTCTCTTAATCTTAGCTTAAAAGTAAATGACGAAGTAATTGAGGAAGTCAAAGATTTTAACTTACTTGGAATAACATTAGATATGCATATGAATTGGAAAGAACATATACTACGAACTAAAACTAAGCTTTCTAAATTCTTGTATGGGTTAAGTATGCTGCGTAAAACAACGAGTTTCAGTACCGCACTATCGGCGTACTACGCGTATGCACACGCATGGTTGCGCTATGGCGTCATCCTGTGGGGTAACAGTACAGACTCTCATGAGGTCATTTGTAATGCAAAAGAAATGCATTCGTATTCTGTTAGGCATCCCATGGCGTGGGAGCTGTAAACCCCATTTCATTAAGCACAGCATACTGACTCTTCCGAGCCTCTATGTCCTCGAATTATGCATACTAGCACGTAAAAATATCAGTCTGTATACGATGAGCAAAAACAAAAGATTTCCACATAAACTAATATTGCCAAGCTGTAATATGCGAATGTTCAAAAATGGGCCTTATTACGCAGCAGCAAAATGTTATAATAAAGTACCAATCAACATCAAAACGGTTAAAAAGGATACACAATTTGCAAAATTGTTGAGATCGCTCCTAGCACAGAAAGGTTATTACACAGTAGAAGAATTTTTAAATGATGAAAGTATTTAAATTATTGACTGACATTAAACTCTATATAATAATTGACTACATAATTTATTTTAATTTTAATTGTCCACATAATTTATTTTAAATTTAATTGAGCATTGAAATGTATAATTTAGCATCATCAGAAATGTGACTGGATAGACAATGGGATAGTTATTGAAATATATACAAATATGTACATAATTAATAGGTCTTTAGTATTAGTAATAGTACCTAATTGATACATTTTAAGTTTGTAAAATTGTTAACACTACTATCATTGCTACATCCTACTGGGGTATCATGTATGTTACGCTTGAATTGTAAGATCTTTATATTTACTACATGTATGCAATTTAATAAATAATAAATAATAAAAAAAATAATCTCATAGTCACATTACCCTTTGGTCACCTAACTAACTAGTAACTAACAAATATTGACTTACGCCAACACAAAAAGTTTTTCTCGCAAGTTTTTTGACACAAATGAATTCCAGATGAATCCGAACTGTCTTGACCTACGTTTGCTTCTGCTTTAAGTGCAAGTGTTACAGGAACGCTCTACGCCAAAAATCGATTTAACGTAAGTGACTTTTTATGTTATCGTCGTTTTAAGACATCTGCACTGACGAACGCGGTGAATCAATTTCTTCGCGCAGATGTTCCCGTGGGCTGTTATTGGATCCCTTATAATATAATATGCGGGATTTCATTTTCACATATTGCCGTACTAGCTACGTCTCGCTGCTACGTTTTCGGTTAATTATTTGTTTGTATGAAAAAACAGCGGATTCCTCTTGCTGGTTTCTTTGGAACTTGTAACTGGAGCATGTGGAGGGAGATGGGAATTGTTTGTGACCATTGTGCCTTGTTCAAGTATTTTGCTAGCTTTTATCTGGCTCAAGAGAAGTTCCAGCCTTTGAGTGCGGGGGGGGGGGCTCCTAGTCAAAGTTCAGTGTCAGGACAGGATCATCAATGAGATTAGGAAAGTTACCCATGGTTAACCCGGATTCAGCCCCTTGATCTGGCTTTTTGGGTAATGCTGGAATTTTATAGTTTTAAAATTACCTTTTTATTTTGGATTTTTTGGAATTTTGATATGATCATCGATACTCGTTGACTTTTATGCAAATGTAATTTTATAAGAAAAAACGGAACCCTAAACCGTCGTAAAACTAATAAATTTGAAGTGCTCACTTTATGCCCGACATACTTCAAATCTATCGGAGCAGGTGGTGGACTATATTTCGTTCGATAAAACTGAGCTTTTCACGTTTTTAAAAAAAAAGGAGAGAAAAACGTTTGTTTAGACAAATACTCTATTGACGACCGATGTTGTTCTATTAGTAATCTACACTAATATAATAAAGAGAAAAACATTGTTTGTTTGTTAGTTTGTTTTTTTGTTAGTTTGTTTGTATGTAGGGGGTAATTTCTGGAACTACTGAACCGATTTCAAAAATTCTTTCACAGATGGAAAGCTACACTATTCCTGACGGACATAGGCTACTAATTTTACGTGAACGAAGTCGCGCGCGTCCGCTATATTAAATATTTAACTACACCATTGCAATAGTTTGATGAACTTTAACAGTCGGGACCTTAAAAATGTAGACCAGCTCAAATGTTCTCAATAATGGATCCTGTTGAAGTTCGTGAAACTATTTCAACGGTGTAGTTAAATATTTAATCTTGCTTGATATAATTCTAGACTACTGGATTTGAAGACATCTTCTTGAACACTACTTGTCACTTCCGTAATGTTTTTCTTTCAATTAATTTCTCTGTAGGTACAGTCACCAGCACCAATATCTGACACAGCAAAGCGTGCAAAAATATCTGACACGTCCTACCAGCCCTAGAAATAGAGTCGTATCAGATATTTATGCACGCTTTGTTGTGTCAGATATTGGTGCTGGTGACTGTACGTTCCTCCGGTACCTTCATCTTTTGGCTGCTTTTTGGCAATGCAGATGTGCGCTGTACATTTACGTATTGTATATAATTATTTGTATGTATATATTTATATATATGTTTATACCTTTTTATTTTATTTATTTCTTATTATCTATGTAAACTCTTATGTACGTTAATTGTGAGTGTGTTTGGTGCTTTTTAATTTGCACTGCCCGTTGTACTTTGGCTATTTCTCACCGTATCTCTTTCCAAAGGTTGTCTGGAAGAGATCCCTGCTTAGCGATAAGACCGCCTGTTGTATCCCATGTAAAATTTCCCTGTTTGTGTTTCTTTATTTTTGTTTACTTGTGTGAATCAATAAAGAGTATTTGTTGTTATATTATTAATAAAGCGGATCACTCACGTATTTTTGCGTCGGGAAATGCCCGACATGTTTCGGAGCCGCCGCGGGGGGCTCATGATTAAGGACCACGGACTGGTCCGAAACATGTCGGGCATTTCCCGACGCAAAAATACGTGAGTGATCCGCTTTATTAATATGTCTGAGTCTCACGGTAGTTTCATGTTAAAAAGTATTTGTTGTTGTTGTTGTTGTTGATTTGTCTTTTCAGGTTTTATGTACACAGTTGAATTTTTGTTTTTTTTATTTTAGTTTATTTTCAAATATAGTTTAGCATATATACAGACGCTATCGTCTTACGCACACATATGAATACAGCGCCATCTAGCGAAAATCTTTCAGCAGTTACGCTACTTAACTTCAGATCAAAAAAATGTATATGCATTATTTTAATGCGCCCTTCCTAAAATGCTCGAAGCTCTCATCCGGTATCTTAATTAAAAATTTGCTCAGGAAGTCTGAAAGATTTTCTCAGGCCAGTTTCAATTTACCTGCTCCATGTTGAAATCTTTTTTGCATAATGATACCCGTTCTGACGACCGAGCTGAAAAGAAAGAAATAATAAGATAAAGAAAATTTATTTAACTATAGGTATTGGATAATAATAATAAAAAAGAAGAAGGAAACAACTGACACACAAACCGTACTAATAACAAAAGAAAAAAAAATAGGCCACTACGGCCCATATACCTTACAGACTACCAATGACAGTCAGTAGAGGCAGCCAGATCCCTACATCACCAAATTGACAATGTATGTAAATTGTTGAGCTAAAGTAATTAAACATTACCTCACCCTGCAAGTTTAAGTATTCTAATTTAGTTTTATCAAATAGGAAGGCAAACAAACAAGTGGGTCACCTGATGGTAACTGATCACCACCGCCTCTAGACACCTGCAACAACAAAGAGAGTGCAGAGGCGTTGCCAACCCGGGCTCAGATGGAATATCTCTTGTGCCAGTAATTACGCCGGCTGTCTTGCTCTCCACGCCGGAACGCAACAGTGCGAGCACTGCTGCTTAGCGGCAGGATTAGCGAACAAGGTGGTGGTAGCGACCCGGACGGACCCGCAAATGTTTGATGTTTAATAGCTCTCTTATTTTTTTCGGCAACAATATGGAATGCGCAAATAATATGTTTTTATTGCATAAAGAAAGATTATTTCACTGAATTCCATAAACATTTATAAGACTCGCGTATGCCCGTGCTATACTTTTATTAGATCATTGTTGATTACTTATCAATGTTTATTCAAATCCCTTTAGCACACATAAACGCAGCGGGCGTTTGTTTGGATTTCATAAAAGGAATTTTCATTGTTTTTCGTAAAAAGAAAATAATGCTAAAGTCTAATAAATATTTGTTTTCATAAGCGAAACAATTGCTCAGCAATTCTTGTTTTCATTGTTAAATTAAAAAGTCAGACTTCGACGTAGATAGAAGTTTAATTCAAAAATAATATTTTTATTTGCGAATGTTGAAAATAAATAATTAGCATTATAAGCAACAACTTTTAACAAAACGACATTACGATTTCTTTTTCTACAAATAATTGATATTTTAACAAACTGGAACAAATTACCTTGCTACTCCGCAAAACCAGTTATGTGATCGTGCAAGATAATTCGGATTTAGATCCGGATGATGCCTCGTACAGAGGTGAAACACGCGTCGATCGTTTTGTTTTACTGCTTAGTGGTAGTGGTCTATAGTTGAGTCTGTGTGATATATAACTGTTATTTTATGTGGAAGCGGTGGAGGGCGGTTTTTTGCATGAAGATAATATATATATATATATTTATGTCGCACAGACTCCGCTATCGTGTACGAGCACGGCTCTGGCTTCGCGGAGTAACAAGGTAATTTGTTCCAGTTTGTTGATATGGACCTCCGCAAAGTAACGCCTGAATCTATCAATTAGTTTGTATTTAGTAAAGTGCTCTTTAAGTTAAATATGACATACTCGTATAATTTTAATTACGTTATTTTATGAATCATTGTTACTATTGTAGTATCTGATGTAGTATATAGATAGATATTTTATTTGTGAACATAGGTATACAGTGATTCTTGCATGATAATAATGTCTAAGCCATGTTTTGCCAGAATGACATACAAATATACTTATAAATATATTTACAATCAGTTATTAAATGAGATGATTGCAATATTGTAAAAGAAAACTCTTGTTTTGTCCATTTTTTCCAGTAATATACAGATTAGCGTCTCGGTACCCGCCCACTGAACATTTGTCATCTTAATAGCACTGCGAAACAGTCCGCCGTAATAAAATTATACTAGCAAACATCGTGGGAATTAAATTCAAGAGTCGCCTTCCCTTTCCCTCGACCTAATGCGAACCAGTTGGTAAGATGAGCTAAACGTATCTATTTCTACCCGATTTTCACGGGAGGGTAATGTTTTTCGCATGCGAGTTGCATGACATTGCGGGCTACCGAGGCATGATGTGACCGATCGATTGATCGAGCCGCGCAATGGAATGCAACTCGCAAACGAGAACTTGCTCCGTGTAATTGGCCCCCAAGTTGTCCATTTCATTGGCACTATCTATAGCCTGAACGGCTTAATGACTTTTAATAAATATGGAGTGATATCTATAGGCTAAAATATAAGAAGACAATAGATCTGCTTACTTGTTCGGATTGTTACAAGCCTAGCGTTACCACTTTGCAACGGAGTGAAGCAGGTGAAGAGGGGCTTTCGATATTTAGCCATTGCTTCAACTTTGAATCTTATTGTAAGTGAATAAAGTGCTTCTAAGTTTTCTAACTAGCAGCGACACAGGCGTCGGATAGCAGAACTAAAAATATGACGCCAATTTAAAATGTAAGAAACGCAGAGCTGTTTACTTGACAATTGGCACAGACAGTTTTATTCAGGGTAAGCATGCGCTATCCAACATAGTCTACCAAATAGACTATGGTCGGCTATTCTGTCACTGCGTTGTACACAGTTCTATAGTTTTCTCATTTCGATGTCTATAGGGCATACCATTTTTTTAAATTATGGCATCTGCAAATGACAAAAGGGTGGTTTTTATTATAAATAATAACAGTTATAGTTACGGTATCAGATCAAATGTGTCAGAGGAAGGTGGATTCTAGTGAACATGTTTCCAAAACAAAAAACTTGTTTTTGTTTTTGTTGGCTTTGTTTCGCGTGATATCCAGTTTTATTGGTTTTTACAATATTTTTAGAGATATTCTACAAATTTTACACTTGTTTTTGTTTGTGCGATAAAGACCGTATTGCCACCGTATTGCAAACTTTCCAAGTTTTCCCTGAGCACTAAATGGTTATTTGTAAAAATAAAGAATTCAGACATAGAACTCATTCGAAGAAACGTTACCTTGTGATGTTGGGAGTTGGGAGGCAAGTGAAAGCATGAATGTCGAGTAAATACTGGTTTAATAATGTCAGTCAGTCTAAATAGGTCACATAATGGGAGATGTGTGAGTGTAGCAGGACTTCTTTTGAGTTTTTGTATTATAAGTTATAGCCGATTTATCCGCAAATTAGTCCAGTTTACCTAATAACAAAATATAAACACAAGTGTTTCCTCTGCAATGTCGTTAAAAAAGCATCGGCGATAAAAATCTTTTTGAAATTAAAGTATCGTTTCTCAAAACATTTAAGCGGGTCGAACAAGAAACATAAAACCGCGTGGAGCCTACATAAATAAGGTAAACTTCCCCGTTCGAGCATTAGACGGTGAAAAATGTCCCAGCCTCGAATCATAAAGCTGGAGGCCAGATTTATACACGCCGCAAACAATACCAATAATGCCTCGCGGGATTTAAGAAATCGGTAAATACCTAACTTTGACCGTTTGTATTAAGTGCGTGTTTGGTTTTAGTCAGGGAGTTTTAGGCGAAAGATCGCATTTAGTAATAATAATGATAAACATCTTTATTCTGAACCAGTACACTCAATGTGTTATTAAGTAAAATGAACTTGAAATTTGAAAAAATAATAGGTACAGTCAGCCAGAGAAGTAACTAAACACTTAAGAATCTTCTCGTAGTAACGTATGAAATGAGAGTTGCTGGATTTTCCATATTACTGTCAGCGACAAGCTACTAAAATGTTTCGTTTCTTCTGAGGCTGACCCGTACTCGTACAAGTACGTACAGTACAGTCTCGATTTGTAGAAAAAATATTACTCAGGAATATAGCACTCTGACTATCCAAAAAATACTCAACAGTGGTACTGCTACTTAACGGCGATGTTCAGTAGAAGGGGGGTATAACCCTGGTCGAGCTGGCCTATACCTTACTTAACCGGCGACTAGCTACGGGGTGAACTTATCACGTCAGAACCAAAAATGATGAGTTAAACTTAACTTCCTTAAAGCTTCCATTTAAATAACTTCAAGCGTTGTTAAAACAGATCAAAAGCTGTTGATGCGCAGCTTTCATGCAACTTTGGCAACACTGGAGTTTAGTTTTGCATGCAAATTAAAGCAAAACCGGCGTTAAAACCATATGAAGGGAAGATAATTTCTCAATCTACAAAACTTCTTCCTCGTAAATTTAAAGCCGTCGCTCCGTTATGGTCTAGGGCGCAAATGGATGAGTGGTTACGTCTTCAGGTTAATAAAAGTGACAAATAACAAAAAAGATTTGACTTTTTAGGGTTACGCTCCTCAAAAAGAGAAAAAGGACCCTTAAAGGATCACCTCGTTCTGTCTATCTGCCAAGACCCTTTTAATAAAATCAAACTTTTGAGTCGAAGCAATCAAAATATACCGCCGTTTATATGCCGCATATTTTATACACTCCCAAAAGGGAATCAAAAACCTGTAGGGTACTTTCCCGTTGACCTAGAAGTATGAAATTCGACAAAATGTAAGGTCTTACAGCACAAATAAAGGGAAAAAACTCGAAAACCGTAAATTTGTAGTTACATCACAAAAAATATTTTTTTGTTGCTTTTACAAACTTATATTTGCTCTTGATATGTATGGCGTCAACAGTTTTCCAATGGCAAAGTTAAGTTTGTCTCTCAATTCAAGTTATCTTTTTTATTGTTTATTAAGTTTGTACGGAACCCTTGGTGCGCTACAACTACCCAATAAAAAAAATAAAAAAAACTCTACTACCACTTCAGAAAATGGCATCTGCTGAGAAAAATGCACCACAAAAATCTTACAAGAAATTACAAAAAATTACAAAATAAATTAATAGTGACTAGCTTTAAACTTTCGCGTCTACTCGTGACCACGGCCGAAACGTCGAGGTAAATTAACAACGTTTTTATGATAACGTTATAAATATGACTAGTTTTGTTCTAATTTCTGCATGCACCGCTCATACTATGTCTAGTAAAGCTTCCAATGTATCTCGTAGATTTTCCGTCAGGTAAGAAAGCTTAAAGTTAATAGCAATAACCTAGCGTAGAATAGCTGCTATTTTTGAAGACTTTTTATGTTCTCAATATACTTACCCCCTTAATCATAAACGCTGCGTAAACCTATGTTAGTTAGCTTGTGTTATGTCTTTATCCGTCATTGTAATGTTTGCCCTCGAATGAAAGGAATAAAACATTTTCGTTAGTTTGAAAATATTGTTTTTTTATATAAGTATGAGAGTTACTCTTACAATATAAACAATATTGTTAATATTAATAATGTTTTTAAAACTAACACTAATCAAAAGTGTACTGCATATCCCTGTTTAACATAAATCATAAAATGTAACATTTTAAGAAACTATGCTTTCTCACACTGCGATTTTTAAATTAAAAAATGATTACTAAATACCACCACCACCACTAACCACCTGGTTAGTTTTTGGTTGTTATATTACTGAAAACTTATGATTTCAGTGATATAACAAGTTTAGGTATACGAACTATTTGGTACGTTTATTTATAGCATAAGTTAAGGTTAAGTTATTATTCCCTTATTCAGCAAACTTGACCTACCTCTTGTATTTAACTAAAACATGTTTTGTTCCTCAACTTACGTTAACTAATGTACCTAGGTTTACTGAGCGTTTATAAGTACAAGGGTGAGTAGTTACTCCTTTGTTCTTGTTGATCACTTTATTAAGATCGTATTAAGAGTAGCTTTATTTGAAGTTTGAACTGAATAATGAGGTGCTTGTTACAATTTGTTTCCCAAAGTTACGTAACAAATCAGTTTCAAACGAGGCAGTTACAATATTTCATTGTGGCACATAAATTATACACGAGTTTACATATTCGAAAACCACCTTTCGTTATTTCAGAATAGACTCTTACATTTTAAATGTGCCCAGTGAAACGTGAGAACAAAATATAATGAATGGCCGCAGAGTTCTGGAGTCAAATATGCTTTTGTTAAATATTACATGCTCCTGAAATAGATTTACATGAAACAAATTAAACGAATATAGCGTTGCTTCATTAAAATGTTCTTACATTATGTGAATGTGCACATTGTTGTGTTTTGTTCTAAGTCTAATTTTCACTTCCCTTTTGTGTATCTGTTTTATTTTGGATATAAAGTAGGATTTAGCTAATAGAGGGTTGTTAGCCTTGCTAATGGGTTAAGGGGTGGAATTGCGATCGTTAGGTATCAAGTTCGATCCGGAGTGCTCATCTCTTTCTATCGACAAAATGGAACCCTGTTCTACTAACAATAACAACAACAAAAATATTCTTTATTGCGCACCACACTTTATTGCGCTACCACCATCTTGCTTGCTAATCTAGCCGCTAAGTAGAAGTGCTTGCACTGTTGTGTCTCGGCGTGGAGAACATGACAGCCGGTGAAATTACAGGCATAAGAGGTATTCCATCTAAGCTCTATGGATTGGCAACGCATGTGCAATATCCTTGATGTTGCGGGTATCTAAGGTAGGTAGTGATCACTTACCATCAGGTGACCCCCTTGCTCGTTTGCCTTCGAATGTTGTATAAAAAAACAACATTTACAGAAAATGAATTACGTCAATATGGAAGACGATAAGTGGTATATCGCCTAAGAGCGATTTCCTCCAGTATAGCTAGCACGCAGCACAGCTCCTCGCTTTATCGCTCAGTGTGACTCTTGCTAATTAGCCCAGTGGTAGAGAAAAACAAGCCAGAATATGAGCGCGCGTGCTAAACGTAGAGACAACCGTTTTGATACTTAACAATAACAATAGACGATTAAGTAGGTGGAATAAAAATATAAAACAGGAAAAAACGCAAACTCACCAACCACCCCAGAAAACAACAGTGAAAGCAATGCCTGCTCAGCGGCTTGGTTAGTGAGCAACCTGGTAGAGATTCGGGTTCACCTTGAACAAGATCTTACAACCAACAAAACTATATAAAGGCTTAATAAACCCCGAGTTAAACACGCCGTAACATGATTGAGCCACAGGAACGACAGAATTATATGTCTATTCTGTCAGTGAATCTAATGTTTTCTTTGTTCGACCATTTATCGGAAAACACGGTATTTCTCACCTAGAACTTAGCGAGTGGATTCTGTCGTCACAATTTGAAAGCAAAGTAGTGGAACACTTGTCATGGTAACCAACAATAATACCCTACGTATAGCGAGAATTGCGACTACAGATGCGAAACCGGTTATTAACGATTTTAACCGAATGGTTATAATTATATTTTTCATTATTAACGGTTAATTAACTGAATTTTTCCCGACTGCCGCTAGAAGTGCGACTTGCACTAGGCTGGTGTTTATAGCATCAGTTTGTATTATTAATATTTTAGTTACATTAATTGTTTTACGTTTACGTCATTTGACTTAAAAAAATAACGAAAATAGTACCTCAGGTCGCAGTCGGATAATTAACCGTTATTAACCGAATTTTATCGGTAGCTACTGAGATATTCGGTTAAATAAAGGTATGCTTTTTTATAGCTATAATTGTGACAGACCGACCCGCAAGCCAAACTAAACCGTGCTTACCCCGAAGCAATCTGCAGTTTAATTTTAATATTAAATATAATAAATAAATGATAACACGTCGCAATATCACACCCGTCTGACGGTGCGCCGCTAAATTTATGCTACATCACAGCATCGCCACTCGCATATTCATGACAGACTCGACAGAAATACTAAAAACACATGTATTTTATTTATTCATACGTATTTTATGAAATTGACGCGGCGTTAAACAAGTTGGACGATTGCATTTAAACAGCGGATCGTACAAAACGCAAGCTAGTGTTTTCGTTTTGCAATAAAGTTTTGACCAATGTCGAGTTTTAAAAGGTCTTTATCTACACATATATCATAAATGCTCTATAATGCGTTCAAAAACCGTAGGCAATGACCAGCATTACAACAACCAATATTATTATGAGAATTTTTCTAATTTGTTTCCATATTTGTTCCAATTCATTTTTTATTACATTGTTTTAATGTGTACAGTCTATAGATATTTAATAGGTACCTAGCACTAGTAGCTATTAGCAATGCAGGTCATTGCCCTATGGCTTCTGAACCCATCATAGAGTACTTATGATATGTGTGTAGATAAAGTAATGTATGCAACTGTACATAATTAGGTCTTAAAACACTCGTGTGATCCTATTATGAAACTCGCTAACGCTCGTTTCATAAAACCACACTCGTGTTTTAAGACCCCTCATTCTGCAACAGTTGCATAAAATACTATTGTTAAACTAATACAATTATCGCGACAATAATTCATCAACTGTTGGAAAACAAACACACTTTACTGCTGGTTTGTTAGCAAGTATTAGTAACTAGTAGTAACCAACCGAATCTCAATTTTTTAAAGGATAATCGAGGAAAACATCGTCTGATGGTAAGTGATCACCTGTGCTCATAAAAACCAGCTACCCCTAGAAAATCTGCGATCCATTGCCTCCCTTTAGCTCTAATCTTGTTAACCTCGAGACTTTGCTCAACGTACGAAACGTAGTAGTGTAGTGTAAGAGCAAACGTCGCGAAAACGCTCCGTCGCACTGCATACAACGCCAGTGACGTTACTAGCGCGATAGTCTCCATAGATAAACGCGATTTTCAGCAAGCTTTCAGTAGTTTTTAACTAACTACTAGATACTACTAAAGTTTTCTAAAATTTTCATCTGGATTGGAACTATATTATTTCTAAGAAAAATGTTAAAACAGACAGGTTCGTAAACGAGGCTTGCTGCGTCGTTTTTTTTATGAAATAGGATGGCAAACAAGCAGGTGGAGTCACCTGATGGTAAGTGTACACCACCGCCTATAGACACCCGCAACATCAAAGAGATTGCAGACGCGTTGCCAACCCAGAGGGCTAAGATGGAATACCTCTTGTGCCAGTAATTACACCGGCTGTCTTGCTCTCCACGCCGGAGCACAACAGTGCAAGCACTACTGCTTAGCGGCAGGATTAGCGACCAAGATGGTGGTAGCGATCCAGATGGACCTCGTACAAGGTCCTACCAACCGCAAACCCGTTACAGTGTAATACCGTATTTAACCTTTTCAAGACAGCCAGGTTAGAAACAAACTGGAACAAATTACCTTGCTACTCCGCGAAACCAACCTCCGGTTTCGCGGAGTAGCAAGGTAATTTGTTGATATCGACCTCCGCAAAGTAACGCCTGAATCTTTTAATTATCAGCCAGGTTAGCTTTAGTGTCAAGTATGATTTTCATTACGTTGGTGTAATTATCTAAAGTGAGAGGTAACGGATATTTTATGTGTACCCTACATAACGTGTTAGTGAAGTGAAAACTTGCGGCACAATTAAAACGAAACAGTTGCATCACTCGGCACTCTTGGCATTTTGTTAAGTCGTTTTAAGGAGTCTGCTTTGCTTTGAATTTTATGAACCGACTTTATAAAGAAGCAGGAGGTTCTAAAGTCAACTGAATATATAATTCTTTCAATTATCTGTGATCTCAAAAAGACCCGTTTATTAACAAAATTTTACGTTTAACCGTCTTTGATTTCATCATTTTAATCATTACCTTAAGCCCACCGCGCTTATATGATGAAATCAAGAGGAAAGGCCTTTGCCCAGCAGTGGGACACTCACTTAGGCTAAGAAAAAAAAACTGTCTTTAGGGATTTTGCCTAGGATCTAGACTTTAGTGAAATAAATTTGATTTGCAAGCAAGCTACTTTTGCTTTAAATTTAGAATGCGTCAGTACCCTATTGAATATAGTTTTTAGAAGTATTCCTTAATTTTTTTTTCATCTTTCAAGGTCTACAGCTAAAGATTGTTTTCAGCATATCAGCGTCCAAATCGCATTTGACATTTTATTTATATAGGAATGAAACGTCAAATCTAGAGTACTGGGTCGTACTTACTCAAAAACGATCTGTAACTACGACCCTAAGATGTTTTTTTTTATAAAAAAGGGAGGCAAATAATCCTACCTACGGGTGTCTTGATGGTAAGTTATCACCGCCACGCATGGGAACCAGTGACCCAAGGAGAATTGCTGATCCTTTGCCGGCCTTTAGCCACACTTTTAGGAATAAGGAGTCAGTGTACGACGCTGATATGTGGACGCTTAAAAATCTTTTTTATCTTCACATAGTATTATTACATTAGTATAGATAAAACAAAGTAGCTTTCCACCTTAGTCTGTTCTCATCTTCGGCCTCTTACTACCTTTAAACTACGCAACGAATTGTAATACGGTTTTCACTGTCATTTAGAGTTTTTTATACGAAAGCATTTTATAAATATTAAACTCTAATTACATCCGTGCAAAGCCAGGGCGCGTCACTATTATATTAATAAAAATGGATCACTCACGTATTTTAAAGTCGAGAATTGCCCGACACCTCCACCGCGCCACCGTGCACCGTCGCGGGGGCTCATGATTAAGGACCACGGACTAGTCCTAAACATGTAGGGCAATTCTCGACTTTAAAATACATGAGTGTTCCGTGTTTATTAATATGCTCGAGTCTCACGGTAGTTTTATGAGTCACTAGTAAATAAACAAATAAATATAAATATGTCAGGACAACTCACACCAATTGACCTAGTCCCAAGCTAAGTAAACCTGTAACCTGTTATGGGTACTAGACAACGGATATACATACATAAATAGATAGATACATACTTAAATACATATAACATCTAAGACTCGGGTACAAATATTCATATTCATCATACAAACATTTGCCCCTCCCGGGAATCGCACCCGGAACCTCTAGCTTCATAGTCAGGGTCACTAACCACTAGTATAAACTTATAAAACATAATTATTGAACTTATAAACGTAGTTTAGTAATGCAGCCGTCGTTAATCACCCTGTACTTTCGTTCTTGATTAATTACTCACCCGTTATCGATAAAGCCGAACTTCTTGAGGCCTAATTCATCATATAATATGAGACGGTATCGCCGCCGGCGTCACACGGCCCTTAATTTGCCGAGTTATCTAGTGTAAGATCATTGCTTTTAGTTCTTATACAGAAATATAGATAATATAATGTTTTTACAGTTTCATATATCAAAAAGAACTTATAGGATCAATTCGTCGTCGATCTGTTTTATCTCCAGCGCAAATAATTCTTAATTAGTTCAGAATTTCAGATTTAGTTCAGAATTATATTCCACCATGACGGTTGCTTTTTTTCCAAGGTTCCGAGTTTTCACACATAAAAATGATAAATGAAAATGAAAATTTTATTTTGCAAGTAGGCCATTTAGGCTCTTTTACATGTCTGAATCTACTAGCGCTTCGGAAAATGGAAGATACTACCGAGAAGAAACGCCGCAAGAAAGTCAGCAGTTATTTTTTTTTTCTTTTCAAAACAGATTACAGTGCAATATATATTATCACAGTAGTACATGACATACACATATACACAAAAAAAAGATAACAATAAATAGCACAGCAAGCTTTAAGCATATTACACAAGAATGCTTATTCTCTTTACATAACCAATATGGCGGACTAGTTATGTAAGATTCAAAAACTTACTGTTGCCTAGCTTAACCTGCTCAGTAGCAGTAAGGATTATTATTTAAGTACTATTAAGAGATAAGTACGGCTAGGGAAGTAACGGAGTCGCAAGCCTTTGCTAGTTTAACGTAAACGTCAAGTATCAAGTTAAATTGTCTAATGCCTAACTTAGACCGCGAAGTTATGCTCCTAACTAAGTTAGCTCGCCCTTGATAAAGTGACTATACTATATAATTATGTTATACAAGTAGTACCTTCGAGTATTAACACACCAGCTCTTGTCCGGGTCTTCGTATGCGTGTAATTTGGAAGTAGGTATCTGACTTGGTTTCTAGTCGGCGTATCAAGATGTATGTACAGTAGGGGAAATATATTCACGTACCACCTTAGAACCCTATCGCAATGACGCGACGAGTTAAACGCCAGGCTATGTTATACAAATGACATGCGTATGTCTCTTCGACTAGGTTCTACGGTGGTACGTGTTTCAATTTCCTTGACTGTACCTGATTTTAAGTTAGACTTCTAGCAATACAACTGTTAAAAACTAATATTATTTCGTATGGTAGTTTTTGCGTAATGCGTATACACATAGGTACATTCGGACAAAAATTCTTAAGATTAGTAGTTGTTGGACTGTTTTCGTGAAGTAGCAATGTTCTAAATAAATAAAACTGATCACTCACGTATTTTTAAGTCGAGAAATGCCCGACATGTTTCGACATTTCTCGACTTAAAAACACGTGAGTGATCCGTTTTATTAATATGTCCGCGTCTCACGGTAGTTTTATGTTAAAAATAGCAATGCTTTATTAAAACTAGTTCAAATTAATTCAGATACTATCTGAAACTAAACCTAAACCAAACCTTTTCATTTATTGAAGCAGTGTTAAAAAAAACCGAAAACCTATTTGTATGAAACAGCGGCGTCAAACGGGCACTTCTTGATTATGTCACACACCCGCGGTATAAAGACCTTTTGTCAAATTAGAGTTTAATCCCGAAGGGACGGAACCCGCCTTCCGACGGAGGTGTTTACATCAGGGGTTGAACAATCGAGAGCGAAGTTTAAGGCAAAATGACCTTTGCGTTCTCGAAAGTATACGCTAAGCGTATCCAAGATGTCCGAGACCTTTGATGTTGGTCATAAAACAGTTGGAATGACTCCATTTCATTATAAATTTTAGTTCTACGGAATTTTTAAGAGACCATTTTCGATTCTGCTGTAACGGTATGCACTAGTTTATAAAATTCAGCAGGATAAAATGGCTTTTGATCTGACATTCTGACATTTATTCGTTTCTGACATGCGTCCGAGTTGAGGCCACGCAGACTGCAGTATGTAATGTGTACCGGAGTTTCGTTCGAATTTTCAAATTTTTATTTTATTATGTATTGATTACACAGTGTAGTTCTCTGCTCTGTGTAGTCTCTTATTTATTACCATTATGTAATTGGCTATCATCGAAAAAGCTATAGTAAATAAAATTAAACGAAGTACATTGCTTAAAATTAAAATACAATGTAATGCTCTACAGAATTAATGTAAATTACCATCCTCATCGAGTACCTAAAGCCAAGTGGCATACTTTTAGTAATCGTATAGTACTCGGTTGTTGTTATTTTTATCAAACGTCTTGAAACAAATTAAAATCATCCACATATAACTTTTAATAAACCTTGGTTCAAAGAATTCATACACAGAAACAATTGACCGTGCTGCAGCCACGCGACAATAAAAATAAGTTTTGTATACAAAAATAATTCCCATTTTCCAGTGGCGTTTATTGATATTGATGGTACCCATACATCTTCCGTGCCCGGACCTTATCAATCATCTGGAGTCTTCACACTTAATACCTTTCGGTTCGAGAAAGAAATACTCACCCATCTACATAGGAGAAGGTCGGGCGTCTATTATGTAAATCGGATCACGTCGGGACCTATAAGATATGGTATCCCAGGCAGAGATTTTAACTGCTTGATCCTACATTACAGAGGTCTTCGCTCTTGTAAATATTGCTTATGGAAATCGCTCGATGCGAACCTTCTTCTCTGTGTCGTATTCCGATTTTGGGGTTGTCGAGTGGTTCGGAATACAGTGTTCTTAGTGGCATGATAAGTGAGGTTTGCGACTTTGTTATTATGATTTTAGGAAGTGTTGACTATTTTATACTGTATGGTCAGCTGCAGAAAAAAGTGACATAGTTGTATACGTACGCTCTTAGAACGGTAGTTGCTTTACCTCACAGCTAAACGTAGGTATATAATTCACATGAAAACCAGGTACTAATCTTCACTAATATAATAAAAAGGTAAACTTTGTTGGTTGTTAGTTTGTTTGTATGTAGGGGTATCTCTGGAACTACTGCACCGATTTTAAAAATTCTTTCACGGATAGAAAGCTACACTATTCTTGACGGACATAATCTACTAATTTCACGCGAACGAAGTCGTGTGCGACCGCTAGTTTACCTATAGTTATAAATTATTGTTATTAGAATTATAATATTTTTCTGTATTTTCTATTTTAACATTTAATTTATATTTCAACTGCATTGGAATTGAAAGTTTGAATATTAAATCATGTTTTTTAATTACACGTCGTGCATAAACAAAACATGTTATTGTTATGCTCACGCCTGTTTCCCTTTGGGGTAGCCAGAGGCCACTGAACGCTATTTGCTCCGGTCCTTACATACTTCCCTCGCTTCCTCCACACACATTCCTCTCTTCATACATACTCGGCGATTCCGGGTACTTCTAATTTGTCCTAGTCGTGTTGAAATAGATTTTTTTTAGAAAATAAAGTAATTCATCCTCTGACGTAATGAATGACAGAAAATACGAGTGCAAATTTATTGACAGCGTCAATCAGCTCATACTTAAAGAATATTAAGGAAAATCCGAAAGACTTTTGAACTCGTTTTAAGATGCTCCGACGATATTATTCATCAAAGTGAAGCTTATCTCTCTTATCAATGATCTCGTTAGACAGAATCCAGCTTTTATACAATCGGCCGTGAAGTCGGATTATTGCGGCTTTCCTACTATCTTGTTTAAAGGTTACTGATTGGGACAATCTTTAGGGATGAATTGGTTAAGCTTTCCCGAAAATATATTCTTATTCTTGTTTAACTGCGGCAACATTAACTACTCAATATAATAGATAAAAATTTAGATAATTTATTGGTAATAAAAGCAAAAGTACATTAATTCACATAATAAGAACGAAAGAAAAAAAGAAAGACTATTTAACATAATACACATCACAGAGAGAACATATCAATAACCTACATAACAAATACTTTTGTGTTGAATAGAATCAAAAATAGCTCCACTCATCATACTACCTCGGTAAAGCGAGACGCTGATCTGCAGGACCCTAGAGATTCTTAATTCTAAACGAATCTAAAACAAAAAGAATAGTTGGCAATATTCGAGAGAAATAATCAAATCACTAATCAGTAATTTATTTGCTCAAACATGGTACAAGACTACAAGTTAGTGTTTTACAGTCAAATTACAGACCTCCATATTTTGTGGCAAAGAAATGTAATATTGATTGAATCAATATTTAATCTGGCTATATGTCAAAAATAAAAATGATAGGAAATACCTAAATATTTGCAGGAAAAAAACGTTATTAAATTAAATGAAACGAATTTGAACAAAATTTCATTTTACTATAAATATAACCTGGAGATAGAACTTGAAGATATACTTTAAATTAATAAATTTTGTAGAATAAAGAACTTACATACATAGGTACATACTATTTTACATTAATCGTCTTTAGCAATTAAAGTTATAATAATAATACTGAATTTGAAGATAGTGAGAAAAGGGCGAGAGTACTCGATTTAACGTATAAAAATACATATATATTTCATTACTTTAACTTGGCTTAATACGTTTCTCGCACGTTATTTGAACCAATGCCATAATGTGAATACTCTAGGATTTCATGTAAAACTTTCTTACCAAAGAAAGGAAACGGAGCGGGCAAATTTTTTCACCCAATTTCCTCCTAGGTCAGCCTAGTATTGACTTTAGCAATTCTAAAGATGCCGCAGTCCTATTTCACGACAGTATTTGTTTCACAAAATAACAGCAGTTCGTGGTTTCGCGACAGTTTCGTTGCTTGCAGAATAAATAAAGTCTCGTCTTTGCGGATGAAAATAGTGGTTACGTAGCGTTTCGCGGCGGTAAAGTTGAGGGGAGTAAAAGCAAGTTAGATCTCTGAATACATTTAATAACCTAGCGCTCAGTATTGGACAAGATATAAAGTGGCTTAAATTGTTAAATTAATATGAATATGAATACGCAGTCATATAGGCCCCTGCGTCTATTCCAGATGATTTGAACATTGCCTTGACGACAGCTACTTTGATGGCCGTGCAAGCTAATACGATACAATATGAATATGAAAATAAATACGAGTATGGGTATGGGTATGAATATGAATAAGAATACGAATATGAATATAAATACAAATAGGAATATCACTGTGATTTATTTATAACATCCAACGGGACCTTAACGCTATAATTACTCGACGTTTCGACACTATTGCAACGGTTACGACTAGATTAAAATAGTAGAGGTTATCACTAGCTGTTTAACTGAGTTTTACAAACTAGTCGCACTTGGTCTTATTTATTTTCACCCGAAAAATGGTAACATTGAAGATTCACAATTCTCACAATATCTGAAGATTTATCCGAAGCTCACACTTTGTAATTACTGGATTCCACGATGAATACAACTTGTATCCATCCTTAAGTTGCGTTATTAACAATTATGTGCGAAAATAGCACAAGTTTAAAAAAATATATCGCCGTGATTTGCAGCTACTGAAACTGTTGTCACCGATGCATAATCGCTCGCACGCGATTAATGTGGCGTTCTGTGCGCCTAGCACGAACCTTCTCGACATGGCTACGTAACTCAGTCCGTCTCGTTCTAAATAGCCCAGTTGAGGAAAGACGCACTGAGTTACGTAACGAGTTAACGCGTATCAAGAAGGTTCGTGCTAGGTGCACTGATATTGAAGCAATTTATCGTCTTACCAAACAGACGATTAATATTTTAAAATTTTCTAAAGAACATGGTGTCAAAAACTGTTCGTACTTAAATTTATTCTTTGTTTGAATATAGAACGCGGCATCATAGATGCTGTCAGTAATGCATATGAACACAATAGATAATAATGTTATGAGCATTTTGTCCATAATGTATAGGCAATAGCAATTACGCTGTTCTGAAGTTGTAATCTTATCTTCCTTATTTCCTAAGTAATCAGCAAAGTCACTGGCCTTCCTAACTATTGTGTGACAAAGCCAGAATCTTACTCCACTTTGCTATTTTGCGACTAAACTTCTGAAGTTTAAAAGCGCAAACAAATGACATCTCCGTTTCACGCATTACCATTTCGATCTTATGCCTTTGAAATAGACCGTTCAAACATCGCGTGTCGCGGGCAAGGCATGCATTTCAACTGCTGCATTTGAAAAGAGTAAGGCAAGAGCGAAACGGCGTCTTTACAAACGCCATAGCGCAGATGTTGGCGAATGGAAGTGATGTGATCCGATTAATATTTCTCTGAAAAGGATATGATGGAATATTTTTAGGATGCGGTGATGATTCGTATAAATGTCGTATGCTTTATCATTAATACCTAATTTTATCAAGTCTGGCATCTAATAACTAGATGCTAGTAGCATCTCTGTTTTTTTTGTCTCGTCTGATAGGTACAACTATTACAATTGTAATTTAATTTCCAGATAGCCCATTGGCACAGTATAGATATAACCAGTAAGGAATCTACGTACAAACGCTCGGAACCGACGCACGCACACAGACGCACGCTCAACACGGCCGCTAAGGCTGCTAAGGCGGCCGTCAGTCGCGTTAGCAGCCTTAGCGGCCGTGTTGAGCGTGCGTCTATGTGCGTGCGTCGGTTCCGAGCGTTTGTACGTAGATTCCTTACTGGTTTTATCTATACTGTGCCATTGGCATTAAAGTTAAAGTAAACCAAATATTTATTAATTTTTTGTGATATTATAATTTTTGTTATTTTGTACAAAAATATTATTTAGATAAGATATTGTATTTGATTTATACGGATTATTTTACTATGTAAGATTACATTCCCAATAATTAACTGCATTGCAATTCCGAAACTTTTATTTTATCAGGACTGATGAGTTGGTGAAAATCTCTAAGTCATTTTTGGTTGTTCATTCGTAAACAAATATAAAAACAAGTAACAAAACTATAATGATGCTTCAGAGAATATGATTTTTTAATTAATAATTATCATTAGTAATATCTGCTTTAAATATTAAATTAATGTCAGTTTAGACATTCTGGTGTTTTCTCCCATTTACTTCGATAATAGGGCATCGATAAGGATCCACGGACAATGCAATTCTTAAAACGGTAAGTTTTAAAATGGTACCTAATCTTCGTGACCCAATTTCATAAGCAACAAGCCGGGATCCAAAGCAACTGCATATTACAGTCATCGCATGCACTTAGACATCCGTGTTACCGCAATATGTGGCTGTAGAGCGAAATTCAAAATGAGCTGCAAGTGACAGCCGCTGGAGCTTCAGCAAAAATGAGCAACAAAAGCTTAGAGCGCTTTTCGAAAATGTACGGACAATGAGATGCTTGTCGGAGAATGAGAGTATTGCTGTTAGGTTTTAAATTAACTGTATAAAGGTCAAAGAGGAAAACATCGTGCCATCAATCATTAAAATCATTAATGTCAGTTTCGTAACGGTTTGTAACGATTTCGTTAACAATAGTATTTTATGCAACTGTTGCATATGGGGGGCCTTAAAACACGAGTGTGGTTTTATGAAACTCGCTGACGCTCGTTTCATAATAGGATCCCACGAGTGTTTTAAGACCTATTTATGTAAAGTTGCATACATTACTTTATCTACACACATATCATAAGTACTCTATGATGGGTTCAGAAGCCATAGGGCAATGACCTGCATTGCTACTAGCTACTAGTGCTGGGTACCTTTTAAATATCTATACACTGTACACATTAAATTAATGTAATAAACAATGAATTTGAACAAATATAGAAACAAATTAGAAAAAATCTCAAATAATATTGGTTGTTATAATGCTGGTCATTGCCTACGGTTTCTGAACGCATTATAGAGCATTTATGATATATGTGTAGATAAACTAATATAAATCATTAGAAAACTGTGACGTAACTACCGTTACCGTGTTACCAGTGCACCTAGCACGAATATTCTCGATACGCGTTTACTCGCTACGTAACACAGTGCGTCTCGTTCTAACCGGCCCAGTAGGAGAGAGACGCACTGAGTTACGTAGCGAGTTAACGCGTAACGAGAATATTCGTGCTAGGTGCACTGGTTGTTTTAAGTAATGTTTGTTAACTATTTTTCGTGTGGTTTTCAATAAAGAGTATTTGTCTTGTATTTGTCTTGTAACTGATATTTTTTATTTTAGTAAAACGTTACACGTAAAATTATTTAATGTTGAATTTAACGTATAGAATTATTATGAATAATTTACAGAAAGTAAATGTAAAAACGCCCTTCCAATATTATTTTCATTTATTACTGTCATTTGAAGTTGCTCAAAGTAGGAACGTATCTACTTTCTATCAGTTAATTGAAAAGACATCTTCTTTCTGAAAACTTTACAAAAGTATGTGAATTCATTCTTATTGCAAGGTTCCGTAGGGAGTACTAACCAATCAAAAAGATTTTCTTAATCTCGTTGAAATTAAGCTTGATTTTCTATTCAAGGTTATTTTGTGCTAGCTTAATGAAGCTAGTTGACGAAAATCATTTTCGTCACCTTTACTTAGGAACCAAGAAGCCTGTAACTAAGTATATATGGACATAGAGAAATTGTAAAAGTTCGTTGTTTGACTACGGAAATTTAAAATCCATCTCTTATAATTTTCAGGTATCTTGTTATTACAGTGCCTATCTTAAGTTTTTTTTTTCGTTGTACAATACTAAAAAAATATATCTTTATCTCACGTGGGTACTATTAAAACTAGTAAAATGTTCCTAGTAAAACACAAGAGTTACGTAGTCTTCTTTGTAACGCGTTCTGTTTGAAACGTTTTAAAAGAATATTTAAGCATTTTCACCTTGTATTTCCAAAGCCTCAAGGAAAACATAAATTTAAGTTTGTTCATGAGATAAGGGAACTCGCCGTAAGACACAATAAGACCTTTTAAACCGTTTTCCGTTCACTTTGAACAAAAAGGATTTTGTTCGTATACTTGGGAAATCTCATTGCACATTATTGACTGGCGAGTGAAATATCTTTCTTAGGAAGGCTTTGTAGAAGTGTTAGTGTTTGCGCGAAAAAAAAATTTTTAATTTCTTTCAGGGTGGCGTTTAGCTTACCTGAACACAAAAGGTATTGTCAACTAACTGACTCAACCGAACGTTGTTCTGTCCAAATGTTTTGAACTATTCTATACAAATACTGGAAAAGGATTAAATTTGCTCACGAACTGGAAAATTTTCCGGAAAACGTTTTCCTTTCCATAAAAAACTAATTCGGGCAATTACAAACATTTTAAGGGAAGTTCGTGAACCCAGCGCTCTATAAACGGCGATAACGTATCCACCCTCCAATCCTTAACCTATAGCCATGATTTTTTTGCATGTTGTCATTATAACCTAGAACTAGATTTGTATGTTTGACTTTTTAAATATTCTTATTGGTTTCAAAAATATTGTAATTTTTGTTTTGAATGAAACTCCGAAAATGCATAAAATGTCAAATCTATGAAGAATATAGAAAAAATAAAAACATACAATCCTAGTTCTAAGCCATAATGACAACATACCAACAGATCATTACCATAAGTTAAGATTTAGAGGGTGGAAAACGTTATCGCCGTTTGTATGAGACTTTTTAAGCTGGGTTCACACTCCTCTTAAAACAAAACATAGCCAAAGCGGTCCAGCCAATTTCAAGTGATGCACTTACCAACGAGCATTTCTTTTTCATTTATAACTAGCGGACGTGCGCGACTTCGTTCAAGTAAAATTAGTAGCCTATGTCCGTCAGGAATAGTGTAGCTTTCTACCTGTGGAAGAATTTTTGAAATCGGTTCAGTAGTTCCAGAGATTACCCCCTACATACAAACAAACAAAGTTTACCTCTTTATTATATTAGTGTAGATGTAGATAATAAAAATAGGGAGACAATTATTCTAGCAACAACTAATTTAGTGTACTAGGCCTCTTCAAAGAGATAGCTAAATGTACAGAGAGGTAAATGCTACCAGTATCTTCGGTACTTGTATTTTTGTTAGAATTTGAGTATTAATGTTTAGTTTTTATGTAGTTTGATTGTTTTAAATTAGTACTAATATTAGTATTAGTAGTAAGGCAAAGGTGGGCGACGTTGGGCGTAGGCTCAGAGAGGCAACCGGTGACTCCCGCTCCGGTTCGTTCTTGGTGCAAAGGCCATTGCTATTCAGCGTGGTAATGCTGCGAGTGTGATCGGCACCTTTGCACCGGGAACGGTCAGGGGCGGGTTATTTTAGTTTAGTTGACTTTTATTCTTACTAAGAACTTGATATATATCAATTTGCACGTTTTTTTTGCCGAAATACTGCAACTTGTATCACTTTTCACAAAATTATCTCCGAAACTATAACACCTAGAAGTACTTATATATTAAATATCTATAAATATATTTATGAAGTAATTTAGGTTTGGCAGTCAAGCTTGTTTGAGCTTATATCCCGTGATATCCCGTGAAGGTTGTTCGTTAAAAAATAAGCCTCTAAAAAGTTAAGTAAATTAGTAGTTGCTTAGTCCACTTATTGGCAATAATGATGCGTTTAGTTTTAAGTGAAGTTGAAGTTATTTGAACATAAAAACTTATTTGATTTTTGTAACTTGTTATTATATTATTAAGCTACCATTCTCAAAAGTACTGAACTTTAAAATATTGCACAAATCTTACTTTTGTTTGACAACGAAAAGGACAACGAGCGTAAGCCGTAAAAGTTGGAACTGTCACACAAATCGCATTCGCCGTGGATCTTCATTTTTCCGCAATGCTATGCCACTGAACTTGACTCTTCCAGGTGCTTCGTTTACGTGTAGTCTATAAATTCTAGTGTGCCCTGTTTTCCACACTGCATAGGTCTTAATTATGTAAGTGGAGCTAAAACCGGAAACGTTGTAATGGTATCACTGGTTGGACCACTTCATACTTAGACCAATGAAAAGCTTTTTGACTGTCATTAAACTTTACTTGTGACCAGGTTAGTAAAAGTATCGTAACAAATATTTAACCAGCAGTGCTACTCACTTGGGTCTATTTGCGATACATGGCTGTTGTAATTCGTTTAAAACGTCCAGGTAATTAATAGTAGTTTATGCAACTACCATATAATGAGAGGCCTTAAAACACGGGTGTGGTTTTATGAAACGAGCGTCAGTGAGTTTCATAATAGGATCACACAAGTGTTTTAAGGCCTAATTATATACAGTTGCATACATTACTTTATCTACACACATATCATAACTGCAATAAACCGTAACAACAAAAAACCTACAAACGAATGAAAACAGTAATGGCGGCAATTCGATCCTCCGTCAAAACCAACGTTTTTTTAAAATTATAGACAAACGAATGAAGTCCCCATTCTCATGTCATTCGAAATCAAAAGGCGTACGGTTTATATTAAAAAAACACACTGGATTGACGTATCGATAACTGTTTTACTAAAATATATGGATACTAAAATAGAGACCCACTTGAATTTTGACAGCTATTCCAAATTTAAACTCATAACGAAACAGAAATCGGTACTGTAATGACTATTAAAGTACAGATTTACGTACTACCATGGACAAGAAAGTTCTCATAATAAAATTGGTTGTAATAATGTTGGTCATTGCCTACGGTTTCTGAACGCATTATAGAGCATTTATGATTTATGTGTAGATAAACAATCTTATTATCGAGTTAAAATCCGGATAGACGTCGCAACAACTTTGCTATTCTGCTTCCACGTCAACGACGCATCCCTGCTGCAGCTGAGTTTTCGCTAAAATAAACTTCATGTTTTACCGGCAACCCGCCTGGGGACCCTTCGTCACGTAAAGGTGTCTCTACGTGCCAAGGCACGTGTTGTAAATGTGCCTACTCAGCACGCTGTAATGTGAGAAATCTTAACGATCCCATTTTTAGGTAGAGTAGCCAGGAGGCGTATGAGTTTATATAGAGAAGTGCTAGCTAATCCAGTCGCTAAGCAGCCGTGCTTCCACTGTTGTGTTCCGGCGTGAAGAGCAAGCCAGTCGGTGTAATTACTGGCTCAAGAGGTATTCCATCTTAAGTCTCTGGGTTGGCAATGCTTCTATCCTGGGCGATACGGGTGTCTATGAGCGGTGGTGATCACTTACCATCGGTAGACCCACTTACTTGTGTTTTTTTTATGAAATAGGAAGGCAAACAAGCAAGTGGGTCACCTGATGGATAGTGATCACCACCGCCTATAGACACCCGCAACCCCGTGAAGGTTGCAGATGCGTTGCCAACCCAGAGGGCTAAGATGGAATACCTCTTGTGCCATTAATTACACCGGCTGTCTTGCTCTCCACGCCGGAACACAACAGTGCAAGCACTGCTGCTTAGCGGCAGGATTAGCGAGCAAGATGATGGTAGCGATCCGGACGGACCTTGCACCAGTTCCAAGGTTGTTTATCGTCCTATATCACATTATTTTTTCTTATAACATAGAACTAACTACTAGTAGTATTAGTAGTAACTTTTCAGTGACCGCTAGCTGATTATTATGATAGAAAGTCATATATAAATATGAAAAATCATTATTATTGAGTCCACGCGCTCTTTAGCAAATTAAAAAAAAAAACAGAAAATATGGCTTGGCATTAAAAACCGTTTACTTAGGTTCTAGGCCACGTGGGCGTAAGTGGTATGCTAACGTAAAAGGTTGATTCATCATCGCCCACGCACAAAACGGAAATCATACTAACACGACGGAATCATCTTAAAACGTACGTAACTAAATATTTTTAGGAAGAAACTTTCGTAAGGATCATGAAATTGTATTTGCGTTATTCATTGATTCGATAAGAATTCGATACATTTGACGAGTTTCATGGCGTTCGATGCATTAATGCTCTAAACTTTTGTCCGAAGTTACAAAAAACAAAACAGATTTTTATAACATCCAAATTATATGTTTGAAGAGAAGTAAACGTGATCCTTCAGAGAAAAATATGGTTAAAGTCAAGTGTCCCCCCGTACCTTACCGTATTATTTTTACATAGCACCCTACGTACAAAAATACATGTATTGATGTGCTAATTGTCACTAACATGCACCGTTGTAATGTTCGTAATAATGTTGTAAAGGTTCAATAGTTTCCAAGCCAAATTACATCAGCCTTTTTTATCCAATAATGCCCCTAAAGACAATGTTTGACACGTTGCCTCGAAAAAGTTAGCTCAACTAACTAACTCAACTTCATTGCATTCGATAAAAGTTTCTGTCACGTCGATTACAAATAATATTAGGTATTTCAATATTCTTCCGGCAAAGACAAAAAATAGTTCGCGCTCCGCGGTCTCTAGTGGCTGAAAATGTTGTGTTGCTAAGTTTTCTCACGACTTTTGTATGTAATTAAAATCCTGACGTTTTATGGTTTTAGTGGTCGTATTCACGTTTTTGACTAGACAAGAACATGATATAACCCAAAGTAAATCTAAACTACTCAAAACAAAACGGCTTATCACTGTGAAATAAAATGTGAAAATAAGTACGTGTTTCTAACATTGCACGTTTTAAAAGTTAAGTTTTATTTCATTAATTTGATGTGTAAACAAGTAATTAATAGATTAAGGCGTTACTTTGCGGAGTTCCATATCAACAAACTGAAACAAATTACCTTGCTTCTCCGCGAAACCAAAACAACCAAATAGTAAGTTTCGCGGAGTAGCAAGGTAATTTGTTCCAGTTTGTGTAAACAAGTATTAAACCCCTTCTACATAAATATGCTTTGGATCATTACAATCTTTTTTTTTTGACTGAGAAAAGTCGAGTGGGCCCTATTTTCTTTTGAGTAGTATCTTTCTGTTTCTTCAGCTTGGTCTATGGGCTAATTGGCTCAATGTATTTTTATTAAGTGTATTAGTTGACTTTACATTTTTCATGATCCCGCGAGAGTCGTAAATACAGCTTTATAAAAAAAATCACTGACCACGATTTTGTAATTTCATGAAATAAAATAACCATCAACCCCAATGACTGCCGACGGTTTGAGCCCTTTTCAGGTATCATGGTTACGGGCGAATACGGAGGTTTGTCTGCCCGTGAACATGATACTTGAAACCTTAAGCAACCTTGAATTGAACCTTGAATACAAATACACGCGATATAAACCTTCTCAACTTTTTATATTAATGTCAACAAGACGCTCATCTTGTGTCTTTGCATTGCAAATTATAATGGTTGTAACACAGTTCTAATCTTACAATTGATTAAAAAAAGTGACACGTACTTATAAAAAAATGTGACTATCAAGCTAATGAGCGACTGGACTAAGTTTAATGGTCGGAAGTAAAAAAAGACGTTACACATATTTGACTAAAATATAATTTTCTGTGCGTAATATATATTCCTTTAATCTTTCTGTTCTCCCATATTATATTCTGTTATTCTTTTGAAAAAATACCGAAAATAACGTAGGTTCTAGTTTCAGAGCCCATCAAATAGCCATTTTCCAGTTCTGACTTCTATGTATAATATAAATATTATTGTAAGAGAAATGTGGTTCCACAGAAATCGTTCCGTTTGCTATCGCCACCAGTGGTTAGCAGTTAATTGGTTCCGCAAATAACAATCTTTAGATAACCGGGAATCCTTACTGATGCGCGCAGAAAATCCGTAAGATATTTTTTAAATCCTTCACAGTAAGACAGGATCGCTTTTAATATTTGCCCTTCTCCGTAATTATCTCATTCATTCGTACCAACTAGCCTAAGGTTACTGTGCATAGGCAACTATACCATATTACTTTGTATCAAATGGTATAAATGGGAAGTTAAAAAACATACCCAATGAGCCCATATTGAAAGCATCTTTGACTTGGAACCAGTAATAAACAGCAACAGCATAAAGATACGGTATTGATTAAGGGTTGTGATTATAGACCGACCTCAGGTTCTAGTTTGACACTAATCCAATTATGAAGTCGTACTGTAAAAACTATAATTAAAGTACAATTAAACTGGAAGAAATTACCTTGCTACTCCGCAAAATGTGCTGTGTAGGGATGCTCAAAAATCGGACGAAGTTAGAAAGAAAAAGATTAACAAAATGTAACGCTTGAATCTCTTTTCTTAGGAAGGAAAAAGACCAAGTGAGTCACCTGATGGTAAGTAATCATCACTGCCCATAGTCAACCGTAACACCAAGGACATTGCAAATGCGTTGCCAACCCAGACGGCTAATACCCTTTGTGCTAGTAATAATTATGTTTTAAGTATGTGACGAATTTTACGAAGTATTTATAGAATTTATAATCACTCTTCTACCAGTTAAAAGTACTGGTATTCGGCCCAAAGCTAACATCCTATAGAGGTATACACCTTCGATTTTCCATTAATCTTAATAGGAGTCAAACAAATCTGATTAAACACCAAATAAAAAACGCACGCAATAAAATAAAATAAAAAGTTTCGAACAACATTATATCACAAAATGCAAACAAATTCAGCTTCATTCTGAAACGTTTCAAATTTTAACCGCGACACATATTTCTCGCCTTAGTTGTTCCCTTAGGAAACCGGTGAAAATATTACTCCATAGAGATAAACCTTGAGTTATATACGAACATCGCTGAATTATATAACATTTCGCTTGCAGTATATGTGCATGGGTTTTTTAATATTAGTAGTTTTAGTGTAAGTGGTAAAGGAATACGTCACACGTTTTAACCGTGAAGAGGCCACCTGTAGAACAAAATGTGTCCAAATACAGAATATTTATAGTTATAAACTATAAAAAAGTTAGAAAATAGGTATAGTACAGAAGTACAGTCAACCAATTTGATTCATAGGCCACTGTAGAACGTTGTCACAGTGTGTCATTGCTGAGAAGTTTAATCAAAAGTCATTATGACATAAATATTGTGAAACGGTTCTACACTGTAAAATTATTGCAATTGAAATTATTTGTTTTTAAATTTTTTTTCGATTTTTCTTTTTGTATTTTTTTTACCACCGAGGGTAGTTTTCCCAAAGAAAAAATATAAAATGTAATGACCGTAAAAGACGAAACACATTGAAAAATTCGCAGGGTATGGCAGCGGTAATGTGGCGGAAACTCGAATACTCAAGGCACGGAATGCTGATGTTGCAGGTTCGAATCCTGCCACTACCCTAATTTTTCTTTGTGTTGTCATTCATTATATAGCATTTCAAGTTTAATTTGGTTCTACAGTGGCCTATGAAACAAATTGGCTGACTGTACCTGAACACTCGATGTCAAGCAGATCCTCGTTAGCGCTTACTTTCTTGACAAAAGTTAAGTCTAGATTATTATGACCTCTTCCCTGAGTCAACATTACTCGTGACCGTAAAATCTCTTACTAAACAATACAACATCATTTTTCAAACGACCGATCTTCAAGTTTTTCTACCGTACTAAACCATTTTACCTTTCACTGGAAAATACTATACCCAAGCTGTTTAATATTAAAGAACAAAGATGGATAGGTGCACTCAAGAACATAAGTCCCTTGCGGCCAACCTACGGAACCGCCTGCAAACTGCATCATGCCCGGAACTTTTTCCTATTTACTTACAAAGAGCATCAGTTTGTCGCCACTGTGTCCAGCGTTCTGGCTTTCATTGTTGGAATAAACTTTTCAATAAAAATGCAAGAATGTTTTCACAAGTTCCTTTTTTAGTCCGTGAGAATGCTTTTTCAAAACAGTTTTTATTATAATGGTCCAAGAAATACGCTATGTATTTCTATTTCATAGAAATTATAGGAATAGAAATGTAGAAAATCGCATGCTTATTGAGAACAGGTGTAATTTGTTGTGATTTGATGGAGGTGGCCTTTTTTTACAAAACGTTAAGTATGTATTTATCTAATTAAGTATGTTTATCTGGGGTGTAGTCCCTAAAGTACAATCTTTTCTCAGTTTGGAACTAGTTTAACTGTTGTGAATTGTTCCAGTTTTTTTTTATTTCGTCTGCGACTTGCCCATCCTTAAATAAAAGGTATAAATAATGATACTTTAAACGACGACGAGTGTAACAATTACTTATTGACTTTGAAACTCTTCGTGATACAAGCAAACAAAGTCAATGAACACATTACTGTAGAAGAATCCAACACGCACAATTCCAAAGCGAGAAGTCAATACGCCGAACAATCCAAACTTAAGCATTTTAACTTTGTTTCTTACGTTCAAATGGGACTGAACCGCCCTTTTTGTTTAGTCGGTTAAAACAGATTTTACCGTTGATAGTACGTTTGACCTACATCGCGTGAAAACGGAACCCGGAAATTCGATTCGAACTTTTCTCACGGTCTTTGATGAGACAAAGTAGAAGTTTCTTCGTATTGTCTAACTGGCGACTATGAGAACTGAAATCATTTCCATTTTTTATCCGCACAAAGGGCAAAAGTATAGAGGTTTACTGCTTTCGTAATTTACGGAATGACAGGACAGATTGAATTTAAGAAGCTGGAAAAAGTAATATAATTCAGTTTATTTTAAACGGACGTAGGGGAACATACAATAAACATGCTTTATTGGTATCTGAATACATGAAGTAAATAATAATAATATTAATACATTATGAAAAACCTAGCTAAGGATCTGCGAAAAATATCACCTCAGTTTATTTATAATTAATATTACAGGAAACTTAAAGTTTGAGTTGAAAACTTTTACCGTTTTTTTTAACCTTTAGAAGTTTCAGGTTAATTGTAACATAAGCCCTATACTGAATATTTAAAAATAAACTTCAAGGTTGTGCCTCGACGGAAAGTGTTTTGGTTAACACGTGAGTCAGTCAGCGAGAATCAAAGAGGCAAGTTTTTAAAAATTAATTACTTATTAAGAGGAGTGTGACCCAGCCCAGATTAGACAGAACTAGCCCAGATTTTGAATAGGTATTTGGTCGCTATAATTGAGGTATCATCGCAGCTATATTCGTTGTTACAGTTTTCCTTCTAATACTCATTCTAGCATTGTTGATACTTCAATAATACTTAAATGCCTAAACGCTGTCTTATCTTAACAAGACAGACAAACAGAAGAACTTAGTATAAGGGTATTTTAGTTTGACCACGGAATCCTAAAAATATAGTCCGTAGTTTCTTTGAACGCTATTGCTGAACATTGGCACACCATTATTATCTAGTTACTACATTATGTAGTTCAACCAATGTAAATAATATTTTTTTCTCACCAAGTGGAGTGGGAAGGGAGATCGTTGCCCCGTCTGCGAGAAAAAAATAGACTACAACAACTAAAGAAAAAATATATTGGTCAGCGTTAGCCATGTCTCATTCATATAAATGAGCCCATTAGTAATAACCTAAGCATTCCTTAATATCTCGTTTACTTTTCCTTGAAATACCGTGAGTAAATAAATACATAAATATCTTTGAACATTTCACGCCGATTGACTTATACCAAAATTAATCAACTATGGGTACTAAGTAGACAATAAAATATACTCACTTGTATGCAAAATGCATATCTTATTTTCTTGTTACATTTGTATCAGTTATGGCACGAGTAAGACAAGCATGATCACATTGGTCTCCATAACCCCCCCGTATCGAGGTTTTAATCTACAACCTCGGATATGTTGTGTTAAGTGACTTTGACTGCAAAGCTATAAGCTATTTTAAGTTCTGTATTAGAAAGCCTTCAAATAATACCGAGCTTAAAATATTTTTAAACACCTTTCCTCGTACAAAATTTTCTAGCTAATACGCGTCACGTCAACAAAACATACATACAATAACGAAGCTTATTTCATCAAACAGATTACATTTATGTAATTAACTAAGGCCCCGTGTGATCAAAGCAAATTTACTTGATTATAAAGCAACATTTTACAAGATAAAAGTTATAACGAATAATGTAATGAATGTTTCCAAGTATTTTATTGTGATATGAAAGCCTTCAAGAACCCTTTACGATTTGTTTGTACCTTTTTATGTAGCAAAAAACTTTCCCCTTACTGACTAAAAAGTACATTTTTATTTTACTTAACTTATAAATACTTAAGAAAAACGTTTATTTTCTTGTAGATTGAAGTTTAAAGTAAAGCATTGTGTTTACGAATAAAAGCAGTCATGTTCGCTACCAACTTACAGAAACAGTTTTTTTAACAAGCATACGGAAGCAATCAAAATACCATACAAGAGTAGCCCCGTTTTTGTTCCTGTGTTTCGATACTTGTAATGTTTTGGATTTGTCATCATATGTCATTGTATGGCTGATGTTTAAAGCTTGTTTGATGAATCAATCTTGAATAAATAACTTCCTGCAAATCCTCAAAACAGCGTCTGTTTTATCTCTCGGAGAAACATTTTTAGTTTGTAGAATTGGCAGTTACATAAGTTTTGAAGAACTGGTAATTTATGTGAATTTTTCCAAATTGTAAACATTTGTCCTAGGTAAAGTGAGGGAAGAAGAGCCTTTGGCAGACCCAGGATGTTGTGACTCGTAAAAATAAAAGACTTCACAGGCGTCACCACAGTTGAAGAGCTGTTTCGTTTGTCGAGAGACAGGCAGACATATGCGGAGTTAACTGGCAACCTCCAGTAGTAGAGTAGAAATCGAAGAAGACGATTCAAATATCTGTTTTGAGGTGGAAATAGGGGACGTCGATTTGACCATCAAGCAACCCGAAGCGGTCAATTAAATTGGAAACATCTTTAATAGGCTGCGGTTGCAGCTGTCCTTTTAATAGTCTTCCCTGGACAACTGATTGGTTCAGTTATCAGGTGCGACTACAACAGTTTGCAACTTTTGTCGCATATTATTGGTATAATTTAAATTACGTTAGAACATTATACTACTGAAAATTCAAAGTAAGATTAATGTACATGGAAATACAATACGTAGCCGTCAATTGATTTACGCATTAAAATATAACAATGCCATTTAATAACAACGGAAGGTGGGTTTCCCTCGCGTGACACGAAAGACCTCTGGACCTTACTCATTAATTATAATTAATAAGGATTCTCGTTAAGACCTCGACCCAATATCGTAATTGATACAGGTTCAGTAGGTGGACATAAAAAAACCTTTTGATAAATAAAATGCAGTAACATTCAATGAACCTCTGAAAAGTAAACAATAATACTTAAATTTAAAATTTAAAAATCCCCGAACCACTAAACCCTAAGCTCATCAGCCCAAAGCCGTACAAAATTGAATATAAGTAGTAATATTTTGATCCAAACGTCATCACCTCCAGGGATTGTTTGTCACGAAGATAGACTTGAGCTCTATTGCAGATGTTGATGCCAAGGTTACAAAGTTGAAGTTAGACTGGGCTGGATATGTCTTCAGTCTTCGATAAGCATTCAGAACATTGAGCCCAAAAAGTTACACAATGGGTGCCGTGGGATGGTTATTGGAGTAGATGCGGGAAGAAATAATAGCCGGATGAGTTTAGCTCTAGGCAACTGTTCTACAGGTGCACAGCTCTATCTGTGGACACTCTCTATATCTTAAAGCTCCCTAATCGTCAGAGCAATTGGTATGCTTTTCTATTCCCTGCCTTCTCTTTGACCTCCTGCAGGCAGGGAATAGAGAAACATGAGGATTGTTTGGAGAATGAGAGAGCTTTAAGATTAAACAGTGACCACAGTTAGGTACTGCTGTCGTGCTGTATATAGGTAGAACAGATGCCCCTATTTGATATAGATTGGTAGGAGTATTCACTCTATGGGGACGAGTGACGGAAGGGAGAGGAGGTTTATCTGGCAGTAGGACATTATACGAGTATAAGGAACGTACGGGAAAAACCCATTGACTTTGTTAAAACTTACGTTGTCGACTAGCTTGAATTGTGTTAAGTGAGCATAACTATGAAGCTAAAAGCTGGATATAAGCTTATAGTAAGATTGCGTTTCTATTAAAAAAAAGTATTGTTCTTCATTAGCTGGCTTTCTTTAGCTTATTGTCTTAATACTTATCCATCTAATGATGCTACATAATTATGATACAAAATTAGTACAAATAATTATTATTATTCTATTATTAATAATAATTACACTTACTATGAGTTGTGACAAAACTGAGGAAAAACTGTTCAGATACTACAAATGTATCTCTTGTTGTAAAGCTCCGATGAGAAGAATTCCCTTGTGTAGGTTGTATCAATATTTTGTCAAGCATAAGGTAAACATGTTTACACAAGCATTAACTTGTTCATGTTTAATTGTGTTCACGGTGTCATTGTTTACATCCAAAATTAATGAGCTAAGCTTCACTAAGCTAACTGGGCGTCGTTAATTTAATAGCAAAGTAACAATTTTATCTCCTTTCAAGAGCTATGTTTTAATTCAAAAGGATTTGTGGGATTTAATGGAGGGTACTCTCTCTATATCTGTCATATAACTCTTATACATTTGCATGCGTGGCAAATCAATTGCGCCGCGACCGGCCTCAGTGCAGTGGTGCGCTGTTGTTCTGTAGCTTCTTGATCCTCGCCGGACACAACTACGAGTAACAACCGAAATTATAAAAATGGCCACTGACATATATTGTAACTAAAGTTAAATGGCTAATACGTATTTAACATAAAAGTACCGTCTGATGCAGACATGTTTAAAATGAACGAATCATTCGCGTATTTAAAGCTGAATTATTGCTCTTGACATGTTTTGGACCAGGGCCCAATTTCATAAACGCGACAGGCGACAGGTGACAGTGACAATTTGGTATATATTGTTTGACCACTATGATATTAAGTCTGTAAGTCTGTAGCGTTACTTGTCGACACAGTAATGTACGGCGAATTGTCACTGTCACCTGTCGCCTGTCGCGTTTATGAAACTGGGCCCTCTCCGTGGACGTTACTCATGAGCCATCACGGCCGTGGCTTGTCGATAAGACCGATAACTCGGCTTTAAATACGTGAGTGATCTATTTATTTCAATATGGCTAATAGATATTTTTTCTTTTTACATTTTAGAATGTTCTTACACAAAAACTAACTACTAACTTAAACATCGCCTCATGTGAAATGTACCGAGATAAGCGCTGGATCTTAAACTGAAAGCCTTTCAAGACGTTCAGGTTGTAATTTACGAGTACCGGTCACGTGCCTCACTTAGCTTAGGGAACAGCGAACCGTAAAACTTTATACAGACTTTAGTCAGATTCATCTTCTCTAATGTAGAGGTTCTGACAAAGGCACAGAATAAATAACGTACTGAAACTTCTCTTTTACGATCGGCGGGGGCGAGCGAGTGAGTGCGCGGCAAGCCGACAGCCTACTGCGATTTGCCTATGCCATAGGCAAGACGGTCGAGCGTACCTACAGTGCGCAATGGAACCCCCTGGTATGAGTCCAACGGTAAATTACCTATCGTAATCAAAGTGCTAGTGACTAAAGTTTTGTAGCTGTTGCCGTAGAATATTTGGTACCATGAGTCTCAAATTTGACATGTCATTGGAAAATACCATATCGACTGTGGTTAACTCTTTCACTGACAAATGAGAGAGTATTTGACCACTATTGACTGTAGTAACGTAATACGAATTTTCGATAGAAACTCATGGTAATGGTACTGTGAGGATTTGTTTATACGAGAAGGGTCGACTTCATAGTCAATTTATTAATCGCCTCCTTTTCGAAAAATGACACCTTCTCTCAGTTCCAGCTTAAATGGTCACTATAATACATACATGTAGCTTGACAGTACTTTGACTCGCCGATTCACCATCATTTCATAAAAAAACGTTACACCTATTTTACAAACTGATCATTCGGCATAATGGTTTTCTTTCCGAAACTTTCAATATTTCAGTGGTATAATAGTTCAATGGTTTCGTAATAGTATATACAATGGTACTTAGTATGAGTTTCTCAAAACAACACTTCACATGTACAGTCAACCAATTTGCTTCTTAGGCCAATGTAGAAAGTTGTCGCAATGTCGACAGTGTAAATCTCAAATGTTGTAAGGGACATTACTGGACATGTCCCTTACGACAATTGAGATTTCCACTGTCGATGTGTCATCGCTGAGATATTGTGACATTTATTGTGAAAAGGCTCTACAGTGTCCTATGAATCAAATCGTTTGACTGTATTTACTTCCGTATTGAATAGTTAATAATATTAATAATGACACTAGTTCAGTTAGTGAACCGGTAAGTAGCGGTGCGACGTGTCTCCAAGGATTACCGCGGTAACTTCCTTACAGCCCCTTACCTACTTAAATTTAGATATTGGATAGACTTAGCTCATGACGCATCGACACAGTAAATAGTGTACGAAATTTATGAGATTATTAAACTTTGGGATGATGATGATTTAATAATGGTCTTTACCCTCCCTATATGTTTTTTTATGCAAGTTTGATTTAGTTGGTTGAGTTCACCTAAAGTAAATTAAACAAAAACTTAATTTAGTGTAGGTCTCTTTTAAGGAGGGGGTTTATAGGGTCGTAGTTTTAAACCGAGGTTAAGCTTTAGTTTCATGTCACGTTAGTATGACACTTAAACTTAAGTTTGGTTTAAAAGTACGACCCTTTGAGTATGTGTTCAAAACTGTCTCTTTTCGGCACATTGGAGTTCATTTTACGTAAAAAAAGCTGACTTATAGAACCATGGGCAGAAAGGTCCCCACTCACAAACAGGAACGAAACATGTCTCATTTAATAGATCTTGGCTCTCTGATGTTTTTTTACTATGTCGACGATGTTCGGCCTGTGCTTGGGGTTTTCTTGGAATATCGTATTAGAAAGCAAGTAACAGAAATATTACCTATGTTACTAACAATTATACACTTTTAATATTTAGGGCAGAAATCTTCGATTTTGGTCAACAGTTATGGCTAAAAAAATTAATATATTTGTTTCTGTAACAGTCATTCTTCCTGTGACTGTCAACTAAATAAGCAAACAATAAAAACAAAATACTACTTTCCGAAAATCCCCATGCATAAGGCCATCGTCGTCATAGTAAAAATCATTAGTGAGCCAATATCGATAGGTACTAGAAATCTCAAATGTCGTAAGGGACATGTCCCTTAATGTCCCTTACTACATTTAAGATTTATAGTATCGATATATTCAATGAAATACGTTTCGTTTCTGTTGATGGACAAGGAGAGTGCCCATTCAAATTTGCCCATGGTCCTATCGCATTCCATTTAAGACTCCTTCCGTTTTGTGCTATTTCCATAGCTTATTAAGACATTGACGCCTGTTTATTCCTATGAGTCAGCGTTAGCCAATCAACACCCAGCGCGTTATATTTACAAAGTAAATATAACAGAGTTTCCTTATTATGATTCTGTGACTTGCCAGGTTTCATTTTGGATATTTTTTATTACTTCCTGTAAAGTAATAAGAATGTTTCATTTCATAAAATCCGATCAAGTGTGAGTCGGACTCGCGCACCGAGGATTCCGTACAAACTTAACAAGCAAGACGAACATTGCTCTAACGGAAAGATAAACCAAATTGAGAGACTTAACTTTGATATTGAAAAAATGTTGTCCCGATATGTAACAATATAAGTTTGTAAATATAGCAAAAAAAAACTTTTCGGATTTTTTCCTTCATTTGTACTGTTAGACCTTGCTTCTTATTAAATGTGATGGTTGTAAGTTATTTGGAAGTACCCTATAGGTTTTTGATTCCCTTGTGAATTTGAATTAGCAGTTTGTTTTTTTCACAGCTCTAAGTGACTGCAGACTTGAGTATTTGATATTAATTTCAACTCTATACCTCCACGCATTCCTAAGAAAAAGAGTCTTGATAGACCGATGAACAGACAGATGGACTATGAAGTGATACTATAAGGGTTCTGTTTTTCCCTTTGGGGTACGGAACCCCAAAAAATTTAAGAAGCAGCGAAAGCAGAAGTTAATTTTAAGTTAACACACGTAAAAAGTAAGGCTAAATTACTGCAGAAGTTGAAAGTTTCAAGTAAGATAGAAAAGGAAGATACCTACCCAATAGAACGCAAACTTTACGATCCAACTTTAGAATTGTGTAAAGTATGAAGCTGCTCACCGTACCCGGTTTGCGATTCGTTTGGGATTTTTTTATGTCTGTACCTACTATTTAGAATTATTTGTTTTTTACTGTTTCTATCACACCACTACACGGTATTTAGATAAATAAAATTTCAGTAGAAATAAACTAGTCAAAACCATTTGCAGTGATAACAAGGTAGTGGGATGTTTGTTACTTAATAATAATAAGAGTATGGTACAAAATCTACTTACATTTCAAGTTTGCCTTATTGTTGACTGAAGAAAAAAATTGCATTTATTTTAACGTTAATTTAACCCGATGTTAATTTTTTTAATTAAATACATGGGTATACATGTATGCAACTATCTAGCTACGTTGTTTAAAATACTTACTTATTTTACATTAATTTGTCAGGAAACACAGGATGTCAAATTTCCTTTTCAATGAGAAAACTAAAAATAACAATAAATCAGTACCACACATACACTAGATTAACTTTAAATTGATGAAAGAGCGGGTTCCACACGGTGTTTTCCCTCACCGTAACAGCATTGGTTTCTATAGTAGTTAGGGGTTAAAAATTTGACATTGGTAAACAATACTTTTTTTAATATTTTAGTTTCTTTAATCATAAAAACACTCAACAATCATTACATAGATAAAAGTCAACTAAACTAAAATAACCCGCCCCTGACCGCTCCCGATCCAAAGGTGCCCATCACACTCGCAGCATTACCGCGCTGAATGGCAATGGCCAGCTTTTGCACCAAGAACGAACCGGAGCGGGAGTCACTTTACATGTACAGTTAACCAATTTTATTCATAGGCCACTGTAGAACGTTGTCGCAATATGCCATCGCTGAGATATTGTTACATTTATTCCGAAGTCATTATAACGTTTATTGTGAAGAGGTTCTACAGTGGCCTATGAATCAAATTGGTTGACTGTACTACACGCAATATTTTGTAAGAACCCAAATGGTCCTTAAAATAACTTCGGCTGTCAAATGAAGCGTCCTAACTTCTGTTCACAGCACTATTTTGATTCCGCTTTATTGGATAACGAATTTCCGCAAGCCACAGTCTGACTTGTTTTCCCACAAATTGCCCCTGAATACACAGATCCGTGTTATTCTATCATTACCAAACTAATGCTCCGTTTGCACGGATTGATTAAGCTGGGGAATGGCTTAAAAACGGAAAGATGACTGCGGTCAGTACACCTAGCACGAATCTTTTCGAAACGCGTTAACTCGCTACGTAGCTCAGTGCGTCTATCCTATTACGCTAGTTGGAAAGAGCCCCACTGAGTTACGTAGCGATAAGCGAGTTAAGGCGAGTTAAGAAGATTCGTGCTAGGTGCACTGTACACCTAGGACGCACCTTCTCGATACGCGATACACGATAGGAGAAAGACGCACTGAGTTACGTGTAGCGAGTTAACGCGTGTCGAGAAGATTCGTGATAGCTGCACAGTACCATTACCATGAGTTTCTATCGAAAATTCATATAACGTCACTACAGGCGCTGTACTATTCCCCATACAAATAGTTTACGCCGTCGCTAGCGAGTACGGTTACGGCTAGGTGCACTGTACTCATGGTAAGGGTACAGTTATACCTAGCATGAACCTTCGCGATACGCGTTAACTCGCTACGTAACTCAATGCGTCTTACCCACTGGGCTAGTAAAAAGGAAACGCACTGAGTTACGTAGCGAGTTAACGCGTATCGAGAAGGTTCGTGCTTGGTGCCTTGGATTCTATGAGCTATTTTACGATGTGATATTATAATGCTAAGTTTTTACCATATCTACTATGCTGAGTAAATATTCTGTATAAGAGAGGTCCGTTACTTACTGACTGACTGACTTACTGAGAATACTCTGCCTGAACCGCTTAAGATAAAAACATATTTGAAACATGAATTTCTTTAGGGGGAATTTCTTTATCCACATATGTGGATTTAAAAGGCAGTGGAAGTATGTAATCCAAAATTCACGCACATGAAATCGTGAAACAAATTCACGCCAGCGTTCTGTGACAGTATGGGCTAGCGCATTTGTAGTGCTACTAGTAACTGGCTACAGTGCGGTTCTACTAATCAATAATAGTGATATATTCGTTGATTTCTTCATCGATAACCCAAGGGTTAATCTTGCTAGCATGTACTACTCGACTACTTTAATTACTAGCATACTCAATTACTATCTCTACGCAAACGAGGCTTCCACTCTGATAGAACAAACACAACTCTGACTTCAAAGACTATTCCGGGAAACTGAAATAATTGAAACTTATTTGTCTCTTTCCCTCGACTTGACGTTGTTATTAGTAAAAACACATGAGCATGTCACTGAGTGTGTACTTAATGGCTTTCGGCATATCTTACAGCTTGCATAGTTCACGAGGTGAGTGTTCATTTGAGTTGCTCTTGAAAGCTTAAGTTAAACTAATTGCTTGCGGGACGTTTGCTAGTAAGGTTCGCGTTTCAAGTTTCTTGAGGTAGTTTTAAAACTAACGGGCTCACAGTTGGAGGTATTATTTACAGCTTTACCTACGTATGTTAACTTGATTTTACAATTTTACGTTGAAAATAGGTAAACAAGCTTTCACGGTACCTACTTTTTGGAAAAGGACTCCAATTTTGATGATTATTTACTAAAATGTAATAATAGACAAGTCAAAAATCGACCCGTTGTACGCTCATTTACATCCGTTTTCTAAAAAAAAAAAATCTTTCCTCAGAATTTACATTATTTGGAAATTGTAAATACCTGTAAATTAACACCTAATTCAGAGCATTACAGACACTTCAAATTATTTTCAAAACATTTTTTACTGTCTTAAAACCTTTCAAGAGAATATTAATATCGATGACTAATTTAATTCTAATTAAAATTTGGGGTAGTCAGCACTTTCAGTATTATGCTTAATCTATCATCGTTACTAAAAGCTATACGAGTATAATCTAGACTAAATTTCAGTTACAAATAAAATTAAATTGCTTGAGCAAAGCTAAGCCTTCACTTTCAAAGGTACGAAGCCTGTAAAAGTTTTCTAATTGAAATTATTTAAACATTCAATTTTAAGTTAAAAAGTAAATTAGAAAATCAAACTTTGAATTATTTAATTTTCAGGTAAATTAATTTTGAAATAACTTTTCAGTTTATGAGAAAATCGTTCAATATTTGAACGAACGGAAATTATATTTTTACGTTCATTTGAAGGTTAATATTTTCTATGTGTGATTTGTAAAGTAAGAGTGTTGTAAGTTGCGGTTTACTTTATTATCCATTGGTATAGCTAGCCTCAGATGTAGCTAACACTTAAGAACCTTGTCGTAGTAACGTTTGAAATAAGATTTGCTAGAATTTGTCACATTATTGACAGTGACAAGGTACTAACATATTCAGCTACTTTCGAGCCTGGCCTAATACTATCAATGCGTAAGCGCAAGTGGACTTTAACTATTCAGTGCATCATCACACTGAAAAAAATAGTTTTGTTACACCTAACCAAAGTTTTGTTACCTAATATATAAAAAAGTGACTATCGAACTATTTTTTACACCTTACCTAACTCTTGATTTGTAAATAACTTATCAAATGTTTATCAGTAGCTAATAGATTTGTTAATTTAAACGAACTTTGATTACCATTAATCAAAATCACGAGTAACCGAACTATGTAGTTCGGTTGTGCCTTTTTCAGGGCAGGTCTAGAGTTCCTAAATGGAGATTATTTTCTACTATAACTTTGACATGTGATTTTTGATAATGTTGCTAGCTTTACATACTATTTTTTTTGTACTTAATCGAAATTTATTTCCGTTTTTTTTAAACATTTAAATAAATTTAAATGATAATGACAACACAAAGAAAAATTAGGGTAATAGCAGGACTGGAACCTGCAACATCAGCATTCCGTGCTTTGCGTTTAGTTTCGCCACTTTACCAACTAACACTGACTAGTTGTTACTCCGCGAAATTAGTGTTGTGCACGTGCAAAAAACCCCGACTTACCCAACTTTTTTTAACCCGACTGCGCGACACAAAGGAGAGTAATGTGTTCTTCTAAAGTAATTAAATGTTTTATTTGTTTTTACTTCGTTTTTATATTTTTTTAAGTAAATTGATATCGTTGTTATAAGTTGATGGTAGAACTACCGAGAAATTCAATTTGCAAGTAGTTTTTGTCTTGTGACAAGAATATCAGTTTACCTACTACCTAAGAAAAATTAAACTAAAAAGTTTATCACAAATACTTTAAAACTTGTTTAGCTATACAGGATGCGCAATTTAGATAGGTCAGTATTGACAAATTTGCGGGTGGTAGGACCTTGTGCAAGGTCCGCCCGGATCGCTACCACCATCTTGCTTGCTAATCCTGCCGCTAAGCAGCAGTGCTTGCACTGTTGTGTTCCGGCGTGGAGAGCAAGACAGCCGGTGTAATTACTGGCACAAGAGGTATTCCATCTTAGCCCTCTGGGTTGGCAACGCATCTGCACTCTCTTTGTTGTTGCAGGTGTCTATAGGCGGTTGTGATCACTTACCATACTAAGTATTTGATCAGGGACCACATACATCCCGATTCTAATTTCTTTGACCTGGGGACCCTATACATCTCTTGGTCAATCTGTACTAGTGCCAGTTTGTTCAATATGCTTAAAGCTTGCTGTGCTATTTATTATCTTTTTTTTTTCACACTTTATGTGAACTATTGTTATGATTGTGTATATTGCTCTGTAATCTTGTTTTCAAAAGAGAAGAAAAAAAAAGATAAACTGCTGAGTTTCTTGCGGCGTTTCTTCTCAGCAGATTCTTCCATTTTCCGAAGCGCTAGTAGATTCAGACATGTAAAAGAGCCTATATGGCCTACTTGTAAAATAAATTTTTCATTTTCATTTTCATTTTCATTTTCATCAGGTGACCCACTTGCTTGTTAGCCTTCCTATGTTGTATAAAAAAAAAGTCTGAAACTATAAGACATACTAAGATCGGTTCTTAGGAACCGTGTCATCGATTTTAGTGACAAGAAAAACTAATCTGACTAGCCCGTATTATTAAAAATGTAGACCGGCTCAAATTGTCTTAATAATGGGTCCCGATTGTTCAAGTTCATGAAACTATTGCAATGGTGTAGGTACTGTAAATATTCAAAATTACCTACTAGAATTTCAAACTACTGAACTTGTTTTAGTCTTTTTAGTTTTGATTTATATTTAACGCAGTTGGGTTTTGGATTTTTTTTTTATACATGTTACTTGTCTTGAGGTTCCTTTTATTTCTAATATGCATATACATCACTAATGAGAATATCAATACCCCACATTAAAGACGTATTAACTGGAACACTACGAGTATTTCAGGCCAACAAATAAAACGCGTCAAATTCGAACCTCCTTCGGTTTTTAAAGTCAGTTTTTAAAAGGAGCAGTGCCCTGTCACCTCCAAGTCAACAAGCTATTTACAGCTCATACTTAGTGATTCTAATACGTAACAAAATTTCTCGTAATTAACAGTGCTAATAAATAAAAAGGAAGCGCGATTTTCCCTGTGAATCTTTCCGTTTTATTTACAGGTAAGGAGAAAATTTGGTGCGTACTGAAACGAGGTTTTGTGCAGAAGCGTTTTATTGTTCGCAGCGGGCTATTACTCTCAGCGAGAACTCCTTAAAATTTAATTCACAAAATGTTTACTGTGAAATAATTTTATTACCGCAGACGACGATGTTCGGTGATTATTAGAACAAAATGTTCGCGCGAGGCAACGATTTCTGACGAGATAATATTTTGCGCCCACGTTCATTATTTTTGCTTTCTGACTTAGAATCCGCTTAAAAATCTAACCGGGCTCGCTTTTGTTTGTGGTAAAAACATAATATATTTAATTGTTTCTTGTTGGCAACTGGCCTGACTTATATGAATAATTTCAGGTCACTCATAAGATAAGCGATTCAATGAGGTGACAGAATTATTTGCAGCACAAATTTGTTCATTTGATTGGTCGCAAAGGACGCCCACCAATCAATTTAAAGGATTAATGTTGCATACGAATGTCGAATTCATATAATTTCTGTTCATTTCTGATCGCAGATAATAAAAAACCCACACGAATAATGAATGATTTTAAATAATTTGGTCAAAATAATTAAACTGTTGACTTTTGACGAATTTTTAAACACTTATTTTAACGCAGAACAACACTCTCTGTTAGATAAAACTGCACCTTCACACTAAGCAAGCAAAGTTCTCTTTACCACGTGAAAATTAACGCTGTTCTCAAACACGCCTGATGTATGCCGCAACCGATTGCTTCATTTAAATTGCAAAAATGAATATGGAATTAAAAATGAGACAGATACGGCAAAGTTGAAGCGTTCGCTCGACAACGGACTTCTAAAAATGTTCAAATCCAACAACCCTCAAATAACCTTTAAACATTACATTCGCGTGTTTTACTACACAAATAGAGCTCAAAAGAGCGCAAACCTCTAAAGCTTTAGCTTGCATTGCTCATTTTCATGCAGAAACAGCGCTGTTACTTACTCGTACAATCCTCCGTTATAACTGAGTCGTCAAACGACGGTAGCTAAATATAGCGGCGGTTCACAGCTGAGCGTAAAAATATTATGCCCCATAGAGTGGCTGGGTAATGCTTTATGTATGACTTTAAAGTTACCACGATGTTACTAAGCAGTTACGTATGATATAGCCTTATTGTTCAGCAGGAAAAATACGGAATAAAGCAACACTTACCAAATTGGACAAAAGTCTCTAATAAGATTTCCAGAGCTCATTACTCAATGAGCTCTGGAATTTATGGGGGCAGAAAAATAACTTGTCTTTTTTGCTGCTTAAACAATAGTTCGTCGAAGTTTCTTTCGATTCTGGGCTATCCGAACTCAACCAGCTTTGTCAGTGTACTTCTACCGCCTTGCCTATGGCATAGGCAAATCGCAGTAGGCTGTCGGCTTGCCGCGCGCTCGCTCGCTCGCCCCTGCCGTGTCAGTGTGATTGAATACGAATGCCGCGCAACCCTAGCGTGTCGCCCGGAGTAGCGGGGGGAAGGCGGGCGCGGGCGGCGCGTTCCTTTTGACTCGCGCCGCCTGGCCCATGGTGTATGAAGTAATACAAACTTTCTGAAGGTGTGAATAAAGTTGGAATTCGTTTAATAGCGGTAGTAAAAGAGAAGATGCTGTACGTTTTTTATTATGTGCTTCTACTTTACTGTAGAATAGTGCACTGTTCTAATAATAAAAATATTGATTGTATATCATTAGTAATAATGACACTAGTATTTCACCTTTACTCACTTAGTAGTACGTAACCATCAAATAGCTAAGAAGTAAAGTAACTGTACCAGTACTGAACACGGTAGGAAATTGTTTTGACCATACATTATCATCATAGTCTTTCATTTTACTCGTATGATTCCGTTTTCTCGTCAACTATTAGATCACTTAATGACTGAGACCTTTACCTTAATCACTGGTTATCGGTATATCACTTTCTTCTAGAACAAAAATTGAACTCACTGCTGCTTTTAGACCTGCTGCCAGTTCACCTTGTTTGTATGAAAAGCTTATGCGTACACCACTACTACTTGAGAATTTTCTTGCTTCAACGCCAGACGGTTCCACGAACTACTACTATTAAAATCACTCTAATCTTAGTGATTATCTTATTCAGATGGATTTCATAGAACTCAAGGACAATGATATCTCACAGCCTGGTAACAAGTTTTTGGTGTAGGCACTTAGATTACACTTTAAAAATATATGGAATCGAACTTATGATGCTGCTTTAGTAGGCTGAGATAGAATCTAATTAAAATCAACTTTACCTTATTTTCAACTTCAAAATTAAATTGCCAAGCGTACAAATTAGCGACGTAGACCAAAACAAAACTACAAATTTTATAGCACATGCTTTCCTAATACTAACATATTGTTAGGTGTCTAAAATTGCCTTTCTTTTTAATCTATAGCTACAGTTTATTGAATTAAAACAAATCGCAATCTCTTACCTTTTGTGTTAACACTCGGCGTTTACTTCCTTTAATTCCTTACATACGAATTTCCATACAAGACGTTCGCTGAAATGAAGCAGCATTCCAGGAAGGGAATGCCTGCGCTCTGCGCCGCCATTCTAGAAGCAATGCATCTGAGTTTATTTTCTTTATGGTAATGACACCGGCGTCTGTATAGTTCTTTGAAATAGTATTGTTGTTAAATAAAATAAACTCGAGGGAAAGCCCAGCAGTGAAAATAAATATAGACCGGATAAATTATTATTTAGACAAGTACAAAAAATTGACAGTCTTAAGTGGTAGTAGAAGGGGCATACTCGTATTGGTCGCAGAACGGATGGCCGATGGGGCCAAAGAGTTCTCAAGTGATGACCGCATGAAAGACTCAACGTGGGTAGACCCGCCACAAGGTGGACCGACGACCTGGTTATGATTGCTGAAACCCGCCAGATAAGAAGAGCGCAGCACCGGTCGTTGTGGCGATCTTTGGAGAAGGTGATGTCTTGCAGAGGACGTACTTCGACTGATTGATGATGATTAGTTAAATAAGTAGGTACTGTTGCGAAACAAGCCATATGCACCTATCAAAGTTTTAATACTCTGCATGAAACGTTTAGTTTTGGTTTGGCTCAGGTGATATCCGCTCATTTCACGCTTATAATAAAAAAAAGAAAAAGATCACTGATACTAAGTAAATCATGTGAAATAAATATTAAATCTGCATAAAATAAATGAATAAAGTAACTAAATAATAGACATCAGATTTTCACAAAGCGTTCTCGATTTTCGTGCCTTTGGAATGCAAAATTGTTTAATAACAATTTACCCAAACCAAAAAACGGTTGCAATTCTAAATTCAACAACCAAAGCAATTAATTATGATTAAAATTGCCAATCAGCTACGAGTACATTTATGGATTTATTATTGTCTAAAATAGATGATTGCAACTACTCTGCACTAAATTTAAATTTTATACGAAATGACATGTGCAAAGAAAAACGTGATCATATGGCAGAACTTGAACCTGCAACCTCTTCATTCCCTCTTACCAATTGAGCTACAAATTGCAGTTGATAATTATTTCACTAGCAATGCGCTATTCTCATCTGTCTGTCAAAAATGCCAGGTCTTTCACCTTGTCTAATTATCATTCATTGCTTTGAGCACCCCGTCTGAGAATGTCTTATTAGTCGTTATTTAGCCTAGCTAGGAATTAATGCGATTGGCGCGAAGTGTCTAATGGATTGAAATCTATTTTGACGCCGTCGCGTCAATGCATTTTGCCATTTGGAAGATTTAAGTTTAGGCTAAAATGTATTATATTTTTTCATTTAAACACAATTTGCTCGATAGTTTGATCCTTTTTTAAAAGTACATTGTAACACAAGAGAGTTAATTGACTACTTGCTTTAAATATATTAACTTAACGCCCGTTTTATGATGATGATACGATCATTTTATCCCTCATCAGGGACATAGGGTACATTTTTATAAACAGGTAAATGAAATAAAATAGTAAATTATATATTATTTTCATTGATATCATTCTTGATTTCAAAACTAGTTTGGATCTCAATAGATTTCGTATAAACCGTGCTATAATTCATCCCCGCACCTATTCGAGGACGTTATCAACAAAATGGACTCCAAAATCGTTGGACTCCTCATAAATTTTATTCGATATAATGTATTACGATGGCCAGTTTATTCTAATGCTGTCAAGAAGAATGCTTACCATTTACCCGGTATTTTGTTGAATTATTCAACAATTTGCTGTTGATACTCTTCTTCACTCGTCTAGTTATTGAAAGCAGACAATGTTCTATGACTAATATGAGCTTGGATTTTGTGACAATCACAATTTTATTTTTGTTATTTAATTTTCAAAACTTTGATCTTCTCTCCTATGAGATATCATATATAGGACACGGGCTAAAGCCAATCCTTTAAACTACATACTTAAATTGAATACCCAGAAATTTTCAGACTATTGAAGAGGTTTTTTTATACTAGAAATAGATTTGCGTTTGTGTGTATTAGGTGAAGACGAGGCCGAAGATGCAGCACGCTCAAGCAGGAGATCCCTATTCACTCTAACCTTAAAAAGGCCAAGGTATTCAAAATGACGGTTTTTGCAGAAATGTGTATGTCGATGAATGAATGTTGAATGTGCGTTGGCTTGTATGAAGTGACTTTGGAATGATACCTGTCGAGGAAATGATTATAGGCACTGTTTTGTCTGTGTTGACTTGCCCATTGGGTTTTTACTTTTATTAATTTGTTTCTGACACCACAATGCATTACATACATTAAGTATATTTAGTTAAGTCATTATTTGTTTATAGAGCTTAAAAAGCGTTGTAGCTTAGTGGCCATCTTGCTCGCTAATCCAACCGCTAAGCAAGTTCCGGCATGGAGAGCAAGACAGCCGGTGAAATTACTTGCACAAGTGGAATTCCACCTTAGCCCTCTGGCAACGCATCTGCAATATCCTTGATGCTGCGGATGCCTATAGGCGGTGGTGATCACTTATGATCAGATCACCCACTTGCTCGTTTGCCTTCCGTTGGGTTCCGTTTTTCCTGTTGAGTTACCCTAAGACCTTTAAGACCCTAAAAATACGTTCATTTAAAGTCAAATAATTTAAATGAGAACTTAGCGATTGTAATTATAACAAGCTTTATAACTTTGGCGTCAGTCCGATCTAGCGGGACAGGGCGCTCCTTTGACGTCGAACGCAGCTCTTGCGCGGTTAGAGGACAACAGGGCTGCAGTTTTACGCGGACTTTATAAAAGGCTATTCAGTTTAGTAAAGAACATAGTATCCTATCACTTTGAGCCTTAATGAATACGAAATAGAGTCGACAAGCGGGAGGTCACTTTCTTCGCCTACTGTACGTACTTGCCAGTCATATCGCTCGCTACCAATTTGTTAGCACTCTTCGTCTTTCTCATAGTGCTTCATAACTTTTAGTGGGTGGATATTTTTCAAAGTATTCTCTGGGATTCATGGTAAAGCCGGAGTTTTGTTAAAAAAAATCAGTTGACGATACTTGTCATTTAAAAAACCAATAGGTACCCTGGAATTTATAGTAACAAAATATATTTCTAAAATAAAATAGGACCCACTCGTTTATTCCCAGTAAAAAAAATAATATACAAAAATATGTTTGTGCCAAAGCATAATTATATAGTAGGGCTTTTTATCAATGGTTTACATATATAATTAATAAAATAAAACCTTTTTGCAATACATTAATTGTAAGAAACACATAGGTAGGTATAGTAGGTATATTCACGTACCACCTTAGAACCCTATCGCAATGACGCGACGCGTTAACCGCCAGGCTATGTCTTACAAATATCATGCGTATGTCTCTTTGACTAAGTTTTACGGTGGTACGTTTTTCAATTTCCTCGACTGTACTTATTTTCATTTTACAGAGAAAAGTCAAGTGGGTTATTTCGTTTTGAGTAATTTATTATAAAGAAAACTTAATGAACGACACTATATTTTTATGTATGTAAATGTATGTATGTAATTTTTTTATTATACAAAAATTATAAATAACAAAAAGAGATACAGTGAAATATAATCCACCAAGAAATTGCTTGACCACTTTTCGACCGTATTACAAAGAGGTAGGGTTCAAAAGTGGTCAAGCAATTACTTGGTCGACTAAGGGCGAACTCAGTGTTTTATTAAATTTAGAAATAAACCAGTATAAAAAAGAATCGGTATTGTTTTATTGTTAAAAAGCTTCCCTTAGATAATAAAATAGGTGGAAGGATTACAACAATACTTTACTTTCCCTGCCAACGGTGTTCCCATGCGCTGTTTGATTAATGGTCAGAGGCATTTTCTCGAACTTTCCTCGGGTATGACGCAGTATATTAGGCAGGTCGTATAAAAATCACCATAAAAAGTTGTCGAATTTGCCGAGGAAACCACGACAGTTATTGAGTGTTATGGGGTGTCGACAACAACAGCTTCATTCAACTTGGAACAAATAGAACTTTTAATGAAAGCTTAGTGGTTAGTAACCCTTGACTACGAACCTAGAGGGTGGGTTCGATTCCCATAAGGGGCAAATGTTTGTATAATGAATATGAATGTTTGTACCTGAGTCGTGAATGTTATATGCATTTAAGTATGTATTTATATATTTTGCTTAGTTGAGGACTTGATATATTTTTTTTATAAAATAGGGAGGAAACAAGCAAGTGGGTCACCTGATGGTAAGTGATCACCACTACCCATAGACTCCCACAACGCCAAGGAGATTGCAAATGCGATGCTAACCCAGAGGGCTAAGATGGAATACCTCTTGTGCCAGTAATTGCACCGGCTCTCTTGCTCTCTACGCCGAAACACAACAGAGCAAACACCGCAGTGCTGCTCAGCGGCAGGATTAGCGAGCAAGGTGGTGGTAGCTATACGGACGGACCTTGCACAAGATTCTACCACCTGCAAAAATATGCTGATATATTGGGGAACCGATATAATTTGGCCAAAGATATAAAGTTTATAATAAAAAATACCCCACCCCATCGCTAATCGCTAATCCGGTGTCAGCCTTTAGGTCTGCTCACGCCACAAGTCGTCGAAATTTTTCAATCGCCGTACAAAAGATAAGGCCAGCTGATACTACATGCAGTATTCTGGAAGAGTGTGGCCCCGTTACGTATCATCATCATGTCAGATGGAAGACGCCCACTGCTGGGCATAGGCCTTCTCCAAGAATCTTTCAAGCGGTCGGTTTTGTGCTCCATCAGTCTTCCAAGGATTGCAAGCTCTCACTTTTCAAGTTACAATACTCCTACATCTGAGGAACAATATGTTACAAATATTTTCACATTTTACTTCTAATACAACAAAACACATCTCGAATAGTTAAGTAGGTAAACAGAATTCTCGATACATACAGAAAACAAAGATCCAATTTATTTTGAACATGCTTTGCTCCGCGCACGGCGCTCGGCTTTCCCGTTTTTGACAGCTTGACGAATTGAATTTTTAAAAATCCTCTCGAAAGGTTGCGAAGGCTCTTGGGTACATGAGTGCATTGCTTACTGGTACTTAGGATACTACCCCAGTTATTTTTGATTAAATACGAAGTACGTTAAAAATTCGCACTGAAAGTTTTTATGGCTCGTCATCTTCTTTGCCATTTTGTTTGTTTACGGTTGGAGTTTGAATCACTGATGAAAGTAATTTTATGTGGATGATGTTTTGATTTACACAATTTACTGTATTATCGTAAAATCATCATTTGAATCTGATCTCTGTGTATGTTAATTATGGTTTAAAACGAATACTTTAAAATATACAAGAACTCCACCCACCAATGTCCTAGCGTTTTTTCTCGTCTATTCATTCGAAGTATTGTCGACCAAGTAATTGCTTGACCACTTTTCAACCCTATCCCTTTGTAATACGGTCGAAAAGTGGTCAAGCAATTTCTTGGTCGACTATACGTTTCAACCAGTTCAACCATGATCCCAGATTTGGCAGATCAGGTTATTACACTGGAGCGATAACCACCTGGGCCCAATTTAATAAACGCGACAGGTGACCGTGACAATCCGTTATACATTGCTTGCCCACTATGATGCTACGCATGTAAGCCTGTAGCGTTATTTGTCGACACAGTAATGTAGGGCGAATTGTCACTGTCACCTATCGCGTGTCAGGTTTATTAAATTGGTCTCTGACTTTCGTAACTTCAATAGCAGGGAAACCCTACCGACACTAGCATAATTACAGATCCATTCAGATACCTACACGTAAAGTAAACATTGCTTACTAGCGCTGAAAACTCAATGCGTATAACAAGAACTTAACAAAGTTAGAAGCATCCAGCGCTTCATACAATTTATAGGCATTCTGGGAGACTGGGATGTTTTTTCTGACAACAAGCTCTCGTATCACCGCGGTTGCAGTACGTAAAAGTGTTTGTTTTACTTAATGAAGTAGCAAACAGGGGCGTGATGTTTTCTTTCGCGTATAATGTAGGCTGCAGCGACGCGTGATAGCAGACTGTCGACGAGGCTTTGTTCTCCTAATTCGTGGTGAATATTTCTTCTATGTTCGTCGAAGGGTTGAATGCCTAAATAAACACCTATTTTTTATTATTATTATAGTGGCCGCTGATATTGTTTCTTCATTATTTTTACACAGGGTAGAGCCACACTATATCTAATTGCTGGTTGCCCTACGAGTGGACCGAGTCGACCTAAGTAAGTAATACCACAGTCTCACAAAATACAAGTGTAAAGTAATAGCATATTATTACGCTGGGTCAGGAGGCTGAAACAGCCGGCAATGGACAAGCGATCTCTTAGTGTCCCCGGTTCATGGACGTCGGTGATCACATGTTATTAGGTGCCCTACATGCCATATATATTGCTTTAAAAGAAAAGAATAAACCCTTCAAGGCATTTTTTTCGTTAACTTTTGAGCGATTGACAGGACATGCCTCACACTTTAACAATTATCGGTAATTTTATAACATAACGGGCCATAGATGATTTGTTTGCTCATAATTGTACGAGTTTTTTTTTAATAAACATAATTTAAAACAATTAAACTATATAAAAACTAAATACTAAACATTAATACTAAGATTTTAAGTAAAATATATAAAAAAAAGAAGGCCCCCTTGGCATGGTACCGAAGATACTGGCAGCATTACCTCTCTGTATAGCTAAGCTTATACGCTGTGCGAGGTAGCTGCCCGCTCTTCGGTCGCCTGTGACGTCGATCAGCCTCTTCGAGATCTCTTTGAAGAGGCCTAGTCCATTACACGAGATAATATGTAATAGTTATCAATTTATCAACTATACTATAGTACGCATAATTGTCAAGCATCAACGACACCGGTGCTTGAAATACGCGACTTATACGACGCATCATTGCGATCGAAGTCGATTTTTTATACGTTTTAATAATGAGTCTGGCCAGCACCTATCATACGCGTCCAAATCGTCGCGCCATCGCCGTCTTGGTCTGCCTCGTCGACGCTGCCCGTTCTGCGGCACCCACCAAGTGACTGCGTGAGCCCACCTCTGTGGGTGCATCCGACAGACGTGTCCGGCCCAATCCCATTTTAGGTTGGCAGTCTTTTTACCAACGTCAGCCAAGCGTGTTTTGGAGCGCAGAGTGGTGTTCCGGATTTTATCTATCCTCTTTACACCTAATATGCTGCGCTCCATGGCTCTTTGGCAAACCTTGAGTTTGGACTGCATCAGATAGGGAGTTGTGGAGGTCAAAAGGAGAGGCCTTTGCCCAGCAGTGGGACACATCAACAGGCTATTAAAAAAAAAGAGTCAAAATCGCAAAAGTATCATTTTAATAAGTTTTTGCGTTTTTTTTTCTAGACCTTTATGTAGTATTTAACAAAGTGGCTATTCGTTCTTGTCTGTCCTCATCGTATCTCCGGCCGCTTACGCCTTGAAAACTACGCAACCGATTTTGATACGGTTTTTACTGTAAGGAAATAAAATATAACATTTGTCATTTTCATTTTGTTCACAAAAAATATAGCCTATGTCACCCAGACTACAATTACGAATCGATTGATACCTCATTCATCAAAATCGGCTCAGTCGTTTAGGCACTACAGTGGAACACACGTAAATACAAACACACATACATAGGCTGCTAAAAACACAACCATTCCTTTTGGCTTTGCCGTAGTCGGATAAAAAATACGGAATGTTTTCATGTACATTACGTCCTAATTGTACCTACCCATGCGAAGCAGGGACTGGGATGATAATAGTATTTTATGCAACTGCTATATAATGAGAGGCCTTAAAACACGAGTGTGGTTTTATGAAACGAGCGTTAGCGAGTTTCATAATAGGATCACACGAGTGTTTTAAGGCCTAATTATATACAGGTTGCATACATTACTTTATCTACACACATATCAAACCTGAAATAAAACCGTACCAGCAAAAAAACAACAAACAGTCATGGCGGCCATTCGATCTATCCGCCAAGACGAACGTTTTTTTAAACCATAGACAAACGAATGAATTCCCTATTGTCATGTCACTCGAGATCAAATGTCGTGCGTTTAAATTAAAAAAGCATACTGAGTTGACGTTTCGTATCGATAACTGTTTTAATATCTGTGGATACTAGAATAGAGACCCACTTGAATTTTGACAGCTGTTCCAAATTTAAATTCATAACGTCACGAGATATAGGTAATGTGATCACCAATAAACACAGACTACTAAGAGATACTACCCAATAAAGAACAGATTTACCTACTACCACAGACAAGAAAATTCTCATAATAACATTGGTTGTAATAATGCTGGTCACTTTCCATGGTTTTTAAACGCGTTATTGAGCACTTATGATATGTGTGTAGATAAAAATATATAAGGCAAATAGTTAGTAACGTAATGATAACGGCTTACTAAGCTTAGTACGATCTCATACAATCCCCAATACACGTTTCAATCTCAACTTACTAACTTCTGTACTGCCATAATCATAACTATGTAATAGGTGAATATTCAATGTAGTCTAACTTAAACAAATGAAATTACAACACATTCAATGGCGGCCATTCCTCGGATTGCGTACATATCAGCGTCAAGACTAGTTTTGTTGAGATCAACAACTGTTATGTGAATTAGTCTACAACAAACTTTATCTATTGTTGTTTGCTCCTGGGACCGTGGCTCTTAACATGGCGAACAATATACGCCTCCGAATGAAGGGAAATTAATTTATTGTCAGAGCACTGTTTACTAGCCTCATTGTTTTCGCTGGTTGTTTGAAATCACTGACCTTCACCTTTGTATAGATAGCGTCGGTTACAAGATAGATTAATTCGTTTGTTCATTAATTTACTCTTTAATTCATTGTGATGAAGTGTTGCTTTGGGCCACTGACTATCTCTTTTCGCCTAGGTATATAAGAAAGAGATGCGTACTTAGTTCAAATGGCAAAAAAAGAGTTAGCCGTCGTGTTTGTGCGAGTTATTTCCTTAGCCGTGTGTATTATGTGTATTTTATAAGTATTCAAAAATACACCCATAATTATTATGATCTTATTTAGTTATTTAATCTTTATTGCTCATAATTAGCAATGAAACTTACAAGAGATGGACTTTATGCTTTACAGCATTTTAAATTTATATAATTTGTCTTAATATTTGATATTCATTTGTGGAATTTAAAATGCCATTTATTAAATACTTTGTGGAGGTGTTTCTACAGACCATGGGAACGAGCAACTCCAAGAGTGTCGCTCATCCGTTGCCGGCCTGTATCCTGTCTCTAATGCCAATTCTGAGCTTACTGTTCTGCATCTAAATAAATATTTAAGTTTAAAATACTACGAATTAATTATTAACAGGTGCGCTCTTATAACGGCGAACAACTTTTACATTAAACCTGAATTACGAGGTAGACTAGAAAACGATGGTGCATTATTAACACTATCTAAAAGCTTCGCTTGTCTTATTTTATTACATTATGCAACCATTATGTACCGACACATACGCATGCGTGCATACTGGCACGTATAAAGGGATGATTCATATTTTTAAATCTATCGTTTACTTAACTGATATGCAATGACATCACAAAGAAAAAAGTTAGGCACTGGCAAGACTCGAACTTACAACCTCAGCATCCGTGGCATGCCACCAGTTTCGCCACAGAGCCACTACCAGAAAGAAAAACAAAACCAAAATAAATTTCAGTTACAATTTTTTTAAAAGCATTTTTTGTTGTTATTGTATTGATTTGGTAAAACACTTTGGAGTATTTCCGTTTGATAAAATCACCGAACTACGTAATAATTCGAAATTAACCTTTGACTTTGGTACAATACCACGGCGTCAAGTAAATCCAACCTAACCATTTTTTTCAGTGACATCTTGGTTGTTTTTTCTCACCGAAAAGATAAATCTCAAATGAAATTTCAAACATAAATTCCGAAAATTTCTAAATTACGACCTTAGATTTTGAACCCATAATATTTTACTTGAAAGGCGATAGATCAAACTATTTGGCTACCATGTCTTTTTAAAAATTAAATATGACCTATTACTTTTATTTATATTTTGTCGTTTTTTTTACGATTCCTCTTATCGATACCTTTTACTCATAATTACATAATTATTATTGACTTTGATTGGACTGTAAGCAAATCTAAAAAATGCATAGATTGCATAATATTTTTTTACATTTTATTTTAAATTTGTTGTAAAGCAATCCTAGCTCCTCATTTCTAAAATGAACAAGGATAACGACTCTTAATTCTACAAAAATATTATGCAATTCAAAAGCCCCTGAAACAATCGAACTATTTTGTCGTTACTTTATCGCTGTTGTATTAAATCTCAAGTTGAAACTGCGCAGAAACAATTACAAAGTAACAATATAATACGAACTATTTAATTGCGGTATTTATGTTATTTAGAAATGTCGTAACTAACTTTACATTCACGCTGAAAGGCTTATTGGTTCCCTTAATTCTATCCAGTGCTTGGAACAAATTAAGTCTCCGGAAATTAACTGAATTCCGAATATAGCGTGCGTCTCTCGCTCTGTGTCCGACGGATTATTTGTAAAGGGCTGTGAAACAAACGAATTCATAAAACTGTTCGTAGCTGCACATATTTGGAGCACCTAAATTGTCATGGTATATTAAAAAATGGATAGTTACACATAAACATTTATTAACATTGAATTGATACAATAGGAACATATATAGACTTATTTCAACATCACAAAGACCCGGAGGAAATATGCTGAGCTGACTGCTGACCTTCTCTGGTTAGAAAAACACTACAAAAAGAAGACACTTATTAATTGAAAAATGCTAAAAAACGCGACCAATTTGAATGCCACTTATTAAAGTTTAAAATATATAGTTCGGCATTACATAATTGTAAAAAATAAAACAGTAAATTATAGCGAAAATAATACGGACTTCAATATAATCACAATGAGAAACACTAAAAATGTTATTTATTGATTTCATGGACAAAATAACAGCGGTATATCATTTGAGCACACTCCTTGTCACTCAGTGGTAAGAAATGCAATAATCTCCATCAGCGTAGCTTTCAAATAAATAAATAGCAGTTTCTTTTTAATAATATCAAAGAACTAAATCATAAAGACCAAGGCAAAAATGTGTCATAATTATGCATCATTTGCATTATGCATTAATTTTTAACATTTATTTATTTCATGTTTATATTACAAAAGTATTAATTAAAAAAAGCGCTAGGAAAACTAGGAGTACTCGTACTGTTAGTGTTGTGGCTGCTGCGGCTCACCCCATCCGATTGCGTATGCGTAAAGGGAACGATACGGAGGAAACAATTTCAACACTTAATGACTCCTCCACACTAAGTTTAATAGATACTCTGGATTTGGTTTGATCACGCAACACCGCAGAATGTTGGCGTCAGAATACAACACAGTAGACTCGCTGCGAACAACGATATCTATTTACTAGATTGAGTATTCTAAATAATTACTTGGACCATCAGAGTGCAGTGGCGGCACCTCACTTCACTAGCTCTGTTTCGTTCTTATTTTGAAAGGCGCCGTACTGTCGTATACCCCGTTGCACGCGACGGTGGGCTCGCGGGCGTGATCTTAAAAGATCGTTTTTGACTTACATTTCTACCTTTTGTATAGAGTCCGACCGAAACTGGTTTTCTGGCCGAAACCGAAACTGAAACCGAATATTCGGCCGTGGCTTCAGTTTCGGCCGAAACCGAAACCGAAACTTACGTGCTCAAGTATAAAATTCCTTAAAATACTGTAATTTGGTGCATTTTACCCATTATTCTACTAAGTTGTGTTGTTACAGAGCTATCCGAACGGCGCACGACAATTTCCAAACAGGGCCGCCAGTGTCCGCCAAAGCGTTGCCGCGAGAAACGAAGTTAGGCGAGCGTGCACGACAACTTCCGAAATCAGTTTCGGTTTCGGCAAACGTTTCGGCTAATTTTGGCCGAAATCGAAACTGCCGCCGAAACTTGATTTTTGGCCGAAACCGAAACCGAACTTTCGGTCGGACTCTGCTTTTGGACCATTGCACGATACTTCACCTTCTATCTAAAAGAAGCAATATACTTCGCTTAATTTTTACTATAGCATTTCTGACACCCAAAGTTAATTCTTAAAATAATTGTACTGTAATTAAATTGGATTTCTAGAAAGTTCCAAGAGTAAGTTGACACAGTGCGTGTGTGCGCCAAACAAATCAAGTCCCTTCTGAAGTTGTCTCACCACGCCACCGCAAAGTGTCGTTTTAATTTCCAACAGACACGGTGGATAATCTACGAAGCACCTTATTAAGCTAACGAGTTTGATATTAAATTGAATGAGCAGTTTAAAGTTTTATAGCGGACTCAAGATTTCGCTTTTAGTATGCGATTATGGCGTGCTAAGAGACCAATTAAATACATTGTTATTCAAGAAAACACATTGTTACTATGTGAAGCCTTTATTTATTTTTCTAATTGCTATGCTCACACGATAGCCATTTAGATGTTTTGGAAACTGATTTTGTTTACACTAATTCTTAGTAAAAAAAAAATTAGTTCCGTTTCTTATTCACAAATTTTCTAATTAAATGTATTAATGATACGAGGGTCTTTTGTAAGTTCTAAGTCTAAGGTGTTTTAAAAAACCTTTATCTACACACATATCATAATTTCTCAATAACGCGTTCAAAAACCATAGAAAATGACCAGCATTATTACAACCAATGTTATTTTAAGAATTTTCTTGTCTGTGGTAGTAGGTAAATCTGTTCTTTATTGGGTAGTATTTCTTAGTAGTCTGTGTTTATTGGTGATTACATTACCGATATCTCGTGACGTTATGAATTTAAATTTGGAACAGCTGTCAAAATTCAAGTTGGTCTCTATTCTAGTATCCACAGATATTAAAACAGTTATCGATACGAAACGTCAATTCAGTATGATTTTTTAATTTAAACGCACGACATTTGATCTCGAGTGACATGACAATAGGGACTTCATACTTTTGTCTATGATTTAAAAAAAACGTTCGTCTTGACGGATAGATCGAATTGCCGCCATACTTGTTTGTTGGTTTTTTGCTGTTACGGTTTTTTGCAGTTATGATATGTGTGTAGATAAAGTAATGTATGCAACTGTATATAATTAGGCCTTAAAACACTCGTGTGATCCTATTATGAAACTCGCTGACGCTCGTTTCATAAAACCACACTCGTGTTTTAAGGCCTCTCATTATATAGCAGTTGCATAAAATACTATTATCTACACACATATCATAACTGCAAAAAATCGTAACAGCTAAAAACCTACAAAGAATGACAACTAATGGCGGCCATGTCTATTTAAAAGGTACTCTGTGATTCGACAGCTGTTCCAAATTTAAATTCATAATGTCACGAGCAGTCACGAGATATCGGTAATGTGATGACCAATAAAGAACAGATTTACCTACTACCACAGACAAGAAAATTCTTATAAAAACATTGCTTGTGATAATGCTGTTCATTTTCTATGGTTTTTGAACGCGTTATTGAGCACTTATGATATGTGTGTAGATAAAATACTATTATCTACACATTTATAATTAGTGCTCTATAATGCGTCCAGAAACCGTAGAAAATAACCATCATTATTACAACCGATTTTATTATGAGAACTTTCTTGTCTGTGGTAGAAGGTAAAATCTGTAGTAGCTCTAGTCTCACTGATGTTATTCATAACCTGTTACCTTTACATTTCCCGCATTTTTATTCCGTAGCCAGTGTAATACATAATTATGTTATTGGGCCGTGTGGGCACCAATCAGATGCGCTAGATTCGTTTACCGTGGCGCCACTGTCGCCCGCGCTTACGCAACGAGCAACGCCGCTTCCGCCCGACTTTTACAGTCAGTTCGCTTTAGACACCGACGGAAAAGCATAAAAGGGAACTGTTGCGCCGTTCCATCTCCAGAACGCTTTTGCATCGCATCGCTTGGTCATCAGTGGACATCATCGGACTTTTCATAGCGTTAGAGCCACACTGTAGCCAGTTACGAATGAGGGGTAGTACCACACTCTCACAATATACCGGCGTGAAGTAGTAGTATGCTACAGCATTTCGTACGGTGAGTGAGAGATCGGAAGGTTCACAGGGAGAGGGCACCTACAGAGCGGCAACGGATCAACGATTCTTTTAAGATCGCTGGTACTTATGGGCGGTGATGATCACTTTCTGTCAGGAGACCCGGATACTCAATTTCCTTTCTTGTCTATAAAAAATAAACTTAATTAAGCCTGAGCGTTCTCAAAGTCGCATTAAACGTTTCATTCCTATAGAAATAATAATATGTCAAATCCGATATTGAAAACTGCTGTGCTTGAGAGCGATCTATAACTACATACCTTAAGCCTTAATCAGTGGAATTTAAACTTTACTGAAAATAAATTTAATTCTTAATTACGGTTTTACTTTTCCAAAGCTCCCTGCGAAGATCCCGCTGCTCCAAAACCCGTGAACGCGAAAACAACACATCGGAGATATCACAGCAATAACGTAGCCGTTAAATCTGGCAATAATGAGAATTGCCATAATATCGCCCACTGTCAACTTTATCACGCGTGCTATATTGGTCATTTACTCGTTGGAACACTCCAAATGTTGTTGCGGCTTAACAATATTGGGATAGATATGGCTTTTATTTCGTTTGGACTTGGAGTTTTTTTGCTGCTAAAATTTAGACATCCGTTTTGATAGAATTGTTAGCTGTATCCTCTAACAACGGAAAGTTTTTCTACAAGGCTATCGTCAGAAGTGAACTTATTTTATGTCTTATTCTAGAGTCACTATCGGAATTCCTAATAACGTTACTTCTAATCCATTGTTTGTCCTAATCATCATTAATTCTAACTAAATGATTTTTGCTGAAATCGTAAACTTTGGGATTTTACAAAGATCATCATCGTCATCATCATCATCATCATGATATTTTTAATTACCAATGAATAATCTAAAAATCTAAATCATCGTATGTAACTCAGTAAAGCTTGGGTTCTTTTTATAATCGAAACATGAGGTCATTTAGGACACAGGTCCCGATTTAAATGTAGTCCCTAATTCTACAATGTGAATAGTTTAGCTCTTATAACATAGATACTCAGACTTTCAGACTTAAATTACAGTCTTTAAATTTGCAACAACCTTTTTTGAATAATTATCTCGGCAGCGTAACCTTCCGAAGCGTGAATTTGCATCCCGACCGATGCATCCTGTCAGAGTAAACGGCAAAGACACAGCATTTACAGCTTAAAGTAAATTTTAATTAGAAAAGTTTCTAGCAATTAGCTGTAGCGTAGCTCAACTAGCCAGGTATTCGGTAGATAAATTGGAATTGTTTAATTTGGTTGCTCTGCATTGTACGGCGAGCGCCGTTAATCTTTGTCGCTCGCAAATTTTAATGAATTTTAGAAGGATTAATACTCGAAACAAACCTGTGTTCGAATGATAACGAAATCGACTTGAGACGCCATTGTTCGGCTCGTTGGTGTGCGTGTTTATTAAATGGCGGTACGTGATAACGGTTTGATTTTGGAAGCAATTTTCTTTACTCAGCGTTTGCGTTTGTGAAAGCCGTAATGTCTATAAATAATATAAAGTAGCCGTTTGTTCAGTTGCTTAAATAGCTTTTTGTTTTATAGACGTTTTATTGTTGAAAATAATTAACCATAAACCAACGTCGTGATTGGGTTTTAATTATTCGTTTATTTAATACAGTTGATCTTTGGGGATTTCCTGGAAAATTTAAGCTAATCGCAAGCTAGCGGTTAATTTTCTTATTATTCATTTTACGAACCCAAAAAAAACTACTATAACTTTAATTAATGTTCTTACTGACCTTATGGCTGGCTTTTCGCTGCCTTAATAAAGCTTAGCATTTGTTTTCTCCAAATAAAATCTTAACATCTTACAATATATTTTCACCGGCAGTCTCAAGAATAATTGTCGTTAGTAAAATGTATATAACGACTTTGGTACTTCTATTTTATTTGATAAAAATACTACTATTTAATTTATTACCTATTCCGAAGACTCCAACATTATCTAACGATAATCTAAAATGACTTCCTTGAAAAGGCATTTTGCGAATGCTTTTAAAAGAATAAAAATTCAAGAGAAGATAACAAACTATCAAAGTGCAAAAGATTATAATAAAAAGTCACGACTCGCGCACTATCTAGCTCTTAAGAGCTTAAGCACTGGGTACATAATATTCGTGTTAAGCTAGTTTACGTTGGGAACACCGAGTTGTTCAAAAACTATTCCTAGTTCAAATTTTAAGAATTCACAACGTTGAACGGAATCGAGTTTCTCTCTTCGATGTTTAATAAAATAAATAGATTCGTAAAACACACTTTCAATATTCGACAGTAAACGACTGTTGTTCAGTCTTTAGCTGTGAAATTGGCAACGTCCAAACATAGTGTGCTCGCTTTAGTATCGGCAATCGCATCTGCTTGTCCACGTAATTACGAGAATGGGTAATTACCCCAGTGGCTTTACTTAACTCCAATTGAAGTGTCAGCCGGCTGTCTGAATCATTAATTGTGTCCACACCTGCTGGGCGATTGAATTGAATAAAACTTTAAAATGGGAACTCTTTATAAAGCAGGGCTAGTTTCAACTAAAATGCAGTAAGAAAGCTCACCTAACTTGCAGTATGACGTGTTTACTGAGTACTGATCTAATTTATGAGAGTTGTAAATCATTTAGTAATTTTAGAAATAATGAGGAAAGTTTTCGTCCGCAATTTTATTGACTTGTCGTTTTTGGAATAAAGCAGTCACTTATCTTTATTTACTATTATCCCTATACATGTGAAGTCAAAAAAAAAAACAGACTCTCAGTTGTGTTTTATCGTATTTACGCTCTTTTACGAAACCGTCCACAGAAGCAGGAGTCTTCTTTCAACTGGGGAAGTGATGACTGAACTTATTATTTAACAACAGATAATTACTACAGTTAGAGGGAAGTGGGAAGATATTAGTGAGAATTGATAAGTTTTTACAGTACACCCTGAAAGTCAAGTGATTATCTTATGTAACATCGTTGCGCAAAGGTACGTCAGCGAAGAAGATATGCAGAACCCGTACATAGAAACTCGGACGCGAGCCAGTGAGACAGACCACGGTGAGGTTACGTTGGAGAATTACATCCTAGAAACCATTATCTTTAGCTTCACCGCCAAGGCATAGCCAGTTTAAATAGATAGCTGTCACCAGCACAACGTATCCACAACAATTCTGTACTATCCAGTTATTCTCTAAGCAGCGTCGAGCTCAAAGATATAGAGTTAGCTCTGTCTCGGCCACTCGTTCTGGCGCGCTAGAAAAAGACAGGGCGTTGTCTAAGCGTCGAGCTCGTCACAGTTGCGGTGAGACACCATCCAGTTCTAAGCTTTAATAAATACCATTTCCATTGCATTACGTACGAATAAATGTAATGGGAGTAAATGTTTCAGCACTTTACATGGCACCACAAGTTGTCAACTGTATTTCGATAGCGTACCGTCTAAAATGGTTTGGCTTGAATACAACGGAGCAACGTTACGTGGTTTTAATGTAATCGTGTTTCTTATATACGGTAGTTGGTTTAGCCAAGTTCGGAAAAGCAAAGGGTGAATTTGCACAAACCATATTAAGCTACTGACTTACTCGTCTTTAGCTTAAAATCTTTTTGACTTACCTATACGGATCTTTGAAATTTAGTATTTCCATAAAAGAAATTTAGGTTAGGTGTTTTGATAACTTTAAGGATAAGAGAATTATTTAATTTCAAGATTTACAACACAATTGAAACACTTGAAAGAGAAAAACTAATTCAATCTAATTAATTTATTAGTAATGAAAGGTCTACCTCTAGTCATTGGGTGGATTGGGTGGATAGGGGCTTAAGGAGAAATTAGAAATAACCTAAATCTTACAGATAAAAATAAATGCAAAGCTCACCGTCCGTGGGCAGACTTTTTTAGCATTTTGTGCCATTTGAGGTTTTCAGATGGTGATAGCAGCATCCATGCTTGAAATTTTGTCGTGTTTAATATTTAATAGCAAAGAATGTAAAAAATATAATATTAAAGCGATTCAAAAACATTTGATCTTGTCGCTACCATAACTTAAATATATCCTTTACTTTCAAAACCCACACGTTTTTGCCGAACTTGGATCTATTTTCACACTTAAGTTTTTAGTGGGTAAGCGCCACTCGGCATTGCAACTGAGTGTCTTGTGCGGTTGAATTTTGACACTGCTTTAGTTTGGCTTAGGTGTTCTAGAGCGAGTCTCGAATCAGCACATAAACGAGATTTGTACTGAGAATGTGGTATGTAACTTAGAATTATTCTCTACTATCTTAGGCTATCAGAGCCAGCAGAACACGTTTAAATATATTTTAATTAGCAACATAAATGTAAGTTATAGTAACAGAGCAACATAATACAATTTAAATAAGGGTTATTTTTTACGATCGGTAAGCTTAGAATACTTAGTGTTCCTGGCTGCAAAACCAGAGAGAGCGGGTTCGAATCCACATTAGACAGACTTTTATGATGATATTTGTACGACTGTTACATTTAGGCATGTATGTATCTGTCGGCCTGAAATATATGGCCCTTGGGAAACTTGGCTTACGCACTGCGTCTGATCCGAAGCCGGAAAACGATGGTCCGAGAAAATTTGAAACAGAACCGTTTAAATCGGATAAAACGCAGTGCGCAAGTACCTAGCCTTACGAAGAGCTAATGCTCTTCGAGCTAATGCGGTCCGAAGAAGTGGTAATCATACCATTCTCTTATTCATATTGAACTCTGTGCGTAACCACTGCTATTGGCTAAAAAAAATAATGTAACACGATATTTATCAGCAATTTGCAACGGATTGCAAGCGCAATGTCATTAATTACTCGTGTTCATTTGCATTCCTGGTATTTATGGCTCTTGATAACATGAATTCATTGGCAGTATTAGAAATTTTGTTGTTTTTAATTTAAATTAATTAAAAGGCTTCAGTTTTTACGACTGTTTCATATCTATTTAAAGCAATTTTATTGTTAACATTTAGCGTTTTATATTTGTTGAATTTATGTACATGTTTTCGTATTTTATATTGATGATCTTTAGTTAAAAATACGAAACCTGCATCAAAAATCTGGTTTCTATTTTCCAAAAAATTGCAGCTACATTATCATATTTATTATTAGTATTATTACCAACTTAAGGACAACTAGCATGGCAATCGAAGTGTGAACTTACATTTCATAAATTTGAATTGCACCAATTTACACTATTTTCAACCTGTAAAAAGTCAAACATTTGTGTAAGAATTTTCAACTGGCATATTAGTATGTCAAAAAAGTCAAAAGTCAAAAGTCAAAATATTTTATTCAGATTAGGCTTACAGGTAGCACTTATGAATGTCAAAAAATTTACCACCGGTTCGGAAAAACCTCTGATGAGAAGATACCGGCAAGAAACTCAACGAGGTGTAATTTTTTAAATAAATCAAAATTACAATGTTATTTTACATCTCAAATATTCAAAATTTTTACAATTTAACAATTTAACACAGCAGGTGTACAATCTTTGGAGCCAGGGATCGCCAATACAGATCGGGATCATTTCCAAACATCCTTGTCCAAGATATAGTCATTGATTTTATAATACGCCCGAGAAAGTAATGTCTTCTTGACAATAGATGTAATGTTATTGAAATAGAGAACCGTCATGTCACAGCACCGCAGCTGAAAATCAGCGCCGTGACTCGCGTTCTTTGAGTATTTAACCAATTGAGATGCCAAGCCGTATTATCACCTAACATTTTTTTCTGCCAATTTTAGCGGGGGGAGACGGGTCCAGTGTTGCCAGATGGCTGGGAAATTCGGAATTGTCCTGGAATTACGTGTCTTGTCCCGTGTCCAGGAATTACACTTTATAGTCCCGGACTTCGAGTGTTACTATATTTTCAGAGTTCCTTACCTCAAAAGGAAAAATCCGAAAACTGTAAACAGTATTGGAAGTCTCCAGATGAGATATCCGAATAAAATCACAACATGCTGTCGGCAACACTGCCACGAATGCCATGATGTCAAATTTTGAAATGTTTACGTTATGTCTGTCAAAAAGCTTTTTCATTTAAAATGTTTTTGGTGTTGTAAATAAGAAAAAAAAAAAAATAAAAAAAAAAAAAAATCATTTAATTCAGATAAATTAAATAATAAATAAATAAAAAAATAAATAATAAAAAAATAAAAAAACAAATTAAAAAACAAATTAATTAAATAATAAATTAATTGTGAAGAAAATTATTTACGTGTGATAAAAAAATCCGTCTTGAAAATGTGAAGTGAAATTTGAAGTTTTTGATAGCCGTTTGAAGGTAAATACAGCACGATTAACCATTTTTGCAGAGATCGCTTTCGCGATACGGACTAAAGCAAAATGACACACGATATCGCGGCGAACTGGTTTTTATAAACCGTTATGATTTAACTCACGGTTTTAGGTCATTTGCATTTGCAGAGGGGAATGCGTGCCTTGCGAGGTCCCGTGGCTTAATTGTCTAAGCTCGCGTTACAACATATGCTGAGCTGCGGCCTTTTTGACGTTGGCCAACAACCATTTAAAAAATATTTGACTTCTTTTTTTTTACTTATTAAATTTATGTGATGTTGTTGTCCTATGCGTCAAAGAAATGTATTTTATTTCTTTCTTTCTTCTTTCATGTAGCCGGTAATGTACTACCGTACAGACATGATGACGAAAGATGTGAATACTCTCTTAACTATTATTAGTTTTTATAGTGGTAGAACCACGATCGTAGTAGTACCACACTGCAACACCAGCGTGAATTAGTAGTTTGCTATCGCGTTTCGTGCGGTGAGTGAAAGAGGACCTAAAGGCTGAAAACAGATCAGTGATTCTATCAGGATTGCTGGTTTTCCTGAGCAGCGGTAGTCATTTCCCATCTTTGGCCTTCCTAGTTTAAAAAAACTACGTAATTTCTTGTTTAAAAGAGTATACAGCACGTAGCTCTAAGTTAAAACTTTATTGCGTCACAGTAAACCAAAAACAGCCGGTACAGATATCATTAAAAAAAAACAGTACTACCGATCGTAACGCACTTCGGTAATCTACTTTGGCTCACCTCTGCACTGAGGCAGCCGCAATTGCGTTGCCGTAAGTCCAAATAAAATGTAAGTTATGCGATAAACATAGAGGCATACAGAGAGAAGTTTCTTATACCTAAACGCCGTTTTGATTCGAAGAGAGACCTTTGTACAGTCAAGGAATTTAATTCCCTACCCATTTCGTTGAAATGTCGTCTGACATTCGCAATGCATTAAGGTCGATATGTCAAACTAACGTCTTGCTCTATAGCTCTTATGGTGACAGTTTGCTATACGATATTGAATCTTAGGTGGGTTGGAAATTTAATTCCTTGACTGTACTTGTATTATTATTTATTCTGTGTTACTTGTTATCTTGATGTGTCTTAGGCACTGCTTTACAAAACTTTGTGGGGATACAGGTTTGTGATATGATATGACTAACTGCGCCTGCTATAGAATTCGTAGCGTCAGTAGTCTCTAGCCGCTCATAATAACGCTCATAACAGCAACATGTGTATAGTGTGAAATAAATGGAGTTATACTGGAAGTATATCTACACTACTACACTGTTTGTTAGTTTGTATGTAGGGGGTAGTCTCTGGACCTACTGAACCGATTTCAAAAATTCTTTCACAGATAGAAAGCGTTATTGCGTGAACGAAGTCGCGCGCGTTCGCTAGTATTTAATAAAGGACTAGACGAAGAACCCCTAAAGGTCCTAGTTCAACTCCTTCATTACTATGACGAATAAAGTATGACAAACTGCGACTCCTAAAAAAATGTACCCTGTATCTCGCCCTCACTGAATAACTTTGCCACTATGAATAACATGATTGTTTCAACATATGTGACTTATAACCAGCCCTTAATTATAATGTGGATCGTACTCAAGTTCAATCACAACCCCGCTCTCAGATTCTAAGCATTTTGGTAATGGAAATCTGGCTTTTAATTTATTTTGACCTGCGGCATAAAAGCGTGCTCCATTAAAACCTCCAAAATGAGACGGTCAAATCCCGGGTGGTGGCAATGTATGCAAATTTGTTGACAAGTTCGGAGTCCCGAGGGTATCGTGCCCAGTGACGCAGTATACAGATTCCCTTTGCCAAACCATTTCCTTACTGGCATAAAAAACCAGTTGAGATGTCAGTGCAAATGCACTATTATAGAAGTTAGTTTTGGATCAATACAAATTAAATATTTTTATCACAAGTTTTTTTATTCAACTTTGTTTTAGACGAATGACAGAGCTAGAGAAAGAATTAAGTCAGCATATTTCATCGTTTTGTGTCTTTTGAATGGATCAAGAAATCCTCCGCGATTGGAGACTCGATCCCTTTAAGTTAGCTTTATTTCATCCAAAACCAGTGCCAGCCTTTACTCCTCTAGGAATTTAAATATAAAATGGATTGGGTAAAGCAACCAATTCCAGTGGCCAATTTCACCATTATAATCTCTAATTACATACCTCACTGCTGGACACAAGCCTCCTCTCGTATTGAGAACGCTAAATTACTGCTGAACTTGCTAAAATAAGTACTTAAAATATTTGCTACTAAATATTTTGATAAAAAAAAATACGTACAGACATTTTAAAAATAATACTACCATAAGATTCAGACATATTGAAGCCATCGACGAGCCACGGTCGTGGATGCCCATGAGTAAGGACCAGGGACTGGTCCGAAACATGTCAACCAATAACTCTTCTTTAAATACCTGACTGATACGTTTATTTCAATTTTGGGCATTACTATAAAAATCTGTAATAGATAAATAAATATCTTTAGACACTTTATACTAATCGACCAAGTCCTAAACTAAGCAAAGCGTGAACGAACTGTGGGTACTAGACTTAGAATTTTAACACTTATATGTATAGATAATACATCCTAATACAATCTTATAACCGAATCAAGATATTTTCATTATAATTTGGGTTTTCGTACTGTTTTTACTCTATGAATAATGATTCCTGGACAGTGGTATATGCGTTCATAATTCTGACCTAGAAGGTGTCTTAGTGAAAATGAAATTTAGAGTTTATTTCTTCCCAGGGAATATGAACACTACATTCTTACCTTAACAATGGATAATGGAACATTTATTAGTAGAGATTTCGTCTGCAATCTTCGGATATTGTGATGAATAATACGAACAAGATCTTGAAGTGGAAGATGACTTTTTGTACTGCCCCCCTAAAATTAGAAGTTTTTTTTACTATTTCACCCACTACTTAAACAATAATAGTTAAAATTATATAAGCGTGTGTGTGTTTAAAAACATTTTGAATACATTTATTGCTGCTTCCCCCTACTCTCTCTAATCGACTTCATGAAGAGGTACATCCCTATATGATTGACTTTCTGTTTTATCGTACAAAACGTTTTGCTACATCTATGTGTGTTGCTGTATCAAAAGTAATGAAATGATCTCACCGCCTCAGTACTTCCGGAAGTTATGACACATTCAAAGGTAATGTAAATACCACTTTTCTGTGTAATTGCGTTTCACCTTCGACCTAATCGTCATTTTCCATCAGTTTAGACTGTGGTCAAACGAGAGAACACATCATCAATTAGAAAAACCACATTCAGTGTCACCTACCGCTTCGGACTTCTTATAGACTTATAATTTGAATAAAGATCATTTCGATTTTGGCTTTGATACTGTCGATATGATCGTAGTGTCGATAAGCCTATTGATATCATTGTATAATATACCACCTGACTGCCTGTTGACTCCCATGAAAAATTTCCCTGTGAGTGTTATTTAATTTTGTTTACTTGTGTGAATCAATAAAGACGCAGACAAAGAAGAAAGCAAATACGTTGTTGTTGTTGTATTTACTAAGATCAAGTATCGATAATTTTGCAGCGCTAGTCTGGATTGCGTAATAAATGGCGCTTCCATCCGTCTGTCCGTACACTGGAACCATCGAAGTATTTAGTTTACTACTTATTAAATTATAAAAATCATCGATTCATATTTAACAGGGGGTGCAAAAGTAAAAAGCCTTCTCATTCGTTGATCCCTAATAAGTGGTTCAAATTCAAATAGTAAAAAGTATAAAATACTTCTCTTGATTAAAGTTTTTTACATAATGTTGTCCTTATCCCGGAGGGCAAGTCGCATGTTTCAAACAAATCCCAAAAATTCCATTGTTGTGAATACAACAGATTTTTCTTCATCGTTATGAAACAACTTGACTCACCTTTAAATATTTAAACATCTCTTTTTATACGGAAGTTCGGCCAGCCTTAACTTTTCCAAGGTAACGGCGGATCGAGAACCATCGTCTTAAACTGGGGGTGCATTTTAATTTTTTTCCCACCTCGTTTCTTTCAGAATACGCAATATTTTTAAACTTCTCCCAGCTTTATAGCGGTGTTAGTATAATCAGGGGCCATTATTTAGGATTGGATTGCGTTTTTCTCTATAATTTTGAAGGAGAATTCATGATATTTATTTATACTTATTTTTCATAGTTTTAGGCATGTAGTTATCGATTTCATATATGGGCGCGTTCTCAAAATAGTATTTGACGTAAAATTCACACACTGTGCGAATGAATATAACTTTTATAGTATCTATTCTGTGGTTTTATACGATAAACATAAAGGACGCATCTTTTTACTATTATTTATTCCGTGACTATTGACAAATTGATTTCTAAGTTTAATGTTAAAAATGTTAATAAATTCCTTCTTTTTATTAGCCAATGAACTATTGTGGACTTATTAAAAAATTACAATAATATTCCTTTTTTATCCCGTTTGTGGTAAGTATATAATTATGAATTATTAACAAGGAAATTTTGTAATGAACAATAAATATAGATCCTTGTAGTATCTGGAGTGTCATTTTAATTTAAGTTAGTTACCTATGTTAGTCCTTTTTCGCCTGAAACACAGGAATATCCTAGTTCAAGCATAAGTGTTTCTGCCCTTTTTGTATGTTTAGACTGTAGATGTTATATTGTACAAACGTATTTTTGAATAAAGATTTATTATTATTGTTGGTAAGGTTTCCGATCACGGGCCCATGGGGACCCGGTCATTTGAAAGGCATTCATGGGGCCGAAGCCAACATGAAGAGGCCTTTGGTACCATATAATATAAATAAGATGGGCGCAACTATGGAGGTATATCCCCTAAAGTTATTATTATTATTATTTTTGAATCTCGCCAGGTGGCTAAAGCTCACCAAGATGGCCGTTTTTTATAGAGATCCGGCCGTTTTGGTGAGCTTTAGTTACCTGGTGAGATTCAAAAATTGCACTTCTGTTTGCATCGTAGTACCTACGGTTTTACAAGAAACTTAATAAAAACATTAAATTGTCAGAGTGCTTAGCTGTCTCTGTATTGATGATAACAAAATATTTCAAATCTAAAACACGTTTGTTAAAAACATGTAACATCGCTATTACTATATTTCTCCTGCATAATCAGATCCAAAAAATTACCTTCGAACATGCTAAACATAATTTCAGTTTCTTACTAGGTTCTTGACCTTAAATTAATTAATTCCAAAAACTCCGGTCTGCAAAAGTTCACTGCATTATTTTACTAACGGTGCTAAGATCCATTACTAAGGTATAAAAGGAATTTTCTAATTATGTTCGTAAACTTACTAAGTAGGAATTTTCACCCTTGGCTTGTTTTGTATAATATACAAAATTAAAAAAGCACTGATGAATAACGATATCTTTGTACCTACTTACTAGATTATAGATCAAATGGAAGAAGACGGTACTGGTGCCGTAGATCATGACAAAAAGACGCCCAGTTTTTAGAAAAAATTAGGACGCTGTAAGTAAAATGCGGGGTCCTAATAAAATCAGGAAATATAGTCATCACATCAGCCGAGAGACGTTCATTGAGGCCCTAACATGACAGCCCAGGTTTAGTTTAACCCCTCCCTGTGTCTCTGTCTAACTAGCGTCATAAGAAAAGGACGCAGATAGAGACAATCTAAACTTGGCCAGTCATGCTAGAGCCACTGCTGGACATAGGCATCCCAAAAGTCCTCCATTGCATCCATTAAGTTCCTTCCTGCATCCATTACCAATTGCTGAACGTTGTAAAGCAAGCTTTACTGACCTTTACAAAAAACTGAGTTTAAAATGGCAATAGTTTCCTGCGCGGAGAGAAACGTTAGCACGTATTATATTTCCCCATTTAATTTAATGCAGCATTTACGTGTCAAAAGAAAGAATATTACAATATATTGCGATCAAATCCTTAGTACAATAACAAAATGAAATAATCTTGAAGTCTTGTTCTAATAATGACAAGACAAGACAAATACTCTTTCTTGAAAATCACACGTATAATAGTTGACAAAAATCCACTTGAATAGGAATTGAATAAGAGGGAAAATAAATATTATTAAATCGGCAAAGGTTCTAATTAAATAAAATTATAAACAACCTTTTCCCTAAAACTATTTCAGACCTTATCAAGCCTGGTAACCTGGTAAAAGTATTTAATGCTTCTTTTAGCAGATATGAAATATAATTTTCATTTAATTTGTCCTTAATCATAATTTCGTTATTGCGGTGACCTAAATAATTCCCATACCGCGCGTACAAACTTGAGTATGTTAGTTTATATGAATAGATTACACTCAAGTGTGCCAAATTACGGAAACCTACTTGCAAGTTGCTTTGTAAAATTAATTTGGTCGTCTTTATGTCCGAATCCACCAAGAAAATCGACGTAGATTGTTATGTTTTCACTTTTTAAAGTTTTTGAGTATATGTTTACATTTTAATCTATAGTCTACTTATATATCATAATCTATAACTAGCACTTTATTTTATTTAAGACGCCAATAAAAACATAATTCAACAAATTCGTAAACACCATGTTTGGCTTGTAATTTATTAAAACCAACTCAAAATAACTAAACTTGAAATATGAGTTAAACTGTAAACAATAGAAAATTGGAACGGCCAGTTATAATAATTTCGGACTATTTTTCTGATTAAAAGTTTACAAAAGTCTTATGGTTCACGATAATTATAAACTTAACGTTAACTTAAACAAAAAATAGGATAAATAGTCTGAAGCCCATTAAAATAAGTCTCAATTTCGAATAACAAATGCCCAACTAAATTCTTTACTATACCTAAAAATTAGTAATGCATAAAATAATTATTTTTATTATTAATTAATGTCATGGTTCTTTTTGGCTTTTAACCATCTATTTGATATGAAAGCTAAGGATTTCGTTTCTTGTCTCTATCTATTCATGCAGAACTAGTTAAAACTTAATTTTAACCTACTAAATATACAGCCAAGTTCGAATAAGGATCCGAGTATGACAAATTCTAAAATATACTCGTACTAACTTGTATTAACCGACAAAATAAAGATCTCGATGAATTAAGAACCTCCTCCTTTTTGAAGTCTGTTAAAAATAGCTTTATATCGAAAATGTGATTTAGTTGCGGCTTCTCCATTCTAAAATATCGTTTTTTTGTAACCTTTGCTTAGTCGAAAAAAAACTGTAAGCTATGAAAAGTAGCCTGGTTTTTCTAAAAATCGGTTTTAATTAAAATTACTACAGAAAAAAAATTAACTTCTTTACAGTACAATAGAGAATAACAACTTGGGTTTACACTTTTGGGAAATTGGTGTGAGAACAAAAAAGGCCCAAGGTTTGTATTGGTGATAAATAAAATAAAAAACGAAGCAATGGCAGTCGTTTTATAAGTTATGATTTTATCCAGTCAATATAGTTCGAAGTATTAGAAAAGCATAAAATTTTATTTCAATATCTACAAGAAATATAATGCATAAAATAAATTACAGTAATTACGTCACTTATATACAAATAAAGACAAGAATGTCAAGACTAAAATGAATACAACAATAAATTAACTCGCGTAGCATTTGCTAGTAGTATTTAGTGGAATACGGACCTAAATATCGTTAAACAAAATACATTTGACATTAGAAAGTCATTAAATTTTTTTGTGGTGAAAATTTTAATTTCAATGTACGCTGCACGCTGTGACGCAACTTGGCGAGACACTACCGCGCAGCCGTGGCCTCGTATTAAGAAATGCACAACCCACAAAATTTTGTTTGCGCAAGTAATTCGCAAAACAAACAGCGAACATTATCTGAATAGAGAAACGGAGAAACTTTCACATTTTTCAACATACGACTCTTCCCCGCTTGTAGAGGGAAACTATCCGGGTAATCCACAATGTTGGGCGCTTCGAGTGATACTTCTGTTTGCCTTCCTTTCCATTGTCAGAGTTTACGTTGGAATAGAATTGTTGAAGTCGAATTAAATTCTAATGCGGTCCTTTGTTAAGGTTGTACCTAGATTTTAAATTGGGACCGTTTGTATTAATAAAACGGATCACTCACGTATTTTTACGTCGAGAAAGCCCGACATGTTTCGGACCAATCCGTGGTCCTTAATCATCAGTCGTCGTCGCGTCAACGCCGCGGGGGCTCATGATAAAGGACCATGGACTGGTCCGAAACATGTCGGGCATTTTTCGACTTAAAAATACGTGAGTGATCCGTTTTATTAATATGTCCGAGTCTCACGGTAGTTTAATGTTAACAATTGGGACAGTTTGATTGAATCTCGCTTGCATATATTTGGATTCCTATGTCCGGTTATACATACCCAGGCAGTTACGTAAAATCCAAAAGTTCCAAAATCAAGGAAAATGTTTTATGAGGAACCATTTATGAGTTTTTTGTGAAAAGATATTTGGCATAGTAATTTTTTTCGTCTAGCGTAAGCAGGCCGTAAAAATAATTATGCATTTTTTCAAATGTTAATCGATTACATTTTGTGAAAGAATTAATTCATTTAGTGGCAGAAAAAATCTGAACAGCAGAAGTTTTTATTCTTATAAAATTATTTTTCTGTTGGTATCGCAAAATAGATGGTTGGACATCTCTTAATGCTGCAAACTTTTCGCACATACGTAGTTATGCACTCTAATTATTATTATGTTTAAAAACTCGTTTTTATAAAACGTTATTGCTCGCCTGTATGTAGGTCGCAGCATCAACAAAAATGTACAGAATTTATTAATCATGAACCTATATTAGTTACTGCAGTTTATTATTACTTGAATATTGTTTAACAAAGACACTATGTTTGTAAAGGCAACACAATGACAATTGAGGTAAATGATAACACACACGGCTACAAAGCGCCATACAAAAAAAAATTGACAAACTAAACGAAACTTTCCGGTACACACAATGGTGATACTTTAATGCCACGTCATATTCAGCCATTTCCGTTATCGTTTTTTTTGGCAACGATCAAGGGTCTTTAAACGAGCTGAACTTCGAAACGCGACCAAATATTTGTTCAGTTTTAGCAGAATTCACATGAGTGCAACCGGTACTTCCTTTCTGTACTTTATTCAGCCATTTACCTTATCGTTTTTTTTTGGGAACGATAACTGGTTTTGCAGACGCCATATTTCGATAACGCAACCACTTAGCGCAGGCAGACCGACATATTTGGCATCATGGAGTTGCCCTTTATCTTGTGAACTTCAGATCAGCCATATTGGTGATCGTTGCCAAATTTGTCGTGACTTCCTAGTCTATCATGACATGCAGCAGTGTGCGTGACCTAAACTCATTGCGTTACCTGCACGTGAGAGATCCAGAGGCCTACCGTACTTAAAAACCGGGAATGGATCAGTGGTTCTTGAGGATACTCGTTCCTACATACCATCGACAAAATGGAACCCTGACCCCACTATCTCTAAATAGGTTACTTATACAGAGTTATAAGTGTCACGACAACTTTGAACCTACGCTACTGTAAGCTGGTCTTCAATACAAAATGTAAAACGTTCCACGGCAAACTTTCAAATTCCCTTCCCTCCAAATAGTAAATTTTAATTCCTATCAAAGATGAGCCAAAATAACATGCACAAGTTAGGCAACGCGTTCACCCTTGTTCAAAAGCCGGTTGCGGACTGCCAAAACTTTCCAAAAGCCGTGAATTCTGCATCATATCTCACATCATGTTGGGAAGTTTCAATATTCCCAGATTAATTTAGAATTTTTGGCTGTCGTGAGGGGATAATTAAAATAGCCAGTCATTGATTGAAAATAAATTAAGAGCTTCAAAAGTATCTTTAGTAATACTGTGAAATAAAACATGTTGACCGTCTGCATTTTACATAATTTAAATTCTATTGTTTTTTCTTTAATTTATTTTTTGGATATCTGAGTTAAAGATTTTTTACGTTTAATGACAGCCAGTATGAGTCGGTTTTTTACCTCAGTGTCTCCAGAAGGAAGGCTTGTGTTTTTCGAGTGTATGAAAGTAGGTATGTATGTCTATGGCAATTCAATTTTGCCGGCCCCAGTGCAGTGGTGCGCCAATATTCTTGAAGCTCCGCGAAGTAAGGCAAGCCTGTAATGACTTTATTAAAGATAAAGAAGATATGCTACCATTTTCGCTCAATCTACAAAATCGCAAATCTTTTGCGGGTGGTAGGACCTTGTGCAAGGTCCGTCCGGATCGCTACCACTATTCTTGCTCGCTAATCCTGCCGCTAAGCAGCAGTGCTTGCACTGTTGTATTCCGGCGTGGAGAGCAAGACAGCCGGTGTAATTACTGGCACAAGAGGTATTCCATCTTAGCCCTCTGGGTTGGCAACGCATCTGCAATTTCTTTGGTGTTGCGGATGTCTAAAGGCGGTGGTGATCACTTACCATCTGGTGACCCACTCGCTTGTTTGCCTTACTATTTCATTAAAAAATAATCTTGGTTTTGCGTAACTGACCGTCAGGTTCGTTCAATAAATGGGCTGGCTCGACCGGGGTAATACCGCGCTGTAATATAATACCAGCGTAAATTAGCGTCTCAGTTTATCATTTCGTGCGATGAATGACGAAATCTATATATTAGTATTTTCAATTATTAGCCTCAGCTGTAGTATTTTATTCGTCATCGATAAATTTAAACTCACAAATGGGTATAAACATAAGATGTTACAATAAGTAAGTGTTATTTATTTACAAATGAACAAAATATTTCCAGTTAAAATATTTACGGTTAAGCCTCGCTAACCAGCGGGGCAATGCAGCCAGCGTTCTAGGGTTTTTTTTGCATGGCGCAAATGACAACGCAGACAGCGTGCTTCCTTTTTACCCGATTACGGCAAAGCCAAAAGGAAGGGTTATGTTATTTATATATTATTATATGGTTATAATATTTTGTATATAAATTGTATTTTAGTTCAGGTATCTTTTTAATTTATCTAAACTCACAAATTAATCATTCAAAATGTATAAATCAAACTTGACCAAGGCCATCGAAACAATCTCGATATTCAAACAGTTTGTATCTCATGCGCCAGAGGAATTTGCTAACTATCTATATAGTGCTTGGTCACTAAAGTATCACTCAATTGGAATTCGCGCCGGTGCAAACCGACACAAAGCAGTTCAAAGGTGGACAGTAATGAACGTAACAAGACATTTTGACGCTTTCGGCGACAAGGAGCGAAATGAAGTGTGGATATTTCATTTTGGAGTAATAATAATAGCTTTAACTCGCCCTGAATTGGTATAGTCGTGACTGAGAATCGAATCTGCATAGAAGGTTCAGCAAAAAAAAGACAGATGCCAATAGGTAAAATTAATAAGCCATAATAAGTAAAAGCATTTTCAAAAATTAAAAAGAAATACAGAAGCAATAAGAATTACATTTTAGTATTAAAAAATAATCCATGATCAAAATCGGACCACTCTGTATAAAGTAATGCGTGGTCATACATAAAAAAGAGCGAATTTACAGCTCGAATTCAGAACCTCCTCCATTTTTTTAGTCGATTATAAATATTTATATATTACAAATTAAACATAAAACAACTAAAACTATGACATCTATTCAGAAAAGGTGCACAGTGGCTAAAATTCTAACTTGACTGACTACGACGTCAAGAATTTCTACGTTAATTAAACCCACATCTGCTCACTCAAATTTGTCGCGCACGACATAGCGCTAGCCACTTAGACGATAATCATAATCAGTTAGCCGATGCATCATGCTACCGAATTAGACCATCCGAGTTGGCTTAGGTCAATACAATTAGCCCTTAATTGGCCAAAAGGGGTCCATTAACCGGACTTTTACGACTGCCAAGTCATAATCTCACATTTAGTTTTGAGTGTGTGTTGTTCGAATTGTGACGTGAGTAGCTAGTGTCTGCGGTGTTCAGAATTGTCTTTTGTGTGATTGTTATTTGAGTGCAGTGCAAGCGTTTCTACTGCGTGACGAATGTGTTGGTATGTATTTTTAGGCGTAATTTATATCAATATAATACTAAAAAAGTATTTAGTAAAGATCTTTATGAAATCAAATTTTAGCAACATTTTAAAGGTTTTCTCGATATTACATTATTGCACATAAGAACAAATAAAAATCAAATATAATCTTCACTAATATAATAAAGAGGTAAACTTTGTTTGTTTGTTTGTACGTCAGGTGTAATATGAATCTGTATATACTGAACTAATACTTGATTTAAGATTTTACTGACTCAAATCTCAAATTGGTTTGTGATAAAAAAGTTGAAGAAGACAATTACAAATAAAAACGTTATAACGTGCGTAACCTCTCAATTTCTCGTATTTCCAAATAAGGAAGCGCGACCAATAATCTCTTTACGTAAATACCTTCATTACATAATCATAAAAACTGAAATGATTCCTGATGATCAAATGTATGTACGTTTTAGTGAAACTAAAAGACTGAAAAGTGATAAATGACGAAACAATAATTTCAACATCACTTGCAATTTTCTTGTGTTTTTTAATTGCTCTTTTGTTATTGAATCGTTGCCAATTTGTTGCCATATCAAAATGTTAGAGCCAAGTCAAAGAAAAGGTATTCCAATCGTTAAAAATTCTAGAGCGTACTGATTTCCAGGAAATGTAACTTACCAATACCAAGTTGTGTGGCAACTATCAATGTTTCCAATACTGACTTCCGATTCGCTATTGCGTCCCTCGCTTTGAGCTGCGTGTGATGTTTATATGAAAGAAGCCCTTTCAATATTGCTTATAAAGTACGGCACGGACGCTCACAAATAGACTATTTGAAATAAAATGAATAAATACCTAAAAGTAACGCGTACGCTTAAGCACATGTCAACATGATTAGTTGAGAAGATTTGGAAAAGAATAAATAAGGTTGAATTTTCTGATAACTACTATCGTTGTAGTTTTAAATTACAATGGTATTGTATTCGTCTTTATTTAAAGCAGGGATCTTACGACTTAAAAAGTTAATTTTATTGTAGTTAGGATCAACACAGGCCGTGGGCTGGTTGGGCGTGGCATCTTAGTATGAATTTCTATGGCCGTTTGACAATGACACGTAAAGGCTGGGAGATAACAAGGAACGGTTGATCTAGACTGCCTTAAAAGAAAGGATTGTTGAATTGTTGAAGTTTATTTTGCAATTGGGGATTTTTCGTTGTGTTTTGTTGTTTGTCTGTAGGAGTGATTTATGTACTATAAGGAGTCGATTTTTGATCAAACAACTATAACAACTAAGGTGAATGAGTTTTTTTATAATTAAATTGTGTGCTAGTCAAACTAGGCATAAGATTTTTCGTTTGTTTTTGTCTGGTTACGGCCTTACACAATGAAGTGATTAAAAAACACAAGAAAATATTATTCAAGGTAGACTTAAAACAAGTTGCTAGTCTTCATAACAAGTTAGTTAAAATATCCGTCTCTCTTTCGTACTTAAAAAAATCTCATCAGAAACTTTGACGTTGTTAAAAAGTTATTCATAAATCCCAATAGATTGATTTAAAAAAGCGAAATTCTCTCTTAACAAAGGAAGTTGAATTAATGCTGAACTCAAACTCACGAGCAAAAGGAATCACTGGGGATCACAAAGTAACGTCACATCAATCAGCGGATGAAACGCAAAAATTAAATTCCATTACTGCGTGTAGGGTTGCCGAAGAACATTGAAATGAAGTATTCCGTCAAAAGTGTTACGTATAGATAACTAGCGACCCACCCCGGCTTCCCACGGGTACAATAAGGATGTATTGGACACAAATACGTTCTGTAAAAAATATCTAAAGGACAGTGAAAACCGGATCAAAATCCGTTGCGTGGTTTAGAAGGAATAAGCGGCCGAATATACGATAACGGGAGACAAGAACGGATACCGAGATTTGTTTACAATGCTCAGATATGTCTTTATGGCATTGTCACAAGATTCGTTTTTGCTTAATTCATGTAAAATGTTATCTCACCATTAGTATACGTGGTTTTCTGTTTCGGTTAGGCCGTAATTACTTCAAAATCCTGGGACAAAAGAACTTACACAACTCTGAAGCGACTTTGACTGACATAGCCAAAGAATGAAGCGTTTCTTAATTGCAAACATTGCTACAAATATCAACCTGAGTAATAAATCTCATGATTAAACTTTGCTTTTACTTTGCAACGAATCTAACCGGTGCCTAACTTAAAAATAATGATTGAACCTGAATTTTGCCAGCCCTAACGGCAACCCTTGGTTGGAAACTTTTAACTCTCCGAAGTTTGTTTACTTCCTCAACACTAATGTTATTTGGAATCGTCGGTCCTGTCAGTGCGGTGCTTGGTTCATGAGGCTGAAAACGATTTACATCCTCGCTAACTTCCTTAGGAAACCCACGCATTTTCAAACTCTGAACCTGGATAATTGTAACGCGATATATTAATCTATATACAAAAATCATAAAGAAACAATAAAGCGAGCAGTTTTTAAAAAAAGAAAGAAAAAGAGAAAGTTATCTTGTGTAGAGTCAATCAAGGTTAAAAACGCCAATAAAAACTTTTTTCAGTAAAAGAACACATCATCAACATAGAAGTCTGCGATGTCCAGCTAGCCAAAATATGTATAAATGACGTTTTAAGTAATTTTGGCAGCCATTTTTCGCAAAAATACCTGTAATGTTGCTAGGAAAATTATTGGAAACCACGTATAACCCCAGTAGCAATGTTTACCCGCAGCGAGAAGATTGGCAACATCATTAGTACAGCGAAAATTTAAGTAACTCTACCTCATAGGGTACAATTACGTACGACACGTGTAAAATGTGTATAAGCTTCATCAATGGAATTCTTTGTGAATGAATTAGCTTATTTTATTCGTAAAAAAATGAACTTTATCCTCGAATTAAATATTTACATAGTATGAAAAGTCGCTACTCGTTAATGACTGTCCCAATATTACAGCAAATTTTAAGCATATTGATATTTGACCAAACGTTTTGAACGAACTGGCACTAGTTAAGATTGACCAGGAGATTTATAGGGTCCCTAGGTAAAAAGAAAATTAGAAAGAGATGTATATGGTCCCTTAACTAACAATAATCAACTACTTAATCTAAATAACTTATAAATAAAATATAACTTAGAGTCTCTAAGTGTCAAAATAAACTAATTAACCATTCCGCTGTAAATTTCAAGGCATAAAAATTACACGGCGGAGCTCCGTCGAGTCACCATTGCAGGCGCATTGTTCGTCGTGGGGCTTCTCTGGAAAGGCCAAAACACAACTCCAATGCCTGTGCGCCGTAAACGGTGATAAAAACCAGTTAGGAAATTTGAAAAAAAGGTGCATTTAATGCCAATTATCATTTAATTTTAACAAAATCAACGGCATGTAATACACTTAACTTTAGGTAGAACATTCCAGAAGGAACGGTTATCTTAAACTTTATACGAGTATTATGTAATCACCATAGAGTGTTAGAACATTTCAAACTTCGCCGAATTTATTTCGCGTTGCGTACAATGTTTGTGTTGGTTTACTCCTTATCGCTCTCGGATATTTGCTCTTCGATTTTTTAAATAAAATATATGACAGCTTCACATTCACTTCATGAATGGCTGTAATGTCGTCACTTTTTTTAGTTCATATCTATCTGTATTCTGTTCCCATAACTATACAATGAGAGATAAAAAATTAAATTGGGAAAAATAATCTATCAAAACACTTTACTGCGAACTTTTTTGCTATTGAAATACTTCTTTTCTATAAATAACAGCACTGTTTGGTGAAATTCTTTTCGGAATCAAGGAAAAACATGTATTATGGAAACATGGACCTTTGATGTCCGTTAATGCTCATACGCGGTCGTCGTATCACCGGGTACAGGACGGGGATTGTGTTTTTAAAGTGCCCGAATATCGGATTATACAGCTTCTATATTTATAAAACATTTCGGAAGTACCCCCTTCTTATTGATTAAGAAGCAAAGTTGTACGGTCGAGGAATGTAAAGGTTTCTGAGTTTTACATTTCATCACATTTTTAAATTCAAATTCAAACTCATATCATTTATTCCGGAGTTTGAATCCATAGTGTTAGAAATTACAAACTTAAAGCTATGGTTAGTAAGTTGTTATGAGTATACGTTTTATGCTAAATAAATAATTTATTTGTTTTATCACATTGCAATATTAGCAATTTAGTGACAAACCTTTCCATTCTTTGATTGTACTTTTGACTATTTTTAGAATGTTTAATTTCAGTGAAGTTTCAATTAAAACTTCGTTTATTTGACTTTTAACTGCCTTACTTCCGATGTTCAAAGAAAACCGTCACTTGATACCGTCTTTGAATTTGGAATCCTTCATCAAAAAGTCTTGTTCGCGTGCTGATGGTTATAATATAGAGTTTTTTAATCAAATTTTATGTAGACTGTTGACTAGATTCCAAAATTCTTTATATAGATAAGAGCGTATTATAATTCATAACTTATAAGCTATAGCTTCCATACATCAATAAGATAAAAAGTTTTTTTATCTCACGAACGGAACGTGTAACCTCAATTTTACTTTGTGGGTTAATGCAATGGGCAAAAACAAATCAAAAACCGACCAAGTGCGTGTCAAACCAGCATAACCTGAACCTCTATCAAACTTATTATATTGAGCTTATTTTACAAAGCGCAAACATAAGTTTGTTGCCAACTGACAATCCTGATGGGATCTCGTCCATATGTCATTGTTTTTTTTTTTCTATCCCTCTGTTACATGTTTCAAGTTACATTATTTCCTTTTTCATAATTTTTCTATGTTATGGTATACTGGTTAAAAGAAAACAGTTGTTTTACTTATACCTACTAAGTAATATTTACAACCCGAATAGTCTGCAGACGGAAAAGATGAAATTATAAAGGTTTTGCTTCTGCCATTTGGCTCCGAAACACTAAAACAAACCTTTAAAAAATACCTTCGCCTCAAATGGCAGTGCTATCGGACCTGTGCACTTAGCACAAAACCTTCTCGACATGCGTTAACTCGTAAGTCAATGCATCTCTCTTCTGCAGCCCTAGCATGACAGCCCAGGTTTAGTTTAAACCCTCCATGTGTCTCTGTCTAACTAGTGTCATAAGAAAGGTACGTAGAGATAAACTAAACTTGGCCAGTCATGTTAGGCGCCACTGGGCTAGTTAAAACGAGGCGCAATGAGTTACGTAGCGAGTTAAGAGGAGTGTGAACCCAGCGCTCTCCATACAAATGGCGATAACGTTTTCCACCCTCTAAACCTCTATACCTATAGCCATGATTTTTTTGTATGTGATCATTATGCCCTAAAACTAAGTTTTAAGTAGTAAGTAGTAGTAGTTAAACTAAGTTGTTTGTATTTTTAAATATTCCTAATGGTTTTAAAAATATTGACGCTTTTAGTGATTTGTATGAAACTCCTTAAATGCAAATATTGTCAAGTCTATAAAGAATATTGAAAAAACGAAACATAAAAACCTAGTTCTACGGCATATTGACAACATACCAAAAAATCATTGTCATAGTTCAAGGTTTAGTCGGTGGAAAACGTTATCGCCGTTTGTATGGGGAGCGCTTTTTGAGGTTGGGTTCACACTCCTCTTAACGCGTGTCAACAAGTATCAAGGCACTGAATAAGGGAACAGAGCTTCAACATTAAAAGTGAACACGAATTCGGCTAGCATCAGTTTACAAGATTTTAACTAGACATACCAGTACACACTACACTGAAGAGAGGTTTTATTGAATTTATAAGATTCTTTGTTTTATTATACCAAAGTTATTGATTGACTTAGGTCCTATCACGACTGACGGTTGATTTTACCAAACGAAAATATTAAGTGCTGTACCAAATTAATGTGGTAAATTTAAACATAGTTTGCAAGCACATGTTGCTTAGCGGCTGGATTAGGGAGCAAGATGACGGTAGCGGTCCGAACGGACATTGCTACCCGCAAGCTTATTAAGTAAACGCTCTTTGCGTCTAGTGACAGTATCCTTTATTATGTCAAAACAAAAGACTCTGACAAAGAAATATTTCATGTTAGCGTTTCCAACGCTTACGCAGTCCCCCAGACCAAAGGGTGCAAAGTGGAATATACCTTATGTTCCAAGTTTCTTAGGAGAGAAAAGGTAATGTATGCAAATGAGTATAACTTTATTCCCTCAGAGCCATTAGGAAGACTTTGACCGTTTGATAAGTGGGGGGGAGAACCCATTTCATCGGGTTATGTCTTCAAAGAAATAATGTACAGATCCTTATAATTTATTTAAGGAAATAACAATTAGTGAATCGTTTCGGGAATATAAATTTTGATTTTGGAAACCACGGTGCGTAGATGCTGCGTTTGAATGTTTTTTTTGTAAGTGACAAATAGGTCACAAAAATTACAATGGTGACTTTTTATAATATACTAGAGACTAGTGACCCGAACCGGCTTTGTACGGGTACAAATAGAACGTAATGTACGTTAAAAAATCATAACATTACAATTTTTTTTTTCTTTTTAAGACTAACTTCAAAACACATGTTTTGTTTTCATAACCTCGAATTGTAAAACATCTTGACCTTAGCTAAGAGATCGAATAGTATGAGTTATTTTATGTAGGTTGAAAACCGGCTTTTTTTGGTATTGTTGCTCGGTTATTCGATATATAGTTCACTTAATTAATTAGAGTAATAGGCATTCGCATTAAATTGCTTAATTGTTAAACGGTATTAATTAACAGTTTACCCTTAGGGATTACTAGAAAATTAATTATGGCGATTAGGTTAAATCTCAATTACTTGCTGGTTTGTATTACCTAGTAGTTGTAATAAATCTCCATCTAGGTACTGAAAATAAAATTGAAATTTATCATCGAAACTACTATGGGGCTTTGGGAATACTGAGCTTAGTTAGTCTGGTTTACTAAAATATGTAATAAATTTTAAATAAGTATTATTTAATACACACGACTGAATCATTACATAATAGTTTTCAGTGTTTCTCTTCTTCTGGTTCTATCTTTGTTAATGCTTTTGTCTTTTTTAGGGTTCCGTTCCAAAAATAAAAACCCATTATATTTGGAAGGATGACATTCGTCCTAGTAGCGAACGGTTGTACCCTTTAGGATCTCGATGATGCCTCGTTTAGAGGCGAAACGCAAGTAGATAGCACGCAGCTGCTTTGGACGTCACACGACACTGGTTTCACGGAGCAGCAATGCAATTTGTTCCAATTGGCTATGGATGAACTGCAGCAAAGTGCTTGGATATTTTTTCATTACAAAGCAATAAGCTTCCTTAGTAACCATAAATAATATCAGATTTTTTGGTTGCCTCATTTAATTATAAAAAATAAAAACTTTTCTGAAAGCTGGGATGGTGTAAATACTGACTACCCTTAGTCCAACAAATATTAAAAAAAAATTATGACATTTGCCCTAGAAGTTTAAGTGTCTGGAGATTGCACGCTGAACTTTATATTGAAGATGAGTTTATTCACAAAGGAATTATAAAATTACTATAAATAAATTCACAACAAAATATAGTTACCACTGAATGGTCTCACATATTTAATTAAAATTCAGGGGTATTGCTTTCTGAATATAGCAACTAACTACGAAGCGAGAAAGAGATAAAAAACATAAGCAAAGGCGAATGAACTCGTCTTCAATACGAGTTCAGCGTGCAATCTCCAGACATTTAAACTTCTAGGGCAAATGTCATAGTTTCTTTTAATATGTGATGGACTAAGGGTAGTCAGTATTTACACCATCCCAGCTTTCAGAAAATGTTTTTATTTTTTATAATTAAATGAGGCAACAAAAAAATCTGATATTATTTTTTATTGCTTTGTAATGAAAAAATATCCAAGCACTTTGCTGAAGTTCATCCATAGCCAATTTGTTACTACTAGTATGACCTGCTGCGAATCCGGCAAAAGAGGACCATGCATTACCACAAGCTTGACTAGCAAATTACAACTGACCTGAATAAATATTTTATTTACAGAAATAAATTAAAATAATCTACATTTAAACTTAATATTAATACTAAAACTATTACTAAGAGATATCAAAAAAAGAAGGCCCACCTTGACGTGGTACCGAAAACATTGGCAGCATTGCCTCTGTATAGCGCTACAGGCAGCTGATAGCTCTTCGGTCTCCTGTGACGTCGGCCAGTGCACCTAGCACGAATCTTCTCGATACGCGTTAACTCGTTACGTAACTCATTGCCACTTTGTGTAACTAGCCCAGTAGGCGAGAGGCCCACTGAGTTACGTAGCGAGTTACGGGTATCCAGAAGATTCGTGCTAGGTGCTCTGCTCGAGATCTCTTATGTATCACTTTTATTATATCTTTAAGCAGTAAAGGATATGCCTCGTCAAAATGCTATAACTGTGTGTTATAGCTTATAAGTAATTTAAAGTTGAAAACAACAAAGGATCATTGTAACATTGTGTGACGTAATTGATTAGGCGTACTGGGCGTGACCGTCGCACTCGGGGGACTTAACTCCGCTCTTTCTTGTTTATCATCAATATTAATTATTTCTAATACAATAAAATTATACATTCTTGTATGTGTAAAGAGAACATGCTGTTACTGTTATATTAGTAGACAATAGTGTTTTTTTATGAAATAGGAAGGCAAGCAAGCAAGGGGGTCACTTGATGGTAAGTGTACACCACCGCCTACAGATACCCGCATCATCGAAGAGATTGCATATGCGTTGCCAATTAGAGGGCTAAGATGGAATACCTCTTGTGCCAGTAATTACACCGGCTGTCTTGCTCTCCATGCCGGAACACAACAGTGCAAGCACTGCTGCTTAGCGGCAGGATTAGCGAGCAAGATGGTGGTAGCTATCCGGACGGACCTCGAAAAAGGTCCTACCACCCGCAAAATGATCCAGAATGAATAAAACTAATTAAAAGTCGATAAAAGAAAAGTTTCAAAATAAATTATTTACAACATAAATACTCTTTGCTGACGCTTGAATTTAAAGGCAAACCAAGCAAAACATAACGACACGGATCAAGAACACGAAAATGCAAATGAACGAATGCAACTGCTCTATAGTTGCAGGCAAACAACTTGAGCAAAAATAGAGTGGAGGGGGTATGTTTGCGCATACACATTTGTACTAGAAACAGCTACTGCGCAGTCAAGGTCAGTGCTCAAGTTGTTTTCCGGGAACTGTACTAGCGGACAGCAGTACCTGTGGATACTCTCTAAATCTTAGAGCTACACTCTCTCAAATTCTGAATAATCCCCATATGTCTCTATTTTCTTCCTGCAGGTCAAAGAAGAGGCAGGAAATAGAGAAGAATATCAATTGCTCCAACGATGAGAGACTATAACATTAAGATTTGTATCCACAGGTACACTTAAAGATACTGTGTCACATTAAAACCACACCGCCGTCTTATTAGTCTAAATCTTAAAATGCCCCAAGCTAGACTAGCAAAGCGATCGTGCTGTGGCAGCGGCTGGCGAATGTCATGTCAATAAGGTTAAGTAAGGGAAGTTTCATATTAGTTCCAAATAGTTTTAATAAATTAAACTTCTATGAACTATTTACCCAACCAGCAATGCCCGCACGTATCCATTTCAAATTTATTCGAATTAAATATTCAACTATGTATATTCAATTCAAATTCCACTCCTTATCGTCGGTAAGGCGCGATAACTAACTCAGCCTCCAATACCCATCAATTCAAAGTTATAGATATTAAATTACCTAAAGACAGAAGGGAAAGCATTAAGTTAAATTTCGTTCCTAATTCGTTTTGTTTGCAAACTTTACCGTGTTTTATGTTAGATTTTCATACAAAATTTGAGTACAAGGGTAATGCTGGGAGTATTTCAAGTGACGTCATTACCGGCCAAGTTATATTGACTGGAGGAATGACGACAAAATGTTTGATCTTGGTAAGGGTAGTTTTTTATCTGTGCATCTTTTTTTCTATGAAATAGGAAGGAAAACAAGCAAGTGGGTCACCTGATGGTAAGTGATCACCACCGCCTATAGACACCCACAACAGCAAAGAGATTGCAGATGCGTTGCCAACCCAGAGGGCTAAGAATACCTCTTGTGCCAGTAATTGTACTGCTTAGCGGCAGGATTAGCGTGCAAGATGGTGGTAGCGATCTGAACGGAACTTGCACAAGGCCCTACCCAACAAAACCACCACGTGTCTAGCACGAATGTCCTCGACACGTGCCTTTCCTACTGGGCTAGTCAGAAAGATACGCATTGAATTTCACAGCGAGTTAACACGCATTGAAAAGATTCATGCTATAGGCACTGCAGTCTATAGATGCTATTGTTGTCTAACTTAAGACAGGTATAAGAATGAAGAGTATTCATTTATAAATTACAATACAATACAATACAATACAATATGCTTTATTGAATACCACATTACAAATTGACAGAATTAAGAAAAATCTTAATATAGGTAGGTCTTAATTAGAACATAGCTTACATATAAATACCTACAAAAAGCAACGGTTAACTATTAAAGCCAATAAAAAGGGGTAATTATTTGCATAAGATAAAACTTAAGAGGTTCCTGAGTTATTCGTTGAAAATTTGCCAAAAAAGGCAATTCACGGCGGCTTTTAAGTAAAGAAAATTAGGAAATACAATTTGTGAAGGCAAAATCTATCAAGTTTGCGGGTGGTAGGACCTTGTGCAAGGTCCGTCCGGATCGCTACCACCGTCTTGCTCGCTAATCCTGCCGCTAAGCAGCAGTGCTTGCACTGTTGTGTTCCGGCGTGGAGAGCAAGACAGCCGGTGTAATTACTGGCACAAGAGGTATTCCATCTTAGCCCTCTGGGTTGGCAACGCATCTGCACTCTCTTTGTTGTTGCAGGTGTCTATAGGCGGTGGTGATCACTTACCATCAGGTGACCTACTTGCTTGTTTGCCTTCCTATGTTGTATAAAAAAAAAAAGTTGTTTTTTTTGCTTGACTAATGGTCACTTTACGTATTATAAGAACATGTTTAACTTACTGCGGTGTTTAAATCGTAAAATTATCAACCAGTAATATTTACTTATTCGTGGTTTTTCCAATGCGACGAAAGTTTTCTATTTCAATTTCTTTTTTTAGGGTTCCATAGTCCCAACAAGGGAACCTTATACTTTTACCATGTCGCAGTTAAGCTCAGAAACTCTTAGAACTAGAAAGCTGTAATTTGGCATAGATATGGTCACTCCGATAAAGTGGTAAAATAAAATATTAAACAATTTTTTTTAAGTATCTCTACAGGACTACACGTAAAAATTAAAGCAATTAAAGTATCCGTTTTTGAAATAATAATATTAAGCTTTTAAACTGCAAATTTTTGTAAGAGTTAGAGTTTTGGTAAGTGTTTTGTTTTTCTTGGCATTTCCAATAACAGTCGAAATCACTTCTATTGGACCTTAATTATATCTTAAGCGACTTATTATATTTTTGCAAATATCTCGTTTTTGACGCTTAGGTACCCTATGTAGGAAATAGTTTAAAATTGGCAGTCAAAATCAAAATTTCACAAACGTCTCTTTAAATTCTTTTTTTTTATATCGGAAGGAAAACAAGCAAGTGGGTCACCTGATGGTAAGTGCACACTGCCTATAGACACCCGCATCATCGAAGAGATTGCAGATGCGTTCCCAACCCAGAGGGCTAAGATGGAATACCTCTTGTGCCAGTAATTACACCGGCTGTCTTACTCTCCACGCCAAAACACAACAGTGCAAGCACTGCTGCTTAGCGGCAGGATTAGCGACCAAGATGGTGGTAGCGATCCGGATGGACCTTGCACAAGGTCCTACCACCCACAAAGTTTCTTTAAATTCCGGTTTTAAACTCAAAAAACGCATTTACGCATTTAAAATATCAGTGATAAATTTAACGCAATTATTTCCGACAAAGCATCCCCTACCCTATTACTTAGCATAGCACCTCACCGATTCACTCCGCCCGTCACACAATTACACCATCTTGACTCTGACCGCGACCGCAAACTGCCCGGCGCTTCCGACAGGGAAACCGAGGACATCTGCAACTTTGGTGTGTATCGACCCTTATAGATTTGCACGTTGGGCTGCGTTGCTAGTGGAATATTTTGGTGTGAATTAGGGTTTACTTTGGTGTTCCATTTTTGGAATAGCTTAATATTTAGTGAAGTCCCTAGTCCGTTAAAATTTGTCGGTAAGTTACAGTTGTATAGATTTGTACATTATTAAAGAGAGCATGTAATTAAAGAAATAAAAAGCTGTCTTTGTTTTGTTTTAAGTTGTAACGAGGTTAAAAGGCTTAAGGATGGTAATGAATAGACCTAGCAACTGAACGAGGTTGAATACCACGATAAATTTAATTTTCTATCACGGAAGAAAAAAAACGGGGGAAGTGGTTTAAAGCATTATTTGTACCAGTACCGGTGTCGCCACACGCACACACTTGTGGTTATCGTCTTATACTACACTACTAAAATAACATAATCTTGATTGGTTAAAATTGTCAAACGATATAAGACAAATGGTACACAAGTTTTCGTAAGTAAAACATACCTTATGAGTAACGTGTAAGGTTTACTTTTTATTAACATCGAACTGATTATATGACATTTTAATATGTAAACGTCAAATGAAAATTTGGCTTCGTAGTTCCGCTACTCAACACTAGATGTCACTTAAAACAACTTCACTTCAATAGTAGAAGAGCCGGCCGCAGAATTTTGTACCTAGTTGATACCGCCATGAAATGCACAATGGTTTCTCATTAAAAAAGATGCTAAGTCTGAATGTAATAATTTGCCAATTCTGGACTTGCAAAAGTTGTAAAGTGCCACTTTCGGTGCAAAAATTGGGGCGTATTTTACCCAAGTGACTACCCTGAAATGACTATCACATCATCAGAAAACAAATTCATCGTCAGAAATTTACTGGTAGATACAAAAAAGTAAAACAGATTGTGGATTTCTAAGCGGATATCGCGGTATCAAGTAGGTAAGAAATTTTGCGGCCGGCTTTCGTACTAAAAATTCAAAGTGACACATGGTTTTGGTTCGTTTTGACAGACCGAGTAGACGGGTTGTAGCCATGCTAGCTATCTATCGATATCGATGTCTTTCATCGCACACAAAATATTGTACCAGACATCGGTGTTGTTCATTTTGAATTATTAATTATATTCTATTCTATGACATTATAGACAGACATGTTAAGATGTTTCGACTTCAAACCCGCCTGCCTTTGCCTTCACATAAAACAGCATGAAGTCTATTCAGCCTTACTTGTATTAGGTTATGTATAATAGGTCTACCATGACCTAAAGTTACAAATTTAGGCTATAATTTAAAAAAGTAAGCGATAAATAAATACTTTTTTGACGGCAAAAAGTGCAATTTTAAGTTAAATGCTTGTTACCCACCACTATTCACACTTCACACGTTTATACTTCTAGAAAGTGAAACACGACACGTGTAAAGGTGTGTATACTTTGTAGTAAAACTTATTTTATATACACACATATCATAAGTCCTCTATAATGCGTTCAGAAAGACGGTGCAAGGAGGTAGGCAATGACCAGCATTATTACAACCAATTTTATTATGAGAAATTTCTTGTCTGTGGTAGTAGGTAAATCTGAACTTTAATTGGCATTGTATACCGATTTCTGTAACGATATGAGTTTAAATTTGGAACAGCTGTCAAAATTCAAGTGGGTCTCTATTTTAGTATCCATAGATATTAAAACATTTATTGATACGAAAAGTCAATCCAATATGTTTTTTTTTTTAATATAAACGCACGATATTTGATCTCGAGTGACATGAAAATAGGGACTTCATTCGTTTGTCTAAGATTTAAAAAAAAAAGTATCTCTTAGTAGTCTGTGTTTATTGGTGATCACATTGCCGATATCTCGTGACGATATGAATTTAAATTTGGAACAGCTGTCAAAATTCAAGTTGGTCTCTATTCTAGTATCCACAGATATTAAAACAGTTATCGATACGAAACGTATCATTTTACGTATTGGGTTATAGTAAAACGCGCTGTTTCATTTTAATTTTTTATGCATTGTCCCTGAAATAAAACGTATTTGTTAAAGAACTGGCGTTTCGAAAGTCTTAATTTTAATTTCAACAAATGATGTATGCGAACATTTATATATTTTTCAACTATCGCCTTCATCAAATCTGTGACGTGATTAGACGCAAAACAAACGCACAGACAAACAGATAATAATTCTAAAAATCGTAGTTTTGGGTTCTATTGCGCTTATAAATAGCCCTAGTAATAGTTTTTCTCAAAAAAAAAATATGTACAGACACGGACTTGTTACAGATATATTATTATGTATATAAATGAATAGATGATTACATAATAAAGATTACTTAATTTCTTTCATCGATACATGTATCGATAAAAACAGTGTCCCCACCCAACATTGTTGTACCAACTGTAACGCAGAACTTTCTAGAGCGAAATAGTAATTGCAATCAATCAATAATAAACTTTATTGTAATGAAGTACGGTTCAATTTTGACAAAATGTTCTGTTAAATTATTAGTAGAATGAAAATAACTAAGATTTTTTATGGAATATCATTAAAATCGTACTTACCGGTGGTACGAAACACCCCCATTTTGAAGATTTTTACTCCTACTATGGTTCTTGCACTCTAAAACTGAACAATACGGCATGGCTAGGGAAAAATAAGGTATTTCGCGAGACTAACACCTCCGCGGGATGACAGAACACGACTGGAAGCGGTTTAGCGGAGGTTACGTACAACAGTACGTAATGTTGGCACGGGCATTACGCGTACATTGCATTTCCCCCGTTTTTTTTCTTCCGTGTTTTCTATAGTTGTCAAATTTCAGACGAATATTTACACTCAAAATTTAGCTATTGAGGCGTAAATTATTAGTTAGGTATACAAGAAACTGAATGATTATTAGGTCTCGTAATGTTTGAAATAGTTCACTAAAATTTCAAGTGAGTTATGAAATAAATTTTCAATACTCCGTAAATAGCCTTCAAAGGGGTAAAGAAAATTACCTAATTCCAAAAATATCGTCTTGCTGATGAATTGAATTCGAATTATAAACTTAAGTTATTAGCACGCCAATTAGTAAGCAAAGATAGTAATTAGTGGATATAAGTGCCTAGTCCAGCCAGACAGCGGACTCGGAAAATTAATTTATTAACACCTTAATTGGTTACTTAGCCGAGGAAAGGAAAATTGTGGAGGTTAAGTCGGCCACGTCAAAACTTTCCTGGTACGGCCGCAAGGAAAGAGACACTAAGCCAAATATTTTATTAAAGGAGTCACTTTATACCTTCAGAGGCGGAGAAAAGTTGATATATTAATTAACTCGTGAATAAGTCCGTCAGGCCAAAGAGTCACTTCGTTTCACGCAAGCGCAATAAGGATCTGTCAAGATACGCCCTTAGGTAGTGTGAGCGCGGCGTTCGGGCAGCGCACACGAACGTTCCGATTTACCGTCGAACATCGGCGCGTCACTAATCTGGAATACAATTCGAATTTGAACTCTAACGGATTTTGTGAAATAAAAACGTTGCGTGAATATGAATTAAGAATGCCGCCGGACGACGGCGGCGCCGCGGTTTCGTACGTTATGTTCCAAAATTCGAAATTTAAAGAGTTCCCGTGTATTTTGGCTGTGTTTGTTGTAGTGTCTGTGAACGGTGTTCATGATGAACGAGCGAAGTTTATCCCGGGTTACGGTGAGTCCGAAGCTTAAGTGTTTTATCGCGCGGACGATTTGTGTTTCCCTCGGTTTTGTTTATCTTGTTGTTACGGCACTATGCGGATGTGGCGCTTTCTTCAGGCGGGGAATAACTATAAAGGCTTATTGTGAACGTTTTGCTGTGAAGAAAATATTTCATTCCACGTCGACGTTACGTGACTAGGCATAGTTAATGGAATATTTTTAAAGGACTTTGACGATTAACGTTGCTAATGAATTAACACTTACGAGTTCATTTCACATATTTTTTTTAGCATTCAGTTTTTGTTGTTGAAGTATCTTAATTATCGATCTTCTCTGAACTCTTGTTTTTTAGCAATTCTAATTAAAGCTTTCAATCAAGCTGAAAAAGTCGAAATAAAAAATAAGGAGCGATAAAAAGTTATTATGAGAAATTCTGAGCACTCAAGTTTCCGAACTCGCCGTATAAGCCTTATAATAATAAATCTTTTAACTTAGAAGATTTCCGCTGCCACTTATATCGAGGGATTTGAATTGCAGAGGTACAAATTACAACATTTTCATATTTGATTTCAAAACATAAGTTATGTTCTACTACGGAACTTGGACTTCGACTATGTTTCTGTACTGTAATGATAATTATAACAATTATGATGAAATTAACCTAAAAAAGATTAGTAATTTACAACTAAATATCGTATGTATTCGTTCGGTTTCGAAAATCTTTACTTGAATATAAAATTATCTTAGCAATATTAGGAGTATATTTGTAATATAGTGAACTATCAATATGTATTATCTTTTCTCGTAAACATTTAAAACCAAGTTACTATTTCTGTATATCTGTCTCTTTATAGTTTATAGGTTATCGACCTCTACCTTAACCCACACCCTAACTCTTTAAACTACCCTATAGATTTTGATGCAGTTTTAGCATCATTTCGAAGAGTTCTTCCGCGAGATTCGTAATAATATGATGAATATATCATTGTCGACGTCACTCGTGGACATTCACTGCTACCTTTCCAAAAACTGGTGGCCAAATCAAATCTTATGCTTTTTGTATTAGGTTACTATCAGCCATACAAACATACATACACAAGATAATAAAGATATTTAGATGTTTCATAATTTAACCTTAAAATTAGCTGTTAGGCATTCTTATGAGATACTCAAACTAAACCATTACAGAGACCTCAAATAAGTGTACTATTTAATTTCGGGTCTAAAAAATATCTGCAGAGTAGACCACAAAGGATCTATCTAGTTTTATAAGATGAACCAAAGTTGAAATTTGTGTCTTTATAAATTTACGAAAAAACCTTTTAATTTAGTAAAGATAAAATGTACCCTGTCATTACAATGAATGTCTTAGAAGATATAGCCTATTCTAATGTTGTCTGCTACTAAATAAATAATTTTATCATGCGGGATTAAATATACTCTATAAAAGCTATACTGGTTAACCGTGCCGTTTTTTTTATCGTACATACCCACTTTCATATTTACTGTACCTTCACGTATGTTGACACATAAATCCCAAGATATATTTTTTAAAGTATAAATTACTGTATGAATCCGATGCGGGTTGCTATTTGGCATAAAATAAGTAAAATTAAGATAAACTTGCTTTTTAGTAACATTAGAGACAAACCTTTTTTGTTTAATCAATAAGAGGCTCGGTCAATTGATTAACATTCTAAATTCATTCACTACTTTTTACAACTCTTGTACGTTAATTGAGAACAAAGTTAGGAGGAATAAGATAATGGATCAAATCGTACCTTTAACTACATCAATGAATGAGTCACATTTTTCCAACAGTCTTCTATAAAAAAATCAAATGAGTTTCAAACGACTTTTAAATATTTACAAATACCATAATCACCATCACTGTCTTGGTCACTAATCTAACCGCTAAGCAGCAGTGCTTGCACTGTTGTGTTCCGGCGTGGAGAACAAGACAGCCGGTGAAATTACTGGCACAAGAGGTATTCCATCTTAGGTCTCTGGATTGGAAACGCATCAATCTCCATTGTGTTGCCGGTGTCTAAAGGCAATGGCAATCACTTAAAAACAGGACCAACATTTGCTTTCCACCTTACTCTTAAAAAAATTTAGTTAACAATAAATATTAAAACAAAAATGGTTTCTCCTGTGCTAAAAAAAACGACTTGAGTACGGACAATTTAGCTTTTCTTTGAATACCAAGAAATTGCTGAACCACTTTTCGATTGAATTACAAAGAGTTAGGGTTCAAAAGTGGGTAAGCAATTACGGGGGTCGACTATATACATACGAACACTTGCCCGAAAGATATTGGACTATGTACAGGCCACAAGACCTAACATAATTGTTGACCCACTTCTGTTTGACTCTTGGCCATAACCTGGCCCACAATTCTCGCATTCTTCGAGATTTATCTCACATTCAAAATTATGCCAAAATATGACAGATATGTATTACAGTATTTAAATAAACGTGGTTTAATTGGCTCCATACATGACCCTTGTGACGTCACTGGCGCTGTATGTAACCGGATAGAGTGGTTTCGCGACGCACACCCGTTGTCATTTCATTACTCGTGATAATTCGAAAAATAATGACTGCAGAAGAAATCTAAAAACGCAGTTTTTCTTCTTTTAACCAATTCTATTAATTTTGGCAATGAAATAAGTCATTAGAATACCGTATTTCGTTGTTAAAGTTTATTTTGCTAATATTCCGCTATCACGGAATTTGTCATTTGTTTTTGTCGTAATAGTGTATTTGGCAACGTGGACGGTATAACTAGTTAGTCCTGGCATGGGTAAAGTTCTCTTGTGCTTAATAAGTTTATGGAACTTGCATAGGTCTGGCGGGTAAGCTTGTTATACAGTATGTTTTACTTAAAAATAACTACAGGTATACGGTACTTTTATAACCATATAACAACAGGAGAAATGTTGGATAGCCTTAAAATATGGAGTTATTGTTATTGTAAGCAATTTCAGTAGGTTAATAACAGTTGTGTTAATTACTTTGTATTAAAAATGGTTAGTTAGCATGCACATTACAGCCAAATAAGGTTCTTTTAGAAAGTTATGTTTCTGATGATAAGTCAGGTATAACAATAACTACTAATACTCTTTATTGATTCACACAAGTAAACTAAAAAAAAGAACACACATATTTATTACATGGGATTAGACAAGCACTTTGCAGGCAGGTACTTTGTTGCTTTGCAGAGTTTGGGTATTTATTTTGTATCTATACGTATAGTCAAGGAATTTAATTCCCTACACATTTCGTTGAAATGTCGTCTGACATTCGCAATGCATTAAGGTCGATACGTCAAACTATAGCTCTATAGCTCTTATGGTGACAGTTTGTTATATGCTACTGAACCTTAGGTGGGCTGGAAATTTAATTCCTTGACTGTACAAAGTTAACTGTACCAGATACGCCGCGTGCATGTTCGTGACTGACGTTGTATAAAAAAATACGCGAGCTTGCAGAAAGAACGCAAGCAAGAAACCATGCATACAAGTAAGCTTGCAAGCGAACGAGCATTGTCGCATTAACTTAACTTAAGAGAAGAACCACACTGAGCAGTAATTTTCAGTGAGTTAATATCCGAAAAAATAAAAGTCCTTTGTAACACGGAAAGTACATCATGATACCTTTTTATTCTTTTTTTAGCAGTCTGTTATTATGTCGCGCTCCTGGGCAAAGGTCTCTTCTCTTGACCTCCACAAATACCGGTTTCGCGCAATGTTAGGCCTGTCCCTTACATTAGTACATGCCCACGTTCCCGCCATCTCTTTTTTGGTTTGCTTCATCATCGTTGTACCTACCATCTACTAGATAAATAGCTTAATATGTACTACAATACTAGTACACAAATTTTTCGCTAGCAAAATTACTTTAAAATCTTTTTGTAATATTGAAATCAACGGATCACTTGCGTAAAATCTATGCTTTTTTTAAGAGTTTTGGCCTTTGTATACCTGTGTATTATTTACCAGTACTGTTATTTCATTTTAATTTTATGAAATAAATAGTAAGGCAAACAAACAAGTGTGACCTGATAATAAGTGATCACCACCGCCTATAGACATCCGCAACACCAAAGAGATTGTAGATGCGTTGCCAACATAGAGGGCTAATATGGAATACCTGTTGTGCCAGTAATTACACCGGCTGTCTTGCTCTCCACGCCGGAATAGAACAGAGCAAGCACTGCTGCTTAGTGGCAGGATTAGCGAGCAAGATGGTGGTAGCGATCCGGACGGACTTTGCACAAGGTCCTACCACCCGCTGTTATTTCATATCGGTAACGTAACCTTATACTCTAAAGTCGAACCGCTTTCAATCTTGCTCTTAAGTATCAATAGTCCCATGAGCCCTGCAAAGTGTTCTAACCGTCAATTTTAAAGTTACAACACGGCTATGTAATAACCCAAGGATGAGTTAGTCTTTTTACACTACTGTTTTTACGTCCTTTGTGGTGCGGGTGCCGACCGATCATCTGTAGACCTTCATGAAACAGGAATTCTGGCCGAAGGGAGTCGCTTTCCGTCGTTTTCGCGGACGGTTGCTGGACACCCCGAAACTAGGACACACGTCGCCGAAGTAACGTGCTCATTTTAATTTTTTGTTTTATAATTCTGCACGTTAGTCTTTAAGGTATTTTTTAAAGGCCTCTGCAGCCTATAATAAATGGTTCTATTTTATTCTATTTCTTCTTGTCATTAATGTTCTTTTTGTACAATAAAGAACTTACATACATACATGTAAACAACTGACGCACATGCATAAAAGGAAGGATTACGTGAAAGAAAGCAATAATAGTCCTTTCGCCTTTGTCTATCTCAAAAAGGAACATACGTATAAATTATTAGAGAACAACTACATAATTACAAATCAAGAACCATTTACAAATACGGCCGCAAAAAATAATGAGCTTCTTCATTTGAACCCGGAACAATATACAAACATTGACATTAACTTATGTATTCACATTATGATTGCCCCGAAAAAAGAAAAATAAAGATACAAAGTAATTTATTCCCGAGTCGAGATCATTTGTTTATCAGGCATACACAACGTCGCTGGGAGGCAGGGAAAGGAGGAAAATCTGGAAAATCCAAGATGACTTCTTCAAAAGTTATCTTGAAGGACCATTTATAATAATCCGGTATAGCCTGGGCCCGTCAGGTCTGGCGCTTCGAACTAATCTGTTAATCTTTATTGCAAGCTGTTGACTCGCGAATGCGCTACATTAACATTTTAATGTTTTTTCAAAGTTTCCGCCTGATGGAAGGAATTTTAATTGCAGGTAGATGATTTTAAGTCAAGTGGATTAAGACTTTGTTAATAATAACAATCGTACGACTTAAGTCACGCTCCTAGGCACAAAGTTCTTGGGTACAGCCAGGGGCGTATTTACCCTAGGGCCACCCATGCCATGGCCCGGGGCGCCAGGCTGCGAGGGGCGGCAGCCGCCCCTAAAATGAAATACTTTATCGTCATTTAATGGGGCGCCATAGCTAAATGCCCCGGGGCGCCAAATCTTTAAATACGCCTCTGGGTACAGCTAGGGTTCAAGCGAGTAAGAACTTTTTCAATAAGTTTCAGGCAGTTAATTCATTTATTTGATGACCGAATAGCCTAGCGGTTAGTAAACCAGACTATGAAACTGAGGTTTTGTATTCGAATTCCGTGAGGGGCAAATGTTCTCATGTTGTGCCTGAGTAAATATTTACGTGTATTTAAGCATGTATTTATCAATATAAATATAAACAGTTCAAGCTTCGTTTAGTAAGGATTAAGATCCTAGCGATTGGCTTAGATCAGTCGGTATAAGTTGACCCAAAATATTTTTTTTTAATTTTTTCATTAAATAAAGTTCACATATTATAATTTTATGCACATTAGCTTATCGTGAACCCAGAACTTTACGAGCAGTATACAGTTAATACCATTATAACAATATAAGTATCTGTTGTGTCTAGTTCTGTGCGAAAGTATCACTTTCAAAACCTTTTCAATAAACAAATTCTTACTTCTGAGAGATTTGATCTTGAGTTTAAACCGACGACCTTCGGCTAAGAGGGGAGGTCAAACCAATTAACTACAATTTCTACCCTTACTTTTCTACAGCTCTGACTTAGTTGGAAATTGTTATCGTACACGATTATTCTAGGCCAGAAGTACAGAGATCTGTGTTGATTTCGTATCTGACTCCATCGAGTGCATAAAAAGTTAACCTCAATTTTATTATGCATTGTTTAGTTATCTAGTCTATTAAGCATGATTTCCATTCTCTGTTTTTTTATCTTGCTATGTTTATCAGAAGATAACTGAGACAGCTTCAAAGGGAATATCGTTTACTTGAGCTAATCATGCCAAAGGGGTGATATTATGATGTTTGCTAAAACAATAAATCTGGACAATAGAGTCAAAGGGTCGAAAGTCTAATTTTTACCAAACTCAGGTTAATTTAATACATACTAAATTGTTTAACTTCTTTTAGATTATCTTATCATTATATAGCGCTATCTCTTTTATTGACGAAGTTAAATTGACTAAGAAAGAAGAAGAGATTAAGTAAGTTTTGCGGATGGTAGGACCTTTGCAAGGTCCATCCAGATCGCTATCATCATCTTGCTCGCTAATCCAGCCACTAAGCAGCAATTCTTGCACTGTTGTGTTCCGGCTGGGAGAGCAAGACAGCCTGTGAAATTACTGGCACAAGAGGTATTCCATCTCAGCTCTCTGTGTTGGCAACGCATCTGCAATATTCTTAATGTTGTGGATGTCTATGAGCGGTGGTGATCACTTACCATCAGGTGACCTACTTTCTCGTTTTTTTTCCTAGTATGTAGTACAATTGTTTTTTGTAATCAAACTTAAAAGTGATTTGGGTAAAAATGGGACTACCAACCTGCTGGTTCTGATGTCCAGGAATTTTATTATTAACGCTTTACCGCCTTAAGCTCATTAATTAAACTATCCCAACACGCCCCAAAATATCCTTAGTCCTAACTACGAAAATCCTTTAGTATATGAACTAAAAATAATGAGGGACGCCGACCTCAATACCCGAGGCCAGGATTATAGGTGGATGTTTTATCTGAACTAAATAATTAAGAAATAGTCAATAGTTAATACAGATAGAACTTTATATACTTACACCTAAAGGAAAAACTTGCTCGGTGAATACACATGAACTTTCGTCATTTCAGCCGTAAGAGCCCATGCTGAACATAGGCCTCTCCTAATGATCACCACGAATAAATAAATAATGTATTCTAAAAGACCTACCATCAATGCCACAATTAATCAAGCGAACTTATTCAAATAAATTCTTTCAGAAAACACAAATACGTTTCATTTTTAAGGTAACTTGATAAAAAACACAACTGGATTGTACTAAATTGCGCTAAATAAATGATACACCAAACTATAGCAGAACACTAACACCATTCAACCCAAATCAGAGAAGTATACAGGCGTGTAGGGCCTTTGCATTACTAAAGAAATGAAACGAGATGTATTGCACCGTAGAGTATATACGAGTGAAAACCAGTTTTACCCTGAGGGTCGAGGGGTTGGAGTCACGCCACAACGTAAATTTTACGTCCTTTGTGGTGCCGGTGCCGACCGATCATCTGTAGACCTTCATGAAGCAGGAATTCTGGCCGAAGGGAGTCGCTTTCCGTCGTTTTCGCGGACGGTTGCTGGACAACCCGAAACTAGGTCACACGTTGCCGAAGTAACGTGCTAATTTAAAATGATACTGATAGAGCTGACTGATAGAGTGAAAAACAGTTTTATAAGAAAGAAGTGTGGTTTAAAAGAAGATGTAGTGACTAAGATAGAGAAAGGAATGTTCGTTGGTTTGGGCATGTTAAACGAATGGATGAAAAGCGAGTATGTAAGCAAATTTTTAGGGGGATGTGACTGGGCGAGTTGGTCGAGTGCGGACTCGGCTTACTTTCATTGACCAAATTGGTGACGTCCTAAAGATAGGCAAAATTAAAAGTAGTCGTAACCGCCGAGCATGTATGAAGAGAGGAATGTGTGTGGAGGAAGCGACGGAAGTTTGCCAGGACCGGAGCAAATGGCGTTCTGTGGTCTCTGCCTACCCCAAAGGAAAAACAGACATGGGCTTATAATAATAATATTAATAATTGGTTGCTGAGAGGTAACGTTTAATAACGCAATTAAACGTATACACACTCATCAAAGTCATCACGTGTCTAGAACATGTGCACTGGTTAAAAATATTTATATAATGTATGTATGTATCACTCTTTATTGTACTAAACACATAGTAAAATAACAGATAACAAGACAAAACAGATGTACAAAGGCGCTTAAACTTATCGCTTTAAGGGATCTCTTCCAGTTAACCTTTGAGCGATTGACAGGACCCAAGATCTAGAGTAGACACACAGAAAAAAAAGCAAACTAAGCAAAACATACTTAACTTCATTTCATATAATACATATAATTTGTTTACATAATATGCTCACTGGTAACGGCTTCGTCGATATCGCAGTCTGCTGTTAATTTACTTCGCATTTATTTTCTCAAGACATTTGTTTTGTAAAAAAATTATGTATTCTTGTGGTAGTGACTTTCGTATGGCGAGAGTTCTAGTGCACCTACCACGAATCTTCTTGATATGCGTGAACTAGCTTCGTAACTATAGCGTCGCTCTCCAACTGGGCTAGTTAAAACGAGACGCACTGAGTTACGTAGCGAGTTAACGCGTGTTGAGAAAGTTCGTGCTAGGTGATATGGAACCCACGGGGGGTCAAAGGCCGGCAACAGGTCAGCGATTCTTGGGGTCACTTGTTCCCTTGGGTGGTGGTGATCCCTTCCCATCAGAAGACTCACATGCTCGTTTTACTTCCTTTTACATAACTCGCAAACTTGTCGCAAAACATTTTGTGTTTATGACAAGTTGTAGCGTGTATATTTAATGAGATGTCGTCTATATCAGAAGCTGGTTAACGGTTTTGTATTCATTAAAAGAAAAGCAAGACAGGATAAGTACTCCTCATTGAAAACCACACGGAAAATAGGCTTCAAACATTTGACTGCCAACAACAGCTTGCAATGCCTATGGGACCAGTGATCACGAGAAGACCGTGATACTAAAGCTTCGGTGTAAGCTTTAGTATCACGGTTAAGCTAAAGCTTTTTTTTATGAAATAGGAAGGCAAACAAGCAAGTGGGTCACCTGATGGTAACCACCGCCTATAGACACCCGTAACATCGAAGAGATTGCAGATGCGTTGCCAACCCAGAGGGCTAAGATGGAGTACCTCTTGAAACCTCTTAATACTGAAATAACATATGCAATAAATTTTTATCGCAGCCGTGCATCGATAGCACATCAACTTCCCTTTTAAACGCCACTTCCATTTTCGTGTATCGCATTGTGGCAAAATGTTTGCAATTCTCATTCCAAACGGAACCCCAAAAAGGTAAGGCCATCCTAGAAAAAGTCCAACAGAAAAAACGGCCAAGAAACCCGTCAAAAACATTTTGCCGTTGTTTCTATTTGAGGAGGGATACCGTTGAAGTGTCGTACAGAGTAAATGGGGGTCCGTAAATCCGGGTCGTTGAGTACTCCAAAGTTTACGGGTACCGGATTTCGAGAAAATGGCGTGTCATATACAGCGTGCTACATCATTCTTAGTTGTGCCGATTTGCGCTCGGCTCGAGGGCTCCGAATCGGTTTTCGAACGAAATCGTTGAATAAATTTAGCTTTGATACAGTCTGCGGCGAATAATTGGGAAATTACTTCAATTTTAAATTGCCAGAAGCTCGTAGTTTGATATAAGTAAGCAATATAAAATCGTAGTTGCTGTTATTAAACACGGTAGCAATTTCATCTTCAGCGCCTTTGACGGCCCTTTCTACTTTATCTAAATATGACTTGACATTTGTTCAGTAAATGCCGACTGCCACCGTATATACCCTTTTTTTGCTTATAACTTTGCTTCAGACACCCAGTTTATAAAAGGTTCACAGGTGAGACGACGACTATATTTTTTTAAATAAAATCGGAAGGAAAACAAGCAAGTGGGTCACCCGATAGTAAGAGATCACCACCGCCTAGCGGGCTAAAATGGAATACCTCTTGTGCCAGTAATTGTAGCGGCTGTCTTGCTCTCCACGCCGGAACACAACAGTGCAAGCGCTGCTGCTTAGCAGGATTAACGAGCAAGATGGTAGTAGCTATCCGGACGGACCATGTACAGTCAAGGAATTTAATTCCCTACCCATTTCGTTGAAATGTCGTCTGACATTCGCAATGCATTAAGGTCGATATGTCAAACTAACGTCTTGCTCTATAGCTCTTATGGTGACAGTTTGCTATATGCTATTGAACCTTAGGTGGGTTGGAAATTTAATTCCTTGACTGTACAAGGTCCTACCATCCGCAAAACCTACCTACCTTGTCTTATTCATTCTTGACGCAGGAGTGAGAGAGAGCTTAGATTCTGATGATTGGAAACTGAATTAATAATAACAAATATTAAGATCACACTCAAATAACAATAGGTACTCGTAAAAGGAGTCAATTTAGCATAATATTTACTTCGAAAGTCTAGAGCGAACTATTGGAGTACGGTAAATGTCGTTTCTCGTTTATTTCTTAATATTTCTATGTTATGAGATTTCATTGAAAAAGGACTCGCTACTAACAAATAAGATGGAGGCGACACAATATTCGAAATGACAAACAATGTAGGCTAATAATGAAACTTACAATTTTGCAAACAATTGAGTCCTTTTTGGATATAAGGTTGCGCCGCTATCATGTTAGACCGTATTATGAAAATATTGCCTATAGGTGCGTGCACATTTTACGAGATTTTACGGGATAAATATTATCCTGAGTTTTAATCCAAGATATATCTGTTTGTCAAATCTCATTTAAATCTGACCTTCCGTTAATGCGTGTTTAGGGCACAAACATTCAAATATCTAAACATTCAAACATCATTACTTTTACATTTATAATTTAAAAGTAGGATGGTAATATTTAATTATAAGTATCTACTTAATACTAGAATGTTAAGTTTTGGAGTTAGTGACTTGATTTTGAATGGAAACGCGAATCAAACATCGGAGAATTTGAATGTCAACCTATCAATTAAGATTATTCATATCAACTTTGCTTCTTGGAATGTTGATTTCAGCATTCAATGCCGGTAACGTATTTATTTGTTTTTGATACTTTCACCAAGTGCCACTGTCACAATTTTTCAGTCATTGCATTGCTAACAGGACCGGCCCAGATTTCATTTATCCCTCTCTGTGTCTGTGTCAATCCAGTGTCAAAAGAAAGAGACGAACTCAGAGATAAACTCAGATAAAATAAACTTGGGCAGACATGACATTATGGCTTTTGACGTAAGTTTGGAAAACAAAGCCAGCAGTGATTGCATTATAAGGTATATTTTGTGATTTTTTTTTATTTGACATAATATTCTTCTGATAACGTTTTATGACAAAAGTATTATTTCGAGCTTAATTCTTGAATATTAATTTTACATAGATTTTAATCTGTCATTTCAATTATACTGTCGTTGGCTATAACAATAATTTCAAAACTGAAACTTTATGCTTAGCTTCGTTTTTGATGTAAGAAAATAATGATTTTCTTATTTTCTGATCGGAAAGTGGAAACTTATGATTTATTTGATACGTTACAAATAATAAAGAAAATCTAAGAATTAATCAATCAGATATAACTGCTACAATTAAAATCAATCGTACTGGAATTTCATGCGCATAAATAACACGCGGATAAAAGCTCCATATGATCCATAAATATTATAATTAATATAGTGTACCTACTGCGTTTCGTACAGTGACTGAGAGATCCGGGGAGGGGACCTACGGGGCGGCAACGGACCTGCGATACTCTTGGGATTGCTGGTTCCTATAGACGACGGTGACCACTTTCTATCAGGTGATCCGCATGTTCGTCCGTTTTCATAAAAAAAATCTTGTTGAATAAAAAATCTTGAAGCAAGACTTTTGCGACGGTACTTTATTATTGTGTTGTCATCGGAATTGTATAGACATACCAAAGTTGGAAACAAACTGACCACTGGAAAATTTTCAAAATTGACTTGCAAGATTTGACCCACACTTACTAACAAGGCAATTTAGATAAAGGCTTGTAAAAATATTCCTTAGGCCTGTGTTAGTGTAAATATTGCGGACTGTACTAGCTAAACAATGCTTATTCATTCAATTTTCCATCTGGTTGCGCTACACATTTTATTATTTTTCATGCAAGGTGGAGAAACCGCTGGCACGGAAGCCGAAAAAAGGTTGCGGGTTTTGTCTAGGATGTTTTATTACATCTCAAGTTTAGTCAATTCAAGTCAAAATCATTGTTTATAGGCTTGCAAGCACTTATGAATATCAGAAAAATTCCCACGGTGCACCGGTTCGTAAACTGATGAAATTACTGGCACGTGTTTGGCACGATTCTACGTTAGCCCTCTGGGTTAAGTGGCAAACATCAGCAGTCTCCTAGGTGTTGCTGGTTTCCATGAACTGACGTGATCATTTACCATCAAGTGACCCAATTGCTCGTTTTGACAAAAAAAAAAACTATTTTTTGTTGCTCATGCTTTCGTGGAAAGCGCTTGCAAATTTGCAGATTTTTCTCATATTTATCACCAAAGCGTAGATTAGACATGGATTAAACAGCGCTGCGAACTATCGCTGCCAAGGATCGTGTCCCTATGAATCGCTCAAGAGAATTGAGCCATCAATTGTATAGAGCGATGTGAACTGGGTACATTATTTCAGCACCATTTGATAGATGGGCGTTTAATCGCTTATAAGTTCAACAAGCCAGCCTTAGGAAGATTTTGTACCAAGCGCTCTCTATACAAATGGCATGGCAGAAACCACCAATTAGACTTTTATCCTCCTGGAGGTATCAACTTTAACGAAACTGATATTTTTTTCAAAAAATCAATTTAGTTGGTGTCCCTTAATGTCAGAAAATTATTTAAAAAAATCATGGGGTTTTCCCCTCGGATTTTCCTTATGGCCTCAGGCGAGTACACAGGGACTTTGTCCTCACCTGAGAACAGTACAAATAAACCAAAATACTAAAATGAATCAACTTTATTTGCATATTATATTTACAAAATTACTTATCTGTACTTATTATAGCATAGGTTTATACATTAGTATCATAATAAACAATTTTTAAAGTCAGTAACAAAAAGAAACTCTTATAAAATATACTATGTACGAGTAAAAATGTAACAATGGTACGAATTGTAATATTCTAGAGATCACAGTTACAATTTTTTTTTACTAAGTAGATTAAATCTTCAGTCTTAAGGCTGGACTAGGAACCACCGAAGTTATATGTTCTGATATCCTTTGAATATTTTCAAAAATTTTGCTATCTTCGTCGTCGCTTTTTGATTCAGATATAGCGGAACCATTAGATTCAAGATCATTTGTGACATAAAACGTCTTCGCCGTCGGAATCACCGTCGGATTCGTCAAAGTTAAGGTACTTCTCTATTTCACAGTCCTTTAAGGCTGAAAATCGTAAATAAAACATAGTTAACTTTCATGTAACATCAAAAAATCTTACATCGTTGAGACCGTTTGTACTCGTACGAGAACATAAACTTCAGAGCGATTTATGGCTAACGTTTTTTAATTTTTTGGAGGAAATTAACTTACTGACATATGAAATACACCAAAAATTTACTAATGAAAATCAAACAAAAATATATAATTAGACCTTTCACTGAGATAAATCTGGATTACTTACAGCGGGGCACGGTGCGGCCGGTGGTGTCAGATGTCAAAGCCGCACTGATCGCTGATTGGCCATCTACGACTTGGTGTTAATTTTTCTAAGTTGACAGTTTCGTTCGAAAATGTTCTATGCGTGTTAACTTGTTAAGCCGGTGTGACATGCGGCTGTAGATTTTTGCAAATGTTATGTCCTCAAGTGAGGACCGGGGGCCCCAGGAGGTTATAATGACAGGATAGCCTAGTGGTTAGTGTCTCCGACTACGAGGTTTAAGGTTTTGTGTTTGAATCCCGATAAGAGCAAACATTTGTATGATGGATGTCAACGTTTATACTCGAGTCATGGATTTTATTAAGTAAATAAGTATTTAAGTATATATTTATCTAGTATACAATTAGTTATGTGTATTCGTAGTCCAGTACTCATAGCACAAGCAACTTTTCTTGACTATTGGTGTAAATCGTTCCAAGATATTTATTTATTGCCATGATTTTGTAATAATATCGATACTAGAAATCTGAAATATCGTAAGGGACATGCCCCTTACGACATTTGAGATTTCCACTGTCGATTTCGTAAGTACGCTTAATAATTAGGTTTGTAGTTTTTTACTCTTTAAGTATACTTTATAGATTGAAAAGTGTTGTTATATTCTGTGTATGAAAATCCTAAACCACAAATTTTATAAAATCTACGAAAACCTTATCGTTTTTCTTACAACATAAAGTATTTTAAGTTTATTTTCAAGTATCAACTTATTTCTCAGCTCATAGTTATTTATATTGAGTTCATACGTTTATTAAATTAACTCGTTAATTAATTGCTCTATAAAGCTACGTGCTGGATTTCTAAAAGTAGCAAGCACACGTCACTACGGATAACTCATTATGCGACTCCTTGCACTGAATTTAATGGGTAGAACTTTCCCATAAAAATAGCGGGTAGGACCTTGTCCAAGGTCCGTCCAGATGGCTACAGCCACCTTCCTCGCTAATCCAGCCGCTAAGTAGCAGCGCCTGCACTAAGTATTGTGCTCCGGCGTAGAGTGCAAGACAGCCGGTGACATCACTGGCACAAGAGATATTCCATAACAGCCCTCTGGGTTGGCAACATATTTAGATCTGTAGTCATTGGTGTTACGTTTGTCTTTAAGGAGTGGTGATCACTTACCATACACTAAACTGTTAGTTTATTTATTAAGTAAATATTTATAAAGTTACATTATATATGTCAAGTTACATTAATTTATATGGAAATAGTCAAAATTGAAATGAAGTATCTAATTAAAATAAAATATCAAATTTACAATAAAACTGGACAGGTGATCCGATGATCATTTGCTCGTTGGCCTTCCTATTTTATAAAATAAAAACAAAGGCATAAAATCTAAACCGTAAAATGCCTTTTCGGAAATGGTTTCGACGTCGTCTAATTATACATCAAAACATGACACACGTCGAACAAACAACACGACTCGTTAAAGTTGATATCAAATTCGGAACAAGTACAACTCGCACGTGACTGATATTCGTTATTATTCGATTTTCCAAATAACTTCCAAACCGGTTTATAGCGAACTCTACACGGTCGTCCAGGGGGTGATGTTTGTAAACGTTTTGTTTGTTATTACTTTTTCGACCTATATGAGAATGGGCCCCCAAGGAGTGGTGTACGTGGGCACATAAAATCTTCAGAGATTTTAAATCGATTCCATGGACCATTAGGCCGGGTATTTGTACGTGTATTGGTTTTATCGTTATACGTATGTATCCCTCTTTATTGTACAAAACACATTTAAATAACAGATTAACTAAAGGACAAAACCGGACGGATTTGACGATCGGATAGCCTAGTGGGACCCTATAAATGTATCCTGTGTTTTGATCCAGGATATGGTCTATCTGTCTGCCAAATTTCATTTAAATCCGTGTAGCCGTTAATGCGTGGTTGAGGAACAAACATCCAAACATCTAAATATAATTTATTAATTTCTTTCGTATTTCACATAGAATATAGTAGGATTATAAAATTAATAGGATTAAAAACTCAACTCTTTGAGTGTGATTTCTTTCTGAATCTAGTGAGTGCCACTGCAAACGGTCGTAACATAAATTTCTTGAATAATAATAAGAGCTATTCTATTATGATCCAAGAAATATTACGACCGCTGCACTATTTCTCATCCTTTGTAACGTGCGCTATCACAAATGCTTTGTTCTTTTATTCCGGTAAATACGGTATATTGATTCTGTAAGGAAGTATAATTAACTGGTAGAAAATTTGCTCCCGTTTCGGAACTATTTTCTAAATTAAACACAGCAACAAGATTTACTTAAGTTGGTCTTTGGAGATTAAAAATGATTTTACGTTAGCTTTCTTTTTCAGTTTTAGTGAAGTTTTCTGTTTGGCTTGAATTAAAACTAGAGTAATAAACCTAATGAGTAAATTCTCATATCGCCATCCGCCATCAAGACAATCCAGTACACAAAATTTTGGCCGAAAGGTGTTGTGTTCTTGCGATTCCAGGGCAGCCTGTCCGCGGCAAACACGGCAACGGAGATGGCGACTCGACGGAACCACGCTGTTATGTAGCTTGTTTAATAGTTTTAATTTGCTTTATGCAGAATTTTAGAGCGCATCCATTTTTACTGCAATGCTGTAAAGTTTTATCGAACTAAATATTGTATGGTGTGGTATATTTATGTTTTATTGGAAATTTCAATACGTTTGTATGTTAAAATATACAGAATTCTGTAAAAGATCGTCAAGGTAATTGAAAGTGAAAGAAAGATAATATAAAATACCAACTTGATGGTCTCAGAAGTTTGTCAACTAGAACTTTGTTTTTTTGCTACACTGACACACAGTTCAAGTCAATATCAAAACTCAAATTTCAAAACGTAATCCACAATTGTTTGTTCCTTATCCCGGTCGACGTAGAATCCGGGGATCCACACCGACGTGCGCTGAGCCAACTTTTTCATTTCCCATAGGTATTTGGCTTTGAATTAAACAAAATTGCGGGTCACTCAGCCGAGTTTTGAGGAAAAATTATACGGTGACTGAGCATTTAGGACATACCGCGTATTTACTTAAAGAATTGCGATATGAAATTATTCAAATTCCTTCGAATTGGAAATGAAATGACGAGCTAACAGCCCAAAGTGTATAAATAATGGCCGTGGAAACATTTTCGCATTTAACTGAAATTAAATATAAGACTGCATGGTTGGATTATAGCATAAAATAAATTTAAAATTGAGATGAATCTGCTAGCAGCGGTAATATTGTAAATAACAGAAGTCTCATCTTAGTGTATTGTGATCTAGCTTCTTACAGCTTTTTAACAAATAAAAAGCTGTTATTAGCACATAAAAAGCTGTTAACATATTAAAAAACAAAAAAATAAATAATTGTTAGTAATTTATTTAATAGTTTATTTGGTTTACAATTTAAATTTAATAGCTAATATTGGAAACATCTTTACTACTGTATTAGAGCTTACTGTATAACTTAATCTGCCAAAATTGAGATCATAGTCAAACCGTACCTCGAATTAAGAAACTGGAAAAAGCACAAGAAAAATCATGTAATACAACTCTACTAGTAGATTTAGCAATTCTATCTATAAGTGTGAGATAAATGTACTAGTTCAAAAGTATAGGAAGAATTTTTATTATGACAAAGCAAAGCTTGAGAATTACCAGTCTTCTAACTAGGTAACTTAAGTTAAGAATAGCTATAACGTTGCACTTACAAAGGCTTAGGCAGCTTAGAGGTCCCTTATGGTGCTTCAAACTGGCTTCAAAGGCGAGAATTCGATACAATACATCCTTGAGAATTTGTCTGAGTCTGGTGGGTAAAGTTGAAATGGCATTATCTCAACTTTGCCTTATAATCTTCATTTAGTTAAGGTATTAGCATATACAGGGTGTCCCAAAACCCTTCAAAAAAACATATACAGGGGGGTAGTGTAAGTGATTGCGAACATCCCTATGTATTTTTTTTTAAATTTGGTTGTGTTTGAAAATTTTAATAAAAAATAAAACATTTTACTTGCGCCTAGTGCCTCTCCAACTCAATATAAAAGATGCATGTAAAATGTCATCATACAGTCATTCAGAACAAAATGTTTTAAACATAGAGCGAACGAATGATAACCAAGACCGAGTCTTGTCGTTTCTTGTCAAGCCTCTGTCAAGCGGATCAACATCAAAATGTTTTTCTATTATTGTTGCGTGAATATTACTGATTTACGAATTGCTGACTTTGGTGGAACTCGATGGGTTACCATTAAATGGCGAGAAAGCGAGCGCGGGTGTTAATAAGATGTCTCATCGGTAGGCTTTTATCCAAGGCCTTATTATAAGTATAATATTCGTGTTATGTTGAACGTGCGTGGCGATTCTGACCTTTGTTGCGGCCGTATGATAATCAGCGTTATTGTATCTATCTACAAGTGCGCACTAGAAAATACCCTCTTGATGTCTCAGACATGGGCTTCATATTTATGCTGATAAGGAAACCATTTAGAAATGCGAACACCACAGATTTTACCTGTGCTGGCGAGAGACACCTGGCGATCTAGATGTGTCTTGTTCAGGACTATTTTAAATCGAAGATGAGAGGATAAGTCCATCCTTCTTTAGTCAGTGGCAAGAAAAGGTCGCGTTTGCTTTCGATAGCGACTACACAGAAACCAAAACTAAAATCGCGTGATCATACCTGCAGACACAGTTGGAAGGAATAGAAATGAACATTCTAGGGAGTGAAGAAAGGGTGCATGGGTGAAGCCTCGAGCAACTTGTTCCTGGGCAGGACTGATGCCACTATGGGAAGATGGGTAGAAAGAAGTCATTATCAGGAAATATCTTAACAGTTCTACTAGTTTCAGATGAAAGTTATTTTCGCATTTAATTAAATGAATAAAGTCTACGTTTCAGTTTTATTCGCAAATAATTAGCAGACAATTGACGAGTGTCGTAAGAAAAAGACCCGTTTACTGTGTATTTGTTCGTCTGCCGTTGAGAGTAGCTTCGCAAGGCCCAATGAAATTAGTAAATTTTAATGCTGTTATTTTATGTTAACGCTAGCTTATAACATACTAACAAAGTTTAATAACTACAATATCTGAGGATACATAAGAGAATATTATGTGATCTATCTTTAAAAATTGCCTTAATTCTCCCAGCATTTTGTCACTGGTGCAATGAGATTTAGGTACCTATGTTAGAGATGTTTATCAAATGCTATGTTTGTTTATTGTGAGAATAATTTTATGAATTATTAAGTACGACTCTCCAAAATACTAAATATCGTATCTTTCTTTCTCCGGAAAATACATTTACTGAGTAAAATCTGCGTATATTTTATAAAACATTAAAACACACGAACACTGATCCTTTCCTTGTATTTTTATTTCAGAAAGAATGATCAAAACTGTTTAAGTTTTAGAGGAGGCAAAACGAAACACTGAAACTTCGATCTACACCATTTAATAAACATAATTTACCGCTTAAGGTGTAACTGTTCTTTTCATGCTCATTTTCAATGACTTCACCAATAAGGTGCAATGGCAATAATTTGCCACAGCTTTAGTGGTAAAAACAGGATTTTTGACTAGAATTGTATAGTAGTTATCTTTTACTAACATAGCGGCGGTGGTGCAAGCCCCTTCGCCACCTTAGCCCCATCGATGCACGCGGGCCTTTTGCCACCGCACTTAACAACTGACCTGACTGACAACACATGACCCAGGGGGTCGCGTGTCCGTTGCTGAACGCAGGTTGGCCAAGCCTCGCAATCGTTTCCACTTCTTATGCGTGCCCCCATACCCATGCACTGGCCTTAATCGTCATCCACGTCTGAAATTGTGTGCTAATCAAAGTCGCTGCACCCGGTCTTCAACCACCTGCACTGCCTAGCAAGGTTATATTTATCGCCACCATTAATCGACTTAAAATAAGAATGGTGGTTCTCAATTCGTCGGGATCTTTTTATTAACATATTTATTGTTTTAATGGGATGATGAATACTGTAAAAAGTTTCACAGGGGGTTTTCCATACTTTGGTCGGCCCATGGGTCGGCCTAATACCACTGTATGTGGTGAATGGATGGAAAAGTTGGAACATTTTAAATAAATCCTCTTTTATGTCACTATCTTCTTTGGTCGATCGACAAGGAACTTGTACCTGGCCATGACAGAATGACAGTTACACTTTATATTATACGTCAATCAGAGTAAGAAAATGGGCTAATGCAAAACGAAGAAGATTGATTATAATAGTATAATTTTTAGGAATATCAGAACTGATGTGGTAAGTATTCTAGCAATACCTCTATGCAACTAACCACCATAACCCCTGTTGCAGCAAAACGTACTGACAGGATGATAGTTACATATTCATTATCATGAATGTGCATGTTTCCTTACGACACTTTCCCTCACCGTAAAAGCGTTTGTTACTACAGCAATAACAAAAGTTAGAAAAACTTATTAGTCATGGCGGCTGGTTGAGGTTCGAATCCTTCCTTGCACATTCTAACCCCCGGGAAGGGATTAAAAAAGTGTTTTAGTAAATTCAAAGTTAGACCCAATCTTACTAGTCTACTAGCGACCCCCCCCTGACTTTGCACGGATGTAATTTACCACCGAAAACTTAATTAAAATGTATCGTACATAAAAACTCTCTGTACAAAATTGCCTAAGTGACAGTCAAAACCTTATCCATACCGTTGCGTGGTTTAGAAGAAGTAAGAAGCCGGAGAAATGAGATCAAACAGGAACTAAGATGGAACTGGATGGAAAGATAAAGATATGCTCTTGTCCTTTTGCTGCATCCTGCAGGATAAGATCAAGCATCTAAAAAAGGACATCCCTTTCATTCCCATAACTTATTTTACATATTATTCAAAGTCAGACATTGATACTCATGTGTTTATGTTCAAAGTAATTGATACCTATTCATAAAGATTTTAGGCCATAATTGTAAATAATTAAAAAGTTAATAAATTGTAAATAATATTTGGCACTATGGATAATCATCCATAGTGCTAAATATTATTATAATTTATAAGAGTCATAAATTAAACTCGTGTTTATGTTTATTATGGCATTTTTTATGCATATGCGAATGCATTAAAGAACATAATTAAAAAAAGCGACCATGTTCATCCCTATTTTGTCCGTCCGTCCGTCCGTCTGGTCGTCATTCCGTCCGTTCTTCCGTCCGTACGTCCGTCCGTCTGTCCGTCTGTCCGTCCGTCCGTCCGCAGACCGCCGCTCATCCGTTCGTCCGTCCGTCTGTTCGTCAGTCCGTCCGCCCATCCATTCGTCCGTCCATCCGTCCGCCCATCCGGCTGCCATCCGTCCGTCCCTCCGTCCGATCGACCGACCGACTAACGGGTCCACCGGCCGCCGGCCAACCGAGCCCGTCTGTCGATACACCCGCTGCCCATCCGTCCCTCCGCTCGCTCGACAGACCGACCGTCATAATGGCGTGTCCGCCCATCCGACCATCTGGCGTTAGCCCATTCGCCCACCCATTCGTTCGTCCGTCCGTCCGCACGTCTGTCCGACAGACCGACTGACCTAATGGCCGCCGTCCGATTGCACTTCTGTCAGTCTGTCCGTCTGTACGGCCATCCCTCCTCAGGCCCCACTCATCCGTTCATCCGTCCGTCTGTCTGTCAGTCCATCCGCCTATCCATTCGTCCGTCCGTCAGTCCGTCCACCCGTCCATTCGTCCGCCCATCCGGCTGCCGTCCGTCCGTCCGTCCGATCGTCCGACCGACCGACTGGTAACCTGCCAGCCGGCCAGTCCGAGCCCGTCTGTCGTCACACCCACAGCCGATTCATCCGTCCGCCCGCTCGACAGACCGACCGTCATAATGGCCTGTCCGCGCGTCCGTTCATGCGTCCATCTGGCGTCAGTTCGTCCGCCTACCAATTCGTTCGTCCGTCCGTCTGTTTGACTGACCTAATGGCCGCCGTTCGATTGCACTTCTGTCCGTCCGTCCGTCCGTTTGTTTGTCTGTCTATCAATCTGTCTAAAGTCCTGAACTAATTTTCGAAATTCCATAACCCTACGCCATTACCAAAGTATTGCTATTGATAAGACATTGTGTTACATTAATAAAACGCACATACTAGACAATAAAGGGTTCTCTTAATTCTCCAACACAAATCCACTACATATTATGGTATGGTGGTGAAGTTAATGATTTTTTTTTAATACAGGAAGGCTAACATCGAAGATGGAATACCTCTTGTGCCAGTAATTTCACCGGCTTTCTTGCTCTCCACGCCAGAACTCAACACTGCAAGCACTGCTGCTTAGCAGCTGGATTAGCAAGCAAAATGATGGTGGTCATCCAGACGGACCTTGCACAAGATCCAACCACCTGCAAAACCTATACCTAGCATCACAATGTTATCGTTTATTTAGTGCACATAGTACTTGTCTCCGTATGCAGCACACAACCATCGCCGCACCGCTACTAGTCACCACTTCTGCTTTAAGACTGCAGCGACCGGCGAACGTCACGCTACTCGCAAATGCCGATGTGTAATGACTTTGTTTGGGATTCCTTTATTAACTAACTAAAAAAACCTTTTAACCGTCAGTTTTCACTGTTCAGTGTTAGTTCAGTTTTAACTGACAGTGAAAGTAGGAGAATCTTATGATGCACAGAATCAGTTTTGACTGTCAGTTAATAGTGATCGTGTATAGCTCGCATAAGGTTGTATAGTACCTCGTCAAGCGGCTATGCTCGCGCCATCTTGCGAGCGATGGCTAGGATAGCTGCGAGACACAATTGTAGCCCACGCTTGCTGTTAGACCAACCTGTCTTAGTCGCTGCCTTACTACCGTTAGCATCATCTCCTACGCTGGCGACATGGATCACGCAACTCGACACCCGCATCCTAATGTACAGGTCAACAGTGTCGGTCGAGAAGGTGCGTATCACGTTAGCATTCCTGGACATAGTGCTAGGCGAACGAACGCGACGACGACTACCATCGCGTCGTCGTCGCGTTCGTCACCGACCCCGCTGTGTTAAGAACTCGTGCAGCGGTGGTGCAGACTCTTGCGCCACCTTGTGGTCCTCACTTTCTGTCACGCAGTCACGCGACATACTTAAACCACAAACCAATAGGGCTGTCGGGCACCACTGTGCTCATATTCATCACGGAAGAGAGTTCTAGGCTACTTTGTTATAGTTTATCGTCGTCATATGTGGCGATACCGTTTGAATCTCGTCTGTAACTGCCATCCGCCGAAGCCATCTTAGTGCATGTGCGCACGGTATTTGCAGGGGCGTAGCGAGGTACGGGCAGGATACACGCGCCCCCCCTAGAAGATGCAGTTAATTAGCAGGAATGCTCACGAACCTTAAAGCAGGTATTTTAGGGAGGTACATTTTTCTTCGCCTGCCTTCCCATAACAGAATCCTGGCTACACCCTTGGCCATTTGCCTGTGAAGGTACGTTGTGGGTAGGTTTGTGCCGTCTGTAATAACTCGCATCTCTGCAACGAGCTGCAACGCTTACTACGCGGTCAACACCGCAAAAAACCGAGCATCCCAGTTCTGCGCCCACGATGCAGCAACAGTACCGATGTCGTCGAAGCCCTGCTCATCTTATAGAGGGTTTTACATGCGCTGCAATGTACTTTTTCAACAAATTACCTTATGTAACCGCACAGTGCGAAAGTACGTCAAAACATGTATTGTCGTTTTGAAGTAAAAATTGATTAAATTTGTTAAATAAACCAATTTCATACAACCACAATCATTATAAGACTAACTAGCGCACTATGGGACTACTTTTTGAGAATAGGAATAAACAGTTTCAAAAATGTTTTTGTTTGTTATTTCTGGTAAACGCATTCACGGCCTCAAACACATAAGTGCAATTGGTTATTCCTTTGGAGGCGTGCCCGTTTGTTGACTCAACTTTTTAATCACACCTCGGGCAGCGCCTAAAACGCACATTTGTGTTTGGGGTAGGCAAGCCACGTAATCACCTCTAGCATTTGCGCGGCTTGTAACCTGTGCACCTAGCACGAATCTTCTCGACACGCGTTAACTCGCTACGTAACTCGGTGCGTCTCATTCTAACCAGTCTAGTAGGAGAGAGACGCACTGAGTTACGTAGCGAGTTAACGCGTATCGAGTAGAGTCGTGCTAGGTGCACTGCTCGAATCCGAGCTGTTACAATACGCGGGAATATATCCGGTGACTACGTGGCTGTACGCGTTAAAAAGCACTTCGTGAACAGAAAGCGTATATCTTTGTATCCGCTTTTCTAACCAGTTTATGTTTGCGAAATGGATAGGTACTTTTTGTCCAATTACGTTTGTACTCAATATGTTTTAATGGCTCCTTTTTTAAGTTGCTTCGCTCATAAGACTCCTTTTACTGTTTATATTACCTAGCCGATGGAAAAGGACACATTAAAGTTAGAGAAGGATAACAAAATAGTTATCTGAATCAGAAAGGCAAGCATGCGCCTTAAAATTTCTCCGCCGTCATCGTTTATGCCCTCTTTCATATTGGTCTAATCAGAAAGAGATGCAAACTTATTGTATATTAATTACGTGTGCTAGTCATGCAGTTTGAGACAAGAGTTTGGCAACAAGAAGTTTTAGTTGATTGTTGTTGTTTCTGGTTACTGTCGTTTCAATGAACGAATCTACGGAACGAATGATTTAGATTTGATGACATTCATTTTAGAATCCTATTTCAATTATGATTAGTGTTGAGAGTTGATGGCCTAAAATTGTGACCGATATCTAAGAACTGTAAAAATGACGTCAGAGGGAATCCATTGTAAAGCTGGGAGGTACCGGGAGCAAACGTGTTTTAATACTTTCGTTTTTTTGATCCTACGTCGTCAAAAATTAAAATAATCAAAAAAGAAAAACACAGGGTTGTTCGCAATCACTCACTCTATCACGCTGTATATGTTTTTTTGAAGGGTTTTGGGACACCCTGTATATGGGCGATATTTGTGATAATAATGAAAAAACTTAAATTTTCAAGTACTTCGTAATACTGATCACATATAGGAAGTATACCAACCAATTACGGACCAAGAGACCGATATAAATGAAACAAAGAGAAAACGTTACTTTTAGATATTTAACAATTAAATAACTATGCACTATAAAATTGATACATCCATCTCTTCCGACTATAGACAGTTTTTGGCGTTTGTACATTGTTTTTGTTCTCTTGTAATAGTAATAAATATTAATACTTTATTTTAAGTCAGTAGGTATAAATTGCTCTTAATTATGAAACGCTAACTTCAATAGTATTTTATGCAACTGCTATATAATGAGAGCCCTTAAAACACGAGTAAGTTTTATGAAACGAGCGTCAGCGAGTTTCATAATAGGATCACACGAGTGTTAAGGCCTAATTATATGCAGTTGCATACATTACTTTATCTACACACATATTAACTGCAAAAAACCGTAACAGCAAAAAACCAACAAACGAATGACAAACTAGTCATGGCGGCCATTCGATCTATCCGCCAAGACGATTTTTTTTTTTAAACCATAGACAAACGAATGAAGTCCCTATGGTCATGTGTTTATTGCCACTGTTTTAATATCTGTGGATACTAGAAAAGAGACCAACTTGAATTTTGACAGCTGTTCCAAATTTAAATTCATAACGTCACGAGATATCGGTAATGTGATCACCAATAAACACAGACTACTAAGAGATACTACCCAATAAAGAACAGATTTACCTACTACCACAGACCAGAAAATTCTTATAATAACATTGGTTGTAATAATGCTGGTCATTATCTATGGTTTTTGAACGCGTTATTGAGCACTTATGATATGTGCGTAGATAAATTAGTTTTATTTTAATTCTGAAACCATAAAATAAATATCAGCTAAACTGGCCGAACAAACGGACAGACTAGTATAAATAAGTTAAAACATAATTTAACCCTATTTTCGAAGTCAGCTGGGGAAAATAACGCAATCTTAAAAGAACTGTAAAAAAACGTAACGATAAATTATACCGAAGAAGAATTAAAAATAACTACACTGTCTAGCATTATCACGTTCTACCACACGAAAGAAAAATCAAATCAGGCGAAAAACGAGCAAATATTTTACTGGAACGAAGCAAAACACCTCGCCATATTTTTATCACAATATTACACTTGTATTTTTAAACGGTGTCACGACTCACTGACCTTTAACTACGCTAAATTAACATATTTTCTTCACAAAAACGTTATCCCTCCTGTAATAATTATTATATATGCGTAATTTTACGTGAAGGTAGAAATATTTGCAGGAAATTCTTTTGTGCTATTCAAATATTCAGGCGCATACACGTGCGTAAACAACCTTGCTTAAACACAGAAACGGAACTTCCTCAAAAATATGATAAAAAATAAAAGTTATTTAGAGAAAAAACTTAAGTTTTTATAACGTAAATCGGGACTTTAACGCGATAACATCATTGTTAATTTGCCTCGATGTTTCGACTGTATTACGGCTGTGGTCACGAATAGACTTAAGTAACTTAAAACTTAAGTAGAAGCACTGTAAATGAAACACTATCAGAAACCTTCTCGGTACAAATAGCATAATGATTGCGTTTATGGCAGACACACTAACAGAAAAATTATTATTAAAAGCCTTTGCTGCGCATATCTTTGACATGGGCCCTCTCTTCTCCTCTTCATGTTTTGCTTCTTGCACCCAGATTTCAGCCACCCATCTCCGCTATTTCCGCACCTTTTGCTTCTTGCATCCAGACTTCAGCCACCCATCTTTTCCGCAGCATGCCTCTGCCTCGGGTTATGGCATAGATCTATTCCAGGGGTTTCATCAGCGAACGATTGTAGTGCATCCTAACTAGGAGCAAATAATAAAGGAAACAATAAGTTAATTTTTTTTTTTAAACTAGTGTGTTTTATATTAGTTTTTATTCTGTAAAAACCGTCTTAGATATATATTTTATATCTAGCTTAGTAAAAATATAGTGCAAACTCTAAAATATATCAATAAATAATAAAAACTAGCCAAGTTTAAAACGCTAAGGATCCTTACTGTTGTATTGTACGAAACTCCTTCGGTGGTCGTGTCTGTCACGCACTTGGTCAGTTATAGGTTAGACTAGGTTTTTTATTTCGTAATGATTAAAAAATATTCAACTTTATTAAGTTAAACTGTGTTTAACTTTCGAGCATTGTACCTATTGACACCGTTTGCTCCTTTTTCAATCTACTGAGGGAAAGAAGTCGCAAATACGACTTAATTAAATTATTCCCTTACTTTAAGTCCAAATATTGCGAAAAGACCTCGGTCCAATTTTTATCCGTTTTCCACGAGGATTAAATTTTGGCATAACTTCAGCCTTTAGGGGGATAAAATTCTTGAGTTTACACAGCTCAATAAAAAAATTGAATAAGCTCATAACTTTGGGCCTCGAGGGTGGCGAGATGGGCACACGTTGGCTATCAAATTAAAACAGATTATGCTTAGACAAGTCATTCCTTCTCTGAATAATTTCCAGTTTTTACGACTTCCTTGGATTTGATACGGTCACTGCAAGTTGGTTTGTTTTAGCGAACACATTGCGTTTAACAAGGTATTCGGATAACACGGGGTAGCTTTTTTGATGTAAATCGTGACTGTATTAGCAAAGAAAATGCATTAGATTAAAGCTTTGTGTTGATTAACTATGTAAATTATAACTAAGTTTTACCTGCGCCAATAACTGCGGATATGATTTATTCTATATCCGCTTGACAAATTTCATACAAATCTGTTCAGTCATTAATGCATGATTGAGGAACAAACATCCAATCATCCTCAAATTCAAATAATTTTATTTTGCTTCAAAATATGGTATACAATGGCAATTGTCTGGCTTAATAGCTAGAATCGTCGTTCTAAAAAAAAATATTTTGCACTGCTTAACAAATTCTAAAGATCTACCACGTATAAGAATTTATGTGTATAATCCACTAGAGCAATATGAAATAGCTATGCAAATATGAATAACTAGGGTACTGCAATACTTAAGATAATATTATTCTCATACTACAATTCACGATGTCGTGTGGTTTAATAAAACAAATTGAGAATGAAGGATTATTTGTGAAACTACAAAAGTAAAATTCAAAATTCAAAATTCAAATTATTTATTTGTCAAACATAGGTAGAAACACGGATGTTACACAAGTGGAGTATCACTATGTTGTGCCATTAGGCATACAAATAGCTACAGCTGAGCATGTAACATGTCTGTCGTGACCTACCCGCAACAATTTTTTCCGGCAACATGCAATTAAAACTAATATTAAAATTAAACTAATGTATGTCCTTGATATACTCATTGAATGAGTAATAAGCCTTAACAGACAAGAACGCGAATAGCGCCCCTTTAAATCTTTGTACATCTTTTATTTCTAAAATGTCCTTCGGCAGGTTATTATAGATTTTCGGCGCCATTCTGAAAATACTTTTTGATAGTAAAGCGGTTTTAAAAGGTTGTGTGTTAGTAGTAGTAGTAGTAGAAGGATAAGAACCGTAACAAGCACAAATTCATATTTCTTCGTTATATTTCATAGTCTTACGTAATGTACAATTCGGCTTGGTAATCTTCCCCGAACACCCGGCTTAAGATGTAATTACGAAATCTAATTAGTCCTCCTTGTTTCAGATTTGGACGAACTCGCGGTACCCTAGGATGGATGATAGGATAACAGACAAATTACTCAGAAATCATCGTGTGTTGTAAATAGATTTATAGTTAGGTAGATTATACGAAATGTATATTGTCAAGTGTGCGGGAAGGACATTTATCGCCTTCCTCCTGCTGGCTGTTTCAACGCCGACGGCAACTCAGAATACTGTTATTTCAGGTAAGCTGAAAATACCCGTGGAACTGTTTTGCCTGTGTTATTTTTTCCAGGGTTTTGAGGAAAAACAATTCACACCAAAAAGCATAAATTTGAAAAGAGCACCAAGTTTGGTACAAACGAAATTCAGAAATGTCGGCTCCGCTATCAAAAGGGTTCGTAGCATTTCTTTAAATTATAGAAATGTGTAACTTGCTTTTCTCATCTTCTCAACGTTACAATCACACAGGGTGTGGATGTATTGCGGTAAACCTATAGCCACGCAACAGAGTATATCTCGAAGGTAATCTAATTTTGAGTCTATGATAAAAAATCTTCAATCATCTCAAGATCCCAACTTACTCTTACGGATTCGGGTTTAATAGACCCGCAAAATAGCAAAAATGCAGGTTAATAAGATTTCATTTTGTAAAATGGTTCGTGTATTCACACTGCCGGCGTGTTGCCTGTTTTTCAAACTTGCCTGACACACTACAGTTTTGTCGACAAACCATCAATACTTAAACTTAAAAAGCAATTCTTTAACAAATGTTCCGTTACTTTAAGAAGATGTCGGTATTAACTATTTGTTACGATTTTTTTTTATAAAAGGTATGGATCTAAACGATGTCGGTGCTGGTCCTATCACACTTGGGCGTTATAAATTTTCTTTTTTTTAAAACAAAGAACACACAAAAGTGCTCTGTTACAAAATTCTTAGATTTTCGCATCACCGTTTGATTATAAGGAATATTTGTAATTCTGAACAATCAGCAATACTCTCGACGACATCAAACGCGACGAAGCTATCGAAGTAACAAAAATTAAAAAGATTTTCCTCAAGTTTTTTCCGTGGAAATAAATTAAGGCATCTCTAATCGTACGCTGTGGTACTGTGGAATCATCTACAAGGAACTCTGTAGTTAAGTTAGGCTTCCGAGAATGGTCTTTCAACGCTTATAATAAGCATTTACTCATTCATTCATTTACTTAGGTACTTTATTATATCTTTTGAAAAGGGATTTTATACTTCATTATATAAATACCTCTTATTAAAAAAGCCTTTGTTATATAGTTTACAGATGGTTTAAACATTGCCTTGGCAACACCTCCTTTGATGGCTGATAAACCAATACGGATCGACCGCACTACGTGTACGACAAGGGCGGACTCAGTCCCCCTGGGCAGGATTTAGGTCGACCACTGGTACTTTATTAATCTCATTGATGACCCTGTCATGACTGAACTTCGATTAGGTCACCCCTCCCCTTGTCTTTAATGCTGGATTCGCCTTTGGTACATGAAAATGGTTTGAAAACCAGGAGGCAGTCTCTCTCATACCTCTTTACTCTCTTTATCTCGAGTGACTCAAACCAAACTCGGTCATGAATTTTATGTCTCTCCGCTGCGAAATTTCCTCTTTTCAACTTAGAAATAAATAACTCAATTCAGTAAGAATTCCAATTTGTCACGGTATTAAGTCTATCCTTTTTTACTGCTCTAGAGAATACCTAGCAGACCAAAGATATGTGCCCGTGACTGGAAAAACTTCCGACTTCGTGATAGGTACAGTTCCCGGCAAACAACTTGAGCACTGACCTTGACAGCGCAGTAGCAGTTTCTAGTACAAATGTGTATGCGCAAACTTACCCCCTTCACTCAATTTGTGCTCAAGTTGTTTGCCTGCAACTGCAGTTAAAACTATTTTCTTTTGTAGGAATATCCTACTATTTTAATAAATGCTAAACATTTCATTCCAGGATTTATACAATATATTCACTTAAAAATCTCTTAAAAATGTTTTCCTTTTTTGATTTCTTTATGCACTTCCGTTTCACTCTAACATCAACTATGACAACCAGAATAAAAACCTTCTAGTAGCATCAAAATAAAAACTGCGTTCAGAATTATACCTTAAGAGTCTCGTTTCCGTCTCTGATAATCGTATAAGGAAATCGTAAATATGCCTAAAATAATGTTCTTAGATCTGAACCAAATATTATGTATTTTTCGGGGATCCCTTGTTTTCTGCTTTAACTTACGATTACTCTTCGACTTCAGTTAAGTTGGAGTCTGAATGAAAATACGACTCCGAAAAAAAACACGGTTGAGAAAATTTAAAATATGGCGAAACTTCTTCTACTGAAACTCTAACCTTATTATGAAGTATGATGGTCGAAAATACGGTCTGAAAGTATATGACCCCACTTTGTAACTACGATTTGAGATGGTAAGCAAAATTGTTTAGTTAACACATCTTTTCCAACCCCCTTATTCATAAACGCTTCGTAACCGTTTGTTAGTTAACATGTTTTATGTCTTTATCTGTCGTTGTGACGTATACCCTCGAATAAAAGAGACAAAACATTTATTAGCTTAAAAAGTCTGTCAACTTTTTATGAATAAGGTAAGAGTGTTATTAAGAAAAATCAGATTTATAAATCAGAATTGTTTCAGACCAACTTCATTATGGCTAACAAAAATTATGACTTATAATACTATTATGAACTCTAAAATTCATGGAAGTTGATATAGGCCCAGTGGTATTTTTAATGGGCCGCGGTACGGCTGAAAGGGCAGGTGGCCAAGTGAAGTGACCTTTACCTTCACCAGCCGGGTGTGGCTCTGGCGTGCTGTTCAAAATAAAGCCTGCTTTACGTGATAACGATACTTTTCATGCGAAATATTGTTTTTGTGATGTCAGTAGATGCAAATCAGTTAAGTGTCGCTTCAAGCACACTTATCCTCTTACCCTAAGAAGGATAAGGAGATCGTAAAGTATCTACGAATGAAGACCAGTTTTACCCCGAGGGTCGAGCGGTTGGAGTCCCGCCACAACGTCAACTTTACGTCATTTGTGGTGCGGGTACCGACCGATCATCTGCCGACCTTCATGAAGCAAGAATTCTGGCCGAAGGGAGTCGCTTTCCGTCGTTTTCGCGCACGGTTGCTGGGCACCCTGAAAGTAGGTCACACGTCACCGAAGTAACGTGCTAATTTTAATGTTTTTATGTAATTAATTAATTAATGTCTTTAAGGTATTTTTTCTATGGGCCTATGCAGCCTGAAATAAATGGTTTTATTTATTATTTTATCCTTACTTGTCTTAAGTAGTAAGCAACATTTTAACCCAAAAATTCAGTTTTTGCGACATAATACCTACTGTTTTATTCTTTAAATAAATCTTTCTAAAGCAACATATTATTAATTAACTCTTCTAGTGGCTCAAATTGTTTTATTTATGACGAGATGAAATGTTCGGAAGCTTATGAGGGAAACTTAAAGTCGGACAGCAGATCAGTGATTCTCTTGGGTCGCTGGTATCTATGGGCGCCGGGTACTTCTTCCCATCCTTCCCATCCGCATGCTCATTTGCGTACCTATTCTGTAAAAAATAGAAAGAGACAAAACATACGCAATCGCAACATCTAATTGTAAAGAGCGTGATACGGAAGGCGTATATTGGAGCGTCAAGTCCTGCTAGATGACCAATTTTACTCTATGTGTTAGCACAGCTTCTATCATATAAATTTAACACTATTCTTATTCCATAATCAAATAAAAGATGGGAACAAATTTCTGATACAAAAAATATCTCCACTTTTAACCCTTTAAGTAGTATACAATTAGAGGTTAAAAAGAACTTAAACTCTAACCAATTAATGTTAGGAAAACACCTAAAAACAATTACTTAACTCATTACGTTCAACAGAATCAAATCTGAAATCAGCAGGTAAATGCAATTAAAACTAGCTAATTCAGTTAAATCCCCAACACTAAAGTTGAGTTAACACAGAATTAAGTAGCTAAAACACCGCACGATTTACCTTCCCCTAATACCTTTAAAGCGCCCTCTTACAACTATTTTATCAACTGCCTAAATAAGCCGGTTAGCTGGCGCTCGATCTGTCTTCAAACCACGCCAAGCATTATTATCTAAGTGCCTAATATCTCAGCTACCCTTATACTACTCATATATAACTCTTATGTGACCATAACAGAAGGGAGGACAGATAAAATCATGTCCTGAATTCAAAATGAACTGAATAAAGCATATTTGAGTTTTGGCAACGGCCCGCGGACACTGGGAAAGTTTTATTAATGCTGTCAGTTTATACTTTTGTTTTATGAATTAATGTTATGGTATTCGTAATTATGGTGTTGTGTTATACAATGGTGGTATAAAACTACGAAGGTTGGGGATAAATTAAAAAGACAAAACTGAAAATGAGAGTTACTTTTTCTGTTTGTAAATGAGTCGATAATGAGCGAGTAAGATAGCTCACTCACTGTACGAAACGCACCAAGCTACTATTTCACGTCGGTATCCTGGGAAGTGTGGTACAGTCGGCCCATTTGTACTGCAACCAGCGCACCTTGCACGAACTTTCTCGACACGCGTTTACTAGATATACAATTCATGAGTCTCGTTCTAAGTAACCTAGTTGGAGAGACACGCACTGAGTTGCGTAACGAGTTAATGTTTATCAAGTAACGCAACGAGAGTTGACGTGAATGACTACACACACGACTACACAGACCTATGCAAACGAAAAAACAAAAGTTGGATAATTCAAACAAACCTCTCCGGTACACACAAGACATCCACAGTCTGCGTTACCTCAACTCTGTTTGCGTTACCCTAGTCACTATTGGGGCGAAACCCCACTGTAGCACACGCTACGCACGGTGCACACAAACTGGCCCACGCTGGGTATGTTGTAATATGTAAGCGTGGTAGTGTTTCTTCCTACCACTAGGTACACCGTGCCTTACACAGCGCCTTGCAAAACAGAACAAAAATTTAAACGTAACTCTCCGTTACACACAAGACAGTCTACAGTGTGCGTTACCTCAAATCTCGTTGCGTTACCCTAGCCACTATTGGGGTGAAAACCCACTGTGGCGCACGCTACGCACAGTGCTCACAAACTGGCGAACGCTGGCTATGATTTAATATGTAAGCGTGGTAGTGTTTCTTCCTAACACTAGGTACATCGTGGTGTTCGAGATGCCAGAAAATCGGTTTAACAATCCCTCTATGTTAACGAGTATTTTACTATTATTGATTTTGAAAGTTACGACATCCCGTGTAAGCGTCTGTTTCCCGGCCGGGTGTTTATCGGTCCCGTTGCGCCTCGTTTTATGGTCCGGAATTTTAGTTAGGCCAAAACAATGTCTGCAGCATACGACCTTGTCAAAGTCAAAGTCAAAATGTTTTATTCAGATTAGGCTTACAGGTAGCATTTATGAATGTCAAAAATTTACCACCGGTTCGGAAAAACCTCTGATGAGAAGATACCGGCAAGAAACTCAACGAGGTGTAATTTTTTAAATAAATCAAAATTACAATGTTATTTTACATCTCAAATATTAAAAAAAATTACTATTTAACAATTTAACACAGCAGGTGTACAATCTTTGGAGCCAGGGATCGCCAATACAAATCGGGACATTTCCAAACATCCTTGTCCTAGATATAGTCATTGATTTTATAATACGCCCGAGAAATTAATGTCTTCTTGACAATAGATTTATCATTTAGTTCAGTTATGTTTTTTGGAATTTTGTTGTAAAATTTTACGCAATTTCCCATGAACGACTTACTGTTGCTATTACTTGTTACTGTTATGGTGGTTAGGATACTTGTAAAGTTGTCAAACCGTACCAGGATATACATACCACAGGTAAATGCTTTGGGTATAGTATGATCAAATTTTAATGTAGGTTTCATTAAAGTGTATTAGTAGGATCCTATTTCTGTACCCGAAGTATAATAATAACGTACTAGAGCATATTGAATTTTTAAATCCTAGCACCATATACAAAAGCGATTAAAGCAATCAAATGACAATTATATGAACGCTCGTTACCGTGTATTTCTAACTTTTAACCGACAAAGGGGTGCTACTTCGATCAACTACAAAAGTTTTACAAAGGTAAGCGTAAACGTGAATAAGGTTAGAAAGGCATAAGTCTTTGATTTGTATCAAAACGGCTTACATCGAAGCATATGGTGAAATCCCACTGCGGCGCACGCTACGCACGCTCCAGTGGCCCGTTTCACGAAGCGACAAGTTACAATTTTACAAGTCTAAACCGGCAACATTGGTCAATAATGACCAATGGTAATGGGCATGGATCAATGTTCCCGGTTTAGACTTGTAAAATTGTAACTTGTAGTTTCGTGAAACGGGCCACAGGTAAAAAAGTAGCAGCTGGCGTGGGTTATTTTTAACGCAGCGTATGCGCCTTATGCTCGAATGGGAAGAAACGCTGTCAGTGACACTAGAATAATACGGACATTCCATCAGTTGTTAATCATGTATCGGCAACAAAAATCACGGCAGAAGATAATTCTAATCTTATTCATACTTTCTGTGCCATGTCATCATCATCATCATCATCTCAGCCACAAGAAGTCTACTGCTGAACATAGGCCTCCTCCATGGATTTCCAAAGTGACCGGTTGGAAGCGGCATGCAACCAGCGCCTTCCTGCCACTTGTATGAGGTCATCGGGCCATGTTGTGCTATATACTTTGTTGATTTAGAATCATTATTCATAACTAAGTAAGTTGAATTTACAAACATTAGCTTACTAATGAGTAATGAATAAGTTAAAATACAGTTACGTTGAATGAACTAGTCCCAAACTTACCAATGCTCGTATTATGGGTTACAGACGAGGATTATTACATGAAGCTATATATAGACTTTAAGATTCTTAGTAGCCTTAATGTTAGGTAAAGCTTCTTCTTTTTGTCGCTTTCTTAGATATATTTCTAAGCCAATTTGTTTGTAGTATTTGTGCCACAATGTAGCCTGTCGCTAGGTGTAACACAAAATAGGCTTTCAACCGGGGTTGAGTATCTTCCCGGAGAACACAAACGTAAAATACCAAGATGTGTCCCTATTTTGCGCATCGATAGACCAATGAGAAAGCAGAAGGTCAAAATTCATTTCCTTGCCTTTTGATTTCTTCCATCCCTTCCCAAAGGCTGGCAATGCTCTTGCATTTTCTCAGATGCTGTCGATGTCCACAGACGGTGGTAAGCACTCACTCGTTAGACTCTTTAACATTCGCAAATAGAAGCGATGATTGTTGGGGTGTAAAGGTTCTTCTGGAGACCGCATACAAGAAGCCGAAGTATTGAAAGGCTTCCGAGAAGGTGGACCGACGATCTGATGAGGATTGCAGGAAACTGTTGAATGCGAGTAAGTAGTGGAGATCGTTAGGAGAGAGTCTATGCTCAGCAGTGGACGTCTGCATTATCATCACTGTTATATCTCCAGACCGTTTTTAGCTACATTGATCACATCAATTCCGTTGTTGTTGGCATACAGTTAGCCTCAGAAATAGCTAAACACTTAAGAATCTTGTTGCAGTATCATATTAAATGAGAGTTGCTCGAATTTGATACATTACTGTAAGCGACAAGGTACTAAAATGATCAGCTACTTCTAAGGCTGACCATACGTGAGCTCTCGCATGCCTTACGTAGCCAATTTTATCTGTAAAGCCTCGCGCGCACAGCACTCCACGATCTCAACAAAATTGTAGTTGATCACCGCAGGATGTCCTCATTTATGATGATGACTATAAAACAGCTCATCATGTCATACCCCTCCATATCGGTTGAAACAGTAAGCGTTTTCTAAAAATACTGGTTATCAATTAGTCAAGATATGTGGAGTACATGTACCTAGTATACAGCATGACACTTCACCTATAACGGTTATGTCCGAAGCCTCTTTGCGGGAGTTATGACTAAGTTTCAAGGGCGACGTAACGTTAGTGACGCGTCTGGCATCTTCTTCGCAGATGAGACTAAGTTTATTAGATACTTTGCGGCGAAGTCCCGTGGGTAGGGAACATGATCTTTGTATTGATATATAAGATAACACATTTTATTGGTCGCCATTGAGTTCGTTATTAGCTAACGACCACAAGGGGACTTTACTGATGTAATTGGGCAAGTCCTCTTTAGAAAACTTGCAAATTAAAAAGAAGTTAGTGATTACCCCTTAGATTTCAGTATTATGAGATCCTTTTGGTTAAAGTCAATAAAACTGAAGTACACCTCAGTAAAATAACACTTATTATAACAAATAACCGTAAAATAGTTAACAATACTTAAATCAACTTTAAAATCACTTACTAGGGGAATAAATGGCGGTCTATCGCTTAAGAGCGATTTTCACTCGACAATTATCTTGCATCAGATACACTGAAAAGAATAAAATTGAGCAGGTTTTGCAAGTCAATATTTATGTTGATTACAGAGAAGACGTTAAATTCAAGACGTTTTACAGTACGGGCAGAACTATTCAAATCATGGATTGCTATGTATACTATAAAAATGTGAGAATCTACATAATATATCCACAAGTCGAGCAACAAACGCTCTATCCCAGCACAAAAAGGGCGTCGCTTCATAATATTTTCGCGTCCTTTGATTCGATATGTATTTTTGCCCTTGACGATACTATGAATTTTAAAATCAAAAGCAAAAAAGAGCGTGAACAAAACAGTTTTATTAAATCTATCACAGAATTCACACAGTGCTGCAGCAGAACAAATTCTATTACGGATATTCCATGCAGCGTTTGATGGAGACAAATTGGCCGGCAAAACGACATCGTTTATTTCGCGTCAAAAATACATGCATGTCATTTTATACAAGCCAAGTCAAGGCCAAAACTGTAGATACTCATATACTATAGAGTCCTAAATTAGGATCGTATTTTCCCTTTTCCTCCTTATGGCGCTTTTATTTTCTTTAGCACTTGGGTATTAGTTAAGTATATTTTTTATCCCTCTTCAACACTACATCCTATTCAGTAAAAGTAATCAGATATTTTATAAAAATTAATGGCGCGTTTTCAACGGAACCATAAAACTAAACGATCTTATCGCAATCCGGGGCATAATAGAAATGATTGCCCCGCCGGTAAATCATAAGGCAATTGTTAAACTTCGTAATACCTCCAATTAACGGGGTCTTCGAGAGGGTTCCCTTTTGCTCATTTTGACCTCATTAAATGCTGAATTTCCAAGGAACTCCTACAACCATTGTAGCATGCTTTTTATTATTCCTCATTTCTTAAGAAGTGATGGCTATCATCATTTATTACTTAATTCTCTCCACTGAGATATAAAAGATCTTTGTAGTTACAAAAATACTTATTGTCAGGCTGCATGGATTCGTAGAGTACAGATAAACATATTTATTAGGTACATATAAAATTAAAACAAATTAATAAATATTTTGGGATAATTTGCACCAATTGACTTACTCCCAAACGAAGCAAAGCTGCTATAGACCGTTAGGACACATACACATCGAATAAAGACATGCAACATCTCTACGTGTGCCAAGACTCAGACACAAACATTCACTAAAACAAAACTATTTCGGCGACAAAAATCACCTTTTGAATCAATTGAGACCAAAGGATGACACAATGTCAACAGGTGAAATCCGATATAGTAAAAACTTATTTTAAGGCCTAAATATAATATTTAACGGTCAGTTATATTGAAAAATGTAAAGTGGGCTTAAATGTTAAGTGTCATTTGAAAATACAGATAGAGGAGTATGCCAGAAATATCTATGTTATAGTATTTTAATTTCAGATCGATGCTTGAATATTTTAGCAAGTTGCTGAGTGACACGCGAGTACATTTCAAAAGTTGGCTACAGATGCAACTCGAAGAAGTCAAAAATTCTACAGGAGCTTTTATGCTCCTGACAATAGAGTAGTCTATACATATTTTCGGTGTCTTTAAGCAATCGTAGCCGCGCGTACCTTACCTCCGGGAATACAGTCAGCAAAAATTAAAGAACTTAAAAAAAACTTTGACTGTGCAGATATCTACTGCTGGCTGTTCCATCGTATCAAATGTTTAATTGAATCCGTATATTATATTTATTTTACATCATAAAACTACACAATGGTGTAACTAAAGACTTGTAACAAAACATGAAAAAAAAAGTATTGTTTCAAACAGTAATGCTTAAGAATTTCACAAGTCTTTAATTCGTTTTCACACTTTACCATTTTAAATCTTTCGTTTTAATAAAATTATAAAAACTGCTATTTTATTCTTGAAGAAAAACCAACTTCAATAGAAAGTAATTGCCTTACAAACGTCAAACATAATAAGATATTCAGCATCCGCAGGGCGTGTGCTTAGCGGATAAATAAGCAGGGTCCTTTTCTAAAATCCCATAGTCAACACAAGTTTCCCTTTTAGAAGTAGAAAACACTTGCGTAAAGATTTCCTCACACTGTGGATACATTTTGTTGTATTTGAACTGAAAAGTAGACTAAAATTTTAGGAAAAATGCCGGCTTCTTTAGCCATTTTATTTCATCCATTGTGGCGCTCTTGAAAGAAAGCCCATAGTTTAGTTTATTTAGTTAGTCAATATTAATTTACATGAATGTCAAATTACTTGAATGCATATTGATATCGTCAAAATTTTAATCAAATATCTAAATAAAATAAAATTTTAAAAATGGCGTCAGCGTTACATTCAGGGAGTAGATGTTCACTAGCTGATGAACGAATTGTTTTGAAAGTGCATTAATATTTTCTGGATTTTCATCCTGTGTATGGGGTAAAAATTAATCTAAAAATTACTGGGAAAAGCAGTGAGTCGTATAAAGTAGACTAAAATTGATTTCATTAGGTATAATAATATTCCAAGAGAATATTCTCTTGTACATCCCTTTTACTTTATCACAAAACAGCAATCTATCACATTGAAATTATTTAAACGGGTATTTAAAATATAACCTTTTAGCTCAGAGTGGAAAACATATCACCACAAAGTTAGGTGAATCACAAGAATAGCTAATTTTTTGCTATAAATACCCACAGGTTCGACGCAGAAGTGTGGGTTTGCTTATCTAGCTTAGCTGCTTAGCTGCTTAGCGATAAGACCGCCTGTTGAATCCCATGTAAAATTCCCTGTGTGTGTTCTTTTATTTTGTTTACTTGTGTGAATCAATAAAGAGTATTTGTTGTTTGTTGTTGTTGTTATCTTTAGTTTTAATATCGTCAATGAGGAAACTTTACACTGCGCATGAAACCATGTGGAGGCGTCTTTATGTGAAACTCAAGGCGTGCAAATAAATCTCTTAGCGACAGATAAGGGCCCGATCCGAAGAAAGGCCGTACTCGAGCACAATAAAGCGATCCAGATAAAAATAATAAAAACGAACAACAGATATAGTTCTCATTCCTTATTTTTGCCGTCCCTTGCTGTTCTGTGCTCATTTTGTTTCGAATCCAGTTTTTTTTTTTTATTTCTTGCTTGCAAGCAATTGGAAATTGTTTGGTTTATACTATTTCTGAATTGAAAGGCACTCCAGCACGTTTATTGCTATATTTAGCAGAGTATCTTTTTTACTGTTTGAGTACAATTATCACTGAGATGAAGACTTCCCTTTTTTTTACTTATAGAAATATTTAACTTTATTGCAGAGTAAAAATAAATGGATCTTTAAACTAATAAATCTCTTTTATTACATTATAAACACAACAAAATTGGTTATTTCATTATGTCGTATAGGCCAGATTTTGCCAGTAGTAATTTTTGTTGTGATCAAATTCTTGTGTTAATCGTAGTTTTAACAGTTAGGTAGTAAAATGAGTAAAGCAGCATTGAGGAATTAAGTTTCATGAAGGGTCTCCTCGAAAGTTCTTTCATGTTGAAGGGTTACAGTTGGTAATATTGCATTTATTTCTTTAACTAAATTGAGAGTAGGTGGAAAGTGACATCTGAGCGGCTGTCGTGTTGCTTTGCTTGACGAAGGGCAAGGCCTCTTTATTTTACGATTAGGAAAAAACATTTTACAGCTGCTTTTGAATATTTAGGGACTTGTGTTTTATATCAAGGTGTATTTATGATTATCATAGAAAGCGTCAAAGTCAAAGTCAAAATATCTTTATTTAGATTAAGCTTACAGGGAGCACTAATGAATTTCAGAAACTTTGCCACCTGTTCGGAAAAATCTCTGATGATAACATACCGGCAAGAAACTCAACTGTTGTTTTTTTATGTGACCTCATTTAACTATGGTACGATGACTTTGTTTTATTTCAAGTTAACATCAGAAAGTGTTATATAGTAATTATTTTATATATTTATTCCCTTTGCACTGTTTTAGCATATTTACTAAAATGTTCAAGCTGCTAATCGTCAGACAACTTTGTGACGGCCGTACACCACGCAATGGCTAAAGAACTAGCACAGTTTCTTCTTCTTCTAGTGCCCTCTCCAGTTGGAGGTCGGCGATCATTAAAGCTATTTTTTACTTTAGAATCTGCTGCTCGAAAGAGGGATCTATTGCTCATCCCAAACCAGTCTCTAAACTAGCACTGCAATCATCTGTAATTAATACCAGCATTTTATCCTGTTCGTATCCATAAAAAAACTAGAACATAAATCTGAAACTTAACTAAGAGGGCAGCTGTAATTTCTCGCTCTTTCAACTAATGCTCGAGTCTGATAAAGTAAATATGTACAAGTTTGAGTCATCTCCGCTTGCAAGTCTTTGCTAAGCCGCTAAGCCATGGCAAGGCCGATAAACTTCCTTAAGTAGTCTGATTTCTCGCTCTTCAGGTCTGGTTATCTTAGTTTCCTGAACTGTGCGGAAACTGTGATATTTTGTACAGGGTTTATACCTAAGCATTTATTTATATAGCATAGAAAGGGCATCCTGCTTTACTTACGATGTATTTAAATTAAAGAAACATTTCAAAATATTTAACTAAATATGATTTTCTTATATAATTATAATAAATTTTAATCTACACTAATATAATAAAGAGGTAATTTTTTTTTATTTGTATGTAAGGGGTAATCTTTGGAGCTACTGAACCGATTTCAAAAATTCTTTCACAGATAGAAAGCTACACTATTCCTGACGGACATAGGCTACTAATTTTACGCGAACGAAGTCGCGCACGTCCGCTGGTATTTTATAAAAGACAACAGTATTTCTTCAACACTGAATGTTAAAGGTGTAAATAAATAATCACGGTACAACCAATAATGTTGAATATTCAGCTACTACGAAACTGAACTACATAAGCCACGTGCGAGCACATGAAAGAAGATCACAATGAAGTTGAAGCGGTCACCGTGGCTGAAATCGTTCGGATCACATCATCATCTTGGCTGTAAGTATAAAGGTGATCGCTTTTATGTGGCATCGTATGAAGGAAAAACTTAGAGGAGAAATATAAAAAAAAAAAAAACGGAATTACCAAGAAACACAACTAGCAGCCAATCAATCGCCCAATGCACTCCCAGTCCTCTGTCATACCCTATCGTTCACAAAATCTCTTCCAGTCATCCGTTCACTTACATCAGTCGTTCATTCGGTGTTGCAACCATTGCCACACTACAGCTACTATATAACTTTTTTAGGGCTTGTGTGTTGTTTGGGAGAAAATCGACTGAGGTACGCAAAATTGGCGACCGAATAGCCTATTACTTTGTCCTTGACTACTAAGCCTGCATGGTAAGACTGCATGGTGTTTATAGAATGAAGTACTTAGGTATGTTTTCCGTTACCTAGTACATACAGTACAAGCTTTACTCGGTTTGGAAGTAGGTCAATTGGTGTTGATTGCCTCCGACCGCACTTAAAAATAAATATCATGAGACATTTATTTATAAGTATTAACAGGGTGAGTCCGACTCCGGACTGTTAATAAATATTCACCAGCAGGGCTAGCGCGCATTCATATTCTCACTTGTCGCTTAGTGCCTCCTCTTCGTACTGGCATAGTTAGAAAGAGGCGAACTGGGTGACAAAAGTAGTGTCATGCTATATATCCAGAAGTTGTAGACTTCATTCGAGCTTGTCCATCAGTGGCCCCAACACGACTGGCCAAGTTTAGTTATCACTATCTGCGTCCCTTTCCTATGACACTAATTAGACAGAGACACAGGGAGGGGTTAAACTAAACCTGGGCTGTCATGTCGCAGATATAGGATACAGAAATGGAATATTTTAGTATAAAGAACTGTGAAAAGAAAGTCACGCGAATAAATAAGTAATTCAGGAGAACGTCCTTAAAAAGAATTATACCTAAACTCGAAAATTCTGACAAAATCTCACCAAACATTTTGGTGTAGGAGGCTCAGTAAAAATCTCGTGACAAGTTTGTGATTTTAAATACATCAGATCTCACTTATAGTAGTTTAGTTGTTAAGTTATGCAAAACACATACTAATAAATATCGGAATATTTTAATACTTGAAAATTATAGCAGAAATCGCAGGTTTCCAAATCATACCAACAGTGAGACATCCAAGGAAGTGAGATTTAATACGATTTACAGGGAATCCGTATTTTGAACAAAACACTTCACGTCATTTTATAGACGGTTTCTATATGACAAGGTTCCACAATAAAAGCAGAACAATTAGACTCCGTGATATTACATAATTTTTATTGAGCATTACGTTCAATGCTGAGCATTCGAATAATTCCAAGCCCGCAGCTTTTAACCAAAGAGTTGACCTCCCCGCATGAAACGTATTTAGAATAAATTAATGAATCATTGTAATCGTGGCACAGTACAATAAATTGGTCGGTTAAAGTGTGTGTACAGTCAGAATCACGGACGACTAAAATTTCTCGCTTGTCACTTTGTGTCTCTCCTTCCAACTACGTAGTTAGAAGAAGATACACATATGATAGCTAGCTGTACATTGGGAATGGATTGATGGTACAGTTCGCACACAATCTTTTTCAAGGAATCGATTGAAGCCTTCATGACGGCCGTTAGTTGGTCGGTTGGTACCCGTGCCACGTTGTGGCGGAACTCAAAAGACTTCACCCTCAGAGTAAGACTGGTCTTAACTCTGATATACTCTAAGGTCTCCTCAGTGTTATATTTCTTACGGTATAATTCTTAAAGAGGAAGAGAAAGACCTAGACGGCACCTACTTTGATAAATAGATAGATAGATAAAACGTTTATTTGTTACTGCAAGCACACATAATCAAAGTTACATACATTTTAGAAGAAAAAAACGGAAGGTAACAAATTAGATGAGTAATTATTGTCTGTGTGCGCTGCAGCAGACAATTTACTTTGCTCAAGGAACAAAGTTAATGTCATGTCGTATCATGAAGTCAGGTCCTTGGCAGGGGAAAGAGAGAAATGGCGGTTACTCCACCGACAAGCCCTAAGCTCTTAAATCATTTGATGATGATTATTATTCTTAGTTCTTTACTGAATGGACTAACAGGAAAAGTTTGTACTGTACAGAAAGCCTAGATGGTATCACAAGTTGACTCCAATTCGTAGAGGGTCTTTGTTGACATTGAATTACATTCGGTCCGGTGGTTTGTAGAGCCATGCAAAGGGCCTAAGGACAACGCAAATATTTACTCTAGAACACGAAGGTATCTGTCTCGGAATTGTGACCCTCATTATTTTGCTTCTTATAATACAATGGATGTCCACATAAACACAACCTGACAATGTGAATATGACATGTCCTGTTCAAAACTAGGGCACGTTAAATCAACGGAAGGCGTTAACTGTTCATTATTAAACGAGAAAGGTGTGAGGGTTTATGGGAGTTACCTGTATATGCAGTGTACTGTAGTAGTACTGGACTGGATAGCCTAGTGGTTAGTGAGTCTGACTTCGAAGCTAGAGGTTGTAGGTTTGATTTCCACAAGAGGAAAATGGTCTGGTTCTTATCTACCACCATCTTGCTCATCTAGCTCGCTAATAGGTCCGTCCGGATAGCTATCCCCATCTTGCTCGCTAATTTTGCCACTAAGCAGCAGTGCTTGCACTGTTGCGTTCCGGCGTGGAGAGCAAGACAGCCGGTGTAATTACAGCACAATAGGTATTCCATCTTAGCCCTCAGGGTTGGCAACGCATCTGCAATCTCTTTGGTGTTGTGGGTGTCTATAGGCGGTGGTAATCACTTAACATCAGGTAACCCACTTGCTTGTTTGCCTATTTCATAAAAAAAAATGGTCGTATGATGGATATATTGGTTTTGGATGTTAAATGTATTGATTTGACGATCTTAATGGTGATTTTTATGCTTTTACATTTTAAGTTTAATATTAGTTCCGGTAAGTATAATCAATGAATATAATCTTATCCAATCTAAGTTTATATGTTCTTAGATATCCAATCCAAGATTCTAATAAGTCCGTCAGTTAGATTATAAAAAAATACTCGATACGTATTTTTTTATTTGTCCATACGAATAATATTGACAAAGATACAGCACATTCAAATTCAGGAGTAGGGGTTCGTGACGTCACTCGTTCGTAAAAATTTTACGAAATAATGACGTAGCGCGAACTTTCGCCGCTCTGTAACTTTGTTATTTTAAGTTTTAGAAGCAAAAGAAAAAATACGTATCTACTATTTTCTGGCGTTCTAAAAGATGGACTAATTATTATTTTTTAGTCAACATCCCAATTTAGTACCATAGTACAAGCTTGGCTTAGTTTGGGACCAGGTCAATTGGGGTCAATTGTCTTAAGATATTATCGTCACTTGGATGGTAAAACTACTAAAGCGACATGTGAGTAAGTGTCGCTTTAGTAGTTTTACCATCCAAGTGACGATTATTTGTTTTATTTACTTATTTTACAATAATATCAAAACCAAAAACGATTAGATTCGCTTGTATTTCAGAGGTGTGTAAAAATGCACTGACTTAATTGGTCCGATTAAGTATTAATTGTGGAGTGACTTGATTGCGAATATTCTAGGTAGGTAACTGTTAAGTACAGTCAACGAAGTTGAAACACGTACCACCTTAGAACCTAGTCGAAGAGACATACGCATGACATTTGTATGACATAGCCTGGCGTTTAACTCGTCACGTCATTGCGATAGGGTTCTAAGGTGGTACGTGAATATATTTCCTCTACTGTACCTACATAAACAGATTTTTTTGGCTGGTTCAAGTTTTCCCTCACTTTTTATGAGTTACGACCGCAATGACTAGCTAGAGTCAAGCTTTCTTATCTGATTGCCCAACCGCCTTCGTGATATCAAACAATAATCGAAAAAAGTTTTAATTAAGATAAAATATAACGGAACACCTAATAATGGAACGTTGTATTTTCCTAACTTGTGTTTCGAGAAGAAAAATAAAAACCAAGTTTTAATTAAAACAGAAGGCTTGAAACATTCTCGTTGAGACGAAACGCAATTGTTTTTTTCCTTCTGTTGATAATCGCAGGAGCCGGGGCTAGGGGCTTGAAGGATTTCCTCATTAATTTTAAACTGAATTGTGTAGCTAAAACGGCCATAAAAAGCTATAAAGGAATCCTCTAGAATGTCATTTACAATGTTATTTCAAAGGACGATCGGCTAGGGAGCCGGTGGCAGAGGTTAAAAATGTTACTGTTTGTTGTACAAAGCTAAAACTGACTAGGCCGTATTTTTTATATTATTATTTTAATGAATACAAAAATGAACTGTCAAAAACAGACTTTTACTAGAAATTCGAGTAAGGTTTCGTTTGCTCTGATAGCATTAATTTGAAGGCTGGTTTTTATAATTTATTCTCTACTTCGTTTACAATAATTATAATTGCCATGTTTCAAAATAAAATATAACTTTATTTAACTCAGTGCAATTTACCTTTATTTTAGGCCAATTAATATTCCAAAAGTTAATCTCTTTGCCAACGGAATATCAATTTCAAACGACGTTTCTTTTAAATATTTTATTACTCTGGTACGAATTTAAAAACTCAAGTTACAAAACCTCTTTATTAGAATTGTTTAATCTCCGTCAAGTTAGTGATCGTAACGTTTTCTCTATTTTTTTTTAATTAAAATATTTTTATTAGATTTTTTTTGGTGAAGCCCGATAGACGATGCCGAGTATGAAAACAAAAAAATACCTGTTCTTTTTTTAAACACTTAGATGCGTTTCATATAGAAGCTTCTAGCCACTCAAATCTCGACTCATGATGACTATGAAGGCATTCTTCGTATAAAAATACCTTGTCTCAAACCATTAGGGAACAGGTGCGCAAAATAAAAGAAAGCAATACGTTTTCCTACCTCGATCGTTTATTGTAATGCCTATTGAGGTAAAAGCTGAATTTGTTCCTATTGATAAAATGTACTAAGCTTATTGTTTAGACGGGATTATAGGGATATAAATCTTTTGCCCACGTCAGATACGGCCAATGGAAAGGGCACCTCTGTGCCTAAAAAAATATCGATAAATTTTGAACAAACAGAAAAACGTTATGGGCCATTTTGCTAAGGTTTGTCTGTATATAAAGAGCGCTGTAGACACTTATTTTAAAGTAAAATCGTGATTTTGCCATCGTCTTTTCCTAATTCGATTCGGTTCGTTTATTTCATTAGAAAAGTTTATATACCTACGTACATTTTGATAAATGTTTAGTTGCTTGTTACATTAATTACTTTTATCTACACATATATCATAAATGCTCTATAATGCGTTCAGAAACCGTAGGCAATGACCAGCATTACAACAACCAATATTATTATGAGAATTTTTCTAATTTGTTTCTATATTTGTTCAAATTCATTTTTTATTACATTATTTTAATGTGCACAGTCTATAGATATTTAATAAGTACCTAGCACTAGAAGCTAGTAGCAACGCAGGTCATTGCCCTATGGCTTCTGAACCCATCGTAGAGTACTTATGATATGTGTGTAGATAAAGTAATGTATGCAACTGTACATAATTAGGTCTTAAAACACTCGTGTGAGTCTATTATGAAACTCGCTGACGCTCGTTTCATAAAACCACACTCGTGTTTTAAGACCCCTCATTATGCAACAGTTGCATAAAATACTATTTATTAATTTACAACCTTTAGACGTTCATATTTTCGTGGAGTAGGTAGCGATGTAATTTGATCAAGTTTATTAATAATTACAAATATGAGTAATGGCAACAAAGCTACCTTTATTACTATTTTTATACAAAAATGGCGTCTTACAGTAGTAGAATACTGTTTTATATTAAATAATAAACATTGCAACAGCTCACTGGAAGCAACTGAAAAAGTACAACTTAAAAATAATTCAAACGGTACACAATTGGTGTTCTTGATATCACCTCAGAGCGATCTCTTCCAAACCTGCTTTACTGACGCAAATATAGAAAAAAATGCTGGTAGTGAAAGTTCAAAACTAATATGTGATGTATCACATCTTATTATCACATAATATGTGATAATAAATTGCCAAATAAGTTTGCTTTGTAAAGCAAACTTATTTGGCAATGTATTATCATTGATACAACTTAGAACATCATCACCCAAGTTAATAACAAAAGCATATAAAAGCCTTCGTATTCCCTAAACAACATTATCAGTTCGTACCGGTCAAGATGGCGACATCGCATTTCCTCTAAAATAATCAACAGAGCAGCCACGTGACCGGCTCTTATCTATCCCCTAAAAGATTTATAACGGAGGCGTTACCGCGGTTTATCTTAATCTTAGCAGCGACCCGGTATTCCATTTTACGTCTCTATCAACGGATTTCCCATTTTTGCTGATTTACTTCAACCGAAGTTTTGTCCGCTTTTTCGTAAATTGAGCACTGTCCGGTTTAGTAATAGACAGGGAGAGAACTTTTAGTTCCGATTACATCAAAATGACGTTTTTCTATTATAAGATGGTTTGTCCATTGTTTGGCAACTACAGGGTGCTTGCTACCTCAAGGGGTCACAATCTGTTCAAAGGATTTCTTTTGTAAATTTTGAAACAAAAACTCCATGCAAATAGTTTTAATCGTTTTAACAGAAGATACCTATACATATTTTTAAAAAATCTTCTCGTAATTTTCCCAATTTTTGTTACCGCAAAGCTTCATTGAAGTATATACGAACAGAAAATAAACCGGTGTGTCCGTTATAACATTGTCATAACTTTAAAAACCGATTTATTTAAATATACATATACCTGATCCGAAAACAAAGTGCAACCCTAGCATATCTATTTTTAAAGCTTTGTAAAAAATATACTATTTACCTAATAAGCCACTTACTAAAGAATTTTCATAACCCAGTAATTAAATTACAGCTTAGCTCTGAAATTTAATTTGCCAAGTCAAACGGGTTCTTGATGTTTTATTAAAAAGTACACAACTTATGCTTCGCTTTTAATCTTAAACATGTTTTTATATTGCCAGCGAAAAGGCCATCAGCATATTTTGGATTAAATTACCGTTTGACTCAGTTTGTTTTGAACTAGACTCTTGCTTAATTGGATCTCTGAGAAAACATAAAAATAATTGAATTTATACTTATTGTATCTGGGAGCACGGCAGTGCCCCCGCCAAGTCGATTCGTATATTTTTAAAGAATTAAGTACAATATAAAATCCATGAGCCCACACTCCAACCTATATTTTTAGTAATTAAATTATACTTAGAACTCGTATGTAAATTTTACACTATTAGAATGTGAAATCTAAAATAATCTCATTTGAGATTTGAACTGTTATTATTTTTTATAATTTCCACAATTCAGGCCACAACTCGACAATATTAAATTTTATGTTGTGTCAATATAAAAATTAAATAATTGTCTATTAGAATAATAATGATACAGGCCAGTTACAAACAATATACAAAATGGCTCAGTAATAAGGTCATGAAGCACCTTTTGAATATGGTACCTTTAAAAAGATCTCGCAACCAACAATGCACTAATAAAAATAATGATCATTATTATGGAAACAATGTCGCGAGCAGACTCGCACCTAATGAATTAATTACGAATGTCTAACGATGAATCAGTGAACGCTCAGGTAAGAATGAAATGCGTTTCTTGCGGTTAGATAAATGGCTTTCCTTTTACAGGCTGTTTGCCAATTATTTCTGGCCGAGTTGGCAGAATGAATCTGTCGTGCTCATGAGACGCGCTAAGGGAAATATTTTAACCTAATAAAAAGGGCAGGTTAATATACGCCATAATTATGAACATTGATTTACCTATCTTGTACTAACTGTTCACCGATATAATTATTTTGAAGATTGCTATGCTAGAGGTACCGAAAATTCCGTTTTTTTTTATGAAATGGGAACGCAAACGAGTATGTGGTTAATGGTATGTGGGAACAACGCTACCTTTTGGAACCGACAACTGCAAGAGAGTCGCTGATCCGCTGACAGTCTTTAGGTCCAACCCCCCCCCCCCCCTTTCCCACTTCGGGCTTTCGGATTCTTACTCGCCGTACGCTGGTATTTTGTGAGAGCAAACCAGCAACTGGCTATGGTGTGATTCTATTACTGCATGGGAATACTACTACGCGTAGTTGAGTTAGGTTTTCAATTTGTAATTGTCAACGAAAGGGACTAAGGATAAGACAAGACGAAGGACAACATTAGGTAAGGGATAGACTAAAAAGCTATGCTTTAGCAAAAAAAATTAGCACAACATTTTTTTTGGTTACCATTTTTTGAGACGGATAAATTTCGATTTTGCAATATTTCCAAAACAATGCCTTTTTAAAATCAGTTTTCTGTCGTTATCAAACGACATAAAACTGAGATAATCCTTAAATAAAGAACACGCCTATTTTCTTTTAAATCTTTGAAGCCATATCAAATACTTAAAAGGAAGTTATTATTAAAGAAATTGGAACTATAAAGTAATTAAAAAAAAGTCTCTCACTGTCAAAGTGATCTGGAATTCTTTTGACAGAAATATACAAAAGGGAAAAGGTTTAAAACTCGTAGATGAACAAACCTTGTAAGATTTTATAAACTCTGTGTTTCTAATGAACTGAGACGCTCGATTTATACAGGTTGTCCGGTAAATTCAAATATTTACAATTACATGTATAAATATGTAATTGGAAAAAACTGAATTTCTCAAAAACGGTGAGACTGTTACTAAGATCATTTTTTTAAATATTTGATAGGTCCCACTAGGTGCTCACCTGCCTCCCCCTTAACTTTTTCCCTTCCATCGGTTGTAAAACGGGTCTTTGACTAATTTAACTATTATCTTATCTGTATAAAACATCATGCAGGATATAACGAAAGAATATCATAGCATGTCTCTAAGATGGACGCAATGAAAACACAAAGAAAAACTTTGGTCACCCGACCGGTATTGAACCTCGGCATGCTCTTGCGCTTACCAATTAAGCTACAGATCAAAAACTGAGAATTTTTCAAAATCATCTATTTTTGTTTTATAACAATTTTTCGATGTAAAACAAATCAAAATTTGATCTCGTCTTGTTATGCAAAGTAAAGCTTGGCTGTTTGCACAATTTGTTTACACTATATTTGAACCTGACCACAATTTCAAACACGCTGGCAGTTCTACAAGCTCTTCCTAGCGTTTATTTAGCTTACTATTCCGTGGTTTTGCTTTAGTAAACGAATCGGTAGCTTTTTGTTTGTATATTATTCTGGTTTCTGCATGCGTAACTAGTTGAACCTGGTTTGGGGTTAATGTCGTTTTGTCATTGATTAATATTTTAATGAATACCATATTTGTATTTCTTTTGTTTGTGCGGTGTTCAATAAAGAGTGCAACAAATTGTTGTTGCTGTAGTTTTTGTTAAATTGTTTTAAATGTCCGTGATTTTCACACATATTTATAACGTACTACGGGACTTTAAATGCGATAACTAGCCGCATGAGTTTTAAAAGGCTCAATATAAGTTGGCCTTTTCTTTCAGCGAAATGAAGGCTAATATTTTAGTCACGTGTTTTCTCAAGAATGAATTTTCAGCTTACTTTAGCAGTCATACATTAAGTAATATAACTCAAAATATGACGGATGTTATGTTACTTGGATGATGAAAAATTCTTCTAGCAAACGAAGATAAGATCAAATGCGAGGATCTCTGCAATTTCTCTATACAGCTCCGACGGAATGCGATAGCTTGGAGAAACGGTCCGTGTCATACAGGACGATCTATGTTGAAACTGAATTTCCAGTAACAGCGGAGGATAAAATTCATGCTTGGTACGTTGAGCTCAATAATAAAGCAAATCTTTGTTATTTATTTTAATAATAAAATATAATAATATGATTTTTTTTTATTTAGTTAAAATAAAGCCCCACTTGGTATCGTCCTCAAAACGGACGCCGCATTGCCCCTCTGCATTGTCAAACTCAGCCTTTGGGCAAAAAAAGATCCAGCCCTTTGGTCACCCGAGACGCTAATAACCTAGTCCGACACCTCCTTTACGAAGTTCATCTTGTCATTTAAATTTTATTAAATTGGTTGTTTTAATTAAGACTTTATAAAAAATATATTATTTTACTCTTCAGTGCAGTGGCCTAACATGACCGGCCAAGTTTAGTTTATCTCTATGGACGAACTTTTCTTATGACACTAATTTGACAGACACGCAGGGCGGGATAAATTAAACCTGGGTCAGTCATGTTAGGTCCACATGCCATAATTTAATAGTAGTAATAGTAACAATTTTTATACAATATAATATAATACAGATGATTGCGTATAAATATAATTAACTTTTATAAATCCCGACATTTTGATCCCTACAAAGTATTTAATTAGATTCTACAGACAAATTTCATGCAACCATGGACGGAACGATGGACGGCCAGCGTAGGCTCACTAATAGTCCGTATGCACCATTGGAGTACGGAGCCCGGATGGTGAAATGTTTAACAAAAACTTGTAGATTAAATAACCGCCAGTAATTCTCTCATATGAACTGACTATGGAAGCACAGTGCCTCCAAATTTTGGCACGCGTTTAATATCGAATTCTCATCGCAGTAATTTCGTAATATTCCAGACACATCATTACCCTGGTTAATTAGAGCGTGTTCCTCCCACAGCCTCTAACATACAAACATTCAATTACTCGCGTTTGGCGTCGTCTCGAGCAAAACGTCTTGGTTCCAAATAAATAATTCAACGTTCTGAGCTCCGCGGCCAAACATTGTGTTTTACGTTTGAAATGTTTTCTCCTCTAATTTTCATGATGGCTTATGTTGAATGTTTGATTTCAGTTTGAAGCGATAGGGTTATTTGACGTTAGTTTTGGTAAATAAAAGCATGTTTGATGAAAGATAACGTGCGTGTCTCATACGAGACAGTAAGCCGGCAATCGTTTCGAAATTTGGTAAATGAAGATTGTGCCTTATTGTTATGTAATTCCACCACTTGCTTATAAAGTGTTCTAAATACAAGTCTAAGGTACTTGTATTTAGAACTTTGCTTTGTTGGAACTTTTCAGCTCCTTATGTGTCTAAAGGTATTTTAATATTGTTTTTGTGTAGTGTTCTATAAGCTACAAAGCTGCTGTTTTATATTGTTACTAGCATTTGCTCGCACCAAATTTAAGAGTAGTCATCTGATTCAATTTGTGGGCGGTGGATCAGGATAAAACATGCACCGGATTTTAGATTTCACTTCTAGCAATCCTCCTCTTCCTCTAACCCCTCATATCAGTTTTTATTAAATTTCTCTTATGTATAGGCATTAACCAGTTAAAATTTTAATATTTGTGTATATTGCGATATGACAGTTGTCAGTTGGTAGCTCCTAAGCCTAACGTAGCGCCATGAAAAAAAAATTATTTTATCTAATACACTCACGGAGGAAGCTTTTATAGAACTCCTTTATCATTTCACATTATTGCAAATAATAATTTTTACGTTATCTTTTTTTAAACAAGTCCTCCTATTACCTTAATAAAGACTATAGAAAACAAGAAAACTTTTGCGAAAGCGACTAGTTTCGTCGTATTGAAAACGTTAGTCACATTTTTATTTCTACTTAATACAACCGTGCCCCTGTTTAAATTAAGCGCCTCCAGACATAATTGAATAGCCTGTACTTAAAAAGATATTAATTACCTGCAGGCAAAAACAGAAAGAAAAGAATAAAGCGGAGGGAAAAACAATTAAGTACTGCAATTTAATGTTGAAATCCAGGCACAGTTAATTCCAATATGTTTTAGTTCAACTCCCCGTGTAACAAACAATATAAACCTTTGAAAGTACGGATTGCAGTTTAAATCGGAGTTTTATTATGATTCTTCTTTGTTTCTAAAGGTGTTAGTGTGTATTAATTACCCTTTCGATCCAGGCTTGAAGGGTAAGTACCTGGTAACTGATGTAGCCAACTTTTCGGTCTCAGTGTAATGTCACTTAGGAACTATTTATCTTGATAACGGTTGTAACTTCGGGAATCGCTATTAACTGGCTTCAGACTAGGTTTCTTTTAGTACATAAAAGATAAGAAAGGTTAGCCAAATTGAGAACTAAAATAGTTAGATAGTTAATACTATATTTAGTATTTAAGTACTCCCATTTCTTCTTGTCATTTGTATCTACTGCTTCTAGAGGACTCAGTTCTGGAATAAAGATTGTGTCCTTCTTATAGGACTACACATAAAATTGTTTTTTTTTCTTTCGTGTTTTAATGTTAATTCTGTGTTCATTATAAATTGGTGTCTAATTTGATTGTAAAAATTCTAACATTCATTAGTGCTTCCTGTAAGCCTAATCTGAGTGGGGCCCTTTTTGATTCTGTTCAACATAATGTTTTTTTTTATTCTGTCCGTGTTGTGTGTATTTTGTATGTTTTATGTTGAATAGTTTTAAATAAATGTTTTTTCTTTCTTTCTTTCTAATCTAAATAAAAATATTCTGACTTTGAAGAGGGAAGAACGAGTATGCGGACTACTTGATGAGAATTGCTGATTCGTAGCCGGCCTTGAGGTTCTAACACCGTGGGCTACTACTGTGTGGTGTGGTGGGTAGGTCCTACCTAAGCAGTACTAAAAGTGTCTCAAAATGGTAAGGTATCGAAAGAACGTGACTGTTATGCTTAGATACCTAATAGATGTTTATAACAAACAATGGTTATTTTTTCCAGTTTGAAAATGTACTCACGTAAGCTATATCGTCAACTTCAGATGCGACGCTAAAGGGAATAAAGAGTCTTCAGAACGTAAAAACCTTTGTACGAAATGTAACAGCTATGTGATTCTCTAAGCGCCATTTCAACGTTACTAACATCGGTTGATTTGTGGATGCAGCATCTCACAAATCATCGATGCTATTGACATTATCATGCTTGGTATTCTCTAAGAACCGATGTTCGCCGGATTTTTCTTCGATGTATTGAACGAAACGATGTTTTCATCAATGTTATAGGGACGTACCAATTTTATCTCGATTGATTCATTTATTTTCGACTAAGGAATTTTTGCTTTATTTGCGTATACCAAATCGAGGAATTAACTATAATGGTAAGAAATGACCCCAAGGTTCACTTTAAAGCAATAAATAAAATTATAAACCATTAAATTGTTATTTTAATTTATTTTTTATTTAAGCGCCATCTAGGAATGATAGTATTACCAACGTTGAGCCAGCTCCGCGAATTATTTTCAAGTTTCTAGACACGCGGTAGCGTGTCAAGCCAAGTTCAAGTAACAGTGGCACTAACATGACTGGCCAAGTTTAGTTTATCTCTATCTGCGTCCCTTTCTTATAATACTAGTTAGACAGACACAGTAAGTAAGCAGTGTGTGTATTTAGAAAACTGGGCAGAAATTGCAAAATATTTAGGTTTTTCTTTGATTTATACACTAAACACTCATTGTATCTTAAATTTGAAGCTTCTATGTCTACTAGAAGTGCTTTCAACTTTTGATGATCGGCCAGTCAGTCAGTGAGTCAGTCAGTCAGTCAGTCAGTCAGTCAGTCAGTGACAAAATAAAGAAACTTTGACTAGTTATAATTCTTCTTAAACTACTGATTCAAATTGAATGAAATTTGAAATATACCGTGTTTATGCAATGCCTGCTTAGTTTCTGAAAATATAGGGTTCTAGTTTAATCAACAACGAACTTATAAGGGGTCGAAAATGGCCTGATGAATAAATTATGATGCAATGTGGTTTTTATTTGTGGAGCATAGGTGTAAAGAATTAGGACTATAACTATAAATCATTTCACGGGCTTGATGATGTAAGCGTTTTACTCTTTTTATAGCTTTTGGCATGATAATTCAATCGTTTTACAATTAAAATATAAAAACAAACTTGGGTAATATCCACTTCATAATATAAAAAAGAAGGATACTGACACGAATTGATAAATCAAGATACATACGAACTTATCCGACAAAATACGATGGCGAAACATCTTTCACTAGATCGTTCATCTTGGATGAAACATTTGACAGCGACATCAATGCTGACATGGTTGTAAAACCCATGAAAAACCGGTATTCTCTATGACAAAGCACGTCAGCGGTAATTGTCGATGAACGAAATCAGATGAAACAAACGATGTTTTCGCTGACATCGTAGGGCCGTGCCCGTTTCACGCAGGTACAATCGAAAAAACACTCGACTAAGGAATTTTAACGTTATTAATGTATCCTAGATCAAGTAATTAACTGTAAAGGCAATAAAACTTTGAAAGATTTCTTTTAAAATATTAAATTAAATTAAAACTATTGAAATTGATAATATATTTTATGAAATTAGAGCGCCATCTAGGCACTACAGTACACTTCAAGGAGTATTGTAATATAGAATGAGAAGAGTGGCAATTCTGGGTTTTAACTTGCATGCTGTGCTTGCATGTATGGAAAGTGCTGCTGTTAGTGTCAAGGAACTGAACTAATGCAGTGTACTCGTATAGCTATAGATTGGCATATATTCATGTACGTGTGTATGCGCACTTGCGCGAGTGTGCGTGTTATTTTTAGAACCAAATGTACTCAATAAAAGTTTTGTTCTAGCAAATTTTATGAAAACTTATATAAGTAAGAACTTATAAGTTTTCATAAAATTAGCTAGAACAAAACCTTGATGAGTAAACAAAAACAGATAACCAAACCAAGAGCGCATCAATGTCCAATCAAACGAAAGCCAGAGTTGACAATGGCCGCCTCCAAGACAAGCATAGAAATAGTATAGCATAGAAAGAGTATTAAAATTGAAAGCGATATTTTATTAGCTGATCTCTTTACTTTAAATGGCAATATAATGCGCCAAAAAGAGATGACTACATACTCTAAACTCCTCTACAATTGACACCCTGTACGCAATCAATAGACAAAATGGTTACCTTTGGTTATGTTTACATTAAGGTAGTATAATCTACGTAAATCTTATTAATTTGCAGGTTTTACTACCTTGACGCACCCACAGGTAATCATTTTGACAGTCTTGGCTATGTACACTTGACAAGTACTGAGGCTATATCCATGCTTTAGTACTTCATCCAAGGACACGAGTGAGTGACCAGCAGTGACAGATAGTTTTTTTTAAATTTTGTACTTAGTTCAGTAGCCAACCGCCAAGAGACGCTGCTAACTATCAAAATTTATGAAGTTTTAAGTGTGCCCCGCCTGTAGTTGTTATTCTGTGCGTCTATGGTGTGCTTCATATCATAATGATGATATCAACTGTCACTTCACTGGATTAAGTATTAGCAGGCAAACATTCATTATCTTTTTGAATGCTGGTCTTGCATGTACGCTTCCTACAGCATTTTTGGTCTCATACAGTAAATTATGGAATCCCGTAAGCAATAAAATATTGTGACATCGGAGTTGAACGGATTAACGATTCCATCAGGGCATGTTGCCGGCCCCACCTGGGCCTCCGGATCTCTCAGTCACTATTCCAAACGCAGTACCAAGCTACTGCTTCAAGCCAAAATTCTGTGAGTGAGAGCAACTGGCTACGGTGTGACTCTACCACTACTATAAATAATTTGTTTGCAGGTGCAGATAGCTGCGAGCAATAATACACAGACTGTTTTGAAAAAATCATAACTCTGAAAGAAAAGCCAGTACTACAGCTAGCCCTCGTGAGACCTGCACACTGGAGGCTTCTTAAAGCTCTACGGGCTCTGACTGAAGCTATTGTTCAACTTTTCAACTCGTGTGCTGAAAAAAATAGCCTTTAAAGCTGCCACTTCATGCGAAATTGACTGTTTTTACTACTTTTACAATGGCATGTTTTTTATACTCTAATCAGTAATTCATGAAAATAATTAAATTATTTAAATTTTAATATATTTTTTTAAATAAAGTCTGTATAGTGAGCATTTGATAATAAATAAAATATACAAAGCAGTCCAGCGGCCCTTACAAGACTCATGATAGCTTAGAGCATCTGGGCTATAAATGCACAAATTATATCAAATTACAAAAAAAACTTATACACAATTTACAGTTTTATTGGAACCAATTGGATGCAAATTAAATAAATGAATAAGTAAATAACAAACAGGACAATTCCAGAAAAACCCTCACAAACAAAAAACGTGTTTCTTTTATTGACGATATGGGATTAGAACTTCAATCTTTATTTTTAATGAAATGTGAAGGCAAAGAAGCAAGTGTCACCTGATGGTAAGTGATCACCACCGCCTATAGACACCCGCAACACCAAAGAGATTGCAGATGCGTTGCCAACCCAGAGGGCTTAGATGGAATACCTCTTGTGCCAGTAATTACACCGGCTGTCTTGCTCTCCACGCCGGAACACAACAGTGCATGCACTGCTGCTTAATGGCAGGATTAACGAGCAAGATGGTGGTAGCGATCCGGACGGACCTTGCACAAGGTCCTACCACCCACAAAATCGTTCGGCTACGTAGACTTTAAATCGACACATATGCCATCTGGTTTTGATCGAGACGTACGAAATTTTGTAATTTTTGAATGCTAAGGGGCATGTCATCTGATGCAGCTACAAATTTTCGGTTTTCAGACTTTTTCCGTTTGTTTGCGTTGTGAGATCTTGCTTTCTGCCAAATTTCATGGTTCTAGGTCAACGGGAAGTACCCTATAGGTTTTCAAGTCCCCGAATGTTTGAAATAGTAGGCATAAACGGCCGTATCTTTTCATTGCATTGGCTTAGAAGTTTGATTTCTTACGTCTTCAAAGGGCTGCAGACTTGAGAATTTGTTATTTTGTTTCAACTCGATACCACCACGCGTTGAGAAAAAGGAGCTTGACAGACTGACAGATAGACAGACAGACAGACAGACGGACAGACAGATGGACAACGAAGTGATCCATGATAAGGGTTTCATTTTTCCTTTTGAGGTACGGAACCCAAAAAATCACCATAGAATAGATTGACGCGAAGTTTCAAGTTTTATAATAACTCTAGCTTAGATTTATAGTTATTGCATTTCAAACCCTACTGCACCGAGGTACGGTACAAAATGATAATCTATAAAAATCGCGGGTGGTAGGACCTTGTGCAAGGTCCGTCCGGATCGCTACCACCATCTTGCTCGCTAATCCTGGCGTTAAGCAGCAGTGCTTGCACTGTTCCGTTGTTGTGTTCCGGAATGGAGAGCAAGACAGCCGATGTAATTAATGGCACAAGGGATATTCCATCTTAGCCCTCTGGGTTGGCAACGCATCTGCAATCTCTTCGATGTTGCGGATGTTTATAGGCGGTGGTGTACACTTACCATCAGGTGACCCACTTGCTTGTTTGCCATCCTAATTCATAAAAAAAAATGTTGTAAGTAAATAGGTTTTTAACGAAACTAAATTTTGAAAGAAATTACAAAGTCAAAGTCAAACATCCGATGAAAGGTTCAAAAAGCTACAAATTACTAGCTGTTTTGTTTGACAGTTCAAAGTGAGGTAGAACATCAATGATGTAATTAACTCCAGGATGTTCGAGCTTACGGAATATCAGTTTTCATCAAATAACGTCAAAAATAGTTCCGCTTTAAGCCACCATCATCGACGAAGCGCTAGGATGTCATGAACCTAGATCCATCGATGTTCAAACTGTTTTCACTGATTGTCAATTTGTGATATCTTTGTTGTAGTAATACAAGAATCACTGACTCACTTCATTTTAATAGAAATTTTGTAAAGCATCATTTGAAACGATGATTACTGTTTATTTTTATTTGGTGTAGGTAAACAACAGCTGGATTAAACCCTAAAACACAAAAAGACGAGGAAAGCTACGAGTCGCTAGATTAGAGTTTCTATTCTATGGTTTCTATTCCATCAGTGCCATGGGTCACTCAATTAATTCTGAAGTCTAAACACATCTTTTATAATTTTTTCCTTTCTTTAAAGTGCTCACTGAGTCAAAACAGTAGCACCCTTCTCAGTAACCTTTGTATATTAACCAATAAAAATAATTTTTAACATCCTTACTTACCGTAATTTGAATTCTTTTCCTAAAACTATCTTTGTGGTATGTGGGGTTTTTAAATTTCTTAATGTACTCTGTCACAAAAAAGTTTAAGAACCATTACATTGGATGTAATGAACTCGATGATGTTCGAGCTTACAGAATACCGTTTTCATACAAAAACGTCATTAATAGTTCCGCCTTGCGCCACCAACATCGACGAAGCGCTGAGATCGCATAAACCTCGCCTTGTCGATGTTCTGACGGTCTTAGAGAATACCAATTTGTGTTTTCATCGTTGAAATTATTGATGTTACTAAGATGTTCCTTAGAGAATCACACTCCAGGACTCTTTTATTAACATCCTTAAATATCAAAACTCGCTGTACAAAACAATTCGGGGATAATGACCCGCGAAAGTACACCAAATATGCTTTTTTCCCATGTTTTAGGAGTTTCTTTGAGTGTCTCCCGCCGAAAATACAGCCATCGAATTTATTTCTCCGTATTATTTAGATTCTTTTTTTATGGTCTTAGAAGATTATAATGTTATGCACAATTTAGTTTCTTCTTAGACAAGTTACTCTTCGCTCTTTTCCTTCTAAGGCATTAAGTCCGCTTTTTATACGTTTTTTTTTTAGTGCAATATTGTTTCAATAATTAAACTCTTTGAACACAAATCCAGCAACAAATTATGGGGATGTTTAAAAAGAATAAAAGGTTACTTACTTAAAATATTTTTGAAAACCATAACACTACCTTTTGGCCGCAGTCTATCAACACAGTTCGGACGTTTAACTTTTAAACCCAATTTTGTTAGTTACTCTAATAATTTGAAACTGTACTGTAAACTTTTAATGTGTAAAAATAAGAAACTGTCTACATATTTATTAATTCACTTCAATTTCCAAGAATTGCTCACTAAGGTATAACCGATCCGTTTAACAAAGGACTAAAAGATTTTCCATCGAAATTACTGCTCAGTACAAAAGAATTTTAATCATTCCGGTAAAGGCTTGGAAATTCAAACGAGACTCTCAGTAGCTATTGTTCTGGAAATGTAGGTATAAGATCCAGCAAAGTAAATTTACGCATCGACGGGCCAGTCACACAGTACGAATGAGAAGGTAAAGGACGGCCTCCTGTACCTTCATGAATCCGAATGGATGAATACATTAATGTTACATTGACCAAAAGGGAAATGTATCGAGAAATTATATATGGGAATGTGTAATTCTGATAACACGGCTTGTGGAGTGCCGATAGATAGAGACTCTTAGTCTTCTGTCACCAAACACTTAATGTGTACATTGAAGTCTTTTTTGGTCACAGATATATTATTTTGTAGTTGCTTTTACTTATTAATCCTTCTTCTTACTGGTATTATAAATGCGAAAATGATTTTTGGATATGTGTTGCTCGCATTAACCTTGATTTGACCTTGATCTTGAAGAATATCTGGTCTACCCAGGGTTCTGGACTGAGGAGGAGCAGTTAAATACGTCCGTCATTTAATGCATATAATTCAGAACAAAAGATAACGCAGACATTGCATGTCAGCTGGACGTCTGCTAGCATCACAGATCTAACCCCTACGATATAAACGAGATTAGGATGAAAGTTACACATTCATTCGCGCAAATCTGCAGGTTTCCTCACGATGTTTTCTCTCGGCGTAACTGAACTTAGTAATCTAAAATGTTAGAAAAACTAATAAAATTGAAATATGGCGACCGCAGCGCTATGGGCTTTGGGCATATTTTGATACATAAAAATATAAAAAAAGGAGGCAACTTTGCGTGCAATGCGGCAACTCTGGCATACCAAAATACTGTGTTAGAATACTTAAATTAATATTCAATCCATGAAATTCTCTTATTACAAAGTAATTCTTTGATTGAACGGTATTATAAACCTATGTCTGATATCCCATTGGTCAGTATTAGAAGGCGGAAAAGTTCACACGCCTGGTAAACTTGTCACATTTTACGGTACATTAAAAGTATCAGAGATAACATTTTTAAGTGGTCGCAAGATTTGCAGCGGTAATTGAATTTTAACCTTCGGCCGCTTACGCCATTAGAAAGGCCTAAGCGTATAAAAGCCTGAATTTATAAATTATGTATTGTATGCTAAACCGTTCAATTGATAATTACGTCTCCGGGGAACTTTACAAGCTTTGACTTTAGCTTGGAAAATAATACCTTGACAAGTTGTCAAGGTATTAGTATTATTAGTCGCTCGTAGCCCTCTTTAGAAATCAAAGGATTATTATATAACAGTGAAAAGTTTGTATAGGCCATTGTTAACTCACGAGTATAATAGCTCACTTACTAATAAGTGAGGATCGATTTAAATTGATTGTATTGTCAAGTTTTTTGGTTACATAAAACTAGAGGTATGTAGATTTATTAGGACGAATGGTTTAGAACTGTCTATACAGATATACAACACATTATAATGTATGTTTCAATCAGGTAGCCCGCCTGGCATATTATTTATTATAATAAATCACAAAACGTGATCAAATCTATTTGTAAAATCAACATTCGTGCTCCAAAATGAATCCTGAGAAACGTATTTGATCTATCAAGGTTGAATATTAATGTTGATAGAATCGGGACAATAAATACCTACGGGGAGTAACATTTTTGGTGCTCAGAAACGGAAACTATACTTAGGCACTGTCATATCAAGACTATTCTATTTTAAATCATCTGAATCTTTAACTAATATAAACGAGCTATATTTATTTGTTTGTAATCGCGTCTTTGAAAATGACCCCCACGATTTCTATTAAATTGACAACACAGGGGTTTTACGGTGATGACAAAAATGGATCTAGCTAAGTCGCATTTCTAGTTAATTTTGGTTTTTTTTACGTCTATCCTGACCAGAACTCGGAACAATTACTTTGCCACTCGACATTAGGCGATAAAAATCGTTTTTAATTTACATTGACTCTTTGTACCATTACATGATACTCGACATTGTCTATAGGCAGCAATGTACTTCGCTTAATTTTATTTACTATAGGATGTTCGATGACAGCCAAAGTCAATTCATGAAATAATTGTATGGTAAGAGTTATTACATTGTGCCATTGATGTAAAAACACTAATCTTAAAACCTGAAAAACGAGTTTAATCTGAAATAATTCCTGTAAAAACAATTTGCTCTTACTGTTATCTCATCCAAATAGTTTGTCCTCTCACTTTGTAACTTAACTTAACCTTGTATATTCTGCAGAAAAGGTAAGAGTCTCTCAAAATACTTACACACGGCGACCTCTTTGGCCCTCGAAGGGTGCCCATGTGACGTAGGACAAATTTCCGCCTCGGCAAACCCTTTCGAGGACGAAACGGTTTTTCCCTTGTTTTCATTTAGCCCGATAGAAAGATATTAGGTTAACTATGGGCCACGGAATTTCACCTGTTACTACGTTGCTGTGTTTACTTAGGCGCCAATACATGTAAGAGGGAGGTTTTGTTACAAATGTAATTCAGTCCTTAAAACCCTATGATGGCAACTTACGTTATTTATAGATGTAGAACTGTTATTGAAACTTTTTTTACGTGTTTTTGGCGTCCTACACCCTAAATAATTGGACATTTTGTTAATAAGGCGCTTTACACCTACATGGAGATAAAATACGTTTTTCCTGGAAATCATTAGTTGTATAGTTAGGTCTCCGTTTGAAAATTTGTTACTATGTCATTCGTTCAAACAATGAGCGGTCAATTGTTTTTTAAACTTTTGTTGCCAATTTTAATATGCGCTGTGCTTAAAGGCTATAGGAGCGTTTTCCCGCGTTGGTTGCGAATGAAGCTACTACAATGAACTCACTTAGCGGGTTCTTGGCATTAAAAGGGACTTATGTTCCGAGTTATCTGTGGAAATACTTATACAAAACTCACTGTTATCTAAAAGCTATCTGTGGGACTGCAAAAGTCAACCTAAAACGCATACAAATCCAAAACAAGTAAGTACTTACGTACACTGCGTTTCTGTATTCTAGCAGTGGTTGATTTTATCTAGCAGTTGTCAAATTTTTACACATTCTGGTAGGTATAGATCGATTCATAAGAGCTGACACCAAAATAAAACTGTCATTAATTTCATAGACATTCGGTGCCAGCTCTTTGAATCGATCTATAAAACGGTCCGTTGTTTGAGAATAGGAACGTGTCATTACTGAATATTTGCTTTCCGCCGTGTTACATAACAAAAATGTATCAAAAGTATTTTGACTTTGACGTTGTTCATCAAATAAACTCATGCAGACGCTCCCGCAGTTAATTCGTCTCAAGCAGGTAAACCCGCAACGAAGTATTGGTTCACCCAACGATCTAGGTATATTCTTACTAGATTGAGTGTTCTAAACCGTAACTTGAACCGCACAACTGCAGTGCACTTCAACTCGCTCTGTTTCGCTGAACTCGCGGAAGGCGATATAAAGCGTTGGTGGGAGCGCGAGGGCCACAATCTTTGTTTGAATATGGTGTCACTCTAGTATAACCTATAGAAATAGTTCATTGTAAAAATCTAATTAAGTTACGTTCTTTTGGCGGCAGATGGGAATCAAACAATCTTCAGAGGTTATGAGTTTGAAGCACTTTGAAATTAACAAACGGTTCGTTAATTCTTAATTAAGTAGTTTAGGGACCTAATTTGACATTGGCCTGAGTAATATTAAACCAGAACTAACACTAACCGTTTTAATTGCTATCGTTGATTTTCTTGCTGTAAAAGGGTCTGGAATGTAAAAAAAGGATCGTGAACGATTAAGATAATATTATTAGTATAAATTAGAGAGAAAACAATGAGCAGAAAAACTTAACGTAAACCAGCAAGCTTTAGTTTCCAGATGCCCAAGAAGTAACAAAGGTAAACAATTTTAATCCTTGAAACTTGCATAGCACCCGAGGTTCCTCATTATATAATTCATACGTTTAAGCCCGATGAGGTTGAGGTTGCGGTAAAACCAGTTTCCTTAAGGTGAAGATATGGTTGATTGTTGAGCGAAAGCCTTCCTGTTCTCTTGGCTGACACACGTCTAGACGCTGAGTGAGCCTTGACTGACGTCATCACTAAGAATTCCTAGCACACTTGGCTTAGCAATAATATAAATAGTGATCCACTTATATAAAAAGCTTCCGTGACTCATAGACAAAATGTTCAGCCTTAACCATTGTGAAATGATAGAAATATTTTGCAAGTAGGCCATATAGGCTCTTTTATATGTCTTAGTCTACCAGCGGTTTAGAAAATAGATTCTGATGAGAGACAGCGTCGCGAGAAACTCAGTAGCTTATCCTTTATTTCTTCTTATCTATCTAAAACAAAATAAGAGAATACAGAACATTATGTCTATAGTAAGTATGGTGAATCGATCAAATGACAACACAGGGGTTTACGATGGAGACAAAAATAGATCTAGCTAAGTCCCATTTCTTGGAAACTTTTTTTTTACGTCTATCCTGACCAGGGCTTAGAACGATTAGTTTGCCACTCGATATTAGTCGATTAAGATCGTTTTTGATTCATATTAGGGAAGAACTGTACTATTACTGTAGTCTTGGACCTTATTTAATTTTATTTAGCATAGTGTCACAAACTAAGACAATCAGATAAATAAAACCTATTTTAACTATAACTATTTATTTTATAGTTTTTCGTCCAAATAGCCAACTAAAAGACTTTCCTGGTATAAAGTGTTTTAGTTTTTCTGCACACAGCTATAGGTACGTACGATGACACCACGCACGAAATTATAACGCTAGAGTAATAAAAGAGTGAATGAGCTAAATAATTTATGCTAAGCACATGACACGAGTCGTTGATTCATATTATACATATATTTTTTTAAACTTTCATGTCATTCATTTTGTTTCATTTCTGAAATATTATGTTTCTTCCTTCATCATTTCATTAAAGTTTGATAATATGATAACGGCTATTAGAAACAACGAATTCAATTCACAAAATACACTTAAATTAAATTTAAATGCTATATAATGACAACACAAAGAAGAAATAGGGTAATGGCAGGACTCGAACATGCAACCTTATTATTCAGCATTTGGATTAAAAAAATGTAAATGTATAAAAATCGTAAGTAAATTTCGATTACGAAATCAAAATACACTTCCAGATTTTTTTATGATATTTGCATTTATAATTGCAATGATTTTCGACTGAAAACAAGACAAGAATGAGTTTTGTTAAAACCTCACTTTAGGTAAAAGGTGATTTTTGCTTAACTACTGTTGTTTCTAGATTTTGAATGTAACTATATACCGTTTATGAAACAGAAACTTTGGTCTGATATATGTAAGTTAAAAGGTAGTACCCTATAAAAGTAATAGAATATCTTTCTTTACATTAGCGATATCGGTTTAGGGTACCTTAAAGAAATACGCAACCTCATTTCTTTTACACTTTTAACCTCTCTTCGTCCACCCTAACTCTATAATGCAGCATTTTCATTTATAATAACAGCGCTAAATATTTTACACAATATTAAAGATAACATTTGTTAATAACACCTTTATTCATTAAATTTACCAGCTTCTTTTAGCTAAAATATGTTTCGTTCCTTTCTTATAAACCAAGACTGTTTAATCTTGGCGAATGTATTGACTAATGTAGATTTACTAAGCGTTTATTAACAAGGGTTTATTTGAACACTCGCCATTTAAACAAACGTCTAAAAATGATTTCCTAAATAATATGACAAGAATATGAACGGTGGTGTACAAATTGGCAGTCTAGAGGTTTGAAGCAATCGGAATAAAAAAAAGCTGCTGTCCTATTGATAATATTACCTATGTTAAGAGTATTTTGATAATTATATAGGATATTGGGTTAATTATTCTTCAACCACGCGTCAACGCCTAACAGACTCGAATGGAATTTGGCAGATAATTGACATATCTAGGAATCAAACAAAGGATATTACATTTGCTCGTTTTTCGCAAACAAAGTTCCGAAGCTATTATTATTGTATTGTTATCAGTTTAGTAAAAGATCATCCACACTTTGATAAGAAAAGCTGATGTGAAACACTAATCACTAAATAATTATTTTATACGGAACCCAGGAATATCAAAATATCCAGCCAGTTTCAGCTTGACAACTTACGACTAGATTTAAATTTACGATGAATCGATTGCTGTTTTATTATTCATTTGAATACGATTCCAGCTTTCGTGTGTCTGATCTATTTTTGAGAAGGAAAAAGAAATGATTTTCTTCGTTGTATTCTTTTATTATCTCTATGAACCTGATTTAAAAATTTATGAACTAAATTATCTTTAGTGCTTTTGTTAGAAATAGGAAAAGACTTTTACTGATGTACAGACTGAATTTATAATGGTGACTTATAAACAGGGTATTATATAAAAATATTTGAAAGTTCTCAAATATTTCATTAGTAGGTATCCATACTACTAATAAAAAGATTAGTAGCAGTTGCTGATTACCATGGGCAGCGGTGATTACTTACCATTAGGTGACCCTCATGCTATTTTGTAAAAAAACCTACCCACCAATGAAGTAAGTTCTGCCTTAGCTTAAGAATGCTGTTGGTTTAAATATTGCTCGGGGGCTCGCACGCGCAGGCACTTTCTCTATTCTCGCTTAGCATGTCTTTCTCCTACTAGACTAGTTAAAAAAAGACACACTGAGGGTCAAATCGAATCACGGTGTGTCGTGCTACCCATACTGGACGATAATGTTAAGTATTCATAGTAGAGAACAATAAAATTACTGAAATACAAATAATAATAAAATGACTCTTTTATACCGGCTTACTGACAATTCACTAATTGACAACCAGATAGACAATTCTCAATGTCAAAGTTAGCGAGCTGTGAATTTTGTAGCTGATTTCTTCGGAAAGTAAATCGTTTTTCTCTGTAAGAGATATTAATGAAGTAATTCGAGTTGATTATAACATAAAGTATAGTTTTTTTGAGCATTCAAGAGTGAGAACGGTTTTTAACATCATCATTATAAAGAGAATAAATAAGGTTTATGCAATCTTTATTGCATAGCTAATCCATAGGAAATTATTTATGAATGACTTAGTTTAAATCATTTTAGTATTAAAACATATCATCACAATCAACCTGGATGTTACCGCATTGAAACTTGATCACTTGTAATCACGTAAGATGTCCAGATTTGATTCAGGTAAATAAACATTGCCTTTTATATGATAAAATATAGTTTTCATATAATTAATATACCCGGATGGCTAAGATTTTGTGAAAATCAAAAGTAAAATTTTTGTCACGACGCTTATACGCATTAGTAGGTATCTTGAAATTCATTGGGCTTAAAAACTTTAGAAGCCCCTAAGCCCCTTGTAAGTTAAATTCCCGACAGTTAAGAACATACTAAGGAACCACGTGTGCATAACGTGTATACAACTCATTTAACAAATTAAGTACAAACAGCGGTAGTGCGTATATATCTCTACACTTCGGTACGAAAAAGCCACCACACAATTCACGCAGGATATTTCCACGTCGGCAAGCAGTTCGTTAATTTTACTATTCCTACGCGTAATTTTGTTGCACAACGTTCCATTTTTCATTAAACTCCAAATTGCTTTCGGTCCCGCCTTGCATCATCAATAATACCTTGTAAATGGACTTGGGGGTGTGTTTTGACAACGCATAAGCTACTTTTCATTAATTTCTAAGCGACATGCGATATGCGACTTTAGCTCGCGGCGGAACGTTTCCGTTGTATTGTTTGATATTCTGGGACTTTTTTTATACAACGTAGGAAGGCAAACAAGCAAGTGGGTCACCTGATGGTAAGTGATCACCACCGCCTTTAGACACCTGCAACAACAAAGAGAGTGCAGATGCGTTGCCAACCCAGAGGGCTAAGATGGAATACCTCTTGTGCCAGTAATTACACCGGCTGTCTTGCTCTCCACGCCGGAACACAACAGTGCAAGCACTGCTGCTACTTGTTAGAATTCACGAAACTGACGCTTTTTCTTTGAATAATTTTCAACCCAAAATATTTTTTCTTGCAGCCAAAATAATTGGTTTTGTTTTCTTTGTTTTAAGTATATAGATTTCAGACTGATCATGGTAATAAATAGGGTAATAAGCTGAATTAAGCGTAGAAAGTACGGAACAGGAGTTTCGTGTAGCGGAGCTCCGTCGACGCTGTGGCAGAAAATGTTCAATAATTTTAAAAACATGTATTACAAGTTATCAAAGTCATGTACGGTTACAGTGATATTTCCATTTTTTTTATTACTGCTTTATCCTTGACACAGCTATATTTTATTCTACATATTTTTTGTAAGCAGAAATGTTCACTTAGTGAATCATAAACATTCTATACTAGACATAGACATTTAAAACTTAAACTAATACTAAAACTAGGTCAGGTCCCCCAGGTCTGATCCCTGCGGTAAGGTCCCCATGGTGCTGGCTGTGTTTCCCCTCTGGATTGATATACCAATCCGTTAAGCAAGAAACGAGCCAGCGCTAGGGTCCCCAGTGGCTGAATGTAATTTTTTTGTTTTATATTCTGGGGCTTGTCAGAATTCACGTTAAACATTCTATTAAATATTTAGATTAAATTGGTGGCAAGAATGTCGTGACAAAATGGGAACACGAACTTTAGCTATGAGATTTAGTATCGTTACCTCGTTGTTTTGGTTACCAAAATATGATGACGGTAAGGCAACAATAGCAATTGAGCTTTCGTATTATAATGAACGCCGAAAATATTACTGAAATGACCATAGTTAATAATTTTGTACCCAAATGATTTTATGTTAATTCGCCAGCTTACAAACATTAGTGTAAAGGTAAATAAGAAACAATACAAGTATGCTTTAGTGTAATACCGCATTAAGCATTAACAGTTTTACGGAATTGACAGATAAATTTTAAATGTGGATGTGTAAAAGGGCGTTTTTAAATGTGATCAGTGAAATATATGCTGTAACTTAAAAGTTGACGTTAAACTATACTTTTGTTAGAAAATCAGATATTCGATTTGATAAAAATCAGATAATGTAACGAACACATTTTTATCACTTTACTTTTTAGTAATTCCGTTGCCTGCTTGAAATTATTTTTTAAACTTATTTGTGTTATTCCGAAATGACACTAGATATTTTTCATCCCCTCAAATTACACAAGTCCCAAAGGAGCAACAAAAAAACGAACATTTGCCAGCAAAAGCTAGCCTTACGGTATATAAATCAAACTAAATTGAACCCAAACTAGCCTGAGTGATAGATTACCGACTTCAAAGTTTCTTAAACACCACTGCGAGAAGTGAAATGCCGACTGAAGAATGAAATGTTAAATTCACCTGTAAGTAAATAATTTTAAAATAATTAGTTACAATCGCTCTACTGAGCTTTTATAACTAAGGAGGGTTTATTATTTACACTAGTTAACACATGTGCCATCTTCATTATGTCATTGTTGTGTTATGATGTCATTGTGCCTTAGAAGTAGCTTTGTATGTTTTAATTTTTTAAATATTCTTCATACATTTGATAATATTTGCATTTAAGAAGTTTCATACAAAACACAAAAGCGTCAATATTTTTGAAACTATTAAGAATATTTAAAAAATCAAAACATATATACAAACCTAGTTCTAGGGCATAATTATAACAGACATAAAAATCATGGCTATAGGTTAAGGTTTAGAAGGTGGAAAACGTTTTCGCCGTTTGTATGCAAAGCGGTGAGTTCACAATCCTCTTAAATAAAAGAAACAAAACGTAACAATTTCAGCATAAATAGTTTAGTTAGCTTTTATACATAAAGGAGCTTAGTTTATAGCTTAAATATTTCATGACAAATAGGAGTATGATTTGATCTAATTTATATGCTTGAAGAAACGTTAATCAAGCTTGTAACGCGGTTATTTCCCCGTGTAAATAAGGTCTACATATATATATAAGGTATATAGTGATGTATTATTAACACATTAAACTGTGTCGTATGCATACTGACGGAGTTGAAATTAGTTCCATTTCAATCGAATGTTCACCGCATATCAAACTTTGAGAACTATGTAATTCGAGTTCACTTTATATAGATACCAACATATTCTAGTTATATACCATATCCTTATTTGCGATTTCGATGCATTGGCATTGGCATTTCAGCGATGAATGTTTGAACGAACTGTACAACTTTCATAATATCTTACTTGGCAATATTCACTTCGGTCATTTCTGTGAAACAGTTCCTTCAATTTCGAGTAAATAATACGAGTATCTCGTAGTGTTAGTTAGGTTAGAACTGTTTAATGACCAAGTTGAACACTTTACAGAATTAATCGAGAGACTAACGAAAACAAACTGGAACAAATTACCTTGCTACTCCGCGAAACCAGTGCCGCGCTCGTTCATAACAGCTGCGTCTGTGCGACACACGCACACACACACACACACACACCCATATATATATTTATTCATGCAAAAACCCATTGGTTACTATAGACTGTACTTAGATAATGTTGTTGATAATGTTGTTGTTGTATCCTAGCAAGGTCGCCATGTGATGTTGGGAGTTGGGATGCAAGTGAAGCCACTGAATGTCGAGTAAATACTGGTTTAATATTCTAAGAGCTTATATATATATCGGTTACATAATGGGAGATGTGTGAGTGTAGCAGGACTCACACTACATGCATTTCAAGAGCAATATAAATTGTGACATCCTAGTATTAAAAATAGTAGTCGTAATTGTGCAGTAACAAGTCTTAAAACGCTTTCTGTTATTTTTTAGGACCAATGTTATATTACAATTATATTTACTACAGTCAGCACCAACAAATAGAAACAGACCAGGTGGCCAATATTATAGAAACACGCATATTTTCTCAAAACAATAAAGATTTCTTAATAAAACGAATCACTCACGTATTTTTACGTCGAGAAATGCCCGACATGTGTAAGTGATCCGTTTTATTAATATGTCCGAGTCTCACGGTAGTTTTATGTTAAAACAATAAAATTTTTGCTCTAATGTTTGACTTTGTTCAGTCACGAGCGCCAATCAACCTTCCAAATATAAATATAAAATATAATACTGCCAACCTTCTAAATACCTGAAATTATAGAACCTTACGCAAGTTGAGTTTACATATTTTTGAATTTCTGAGAAATATCAGCTGTAAACTTACATGTGGGCGCTCGGAACCACAACTTTAAAGTGGATACTGACATCCAGTTCTTTTTGTTCAAAAGTCACGATCCAAGTAAAGCACCGAACGCACTTTCATTTAAGCTTACAGCATCTGTTTGAAAGGCCGGGACAAGCATGGCTGTCACGCGGCATTGTGACGAAATTGCGGTTTTTGTCCGGACAGGTGTGCCGCGTGTACGTGCGTCCGGCTAGGCCCGGAAACCTACGTCCCCCGGACAGCCATTTCCTTGTTTTTCAGTCCACTCTCGGTCCAAGATGAAAGAGTAAGCGGAATTTCAGGTTTAAGATGAAAAAATGTTGAGCAGTAACTTGTTACTGTATTTCGTATAATAAATATGACATCTGTATACTCACGGGGTTAAGGGGGGACCTAAAGGTGGGCAACGGATCAGCGATTCTTTTGGTTTCGCTGGTTCCCATATACGGCGTCGATTATTTCCCAAGCAGGTGACCCATGTGTTTTTTTAGCTCCCTAATTATTTAAAAATAGTGTAATATGGAAAACAATTTAGGTCTTGCTTACACCGCAAACGAAGTGTTAGTAAATCGTGCAAAATAGCGGCGTTAGGTTAAATAATTATTATCGTACTTCTTCACCTGCCCTCTACAATTCAACTATCATCACAACGATCACCACGTCACGTGTTTCACCTCTGTACGAGGCATCCAAAGGAGCTGTTCAATGCTGGACGCTCGAACAATCAGTCGTTCAGTAGACTACATGAACTAATTAACTAACACTGGGTTCGCGGAGTAGGTAAATTGTTTCAATTTGTGGAATTAATTGATTACTTCAAGATAAACAAGAAAATAAAACTACTTCGCAATACAAGGTTAGGTGGCATAGTTCATATTGATATCTTGGAGTCATTGTACCACTTCAAGAATTAAAACCGAAGGGTTTTTAACACAAAATGACTTATAAGAACCTTAATAGAACCTAGCTTGAGACTACAACCACGGCTGTTAACACGGTTACGACCTAGCTTAGAATAAACTGTAGTAAACCTCTAGTAAACTCTTATTTCTGAGGGCTAGGTATAAAATAGGCAGGGCGCTGTCCATTAGGTAATTGCATATTTTATTCGTTATTTTGATACTTAAGCATCTTATTCGTAAAAGTCTACCAACCACTGTTAAATAAAATATATTTAGCTCCTTTCATTCAAAAGTAAAGGTCACAATGATAGACACATTTACCTGAATGAAGGTTTACTGAGCGATTCTGTATTTAGGGAGCAAGACACGAAACGTAACGTTGCATTTGGCTAGTACAAAAAAACGTTTATAGCATTCCTTACAAGTAACAAGTGAAGCATTTCGCACAAGGATGGAAAAAGTGCATCGTATTTTAATGCACTATATTTGAATGAGGAACAAAATGGTTAATTGATCTCGTTCTACACAGCGCTAGAGAAATCTTACTAGTTATTCAAATAAAACATAGTTTTCCCTGTAATGGTCACGCCATCTGCATTTACTTTTGCCTTGAGTCCCGTATTATGACATTTATGACAAATGATACAAAACAACTTCGTAATAAGTACCTTTTTACCAGCATTAGTGTGATTTTATTTCTTCTCCCCTTATTTAATGGCTGTCGTAATATTTTTACAACCAGCCAGTGCGAGTTGACAGTTTGCCAAATAATAGCTGGCTGGACAGAAACAGAAAAAATATGTGACATTCAAGCTTTTTTTTATTATTTGACTGCAACACCGTGGTTAAACAAAATGTTAGAAATTACTTGTAGCAATCTACAAGGTACTTAAATAGTACTAAACTGACAAATGAAATGTTTGTTTAACAAGAAAGTCCTAGAAAGCATTGTTCGTTATTATTATGTTAAGGGTTTATTGAAATAACCGTATGACTCATGTATTTAAGTCGAGTTATAGTTAGATATGTTTTGGATATTTCTGAACCTCAGGTAGTTAATGTTAAAAATGAAGAAGATTGATTATAGTAATTAGGAAAATAGAAAACAGACAACGAAATGATCCTATAATGATTCCGTTGTTTCCTTTTGAGGTGCGGAACTCTAAAATATGGAAAATATGAGTCGGCCAGCTAGAGTTCCGTATCATCACATAATACAGATTGCTTCGGGACACCTCATCAAATCGTCGAAATAATCATGTTTATGTGTATCTGTAAGCTGTTGGTTCTCCGAAAATATATAAATAAATAAATTTGAACTCACAATTCAGGGCGTGTATAGTACCCGGCAGTAAATATTGCACATCGGCTAGTTTCGGATTTGTATTTACTCACCCGCGTGCGACAGAGACGACTCTATACGAAGCCGAACTAGCCGATGTGCAATACTTTCTGCCGGGTACTGTAGTTCAAGATCATTCTCAAGTAGGACCGCGTTCTGAAAACTGCATTTGATGTCTCATTCCTGTAGAAACGAAATATCAATTGTGATCTAGAGTATTATCCAATCGTGATTAGAATTCAATTGGAGGGTAACGTCAGCACACTGTCATTTCATAAATATAGGAATGATGCTTGACGCAAGTCTATGAAATGACAGCGCGCTGACGTTACTTTCCAATTGTATTCTAATCACGGTTTGATAATACAGTGCTGTACTTAAGAAGGATCTTAGGGTGTTAGTTTTAGGTTCCTGTTTGATACTAATCCTGTATAAAACCGGAATTTAAGTCGGTCCATAATTACCACCCTTAAAGTACTTCGTTTCTTAAATCTAATAAACAAAAGCATTCTTCCAACCCGCTCGGCCCTCAACTTTTACAAGTAGGTAAGTGGGTACCATAACACGGGTTTGTCCTCCGCCTTGCCAGGTATCACTGTCCCGGGAAAGGCTTTAAAGGATAAACACTGGGCTTTCCCCGGGCTCAGAATGATACGTCGTATTATGTTTTTCTCCATTAAGAGTTGCCGGAGTCCGTAGAGGCATTTCTGTCGTAAACATGAGTGATGGTCATTTTTGAATCCAAGGAAATGTGTCTTTATGGAAAAGAGGCCTTTGTTTCTGCTGTTTTCTTTTTTGTAGACATATAGTGATCATTGTAAAATTTTCAAATTGTTGTATTGTTTTGTTTAGCGCTGTGTAGTCGGGTGTTCACCAGGGCCCTTAGTGTAAGTTTTCTGTCAAAGAAAAAACGTTTCGAACGCGTTAGCGTTAACTTTTAAATTGTATGGAATCATTTTGTTGCAAACACGCGCCGCAAGAGGCGCTGTCTTTGCTTCCATAGTAATTGAGAAGTTAACTTTAACTGGTTCATTGAAATAAAACAATTTATACGGTTTATATCTATTTATGGTTTATTTATGGTTTATATCGGTTTATGTTTATTTATTTTTTCAAAATTGGGTAGTTTGTATTCTAAAATTTTTTGTCAGTCTGCCCGTGAACATGGGACCTGTAAAGGGCTCGAAACGTCGGGAATTAGATTCGTTACAATACACGCGATATAAACCGTATAAATTGTTTTATTTCAATGTCTACAAGTCGCGAAAACATAAGAAAATACTATTTAACGGGTTCGTTGTTTTTTAGTGACAAAAACTCACACTAGACGCTTTGAGCTCTCGTTGCGGTACCTATAGCTTCGCGAAGTAAGTCACGTTTTTAAAAGTGCCTATATAATCGATCAGTTCAGTTTAATTTCGATACCAGAGTACCTAGCACGAACTTTCTGGGTACGTGTTAACTCAGTGGGTCTCTCTGCTACTGCGGCCCTAACATGACAGCCCAGATTTAGTTTAACCCCTCCCTGTGTCTCTGTCTAACTAGTGTCATAAGAAAGGGACGCAGATAGAGATAAACTAAACTTGGCCAGTTATGTTAGGGCCACTGGGCTAGTTAGAACGAGACGTACTGAGTTTCGTAACGAGTTAACTCGTGTCTACAACATTTGTGCTAGGTGCACATAGCCAACTACCTCACTCTACATCGGTGTATTGATATTTAATAAGATAAGATAGATAAGATAAGAAAATAAATTCATAAAAACTTTAAATTTCATGAAAACATAGTAGGAGTATCATAGTGCTATGATACTCCTTTCATCCACTCAAAGGTTAACTGGAAGAGATCCCTTAAAGGGATAAGTTCGCCTTTGTACATCACTTTATCTCTTTTGTCATTTATGTTTTTTTTTTGTACAATAAAGAATTTACATACATACATACATACATACATTAATACAGAAACTTACTTACAATCTATTTCTATACTAACACATTTGCCTGAACTTGGAGATCCTGTGTTTCAGGCTAGAAGAGCTAACAAAAAACATTCAAAATCATATAACATGAGATAAGTTTGTATGAGATAGTTCGTTCGCCGGCACTGCTTCTTCTCTTAGGGTTTCCAATTTCAGCCATATTAAATAAATAAGTAAAAAACTAGAATGTATAAAAAAGTAATTTCACTTAGCAGAGCCTACAAAAATATCCTCGACCTCAAATTTATTGGATCGGATAGCAATACCATTTAGTAGTAATGAAATTCACCCTTCACTTTTTACTTTTATGATAGGGCTTATTTTAGTACAATACATATAGAAGTTCTAAAAAAATAGCTTGTCGCTTCAAAGCAAAAAGGAATGAGTTTTCAAAGTAACTTGGTACTTTTTTTCCTATTATAGACGAAAGTCAAGTAGCAAGTATGCTTCCAAGGATTTTTTCTTGACCACCGACGTCTTTACAAAAAAAATTCCTTTCTCCGAAATAGTTTATTAGCCTATTAGTAGGGGGGAGGGGTATTTGATTTGATTTATTTCTCAATTTAATTACATTATAAATTATATATCATGTCTAAAATGCACGCATTTATAACGAGATCGTCATTTGGGATATACTGTCGTAGCACGCTATATTACATCAGTTTTATCAGTTTTTATTCTCATGTTATAGTAATATGTATAAATTATAATAAAATTCAAGATTCAATAAATGTTTAACACGGCGACTTTAAAACAAGGCTTTAAATATTACTCGTTATTTGTTAAAGCTAAAATCTTGGCGTTTTGTCAATTTATTTCCCCTTTACTTTGTGTGGCTTCAGTAAACGTGAACGTAAACGTTACATTTGAACCTACGATACCTTCAATTCCGCATCTCAACCATAACCCGACTGTCAAACGAAATGACAGCTCGTGCGATTTGAGTAACGAAATAAGCTTGCAGCTATCTAAAATACTGCCAGTTTGTCAAAGCGTTGTCAGAAGCAAAGAGTCATATTTAATGGGTGAGGATTTTCATCGTTTTTGTTAAAATATTATTTTTAATGTTTTTTAAGTTTGAAATAACAGTTTAGTAGGATTAGGGTCCATCCATGGACAAAGGGTATACTATTACCAGGTCAGTTATTAGGTAAGCTATGATCAAACGAGGACGTGACTAGGTGATATTCAACGAACTACTAATTGTACAATCCCTAATTGCAAAATGATAATTTTCTTTGATACCAGCCGCTGGCTGACTCATTTTGATTATACTAGACGTACATTTTTATTAAATAATGTTTAAGTAGAAAGCTATTCGAATCCATTTTGTTTCAGTGTTACTTTACGGTCAAGGTTATCAGGGGGAAAATATTGCAGTGGATTTAAATTATCACAATAATTTTATGTCATAATATACTTTGAATTTTTTTTCATAATCCGCTGTCTTTTTCCTACCCTAGGTGGTAACCTCCCACGCTGAAGATGTAAACCCTCAAACAACCAGATTTTGCATTTTTGATTCTTGCTCCAGAAGTTAGACCTAGAAGTACCGATGGGCAATGGAAAAATTTCGTTCGGAAAAGAAAACAAAAATATTTGTTTTTCAGTAGTTTCCAATTTTTCCAATACTAAAAATCCGGTATGCTTAGAAATTAAGATAATATACCAAAATAAAATCTATATTTATTCTTCAACGATTAAAAATACTCATAAGTATACATTGGATGATGAAATCTGGAGATAATACTACTCTTGCCTTTATTAAATAGTTTTTGTTTTCAAGAAAAGATTATTTTATTTAATTTTTGTCTAAATTTTGCACTAATTTCCATTATTTTTCCATTTATTTGTTTTTCCGAAAAATAAACTAACTAATTTCAATGATTTGAAAATTTTCGAAGAATTACCCATCACTACCTAGAACAAATGGTTGCTTCATACCATAATCTTGTCAAAAGCCTTTGCTTTACGTGGTTTTTTTCTTTCATCAGGTGGAAGTCCTTTATCGTCGGTGACCGGCAAGGTGACCCCGGTGGCGGCGGTGGTCGGCGGGGATGCGGATTTGCCGTGCGACTCGCGACCGCCGATGCGAAACGACAGCTTGCTGCTTGTCGTGTGGTATCGGGATGACGATCCTGTTTACAGGTAGGCAGAATTTTTCTGACATGAAGTCTAGGACCTATACAACGAAATTGACAAGTGCTACAATTTGACATAATTGTAAAGTTTTTCATTAAAAACGTGACAAATATGTAATTTAACTTTTGTGGTTTAGGGAGCAGTTTTATTATAAGTATAGCCAATGTAAGGTAACCGTACCAGTGCTTGACACGGGTAGAGCATTGTTTTTACCAGTAGTTGACATCACTTTCCCTCGTTTTTACTCGTATGTTTCATATCTTATTGGCTCACTACCCAATAAGAAATGAAACATACGAGTAAAAACGATTAACAGTGATTAATGATTAATGACTCATGATTAAATCAATCGTCTTATAATTAAATGATATTTTATTTCAGTCTTCTCGCAGACTTACTGGACATAATAGACATTAGAAAATATTTGAATAGCTCTGTTGGTGACTAGTTGAGTTATTAAAGATGTTTATAGTTCACGTAAAAGCTCGTAATGAATTCGGTCACGTAAAAAGCATAAACATGGTAATAGCCGTCCAATTATTGGTACTATTAAAAGTATTTTCGACATCATGTTTTTACATTCGACTTATGGTATTCCCATTGAAAGTGTTAATACTACAGGAAAGCGCAACGATAGGTCATACCTGCGACTTTTCTGATAATCTGTCCGTTTTCCTACACGGTTAAAAAAAACTAACGCAATTCAATCAGCAAGCTACTTTTTAACATTAATCCCCGATTCAACATTTAACAGAGAACAATAACAGCTGTCCAAAGTTAACTAAACAGAAATTGCGGAGACGATCGCGATCGTTTAGCTTGTCAAAGTCCACAACGATACTTTGACTGTTTGACTGGTCGTTTACCTAACAAATCCCTAACTTCAGTTAACACAGTGAGAGGTCAGCCACTTGACATTTCAATCATGATCAATCAAGTTCTAAAGGAGCACTAAAACTTAAGTAACTTATTTCTTGTAATAACACAGGTTGAAGTTGAAGTTAGAACGTAAATACAGATTAAATCAGAATCAAAATTTGTTGCGAATGTAATTTTTATACGAATTTTGGCACAAAGGTTATGTTAAGGTTAGGTTTCCATATCGACCACTTATAAACTAGTATGTCACTGTAATACGTGGTCAAATAACTCACTCTGTGCATTTAAATACGAGGTTGTCTGTTAAAGTACGTACGGGTAGATACGCGGTTGAGAAAGTAAGAAGTTATTTCTGAAATAAAATGACACATAGAAAGAAAGCAAGGATACAGAGTATATGAGAGCAGAAGGATAGATGAAGGTAAAACGAAAAACAAGAGCTAGCTGCTACATTCGTGAATGCATCGCTAACGGGGACATTGACGAGGAATTGTCGAGTTGGGAGAAAAATAAAATTGACGTTAGCTGACGTCACTAATGGGAATTCCAATGAGCATTAACTTTTGATTGTAACAAAGGTGGACTCTGAACAAAAACTGCTTTTATAAAAGAGTGATCAACCTTTTCGCCAGTTCATCGTAGTTAGAAAGGATGCAATTTATTTAATACTAGCGCACGCGCGCTATGTCCGTCAAGGATACTAGCTTTCAATTAGTAAAAGAATTTTTGAAATCGGTTCAGTAGTTTCAGAGATTACCCCCTACATACAAACAAACTAACAAACAAACAAACAAAGTTTACCTCTGTATTATATTAGTGTAAAAAACAAACGTACGTTTCTGTAGACTTTTATTCGTCTGAGCTAACCTGCAATTTATGGGCAGTGGGCTATCGTAACCCTTTAATCTAGATTGGAATATTTAGATTTTCTGGTCAGAATAAAAAAAGCATTTCCTTGATAAGAATTTCCAGCAGATATACAAGGATCCTGAGAATAACAGTTCCACAATTTTAAAATCATACGCAAAAGCTAGTGTTCAAATAAGAAAAATAAATGAGAAGTAGAGTGTCTTATGGATTATGGTAAATAAACCCTTTTTATCTCTAAACAACAAAATATTTTAATAACTATTCATTTTGATGTTGCTGTTTATGAGATTGTTAAAGCAAATGAATTTTTGCAGCAACAATATAGAGAAGTAAACAAGGAGGTCAACAAAACTACTGCTAGTTGACATCAGTTTGAACTGTAGTTCTTTTGATACATATAAGTGGCTACATTTTATTATACTGAATTATACTAGTGTCTGTTAAGCTAATACGATAAGAAAACAAATCCTAATATAGTTCGTTACTTGAACAATTTCGACAACGGCCATTGCTTAGAAAAGCATTTTCTCTGTATAAATAAAGCTGTCTCCATACATATCTCTAAATTGTGCTTATTCTGACGGGTCGTAGAAAGAAACGTCGCCAAGTTGCGAGCCCTTTATTTCCTTACCCTAAATCATATGATGTAATATCCATCATGTCAAGAGTAGTACATGATATTTATCCCTTTTCGATTCGTATAATGAAGGCTATTTGAAATGAACGTGAAAATCGATATTAAGGTTTGACCGGGGCGGACTCGTTAGACTTGATATTATTTCAGTGACCCGGCTTTTTTGTACGAAAAAAAGCATTTGGCGACCTAAATTTGCTCGTGAAGCCATTGAAAAATGGTATGTTGACAATGTAATCTCAGTTGTACAACTAATATTGCGGGTTTGATTCTGAATGAGATCTACTTGTGTTTAGGTTATTTGTTAAGTGAAAAAATTTACATTTATACCAGGACAAACAATAGCTTAAGAAAATATTTACAAGTGGAATTGAATACGAATAAAAAAATATTTACAATAGGAACACGCTGACCAAATTTGTGCCGCTTGGTATGGACCCCAGAACTAATTTCTTGGCCTATGAAGGCCTCTGTCCGAGGGTCTCTACCGCGAATGGAACAAAATATATATTTCGCGATGAGTTTCAAGTACTTCCGTTGTTTGGTAAATTGGGCTTGCTTGCTAAGTATATTTCTTTACATAAAATTACCTTTTAAAACCGTGTTAAGAACTCAACTGACGTAGCAGAGGAAGATGTTTTTTTTCTACTTACAACGTTTAAATTGTCATAGACAAAAAAGTGAGCAATTTCCAAGCTTAACGTCCTGCCGGAATAGTAGTTGCTGTGCCGTGTATCCATTATTGAGTCGGAGGAAAGGACAGGAGGCAAATTGCCTGCAAGGTAATATTATGTACCACACCACTGCGCATCTAGTTTGCATATAAACCTTATACTTAGTCGTGTAGAAGCAAAGCAATTTGTAACGCACTTGCTTGTACTTCTTTTTCTACTTTTACAGGACTAGTGATGGGTAATTTTACGAAATTTTTCAAATCATGGTAATGTTTCAGTTTATTTTTGGAAAAATAAAAAAAAATTGAAAATAATGGAATATAATTGTTTCGTGTCAAATTTAGACAAAAATAAACAAAATCATATTTGATTACAATAAATATATTTATTCAAGACCAGAGTAGTATTTTCTTCTGATTTCATCATTTCCAATGCTTACTTAAGTAGGTATTTTTAATAGTTAAGGGATAAATGTAGATTTTATTTGGGTATAATGATCTTTATTTCTAAGCATAGTGGATTTTTAGGTCAGAAAAAATATTCGGAAAATATTGGAAAAAATTGTAAAAATAATTTTTTTCCGAACGAAATTTTCCCATTACCTATTGGTAAACAGGGTTCAAAATATAGTTTTTAAATAACGATAACTATTCAGATTCGTAAGGAAACACTAAAACAACTAAGAATACTCCTCAGTAATGTAATTAATTGCTTACAGCCAATTAAAGCGTTAATCCACCGTAACCAACTTCCATCAGACAATACAGCGCCGAGATTACACTCGTAATAAATAAATCTGCAATCCAATAAATTTTAATACACAGAACTGGATTTTATACTCGGCAACATAGCAACAAATCCTCATTAGACAGAGATTTATGGATCCAAGTTCAATGGTGCTGCGGTAGGCGTTTTAACGAGACACATGCATAATACTGAGCGTAAATCGCACACCCTGATAAACGCTTAGCGGAATTCGCTAGGCAGAATAGCTCGTGATTCAAAATTCCTAACAAATTTGCGTATAAACGTGTTTTAAGGGAGCAGTTTCGTTGCCTTATACGCGTATTAGAGCTCTGATTTAATTAAGCATTTGCTGTCGTATAAAATACGCTGACTGGCTTGATGGTTTGGTTCCTGCAAATTACTGTCACGTGTCGTTATTTAATGAATGTCCTTTGCAAATTGCGTCAGGCTTTACATTTAACCCTCTATTAAATTCTAGTTTTAGCACTCGATTTAGTGTGCGTAAATTTTTAGTTCGGTAGGTACAAACTAATTCAACTCTAATTTCATGTAGTCACTGCCGGCAACGCATATTTGCGTTTTAGATGCTTTAACTCAGTGTCGATGTCACCATTTTGCAGTTATTTGATCGCAAATGGACATTTGCAGCACCCGGCAAAAGTTCGAAAAACAATGCCGGCAGTGATTTCGTTAACTTCCTTCATGGCGGAATTTCCAAAAATCATTTTTTTTGTTTTCTACACCCCCTCAGGGATCCCCTAAATTTCATGTTTCTATTTTTAGCGCTTTAGGCTGCAAGGATGTTATTATGTTTAGATCTTATAGATAAGTGGTTGTGTTTAATGGTGGAGACTATGCAGTGCATCTTGTTTCGTGTAGAAGTAGATGAGGGTGGTTTTTTGCATAACAAATGTATATGCATTTTTATATGTATATATGTGTGTGTGTCGCATAAACGCAGCTACTTGACGCTGGTTTTTCTAAGTGTCAAGGTATTTAATACATTCCCATTTTGATATGGACCCCAGCAAGGTAACACCTGAATCTATTAATGATTTAGGTTTCTCTTGGTGTTGCTAATAGACAGTTCATAACGTATAAATTTAAATTATTTACTTGACTTTAAAGAAAACAAAAGTAAAAAGTCAAACGTTACCGCAGCAGCTTCACTTAAATAAACTTCAATGTTTTATCTAGCATTCCTAGACTTCTAAGTAATAAGCTCGTCAGGTTCATGCCTGCACTGCGAATGTCTTCAACACTATTGCATTTCCTGAAATAGAAACAAACAGGTTTGTAACCTAGAAAGTGTTATCGTATTCTGCCTCTTGGAATGTAATTGCGTAAGCCATATAGATATGGCAACATAGTTTCCTCTAGGGTGTAATGCTCACGTAAGCTTTGAATAAAGATATACCTATTATTATTATTTTTAACTTTTACAAAATTAATTTCTACTCCCGTTTGACAAGCAATTTGTTGAATGAAATATTTTTTTTAAGATTTTCATAGATGACACCGAGGGTAGTTTTCCTAAACAAAAATCAATAGTGTAATGACCGTTAAGACGAAAAACATTGAAAAATTCGCAGGGTATGGTAGCGGTGATGTGGCGAAACTGGAAAACGCAAGGCACATCAGCAATGTTGCAGGTTCGAGTCCTGCCATTACCTTAATTTTTTTTGTGTTGTAATTTAAAATTTAAGCAAATTTAACCCCACTGATTAGTTAATTACAGTTGCGATAACAAGCAAAACATAATATTTTGTGCATTGTTAATGATGTGCCGCTTCTAGAAATATTGCTCGAAAAGGACAATACATGTTCATGGTCATTTGAAATAATTCGAATGTTACAGTGCATTATAGGAAACCAACTGCAACAGGCAAAAATGTGGAATACTAGTATTTGTTCATGCTTGTGCTTAATAAAACACAAGTTGGTTATAGCCTCGAATTTTCTATATAGCAATATTTCGCAGAAATATTAAATCCTAACTTGAATATTAAGTAGAAGAAAATTTTCATTCAGTTTCTTAATACAGAATTTGCCGACATTCACCTCCCAGAAAACTGTTCGACGCAATCATTCTGTCCGCCATTTTGCAAGCACGAAATTGTCAAATCGAATGCAGGTTCCGCCATAGCTAATTCAATATCCAATTCCGCCCGTGAAACAACATAACCACCAAATTGACATTTCAGCGCTAGGCAGGTTCATAGAAAATGAAATTTGCTTGCAAAAAGCGAGCAGAAGGCTGCAAATGACGCGTGGTGAGGTCGGGAAGCGGGCGTCGTGTGTTTAATAAAATTTTGAATTCAAACGACACTTGGCTGTGAAATTTTCTAGCTTAAATTCGAAGCAAAATCTTTGTACTGTACTTGTACTGGAAGTTAAAGAACTTTAATTATTAATTGGGTACATTCTGCACATTTTTACATATATTTAATCGCTAAATGTTATGTTAATGTAGGAAGTAACAAGTTATTGCACTAACATAAAACACACTACACAAGTAAAATAAATGATTTATGTATTATTTATTATATCTTGTATTATATGCATGAATGTTAAATAATTTGTGTATTTAATTGCGTTGCACTACATACAATGCAACGATTACGGTTATGCCTAAAGGTTAACTGGTAGGGAATGCTTAAGGATTAAGTCCATATTTTGTAAATTTAGATGTATTTTGGAGCAAGAAAATTTAATAAGTAAAATAATATTAATCTTCAACTTCAAATTGTTGCTTCTCCTTCAATCTCATGAAAACACCTCATTCGTTATTCTCTCCGTTCAACTAATTTTCTCTAGCATCATATTTCAAATGCCTCTAGCTTTTCTTTGTCTCTTTGTTTTGTTAGCGTCTATGTCTCACATGCATATAGCAACCCTATGCTTCATTATAATATATTTATAATGCAGGTAAGTTCGTATAAATTTCTTCCTAACGCCAAACGCGGTTATTTCTGACCTAAAAATGACACTTTTGTTGTTAAAGGCTTGTCAGATGTTGCTATTCTGGAACTAATATCGAAAGTGCATCTAGAATGATCAATATTATAGCTATCTACGGTTTTAATACTATGAATCCAATACTGTGTAATATTGTGAATGTAAAAAATAGAAAAAGGAAGAATAAAAATGATCGGGCACTTTACGAAACGATAACTTCACTGCTATCGTTGAAAAAGAAAGTATATAAGGAAAGAGATAAAAGGGCAGAACGGGTGAAGTTATTAATATATCATCTAGATCTTCCCTTTCCTCTCCTAAGATATTGCTCTGGCCCTATTAGCCTGGTAATGATCAGATGAAGGACCTGGTCAATACCAGGCTTAAAAAAACTTGGAAGCTTGGAGAACACACCCAAAGGTCTCATTTCAGAAGAAGTACTACTTAACTTAAATACAAGTTTTTCTGTATACGAGTATTGGAGGTGGGAAACGAGCAAGCGGTTACGTGATCGTAAGGAATGTCAATAAAATCACAAGCGCGTTACCGGCGTTTAAGAACTGCATAGGCTCGTTTCTTGAAGGTCCCTAAAACACAACTAATGTTTTCTTGATCTATTAAGATGTTAAAACGTCTTGTCTTTAAAAACCATTTTCCAATTAGATATTAACTTTGTTTAACGTCATGAACTAAGAGTGCTTAAGTACTTTGTCAATTAAATCCAACAATCGTATACGAAGGCTGAATTTAAATAACATAGTAAGTCATTGTTTCACACCAGAAATTTTGAAATAAACTTTCTAACTCATTATAAATTCTAGGGTTCGCTGTACTCCACGATACGGAATTTGAAGTGCTATTTGCTTATTCAAGGTATTGTAAAGTTCTGAGGTAGATTTCTTATCGTCGGAACTATTTCACAAGATGATTTGGAAGACATTCTAATTTAAGAATCGTATCTCAACGTAATAGGACATCTTTCTTGAGATATAATTTTGAAGTTAAACAAGATTTACGCGTGTTTAACCTATATTCGAGGCGTCTTTAGGATCTTAAAGGGTACAATCGTTCTAACTGCTGTATTAACTTTGTCTTTTACGTGGGTTATAATCTTCCTCTTTCCCTTGAAGATTGTTTTTGGGAAACTAACTAATAAAATCATTTGCTATTTTGCGGAGCTCTTTATCAACAAATTTGAATAAATTACCTTGATGCTCCGCGTTCTTGGTTTCGCGGAGTAGCAAAGTAATTTGCTTCAATCTGTTTCACGAAACTGGCACAACATATTTAAATACATTAAAATTTTATAATGCTTATGATTATACTTCAAAAAAACTATGACAATTGAAAGTGTTATTGTTATTGAAACGCTCGTCCCCGGGCATATATTCAATTATCGGCTCCAATATCACCGAACAATGATATTTCGAATGACGTCGATGACAATGATGTTTTGGGTAATGTCGTGCTACTGGCTTGTCAGCTGAACAATGCTTCTCTCTAATTAACTAGTGTATAGCCTGTCCACTGGGAGATTGACTAGCCGAGTCAACATGAAATCAATGAGTGACATTAGTTACTGAATTCATCCGGCTATTTCTCCTAGTTTGTGTTACAGTTCGAAAATATCACTCGCTCAATATTACTTCAATCGATTAATACCTGCTCAGGTTCTGCATTTAGCTTAAATCGATGTGGACACTCAACTTAAGCGATGTGCGCTAATTTATTGACATTCCGCACAATGAAATTACAAGTTTATAAGCGTAACTTGTGTTAGCTTTGAAACTATTATTTAACTTTTACTGTTTTACTAATAATTTTACTTATTCGTGAATATTTCGATAAAAGTATATAACTATATTAAATGCCTATAGCTTTCGAAAAATCACACTTCTATCCAATTTCGTCTTTAATGGGTACTTTTGTGTGTCTTTTGAATTTATATTCAACATTACATTACATCTTATTAATGATGTGGTAATACAAAACCCTCTTTTAACGTGTTCAGCTTGTATTCGGCCGGTTTTATTCATAATATCTTTAAATGTTTACTCTGAGAATTTAACGACGATCTAGTATGGAGGTTTGATATATTAATTTAAAAGGCAGCGTTAATCCTGTTCTAAATTAAACATGGCGGTAGTAACATTTGATACACCTAGTATTCCATAGGTACTCGATAAAATAAGCCAAGTGCGACAACTTCGAAAACCTGGAACCAGAGCAATGAAAAGTTATTTCGAGGGAATTGCCGAGTAACATCGTTGCTTTACTATACATTTGTAACCGTGATTCTCGAGTTGAATTTTTAAAGTTCCCCTGTTCTAAGAAGTGAGAGATAAGTTTTATTGGCAGGTTGGTGCTGCACTGTTATTATCTAAGCGCATCAGCGTCGGACTCGACGTCGAAGCATCGTCCTGTCTCGCTCACTCGAGCTAGTGCGCTAGAGCAAGACAGGGTGCTGCCCCAGCGGCGAGCTCGTCGATATTGCGCTAAGAGAATCGCTCTCTTGTAACAGATGTTCATCGAATAGAAGTTCTTACTTGGTATCGTTCTGGTTTTACAAGTTCGTCGTTATGTAAGATTTTCATAGTCGTAACAGCTAGTGACAATTGTTTTTATGGAACGGTTGAATGTTGGATGAATATGTAGACACCACGGGTCGAATTTTATGGATGCCTATATCAATGTGCTAAATTTCAAAGGTCCGTTTTTTTTTACTTAGGTTTGAACTTTAAAAAGGCTGAGTAAAGTGAATATTTCTAACAAGCAGGGGAGAAAGTTTTGGTACCGAAGACTCTATTATGACGTTAATTTCTTTAAGAAAAAACTTCGTTCATTGCTTAAAAGTAGCTTAGGAGAATGTTATGGTCCCTATTGAAACATATGACTGATTTAGCGTTGAATTTTATTTGTTTATTATCACTATCATCGGATTTCCCTGACCGTTTTCAAGGATCGGGACATTGTTTTATTTATTGTTAATTTTAAGAATAGCACAACGTATTTAATAATTTTATGCTTTTATCCTAACCATTCGCGAATAAGTAGCATGAAACTTTAAAATCAATTAGGTTTCCGTTAAATTTTATTGGCTTTAAATCAGATTGAAGCTATTATAATCTCACCAAGTACTCAACGTCCAGTCGGATCCTAAGCACGTAGCATCATTGAATAATTTTTAAATAATATCAGACGTAACTGGCGGAGTTCTTTCAGTGGCATAACAACAAAACTATGTCACTATCTTATCGAAAGCATTTACAATAAGAATATCATGTCTGCTGCGATGGTTATGTAACACATACGACGGAAATTGCGTAACATACCAAAAACTGTTCGCGCGAAATGGGACCCACTCACGTCAACATAAAATATCTTACATGAGAATTTTTATTTGCTTTCCTATGCTCGCATGGCGGTATCTATGAATTGCGATGTTTAGTGCCTGGTAAATGTATATTATTTAATTTATGTTTTCTCAACGATTTAGGCGTTTAGACTACATAACTGGTCATACAATACTATGTGCTTTATTGAATACCACATTACAATTTCATACTGTTGGAACTAAAAATGCAACTGTCATAAATTAGGTTCAGTCAACAGTTAGGCTTGTATCAGAACCACCAAAACGTTCTCAAAAATAACTTAATAAGGGATTTTGAGTACAAATGTCATTCTGTCACAGTAATGAGCCAAAACAAGGTATATAAAAGGCCCAGGTGTTCAGAAGTAGCCGAACATTTTAGTACCTTATCGCAGTCAGTGATGTGACAAATTCGAGCAATTTTTATTTCATACGTTACTACGACAAAGTTATACGACAATGTTATAGTATATGTCTACCTACCTACTGATAACCACTTTCAGCAATGATGGGCACGATTACTACCTATGTTTAGACTACTTTAGACTCAGTATGAAGTTACAATTTTTTATATCCCATTCCAGGGCACATTATGCGAGTGGTAGGCCCTTGTACAAGGTCCGTCTGGTTAGTTACCACCATCTTGCTTGTTAATCCTTTCGCTAAGCAGCAGTGCTTGCACTGTTGTGTTCCGGCGTGGAAAACAAGACAGCCGGTGTAATTACTGGCACAAGAGTTATTCCATCTTAGCTCTAGGTTAGCAACGCATCTGCGATCTCCTTGGTGTTGCGGTTGTGTTTAAGCGGTGGTGATCACTTACCATCAGGTGACCTGCTTGTTTGCCTTCCTATTTTATAAAAAAGAAACATGCTTAGAAATAAATGCTCACAAATAAAAGTGGACTTAATTTGTTCTGTGTTTTTTTCTTCAGTTACACAAATACATTCTCTCAGCTAAAAATCTTACTAAACCTAAACAAACACGAAAATTTCCTAACCCATACTATGCACGTATTTACTTCCAAATATTTGGGCCTTGAAAAAATTTCGGGGCAGTCTCGATGCGCAATGCGGCACGAATATTGTGACAGAAGCCGCTGTAGCCCGGAATGGAGCGTTGAGTTTAGTTACAAGTTGAGCAATTTGAGTGGAGTGAGAAAATTTCCTTCTAGATATTAGAGCGTTCGTTACGGGTTTCAGTTGGCTCATTAAAATTGGTAAAGGAATGGAATGGAACTGCTAATGAAATGTTAGGTGGAACATAAATATGGGAATGTTCTAGAATTATTCGAGTTTGTAGACAAATGTAAGCTATTTTAAATGATTTTGTTTAAATACGTATATAGTGTTCAGAACCGTTTAAAAATTAGCCTAATATATAATCTTAGGTCTCAAATTATTAATCACAAAATCAACACAATTAAAAGCTACTTAAAACTAATAAATAAAATAACGTATTTTATTTCTTTAAACTCATTAAATCTGATTTCTGACAACATTTTACTAACTGCGTTAAATGGAATTATTGTGTTGATTATTTTTATTGTATAGCAACTTCGTAGCAAACAAAACAAAATTAATTTGTCATTCTGTTACTCATTGTAGTCTACAATTGAAATATATTTCGAATTTCTCAAATACTGTAACACTCTTTCAATTCCCATACTCCTGGAGTATCCGAAAACAGGTTACATGTTACAATAAGACCAAAGTATCTATCTATGTATACTGTACTATATAGCTTACGTATTTGATTCCCGAAATTGAAAGATTTAGTCCTGGATAGTAGTAAACACTTGAATATTTGATGATACTCCTGATACTATCAAATTAAGCTTATTAAGTATTACAAACCGTGTATTAAAATATAGTTTGCGTACAGCACAGCTATTAAATATGGAACAGCATTAATATTTAAGGGAATCAATGAAAATGACACGACAAGTAGTCGCTACTTGTGTCTTTTATTTACATACAAAAATCTGGTTAAAAATTAATACGTTTTAATATTTTATGGTTGAATCCAAGTAGAAACAAATAAATAAAAATTGAAAACAAGCAAAAAATATATCTAATCTACGTTGACGTTTATACAAATATTCGGGAGTGTTGAATGCATAATTTCAACACCCAAAACCACTATGAAGCCTACAAGGAATGTTTTATGTTAAAGTGACTATTAAAAACAGGTTACTGGAACAAATTACCTTGCTACTTCGCGAAACCAGTGCCGGGCTCGTGCAAAATAGCGGCGTCTGTGCGACACATATATGTTCATGCAAAAACCCACCCTCCTCCGCTTCCACACGAAACAACATATATCACACAGAGACTACACACCACCACCACTAAACACTAAAACTACACGATCGACGCGCGTTTCGCCTCTATACGAGGCATCATCAATATCAAACAGTACGACCGTTCGCTACTTGAACGAATGGCGTACTGACAAACTAAAACATTTTTCTTTAATCCCGCCTACCGCCAACATTTTTGCACTACTACCCTTATTATTTTTCTCAAAGCCAATCCTCAAAATTTAAAAATAAAACAAAAGTACCCCCGTATATTATCACAAACTACCCATGCCACATAATTTATCTCAATCTCAGCTACCCCCATTGTTAAAGACAGAACAGACAGAACTCTGCTCGTGCAGAGTTTTGCACGAGCCCGGCACTGGTTTCGCGGAGTAGCAAGGTAATTTGTTCCACTTTGTTGATATGGACCTCCGCAAAGTAACGCCTGAATCTACTAATTATTTAAAAACAGGTTATTAATTTCGGGCTCCAGAGCCCCGGCCCATTGATAAATACAATAGACAACTCGTGGATTTCAGCAGCAAAAGACTAGTCTCCACCCAAAATGGAATTGTAGCCGAAAACGAAAAAATGCTTCGGCTTTCGTCTTATTTTCGGCCGAAAAGGAAACTGATTTAGTAGACATTCAAAATTCACACCGAAGGTAGCCGAATGTCACCTAAGATTGCCGAGCTTACGAAGTAGGCCGAATGACGCGCGACAATTGACGAACGTTTGATTTTCGACTTGGCCGAAGCATCGTCTAGTTTCTGGCCGAAAACGAAAATATGGCCGAATCATGATTTTTTATCCGAAAATAGCCAAAAACAAAAACGAAGCTTCGGTCGGTCACTACAGAAGACATATTATTATCAGTCTATTTCATAGTAAATGTTTGTAGACTTCCAAATGCTATAAATATATATCACTGGCTGTTAATAAAACTAACCCCAAGGTTGTTTATTATCGGTACACATAAATGTACTGAAAACGAAAGGCCTCAGTGCTCCCTCTTGGCCAATGCATCCTTTCCGTAACGAGAAAACATCAAACTGAATTAGCGCTACCGTTATTTCGTAAATGTTTTGTTTACGGAACTTTGTGCACGGTCCGTTTAATTGTTATAACCTATACGGGTAAATAAAATAAAGCTGGAGTAGCTTCTTGCGATAAAAAATTCATTTGAGTAAACAAAACCGATGTGTTAGAACAATGTGCTGCGTGATTTTCGGCCACAGCAACAGATGCGGCTAATGCGTTTTAACTGTGTGATTTTGAAACTGTTACGGTTTACTGTTTTTTCAAATATAGTTTTTTCTAAATATACTATTTTAATACTTCTTAATTATGATACCATTTATGATACTTTCATCATCATATTTAAAAGCTAAGCCCTTGTCGGTGAAGTAACCGCCATTTCTCTTCCTTTGCCGAGGGCCTGACTATCGTACGACATGAAATTAACTTTCTCCTTTACTTGAGCACAGTTGGTACGTCTGAGTCTTTCTTTTCCTGTTTTCCCTTCATCTCTTCAATGACGTTATTTATGGAAACTTTCACGTCGTATCAAGTTGACTATCATTTTCCCTCTTCTGTTTTCAATGGTTATTTTAATCTTCAGTTCTTAGCAATTCCTCATCATTCTACTCCGTCCAGCTAATTCTCTCCATCCTCCTGCAACACCCAGCCTCAAACGCTTCCAGCCTCACCCTACCTCTTTAAGTTAATGTCCACGTTTCACCACACGAAACGATATTATGCTTCATTCAGAACTAATTATATTTCATATGAACGGACCCCATGGAACAACCCAGTTTAGACTTTCCGTAAATATTGTTCGCCTTGCCGGTAATCAGAGCGAAGCGCGATCGTCTTAACTAAATTAAAAGTAAGTCCCACACTTACACAAGACACCGAATGCTGAAACAGCTAACAAATCGTTATATAACATACAGGATCACGTTTTTAGACTCCAGCTCTGACATTTTCCACGTAACTTAATGAAGCAAGTTCGTGGCAGACCATGCAAATATTGGGACCGGCCCTTTGTGATCCTGTTTGACTTGCATTGACCCAACCTGTAGGTATGTCTGTATCTTCGTTAACATGGCAACTCGTGTAATTAAAATAGAACTTGAAGGGTTGTTTACTCCGCATGCTAATTGGGAAATAAAGGTTTAATCAAATGTAAGGCTTGGCTTAGGATTGTATTTTGGGCAACAAATAATACGAGTAATAAGGCGCTTCTAATATAAATGCTAAATGCTTTATTAATGTACATTAGTTACAAACTAATGTTTTTAACTTTTAATCGCAACATTTTCCTATGAATTTGTACAATTATCATAATCATGAGTTTTTATTAATACGTTATAATAAATTTAGAATTAAGAAAAGAAATAGTTTCATTCCAAATTTTATAGGCGTGTAGATTCTTTGACTCAAATCAGACGCGGTTTTTGAGTGTTATAGATTTTAAATTATTTTAAGATTTCAGTCTAGTCTTGTCTCCAAAATCTTTTATATGACATTGTCAGCCAGCACTATGTTTACTGCGTTTGTTTCTTCTTCGCCAAATATAATTCCGTTTTTATATAGCTACACAAAATAAAACGTGTAAACAAAACGCACTGGAAAATATACAAAAAAAGGTCTGCTGCAGCTATTTTCAATACAGTTGAGACTCGTTCAAAGTTCAAAGTGAATTTCTGCCGCAGTTCAGTCAACCGGATCTCGCTTACGTACATTTTGTAGCATGTAAGTAAATTTTATATGAGAGTTGGTTGTACGATTTCATTTTAAAAGTGAGAATATGAACGCTTTTAACGCGAATATTCACGCTGATGCCAACATGCTAATAAAAATGGTTTTATATTTTTAATTTCACTATGAATTCTCCTTGAATAACAGTCAAATGTCACAATGATTTTTCGTAGCAATTGCCGCAACATACATTTGTGATTTTTATAACACTGTACAAGTAACACTTATGACTTAATGGTAATTTTTTTTTTTAACGCAAATATCAATACTTGTAATTTTTAGTTCTAATCTTACATTGATTTACTAAAATGTGACACGTAATAAATTATTATAAATAAACAACTATGGAAACAAGCGACCCTAAGAACCACTGATCAATTACCAGCCTTCAGCTCCCACCAAGGGCATGCGTATCACTCACCCACCGTACGAGACGCTGTAGCTGTAGGAAGCTACTGCTTCACACCTCCATTCTGTAACTTGGATTAACTGGTCATAATCCAATCAAAGGTTAACAGAAAGATATCCCTTAAAGGAGTAAAGTTCGTCTTTAAACATCACTATCTTTTTGTCATGTATTTTTTTTGTACAATGAAGAGGTTATACGCACACATAATGTAACCGTCCCAGTCTTCGATAGCGATCCAATTAATATGAATAGTACGGGTAAACTCACACATATAACCATTCTGGTTGCCGTGTAGCAACTGTAACATCCTTGTGTTACTACACTAACAAATCTAGTCGCAGTTACCGCTTAATTTCTTCACAACGACAAGAAGTGAATTTCCGAAATATAAATAAGACGACCAGATAGCCTAGTGGTTAGTGACCCTGACCATGAAGCTTGAGGTACCGGGTTCGATTCCCGGGAGGGGCAAATGTTCATATGATGAATACGAATGTTTGTGCCCGAGTCGTGGATGTTATATGTATTTAAGTATATATTTATCTATATAATTATGTATATCCGTTGTCTAGTACCCATAACACAAGCAGCTTTAGTTGCTTACTTTGGGACTAGGTCAATTGGTGTTAATTGTCCCAAGATATTTATTTATTTATTTATTTATTTATTTAAATACTAAATTTTGGTGATAAAATCACAGACGGTCGTAAAGAGTATTAACGATTACTGATCTGCGGCCAGAATTTGGGTGCAGATTATTTCGTTACCGAAATTTCAGTCGCCATGACCAGATTTGGTTGTATGGGCAAGAGATAATGATGTCAACTACGGGTAAAAACATTGTCCTAAGGGTCTCAAGAACCAGTGGGTCATTTACCTAACATTATAATTTTAAAATTCCAACGCTCTCCCAACTATGGCATACTCCTAATTCATAAATTTATCTGCCATAAAACAGCAGATTGCGTGAGCTAAATTCTGAATATTTGGTACTGCAAATCCCTCGAAACATCCACAATTCAAGGATTTTTTTTGCAACCAAATAAATATTCACATAGCCTTGATTACGCAAGGGCTTACGGCAACGTGCAAATATAGCTCGAGATGCATATACAGGGTGGTTACACACCTGCGTTATTAAAGCTCTAAAGAGTAACCCTTTTATTCATAAAAGTTTACCAACGTATTTTGACTAATGTTTTGTTTCTTTCGTTTAAAACAGGAACTGAACATTGAACGTTTAAACAAAACGTTGGAATTGCCACAAAAAAAAAATAAAGAAGACACGTATTATGTTAACTAATGTAGGTTTACTGTCCGTTTTTGAATAAGACGTAATAATACAAATGTGACAAACTATTAATTGTTAAAACATAAGCCAGACTAACATTGGTAATCCCTGGCTCCAATTAATGCATACTTACTTTGTCAGTCTCAAGTTAAGTTTTTTGCCGGTATCTTATTATTAAAGGTTTTTCTCAACCGGTGGTAAACTTTCTGACATTCATAAACGCTTTCTGTATGCCATACCTAAATAAAGATATTTTAATTTTGAATAAAACTTAAAAGTGAAAGTACGTTTATTAATATCGAGATGAAACTAATTTTAACGGACAAAGTAGTAAATAATTAATTTCCGTCACATCAGAAAATGAGCAATAATTTCGAAATCGAAATTCAAATATGTTAGAATTATTTTTATTAAATAAATTATTATGATTTAGTATATCAGAACTCCTCTAGCTAACAATGAAGGTGTCTTTATTTTTTGACATAACGACTTGTCTCTGACATTGTTTTTGAAATGGTATCCTAAATCCATAATTGTCCAAGTTTACGATTCGACGTAAAGTGGGGCATGAAAGCCCCTTCCCACATTGTCAAATTGTAATTAACATCATAATGAACCGGGACGTATAAAACAATATGAGCTTAGAATTACTTGTGTAATATGAAAATGTATGGTTAATTGGGAGTTGGATATGACGTCAAAATTACTCCGCCACCGCCGTCGCGATGTGACAGCCACGTTCCGCGTAATTAAAACGTTGCGTACTTGTTTCAGGTATTTTCAAATGTATAAATAACGTGGCATAGTTAAATTACAATCACTGATATGTTGGTATGCGTAGAAAACTTGAAGTAACTTGTGTACATTCACATAGAAAGTAATATGGATTCACTCATGAAAATTAAAGTTGTCAGTAAGCACAATGTACTATTATACAAGTATTTTTTTTTAAGATCTTCTCCTATTAGAATTTGTAATTTCTGTGACAAATCAGTACTAGCTTCTGTTTCTGGTTTTATAAGTTGAGAGCATCTTCGGTTGCTCACAAGATACGACATCTTAAGTATGCATAATGTATAAGTTACTGTATTGCTCTAGATGTGTGAGTTGAATACATTTAGTGATTTGGAAAAATAAATCCTCAATACGTAACCAATAATACATAACAATATGAAGTATGGAAGTGTGGATTGAGGTTGTAGACTACACGTAATACTGCACCTGGAAACATAAAAATATTCCAAAAGTAATCGAAATGTAGGATGACCAAAGTATTAGAAACTAGTTAATCGTTTTTGACTATTTTTAAAAGTCACATTAGGTCAGCCAAAAACTATCACACTGTATTCCCATGAGAAAAGTTAACCATATTTCACTTTGTTCACAACGACACCAATATTCACTAATTATCACCCTGTATAATTAACAAAACGATACCAGACTTACTTTTTCAGTTGCAAAATATCATTACGCAGAATCAGCAATGGATTCGGTTTGTCGCTACGAATATCTAGAATTGTCGACCTGCAAACATTGCTTGGGACTGAACGTGACTGCTATTAAATTAGTTTTTGCTAGCAATATGAACTTGGCGGGTTACTGGGATTGTCCAAACGATAGTTGAGATTACTTTCGGAGTTTGAATCTTGGGCAAAAACAGATGAATTAGTTTGTCCTCGCAAGTTTACTAAATCTGATCCCCATAAATAGGATTGTATTAAAGTGATTAGTTGGCTTCTATGTATACACAACAATGTGTTTATAGGTATAGTTTAGTAATGTGACCATCTTTCACAATGTAAAACTACCTACATAATGTACATAAATACACACAGCATTTTATTTTGAACTATAGCCAAATAGAATACAGAATAAAGCATCATTTTATTTCCTTGGACAAATCTTAATTAATCATAATTTTGAAAAATGATGACCTACATTTTAATTAATTGATGGTTTCTGATTTTAAAGTTTAGGCGTTTTCTATTTCCTCACAAAAATGGACTATATTTCTTGTTTCATTGTATCCGAAATGTAGGCTAGGCTAGACTAGTTGAGCCTATTTATGATGAAACTATAGAAAAAATATAAAACTATGGAATACAACAAGGATTTAAAATATTGTAAGGATTTTAATTTGCAAATTTTTGAATGATTTTTATTTAATGTTATGAACTAAAATGTTATGTGTTGCGGGTGGTAGAACCTTGTGCAAGGTCCGTCCGGATGGCTACCACCATCTTCCTCGCTAATCCCACCGCTAAGCAGCAGTGCTTGCACTGTTGTGTTCCGGCATGGAGAGCAAGACGGCCGGTGTAATTACTGGCATAAGAGGTATTCCATCTTAGCCCTCTAGGTTGGCAACGCATCTGCAATCTTCTTGGTGTTGCGGGTAGGCGGTGGTGATCACTTACCATCAGGCGACTCACTTGATTGTTTGCCTTCCTATTTCATTAAAAAAAAAACTACATTTCAATTTGTTTTTCGTTAAATTAGGCATTACTCAAAAAAGGGTTCCCCATGTTATCATAAAATTATGTGATTAGCAGACTCCACATGCAATAGGACCGCCATTGACCCGAATATAATCGTTTTAGCACTGATTTATTATTACAAAATAGAAATATTTTAAACCGAATAAAAACAGTAAATATTCTACTGAGTCATTATTAATTTATAAGCCTTCAGTGACACTTATCTAAAAAAAGTGAAATATCTCTTGTAACATACCGGACTACTTCGGTGAGCAACGAGAGGGTGTGGGTTGGATGCGACGGCCCAGAGTGCACGAACAATCGAATTTGAATTAGTGGACGCCAGAATGTCCGTGACACAAAACTGTGATGTGGTCTAAGTAAAAAGGCAGTAGGTACAGTTTTAACACTTTATTTCATAAGCAGCATAATAACTACTTACAATTAATCATTACACTGATCAATATCCTTGATGGATGCACATTAACCTATGGTAACCGGTGAATAACCCGGATGTCCAAATGGACACGCGACTTACAAAGTAACTTAAAATTACCCTGTATTACCCGTTACTTGAAAGTAAATACAAGAGGGCATACTACCAGCTTTAACAGTCAATAAAACGTTCTATAAAACGATATCAGTCCCCTTGGGGTACATTAAATTACACAACGTCCCTTCTTAGGTATGGAACGTGGAAAGTTAATAAATAGTATGACTAACGGTAAGTAACCGTGTACGATATTAAGATTGCCTTCACGGTCAATCCTGCTTCAGTCCGTAAAGAAAAACCTGACACATCCTGCGAAGTGTGCAGTCCGCTCACGCTAAGCTAAGCTCCACTCTCAGCAAATCATCATCGTCATCAAAAGAAGAACAGTCGGGAATCAGCTCGAACTAGACGTCCGATCTTGACCTCCAAAGTTGTACCAGACCTTGACACATACACCGTGCCCCGATCCCGACATCCGAAGTTGTACCCGATCCTGACATCCGAAGTTGCATCAGATCCTGACACCCTGTGAACAATAGATATTCACAGTATCAGTAAAAGATACTACATTATAACAGAGCGCTCCTACCCGCGCGTCTTGACCGAAGTTAAGAAAATAATCATTACTTACCACATTAAGTGGGTAATATCAGTGGTACACACGCCTACGAATCTCCTCGCCGCATCCTCGCGCACCGGAGAGTACACGGAATGGACGGAAATGAACAGAAAACTGTAACAAAAGTAATAACAGAAATAAGAAAGAGTTACAACATAAGCAGTTTTTATCACCGGCCTTTACAGCCAATATAAAATTCACTTACCGCGTTAAACGCGAAGAAAAGAAACTAAGACACACTCCCAATCATCCTCTTTTAAGGATTAAAATACAGGCAGCGCCATCACGCCATCAGCTCAGGTTTTTTGTCCCGAGAGAAAGTAAAAATAATAGGACAGTCCAGTCGGTGTCCGGGAAAGAAAGAAGCTTCTCGATTGTAAAAAAAAACTATCGAAACTGCACATCATGTACGTTCCAACGCCTGCTTCACCCTAGGAACATTTTATAACTCGAGAAGATGAGAGTTGAAGAAATATTTTTATTTCTTCTTAACAAAGAAAGCATAACAAAAGTTACATGTCGTTTGCTGAAAATACGCTGAATCACTCCCTAATAATATCTGTTTTTAAAGAAAACAACTAAATTACAACAACAATCCGTCAGAATTTGTAAAACTTCCAGAACGGCTCGCGACGTTTCGTTTCTGCAGTAAGCAATCACGGTGCATCACGAAATTATGAATGTTGATATTAAAACTTTTTAAGAAACGTAGTGACAAACAGTCCATTAGGTAGAATAGAACCTGAAACCATATTTGTTACCCCTCGAGAAGACTGAAACAAGTAAAAATGGAAGAGAACTCGTTCGACAAACGGAGTGACGTTTGGGATTATCATCGAGAGTGAAACAAAACGCAACAACTGTCAAGCGCTTGCGCTTTGACCAAAACAAAGTAATTGCAGATGTGTTTTTATTGTTAATAAGTAAGTTTTTAAAGATGAAATGGCAAAGTAAATGGTGTAAACGAAAGTGGAAATTATGTATGAACAGCTGAGTATGTGATGTGCGGATGGAAACTGTTAAAATGTAAGTAATGTAACCCTAAAGTGTTACAGTATCGCCTCAGTTGGGAAAATAATTTTATTTTAGAATCTTAAATTCTAAAATAAAATTATTGTTAACTGTGAAGTACAATAGTCAAGGGAAAGCTTCGTCTTCGCCCGCAGGGGAAGACGCTGAAATCATAAATCAAGAATTAAGACCCTAGCAAACGCGTACGGACTTAATCCTCAAAATACTACAACTTAGCAACTACACGGCCACTGTCAAAAACAAATGATGCCACACGGTTTTCCCGTACATCTATTTAAGAATGACGGAAGAAATATGAATATATGGAAAGGCCTCCTTTGCCCGTAGGGAAGGAGTATGAAATCATTAGTCTGGGATTCAGTTGATAGACGATCCGTACCAACTCAATACCACACCAACTACAACAACTTATATAAGGTAAGACCAAGTCTTATTAAACTACCTGCTAAATAGGAAGGCAACGGAGCACGTGGATCACCTGGTAGAAAATGAACACACCCGCTCAACGACATCGACAAAACCAAGAGGATGCAGATGCGTCACCAAACCTTGAGGATTAGGATGGAATACCTCTGGTGCCAGTAATCACCCCGGCTGTCTTGCTCTCCCTACCGGAAAACAGCATTGCGTTGCGAGCTACTGCTTGACGGCTGGATTAACGAACAAGATGGTGGTAGCTATCCGGACGGACCACGCACCTGGCCCTACCACCGGCGTTAAAACTACCGTAGTAACATAAACCTACAATCTTGCTACTTCCTAACTTACGCTAAATGCATCGAGACTAGGTACTCGACTGATACCTAGGATTACTTAATCCTCCTACTCCTATTTTATTCTAGGTTTAACTTATCGATTGGATACTACTACTCCTATCTTACTTTAGGTTTACCTTATTGATCGGCCGATCGGTTATAATGCTAAGGAAAAAAAACTACACGAAAACTTGAAAACAATCTAGTGAATCCTAGAAATGGAATTATCTAACTATGGTCTATTTAAACTAATGGTGAAAGGAACTTTATAATGGATGCCTTAGAAATGGAATCCACTACAGCGAACTACACCGGTTCTTAAAGTAAACGGAACGTCTTCCTTACTACAAACTATTACTGTACAGAGCTAACGTTAAAGATTGGAGCTAAACCCAGTTTGTTTATTTCCAACTTTACGTAGCAAGAAATGAAAATGTAACGTAAGTTCCTATATCCGCGAATAAGACAACTAACTGATCCGGGGAAAAACCAACACGGCAGCTAGAAACTAATGCAGAATGTTGAGCTCAGTTTATTAGCAGGAACAAATAGAATGACCATAGGAACCCAACGAACCTAGGTCCTAATCAGTCGATGTGAGTCAGTCACAAACCGATAAGCTAGCAAGGACACGCTAGAAAATGAAGTTAAGCGAATATCAGCCTAACAAGGACAAGATAATCACACTGTAAGTGGAACATCCAACATCAAGCACAGTGTGAATAATAAATGAAAGTAGAAAAAGCATGTTACTATAAACAATGAGCATGTCATTATACAGGACATGTACTCTTAGAGCAACACAGAAAAAGTAACTCGTGGTTCACACGAGAAAATTCAGATAAGTAACCTTTAAGCAGGCGGTCCAGTTTCGCCAGGGCGAACTAAATCCTTTATATGGAAATCACCTAAATGCTTCCCATTCATGGATTTAAGAGTATAGACTAGAGGTTCTAGTTTTTTGAAAGCGTACTATTATTATTGCATTTATTGCAATCCGACGGTTCGCGGAATTGATCCGCTTTTACCTTAGCTAGTTCGTTACGCTTACAGTAAGACTTAAGCTGTTTAATGGAGGTTATGTCATAAAGAGCCAATTCCCTACAATATTCTGGTCGTATATTACGTATTAAAATATCCAACTTTTCGTCTTCAGGAACAGCTTTACTAAGATGTTGAAACATTCCTAGAACACTAGCAACAAAGCAAACAATAGTTTCGTTCTTCGCCTGAGTCCTAGTACGTATCTCATTCATAAGTTTGTGGTCAAGGTCAGGTATGTCAAAGTCATCCCGAAGAGCCTTCACCACCTCAGCATAAGAAGTCAATTCAGAGCGATTGGAGCGGAACCAAGACAGTGCCGGTCCATCGAAGATTTCAGGGAAGCCTCCGTAAACGACCTCTTCCGGAATTTTCCGCGCTACACGGAGTTCCTCAAGACGAGTAAGAAAAGTACGAGCACAGGAATCTCCCCTGTACTTCAAGTTAAGAGAATTAATGTTGAACATTTTTTCAGTCTTATAAATAATCGTTTTGGAAACCAATGGAGGGACAGCCTCAGATTGGTTGTCGCTACTAGCAGAAAGAGAGTCAGAGTCAGAGTCAGCAAGTGCTACAGGCTGCAAACGATCCTTCATTTCAGTTACCACTGCCTTCAGTAGTTGAACTTCAGCAGTATCTCCAGTCAACCTAGATAAACGGCATAGCAAATATCTGCAACGAGAAGCCAGACGATCAACCGCTGCTTCAGAAAGGTTCTCACCAACCTCCTTCTCAATATCTTCAGCCTTCCGCTGACATAAAGCAAGTTCCGTGGCAGAGTCACAAGTTTCTAAAGTTTCGAACTTCAGACTACCTCTACGAGCTAAGTCCGCAGTCTGCTTAAGAACCCTACTCAAACTATGTCGCCTAGACGCCGGATTAACGGTTAGTCTACGAATGGTAAGTTCATGCGTAATTTCATCTTTATGCAAGTGGCAGATCTTGCATCCCGCCTTTAGAAAGTCCATGGTATAAATTAACCTTGGTTTATACAAACACACCTAGATATATGTAAGTAAAATACAGTTAAAATACAGTCAGTGTATTTTGTAGTGAATGCTAGTTAGGCATTCAGTAGAGCTATAGCGTGAGCGTATAAAGTTTTGAATTTAAAAAAAAAAAAAAGTTAAATGCTAATTTACTATTCAGTACAGCATTAACCTAAGCGTAAAACGTCATTAGAGTAAAAGGAAGTTCAATGCTAAATTACCACTCAGCAGAGCAATAGCATGCGCGAAAAAAAATATTAAAATTCAAAGTTAAGAGCTAATTTACCACTCAGTTGAGCAGCAGGAAAAGCGTATAAAAGTATCAGTTTAAAGTTTAAAGCTAGTTACTACTCAGTAGTGCAGTAGCATGAACGAATAAAGTTTAAAATTCAAAGGTAATTTACCACTCAGTGGAGCAGTAACATAAAAAGTCAAAAGTTTAAAGTAATACTTAGAACACATCACTTTCTGAGCCACACGTTGGGTACGACACTGTAACATACCGGACTACTTCGGTGAGCAACGAGAGGGTGTGGGTTGGATGCGACGGCCCAGAGTGCACGAACAATCGAATTTGAATTAGTGGACGCCAGAATGTCCGTGACACAAAACTGTGATGTGGTCTAAGTAAAAAGGCAGTAGGTACAGTTTTAACACTTTATTTCATAAGCAGCATAATAACTACTTACAATTAATCATTACACTGATCAATATCCTTGATGGATGCACATTAACCTATGGTAACCGGTGAATAACCCGGATGTCCAAATGGACACGCGACTTACAAAGTAACTTAAAATTACCCTGTATTACCCGTTACTTGAAAGTAAATACAAGAGGGCATACTACCAGCTTTAACAGTCAATAAAACGTTCTATAAAACGATATCAGTCCCCTTGGGGTACATTAAATTACACAACGTCCCTTCTTAGGTATGGAACGTGGAAAGTTAATAAATAGTATGACTAACGGTAAGTAACCGTGTACGATATTAAGATTGCCTTCACGGTCAATCCTGCTTCAGTCCGTAAAGAAAAACCTGACACATCCTGCGAAGTGTGCAGTCCGCTCACGCTAAGCTAAGCTCCACTCTCAGCAAATCATCATCGTCATCAAAAGAAGAACAGTCGGGAATCAGCTCGAACTAGACGTCCGATCTTGACCTCCAAAGTTGTACCAGACCTTGACACATACACCGTGCCCCGATCCCGACATCCGAAGTTGTACCCGATCCTGACATCCGAAGTTGCATCAGATCCTGACACCCTGTGAACAATAGATATTCACAGTATCAGTAAAAGATACTACATTATAACAGAGCGCTCCTACCCGCGCGTCTTGACCGAAGTTAAGAAAATAATCATTACTTACCACATTAAGTGGGTAATATCAGTGGTACACACGCCTACGAATCTCCTCGCCGCATCCTCGCGCACCGGAGAGTACACGGAATGGACGGAAATGAACAGAAAACTGTAACAAAAGTAATAACAGAAATAAGAAAGAGTTACAACATAAGCAGTTTTTATCACCGGCCTTTACAGCCAATATAAAATTCACTTACCGCGTTAAACGCGAAGAAAAGAAACTAAGACACACTCCCAATCATCCTCTTTTAAGGATTAAAATACAGGCAGCGCCATCACGCCATCAGCTCAGGTTTTTTGTCCCGAGAGAAAGTAAAAATAATAGGACAGTCCAGTCGGTGTCCGGGAAAGAAAGAAGCTTCTCGATTGTAAAAAAAAACTATCGAAACTGCACATCATGTACGTTCCAACGCCTGCTTCACCCTAGGAACATTTTATAACTCGAGAAGATGAGAGTTGAAGAAATATTTTTATTTCTTCTTAACAAAGAAAGCATAACAAAAGTTACATGTCGTTTGCTGAAAATACGCTGAATCACTCCCTAATAATATCTGTTTTTAAAGAAAACAACTAAATTACAACAACAATCCGTCAGAATTTGTAAAACTTCCAGAACGGCTCGCGACGTTTCGTTTCTGCAGTAAGCAATCACGGTGCATCACGAAATTATGAATGTTGATATTAAAACTTTTTAAGAAACGTAGTGACAAACAGTCCATTAGGTAGAATAGAACCTGAAACCATATTTGTTACCCCTCGAGAAGACTGAAACAAGTAAAAATGGAAGAGAACTCGTTCGACAAACGGAGTGACGTTTGGGATTATCATCGAGAGTGAAACAAAACGCAACAACTGTCAAGCGCTTGCGCTTTGACCAAAACAAAGTAATTGCAGATGTGTTTTTATTGTTAATAAGTAAGTTTTTAAAGATGAAATGGCAAAGTAAATGGTGTAAACGAAAGTGGAAATTATGTATGAACAGCTGAGTATGTGATGTGCGGATGGAAACTGTTAAAATGTAAGTAATGTAACCCTAAAGTGTTACACTCTTATGAAAAAAAAAGCTTAATAACATAATAAAACCATTTTTTCTCATCGAGCTTCTAAACAAACTTCGCTCTCGCAAACCAAAAGCAGTAAAAAGCGTCAACTCATTAAATAATTTCGTGTTAATCCATGAAACTTGCCTTTTATGCACTCGCGGGCGAAACGGGTAATGAAAACCAATCTTTCCCTTTGCAAGACAGCCGGAAAGTAAATTTGCATTTGAATAGCAGCTCGAGACTTATGCGGAACTCATACCCGTCGAGTTATTGTGTAGCTCAAATCACTAATGTTGAGCTAATTTTGCCTCATACAATAATGCTTTTGGAACGAAAATATTTCATTGTAATAATATGATTGTATAAAGGTAACAATGCTACAGAGCAAGGATTCCTTTGTAGTCTTGCGAATTCAGAGTATTTTGTGAATTTTGATATTATTTGAACAATTCCTGATGATTCCAGTAATGCGTAGGTTGAACATCAGTATCATCCATCAGAAATTTATTTAACAAGTATAATGTCAAATTTTATTCCAGGAACGACTCTTTGTACGAGATAATAGTTCCATTCAGAATAAATAATAGATGATTATATTGATTTAATACTTGTTGTATATTTATTTCGGTTTTAATGTATATGTAACTAATTGTTGAAAATAGTTCTGATTGTCAGTCATAATTACACCTTACAATTTGACATAATATAATATTTTGTTTATTTTGCCGTTTTAGCCGTACCACACCTCGTGTAATTATCTTGTTTTAAAAATAGAACTTTTATTTTTGATTTACTTCGAGCTGGTATTTCATTAGAAGTTAATTTAAAATTATTAATTCGCTTATTTAGAACTAGCGGACGAGCGCGACTTCGTTCGCGTGAAATTAGTAGCCTATGTCTGTCAAGAATAGATAGCGGATCACTACAGGATCCCTGGCTCCAAATATTGTATACCTACTGAGTTAATTTTTTAAATATTTGATGCAAAAATAACATTGTTTTCATGATTTATTAAAAAAATTACACCTCATTGCGTTTCTTGCCGGTATTTTCTCATCAAAGGTTTTCCCGAACCGGTGGTAACTTTTATGACATTCATAAATGCTTCCTGTAAGCCTAATCGGAATAAAGATATTTACACTTTGACTTTAAACTACAAACTGGTAAAAAACCTACATGTGTCAAGCACTTTTTAACTTAATTTACTTAATTAAATGCTCGCTATATTAGTTTAGTAAATGTTAAAATATTCACTAAGACAGACTATCATTTTACTAAGCATACAAATGAAGCCGATGCGCATTTAACATTTCGAATAAGGCAGCAGAACTTATGCAATTCATTGTAATTGAATTAAAATATTTGATCATGCTGAGATGTGTCTGCAATTTTGTAAGATGCCGAACTTGGGTAGCAAAGGGGCTGTTTTGCATAATTGGGAGGGAGTTACGCTCTTTCTCTGAGTGATGAACACTCCAGTAAACTTTCTTACCGAGTTATAGCTTAGTACAGTCAAGTGCAAAAGTAAAGGTATATTCAAAGTTACAAAAATATGTATCAAACGCTCTTAGAGCGGAGTAATAAGGCCGCCCGGCGCCACAACATACAGGGTGTAATCGTTAAGTGTAGCCAGGCGATCATTCTGTAAATATAACAGATATCAGAAAACTTTAAACTGATATCAAAAGTACGTTACCCAATGAGTAAAATCACATTTATACCTTTCTTTGAATAAAAGCAGTAATATTTTAAAATATTAAGTTAAAACACTCCCATTCATTTAGTATGACGTTCTTTGAGGCTGTAAGTAGGGGCTTACAGCTTCAAAGAACGTCGTGAGATAAAACTGCTTAAACTGCTAATTGTAATAAAACAATTCATGAATTATTGGATAATGGTAAAGTGTCTAGGCTTTATAAACTAGTTTTTCAACGAACGGCGCACTAAATGTGTTGGGACGGTTTGAAGTTAATATCTGGGATATTTCGGTTTTTATTTTAAAAAAGTTATTAATTTTACTCATTGGGTACTTTCGATATCAGTTTGAACTTTTCTGATATTTGTTATATTTTACAGAATAATCGCTTGGCTACACTTAACTATTACATCCTGTATATAGAGGAACAGGGTGGTAGGTAGTTATAGATCAAACAAAAGTTCCAGTATAATCCATATCGGTCCAGTATAATATTGATACAGTTTTAAATTTGAACTGGAACTTGGGTTCGGCCTGTAAATTAAAGTTCAGGAAAACAGCGATCCACGTGTAACAACATCAAGTCAATAACGGAAATTGTTGAGAGTTATTCGCTATTTGTCGCTAAGAGAAATGTAATTGTAAGGCTTTCAAGGTGTTTCTATATTTATTGCCCAAACTTTTTTTGGATGGTAGGGCTTGTTTTTCTCTTTCCTTTTTTTATTATTTATGCAAACGGGTTTTTGTTTCCATAAATAATGTAAACTATTCCAAAATTTAATTTTAGCAATGAACAAGTCAGACGGTTAAATATAGTTTTATGTACTTTGTGCAAAAACGCCACGAAAATATTATAATGTGTGTCACCTACAATCACCTATTGACTAGCTTTCATTTAATACCCATATCGTTGGAAAATGTAGCCCCCCCTCCCCCCACGCTTGAAGAAACTCATTAAAACCGACTCTACGTTTTTCCTCAACGAATCCAAATGTTCCGGGCAGATTATCTCAAACTTATCTACAGCAAAACTCAGCGCTCCAACGTTCACATTCAACGCAACTATGCCGTAGGACAACCCCTTAAAACTATTCCACAACAACCGATTAAGTTCCTTCACGAGTAATCTCAATCATCAACAAATCTATTCACATACCGTTCAGCCACAAAGGCTCCGGCCCGAATTGATCATAGCTAAACTGAATGCTCCCGTATTGTGGTCGGGCCTAAGCTAATCTACATTGCAGTTTACAACGCACGCACCTCTATTGATCTGGTTGGCTACTGTTCATAATAGGGGATAGAGAATGGAACGGTGTCACAGAATAAATAATAAGTATAAGTACAGAAGTTTCACTTCTAACAAAAACGACGTTTAGTTCAGGTATAAGAAGCATTCTAATGTATACGTGTATCGTATAGTTCATCTTTATTCACACGTGCGTCAACTCCATTGTGTTGGCACTATGGAACGCAATACCGTAGGGTAACTTCAATCCCGGTATTTGCGGGACTGAACATTTACAATTCTGCGGGATCCGCAATATCTTACCGCTTTCGTCGGTACGAGCAGAGTGACATGTATAAACTGCGTTCCTTTTCTATCCCGCAAATCTCGCGGGATCCTGGTCAGTTTAGGAGCGAGATTAGTCCCGCATATTTTGTGCGGGATCCCGGTATTTCGGTATCCCGGTATTGCATTCCCTAGTAGGCGCTAGTGAAGAGGTGTTCCGAACATTTGCGGGTAGGACCTTGTGCAAGGTTCGTCCGGATTGCTACCACCATCTTGCTCGCTAATCCTGCCGCTAAGCAGCAGTGCTTGCGCTGTCGTGATCCAGCGTGGAGGGCAAGACAGCCGGTGCAATTAACGACACACCGAGGTTAATTTTTACTCTTGACTGAACCATTTGCAAGCCGATTTTTCTATATATTTTTTACAACCAATGCTATTAAAAATACTAAGAACATAATATTTATAATTAGAGTTTAATTAATACCTTCGTCAAAGAAAATAATACGCTGCTACGTTACACCATAATTATTGGTCAATGTCAAGCACGAATTTACGTATTTAGCACCTTTAAATAAATACCATGGATTAAATGAATATAAAATGTATGTAAAGAAATAAACTTTAATTACGTTTTCTGTACTAATATTTTTATAAAACGGTTTAATAACCTACGTAGATTCAAATAATTTATTGGTCCCGTCATGAGTCTCTCTTACTCTTGCTTTTTTATAATTTCATCCAATCATTGAACAACTACCTATGCATATTTTTTTTATTTTTTGGTTGGTAAATTTGACTTTATCATCTCTTTGTTAAGAAATTGAAATATTCCACAAATAGAATTGGGTGTTGTTTCTTAAATACGCGTATTAAATGCAAGTAACCTAGAGTTCTGATAGAAAAAGGAATTTTTCATACATTCCAGAGGCCCTTACATGACCGCCTAAGTTTACTTCATCTCTATTTGCATCCCTTTCTTATGAAAATAGTTAGACAGAGACGCAGGGAGTGTGTAATTAAGCCTAAGCGGTCTTCTTAGAGCCGCACTTTTCGCATCTTGCTCGCTAAACCTGCCGCTAAGCACCAGTGCTTGCACTGGTGTGTTGCGACGTGGAGAGCAAGGCACATCTTAGACCTCTGGGTTGGCAACGCATTAGTAATCTCCTTGGTATTGCGGGTGTTAATGAGCGGTGGTGATCACTTACCATCAGGTGACCCACTTGCTTGTTTTCCTTCCTATTAAATAAAAAAGTATGTACAAAAAGTTAAGCTAAAATTTTGTTTAGTAATATAATTTATAGTTATTCAAGCAACGTACAGTCAGCGACAAATATACCAGAGCGGGCAAGGTGGTCAAAAATATCTAAACACGCCCGAGCGTATTTGACAATAGAGTCGAGTTAAGATATTTTTGACACCTTGCCCGCTCTGGTATATTTGACGCTGACTGTACATCACTATTAATCTGTAACCGTGACACGCGATCAGAAAAATTCAGAGTAAATTAGCTGGTTGGTCGACAAAATAAATTGATAATGTGTAACCGCTTTGTATCGAGTCGGAATTGGGTTTCGGACCAAGATCTTATCGCGATGTGGGAAATGAACATGCTTTGCTTTTTGTTAAATTTATTTTGAATTGTGTAATTTTGTTAAACCATTTTGTTTCAACAATACCTATCAATTTGATTTTAAGTATTATTGCTGGGTTGAAGACATTCTAGGTATTTTGATTGATATCTAGGATCTATTAGTGCCTCTGCTAAGTATCGCGGGTGCATGGAGCAGGTGCACGCCTATCAAACAATAGAATAAGGCCACACCCGCACCCAAGTGAGTTAGCGGACGCTCTCATACTATTTTTCTATAGGCGTGCGTACACCCGCTCCGTGCACCCACTTCGAGCGCCCGCGCTACTTAGCAGAGGCCCTAATGCTATATGGTAGTTCCAAATTGGGAAGGAATATTTTTAGGGTTGAATACTAATGAAAATGCTAGTTCTGTTCCAAGCATTTTTTGAGCTGTCTAGCTCTCCATGCCGATATATAACAGGGCAAGCACTGCTGATTAGCGACTGGATTAGCAAGCAAGAAGGTGGAAATTAGATTAGATTCAGGTCGGAAAAAAAAACAGTTAAACAAGACTAAACTGTGTAATAAACTACAGAAATAGACTTTAAATCAAATACAAGCTAAGTAAATTCAAAACAAACACTAATATGCTGTGCCAACAATTAAACGTGTCGGTCAATATTAAATAATGATTGGCCCAAAATTTGATTGGAACGCATTTGCTTCCAAAATAGTTCGGTAACTACGAATAACGCTATACTTTGATAGCTTCAGTAAAACTTTAACTGCATAAATACAATACATCACAGCTGCAGCCAATCAAATAGTTTTCCATGAATGAACACTTTAGCTCAACAGTTGCTGCTAAACGATAAACTTCAGCATTCGCTCTCTCTCGCAAAAATCTAGATCGTCCATTGTTCAAATCCATCTAACAATAGGATGAAACTCCGCGCGTGCAATTTCATGCAAGTGATACAGGCACGTTAGTTGTGACTTCAACTTCACGCTTGTGAATTGATGGTATTGTATAGCACTGCGTTCTTTGCACATTCTTAATTAATGTTTATATCTCGTTTACAAGTCTAGTGTTAATTGCATACGTGAGCTTTTAGCTCTCTGCGGGATAACTGAATGCATATTGCTGCTATAAATTGGCTCGGGATGCAGAATTTGACTGTGGTTAATTGTCCAGACATGACTTAAATGTATATGCACCTGCTGTTTCCTAAGTAAATACGCCGAGCTGACTGAAGCAAAAGCTAATGCAGGTAAACATTAAATTTTCATTCTGTTTCGTCAGCTGTACTGCCAGGTAATTTATGATTTGCTATTATTTGTTCAAACATTATGTTGATGAAAATGGTGCTAAAGTTTCCACGGTTAATCTAAGTCATTATGTTCTAAACCGGCATTGAATAAAAGAAAGAAATAAAGAAATGCTTATGCTTGTTTAGCTCAAAATAAAGACGCAAAAGAAAATAAACTATGCTAGCGCTGAATGGAACCACCACTTAGCATTATGCTGCGGCAAGCAGCAGCATAATCGGCACTGCTGGTTAAGGTTTGATTTGTCAAAGTACACATTAACAATAATGAAGTGCATTCGTTGGTACTTATCCTGACCCTTTCGATTGACACGCAAAGTATTGCATTGACACCTAGTTATTGCAGGGTTGGCACCACCATTGCGATAAAATAATAACTAATGTACCCATAATTGGGGGTACCAACAATTGAAATGTTTACCCCAGAACCCTGTATTGTACATTTATTCACAAATCTTGTTGCAAAATCTAAAGGTTTAATTAATAAACCAGATATTTAAAATACAGCGTTTGCACATCTGACCTAGAAATGTAATATTCGTATACACATACACCTACTAAATCATCAACGTATTCTTCGCTTCTACATTTCGCGGCATATGTTATGCCCTAAAACGTATCAATCTCTTCACAAGTCCAATAAACCCAGACATTTCATCTCAGGTACTATCTCAAACTTTAATAGCCCTTTTTCCTCAGCTATGACACCAGAGCGCCGGACGATACCGGCCACTGGATGGAAGACCCGTTCAAAGACCGAGCGCGATGGAGCAGCCTGCAGTCAGCTTTGCACATCCAGAACGTTCAAGCCAGAGATCGAGCCACGTACCGCTGCAGGGTTGACTACCAAGTCTCGCCTACGAGAAATTTCAGGGTTGCCCTTGATGTTGTGGGTGAGTCCAATATTTTAAGACGGTTTTAAAAACTTCTCTTGTATACAAAAAGGCCATTTACAACACCTTAAGACTACCTAGGCGAAGACGTACCCCTGGTTTAATTATCTTAGGGCCTGGTTTGGAATGAGCTCCAAATTCTTTTTCTGATCAGCAGTCTTTAATAGCACATAGCTTTAATGATGGCCAGCCTCCGATAAAAGAGGAACTTGAATAAAAAAAAGACATGGAGCTAGTTTTCACACGCAAATTGCATTGACATTGGGGAGCTTGATAGATCGATCGAACACATCATACCTCGGCAGCTCGCAATTCCATGTTACTCGCATGCGGGAACTTGCTTCATGAAAATTGCCCTCAATTATTATTATAGCTCACGTCAAGTTTGTAAAACCCCCTATTCATAATAAGTGACATCACGATTCCCCTAGCTGGCATTAGCATTTCATTAGGAAAGTTACTGAGAAACATTCTGCAGCGGATTTAAACATTCTGGTCCAGCTATAAACCATTCTAGTTAGTGTATTTTAAGTTACTTCTAATGTCATATCGATTCGAAACTTTGGAAAAGTATTTCATTCGGATGACAGTGCAATAATTTAATATCATCAAGCAGATCTGATGATGAAGCTAGGTGATAGACTACTAGTAAACCCCTCAAGGTCGAGCACATTTTTGATGCTACGGGCTCTTTTCAACTGGACCTACCCTGCTTAGTCTTACGCTATAAGACGACTTATATTACTTACTCTGATAGCAGCCTGATAATCAATGACGTACAAGTTAAAATTCTTGGTGGAGATTGACTGGTGAGGCGGAAAAATTTACTTCTTACGTTTTTGCATTTTTTTTATCCGACTACGGTAAAGCCAAAAGAAAGGGTTATGTTTGTATGAAAGCTAAAAGTAAATATTACTTGAGTTCTTAAAAGGTTAAGCTGAAAAATATATCACAGGCGAGTTTATGCATAATGAAGACTTATCAACATTTACGGCCGTGAAAGTGTATGTATGTAAATTATTTATTGTATAAAAAAAATAAGTCGCTAGAGATGCAGTGATATACAATAGGAAGGCGAACTTAACCTTCTAGAGAACTTTCAAACGTTATGAAGTAGATTGAAATTCATAGACACAAATAGTAAATATAACATATGTCTAATTTAGTCTACCCATCATACGATGTCCTAGCGGAATTTATTACCCTTGCTATTCCATTTGTAATCAATCAAAATTAAGCTGATAGTGAACCACATTGGCGTCAATAGTACATCATGTTACATGATCATTGAATCAACATTGAAACGTTACCAAATACCTACTTGTGTAGTGATAAATAATGAACACCAGCCACCTGAACATTGCGTTGTTGCTTTGATGTATGAACACGTAATGTACCAAACGAATAAACGATTCTGGAAAATAAATTTAAATGTCGTAAGTTTTTGAACCGTGTAATGTAATAATAATAGAATAAATATTAGTTAGACAAACAAATTGCTAATTCAAAACATAAAACTTAAAGAATGATACACCTATAGCAAAGTTATTAGCAATAATTGAAATAGCACAAGCATTATTAAGCTTTTGCTATTTACAGATAAATGGTTATCCAAAAGAACACAATGGTGGCATTTAACAAATAAAATTATTGAAATTTTAACAATTATAAAAGTAAAGTTTTTACAATGGGTTATTTCAAAGAGTTAATTTTACAGAATTTTCCATGGTCTTGACGGAAAATTAATAATATCGAATATATTAAAATATCGAAAGGTATTTTTACTGGGACCGTAAACTTTTTGTTTTATTTTTTTGAAGGATCGTATGGAACCTATTAGGTTAATTTAGGTTTGTTTTATAAAATCCTAAAAATTTATTGCTTCATAAATACCTTTTCACATTTTAGATAGATAATTAAATATGTAGGTAGTACTTGCGTACTTGTGGACTTCTCACAGTGAAACAAATTAAACCAGACAACTACTCGTCGATATGTTAGAAGTTTAAAAAAAATAGAGCTTTATAGTCGTTAATTTAAATAGCCGCGTTAAGATGGATCTTTTTTTTAAATACCGAGTAATGTACCAACAAGGTCAAAGTCAAAATATCTCTATTCAGTCAAATTAGGCTTAGAAGTACTAAGAAATGCCAAAGAATTTGTTATTGCTTCGAAAAAAACTTTAAATGAGAAAAAAGGAACTCAACGAGGTATCGTTTAAAGAGAAAACAAAGTAACATTGAAATAATCACTCAAATGTAACTCTTTGATAAGGAAAATGTTTCGAAAACTCTTTATTTTGAGTTATTTTGTTTTGCGAATGTGATACGGTGCCGGCCTTGAGATTAGCTAGGGCTGCGTACTGCGGCCGTACACGTGTTTATTATTTATTCATCTAGAAACGTGATAACCCTAATGTAGCCTCTGTACTAATTCAATACAGTCTTGTGAATATTACAGTGCATTACCTAATCAGGTTTCATTAGATACATGTACTATGTAGTTTGGTAACTATTTTGGGTAACAAGGTGTTGAAAAAAGCGGTGGTGTAATATTAAAGCAAAACCAAATTCTGGAAATTATTTATTAACTTACTATTGTTGACTGAATAATTATTCAAAAAATTCTTAGTTAATTTTTTTAAATGTGCCCGTAACTGCCTTATTTTTATTAAATTTGCAAATTATGTCACAAAAAGGTTTACTTAACGATTTTGTTAACTGTTTTTGCATCTGCTGACCTTAGAAGTTGCTCAACAAAAGTAAATCCCCAAGGGAGTATCATCAGAAATCTCTCAGCTCCTAAATCTCCTTAAGTATCAGACAACAGGCACGATAAAAAAGACTTCTTGATGCAATAAAACTAATCTAAGCCACTAAAAAAAACTCTAACAAAAACTCGTCCTATCGCAACATTGATCTCGAAAAAGCCAAGGTGAAACTTTATATTCTCACCTAATCTCGCGCTGGTATCTGCTCTCCCCTTTTTGTGTTTTAATAAAATAATTCACCCCGAAACAGTGGGGTAACAAAAGCTATGAAAAGTCGTCGTCGTACCGTCGGGCAATCTCGATAAAACTCGTGCGATCGTAAACTTGACCCTCCCTTATCCGGGCGGAATCAGCACGAAAACTTTAAGGAACGCTCGTACACGCCGAGGGATGATTTACGTTCGGTCGCGTTTTCTGACAGTAAAAATGTGGGTCAGTTACCAAATTAAAATTTTACTGATCCCGGATCTGTTGGGTAGTTGGAAAACTATGATCGGATCGGCCTTTACGACGGCTGGAGCAACTAGTGTCTCTCGCAGTAAATTGTTATCCCTACTAATAAATTCTGACCGTATAATTCTTAGTGCACATCATAATAATATTATATTATAAATATCCCATCGTAAAACTATCTTTTACCCACGGCTTTGCCTGCATGACCTTTTTTCAAGATAAAATGTAGCTTATCTATTAAGTCAGGGTATAAGCTATCTCTATTCCAAGTTTCATCCAAATCCGTCTAGCTGTTTTAGTGTAAATGGGTAATAAAAATAACAAGCCACACACAACCTTTGCATTTATAACAATAGTGTGATTCTGTATTTATTGTATTTAATATTATCAATAGCTTATTACTTTCTTCTTTCCCATCATTTGCTGTCATTTATTTCTAAAGCTAAATAACGGACAATGGCTTACTGGTTCATCAGGGAACCTATTTATAACACGCACATTTGATTCCCTCACATGAGATCATTATTGAAGTTCACACGTACGTACAACCAAACTAAACAGAATATATTATATTTTTACTAGTGGAATAAATTGCATAATAATGAATTTAAACAATTTTAGCCAAAAACGTCACCAGGCAGCAAATTTTGGGTGCCGAAGCCATCAAAATGACGTCATTTCGTTATGGATATTTTTTTGCATTGATTTCCAACTGTGGCGTTGCAATCCCTGGGGTCTTAATCTGTCAAAGAGACCATCCATGATAGTTTTGTCGTAAAATAACATTATCTACCTGCTTTTGCGGGTGGTAGGCCCTTGTGCAATGTCCGTCCGGATCACTACCACCATCTTGCTCACTAATCCTGCCGCTAAGCAGCTGTATTTACACTGTTGTGTTCCGGTGTGGAGAGCAAGACAGCTGGTGCAATTAATAGCACAAGAGCTCATCTTACAGAGAGTTCTCTTAAGGTGCTGGTAACGCATCTGCAATCCCTTTGGTGTTGCGGGTGTTTATGAGCGGTGGTGATCACTTACCATCAGGTGAGCCACTTGCTTGTTTGCCCTCCTACGTTGGTTAAAATGGAACAAAATCAAAAAATATGCTAATGATTAAGCCTTTGTAAATGTACGAAACGCTTCTACGATAAAAGCGCGCTCTCTGCACATCACTGCTGAACAACAACAACACTATAATGTTTCACACTAGCAAACAAAAGTACAAAATAAACACAAGCAAATTAAGTTACCGAACATTAAGTTAGTATCCGATTTCATATCAGTTCATGCGTAGATGTACATATAATATGTCGGGTCATATTAAATCAGGAAGCTTTGTCCACCAAAGGACAGTGTACATTAATAACATAGCCAATTACGTAATACTATATGATATCCGCTTACGTCGCCCTCACTCAGAAATACATTATATTTCACAGGACCCCATTTCCGTTGACATGGCACCTACATACAAGTTAAATGATTTGGTGGGATACAGAATATTTAGGATTGCTCTGTTTAAAATCGACGGTGAAATGTTTATTTCAATGATATTTTAATACATGGATGTACAGTGTGATACTAAATGACAGCAGAAAAACGGCCCGACATGAGAATACAGGTTGACGCCAATGTTACAACTGCAAATTATTAGTTTACTATTTATTGGATTTACAATTTTACGTCTAACTGCATACGAGTATAATAATAATTTATTAACTTTCGTTGCAAATAGGTTACTTACAAAATAATAAAATTGACAGCATCGCCGTCGGTCCGACAGACTGACAGCGCGAGCGATTGTCAATTGATTGTACTTTTTGTTCTACTTTTGATGCGGCCATTTTTTAAACGCTGACTAGAAGTCCATTATTTATAGATCAGTGTATACACATAATAAACTGCAAAAATAGTGAACGTAATGCCATAAGGCATTCTTCGCCTGTTTAGCTTTTTCGGAGGCTTCAGAGGTTGGGTGTCCCTTTTTGTTCTGTACGAATCATCTTAGTAAGCGTCAACTTGTTATGAAGCTCAGTGCGTCTTGTTCTAACTAGCCCCGTAGGAGAGAGACGTACTGAGTTACGTAGCGAGTTAACGCGTTTCGAGAAGATTCGTGCTAAATGGTTCAGATCTTAGCTTTTTAGGTGATTCATAATTAAATGAAAATAAACTGCTTACGTCGCTGAATTATAATGAAATTATTTCCAGTGGCGTGTAAATTTATTTTGAAAGTAAATTATGTTGTTCGGAAAATAGTGTTTGATCTATCAAAGGCGCTCACTTTACGCAAAGCTGATGTTGATTAGGGAATGCAAAACCGGTAATTTATTCTTAGAAAAAAACCAGTTTTTACCAGTAATATCTAAGAGAAAATCACCGCGTTTGCATTCCCTAATGTAATGAGTCAACATAGAAATGATAAATCACACAGCACTGAAGAATCACAAAAACACCAATTCGTCTTCTAAATGATTTGAAATAAAAACAATACACAATTTACGTTTACAGAACTTTTATGAATCCCACGAGAGCAGTTCATCCTGTATTAATTTTGTTCGTGAATGTAATAAATTCTAAAGCCTTTCTTTTGTTCAAATATACACCGTATAACATATTCAAATGATACGATTGAATCTTGTTAATTAGTTTTAATTAAGTTCCTCCGTAAGACGTCTGCGATGCAAATTAGGTGCATGCACGTAGAGTTGAATTCACTATGAAGATTTAAAGGAGAGATTATTTTTATCGCATGAAATATAATAAGCGAAGAAAGGAATTCTTACCTGAATGATAGTTTATTTTAAAGTTATTAGGAAAGTTGTTGATAATCGTCGGATTTAATCCACGTTCAGCATCATCCTCCTAGTATTTTTTTTTTATATTTTCTGCGTATTTCCATTGGAGCAATCGGAGCAACCGCTATCTGAATTCTATAATCTCTGTGCTTGAGAAATCCGACCAACTGGATCATGGTTACACATTCAGTTATTTGAATGTGGGGGTTTCTTTACGATGTTTTCTTTCACCGTAAAAGAGTTATTTACTATAGTAATCAGGTACTATATAATAAATACTTATTGGCTGGGGGTCGAACTTTGCGACTATAAATCACTTTTTTAGCCACTGAGCTTTCAATGATAAAATGATACAAATTGACTCGTATTAAATAGTTTTTTTACGTTTTATAATTACATCGAATTTATCATTATTTATCAATTTCTAGTACAAATTTAAAGGAACGAACTGAACTGATGGTTATGGTACAAATTATTTACAGAACAGAGTCGTCTGTCATCTGAAATGACATTGCTGCGTTAAGATATACATAGATGGAATATCAAATATCACGTAATTGTTTAAGTAAGCCATGTAACTCTAAAACTATATTCGTCAAATACTGTCGTTTTATATTAACACAAACGGATCACTCACTTATTTTAAAGTCGAGAATCGCCCGACCTTAATCATGAGCCCCCGCGGCGCGACGACGATAATGACGACGACGGCGATATGTCGGGCAATTCTCGACTTTAAAATACGTGAGTGATCCGTTTTTATTAATATATCCGAGTCTCACGGTATTTTTGTGTTAATAATGTCGATTCTTCAACTGAGAGTAATCGGACGGTACTTATCGTGTTACACTTTTATCACCTGATAAAAGTAATCTACCTCTAATTCGATTGTATCTCTAGTGTTTAGCGAAACATTTAATCAGCCATAGAGCAATAAATAACGGCCCTTAACGTCGGTGCTTTCGCTCTACCATTTAAATATTAAATTTTATCTCTTTACTCGACTGATACATTGAACACCAAATAATTATCTAAGTACATCCAAGATGCCTTCTACACGCTAGAAATTATATAATCAAATAGAATCAGGCACGGGTTTAGATATTTAGTATAATTGTTATGTAGCTACAAGTGTACCATTGAATAAAATAAAAAACGTCACATTTTGTTTCCACCACGAAACATTGGTTTTTGTCCCCAGCAACACTTTAAAGCATTAATGTTAGAAGATTATTAAGGTACCTAAATTGCTCAAATGAATTTTCATCGGATTCTAGAATTTGCCTTTTTTAGTTATTTATTTTATAAGCTGTAGGCTTCTTTTAAATAAATTAGTAGTTTCCTTAGTTCTAGTTGGCCCAGAGTTGGGCGGTATAGTTCAACAAGGAATTACTGTCCTTATGTTTTTAGGTAATATGAATATGGTAGCATAAAAATGTATTTGAAATGCGCTAAGAGGACTGAGATTACATAATTACAGTTTTGTTTTTAAAAAATCAGTGGTAATTATTAATTATTACATAATTTTTAATTTGCTATGACTGAAAACGACGGCTGGTAAGTAAGACTTGAGAAAACGATACCTCTATTTTATATTATCAGTTCCAAATGTTCACGGAAACTAATTTGGTTCAAAATCCTCGCTATAAAGTAACAATTTCCAGATCCTCCGTATAGTTTCATTCAAACAGGGTTCCAGCGATCTTGATAAGGAGACCCGCCAAACCCGCGAACTCTACTCTTTTATCCGCACGAAAATCAACACGAAACTTTCACGAATAACGCTCGGATGAAACTTTTTGTTGAAAAAACTTTTTTATTGACAGGCAAAGTAATATGGTTATGTCTGTTTTAGTCAAAAATTGTCTGATATTGTTCCCGTGAGGCGGAAAATGTGAAAATATTGCATCATGGCTACTGCGGTGGTGAAATTTGTGATGTTATCATGGGGTTTGACGGGATTCGTTAGGGTTCCGCAACCAAAGGGTAAAATGGACCCTTATTGCTCTCATGGTATCCGTCTCTCTGTCCATTTGGCGGCTCAAATATATGAAAATTAAGCCGAAAAAAAAGAGGCCAGGGATCAGAGTTGTCAGTTTTAGGATTTTTTTATGTACGATGTCTATCAAAATAACACGCCTCTTTTTGCGTTGGCGGTTAATTACTACTACTAGCTTCCCACGGATACAACTAGCATGTAATTTTCCTACTTAAAAACCTTCCTAAAAAAATCTCGTTGCGTTATTTAGAAGGAGTAGGCGATTGAAGATTGTGAGGGTAGACAGGAATGGATAGCTACCTGGTTTTGTACTATGTAACGTTAAAGATAAGGAATATTATAAACCATTTTTACAGAAAAAAGTAACTGAATTACCAAACCCAAAATGTTCAGGAAAACAATTCATTACTTTTGACTACGGATGGCTTTAACATTGTAGCGATTGTAGGGGTCATAAAAAGTAAAATACTTACCATAACTTTGACAGGTATTATTATCCTTATTGTCAGACTCACTTTTATTAAAACCTAAAAACGTAAACTACAAGTGTTTGGCATTAGCTGACTTGCACCAAAAATTTATGACGCAAAATTACGCCAGATTCTTAGAAAACTCTTTAATTTTTTGTCTTGAATATATATTTTTCCAATAAGTCAGCCTTCAAATTGTAACGAAGCTACAATAATAATTTCTTTAAATCACTTGAATTTATTATAAGCAAGTTTCTTGAAAAAAAAACCCTCGATGCGCAAGGCCAAATCGCACTTGTCGGGTTTCTTTACAATGTCTGTGACGTAAGAAGTTGATAAAGCTTTGAAGCTTGCTTTGTATTTTACAGTTTGTCAGAATGTAAGCATTTCCATTTCGACCTGTATCCAGGTAACCGAGGTAAACTGACACAATTTTTTAACTTTCTGAAATGGAAATTACATGATAATTATTGAAGGATTTTTTACGGCCGACACAAATTGTATTGATTGTTCTTTGTCCAAATTTTCTATGATACTTTGCATAGTAGTGGCTAACTTGTCTTTTTACCTGTTAAAAATATAATCTTTCCGAAATGTTCAAGTGGAAAGTGTACCGTGTTGATTATTTTTACTCGCTCTCGATTTGACCTAATTCCAAAATATTCACGCACACTAAGCAGGCTTTCGGTAATATTTTAAAAGTTTTGTCGATTTTCAACTATCAAAACGTAACCGTAAGGTATACATTTGATTAGCAAAAGTTTGTCGCAGCTGCAAGAAATTGGCTAAGTACAGTTCGCTATTAACGGAAAATAAACAAGCTTACGCGGAACTGTTAATTATACAATTCTATGCCTCCTTTTAATATCATATTAAACACTAGCTGTTGGCCGCGACTTCGTTTGCCTGGACTTAGATCTATAGCTGATCTATGTATGCTACGAGATGTAAAACTTATCTTAAAAATTGATTATCTTTTGAATTTGTCAGACGATTTTGATGAAATAAATACTTTACTCAAAATACAGCTTCACATTTTACAGTTATTCGCTTTTTAATCCAATAATACTTTTGCGTAATGCGCGCACAATCGAACAAACAAACCAACCACACAAAAATTTCAAAAATTATTTAGTTTTACGTATTTATTGCGTCTCCCAGCAAATTTTACACAAATTGTTAATATACAGACACAAAAAATTTACGACTTTATATAAATAGTAACTCTAGAAACGAATATATACATTGATAGAATGTTATATTTAGTTAAAAGTCATAATGCAGAAAAAAAAACTCTTTATCTTGCGAAGGCGGCTAAAGTTTACACTTAAAATGTATTATTTATTTATTTATTTATTTAATTTTTAACATAAATTTAATTACACAGCATTACAGTCTAAACTAATACACAACAAATTCAATACAAAAACGAAAAAAACCTAAGGTATTGAAACAATGCCTTGCAAACGCAAAAACATAATCTATAACCATAACTTGACTTATAAAGTGTTTGTCTATATACACTTTATATGTCAAATGATGGTTATAGATAATGGTTTTGTATGCTTGAAACACAAATTGAAGATAATAATTATCAAACTGTCGTACTTGTACTTAACTTAAGTAAACATTTTAAGCTCCAATCCTTAATAACCTTTGTCACACATAGTAACAAAGGTCCACAGAGGTGAATCAGTAATGCAAAGTTCCTATAATAATATGTTACCCTGACCATTTCCCTTATTTATTTATTTAGGTTGTTAACGATTTTTTTCGTTTATTTTACTTGTTCTTTGCCCCTTTTGGACTATTTACTTTCATATCGAACTAAAAATATTTCTTATCAAATACGGATAATTCCACGAAAATGCCTATTTCGTATTTTATGTGGAATAACATTTATTGCGTGTGCGATGTAAATAGAGTTTCTAAAGGTGGCTCAACCTTATTTCTATCTGTAATATTTCGCCGTTACCAAATTTTCATCGTGAATGTTGGTAATTGTTAGTATCCAAAAAACCTTGGTCGCCTAATGGTTTGATGTATCGTCGTTCAAAGCAAATGGTTGTGGTTTTGAGGCTGCATCGGATCTTTGAGTGTTTATGATTTTAAATTCATAATTTCGACAAAAGAAAATTTAAAAAAGCCTGTACACATTTGGGAAGCAAATTTAAGACTGTTTAAAGTTTCTAATCCAATCTGGGCCTTCGTGGGATCTAAAGTCTTCATTATAGCACATTATGAAGGTTGGAAGGCTGTGCCGTGTATAAAGAAAACAACTTAGATGAAAATTCTGTCTCCGTACAAAGCATCCAACTATTTTCAATATTATCAAAAACTGGCACATGCCACTTTGCAGTCCCGTTCGCATTTTTCGAACGGCGGCGTAATACTCATTTTAGGCCGGCCCCACTTATGCGAGCGTACGAAACAATGAACGGGTGGCAGCTGTTCATTTCAGTAAGCGATAGCAACGTTGCGGGAATGGATATGAAAGCTCCGCATGATTGCAGAGATCCTCCTCTGAATACTCATATCGTGGAACCTTTTGTTTCGAGTCAACGAAAACATTTTCATTTCCTCGGCCACATTCAAGCCCTGTTCGTAGTTTGTTTATCCTCAATTTGAGGATATTTGGGACGCGTTCGACGCCTTTTGCAATTCTACGAGTTCTGATTTGGAATTTGAATATTTTTACGCTGATATCGGAGCGTTGTTTGAATAAACTGAATTTCTAGTGAATTACTTCAAACGGAATTGCAAGTATTTGCTTTTGAAATTTGATAATTCTCCCGTTATTTGCCATTACGTCTCCGTTTATTCGAGCTTTATTAACTTTTGTTTAATCAAAAACAACCTTGTCATGAAGCTGTTTAATCATTAGAAACACCATCGAATAACAATTTAAAATTCAGTAACATTGAAATAGAAAGTATTTACGTGTTCCCATAAAACAGGCATGCAGAAGTCACCGCCACCGATAGTACGCAAGCGATTCTCGCTTTTTCCATCTCGCCCGTCAATCGCCCGATAAGCCAGCGGCGACATTCATTGACAAGCTCTTTCATTCCGAATCATATAATAAAACTGTCGTTTTCTAATTCTCGTTCCTTTCAGAGCTACCCAATAAGCCGGTGATCTTTGACGAATTCGGCAAAGAGATATCCGGGATCGCGGGTCCTTATAACGAAGGGGGAGATTTCAAGCTTCTTTGCTCAGTGAACAGGGGTAAGTGTATGTTTCTACCGCATTTTTTCCCTGTTAGTCTACCACTGTACTCAAAAGGGGGATAAATATGATTGGGGCAGGCCAAACATCGACGGTTTGCCATTCAGCTCTTATGTGGGACAATTTGTCAATGAAAGAAAGCGCATCATCATTTTCCTTCTGTTCCATATATTTTCTTTCATCATAATAAAACTTGCGGCGTTCTGTGATGAGATTTTATTATATTCGCTTAGTATATAAAACATTAAGTTGGATAAACCGGTATAAAGGCATTCCTTGCTACCGGCAACGTCTCGTTGAGAGATTTTATGCTAAAAGCTGATAGCTCGCATGTGTTTCTGTAGGTACTCACGAGAGAAAGCGAAGTAAAAGATGGCATATAAATTTAAAACAGCAAATAGAATGAGAGCACTTCGTTGTTATACTTTTATTGAAGCAATTTTGCTCATGTTTAAATGTGTTTTGATTATGTAAATTTGCATTCATTTCCTTACTTATGCGTTTTGGAATGTGAAGATAAATATTATGTCATCAAATACGTTTTTACTGGGTAAGGGTGAATTCAGAGATGTATTTATATGCTGAATAATTTAAATATCTTCAGTCGATATTTTTGATGGCGCATCTTAATAAGTTGCTTTTACAGCTTTCAATAAAATAAAATAAAACTTTGTATAAAAAAATAAGAAATGAAGCCAGGTTTAGCTATTCGCGCGTTTATTTTAACGTAATCTGAATTTAATTGGACTACCAACCGCAAAGCATCCTAGGTTACAACCCAGGCTACAGAACACATAGTTTGACGTTATTGACTATTACCAGCTTATAACAAAATCAAAAAGGCTGTAGTCACGACTTTCTATGCTCAAGCTTTTGTTTTTTAACAGGAAACCCTACGCCCAAGATCCAATGGCTTCAAGGAGACACAGTTCTTGAGACATTGGACCCTGGTGTGCTTCAGCCGGCAGGTCTGACGAGGACGTTGACCTTAGTGATCAAGAATGCCACTCGTGCGCACCTCTCGTCGGTATACACGTGTGCTGCTGATAACACGCTGTTATCAAAACCACAGACAACTTCTGTGAAAGTTGATATTTACTGTAAGTATGTCTACAGTTTCAGATTTAATAATAGATAGTAAATTAAAATGTCTTTATTTGTTTCTCATAAAAATTAAATTAATTAAACCAAAGTTTCAAGTAAAGCGACGTATTGTTAGTAACTAATTTAAAGAATTAGGTCCCTAACATCGGTAAAGACAGTACCTAGAATTACATTTTTTATTTCTTTTCCCTTACTGGCCCTTTTTCCCGTTCCTAACTTGGAGTAGGCTTTGCCCATGATCCCAGATTTGGTAGATCAGGTTATTACATTGAACTTTAATTATTATTATAAGCTCACGCCTGTTTCCCTTTGGGGTAGGCAGAGCCACAGAACGGCATTTACGCCGGTCCTGGCAAACTTCCCTCGCTTCCTCCGTTGAACTATCTATTAATATCTAACCTTTTATTTAATTTCTGTATTTGATTTGTTACATTTCTACTTATAATGTTATAAAACTTCAGCTGAATTTATATTCTCCTGGCACGACGGCAACTTGCTAAAACTTATTCCTCATTCTCTAATCTAAGCTTTCACAATACGTGATCGTAATATATGCAAAACCGTAATTCCCAAATTTAATAAAACGAAACGTATTTCAAACCGTTTAGTATACCAGCCCTTCGCATAAATTCCCGTAGGGATTGGCTGAAATCACTTTTTACGATCTTAACACGCCTGTTTCGCCTCCCGCTAAACTATAAATCGCTTCATACATATTTTTCAAGCCTTGAATACTTTCCCGAATACCTTTTTCTAGGGCATTCCTATCTGGATTGATAAAATATACGTATCAACTTCGTAAATATAAAATTGAGAACGTTTTTGGCCGATCTTTGGAAGCAGTCACAAGTGTTTAGTGTTCGTTTTTAGAATACTTGTTCTAAAGAAGACTGACTGCATACTCGTAAACTGCCAGGTAGAAAATTTTCATGTATTTTCAGTGTTTGTTTTACCTATAAAATAACTCATAGAAACTAGATTATATGAAAAATTTGAGTGACTGGAAATTCGGTAAAATTGTTCAGATTTATTTCAACGTACTTCCATAAATCCCAATCATCTTTAGAACTTTTATTTGAATATCCACTTAAATTCTCAGGCGTTGTTACCGAATTAAAGATAGACACCGGTTTTTTTTGTAAAAACGAAATGTTTGTTCTCGAGTTTCCACAACGTTTTAACCTTTACCGTGGTACGGGACAGCGTTTTTGTGGTTTTTTCTTCGTTACATTCTTCGTTCTACAGTGCACCGTTCAGAGCCGCGTGTAAAAAATTAAGCACTTAAGAGATTGTGTAGTAAAAATCTCAGTGGCCAAATCTGTTAACTTAAGTAAATGGTTTTTGAGACCAGCATGCGCCAGGTAATTTGGCGACTGTCTTTGTCGTATTTTCCTTGGAAACTAATGATTATTTGGAAATATTTGATTCATAAGGAAAACTAACGTATGTAGAGATTTTTAAATACCACACATCATATTATTTTTTAATATATTTATGAAAAGTTTGTTTAATAGTTGATGTTGTTTACTTGTGTCAATCAATATAAAGTACATATTTTTGTCGTAGTAACAATCAATTTATAATTACTTAATACAAATAACTTGAAAAATTGATTAAAAGACAAAATGCTCGTAGTCTGTTTAAGTTATATATTTTTTTAATAAAGTGAAGTCGATTTTAGATTTATGAGAAGTGCATTTACCTATTGAACCAAACGGCGTAAAGGCGCTGTCGTCAGAAACTGCATTTTCATGCTCAATCTTACTAGCGACTGGCATGTCAAAGCTGCACTCAATCACAACTTCATTTTAAATCTTTTCCCATTTTAATATCGTGCATTTCAGGGCATCAGTTTCTGCGCTATATTTTCTAACCGTTCTTCTTACAAAACTTGTGAGTCTCTAAAAAATACAGCAAATAGCTTATTAAATAGTATATTTACCGGTTTAATATTTGACACTAGAATTATAGCATCAGCTCTAATAATTTATAAAACAAATACTTGATGAGAGTGTTTTTTTACGTTTACGTTTAATAAATGATGAAATTAAATGTTTCTACTAGAGTCATGGATGTAAAATATGTTTCGAGTATATTTTTATCCATAGAAAACATATAACATGTTAATTCGTTGTTCCATCCGTTGTCCAATCCACTTTGCTAATTTTGCTTAATTGTCATTTTTTTTGCGGAGTGTCAAAGTAATTTGTTTCAGTTTCTTGGTTATTGTGGGTTCAGTAAATGGGTAATGGGTAATCTATTTTTTTTCTGTATATTTGAAATAATTTGGTAATATGTATAGAATGTTGGCACATGTCTTTTAAGCTCCAAAGCTTAAAGAAACATAATCTGTATCGACCGGGCTTAGGTGTCGAGCTGCGGCCCCCTCAGATACCGCATAGGGGGGCTACCCTGCTCTCGTCCATACTGCACCTCGTTGCTCCGTCTAGTGGCAGAGTCTGTCTACTTATGATGACAGTTATACAGCAAACTCTAGTTCCTAGAAACTGAAAGTATGGAAATGAAACTTGAGCTCGGTCTATAACCCACCGGTCTATATACCACCCTTAATCAATACAAATGTAAATTATTTAGCCGAATATTTCCTATTTAAATGATCAAATTGCTATTTTCAGTTCCTCAATCAACATTTTCTTGGATGGATAAAGTGATAGGGTCGATGGAGCTGCGCTCTGTAGAGTTTCTATTTCTAAGTTGGGGTATTTTTCCTTGACGCTGAAATGACGTAATCTAGATGTGATTAGCCTTAGAAAATATAACATCTGCGAATCGTTGTTTGCGATTCAAAAATTGTCGGAATGAAACTCGGTAAATCGACAGGTCACCCGCTCTTAGCTCACTTCGTCCACCCCAATCCTCTTTCCGCGCAGGTGTTACACCAAATAAATGGTCACGAATAAAAATCCGACTTTACCTGGTTTACTTTAGATGAAAATAAACAAACATTTTTAAAACAGCTCTTGTGTTCAATGGCGTCATTAATTTGTCATGTTATTTCCCTTGTCAACAGTAAGACCCCTCACGGTGGAGATCTTGTCTCGAGAGCACCCTCTGTCTGTCGGACGGTTGACAGAGCTGTGGTGCAAATCTACGGGAGCAAGACCGCCGGCCAAGATCACGTGGTGGCTTGGTGGACGGCTGTTGAACTCAATTACGAAACAACGGGTAAGCAGAAGCTTTTGTGAAGAGTCAGGATGCCTTTCTACAAGAGCTGTCTTGGGAAAAATCTGCCAATAGGATTGCTGGCTTCTTCGTGCACGGAAAATTGAGCTATTTCATTGGTCTGTTTTTTCCTTAGTTTTTTGCGCATGCTGTGGTTGAAAGGCACCCTAATAATAAGAGTGTTTTATGGAACGACTTAATTATACCCTTATACAGATAGAAGAGGGCAGTCTAGCTTTGAAGCCTTTTATTTTGTTTAATGGGAAGCTCGGTCTTTAGGATTCCGTATCAAAAACGTATACGTATGATGCGACTTTGTCATAGCAGTCACTTTCGATTTAAAATATTGTATAGTTTTGCAAAATAAGGTTAAACTTATTGTACATTTAAATTAAAATTCAGTTTTTTGGCAAACGAGGTTGAAAGGGCAGATATTTAGAACGATCATTTTGACTAGTACAGTGCTTAAGAAATTATCGAAAATCCTTTTCAGGGAACATTGTATTGCATATATATCATAACAAAATATTATTATGTGTATATGGATGACAATTAGCGTCCCCATTTGACATACACCGATGCTTGTCAAGAGAGAAACCCAGCGCTCTCAAAACAAACAACGATAACGTTTTCCACCCGTTTCCGTTTTCTAAACCTTAACCTAAAGTCAAATTGATCTGCCTAGATATCAGTTTAAACTTCAATCTATCTTGCAACAAGTTCGATTTATCAAAAGTGAAGGTTTGGAACAAATATGCCTTGGCAATACACCCACTTGAGGCAAGTTTGAATCAAAATTGCTAGTTTCTCAACAATAAGCAAGCATGATGTTTGTTTCGACAAGGTATATACAACTTTGCCATAACAAACTTGCATGCTGTTTGACAAAGCAATTTGTATCTTTGCCTGCTATCTTTATCTCTAAGAAAAAACCGGTTTTAACCGGTTATTCATTAGAAAAAATAACCGGGTATGCACTCCCTAGTGGCAACCACCATCTCTTCAAAATGTTTTCTACAAGATGTTGTCCAATATTCGCCCTACCTAGACCTACTCCCATAGAGCCAATTTTCATTTATCGTATGAAATTTTAAAGTCTTAGTTAACTAATCATAACCTAAATTAATAAGTCCTGATATCAAAAGATAATTGTAATTTAAGACGACGAATCTCGATAAGGATAATTAAGTAAATACACAAATTCTAAGAAAGGAATCTTCATAAATGTAAAGCCTGGTAATCATTTATTAATCAGAATTAACTTATTCATAGCCTATCCAAATAATGATTCTACGACAAGGCTACGCGTGTTTATTTCTTCGAATTGCGTAATAGACGCTTGCTTAATTCATACGCTTGGACGAGAAATTTTCATTACAAAATTTAAAATGTCAATTTTAAGATTTAAGAAATTTATTACACGGCGAAGGAATTCACTGTATCAAGGAGTAAAGGTCTTTAGTTCTTGCGCTTGTACGGCTCCGGATTGATTAAAAATTATGCAAGATAAGCCAATATATATCGAAAAATAAATGATTTAGGTATACAAGATACAAAAAAAGTACTTCATTATATGAATCAATATTATTGATTAAAACAATTTACAAAGATACTGAAGATTGTTTTTTCTTTTGGAAAATCACTTGTCTTGTGTTTGCAAACAAGTAAGTCTATTGTTATTGCAATAATTAAGCCAAGAAATGCGTGGTTGACTATGCGTTATACTCAACAAACACCCTACGGCCTATCTCACTTAATATTCAAAACCTCAGGCATATTTGCTAAACTTCCAAAATCAACTAGACCATCACTTCAACGTCATGTAACTGTACACCTAGCACAAATCTTCTCGACACGCGTTAACTTGCTACGTAACTCAGTGTGTCTCGTTCTAACTAGCCCAATAGGAGAGAGACGCACTGAGTTACGTAGGGAATTACCCGTATCGAGAAGATTCGTGCTAGGGGCACTGGTCTGATTTATGATCTTAACCTATTACAGTCGCTTTGATCATGGAGCTGTTACCTTGAGGTTCTTGGCTCACTCAAGCGTCACCGACTCTGTTGTGTCTTAAGTGTAGTTGTGAAAAGCTATGGATATTGTTTGAGAATGCCTCAAGGGACTGAACGCTACTCAAAGGAGATAGTGGTACGAGTATATTCGGATTTAGTATTTCTAAAACAAATATATTTTATTGCAATAAAAGATTTTATAACTGTTTAAATTGCATATATTTTAACGATTGCATATATTGAAGGATTGGCCGTATATAGCTCAGGACAGAGATATGTGGAAATCAAGAGGAGAGGCCTTTGCCCAGCAGTGAGACACTCACTTAGGCTAAGTAAAAAAAAATTGTAACGAATCTGATTTCTAAAGTTTTATTATAAGTAGTTTGTATTTTTTTGTACTTTTGTTTATTTGCTCGTGAATATAAGATCTGAAATGGCTCGAAGCCGTTTAAATTATTTACTTCAATGTCTTGAAGTCGCGAAAAACTGTTAGAGGATATTAATCATTTCATTTTTTGATGACGTAGAGCAACACTGTAGCCAGTTTCTGATTGCAGTACAAATGAGCCAACTCACTGAGTATCGTGGGAGAGTTCACAAACTACCCGCGTGAAGTAGCTTGCTTTTTTTGGGGAGGGGGGCTACCTTAAAGACAGCAGCGATTCTATTAATTTCGCTGGTTGCTATGGGCGACGGTCATTACGAATAATAGACTTGACTACTTTTATTATTTCAATATCGGAAATATTGACATAGATATGAATAATAAATCACACTCACGTACTATGAGGTGTACAATACTTGTTTAAAATATTATACGTAGTAAAAATACTATTTTTTTTGTATTCAACTTTAAATTTTCAAACCCATTTGAATAAGATAATTTGAACACTCTTTCTCATAGATATCACCGAGAGTAGTTACACTTTAAAATCAATATTGTAATGACAGTGACAGTCTGACAGTCTCTTTAGCTTAATTTTGCTCAAGGCAAGTAGCCAAGGTCGCAGGTTCAAAACCACTTTTTGAAATCACCACTGTGTTAATGTTAATTTTAGTTCCTTTTAAAAATGTAATTAAACAGTACCTGCGTATGTGGCAGCCCTTTTTACGTAGTTTAACACCGAAGTATTATATTGAATGTAATTGTAATGCGATTACACTATTGTGCAATTACATCGCGCCTTGCGCATTGCAAATTTTATAGCGGAGTGAAAAAACAAAAGCCAAACGATCAATTTAAATTTAGAATTTAGTTTTAATTCTAAGCGGCCAGTTACGCATCGTGGAGGTTCACCACATTACAGTCTATGTCTATGTGTCTAATAATAATGATATTATTTTGTACTCAGGAGTCGGAGGACGGCAACGAGACACAGTCGCTGCTGCAATGGACGCCGTTAAAAGCGCACAACGGTCAGACGCTAACTTGCCGCGCTGAACATCCCAAGTTCAATCATTCCACTATCGAGAGCAAACTGCCACTCAACATTTACTGTAAGTCGGGTTGGCCTTTATTACACAGTGTTTATATAAATTTATGTTTACACTCAACCAATTTCAATTCTAAGGCTACTGTAGAATCCTGTCGTAATAACTCGTACCTGAAACGTGTAATTATTATATGTTGACACTAAAGTCGTTGTCTTCTCGTGACCACGGTCGTCGTAACACGGTCGAAACGTCGAAGTAAATTGTCAATTATTTTATCACGTTAAGGACCCGTAGACTTATAAATGGCTATTTATTTTTGCATGAAAGTTCTAGAAAAATCGGGCGTCAATGATTAGTCGACTACTAATGAACCAAAAACTCTTTAAAACTCTCTTTTTCGCATTTATTATCAGCAGCCTTAGTATGTACAATTAATGGGCTTAGTTATTTTCATGGAAAGGTATACCTACGGTAAGAAATTAGCAGATGTTCTCTGTAGTCCACTGTTGGGGGAATCCTTCGATAATCAGAGAGAAATATAAACACTCGCATCCAGGAAAGCTGCTCCTAGGACCCCCGTGGTTGTCTTCCACATGCGATTATATTTGGGATTTGATTTAGGCAGAGCCGTTACGAGCGCACACGTAGTTGGTAGAAAGGTTAAAACAGTTGTGTCTTCTTAACGTTGGCAGCACTGTCGCTAAACTACTGCGTTTGGTTCTTTCATTTTGGAAAGCGTTTAGTTAGTGTCTGCATTGAATCTGACATCGATTTGTATCGATTAGATACTATTAAAAATAATTGAATAAAAACTACTTTCTTGTGCCAGTTTGACAAATATATGAAAGAATAATACGGAACATCCAGTTTTTATTAAGTAATTACTTTGTATTAGTTGGTAAATGCTTCTGATCGTATCCTTTTAACAATTCGGTGGCAGTAAGGTCACCGTCATGGATCACCTTGACCAAAAAACTTAATAGTTGAATAAGTTTTTAACCGCCACCAGTAATTTTGGTCGGATCGATGTTTTGCTACGTGGAAAGTCAATTTAGGATATTATTGGGTTAACTTTAAGTACATTTCACCAACTAAGCATGAAACGCAGTATTTGAGATTGATAGGAAAATTGTGTTTCAGCTTATTTCAAACTTAAAAAGACAAATGCTCACAAGCAAAGTAATTTACGGTACATATAAGTAGAATCATTTTAAAATATTAGGTACAAAAAGTTCACAGAAATACAGTAACTGTCGAACATAATTGAACTGTCAAGGTTTCTTAATATAAAAGAAAAAGTCTAGAGGAAAGGATCTGAATTGTAATTGTAACCTTATTTCAACAGCGAATAGCCTCAAAACGAAAGCGATACCGTTAATTTCCACCAGGATTTCATATCTCGGAAAGAGGCTCGACGCCCCCGCGACAATGTTCCCGCTTGAAAGTCAGATGTATCTAGAAACGTTGGAGTTCACAATGGCTCTGTTCACAGATGTGCCCGTGGCGACAATGCATCTCGGTGCCAAGATAAACCCGAATGATATTGAAGAGGGCGACGATGTGTACTTCGGGTGCGAGGTGGACGCAAATCCGCCGGCTTATAAAGTAGTGTGGGAGCATGACGTGAGTGCATTTTCTTTGCTGTTATTTTGGGTGCATAAAACTAGTACGTGACTTGTTAGTCGAGTTACAATGTCGTGTGGCTCATGTTAGGCGGCGAAGTGGCATCTCTTTGAAGCACATGAGTTTCTTGTTTTACATGTATCCTTACTTACTGTTGTGTATTTATTTTTTCCTATTTTAATCATATCCCCATAGAAACTAAAAATGTGCAGAACAGACAGTGAACCTGGGGTTTGTTCCGTAGTTATATTGAACAGATTGTTCATTGTTATAAATGTTTTTGGGGGACCGTTTCCAAATGGATAAAAATTAAGATTTATTAATTTATATACATTTGATCATGTACAATGTAAAACTACGTGTTACATCCGTAAAAACTGAACACATTTATCCAATTTGGGCGAGTTTTAATTGAGTTTAAAAAACTTGGTTACTTGAAGTGGTACAGCATAGAAAAATTCAAAAGCCAGCCTGTTTGCAATTGGCAGTATGTCAATAGATCGTGCATCTGATGCATTCGTGGCATTCAGTACGCAAACCACGTCAGCTGATGACGATTTTAATAAAAAAACAAACCCGAACTCGAATTTAAAATGAACGCGTGAGATTTTTTCAATGGCCGCCTGAACTCGGGTTATTTTTTGTTCATTCAAATGTTTAAATTGCTTAAGTGTGTTTCATACCATAGTTATGTAGCGCTGAAAGCGTATGCCAATTAAAATAAGGTATTCCTCCTTCGGAACATATTCACCCTCAACAGCTCTCAAATAAAGCAAAATTATTATCAAATTGTAATTTCCGACATTAGTAACTAGATTAGTATTTTTATTTAATTCTTAATGAAAAACAAAAATCCATATATTGTCATTATAATTCATATAATAAGGCGTTATTTTCCGGAAGTTCTTAATTCTTTATGTAGCAAAAAAATAAAGTCTGTATTGGTTCCTGTCTGTCCTCATCGTATAGTCCTTCTAAACCACGCAACGGATTCCGATGCGGTTTCCACTGTCATTTACATTATGTTTCATAGACGGTCTTTATGGACATTACAATCCGATTGTAACCATGCCTAGCACTGTAAAATTTGAAAATAAAATAAAATAAATAAATAAATATCTTGGGATAATTTACACCAATTGACCTAGTCCCAAACTAAGCAAAGCTTGTACTATGGCTACTAGACAACGGATATACATACTTATATAGATAAATACATACTTAAATACAAATAACATCCATGACTCAGGTACAAACATTCGTATTCGTCACACAAATATTTGCCCATACCAGGATTTGAACCCAGGACCTCTTGCACAGTAAGCAGACACATGTGCCACTACCATACAGGCCATACAGGTCGTCAATCGTTCTATTTTGCACTATTACTAACCTGTCTTCTCATATAATACATATTACAGGTTCATGATTGGTCGTGTTTAGTGAGAAAATTTCACCCAGTTTTCCCTATCTTGCTCTTTTCCATTTTTTTTTAATGAAATAGGAAGGCAAACAAGCAAGAGGGTCACCTGATGGTAAGTGATCACCGCCGCTTATAGACACCCGCAACACCAAAGATATTGCAGATGTGTTGCCAACTCAGAGGGCTGAGATGGAATACCTCTAGTATCAATAATTACACCGGCTATTTGGCTCTCCACGCCGGAACACAACAGTGCAAGCACTGCTAAGCGACTGGATTAGCGAGCAAGATGATGATAGCGATCCGGATGGATCTTACAAAAGGTCCTACTACCCGCGAAATATCGTAAACCGACACAATTAAAATCTAACGCAATCGTCACCTAACAGGACACCATACTGCAGCACAACGCAGCGGGTGGTGTCATACTAACTGGGAATACAAACCTGGCGCTCCGCAACGTGTCACGTCACCAAGCTGGCAAATACACGTGCACTGCGTCCAACGTGGAAGGGGACGGCCGGTCGCCGCCGTTGCATATGCAAATTGTTTGTAAGTATTTATACTTACTTAATTACTTACTCTGATGCTGGTTCAATGAGCCGAAGTGAGTCTTGGCTTCTGAAATGCAAACACGCCACTTTTACCGATCCTGAGCATTCAGCTGTCACTCGCTCTCCTGCAGATTATGCAGGTTGACTGCCACGAGGTCACTCCACCGATACCTCGGCCGTCCAAAGGGACGCGCTTCTGACGCCGCGATCATCTCCCATTCTCTCCAAATAACCGATCCAGTACAGTCAGTGGGCTCTGGATTCGCCTATGATATTCGGTTCGGGCACGAGTACTAATGCATATGTCAACCATTATAAGGCCCTGATGTTTGGTTGCGAATGTTAGGCACTTACACTTAAGGAGGATAACCAGCTTCTGGTAGCGAAGAGAATGGGAGACGATCGCGAAGTCAGAAAGCATACCTGGGCCGTCTGATGGGCCGCCGTCCAATGGGACGGCAAAGGTATCGATGGAGTGACCTCATGGAAGCCAACCTGCGTGATCTGCGAGTGGGCAACCGTGATAATGGGGCTAATTGAAAAGTTTTGCCTTTGCGTTTTTTAAACAATGTGTGTGCATAAATGTAAATAAAAAAACGCAATTTAATAATAAATCTCATATTTAAAGTTCGTCTTTAATTAACGACGGATTTATTTGCTTTTAATTTCGCACTACTACGGTCCATTGCTTAAATTTATTGGTCACATTTTAATGTATATTCGCGGTTTGAAATAAAAGCATGAGCTAATGTAGCATTGGATATAAAAGCAGCATTTAATCAATATTATAGGCAAATGCTTGGGTATTAAAAATGTTAAACACGAAAAAAAACATGTCTACCCACATTATTTTTCGATTTAGTTAATTGCGATACATTTTGAGATTGAAAAGTCTTTTTAAAAAATAACCTTGACAGTGACCTAATAGTTGACGAGAAGATACGGAAACAGTGTAAAAACGAGAGACTATGATGTCAACTACTAGTAAAATCGTCCTACGCGTATCCAAGTACTGGTACATTTACCTTACTAGACATGTGCTTTCCGTGTACCCTTCAAATACGTCGTAAAGCGTAAGACATCCACTTGCCAGTCCCTAATGTCTCGATTGAGATTCAACGCTTCAATAAACTCTCGAGTTTAATTTTTATTAATCTCCTCCTCAGATAGGCCTTTGTGTCGGAAAAGAGAAATAAAAATGATCGGGGCGGCTCTACAAGAACCATCGAGCGTTGTGTGTGAGGTTGACGCTTTCCCACCCCCCGCTACTTTCGAGTGGACTCTGAACAACTCCGCTGGCTTCATTAAAGTCGATCCAGTAAGTAAAATTCCTATTTTAAACAGTTTTTAAAACATACTTAATTAACTGCATACCCGCAATCGTATCCGTGTACTGCGGTCTCCATCTAGTGCATTTCAATGCTTGAAACACTCCTCAATTAAACTAGCGCCACGCTATAATGATCGGTTTGATGTTTGTCCGCTCAGGAAGTGTCATTTAAATTGCGTCAATTAGCTACTACTTACAATACTACTTGTAACTTTAAAAACTTATAGATATGACCCGAACTTCATTACATTATTTTCGGTAGCAAGTTAACATTATTTCGCTTCGTTTCGTCACTTTTGTAATATGTCAAATCTGCCATCATAGCGTGCCGCTAGTATTCCGTAGTACAGATGTCATAATGTTTTTGCATATCTCCATTTTTTTATGTTTTTGCGTTTGGTCTTAAAATATCACCTGATGGTAACTATGTATGTAAATTATTTATTGTACCGAAAAATGTAAACGGCAAAAAGAGTTGAACTTATCCCTTTAACCTTTAGTAAGTAATGAGGAGTTCGAAGTTGCCTTTTCAGTCTTACCTTATAGAAACCTATACATCTCTTTCTACAATCGTTTTAATTACTCACACGTGAATGTTTGCAATGAAAGTCATAAAGACAATACAAAACAATGAAAGGGTAGGGGTTAGAAAAGATATTCCATCTATTGTTTTCTAGTGAAGTGACTGTAACTAAAATCATCCAGTTTATGTCTATAATATAAATATCCCAAGCAATCAAACCCTCCGCTGGCTGCATACAAAAAGATGTCGACCCCACACGTGACCTGTCCTAAGCCATTATTTACTCACTATTGCAATTTCATCAGTAAAAATTGGAAGCGATTTTTTTTGCTGATACCGTTGATAAGGGTCAACTGTAGTAATGATATTTTATCGGAATCCAATTGTAAACACGAGCGGCTATTCATTTCGAATTCGGGGTAAGGAGAATATTAACAAAAATCGTTCGAATCCCGAATAATTTCACAGAATACCTGCTTCAAATCATACTCAAATAGCCGGTAGGACATTGTTTAAACAGAACAATTTCGTCAAATAGCGGTGAAATGTGAAAATTTCGCTAGAAGCTGAAATGGGCTCTTCTTTATTTTTCCTTTTTTTCTTTAAGAAACTCTAATAAATTTTGGAATAGTGATTGAGATAATAATGCGGAGAAAGGACTAGGTTTTTTCAGGCAGCTACAAGGATTTGCATGCGAAGCTGTTATTATCATACTCGTATGATGAAACAATTTTCTTACTCGACGTTCGGATTTTGCTTGTCTGCTGTCTATAATCCCTGACGATAAACATCAGCCTTGCATACTTTAACGGCGTATTCTTTCTGAGATTTGAATTAAAAAGACAAATCAAACAAATATCAAAATAAAATTGTGGCATTGGGAAATAAAACGTTAATACTTTTTAAAATTAAATTACTTATCATCTTAAGAGAAAGCTGAATTGTATCCAATATATATCTAAATGTCCGTGGTTGTGCTCATAGTAAATTAAAAAGTAATAAATAGAAAAAAAAAAAATCTATTAAAATTAAGTCAAAAATATCGCTCATGCCGCTGTTTCTGGGTAGGGTGCCCAAAAGACTGCCGGCGTTACCTCTCAGAATGACAATATCAATACGTTGATCAAGGAACGCGCCAGCCCTTGGATCACCAGAGTTGTCAACAATTTTTTTCTTTAACCTAACGATTTCTTTCTCAGGAGCGTTACACAGTGGAATCTAAAGCAGGCAAATCAGTGCTAACGTACACTCCTGTATCCGATGTTGACTATGGCACATTGTTCTGCCGGGCTTCAAACTTGGCGGGACAACAGGTGTCGCCTTGTGTGTACACTTTACTCCCAGCGACGAGGCCTGAGGCACCTTACAATTGCACTGTTTACAACCTCACAGATGACTCTCTGGATTTAGTTTGTAGTGCTGGTAAGTTTTACCTGATAAGACTACGTGTAATGGACGTAAAGAATAAGTATAAATTTATTTAAACAAAATATAAAAAACTTCCTTTAAAAAATATAAGTGACAGTGAAAACTATACCGAAATCTGTTGCGTGGTTTAGGAGTCAAGAAAATATAAAGAGAGGCTAAGCCGGATAGTGATTTAGTTTTATAGTATGTAATTTTAGTTAAATGACATATAAAAATGTGATAAAAACCAACTCTTAAGAGAGGAAAGGTAAAAGGAACTAAAAAACTTTTTATAAGAGACAATAAGATCCGTCGTTTTTTATTTTAGAAAGATATAAAACATTAGCGGACGCCCTCGACTTCGTTGGCGTGCAATTAGCAGCCTATGTCCGTCAGGGATAGTGTAGCTTTCTATTGGTGAAAGAATTGTTGGAATCGATTCAGTGGTTCCAGAGATTACCCCCTACATACAAACAAACAAACAAAGTTTACCACTTTATTATATTAGTGTAGATAATAATATGTTGGTATAAAACAGTCAACCCATACGGCAGGCAACATAATAAATATAGATTGGAAAAAGCAGAAAAACCTTTAAAGTCTGAAAAAAACGAGGGCGGCAAGCTTATAGTTTTACAAAGCTCACAAGCCAGGTAGTTTAATTTGAAGAAATAAACCGCAAATTTAAATTATTGTGTAGTTAAAAAGAAAGTAGTTCGAATACGTGTTGCAAATAGGCCTAAAAGCTAATTCAACTACCAATGGCTGATTAGCTCTCATTATGTAGTTCAAACCGTTTTTAAGTTGAATAGAAAACGTATTTGTTCTATAATAAGCCTAAAGTTACGTTTACAAGAATAATTGCTGTGGTGATTTTCTACCTCTCGTTCACCTTACCGAGAACTTAAATTACTAAATTGACCTCTGAACAATGTTTTTTAAGCACGATGGAATTTAACCTTAAACTTTTTGCTACGTAACAAATTAATGCTACAATTTTTTTTTACTAAGCCTTAAACGTGAAACCAGCGATTTTATTTCACATATTTCGGAGTCCCTAAGAAATGAATTCAGAGTCGTTTGCGAAAACGCTTCTAATTAAAAGATTTTCGTTATTTAAAATTAATAAGGGAGCGTGCAAGATAACGAAGAGTAGTAATTAATTGAGAATGAATTAGAAATTAAATTATTATTGTACTTTCTGTAGAATTAGCCGGTTAGAAGAGATAAACTTTGGCGAGGTATGAGGCGTCCGTGAAATTAAAACCAAAATGTTACTACGGTATTTTATATTGTACACCTTTGAGCAGTATTACAATTAATTAAATATTAATAAAATAACTGATTTAGGAGAACTTATTAATAGCAGTGTTAGACAACCTTCCCTTGCAACTGCCTAGTGCTTAATGACCCGAGGCCATATTTTTTTTCATCGAATGGCCGTCAAACGTTTTATCGTTACTTCAGAAGTGGATTAGTCAAAATAGTGATCAATTAACGCAATTTCTTTAAATTGATATTAATATTTGATTTATTTTATGGCAACAATTAAATAAAATTATTACCTTGATCGCTTAACTAAACAAATCCCTTACATTTCTTTTAGGTTACGAAGGTGGACTTCAGTGTGTGTACATAGTAGAAGTATGGGCCAATGAAGGACTAGTAGTTAATACTACTAATGGAGTTGCTGTGTGGAACTTAAGAAGATTAGGGGCTAAAAGGCACCTCCGCTTGGTTGTGTACGCAGTAAACGCTCGAGGGAGATCGGAACATATCACGTTTACAGTGGAAACAGCTCCTAGATTGTCGCCTAGAACTGGTAAGTACTAATCAATACGAGTAACTTGAATTGCAGGGCCGAACGAGTTTCTACGTTATTTTTATCCAGAACAAGAATTGGTTGTATTAGGCGAATAAAACTGTTTGTAAGACCATTACTAGTTTTGCAAATTTGGTTTCGTATGTCTTATACATATTATAATTTACAGGGATATGATATTTTTATACTTAGTAAAAACGTACGTCACAAACGATATAGCGATATGGCAATCGTCTAGGTAAACCGAGGTAATGCTCTATGGTACAATCATTAGGCTAAGTGCAAGAAGAAATGCAAAGTGCAAAGAATACTTTTATTATGCTTAATCATTTGAGTTCAATTTTATTTTCCATCAGTTTAGTAAAATGTGTACGTTATTATATAACCTGAAGGTAAATGGTACTCCAAAAGATGCTTGTTTGGCGGATATCGTTAAGCGCTTAAATGACATATTCTAGAAAATATGGTATTTTGAGGCCATGGTCATACCTAGCGCTTAAAGTGGCACGCTATGAGTCATGATAATCACGAGGAGTCCAATCTTAAGTGTAGCGTTATGTTAAAATAGTCTACAAATTTGTCAAGACTATTTAAAAAAAATCTTTACCATTATAACTAATGGTTTTGCGACTTGTAACTCTTGTCTTCCTTGACGAATTCTTGTCTTTCTTGACGTTGTAATTCTTTTCCATTGTTCCAAACAGAGGCCCAGGAGGCGTGGGAGGTCAACTGGGCGCTTGGAGGAGTTCTCGGCGCTGCCGTTACTGTGGCCATAGTTCTGTGTCTTGCTCTCATCGCAACCAGACTGCGACAGAGGGCGAGAGATTATGAAGGTAACTTGAGTTACATAGCCTAATAAAGCAAACTGAAATCACCCCGACCGATTTTTTTCGATGCTAATCTAAAACTCAGAATATATTGAAAAACGATAACCCAATTTTTATCAAACACATTTACTTACATAGATAAATAAGGCTTCAACTACATTTTTTATACAAGCAAACATGCGATTAACAGCGAGAAAGAAAGAAAAAAACATCTGTTTAAGACTATTCAACACAACTAACATACACACATCAAGGGTATAAAATATCGAAAATGAAAATGAAAATGAAAAAATTATTTTGCAAGTAGGCCGTATAGGCTCTTTTACATGTCTGAATCTACTAGCGCTTCGGAAAATGGAAGATACTACTGAGAAGAAACGCCGCAAGAAACTCAGCAGTTTATTTTTTTTTCCCTCTCTTTTCAAAACAGATTACAGTGCAATTTATCACAATAGTACATGGCATACACAAGTTACATAAGAAAAAAAAACTAAAAAAAAAACAATAAATAGCACAGCAAGCTTTAAGCATATTGAACGTACTCTGGCACTAGTTAAGAATGATCAGGAGATGTATAGGGTCCCGAGATCAAAGAAATTAGATAGGGATGTATATGGTCCCTGAAATAATAACAATCAAATACTTAGTCTAGATAACTTAGAGATGTATAGTCTCTAAGGGTCAAAAAACAAATTAATTACCTTAATCTATGCTTAGCAGAGGTGTAAAACGCCTCCAAATTGTACAATATTACTTGGAGATGTATAGTCTCCGCATGTCAAAATAAAATAAAAATAAAATAAAATAAAATATTCTCCGTTGTGTTGAATAGAATCAAATAGGCCCTCACTCAGCTTTCCCTGGTAAGCAATTACCGCAGCCTAAAGACGACTTTAATATAAGAATTACTACTAATGCATTGCCAACATTGCAGGAAAAGATAAACATACGTCACGACACTACAATACAAAATATACCTTATCAAATACTGTTTCAAAAATCTTACAAAATTACAGATGAATCTAAAATATAGGTATCCAAGAGGCGCTCTTCTGGTTATTCGAATTGAACATGAAAAAAATCATCTTTTTTTATTCTAATCAAAACTTTTACCAATCCCCGAGTAATATCAATTTTGCGCACTGTAATTCAACCAGTATTTTACACAAGATACGCATATGAAATTCAAAACCAATACTCGATTTCAATAATAAATGTTAACTGAGCGATCCAACATGACTGGTAGGGAGCCCAATAACTGTAAAAATCCTGTACCAAATAAAATTGAGAGTACATTGTACATAAAGGTTGATTTACACTCAAAAAATCCATTTCCACGGTGCGATATAGCTGTACTAGTGTCAACATTGGTTTTTATTCCATTTCAGTACGATTGCACTGAACTGTGTTTGGACAGCCACGTCAGCTTCGTTTAAACTACCGTCATGGCCGTGTTCCACTTATAGAAATTGCTAACAATTTCAACGTAACGTTCCTTAGCGTAAACTTTTGAAAAAGAGTAAAAACCTACGCGTTTACGTAAAATAAACACATTCGTAACACGTTCATTACGCGAAGATCCATTCAAAGTACACCTACTCATTGAAATTAACGTTAAGCTATGTGTAAGAACGCGAAGGAAATCTAAAATCGTCGAAGGATGTGAGGCTCAAAGGGACTGGGCATAAAAGAAGCTTTTGCTATATACATTTCCGCAAAGATACTAGGTTATGTTAAAGGCATGTTTAATTTAAGAGACGATTCATCAATCAATTTAATTAGAGATGATATCGAAAGGGTCGGGACCCGTAGCCAAGAGACAGATACGAGGATAAAGATAACAAAAAGGGTTATTAAGTAAACCTTTCTTTGGAGTTTTTAGTCTTAATTGAATTACTTAACAGAATTCTTTTTTATATTATTAATTGTTTGGACGAGACATTTTTTAACAACTAGATTTTATAAAGTAAAAGTAAAGATAAACCAAATTTTAATTAAATACTTGTGTAAGTAATTATTGTTACTAAAACATTATAGGATCAGATCCTGCAATAAATTAATTTGAATCGAATTTACTTATTCGGGTTCACATAATTGTTACGCACACACCTGCCACTATTGCGTAAAATAGTGAAAATTGTGTGACAATGTTTACGCACCGTAAAAATCAAGAGTGAGTAATTACTTGATGAAGTGAGCTTTTTTTAATAAATTACTGTTAAAGTCTACTTGCAAAGCTGATTGAAAAAAGAAATAAGCTATGTCCAAAATTAATAATAAAAAAAACACACTTTACACTATTCCCACACTCTCAAGACATCTAATCTTTAGATTTATTTTAGTCCAACGGAAACGGATGGACTGTGTCGCACCTTAAGGCTGGGTTTATTAAAAGTCTGTTAGATTAAATTTCGTTAATTACTCTCAAAAATTGTTCTGAGTTACTGAAACGTTTGAAATTTGATACGAATTTTTATATAAAACTTTAGCGAGAGGTTTAAAAAACTTTGCATTTTGTAAAGTCCGTTCATACATACTTACGTCTTACCAACTTACCATGTAAAAAAAATTCTAACCTAAAATTTTCCTTTATTCACATAAACATCGTTTATTGCCTAAATAAAACTAATTGAGACTATAAATGGAAGAAATCATTTGTAACTTGTTGCTTAAGAATGTTTTATTTTAACCATAAACAATATTTTGAAGGCAAAAACTGATTTTTAGGCGACCGAAGAGCTGGCAGCTACCTCGCACAGCGTATAAGCTTAAGGGGGACCGACTAGGGTCGCTCTCAAACAAAGTCCCGTTAGATGGCGCTGTAAAAAAAATTACGGTTTTTTCGTAATTTTTCGTAACCTATCGCTGTTTTTTTATTATTTTTTTGTTACCGTAGGTATCTGAATACGGTTGATTTTTTGACTTCACAGTTGGAAGGTATTGTTGTGCCAGTCCTGAGAAAAAATGCAGAATCTGTTTACGAGCGTATACAGACACTATCGTCACACACACACATGCAACTATACAGCGCCAGCTAGCGACAATCTTTCGCGGCAGTTAGCTAGCTAGTTGGCGTACGTTTTCAGACTGCAATAAAACTGATATAAAATATTTGTATCGTGTTGTTAATTTCTGTATACCTGAATACACGAATGACTAAAATACATAACTTTTATTAGTTTTACTTGTGTAGACCAGAAAAGCCATCTCTTATGATTTCAGGCTTTCAAGTCTAAGATATAAAGGCCCACAAGTGTGATTGTGATTATCGTAGTAAAAACTGGTGACCATGAAAAACTTTGGTGCTAAACTCAGATAAAGTCTTAGTAACGTTTTTAGGTGATATCAATCATACACATCACACCTAGGTACTCCTTACTCGAAATCTTTACAACTTTTTTGTTGTTAAAATACCAGTGCCTCATGATTGCTGGCTTTAGTGACCTACTGATGTCATTACAGGGTCGGTTACCATAAGTCGACCGAAGGACTGATCCTAAGGATTATGGTTCCTGATAGAAGGTACCTGTACCTAAATAACCACCAAGCTTATCTCGCTGACTGCCATAGGTTTGACCGATAATATTTTCGACGGTCTGATGCGGTAAGGCGTTGGATACAGAATTGGTCTTTGTGAAGAGCCTTACTTATATAGTTAGCATAGATTCCTGAGCTAGCAATAGCCCGACTATTGAGCGGAAGGTTCCTGTACCAAAGCAAAACCAAACGTATAGTGGAAAATAGAGACTTACAGGAGCCTTCCACTCGTCGTCAGACCGTAGTAGGTAGGACTTACCATACTTACATAAAAGCCGAACTTTCTCCACTCGCTGATAAGCTGAAGCATCGTGGCAGAGGTGGAGCTCCCTTGAGTAGAATACTTGCTTCACTAAATACCAGATTCGGGGTACGACCAAAACAGTGAAGTTTATTTATTTATAAAAAAAAGTCATGTGGAGTTACGATTACCCACAGAAAACGTCCATGAATACCAGTTTCGCAAAATACCTGACTCTCCAAATACTAAACTCACAAAATATCAGAATCTCCCACAAATATTTATACCGGCTGCCTACGTTAATCTTCTACTTTGCGTTTAACGAATGATAACCACTCTTGAGCATTTTCTAGTGCTACTGCTGGTAGGAGCACAAGGATGTTCTGTTCCTCAGGGTGGGCTCGACGGAACTCCGCTACTGGGCACTGGGTTATCTGACCATGGCCCCCAAAGCTCATGAGCCTTGATATAGCTTGGGGTTATTGTAACCTAACCTATGACCTATGATTATGAGTTTTTTCATACTCTTACTGTGTCGCACTACTCAATGCGAGCGAGTGAAAGTGCCGGTAGTTGAAAAATGTCTTATATGGACTAAGTATTTTGCGAATCTCTGATACGGTCATGTGTAAAAGTATATACTTACCAACGCTTTAATTATACATTGTTATAAGAGCGGTTGTTCATATTTTTGAGTATGTTAAATGGACCCTGATGGATGATATGATATTTTATAAATCCGATTGAACCTCAACAAAGAAAGGTACATACAATTGGTGTTGAAGCGTGAATGTAGGTATGTCTAATCAAAATATTTTTTGAATTTTGCTTTTGCCACCCTTACATCGAGTCTGTGCAGACAATCAATGTGAATTCTGAGAACCTTTACCAATAAATGTCAAAATGACTTTTCATAGTAAATGTCTTAATAATATTGCTTTCATTCATTGCTACTAGTTCTCTAGAGACCCAGAGTTCAATTTGGCTGACTACACCGTCGACGTCAAACACTTTATAACTTATTCCATTGCAATAAGGTGGAAAACAGTAAACAGTCTTTGGCGTCAACCGCACAATGTTGTTATTTCTACCAGAACGTCAACGCCAACAATGCCACTTTGTTTAGGCACGCTGCTTTTGAGAGAAATGAAAAAGATGGGCTGTTATGAGTCTGTGAGATAATAAAACTAGAAAAGTGGTAATTATGTAATGCATTTTTATTGTTGAGACACATGATAATCCTAAGGAAAATAATAGTTAAGACACGTATGATGCACCGTTGATAGAAACCCAAAGACAACAGCTAACTAAACGCCTAGCCATCGTTGAATAATATCACAGAATACATGAATAAGATAGAATGCGCCTTCGACGTCACGCGGAATCTCACGGGCATTCTGGAAGGCCTTGGCTGCCTGACTTGTCAGGTAGCAGTTAGCTATTATGTCTTGTGACACACCAACTATAGTGTGAAAGATGCAACATTCTGTTTTCAAAAATGGAGTCATGACACTTTGTTGCTAAAGTTGCAAAGAACTGTAGGTACTGATTTTTTTATATTATGAAAGTTAATAACCACTTCCTAAAATAAATTCACCACTTCCCAAAACGACCACTTCCCAATGTCCACCCCCATTATAGAATAGAATCAATTCATTTCAGGCTCAATAGGCCTATAGACATAGTTTATAAATAAAGCAGTACTGAAACTAGGCCTATTTGTTGAGATTGACATACCTACGCACCGGTGGAGTGTTAGGGTAGTCCTCGTATTTTTTATAAAATGGATAAGTTACATTTTTATTATTTAGAACAACATTTACTTGGGTTCTATAACGATCGCGCGATCAAATAATGAAATAAATTAACGAGTTTACAAATAAAATTGGGTAATTAAAAAAACTTGAACATTTTAAAAAGAAAAAGTCACCCTGCATCCATTCGCAGGTGTCAATATATAAATAGACTAAGCCAGTAACGCGTGAGAGCTGGTCAGACAAATAGACAGACAGACGGAATTTCGCATTTATAATATTAGTTATGTTTATGTTAGATTTTTAACTGTTGATATTCTGTCTTTCGTATATAATTTCTTTTGAATCTGTCCAACAATTTCCTCTGGATGAATTGCAGCAAAGTGCTTGGATATTTTTACATTACAAAGTAATTAGTGCCCCAAATAACATTAGACTTTTTAGTTGCGCCATATAATTGTAAAAAATAAAAACATTTTATGACATTTTACGTTTTTATTTTTTTTAAATTAAATGAGGCAACCAAAAATGTGATATTGTTTTGGTTCACTTACGAAGCTAACAACAACAACAACAAACAGCTAATTACTTGGTACCGAAAAAATATCCAAGCATTTTGCCGGTGTTCATCCCCATGGAATTGCTGTGGTTATAGTTAATGTATTAAAATAGGCGCCGTGCTTAGTAACCACAAAAGTGACCATATCATGACCGCTCTGCAGTTCAAGAATGTTTGTCACATGCCCATAATCCAGGCTTTCAGCTGTTCAGGGGCCAATGAGATTGGACATCTAGAACTAGAACTTAGGAACTGCTACCAGCCAGAATTGGGCTTTTTTATAAAAAAACTAAGTAATTTAACCCTTTCGATTCAAACTGATTACTTTCTAAAATTACCCATTCGAGATAAAACCGTTTCCTCTTAAAACTACCCCTAATCCGAACGCTTTTCTATAACTTTCTGAAACGACCAATTAAGATGATACCATTTTGCTTGAAGACCACACCTAATATGACCGCATTCCGATATGATCTCGTCAAGATATGACCAATTTCTGAGGAGACCCCTTCCTTATAACTCCCCGATATGACCACTTGTAGTCACTTCCCGATATGACCGATAATAATTTTTTTACTAGCAATCAGGTTGAGTAACAAAAAAAAATTAATTTCTGCTCCACATTTTAAATAGAAACCATTAGTACTGTGCTAAAATATGCCGCTATGACAGATAGATGGACAGATGGACGGACGGACGAATCGAGTCGTACCAATAAGCTTCCTTTTTGCTTTTCGGTATGACACCCAAAAATGATAACGGTTTTAAAAATTCAACTAGTAAGGTAGGCACACCGCCATATCATAATACTTTTGTAGTCTGAAAAAAACCTATGAAATTGGAACAAAGCAACAGCGGGTCGCTAGTAGATTTGTAGTCAAGTCACGTCATGCTATGAAATACTGGGAGTGATTTTATCAAGAAGTGCTCATTTTGGAAAGTGGTCAAATCAAGAAATGTTCATATCGGGACTTCATTTTATAAAATTGTTGCATTTGGTAAGAGTTCACATCTGGCAGCAGTCATTTAAGAAAGTGCCTTATACGAACCACAATACCATACAGTAGGTACTAATTAGAGAATGCAATCCGGTATGTTTCTGAACCCAGCCGGGCCCGGTTGCATTCGTCGCCAACCCGGCCGGGTCCGCCGGGCCCGGCCGGGTTGTACTGTGTTAGTGATGAAACCTTTCAAATATTTTATGAAAATTTTCTATACAGGGTGTAATCGTTAAGTGTAGTCGGGCGATTATTCTGTAAATGTAACAGATATCAGAAAACTTTAATCTGATATCGAGAGTACGCTACCCAATGAGTAAAATTACATTAATAACTTTTTAAATAAAACTAGAAATATCCCAAATATTTACTTCAAACTCTCCTTTGCGGCCGTAAGTCTCACGCAGCCTCAAATAATGTCGTAAGAGAAAACTGCTTAAAATTCATTATTTACGCAAATAAACTGTATTAAAACAATTCATGAATCATTTTATAATGGTGAAATGACTAGGCCTTATATTGTCTTTCAACGAACGGCGTACTAAATGTATGGGAGGGTTTGAAGTTAATATTTGGGATATTTCTGGTTTTATTAAAAAAAGTTATTAATGTAATTTTACTCATTGGGTAATGTAAATTCGACATCAGCTTAAAGTTTTCTGATATCTGTTAAATTTACTGAATAATTGCCTGGTTACACTTAACGATTACACCCTGTATATGAATGGAAAAATAATGATTCAAGGTTGATGTTTATTTCAAACTGGCTTATGAACAATTATCACAATAATCAGTCTCACTCAAGTCTCAAAATCACACTTATTACAGAATTGATTACTTTTACTTATGGGCGGAAAGGTAACATTCGTATCAGTAATTTATTCATTTTTATAAGTTTAAACAAGCAAGCTTTCTCTTTACTCCTTATAGTGTCTATTTGAACACATAGTAAAAAAAAAAACACAACTAATAACGTACATTCTACGAGTTGGCGCTCCCGCGCAGCGCGCCGCGGTTTACTTACCAGGTCCGGTGACCGGGCCCCGTAAGAATGGTCGGGCCCGGTGGGTGCCTAAAAGGTCACCGGGCCCGGGCGGGCCCGGTTTGCAATCTCTAGTACTAATGCGTTCGAGTGGGGTCTTATCTAAAAGGATATTGTTTGTACTTTTAAAAACAATTTTTCATACAAATATGTGGTCTAGTGTGCGACACAATAGGTAGCTAAACATTCCAAAAAAAATACCATTCCGCCCTTCACCGTTTATCATCGGTCCTCTCAGTAATTGCCTCTCTTCTTTGTTCTCCGCCAGCTGTATGATATACCAATACCACGTGCTTCGAAACTTCTCTTCCACTTGCTCAAATTACGTAAATCTGGGTCTTCCTCTCTCGTTTATCCCTTCAATTAACGAAGCTATAAATCTAAAATAAATCATGATAGTAAAATATTATGAGCTAAATAAATGTATGTCACTGACGATACATAACGTTATAGTTTTAGAAAACAAAGTGAAGAAAAAATGTGATTAAATAAAATATTGTCTACATATATGTGCAATATTTTTAAAGTAATAAGCGATCTAATCATAACATATTTCGTTCAGACATGGTTTTTGCATTGTGAGCCCCTCATGTCCAAATTAAAGACGTTTCATGTCAAAAGTACCCTGTATTATTATGTATGAAACTATTTTTGTACAAAAATTTATCGAAATCGACTCAGTAGTTTAAGTGCGAAAGCCGTACAGATAGACAGACGGACAGGCAGACTTTCGCATTAATAATATAGTATGGATGGCTACGTAAGCCTATTAATTGGTAATATTCTGACCATCCTACTTTGTTTTAAGTCTTTTTTTTGCCACAGGCTAAAATCTCGCCTTTCAGAAGTCCAGTGGTTAGTGACATTGGACATTCTGTTCTAGAATTCCGATATTGGTACCAGAATTGGGCGTTTTTTATAAAAAGTTTTTTAAAAAAATTAACCCTTTCTGTTAAAACTAATTACTTTCTGAAACGACAAATCAAGATGATTTTGCTTGAAGACCACACCTAATATGACCGCTTTCCGATATGATCAGGTCAAGATATGACCACTTTCTGAGGCGATCCCTTCCTTATGAGACTACTTCCCGATATGAACACTTGTAGTCACTTCCCGATATGACCGATTTATGATATTATTTTTTTATTTATGACCTTGAAGTACCTGCAAATTTTATATTTAACATCAACAAAAACCATTTCTCAGCTAATGATACTCAATTGATTAAGCTACTACTACTATTAAAACGGTATTTCTCTTTGAACATAATCTATTTTATCTCTCCGTACTAGCCGAAATGCATGCGGCTCCATCTGACTAGTGTTATAAGGAAATGAGAGCATCGAGAGACATACATTTCACATTTTCAGATGAACCGAAAGTATGTTTCTTAATTTTTTGACTAGCAATACGGTTGAGTAAGGAAATTTTATAATCTGTTCAACATTTCAAATATATAGCATTAGTAATGTACTAAAATATGTCGCTATGACAGGGAGATGGACAGATAGACGGATGGACAGACGGACGGAACGAATCGCACCAATAACTTTCCTTTTTACTTTTTGGTATGCCACCCAAAAATGATAACAGTTTTAAAAATTCAACCTGTAAGGCAGGCACCATATCATAATACTTTTGTAGTCTGAGAAAACCTATGAAATTGGAACAAAGCAACAGCGGGTCACTAGTAGATTTGTAGTCAAGTCACGTCGCGCTATGAAATACTGGGAGTGGTTACACCGAGAAATGCTCATTTTGGAAAGTGATCAAATCAGGAAATGTTTATATCAGGAAGTCATTTTATGAAATAATAGTATTAAGGAAGGGGTCACAACTGGAAGTGGTCATTTTAGGAAGTGCCTTGTACGAGGTACAATACAAAATACAACAGGCTCTTTTGATAAGTCCGTAACGAATAATTTCTGAAGAAGCTTATACTTTTTAATACACTGTTTGGATCAGCCTGAATCAAATGTGTTTATTTCTTTTGATACTCCATGTGACCTGTTTAAAAAATACGACATTACTCTTTTCAGTAATAATTTGAGAGCTTTGTAGGTACATGGTCTAGTGGGGTCTTATATAAAAGGGATTTGTTTGTATACTTTAATACAATTTTCATACCAATATGAGGTAAATTTTGTGACAAAACAGATAAATAAAACTTGCAAAAAAAAACCATCCCGCCCTTCACCGTTTATCATCAGGTCCTGTCAGTAATCGCCAGTCTTCTTTCTTCTCCGCCAGCCGTTTGATGTTCCAATACGACGCGGTTCGAAAATTTTCTTCCACTTGCTCAAAATATGTCAGTCTGGGTCTTCCTCTTCCTTTTGTCCCTTCAATTAACGAAGCTATAAATCTAAAATGACAGTTTAATATTATTAGATTATCTGACACTTGAAACATTAAATACAAAAGCAAATTTAAAAAATAAGTAACAGAAAAATAACTAAAAACTTGAAATAAAAGTAAACTAACAACTTAAATAATACTATAACTAAAACCTGAAATCTGGCCTGGCCACATGTCCACGGCGCGGAGTCGTTACCGTGAAACGGCGCGGCGCCGTTTTACCGTGCATATTTACGGTCCGCGCTGTGGAAATACACCGCGCGGTGCCGTACTGAGCGGGTGCACGGTGGGGCGCCGCGTTGTACCACGACGCCGTGTTATTCAGGCGCGAAAAGACAAATAAAAAGAATGTTCTGGTCAAACCCATTACTTTCTATTATGAATCAGGATGGGAGTAATTTTAAGAGGAAATACGAGGAGGACAAAACATAGCAGGCGCCCGAAGCGTGCGTCCGGGGCGTTGCGTTCTGCGCGCTCCGATTAATTGTATAGAATTGTATGTGACGAATTATAGCAAGCGGCCGAGGTGCCGCAGTTCATTATAGCTTAGGAGCAGTGGTAGATAACAAGTTAGCAGGTAAGGCGGTTACGAAAACTACTTACCTCCAGGGGAGCCACTTGCCTGTTTTACATTTGTAAGCGCATTGTAGCTTAAGAGCAGTAGTATATGACAAATTACTAGGTAAAGCATTTAGGACAATCACTGACCACCAGGAAAGCCGCTTGCCTGTTTTACACTTGTATGCTCATTGTAGCTTAGAAGCAGCAGTAGATTACAGATTACCAGGTGAAGCATTTAGGAGAATTACTTACCACCAGGGAAGCCATTTGCCAGTTTTACACTTGTATGCATATTGTAGCTTAAAAGCAGTAGTAGATGACAAATTGCCAGGTGAGCCGGTTAATATTGACATAGCTTAGTCACCCCTCCAATCAAGACGAATCCAACGACACCTCACAAATCAAAATCCATCAAACCGTTTAGGGTGCAGCGCATGGCACAGAAAAGACATACATACATACATACATACTTACATACATACATACTCACTTACACTCGAAAAACATATAACCCTCCCTTCTGGCGGCAATCGAGTAAAACATGTTTTCATTTCGTACAGCTATACCGCGTACCTTATGAAAATGAAAATGAAAAATTTATTTTGCAAGTTGGCCATATAGGCTCTTTTACATGTCTGAATCTACTAGCGCTTCAGAAAATCGAAGATACTACTGAGAAGAAACGCCGCAAGAAACTCAGCTATAGTAGTTATAGTTAATCCTAACATTTTCAAAGGTCCCACAGGTTCTCTAAATACGTGTTGCTTTTGAATACAAGGAGATTACAATATATTTTATCTTGATACAGACATTCTAAAGTACTCGAAAAATTTGTGTTCACTTATTTTCAACACCTCGTATTTCCTCTTAAAATTACTCCAATCCTGATCCATAATAGAAAGAAATGGGTTCGCCCACAATTTTTTTTTTTTCGCGCCTGTACAATACAACACGCCGTCGCATGTGGCCAGGCCCTCAGACCTATGAATTATGATCACTGTTAATGATCAGTGATGGCAACGAACTTCGCCTCTGGTCACCTGTCTTTTCTGTAATTTTGTACACGATGGCTTTTATCATAGACAAGGCGCCAAGCCCCCAACATAAAAGCTTCTTCTTATTGCTGCATAGTTATACGTTTAGGGGCTCTAGGTAAGACGAAATCATGGCAGATATTCGACGCAGGTGGCTTCCCGCAAAGGGCCGTTCGGCATCTTCCACAGTATAAACGTCATAACGTTTGACCTGTTGTCGTCGTCCCGAGGCGTACCAGGCGACCAGCTGTTGCAGGTCAGTTCGAGCACGACGAAGAGATCTAGTCGCAGCAATGAGGGACAACCACAGCGTCCACCGTGAAATCGTGGAAGTCTTGTTTTAGTGTGATAGAGTCAGATTCTAACCAGTTCAGTTTGCTAGTTGCAGTTTGAGCTACCACTTTTTAAATAGTGATTAATTGATTGATTTGGAAAGCGAGAGAGGCGGGACCTAAAAACTGGCAATAAATTAATATGTATCTTAGGGTTGCTGGTTTTGAGATCACTTACCAAGAACTGGAAAATGTTCAAATTGTTCTGGGTTTTCTTTCACGTAAATAGTGTAACAGCATCGCAATAGCTTAGACAATCCCTTTGTCATCGAACATTTTTTTTCCTCTGGCAGGTCATAGACCACAGATTTTTTTTTTTTATCCTTATATCAGCCTGAATCTGATAAAAAGGTTTGTTTCATTAAAAAGTTCTCAGGTCGGAGAAAATCCTATCACTCGACCTAATATAATTGTAAAACGAAATAAATAAGAGTCCATACTGCGGGCAATTTTATTCTGTAATAAATAAAGGATTCATTGCGTGCATGATACAGTGCACAGTTGCACCGTTTTGATCCGCGAACCACTGCACGGAACCTTTTCACAGTAAATATTTTAAAGATGTGACAATCCCTGTGAAGGAATCAGCATGTCATTTATTGTGGAAAAGTACCACAGTAATCGTGTGAGCCGGATGAAATTTAACATAGTTGTAAACTTTAAATTTCTACCTTTTTGAGATATTTCTGCAGTTTGTCCATATCCTTTTATTCAAGGCAGTTTCTTTATTTGTTAAACGAACGTTTATTCCATTTAGATTGTAATAAAAATGAGTCATATTACGTTGTATCCAAAATCAGAAAAAAAAAATTATAGTTTTATCATTTCCTTTGGAAGACTATATCCTACTTTGCAAAACTCATTGAAAAAAGAAAATTTTAAAATACAAAAAAAAAGATACAACGAGATTTGAACTTGGTCTTTCACGATCTTTACCCATGTAAATGTTACCACGGAACTAAATAGGTGGTCACGTGACTGGTCGAAATTGTCAATAGGTTTTTACTCACCTATATTAACTGTCACTAATTGACGCACCCATCTAAAGATATCATACACACATGGTTGCGGTTGTACTCCCACAACGGTAAAATGCATCATAATTTCCTGGATCCTACTGCAGTTCAGGATCGGTAAAGCAACTCTTTGTTTGGTTTTACGTAAGTAATTAATCCATAACTAACTATTTCCAAAAAAATCCGTTCAAATTAATGTCCTAGAAGCTTCAAAAGGTGCACCGACATTTTCTATGGGAATCGAACCCCCTTAACTATACAGAGAGATAATGCTGCCAGTATCTTCAGTACCATGCCAAGAGGGCCTTCTTTTTTATTATGTTTATAAATATAAAATAACTTCATTCTTAGGTTACAATGTTGACACTTAAGTTAAGACAAGCAAGTACGAATATTGTTTAATCTGTTTCATTATTTCGCAGTCACCATACCATCATTGAAGAACCAAAAAGCGTCGCTGCCGAAACGAGGCTCGCCACACTGCCCTGACGATCGGAACCCGGATTTAATACCTCTAAGTAAAGGTAAATACCAATTACTGTCACTCCAAATAAGTCCTGCGGTGTCCGCCCCAAAGTGTACGACAAAAATACCACTTACCTTAATCCTGTCTATTTTATACATTTGACATTTTAATGCCCTTTGACGGTAAATATGCGGCTTTGGGTTAAATAATTTGTTGACTCATTCTTATTACTCACTTACATTACACTTCCGTTATGATGACATGTCGTTTATTTGATGAAATAAGTAAATATTTTTCGCTCTTAAAACAGTTTATTCGGTGCTAAGATGTACTACACAAAATGAACTTAGAACTAGAACACCGAAAGGGTACCCACTCAGCATATGTCGAGGTACGGCTACGTATCACGACGCTGGTCTTCCGTGGGTACTTCACGAGACAGTAATCGTTGTATGCTGGTTTATAAAGATAGTACACAATTGTACTGTTTATTAAAATCTCCGAGATAATAACCCCTGTTAATGAGAGATTTCAATTGCTCTTCAGGTTTGAGTTTTCGCTACTTACGAATTTTGTTAAAGTAACTGTAAAAAATTATATGAAGCAATAAAAAAAATCTAATAATAGGTTATACTCAAAAACTTGAAAGTATGAAGTTAGTACAAAATGAATTAGTATTGCCGGACAAACCTTTTAGACAGTTACTACCGCTATTGCGTGGCTGCTGCAGAGCAAGGCAGCTGCACATTCTATATTTTTTACTATTTTATTATACACTACTACTATAAGTTGACATAAAAAACTTTATTTAAGTAAAATGCGACCCGTAATGCTTTTTATGTTCCACCACACATTTTTCGCAATCCTTCTCTATAATTTCCTCCCTAATCCAAAATCCATGCTGTAGAGCATGGATTTTACTATACGCATCTCACTATGTTTTGATATTGTAATATTATACAGGGTGTCCCAAAACCCTTCAAAAAAACATATACAGGGGGGTAGTGTAAGTGATTGCGAACATCCCTATGTATTTTTTTTTTAATTTGGTTGTGTTTGAAAATTTTAATAAAAAATAAAACATTTTACTTGCGCCTAGTGCCTCTCCAACTCAATATAAAAGATGCATGTAAAATGTCATCATACAGTCATTCAGAACAAAATGTTTTAAACATAGAGCGAACGAATGATAACCAAGACCGAGTCTTGTCGTTTCTTGTCAAGCCTCTGTCAAGCGGATCAACATCAAAATGTTTTTCTATTATTGTTGCGTGAATATTACTGATTTACGAATTGCTGACTTTGGTGGAACTCGATGGGTTACCATTAAATGGCGAGAAAGCGAGCGCGGGTGTTAATAAGATGTCTCATCAGTAGGCTTTTATCCAAGGCCTTATTATAAGTATAATATTCGTGTTATGTTGAACGTGCGTGGCGATTCTGACCTTTGTTGCGGCCCTATGATAATCAGCGTTATTGTATCTATCTACAAGTGCGCACTAGAAAATACCCTCTTGATGTCTCAGACATGGGCTTTAGTATCATATTTATGCTGATAAGGAAACCATTTAGAAATGCGAACACCACAGATTTTACATGTGCTGGCGAGAGACACCTGGCGATCTAGATGTGTCTTGTTCAGGACTATTTTAAAACGAAGATGAGAGGATAAGTCCATCCTTCTTTAATCAGTGGCAAGAAAAGGTCGCGTTTGCTTTCGATAGCGACTACACAGAAACCAAAACTAAAATCGCGTGATCATACCTGCAGACACAGTTGGAAGGGATAGAAATGAACATTCTAGGGAGTGAAGAAAGGATGCATGGGGGAAGCCTCAAGCAATTTCTTTCTGGGCAGGACTGATGCCACTATGGGAAGATGGGTAGAAAGAAGTCATTATCAGGAAATATCTTAACAGTTCTACTAGTTTCAGATGAAAGTTATATTCGCATTTAATTAAATAAATAAAGTCTACGTTTCAGTTTTATTCGCAAATAATTAGCAGACAATTGACGACGAGTGTCGTAAGAAAAAGACCCGTTTACTGTGTATTTGTTAGTCTGCCGTTGAGAGTAGCTTCGCAAGGCCCAAAGAAATTAGTAAATTTTAATGCTGTTATTTTATGTTAACGCTAGCTTATAACATACTAACAAAGTTTAATAACTACAATATCTGAAGATCATAAGAGAATATTATGTGATCTATCTTTAAAAATTGCCTTAATTCTCCCAGCATTTTGTCACTGGTGCAATGAGATTTAGGTACCTATGTTAGAGATGTTTATCAAATACTATGTTTGTTTATTGTGAGAATAATTTAAATGATTTATTAATTACGACTCTCCAAAATACTAAATATCATATCTTTCTTTCTCCGGAAAATACATTTACTGAGTAAAATCTGCGTATATTTTATAAAACATTAAAACACACGAACACTGATCCTTTCCTTGTATTTTTATTTCAGAAAGAATGATCAAAACGGTTTAAGTTTTAGAGGAGGCAAAACGAAACACTGAAACCTCGATCTGCACCATTTAATAAACATAATTTACCGCTTAAGGTGTAACTGTTATTTTCATGCTCATTTTCAATGACTTCACCAATAAGGTGCAATGGCAATAATTTGCCACAGCTTTAGTGGTAAAAACAGGATTTTTGACTAGAATTGTACAGTAGTTATCTTTTACTAACATAGCGGCGGTGGTGCAAGCCCCTGCGCCACCTTAGCCCCATCGATGCACGCGGGCCTTTTGCCACCGCACGACGCAAACCACATGACCCAGGGGGTCGCGTGTCCATTGCTGAACGCAGGTTGGCCAAGCCTCGCAATCGTTTACACTTCTTTTGCGTGCCCCCATACCCATGCACTGGCCTTAATCGTCATCCACGTCCGAAACTGTGTGTTAATCAATGTCGCTGCACCCGGTCTTCAACCACCTGCACTGCCTAGCAAGGTTATATTTATCACCACCATTAATCGACTTAAAATAAGAATGGTGGTTCTCAATTCGTCGGGATCTTTTTATTAACATATTTATTGTTTTAATGGGATGATGAATACTGTAAAAAGTTTCACAGGGGGTTTTTCATACTTTGGTCGGCCCATGGGTCGGCCTAATACCACTGTATGTGGTGAATGGATGGAAAAGTTGGAACATTTTAAATAAATCCTCCTTTATGTCACTATCTTCTTTGGTCGATCGACAAGGAACTTGTACCTGGCCATGACAGAATGACAGTTACACTTTATATTGTACGTCAATCAGAGTAAGCAAATGGGCTAATGCAAAACGAAGAAGATTGTTTATAATAGTATAATTTTTATTTTAGTTTAAACTTCCTTATGACGTCGAGCTCAACGCTGATGCGCTTAGGAATATCAGAACTGATGTGGTAAGTATTCTAGCAATACCTCTATGCAACTAACCACCATAACCCCTGTTGCAGCAAAACGTACCGACAGGATTATAGTTACATATTCATTATCATGAATGTGCATGTTTCCTTACGACACTTTCCCTCACCGTAAAAGCGTTCGTTACTACAGCAATAACAAAAGTTAGAAAAACTTATTAGTCATGGCGACTGGTTGAGGTTCGAATCCTTCCTTGCACATTCTAACCCCCGGGAAGGGATTAAAAAAGAGTTTTAGTAAATTCAAAGTTAGACCCAATCTTACTAGTCTACTAGCGACCCCCCCTGACTTTGCACGGATGTAATTTACCACCGAAAACTTAATTAAAAGGTATCGTACATAAAAACTCTCTGTACAAAATTGCCTAAGTGACAGTCCAAACCGTATCCATACCGTTGCGTGGTTTAGAAGAAGTAAGAAGCCGGAGATATGAGCTCAAACAGGAACTAAGATGGAACTGGATGGAAAGATAAAGATATGCTCTTGTCCTTTTCCTGCGTCCTGCAGATTAAGATCAAGCATCTAAAAAAGGACATCCCTTTCATTCCCATAACTTATTTTACATATTATTCAAAGTCAGACATTGATATTCATGTTGTTTATGTTCAAAGTAATCGATACCTATTCATAAAGATTTTAGGCCATAATTGTAAATAATTAAAAAGTTAATTAATTGTAAATAATATTTGGCACTGTGGATAATCATCCATAGTGCCAAATATTATTATAATTTATAAGAGTCATAAATTAAACTCGTGTTTATGTTTATTATGGCATTTTTTATGCATATGCGAATGCATTAAAGAACATAATTAAAAAAGCGACCATGTTCATCCCTATTTTGTCCGTCCGTCCGTCCGTCTGGTCGTCATTCCGTCCGTTCTTCCGTCCGTACGTCCGTCCGTCTGTCCGTCTGTCCGTCCGTCCGTCCGCAGACCGCCGCTTATCCGTTCGTCCGTCCGTCTGTCCGTCAGTCCGTCCGCCTATCCATTCGTCCGTCCGTCCGTCCGCCCATCCGGCTGCCATCCGTCCGTCCGTCCGTCCGATCGACCGGCCGACTGACGAGTCCACCGGCCGCCGGCCAACCAAACCCGTCTGTCGATACACCCGCTGTCCATCCATCCCTCCGATCGCTCGACAGACCGACCGTCATAATGGCGTGTCCGCCCATCCGACCATCTGGCGTTAGCCCGTCCGCCCACCCATTCGTTCGTCCGTCCGTCCGCACGTCTGTCCGACAGATCGACTGACCTAATGGCCGCCGTCCGATTGCACTTCTGTCAGTCTGTCCGTCTGTACGGCCGTCCGTCCTCAGGCCCCACTCATCCGTTCATCCGTCCGTTTGTCTGTCAGTCCGTCCGCCTATCCATTCGTCCGTCCGTCAGTCCGTCCACCCATCCATTCGTCCGCCCATCCGGCTGCCGTCCGTCCGTCCGTCCGTCCGATCGTCCGACCGACCGACTGGTAACCTGCCAGCCGGCCAGTCCGAGCCCGTCTGTCGTCACACCCGCTGCCCATTCATCCGTCCGCCCGCTCGACAGACCGGCCGTCATAATGGCCTGTCCGCGCGTCCGTTCATGCGTCCATCTGGCGTCAGTCCGTCCGCCTACCAATTCGTTCGTCCGTCCGTCTGTTTGACTGACCTAATGGCCGCCGTTCGATTGCCCTTCTGTCCGTCCGTCCGTCCGTTTGTTTGTCTGTCTATCAATCGGTCTAAAGTCCTGAACTAATTTTCGAAATTCCATTACCCTACGCCATTACCAAAGTTTTGCTATTGATAAGACATTGTGTTACATTAATAAAACGCACATACTAGACAATAAAGGGTTCTCTTAATTCTCCGACACAAATCCACTACATATTATGGTATGGTGGTGAAGTTAATGATTTTTTTTTTAATACAGGAAGGCTAACATCGAAGATGGAATACCTATTGTGCCAGTATTTTCACCGGCTTTCTTGCTCTCCACGCCAGAACTCAACACTGCAAGCACTGCTGCTTAGCAGCTGGATTAGCAAGCAAAATGATGGTGGTCATCCAGACGGACCTTGCACAAGATCCAACCACCTGCAAAACCTAAACCTAGCATCACAATGTTATCGTTTATTTAGTGCACATAGTACTTGTCTCCGTATGCAGCACACAACCATCGCCGCACCGCTACTAGTCACCACTTCTGCTTTAAGACTGCAGCGACCGGCGAACGTCACGCTACTCGCAAATGCCGATGTGTAATGACTTTGTTTGGGATTCCTTTATTAACTAACTAAAAAAACTTTTAACCGTCAGTTTTCACTGTTCAGTGTTAGTTCAGTTTTAACTGACAGTGAAAGTAGGAGAATCTTATGTTGCACAGAATCAGTTTTGACTGTCAGTTAATAGTGATCGTGTATAGCTCGCATAAGGTTGTATAGTACCTCGTCAAGCGGCTATGCTCGCGCCATCTTGCGAGCGATGGCTAGGATAGCTGCGAGACACAATTGTAGCCCACGCTCGCTGTTAGGCCAACCTGTCTTAGTCGCTGCCTTACTACCGTTAGCATCATCTCCTACGCTGGCGACATGGATCACGCAACTCGACACCCGCATCCTAATGTACAGGTCAACAGTGTCGGTCGAGAAGGTGCGTATCACGTTAGCATTCCTGGACATAGTGCTAGGCGAACGAACGCGACGACGACTACCATCGCGTCGTCGTCGCGTTCGTCACCGACCCCGCTGTGTTAAGAACTCGTGCAGCGGTGGTGCAGACGCTTGCGGTCCTGTGGTCCTCACTTTCTGTCACGCAGTCACGCGACATACTTAAACCACAAACCAATAGGGCTGTCGGGCACCACTGTGCTCACATTCATCACGGAAGAGAGTTCTAGGCTACTTTGTTATAGTTTATCGTCGTCATATGTGGCGACGCCGTTTGAATCTCGTCTGTAACTGCCATCCGCCGAAGCCATCTTAGTGCATGTGCGCACGGTATTTGCAGGGGCGTAGCGAGGTACGGGCAGGATACACGCGCCCCCCCTAGAAGATGCAGTTAATTAGCAGGAATGCTCACGAACCTTAAAGCAGGTATTTGAGGGAGGTACATTTTTCTTCGCCTGCCTTCCCATAACAGAATCCTGGCTACACCCTTGGCCATTTGCCTGTGAAGGTACGTTGTGGGTAGGTTTGTGCCGTCTGTAATAACTCGCATCTCTGCAACGAGCTGCAACGCTTACTACGCGGTCAACACCGCAAAAAACCGAGCATCCCAGTTCTGCGCCCACAGATGCAGCAACAATACCGATGTCGTCGAAGCCCTGCTCATCCTATAGAGGGTTTTACATGCGCTGCAATGTACTTTTTCGACAAATTACCTTATGTAACCGCACAGTGCGAAAGTACGTCAAAACATGTATTGTCGTTTTGAAGTAAAAATTGATACGCTTGTTAAATAAACCAATTTCATACAACCACAATCATTATAAGACTAACTAGCGCACTATGGAACTACTTTTTGAGAATAGGAATAAACAGTTTCAAAAATGTTTTTGTTTGTTATTTTTGGTAAATGCATTCACGGCCTCAAACACATAAGTGCAATTGGTTATTGCTTTGGAGGCGTGCCCGTTTGCTGACTCAACTTTTTAATCACACCTCGGGCAGCGCCTAAAACGCACATTTGTGTTTGGGGTAGGCAAGCCACGTAATCACCTCTAGCATTTGCGCGGCTTGTAACCTGTGCACCTAGCACGACTCTTCTCGACACGCGTTAACTCGCTACGTAACTCAGTGCGTCTCATTCTAACCAGTCTAGTAGGAGAGAGACGCACTGAGTTACGTAGGGAGTTAACGCGTATCGAGAAGAGTCGTGCTAGGTGCACTGCTCGAATCCGAGCTGTTACAATACGCGGGAATATATCCGGTGACTACGTGGCTGTACGCGTTAAAAAGCACTTCGTGAACAGAAAGCGTATATCTTTATATCCGCTTTTCTAACCAGTTTACGTTTGCGAAATGGATAGGTACTTTTTGTCCAATTACGTTTGTACTCAATGTGTTTTAATGGCTCCTTTTTTAAGTTGCTTCGCTCATAAGACTCCTTTTACTGTTTAAATATTACCTAGCCGATGGAAAAGGACACATTAAATTTAGAGAGGGATAACAAAATAGTTATCTGAATCCAATCTGAATCAGAAAGGCAAGCATGCGCCTTAAAATTTCTCCGCCGTCATCGTTTATGCCCTCTTTCATATTGGTCTAATCAGAAAGAGATGCAAACTTATTGTATATTAATTACGTGTGCTAGTCATGCAGACAAGAGTTTGGCAACAAGAAGTTTTAGTTGATTGTTGTTGTTTCTGGTTACTGTCGTTTGAATGAACGAATCTACGGAACGAATGATTTAGATTTAATGACATTCATTTTAGAATCCTATTGCAATTATGATTAGTGTTGAAAGTTGATGGCCTAAAATTGTGACCGATATCTAAGAACTGTAAAAATGACGTCAGAGGGAATCCATTGTAAAGCTGGGAGGTACCGGGAGCAAACGTGTTTTAATACTTTCGTTTTTTTGATCCTACGTCGTCAAAAATTAAAATAATCAAAAAAGAAAAACACAGGGTTGTTCGCAATCACTCACTCTATCACGCTGTATATGTTTTTTTGAAGGGTTTTGGGACACCCTGTATACTCTGTGATATTGTGAATAAAAAAAAACTTTTTCAAAAACTCAATAATATTTAGAAAGTAAAAATTATAGACTTCTATAGTCAAGATCTAGGAAGGAAATAGGCATGGGCGTTTTCATGTACAAAATATCGTTAGTCTAAGTTTTGTCTTCATTTTGCGCTATCTCACGGTGCTGAAGTTTATTTAAAATTTGCCCAAGCGGGCGGTCAATGTTCAGCCGACGTGGGTTACCTACCTATATATACATACATATACAATATACACGCTGGCTATGGGTTTAGCACGCGTTGAACCGCACGCCCAAACAATGGAGTTTTACGCTCGCTTTGGCATTTTAAACCGCACCTGGTTCAAAGATAGAACGGGTTTATTTTGTAAAGTTTAGGCAGGAAGTCAATCGACCAATTTTGATAGCACGGAATGATCTTCTCAGTTAACAGTTTTAGGCGTTATTTTGTTGGCATCTGTGTTTAAAAATATAACTTATTACTCTGCGAAAACAGTTATTTATTTATTTAATCTTCTTGCACATAAACCTATAAATAAATGTACAAAAGGCGGACTTAATGCCTTAAGACATTCTCTTAGTTATCTGTAAAGGCGTCAATTTTTAACTGGCACAGCATGGTTGAATCCGGAACACTCAATAACTGAAAAATAGTTTCCTTCCTGATTAAAATAAAAACTATTCTTCAGTTCATGAGTCAGTCAGTGAAGGTGGATGCCTTCACTGGTTTGGTATAGTTGCCAGGCAAACGACTTAAGAACAAATCGAGTGGAGGGGGTAAGTTTAAGTAGACACATTTGTACTAGAAACGGCTACTGCGCAGTCATGGTCAAGCTCAAGTTGTTTGCCGGGAACTGTAATACCAACGCAGCATTTTTCCAATGCGACCACACTTCACCCAAAAGCCATTTGTCATACAATTCATTTCAAGCGGTTGATGTCGTTATGAAACAAAATAACGTCGGTATTTATTACTCATCAGTTGATTAAAGCCATGCTCTAAGTACTTTCATTAAGCAAAGTGTTTACATTGAATTCCAATGTGTCTGTCAATCGACGGAATTGTTTTGTTTTTTGATGTTGGTATGAAGCATACGAGTATCGCTTTATTTCCATAAGTAAATTATGACTCGACGCTTCGTAATAAACTTAGTCATTTCCTTATTATAACGTTATGATTTCACAATGACTTAATAATATAAAGTTGTGTAATTCCAAAAGGTTTAGTCAGTATTTTTTTAAACTTTCGTTGTTTGACATATTATTAACAATAACAGGGCAAAGCAAAATAGCAATGTCTGATTTATTTTCATAAGGTTTGACTTTTTGACCGCGTTGCAACGGCCGTAGTCCCGGAATTACTGGCACCGATTACTGGTACTTATAATGATGACTATTATTGACCAGATCTCGTGACTATGACCGTTGCAACGCAGTCAAAACATCTTACCTTAACCCTTTGAACGCCAACAACGCTTAAAGGTCCTGTCGTGCCCATCACGCTACCGGCACATATCGTTGATCGTTAGCATTGTTCAATAGCTCCAACCGGCCACTTTGGAAATCCATGGCCTATGTTCAACAGTAGACTTCTTGTGGCTGAGATGATGATGATGATGATGACCTATGTGCATTTGCAACAACTTTCGTATGCATTGTTGGCGACGAAAAGGTTAAAATAGATAAATCTACCGTAACTGGCCGTTATTGACAATAATTGTTTATATAGGTAATTGCTGTTTTACAAGTCCTAGCTTTACTGCTACTTTGAAGCAGTCTCTTTGTTTGGGTTCCACCAAAATAATATACAATCTCTTAACGGCACAAACCTCAACCCCGGATAGAAACTTTAGGCATTACACACCAAATTTTCAGAGTCACCATACATGCAACAAAACTTCTAACGTATAAGCCAGATGTTGCCAGCAAACTGCAGAATGCGAGAACTTAAAAGTACTATTTAGTTAGACTTCAAGACTTCGACATGCCGACTTTAAAACTTTACCTATTAACAAACTATCCTTTAGCTAGTCGAGAGCTTTTTCTTCTAAGAGGATTAGCGATGAGACTGTTATTTTCTCGTATTTAGTGCTCTGCCTAGGTCGTTGTTGCATTCGCTACTAGGAACCTATTTCATCAAGCTGTGAATGACCTTAGAAAAATTCCATACCAGAGTAGTTTTTCTTTTTACGCGTCTACGGCAAAGACAAAAGGAAGTGTTTGTTCTGTTTTTAGCAGTCTATGAATGTTTTTACTAGTTCTTTTGATTTTTGGAATAAACAAAAACCAAGCTTATTGCCAATTGTCGTTGTCACGTGACATTACGTTGGTTTGGTAAAACAGGGGCCAGGCAAGTGAATAATCAGATTAAAGGCACTAACAGGGCGCACTGTTCCACCAGCAACCTCTTTATGCACAATTTCTTATTCAACTCTCGGTCCGCAGTTTATTTCATTTCTATTTTAGTTTGTTACTGTGATGATGAAGTCTACGTGAATGCTTACGAAGTTTCATTTTGAGTTTTTGCTTAGAGCATTGTTTAAGTTTCAATTTTGCATCTTTGTTAACTGTGCAGCAATTAAGATGCCAATTAGAGAATTTTAAATGTTGGTTCAAAATTCTTATAATCTTGATCGTCTGTTAAGACAATGAGTGTACTAAAAGGCCAGGCTTAAGACGCAGCCGTTTTATATTTACATATGACGTTGTTTCAGTAGTTTTTTCGTAATGACTTGGACTTGAGATATCTTGGAAAATTGATGTAATTTAAGTCATTTTTTATGTCAAAAAATTACGGTAACCGTGAAAATCTAAACCGAAGGTATACTTCAAGGATGCAATTTTAAGTTTAAGAATATACTATATCACCGCTACTATCATTTATATACAAATAACGCTACACCTAACTTACCCAATGGCCTTGAGTTCGGAAATTAACCCAATTATTCCAGCATTCTTGTTTCTGTTTATTCTTACACATACGAACTTACTCTCAGCAAACCACTGCGACTAGCATTAAAGGAAAAACACGAATAACACAACCCTCCAAGTTAGGTTACCTCGGCCCTTTTACCAGTCATTCTACGGTTTCTTGTAATTATCTCCAATCTCTTTTTATGGTGGTTTTGCTTTAGCTTTGAGCGGGATGTGAGGTTGAAAAATGTTTCAGCTGCGTATGTAGACGATAGTCTAGTTAAGTTGTGAGCAACACTTACGTATCAATGTTAAATCTAACCTCCTGGGTCCTGGAGGTAAGAATTTTGTCGAAACTGATATTTTTTTCAAAAAATCAATTTAAGGTAACGGCGCCTATTACCGGGGGTATCAAAATCGACGACCATCACCGCCGCATTTTCAAATACGCATTTTATAAGCAAACCGATCGATATCTTAAAAAATATTTATTTTACGAACGAAGCTTATTTACTTGACTAACGATGCTATTAGCGCTAGTGTGTGTAAATAAAACAAAGAGCTTGCAATTCGTCTGTTTCCGCAACGCCAGCGCAGGAACAGGTCGTACCATACTAACGCGTGACGCCACATGTAAGTGAACTGGAATCGTATTTAGTATTTTACGTAATGGTTATGGCAATTGAACTAATGTTATGGTTTTTAAATGATTGTTTGTGGTTTTCTGCACTACTACACTGAGTACTCTTTATATATTTTTTGGCCTGGAAATACGTTTAAAATTGAAAATAAAATACAGCGGTGATAGGTAGCATTTTTTGCTGTGGGTTCTATTACCATGGTATACCAGGGTAATAGTTAAAGTTGTGATTTTGGTTCTTTATGCTTTATTTTGGTTACGTGTGACCGGTTATTTAACTTCTTACAGTTATTACAATCTTGATCTAGTCACGCTATTAAAGACCTATTTCCGTGGTATGGAATGTATTCAACGAACCCTTAATTTTTAACAAAAACATTAGTACTGATTTTATAGTTTCTATAGAAACCCTTATTTTGTCAAGTTGTTTAAATTTTGAAATAAAATGATGTACTTACTGACCAGTTATGTCATTTTGTTTTTATACCAAGGTTGTAATTTTTATTTTTGATTTGAAATGAAAATACAACTGTATGTTATTTTTCTTATGGGTCGGAATTAGGTTTTATAACACTCCAAATTAAGCCTATTACCGATGTTTAGATCACACAACCTATTGACGATCCATTTATTTTTGTTTAAATCGGTGATAGGGTTTTAAAAAAGTGTCTATTATCGAGTGACATTTCAGTCTTGTATTAAAATAAATCGCATTTAGCGTACCGTAAGTCCAGTAAGTTTGATAAAATTGAGACTTACTTATCAGTTGGAAACTTTTCCATTTGTACTGATCCATGTAAAGATGTAAAGGAGATTAGTAGGTACACACATTATGTAGTTGTCATAAGTTGTATATGTTTAACGTTTTATTTACGTTACCCTTAAAAAACTTAATGTCCAGCAATAATGTACGGAACCAAAACCATATTTTTTTAACCCTCGGTAATTAGTTCCTAATCGTAACATGAGTCTGAATCCTACTACCGATGGTAGAAAATTGCTGCTTTGTGTACCTTCGGTAATGGAAGCTGAATTTGCGGTAATAGAATCACAGCCTAGCCATTACCACGGTAATAGAAGACTTAGGTATTTTGGTTTCAAAAATTATTTTATCAAATAAGAATAAGTAAAATGAGTAAAAAAAGTTACTACGCTGAAAGTTCAATTAACATTCTTAAATAAAAAAAATATTCTCGGTCATTAAGTAGCTTTGATACCCTTAATTGTTTGGACTCGTTTGAAAACACCCTTAAGTACCACGGTAATAGGCGCCGTTACCTTAGTTGGTGTCCCTTAATGTCGGAAAATTATTTAAAAAAATCATGGGGTTTTCCCCTCGAATTTTCTTTATGGCCTCAGGCGAGTACACAGGGACTTTGTCCTCACTCGAGGACAGTACAAATAAACCAAAATACTATAATGAATCAACTTTATTTGCATATTATATTTACAAAATTACTTATCTGTACTTATAATAGCACAGGCTTATAAATTAGTATCATAATAAACATTTTTTAAAGTCAGTAACAAAAAGAACTCTTTTAAAATATACTACGTACGAGTCAAAATGTATCAATGGTACGAATTGTTATATTCTAGAGATCACAGTTACAATTTTTTTTACTAAGTAGATTCAATCTTCAGTCTTAAGGCTGGACTAGGAACCGCCGAAGTTATATGTTCTGATATCCTTTGAATATTTTCAAAAATATTGCTATCTTCGTCGTCGCTTTTTGATTCAGATATAGCGGAACCATTACATTCAAGATAATTTGTGACATAAACGTCTTGGCCCTCGAAATGACCGTCGGATTCGTCAAAGTTAAGGTACTTCTCTATTTCACAGTCCTGTAAGGCTGAAAATCGTAAATAAAACATAGTTAACTTTCATGTAACAATAAAAAATCTTACATTTTTGAGACCGTAAGTACTCGTACGAGAACATTAAACTACATGTAAAGACCGTTTGTACTCGTACGAGAACATAAACTTCAGAGCTATTTATGGCTAAAGTTTTTTAATTTTTTGGAGGAAATTAACTTACTGACATATGAAATACACCAAAAATTTACTAATGAAAATCAAACAAAAATATATAATTAGACTTTCACTGAGATAAATCTGGATTACTTACCCCGGGGCATGGTGCGGCCGGTGGTGTCAGATGTCAAAGCCGCCCTGATCGCTGATTGGCTATCTACGGCTTGCTGTTAATTTTTCTAGGTTGACAGTTTCGTTCGGAAACGTTCTATGCGTGTTAACTTGTTAAGCCGGTATGACATGCGGCTGTAGATTTTTGCAAATGTTATGTCCTCAAGCGAGGACCGGGGGCCCCAGGAGGCTAAATCTACCTACACATTTTACCACCATTATACTATCGTAATTCATTCCTATATAAACGAAATGTCAAATGCGATCTTAAGTACGCTGCTGTACTTGAGAACGATCTATTACTACAGGTCGACCTCGGTTTGCTAGCTAATAAATTTAAATACCTACACTCAAGGTTTCCACTATCTGCGTAATAAAGTTTCATACTATATCTGATTCATCAATTTCATCGGATCATTATTTCATTAAAATATTTTTGCGACATAATTTTAATTAGTTTAGTCGAGCCCTAGTCTTTAATAAGTTTAAAACCCGCACTTAAGTTTATAGGTCACCAGCAATTACTTAAACAACTTAATACCGCTTTGACTCAGGTATAATTAAGTATAGTTTCTAATAAAAATATTCAGCCTTTTAATTTCATTAAACTTTTCACTGCGGCATGCTAAAATGATATATTATAAATCTAAACTTATACAATTTCAGCCATGATGATCAAGATACTGTAATGAGGCTTTACTTAATAGTAATCATTTTCTAGAATATCTTCAAACACATTTTAACATAATCTGTAAGGTGAATTTAATTTCGCTGTTTCATTTACCTGTAAATTGTCAAAAGGATTACTCAGAACACACTTAAAGTCTTGAAGTGAGATTTTTTTTACAAGAAAATAACATTTTATGTGAAATATATGAACGTAACTAAATCCAAACAGTAAAAAATGTTACCGGAGATAAGTCATGGATGCAACCTAATCGCACTGAATGGCAAAGCTAATTATCTGCTTGAATCAGCTACTCAGCTCTCTGAACGGAAAATTAATGTATCAATGAACCGTGGAAGTTTTTTGGCAAAGTCTCTAGCCCCCACGGTGCTAAAGTAAATAGGTACTTATTTTTATTCACATCACTGATATCTGCCAAGTCCTAAGCCATTCTTCTTCAAGCCGGTCGAACTAACATTTCTGTGCACTAGGTGTGAACTGCCCGCCCGAACCGCCGCAGTACTCCGCGATCGTCGCCACGCCCGAGCCGAAGCATTCGAGCAGCGCACACAGCCTCGCCCGCACCCAGTCACCCAGCACGCCTATATCACAGCACGCTGCTTATGCTGACTCACAGGTAGACATACTTACAAGGAACATAAAGATAATTTTTCCACAAGCAACATAGATAATCCCACCAAACGCGTGAAATCAAAGCGTGTAGAAGCGCGTGAAATGGAATGAGATAGGTTTCGGTTGTATTCCAGTTACGACCGCGCTTCGGATTGCGTGCATTTTGCGGTGTGCTCTGGAAAGCTGCGAGCGGGTATTACGACCCTTGGTAAAATCTGTAAGCCTGATGGCTAACACATGTCCTCATTTTGTATCTTAACGCTAGTTAGAAGGAGATGCACTGAGCGATAAAGTTATTTTCGGTATGCTATAGGTACCAGCAACCAGCACTGTAATTCTCGAAGTGCACCAGCGTCTGATTCGATGTCAAGGTATCGCTCTAGCTCTAGCCCGCTAGAGTAAGACAGGGCGCTGCCCTAGCGTCAAGCTCGTTTCTGTTGTGCTTAGAGAATTACTCTTCAGTCTCGCGCTCGTGAATTCAGTAAAGGCAAAGTGTACGCCAATTGTGCCGATAAGGTTTTGCAGAGCTCCACGACACGCGGTCACACCGACCGCGATCGTTGGACTAGCGCAGAATGCGCGCGAAGCCGACAGTATTCGATACATTTTGTAGCCATGCATAGTTGAACTTTAACTATAAAACGTTAGGTCGATTTCTGTAACCATCCCTAAGTTACTGCATCGCGCGGTTCGATGCTGCGCGTTAAGTGTAAATCGTGGTTAGTTTACATCATCTCGAGTCAAATCAATGGCCGCGCTCGGTACGATCGCAGCATGCTAATTTGCTACTGCTAGAATTCTTGCACACAGATTAGTGCAATCTTACTGCACCGACGCTGCGTTGATACCTTACTGACCCGCGAGCTAAAAGAATGGCGAGTAAAGGATGAAGTGTAGTAAGGACCCTAGATCACCTCAACCGTTTTTATTTATACACCTGCCGCTCATAAAAGCCTTTTTACCTACTTACACACATCACAATTGAATCGCTTTATACCGAAAATAGCCATGTCGTTAAACAACATAGCTATTTTCTGCATAATGCGCTCCAATTAAGGAAGCTAACTAGGGTCCTCCTTCACACTAGATTGTATCTGCCGCGCTGGTGTAAGAGTGTCGGTTTGAACCAATGGTCTGTTGTGAAGCTAAATTCAAGACCTATTAACTAATTAACTTAACCATGCATCACACATTGAATCCAAAGTTTTTAACGAATGTTATTACATTGAAGTAAGTAACTAAGTTAAGCTGCTACTTAACGACTCCATTATATGAGTCACGGATACGGTAGAATGACGAATATTATCTGTAATATTGATACTAAAATAAATAAGCATAACATCATCGGTTAGTGAGTCTACCATCACTTTGGAAAATGATAACCTATTAGAGAAATGACGATTTCAAACTTAGGTCAAAATTCAACTCTTATCCATCAAGAAATTACAGTAATAAAATTTCTTGTAGTAAATCAATAAAGAATTTTTGTAAAAGTATTAGTAGAAGAATTATAGGTAAATGAACAAAAACATCAGTGAATTCGTTCTACAATGTGGGGTCGATAAACTTTTTTAACTACAAGCACAACTAACTACCAAGTTTTGCATATTGTTATATCGTCTTGAGGTGCGCGTGGGTATAATATATCTTTCAGTATAATAACATGTGTAGGAAGCTCGTTTCTTTTCATATTTGTACAGAAGCTTATCCCTGCTGTAACAACCTGTTTCCATTGTGTTCAGCGGAACCGGCAATCAATCATAACTCAATTTACCTTCTCGGAAGTTTATAAAAACAAACTCACAAAATTTCCTCTAATATTGCTTATACGAAACTTTATAGAAAGGGTAGAGGGTGGTAGGGTGGTATTTGACGATACAGCGATTCTTTGTAAGCGTATTAAATTGTATATAAATTCTAGATTGCTGTTGTTCAAAAATCTTTTTAAAGTATGTGCTATTTATTGTCTACCTTACTAATTAGTTTCTTTGTTTTCTTTGTCTTTTTTATGTGGTGTATAATAAAGAATATTTGTTATTGTTGTTGTAGCCTCTTGCTTCAACCAAGTTTGTACATATTAATCATACTTATTGTTAAAAAACCGTTGCCTCATCCATAAACTCAGTACAATTGTCAAATTGACGTATAAACGAACAAAGAACACCTTGTGTGTAACCATTTTTGATGTGTCAGACGATACTACAAGTATTGCGGAAGTTCGTACTAAAGAAGGCTTTCTTATGCAGTCCCTGTAATTTAAAATAGTTTACAATATCCATTACGTTGTGTTGTTCTTTCGTATTTATGCAACTACCACGATACCCAGGACGTCTTATTAGGTAATGGTCTAATAATAATTTAATACACTTTCGCGACTAATAGACATTGAAATAAATAATTTTCAACGGTTTCTATTACGTATTTTACAAAAAAATCTAATTCGCAACATTGTTAATGATAAGGATATTGCATTTGAATACAGAATTTTAAAACACGAGGGAAAAGGTAAACGGCGAAATTACTCATTAGGTATTTTATATGTGGGAGTTTATAAAAATACTACACCCGGAAATAAAGAAAACGGTTAATGTTTTTGGCCCAGGATATTACATTTAGGTATAATAATGTTTGTGTGGAGATTTTTTTTTAATCTTAAATAATTTTGGGCTTAGAATTAACATCAATTAACGAAAACAGCTAATGAAGTGGAATCTAATAAGGAGAATTGAGTAACATTGACATGTATGGTGTAAAGTTCTGACTAGTACACTATGAAATAAAAAATATAGGTCTTATTAGGGATATTACTGTATTACTTAAGCAGATCATCGAGCAGAGGTCGCTTTTATAAAATTTTGCCGAATAGTTTTTTGAAATCAATTTTAATTTTGTGAAATCGTTTTACGATTTCACAAAATCATTTTAGCCGAACATTGACACGAATTCTCGGTTACATGTTCTGCTTAAGCGCGTGCTTGCGTACATAAGTATTATTATAAAACTAATAAATGAATTATCCAGTCTAAAATGAGTGGTGGCTTTCAGAGTGAATCTGGGCGAAGCTGTGTCAACGGTGCGGTGAGATCGCATCGAGAGGTCGTCACAACGAGAACACCACTACTGGCCGCCCATCAAGAAAGTTGCGTCTAATATACCTAGTAAAAAATCCAGTGGTGTGATTTTTGTCTTTCGATCCCTCGACTCTCCAACCGCGCGCCAATCACTGTCTGCTATAATATACGCTCGCGTATTTGATTGGTACCCGGCTGGCGAATTTCAAGCACTTGGAAATCAAAATCAACCCACTCTTTCATGTTAATTTCATACCCCTTTGCAAAGACTTTTTACTTCAATCATCATCATTTCCAGCCTTTATAAATTTGATTGCTATGACCCTAACATGACGGCCCCTTTGATTGCATCTCTGTCTAAAAATACGTATAAAAAAGAACCACACATGAAGACGAACTAAACTCGGATGCAGAGGCGTATTTAAAGATTTGGCGCCCCGGGCCAATTAGCTTTGGCGCCCCATTGAAGGACGATAAAGTATTTCATTTTAGGGGCGGCTGCCGCCCCTCGCAGCCTGGCGCCCCGGGCCATGGCCCGGATGGCCCTAGGGTAAATACGCCCCTGCTCGGATGGTCATATTATGGCAGGCTTTAGTCCTAGGTACGATTTCACGAGTGAAAACTGAGACTCATGATATTGAAAAGATTCTCAATGTATTCACGATAATTTTTCCACAAGAAAAATATAAGTACTTAGATGACTCTTACAGCAAATGGAAACGGAAGGACGGATTGCTATGACATTTGAATAAACACCCTCGCATAAAAACAGCTTTGAAATATCTCCATAAGTTTGAGTCCCATGTCAAGGACAGAAGCAGACATACAATATCGGATAGATCAACAGACAAACACTGCAATCTTATGAAGCCTGTCTATTTGGTCTCGAGGGCTGGACATAAATTATGCCGGCATATTATGAGCTGAAGCTTTTACTAGATTTGTTTGTGAATCCAACAATAAAGTCCTTGAGTCTACGCTAATTTGATACAAGATTCTCCTGTCAATTTTTTTAGAAAATATAAGTAATTTAAAACTTGACAACACTCGATAGCACACTACATTGCTGCATTGATAATGTGACTATAATGCAAATATAGCCTGTTATTTTTCTATTAAAGTGATCAGGACTTGGTTAATCAATATTAATTATAATCTGAATATGTCACAATGAAACGGATTGAAAGTTGATAAATTAATGACTATTTTCACTTTCTAAACCATTGTCATGATTTTTTAGAATGGTATTAAGTATTTTGCCTTAGAACTACATTTGTAAGTTTTGATTTTTTAAATTTTCTTCATAGACTTGATATGAATTGCACTTTGGACACGAGTTTACTCGTAAATATAAGCTATCGAAAAGTTAGACCACTTTGATTTATGCTATTAATAGTTGAATAATATATTTGTATTTTGAATATTTATGAACCTATACGCCATATCGTAGTTATATTTATTTTAGTCTAGTATGAGCCTCCATACTGGTCGTTTGTTGATTAAATTTTGTAAAAAAAAGTCTCTCATTCGGTTGTACACCACAACACCACAATATAACTCTTAAAGTGCGAATATTATCAAATCTATGAACAATATTATAAAAAATCAAAACTACAAATGTATTTGTAAGGCATAACAAAAAACGTTTCTATGCAAAGGGGAATACTGTTTTTAACAAGAGTCGTGTCTCATTTGACAACAGTTTTATTTTAAATTAAAGTCCTGTATGCAATGAATTCGTCAAGTGAAACGGACTCGAGAAGAATCTCACTATAGGTACATAATAGTAAAAATTTTAGATAACTGCAATAGTATCATGTTATTTATTTAAGTGTTTATTTTAAGTTTTACCTAGTGAATCTGTAAACCAAATTTGTTTTGTATTTAGAAAAAAATACTCATCAGAGTTGTTTCTGACTTTTTATTTATTAGTAGATTAAAATAATAAGGCAATGACTGATATGAACTCAAACTGTACATAGAAGGGAATATGTAGTAAATAATAAAAGCATTTCTTCGTAATTACCACTTGTTTACTAAGAGGGAACAAGTGAGGGAAGGCTCTAAGCTAATTTATAATTTATCTCCTAGCGAACTAAGTCAATGATGTATTAATAATAAAATCATTAAAATGAGGAAAGTCACAATTTTTATTTGTATCGCACTCATTACTAAAAAATTACATTTTATTGTACAAAATTAACGGCAAATGAAATTTTATTGTAAATATAGATTTTATGAACATAATTTAACCAGTTCATTTCGTAATAAACCAGTCTGTTATTGTTAAAAATAATCGAATGAGAAAATTGTATTCGATTACGTAGGCAATTAATCGATTAACAACCGAATAAAGTGGTACACGTTTGTCGTTATTGCACGGACTGGTTGTATAAAAAAAGAAATAAATTGCTCATAAAATAATAGTAACAAAACTTTAATTTATGCACGAATGAAATGAATTGTTGGAACCGAATAGCTGCGTCATTTTAATGAACTATGATGAAGCGACGAACATTTTTTATTAAATGTGATTTAAAAAATGTTAAAACGATAAATTGGTTTTTATTTACCTACCTTTTTCCCATCCAAATAGAAAAAACCAACAAACGGGTTGAATATAAAGGTTTTATCTGTATCCCACTGAAAACACAATAATTATGCAACGCCTAACCTAAATTATTGAGCTCATTACACCTAATCAAAGCGCATGGTAAATCAAATGCGTACAGAATAATTATACTTAGGTAGCACTAAGTATAATTAATTATTTAGTGTATAATTTATAATTATTAATAATATGCTTAGTAAAAGCAAATTGTTTTTGGTTTAAAATTTTAATCAATAATGCATTGTTAACTGTTCCAAGTGGCCACCACTGACATCGACCATTTTACTAGATGTGTGTAAAAAAGCTTTAAATAAATAAACTGTAGTTTTAAAATGGGCTACAGAGTATAAAATAAGATCTTGCTCCGTAAAGAATTTTATCAAAAAAAAACTTGACTCGCATTATTTAGACTCCTTTCTAAGTGCATATTTTATTTCGGTTTTTAATACAAATATTCATGAGGCTAGAATAAATTATTTTAGCACTCACACTTTAATATTTTTATGTAATTAGTATCCTCACAAAACCAAAAACGCTACTACGGGCTTCTTACAGAATGCGTAGCGCTACCTAGCAGTAAAAGTGTTAAACTATTGCCATTCAGCTATGAGCTAAGTTTAAAATGTCAAATCTTTAATACCTTGTCGGGGTTAGTTAAAATTAATTCCAAAATTGTTTTCAAACAGACAGACAAGAAATATAATTATGCTAGGCGTATCGGTACCTATAACACGCACCCACGCGTGACCTTGCTTTTTTCACGGAATGTTTAAAACGGGCTCGTGCAACGTCACATTTGTGAGCCTGTTTCATTATAAAATTCTTAATAATCATTAAATTAAATTAACTTAGTTTACAATTACTAGTTATTGATCTACTCTGTAATTAAATGTCAAAAACGAAAGTCGTTTCGATACTTAATAAGCTACACAACATTAAAACTTTGCTATGCCTATAGTATTTACTAATCCGGAGACTAAATGGATAGGGAACCTAAATATGAAGTGTCGAACAAATTTGGGATTTTAGTGTCAATTTATCTCTAGATTAAAAAAAAATGTCATTAGTTGCATAACTGAAGAAGCAAATTAGTTTAGTTAAAGGCAAATCAACTGTATAAATAAATAAATACATATTTTTGCGACAATTAACACCAATTGGCCTAGTCCCCAAGGTAAGCAAATCAAGTAAGTACATCAACTGTATGTCATTTATCACTTTCAGTTGTTTCATTTTCTTTTAATGTTAAATTTGAGTAAGAAAAAGAATATCTTGATTGAGAACAATAGAACAACTTTACTACAGTGAAGTAGGTGACCTAGTTATTGAAGTTATAATTTAATTTTGACTATAGGAACGCCGGCAAATTGATGGAATCGTATTTGATAACGTTTAAGTAATAACTAAAATAGCTTAGGACATTGCAGAACCCTGCTGTTTGGGGTTGACTTTGCTAATTAAATAATTACTCTTCGAGATGTTTAACATTTGGGACGGAGTTTTGAGGTTTGATCGGCGGAGTTAAGATATACAATACCGAAACTGACGCAATGAGAGCCAGATTTAACAAGTCTTGGAATGTCCGATTAAAAGTACTAATTATGGAATGCAAATTCGGTTATTTTCTCTTAGGAAAAACCGGTTGAAACCGGTTATTCCTTAGAGAAAAACCGGGATTGCATTCCCTAGTACTAATGCATTCCGTAGTCCACTGTTGAGGGTTAGTTTATATCAAACTTAATATCCAACTGGCTATCGCTGCTTTAAATTAACGGATCGTGAATATGATCCGTATTAGGTAATTAATGGTAATTCATTTTATAATTTTGGTGGAATTCTTGAACCGAGTAAAATTTTTACTTATCTACAGTTTTTAACTGACGTCACAAAAGATATGTCTTATGTGAATCGGAAAGTCTGATAAATTAGTAAACGCAGGTTTCGTTTCTATGTCATTGTGATATTTGCTGTCGAATAAAAATAACAAAACATATTTTAACTAAAATAGTGTTTTTATTCATTACAATGATAATTAAAAATGATTTCCTGAAAGTTCTTTTTTAGAAGTGCCTATACTCAAAAAATGCCTAGTCTCTTTAAAATACGTAACGCATAAGTTAGAAGATATTACTCAAAAACCGAAGTAAACGATGCTCACTTGCAATTGGCAAGCAGAATCAAAGTACTCAGCACGTTCGGCAAATCAACTATTTCTCTCCACGACTTACAATAATGGCGTACGAATATATCTGCCAACTCTACAATCGGAGATTACAGTAGTAAGTATAATAATATATTTATTCACAAAGCAACAAAAGCGGCTAAACAACTACAGAACACAATACCCGCCCGTTGGAGCGTCGCCGTAATCGAATCGCCACGGGCTATATCTTATCATATTTCATAGCTTCACGAGCAACAGAAGTCGGTGGACATTTTATATTTTGTTATCAAACGTGTTGTGAATGAAAATCACGTAATAGGTGCAGAATAAGAGCCCACTCATAAACGCCTACACCATCAGAACTTGGCTGTTGATAAATAAATGGCTGTAAATGAGTAAGATGCAAAATCTTTAATTACTTTTGTAAGGTTTATTTACCTTAACATAATTATCAGATCCCTATTTCACGTAGCTGATAGGAGACATGTGACTACGAGAATTTGGCATATACATACATACATGTCTCAATCAGTGACTTTTTGCATTGACGGGCTTAAATGTGGATACGTCATGTATACTCTAAAAATTTGACTCATAGGCTACTGTAAAACCTTTTCACAATAAAAGTCAATGACTTCTGAGTAAATATCATAATATCTCAGCGATGACACATTGTGACAACGTTGAACTATGAATCATATTGGTTGACTGTATATAATCTGAATTTTCGTTGTTACCTGACATATTAAGTACAATTTAATGTTATGAATAAAGGTTTTTTACTCGGCTGCCGTCAGAAGGGATTATTTGTTTGATAGTCCTAAGAAAACACATTTTTCAGATGCCATGTTACGGAACTTGCCTTTAAAAGTAATGAGTGACATCGACGGGACTCAGGGTCGAAATTTTAAACCGATCTCAAGTTCTAATTTCATACTAACTCGAGCTCAGTTTAAAACTACGACCCTAAAAGGTTTTCTAAAATGTCGCAGACTAACTTATAAGACGCCTCTCGTTAATTACACGACTCGGATAGTTTTTTGGGCTTACTGTTACAAAAAAACTTAAATGCCTAAAACTCTTCAAATTCCTTGGAATATCTAATTTACGTTTAGTACGTTTTAATAATAAACTAAGTCACGTTAATCTACTGCAGCAAAGTCAGCAGAGTGCTGACGCAACAATGCGCTCATAAATTGAGTCGAGCTAAAATATTCACGCAAACATCTCGCACGTAATAAATCATACATAACTTTTAATCCCGCGCGAAGAAATATTCACCTCATAAATAACGGGAAGAAAGCTCGATGGCCGGCATTGTGCCGTTGATGCAGGTTGACGCACAAAACGTTTGTCCTGCGTCACAGGGGCACAGTTTGTATGGGAACAGTATTGCAAAGCGTTTAGTAAGTAAATACTTTATTGTATACTAGTGACCGGCCTCGGCTTCGCATGAGTAGTAGAATGTTACACATGAAAACCTTCCTTAAAAAGTATTTTAAATGACAGTGAAAACACTATTAAAATCCGTTGCGTGGTATAAAAGGAGTAATAAGGAGTTTAAGCGGCAAAAGATCTGAGAAAAGACAGAAACAGATAATGACTTTATTTTATACCATTCTGACGATAAGACAATACAAAATAAAATTGGTCAGTATAAAGGTGAACTTAACCCTATCAGAGCCCTCGTACGGATAGCCCTGCTTATCATACAAACTGACTGCGCTAAAAAAACAATTTTAGTACAGAAGCAAAGTTTCATCTACATCATTAAGGGGCCACAAGAGTTCAGCGATTCTCGCGGTTCCTAGTTCTTATGAACGACGCTGATCACTTTCTCTCAAGTGAACCATATGCTCGTTTTCCTATCTATTACTTAAAAAATAAGTATGCAACTCTGCTGATGGTAAGGAATTAACTGATGGATAAGGTAACTGTCCTAGTGATAGTGATCCAATAATTGCCGATAAGATACGGAAACATACGATAAAAACGACTGACAATGATATCAAGTACCGGAAAAATCAATGTGCTACGAGTGTCAAACACTGGGACGGTTGCCTTACTCGCAACTAAATACCAGAAGCATCTCGCTCTAGTTTTTAATTCTGCGAGAACATCTTCGTACTTCTTCTGAAAACCTTCAAGATGTAGATATCTCGTTGGAAGAACATTAACAAAGCCTCATTCCGAAATGTAGTTGTTCCGTAAAGGACTCACTTCCGAAACTAAACGGATAGATTCTATTTCATCTTCCAGGCTTCATCGAAGTGGCCTTACTGTTTAATCTCGCCACTCCGCTTCTCCGACGAGGCGTTACAACCATTTGTTACGTATTCAATGCTCGGCCTGGCCGCCTATTTATCTCGCTACCATTCACTGACCAAGTCGTCTATCAATCCAAATCGTTTCTGTCGATTGATCAGACCTAGTTACGTCAATGATTCCAATGGTTGGCCGCAATTATGTTAATCTGGGAATCTTTCTTTTACCGTTTTTAGGTTCATCGTTTGTGATATTACATTCGGTTAAGCTGCTTAAGTGATTACCGATATCTTTATGGGAATGCTGGAAATTAAGTTAGCTTGCCAGGTTGAATGGAAAAAATAGCTAGTTTTTTTTAAATAATAATTCTTTTCTTTAAAAGTTTGTCAAGAATAGTGTTATTAAAGTTTGTATCAAATATTCAGCCTTTAGAAGATTGGAAAATAGCACTTTAGGTCTATAGTGTGCTCAAATGGCATTAAATGTAATTGAACATTAATTTTCAAATTGAATAGTAAAGTAAAATGCTTATAAGGCTAAGTTTGGCCAATGCCCTTAAATAGCGTGAGGTAATGGAATTACGGTATCAAAAACGAACCAAAGTCATGATCATGGTAAGGATTAAATAGCTCTTTTTCTTATAATTTCGTTCGAAATTTAACGTGGCGTTTCTGAAAATATATTGATGTGACACATGTTTTAGATAATTATAAATTGGTGGTGGCTGACAGTTTAACTATTTATTAATTATTTTGTTTATTGTATTTTGCATTATTGTTTATTGTGTAATGAATGCTAAACTATGTAAATGCTTTCTGACTATGTTTATTATTTGTACTTCAGCGAGTTTAAGTATTAAGTTGTTTTACTTATAAAGGTTTTTTAAAGTTTGAATGTGCGTAAAAGGGTAATTCTTCGAAATTCTTATTCTTCTGGCGCATGTTTTATCATATTTACTTATTACTTACTAAACATACTGTGTAAGTATCTAACAAGCATGCCGGAGGAATAAATATTTTTATGATTCACACACATTATGTTTAGTAAATATGCTAAAACATGCGCCAGGGCAATCAGAACTTTGATGAAATACCCAAAAACAGCAAAAAAATGTATAGTCAAGGTTGAGCGCACACTCCGCTCTGTTACGTTGAAGTAATGTTTAAGTTCGATGCATACTATCTCTGGCTATTTTTTCAATCAAAACATTTGATTAAGAGGAATGTTCCGTTCACATTTCCATGCAAAGTAAATACATTACTTAAATTATTCGGAATACTTATTCGATAGAAGGTTCCAGTGAACCAAGTTGGATCTACGGTATGAAAATGTCTTAAACTTCTAAAACACAAACTTCCTTTAAGATTTTTTGTACAAAACGACTGATATTTGAGACATTTGTTTTTAATCTTATTCAAATAATTGACCTGTATTTTACTCCCGAATGACAGAATATTATAAAAGTTGATATTTTTTTACATTTGCCAATAATTGTTTCTCAATTTCATAACAAATTTAAAAAATGAATTCAAAATTGCATTTGAAGTTGCGGATAAATAACGAATACCTATGTAAAGTAAGTATACAGATTGAGCAAATCAAATCGTAACATTCGAAATACAGCATTGAGATGTTCAAAACTTTAAGAGATACAGTTTTTTTCTGAGTATTGTACATTTAGATGCTTATTAAAACTGAATTCAAACATTAAAAAAAACTCAAAAATTCCACCGTTCGTGACTCGAATGAGAGAGATGAGATCTCGCGAGCAACTACGAATATGAAATCTTCAATTTTCTTTTTATTTTTGACATGGGAATTGTTAGCAAGATTTATTCCCTGCATTCTACATTATCAATTATCGCAAAAACAACTTATAATTTTTCTAAGCCAAACGAACGGGTGACGTATATTTCTTAGTTCAGTACTGATCGTTGAAATGGCTTCTTAGAACAAAATATCTTACTTTATTTAAATGAAGTATTTTGTAGCTTTAAAATTCCTCATATTGAAACATTTAGATTCCTCACTCTGCGTAGAGTAGATCAATACTTGTATGGTTTCAACGAATTTATGCGATAAAAATCATAACTACAATATTGATAGTATGTCTGGGTAGACGGTACGACACTTTAGATATAATAAAATGTAATGATGTCTCAGTGTATGCCCTCTTAATAGTTAATTTTATCTCTAAGAGCGTTCCATGCGATCTCGAGGGAGATCTAGCGTTCTTTCAACCGAGAAACAGTTCTTTCGTCTGAAAGTGGTTCTAAAAAAGGTTTGATATCACCCACGTGGGCAGGTACCGTTTTATGGTGACTTACGAGAATAGATTACTAAATAAGGCCTTTTTAAATTACAACTCCCATCAAAATGCTTGCGTTCTTTTTTTTGGACAAACATTTGAATTTACGACGAAATGAAAGTTTTGCGTGTGGTAGGACCTTGTGCAAGGTCCGTCCGGATCGCTACCACCACCTTGCTCGCTAATCCTGCCGCAAAGCAGCAGTGCTTGCATTGTTGTGTTCCGGCGTGGAGAACAAGACAGCCGGTGTAATTACTGGTACAGGAGGTTCTCCATCTTAGCCCTCTGGGTTGGCAACGCATCTGCAACCTCTTTGGTGTCGCGGGTGTCTATAGACGGTGGTGATCACTTACCATCAGGTGACCCACTTGCTTGTTTGCCTTCCTATTTCATAAAAAAAAAAAAAAAAAAAAAAAGAGTGAGACCTTTTGATTGTCAGCAGCTATTTTAGACTAAGTAAATATTAGTCTCATTGTATAGAATATATTATTCAAGGGCTACAAATTGAAAAGATTCCTCGTTAACTATTATGATCTTAACTTCGATATGATATAAAAATCTATGCGATAAAACTCTAGTAAGATAAATAATTGAATATTGATAATATCGAACTCCTTTTCTCTGCAAACAAGTAAGATGAGGTCAAACCTTTTTCATCCTTTTTTTTTCCTACCTTCCCTTGTTTTATTTTACCTTTGTATTCACCAAAGTTGAAGAAGTCAATTAAAACGTAGTGGTTATAATTCTCTTCAAAAGCAAGCAATTATCATATTGAATGTGTGAACGCATTTGACGTGAATACAACTTGTGTTTTCTTTTACCCGACTACGGCAAAGCCAAAAGGAAGGGTTATGTTTTTGAAGTTTACACTGACGTGGCCTGCAATCGTGTTGGGGCGAATGTCTGAATTTTTTTGCGCTTTTTTTTATCATTAGTGGTCGACCAAAGACTTAAAAGTTTCTTTTAACTTATTGTAGCACGCATAACGAGTTCAAAATGATTAAATCAAAATTATATTTAAATTTAAGCTTTAGCCATTTAATCTTTTTGCAAAAAAGATTTAAACAAGTAAATATAATCTATATTGCCTATATGTAACCTGTTTGTTAAAGATACAATACAGTTTTAATCCCTTTCGTGTTGCGGGTGTCTCTAGGTGGTGGTGATCACTTACCATCAGGTGACCCACTTGCTGTTCGCCTTCCTATTTCATAAAAAAAAAATGCTGAATCAATGTCTGTTCATCCCCATTTTTGTCAGTCATTTAAACAACTTTCTAGACTAAAATTTCACTTTTTATCACCTAAACATCATTTATTATGTTCACTACTTAAGAATAGTAAAGATGAATACACAAGACTAGAAACATAACATGAAACCACTGCAAATGCTAGAGTTCTTCTAGAAATTGATACTAACTTCTTCTAGTTTATTTTCCAGACAAATTAAAATCTACGTCTAAACCATTAATAACTTTATACCTCAACTTTCATTGCTAATACATAATCTTCTCTATAGTGCCGCACTGGCCACCGTTTACGACGTCATTTATAACGTTTAATGCGATATTGCTTTTATATTTTAGTGTCATTTTTATTGAATTTAAACTTGTAATGTCACTTACGATTATGACTGAATTTTATCTGAGCATTTACGATGTTCAACCTTCGCTTACGATTAAAGTTCAAATTGTGTCACATAAAATAAAAATAATATAAAGATTGTAACTACTATGGGCACTACTAGGCTAAGGTTGACATACAAACTTAAAAACATAGCTATTCCTATTCGGGGATCTCTTCCATCCTATCTAGCATGCTATCTAGCATGGAAGAGATCCCCGAATGGGATAAGTTCACCTCTGAACGAATTTATTTTTCTTATATCATTGTGTCCCATATTTTGTGTTCAGTAATGTGTTTATTTACTTTTTAAATGAAGTTCACGACTCGACAAGCATTCTTGTTCTTGGGGGTGGTAGCTGTAGTGGCTTGTACAAGGTCCATCCGGATTGCTACCACCATCTTGCTCGCTAATCCTGTCGCCAAGCAGCAGTGCTTGCACTGTTGTGTTCCAGCGTGGAGAGCTAGACAGCCGGTGTAATTACTGGCACAAGAGGTATTCCATCTTAGCCCTCTGTGTTAGGGTTGGGGTCTTCGATGTTGCGGGTGTCTATAGGCGGTGGTGTACACTTACCATCAGGTGACCCACTTGCTTGTTTTCCTTCCTGTTTCATATAAAAAAAACAGAAAATTTACCTTTTGCGGGATTGGAATACGCAACCTCAGGTTTGTAGTCAAGGTCACTAACTACTTCTTAATACTTCATTTAATAGAAAGATAACGCTCGTGTGTTTAAGGTAAACGTACTAATGCTTGTCACTCGTAGTGCATTGGTACCAATGGTTGACATTTTTTTTTTCGTTTTTTTTACTCGCGTATTTTCGTGTCTTCACATAAATTTTTGGATCACTATCAATGACTGGAACTGTTCCATTATGCGAGGTAGACTTTACATAAATTATGATGATAATAATAATAAAAAAAAAAACATAAATTGTGATTATGGATTTTTTAAAGATTGTTTAAAATGTATGCTTATTTTAGAAACATACAGAAAGTTACAAAAATATAGAAATCAAAGTAATTTTTTTGTTTCAAAGTACGTTTAATTTTAGAAAGAAATATATAAAAATGGGAAAAAATACATTATTGGTGTTGTAATTCAAAAGGCTCTATTAATATAAACGCGATCTTAGTTTTAAATCCAATGACGGTTTTGGAACCAATTGAGTCTTAAAACTTTTATGTTCATATGAACTGCGTTTCGTATTTATTAGGAATTAAAATAACTCCGATCGTAAATCTATCTGCTTTGCTAAACTATCGCTTAAGACATTATTATTAACCAAGAAAAATCATCTTTTTCTTAACCAATCAAATACGGTTTTATGAAAGGGCGTACCGTACAATGTCAGAAAGCTCTACGCCTTCTATTAAAGGGATATTGTAAACACTACAAGCAGCTTACAAGATTATTGGCTGGAAAGTCATTGATTCATCGAAATGTGGAACCTTAAAAAAGCCGTGAAATAGCTGTTGCGTATCCCGGAATCATTACTGTTGAGTTTTATGCATAGCACTAAAATGGCAAGGGCAAAGACAAAGCGGGGTCTCCCGGGAAAAGGCCACTCAACAAAGTTAGGGCGATGTAAAATTTTATCACGGTGAGGTTTGCATTGTCAATAAATAGATTATGGTAGCCGGCTTAATGCTCTCGGGGTCGTCATCACGGTGTTAAGGTTAATATTTTATCCAGGGCACATACAAGGCACAAAGAAAATGTGGGCAAATATCCCTAAAAGCCTTTTACATAGGCTCTCAACTTAAGACCATTGACATTGCATCATCATCATCATTGCATTGGCATAGGCATTGGTCGTTTTATAGTTTTTAATCTATTGCAATGGAGTAGTTGAAGTGGAAAGTGTTTACATAATTATGACTTTGACTACGCGTATTAGTAATTTCTTATGTTTTTGCAACTTGTACAGATTCAAACAAAACAATTTAAATGGTTTATTATCACGTGTATTGTAACGAATCAAATTCCGAAGCGCTAGTAGAGTCTGTGGTCTTATTGCGTTAGTTGTTTTTTTTTAATTGGGTAGGAGTTTGTATTTTAAGTATTTTGTTAGTCTGCCCGTGAACATGAAACCTGAAAAGGGCTCGAAACATTGGGAATTAAATTCGTTACAATACACGCGATAGAAACCGTATTATTTGTTTTATTTCAATGTACCTACGCGTAATTATAAGGTTGATGTTTTGTTAATAGTAGGTAATCCCTTAAAGGGATAAGTTCGCCTTTGTACATCACTTTATCTCTTTTTGTCATTTTTGTTTTTTTTTGTACAATAAAGAATTTACATACATACATACATAAAGTGTCCTAATAAGTGCATTGTTACATACGACTTTAGTTTGGCTGTAAATTAAATAAAAAAAAATTAAATTTAATATCTTTCTCAAGGATATTAATCATGAAAAGCTTATGGAGTGTGTTCGAGTGGCGACTGTCAGGGAGAGGTTATTTGCGCATTTTGGGTTTGGTTCATTTAATGTGGGATGGTTTCATCGATTTCGTCCAAGCCAGCAAGCAAAGTGGCTAAATTGTTTTAAACTTTCGCGATGTTCACACATGTTTTTAACGTCATTCGGGACTTTATCGAAATAATATTATTGCTAATTTACATCGATGCTTTGACTATATTGCAATGGGCGTATACACGAGTAAACGCAATTATTTTTCTAACATGGCTGACCTGTTATGATCAAAACTAAATAAAAATTGAAAATATTCTTATTTGAGACTGACTACAAACAATTTATTTACATTAATAGGTTAGAAAAGTGCCAAAATATAAATTATTCATGTTTTAGATTTATATCTCATAAATAAATTTTATAAAATGAAATTTAGTCTTAACACGATCAATGTACTTTGAACATATCAAAATGAAAGCGATCAGAAGTATAAAAATGCCTATTCATGAAAGTTTAATTCCTACTCATTTATAACTCACTTATAAAATGCTAGTGTTGATAACAAATCCTCACGTCATTATACGGAACCTTTCCCGGACTCTAGAACTTGGAAAAACACACATTGCATGCCCCGTCACAAGTTGGCATGCTATAATTAAGAAGTTTTCCCTCGTCACTACGTAACCGCTATATAACAACTGTGTAACTAGCCGCCGCTTCCCATTTAATTACAAGGAAATGAACCGAAGCGCTTGATAAGGATTCAAGACAGGTTAATTTTGGATCCCGCAGTCTTTGTTACTACTGCTAATTGAGACGGTTTTAGAGAAGAATCGCAGTATCTATTAGTGCTTTGGGCATGGCATGTCACTGTGGTTTCATAAATATAGTGTACCTACACAGGTTAAACTTCCGACTCCTTTTTTATGTGATAAACGTTATTTTTTTCTGTTGATTTTTTTAACTATATTTTTTGCTTATCGTAGTCCTTGCAAGGGGTACGGGCGGCTACGGTCGCTGAACAAATAGTAATTTATTTAAACACTAAAATATGTGATTTACCAACAATCGAAGGACAAACCTATCGTCGATCGGACAGAACTATTGATTTAAAGGTGTTTTGAGTATACACTTGGAACAGAACAGCGATCATTTGCCATTTTTAAACGCTTGTATGCTGCCTTGTATATTTTTCCTACTGATTTTGTGACTTCAGTATGTCTTTCACCACCTTAAGAATTATTTATAGGACGTATAAACCTGTAATGTTGTTGATATTTCCTAAAATTTTGTTTACGGGCAATGCAAAAAAAACACCTCGTTAGTGATCTTTCTGTTTTGAAAAAGGTCTTAGTTTTCGTTTGAGTGTAGCGTACACACACCCAAGGGTTTCGTATCAATACACAAAATATTTTTGTTACGAAGGTATTTAAATAAAAAAATTAACTGTCTTTCCTTAACTATGGGATCCTTAGCAGAAACGACATGAAACTTGGCTGATTATTTTTATTGGCTGTTTTACTTTCGAATTCACACTATAATCACACTTGGCCCTTGTATTAATTTAGGCAACGTACAGTCAGCAACGAAAGTCGCCGAACACAATAACGTTACAAAAGTCACTAAACAGGTAATTTGTCCATAAGTCGTTGAACCGCGTTAAGAGCAAAATTACATTTACACCATGAAATACCAAAAGTCGCTGAACAGCTTTATTCCAAAAATTACAGGACAGCATAATTCCAAAAATTGCTGAACAGCCTAATTACAAAAGTCGCTGAATAGCGTAATTTCAAAAATTACGGGACAGCATAATTCCAAAAATTGCTAAACAGCTTAATTACAAAAGTCGCTGAACACCACCATTGTTTAAATATTTGGAATAGTCGCTGAATAGTATATGTATAATTACACACACACACACACAAAGAAAAATTAGGGTACTGGCAGGACTCGAACCTGAAATCTGAGCATTCCGTGCCTTGTGTTTGCCAGTTTCGACACATTACCACTACCATACCCTGCAAATTTTTCAATGTGCTTTGTCTTTACGGTCATTACATTATTGATTTTTAAGGTATTAAGGTAAACTGAGCTTTATTTTAAATGACATAAAATTTAATTTAATTTAATTTTATCTGGGTTTAATGAATATGTTACTTACTACAGGTAAAGTGAGAAATTGGCATAATAGAACCAGTGTGTCATTGACGATACGCCATAAGATTCAATTTAGCCTGACCTGACCTATTTTTTTCACTGAGATATGCTCATCTCTTCGAATTTTGAATTTTGACAATCACTGAGAAGAGTTCTCACTTGTCAGTGAGCGTTTCATCTCTTTCATTTGGAGTGTAACCTTAAACTATTTAATCAATCGGACATGTTCTGCAACTATTGATAATTTAGAGATCAGCTAATTCTGCAGTCAGACATGTTCAGCGACTATTGGTATTGTACATATCAGCTAATTATGTAGTCAGACATGTTCATCAACTATTGAAAAATCGATGTTTATTGACTTTTGTTATTCTCAAATGTCCACAGACATTTGTACATTAGCCTGTTCAGTGACATATGGAACTGTATAGTGTGCAGGTGTTTTGGAAATAAGGATGTGTTCATGGACTTTCGTTGCTGACTGTACTCGTATAACCATTTATACGATAAAACAAAAACCAAATTAAAACAGTAATAAAATGGATCTCTTATCGTATGAAGCCTTCCCTTAATTTTATATATTGTATTTCATGGAAAATTGCGAAACATAGCCGTTTCAACAAGAACCATTCCGAGGAAATTATGAGCAGTTGACTTATTTCTTAGTAAAGCAATTGACGTTAAAGTTTTATTCTAAGGAAAACAATAAATGTCCATCACTTGATATTAAACACAGTTCTGTTGTCAACTTTAGCAATAAATTGCAAGAAATCTTACTATTACGCGAAACATTTTTTTCTACTACTCTTTCAAAACAGCCACGTTTATAATGATACTGGTGGACGCCCACAACTTCGTTCCCGTGGAATTAATAGCCTATGTCCGTCAGGTACAGTGTAGCTTTCAATTAGTGAAAGAATTTTTGGAATCGGTTCAGTGGTTCCAGAGATTACCCTCTACATACAAAAAAACAAACAAACGTAGCATTATTAATATTATTTTCTCATAAGCAAAGTAAGTTTGAATCTATACTACTCAAAATAAAATAGAGCCCACTCAACTTTTTTCAATAAATCAAAAACATAAAAATGTATATAATTATGCCAAAGCATACTTATATAGTAGGGATTTATTAATTGTTTAAACATGAAATTATTTAAGTAAAACCCTACTTTCAAAACGTACATTGTTAGAAACACATGTCATACTTATTTCATATTTTCATTTATAGAGAAAAGTCAAGTGGGCCCTTTTTTCTTCTGAGTAGTTTATTTAACATCTGTACGAGTATTCCCTGTATTAAATAACATATGTATTTGTGCTCTACCCATAATGTGTATATTATAAACGTGTGTTTGCGTTAAATCGTTTTAAATAAATATTTTTTTTAATCATTCACGCTCTAAACTGAAAAAGTAACACGCGTTAAAATGCTCTTAATCCGAACGGGTCCACAAACAAAACCAATATAACGTAACCGATAACAGCTGTAAACATCGCAATACGGCACTCGTGGCGTAATATCGTGACAAACTTTGTCATGGCCTTTATTGCGTACGGGGCTATTACGGTGTCAGGCCGATGTATTGCGGGCAACTTGTTTGCCACAGCGAGTTGCTATCGAGATAGTTAGCATTTTTGTATTCCAACTTTTCTGGATAAATCCGGTTTTTGCGAGACGAAATATACTCTCGCGTGAGAATATCCCCTGTGCTACTAAGTGGTATAACTACAAATTCACTTGGCTGTACTATCATAGTCTTTACTTATCTGACTGTTTTCTTATTTCTTCTTATAATTTTGTCTGAAGATAAAAAATGTCACAGACAATTTGTTTCTACAGTTTACTGGGACTTCATCGTGTAATTACCATGGGAATTAGGTATCCCAAGAGAATTGGTGTTTTGTTGTCTGCTTTTTGGTCTCTAGATCTTATAGCCACCGTACAAAAGCGGTTGCAAACTACTTCGCGTCAGATTCAGTGAGATTTTGGTGATAGCGGTAACACCACCACCACTACAACCTGGACCAGAGGGTTGAACTGGTCAAATTGTACCGCAACTAGAAACTGGCTACAGTGTCGCTCTAATGCTACCTACTTCATCATCATCATCAGCCCATGTTCGTCCACTGCTGGACATAGGCCTCTCCCATGGCACGCCACTGAGCACGATCCGCGGCCACTCTCATCCAGCTCTTGCCAGCCGCCCTGCGAAGATCATCGCTCCACCGAGTCTGAGGACGTCCCACGCTACGTTTGCCGATCCGTGGTCTCCACTCAAGAACTGGTCTACCCCAACGGTTAACGGTTCTTCGGGTTATATGACCGGCCCATTGCCACTTCAGCGTGCTAATGCGGTGGGCTATGTCGATAGCTTTGGTTCTCTGTCGGATCACTTCGTTACGGATGCGTTCCGATGCTACCTACTTACTAAAATATATTTAAATATTGTATTTTATTTATTGCACGTTTTGGCTGCGTTACATCGGTCATAATCGACCGGATGTGTGATCGTGGCAATGATGGTTGCATGATAGTTGTTTCGACCAAAATGTCATAGTAGGTATCACATCACATTATGTGTCAATCCAAAGTATAAGTAATCTCCGTGCCTAATTCCATCTATCCCTTAAGTCATTTTAGTGTGAAGAAGTAACAAAATACTATGTCACACATAATCTTTCAGCTTTATGATATTTGTGTAATAATCGCAAAAATTTAAAACAATTGATTGATTATGATTTTGTCATCTAAATATATCCTAGTCTTTGTTGGTTCAAAAACAATGTTAAAACCTTTGCAAATGAAATTCATTACAAAAGATACTCAATGATATATATTCCTCGTTTTATTCGTTAATGTTTGATGACTCACTAAAACAGGTTTGATAAATTAAATTAACTTGACACGTACAATGCCGGCGTTATGACTCAGAGTGACGTATTTGTAAACGCAGACGTATTGAAAGGGAGCGGAGCCCGGAGGCTCGAAACATTAGTAGAGAAACTTTAAAACAATGTTAAAATTAGACACATTAACTTAATGATTAACCAAACTGTCGCGTACGTTAGCATCTTTATTATTGAAAGGAGAATGGGCAAATTGTCCCAAGTGCTGTATACAGTTGTGCTATATCTTATTAGAAAGCTCTCAATAAGAGCTTAATTTTTTTATATGACAGCAAAACCGAGATGTTTGCAGGGAAAAAGCTACAGCCCATTTTATACCTCACTTTGTACTAGCAGTTGTATGAAAAGTATCTGTAAAATCATTTTCGAGATAAAGCCGAAAGATTTTAACCACGCATTACTGAGGCCACTAGAAGTAAAAAACGTAATGTGAGCATAGGTCTAATTTGGTGTTTTTTTTTTTTTTTCATACAAAACAATGATTAATGCTGCAGACACCTGGTCTTCGAAACATAGCCTATGATGATCCTTACACCGAGTACTACACGTCCATACTACTCACTATTGTATACAAGGGTTGGGACAGCGCCCATACAAAAATGCCCATTCACCTTTAGAATTTTGACTATTTTATGTAGGTATTTGACTACACCAAAATGTCATATCGTTTATGCTAATCTTTATCTTTCGTTTAGTTCTATAGTATAAAGTAAAGTCGCTATCCGTTCCTGTCTGTCCTAAATCCTTATAGTGTATGTTCGGCTGCCTTCTCCTTCTAAACCACGCAACGGATTTAAAACGGTTTTCACTGTCACTGAGAATTTCTAGAGAGTTTCTTACCAAAGGTTTTTATGTACATTACATCCTTATTGTACCCGTTGCGAAGCGTGGGCAGGTCGCTAGTCTACATCTACACATCTACATCTACACATATTTTATTTTTATACAACATTGGAAGGAAAACAAGCAAGTGGGTCACCTGATGGTAAGTGATCACCACCGCCTATAGACACCTGCAACAACAAAGAGAGTGCAGATGCGTTGCCAACCCAGAGGGCTAAGATGGAATACCTCTTATGCTAGTAATTACACCGGCTGTCTTGCTCTCCACGCCGGAACACAACAGTGCAAGCACTGCTGCTTAGCGGCAGGATTAGCGAGCAAGATGGTGGTAGCGATCCATCATATCATATCATATTTATATGTAGTGGGTAATCTCTGGAACTACTGAACCGATTGCAAAAATTCTTTTACAGACAGAAAGCTACACTATCCCTGATGGACATAGGCTACTAATTTCACGCGAACGATCTCGGGGGCGTCCGCTAGTAAATTTTAAAGGAAATAAATGAACTTGACAATATAGGAAAGTTCTGCAGCGTTTAAGATAAAATCGATTCAGACGATTAAACGCCGAGATTGGAATGCTTAGTAGCACATCAGAATGGGAGGTGTACCTAAGGGTAAGCCACGAGGTAATAACACAAACGAATTAGGAAAGAGTACATGGCTTCTAATTTTCCTAAATAGTGCTAGTTCCTTCTATTATGGGCTTAATCTCTGCGAAAATGTTTCCTCCAAACGTGTTAGGAAAATAAGGGGTTTATTTAGTATGGCGAGGTGGGTTAATAGTTGATTAAAAACGGAATCGCTTGTGTACGTGGAAACTTAGGATAACGCTCGAGCCGTAGACAATAGAATAATCGGATATACATAAAATAACAAAACAATATGATTCAAATTAAAACAGGATTCTATCTAAGTAATCCAGGGTTATGGAAAGATTATATAAGGCCGCTTCTATAAAAGTGCAATAAGTACAGAAAAGCAAAAAACGTGAATTGAACTGAATTGAGTACGAAACTGTTTTTTTTACATGCCAAACCAGACAGTACACAATGACATGAACAGCATCTCAGCACTGCTATCTAATGAGCATTAGACGAAACTTATTAATCTTTTTAGCATTCAGTTGGCCATATTGATTTTCATAATTAGGAGAATGTTCCTTTAACGGTAGTTAAAATATAATTGTTGCCAATATCTTATCCCTTCTATCTGATTGGGCATTAAGGTAACAGTAGTAGTATAGTATACTTGCAGGCAAATATCTTGAGCATAAATCGAGTGGAGGGGGTACGTTTGCGCATACACATTTGTACTAGAAACAGCTATTGCGCAGTCAAGGTCAGAGCTATAGAGGTTTGCCGGGAACTGCAGTAGTAGTAGGTAGTAGTAGTTGTAAGGTGGTCATTAGATGTGACCCGATAATGGGCAAGAAGATACGAAAAGTTACGAGTAAGAGCGAGAGACAATGATGTCAACTACTGGTAAAAATAATGTCCTACGCTTGTCTATCACTGAGCTTACCTTATTTAGAGTACTTGCAGACAGGTTATTTTTCTGTACTTAACTGCAGATATTCCTCAGCATCCAGCACAAATTGACAAAACAAACCATATTTAGTAAATAATAACTTAGTCACCTCAAGAAAATCGCTAATTTATTGCCGTCTTATAAGTCCCGGATCTCTCACTCTCATTGAAGTAGCAAGCTACTACTTAACGCCGGTATTCTGTAGGGGTGTGGTACTACCACGGTTGAGCCGGCCTTTTCGCACTGTAACCAGCAACTGGCTAAAGTGTGGCTCTGTTAGATACTTTTAAATAAAACGGAAGGGAAGGTCCAATAAACATACATGTCAATTTCTAATTTTTCAAGTACAAACTGACTTAAACTTAAACACAAGATAAGGGTCTGTCATTTTTATGTGATAAATGACAGTTTTGATTCAACTTACCCACATCCCACTTTCTATTAGGCAACCCGTATGCTCGTTTCGTTTATTTTCCTAAAAAAAAGTGCTTAAGTTCAAAGAAGTAAAAAACAATAAAAACAGTGAGCATCATTTCTCTGATGAGAACTCGCTGTTCTCTGCATTGATATGCAGGCTTAAATTTTATATTGTTTTTTACTCGTCTGCCATCAGAAGGGAAGGCTAAGTTTTATGTATGGATGTTTTTATGTTGTGTTAATTTTTTTTGGGTTTGGAAGGATTTAATTTAACATATTTAATTTAATTTAATTTTGTGTTAATTTACCGTAAGTAATAACAAAACAAAGAAAAAATTGGGTAATTAAGGGGTGCCTTACAGGTTGCAGGTTCAAACCCTGCAATTACCCCAATTTTTCTTTGTGTGTAATTACATAGCATTTAAAATTTAATAATTTGATTTCTTTTTTTTTCTTTTTTTTTTATAAAATAGGAAGGCAAACAAGCAAGCGAGTTACCTGATGGTAAGTGATCGTCACCGCCTGTAGACACCCGCAACACCAAAAAGATTGCAGAAGCGTTGCCAACCCAGAGGGCTAAGATGGAATACCTCTTTTGCCAGTAATTACATCACACCATATCTACACTAATATTATAAAGAGGAAAGATTTGTTCCTATTTTTGTATGTTTGTATGTTTGTAATGAATAGGCTCAAAAAGTACTGGGTCGATTTAAAAAATTCTTTCACCAATAGAATGCTACATTCTTCCAATTTGACATAGGCTACATTTCATTTTGAAAAAAATTAGGGATCCTTGGTAAAATTTGAACAATGTAACCGAAGGTGTAGAAAAATGAGTCTTAAAATTGATTGTACCCGTGCGAAGCCGAGGCGGGTCGCTAGTAAGTAATAATTTGAATGTTTAAAAAATAAAAATAAAAATCAGTTACAAACATTTTTGTAGTAAAATAAAAGATACTTCACAACTAAATTCCAATCAGTTTTCCAAAGATATTGATAGCACTTGCAAGCCAAAGGATGTTCCACTTCAACGCTGCTGGCCCGAGTCAGCAATTCCGAGGGCATCTTTCACTCACTGTGGACGCATGTGAGTAATTACCTTCCGTGTACGCCTCTTTCCTGGTACGACGTTTCCTGAAACATCTCGCTACTATCACTATTATTAGTAGCATTTTTACCATGCTATTTGCGTGATGAAAATGCTAGTCCAAAATCTCCAAAGAAGTAAAAGAGTCCTTCCAAAAGGTTAGATTAAGTATTTTGCTATAAACAGGTATGCTAAAATAAGTGTATTGGTGGCTTTGTGGGTGGATTCATGATCAGTGGCGTAGCGTAATGGCGGCAGCAAGGGCGGCACCTTTAGGGGACGGCAAAATTTCACAATAAATAAAAATTTTAGTCTTAAAAATATTCGAAATTCGAATCATTTAATGTTCATACATTTGTCGCATGTACGATTCGGAATAGCGGAAAATTTTGCTTTCGCCCCGAGCCACTGACACCCACGTTTCGCCACTGTTCGCGATTGTACAGTACCAAGTTCGATTTCGACTGGTCGCCATGTACCAAAGAGGTTTTTATTACTTATAGCTTTTGCCCGCGACTTCGCCCGCGTGGACTACAGAAAACAACTCACTCCCTCCTAAATTTACACCGCCCATTTCACCCCTTTCCAATGTACCAAGTCCAAATACGCAAAACAAACAAAAATTTTGAAGTTCCTATTATTATTATTATAAGCTCACGCCTGTTTCCCTTTGGGGTAGGCAGAGACCACAGAACGCCATTTGCCCCGGTCCTGGCATACTTCCCTCGCTTCCTCCACACATATTCCTCTCTTCGTACATATTTGGCGGTTCCGGGTGCTTCTGATTTGACCTGTCTTCGGGACATCACAAATTTGGTGGACAAAAGTACGCCGAGGCCTCCTTCGACCCGTTATATCACCTTTATAAATTTGCTTACATAATCGCCTTTCATTCATTCGTCCAACATGCCCAAACCAACGTAACATTCCTTTCTCTATTCTAGTCACTACATCTTCTTTCAAACCACACTCCTCCCTTATAAAATTATTTCTCACTCTATCAGTCAGCGTAATCCCGCTCATACTATGCAAAGAATGCATCTCTACGGCATTTATTCTACTCATGCTTCTTCTGCCAAGTTGTTTCGCTTCCATACATCAATATAAATAAACCGATACTTCCGTACATAGTTTCACCCCCGTTTCCAGTTTCCCATCCCTAAAATGAGAAAGACGTAAAACCCTGAAACACAATTTATGATAAGTATCTAAAATTCAAAATTTCAAGTTCCTATAAAAACCCGATACCTCCATACAAACCTTTACTTCCCGTTTCCCCCTACAAATATGAAAATACAAAAACACTGACACGTCATTATTTATTTATGATAAGTAGCTGTATTTCAGTATTACAAAAAATCCAATACTTGCTTACAAACTTTCATCCCCGCTTCTCCCCCTTTAAATAGTAGCTCTAATTAAAATGTTAATGTTTTAACTTCGATCTACAAAGACTTTCATACAAAGTTCCACCCCCACCCCCCGTTTTCCCCCTGAAGGTAAAAATAAAAAATGCTTTTTTAGAGAATGCCTACCAACGTTATAATATAAAAACGATTATTCCAAATTTCAGCTTTCTTGATTCAATCGTTTCGGTTGGACGATGATCGCAAATCAGTCAGGACATGTTTGCGCGTGTCAGACAGACAGACAGACGGATAGACGGGTGGCAATAGAGGCTTAGTAATAACACGTTACCACGTACGTTAATTTTACTTCGATACCAAAAAATTGTGAACAAACAACTCAAATACAACATTTCATCCTCTTTTTCACCCCCTTAAGGGTTGTAATTCCAATAGCACCTGATATGCACGTTGCGTTATAAAACTAAATAATAAATGTAGTGATTTTCGCTGTAAAAATGAAGGCCTTTCCATACACAACTTTATCCCACTTTTCACCCCTTCAGGGGTGGAATTATCAAAAACACTGAGATCCGTATAAATTGATTTTTTTACGTAAGCCTAACAACAAACTTTCAAGATCCTAACTTCAAAACTGACTGACTTTCATACAAATTTTCATCCCCTAATTTACCCCTTTAGGGGTGGAATTTCCAAAAATCCTTTCTTAGTGGATGCCTACACTAGATAAGGTATCTATGTACAAAATTTCAAGTCTCTAGGTCCAGCGGTCTGGGCTGTGCGCTGATATATCAGTCAGTCAGTCAGTCAGGACTTCGAATTTTATATATATAGATGTGCGTCACTATCTTATTTGTCATTTTAATTTGACATAAATTAAACCTGGGCCGGTCATGTTAGCACACGCGGGGCGAATCTCGGCTTATGCGAGACACGTCTCGCCCAAAAATAACTGTCAAATTCCTCGGAAATCTGTCATTCTTGCCGTACCTCGCACGTGAGATGCATCTCGCATGAACCCAGAATCGGGGTCTTGGGTGTTTTCTATGAGGTGTCCTAAACGACTATTTGTATCCGTTACTCTGTGACCCAAGGCAAGACCTAGTGCCCGGTCGCCCATCAATCTTCAGCCGCTGCCGCAGTTTAGGCCATCGCTGATAGCAAATGGCCTGTTCTTGGAATGCTAGTTAATATTCCACTGTGTATGGCCGAGCCAGTTCTAGCTGTATGCACTTTATTTGTTTTGTTTGACTTCCATGCTTTTGAAAATTTTCAAGCTCAACACGTAACTGAAGTAAGGATACAAAAGACTTAGTTTTAATTCTTATTATATTTAGCCTTTGATTTAAACTGAATGTTTCAGACCCGATCGAAAATAAGAATAGTAATCTATGTTTTTAAGAGGAGTGTCAACCCAGTCCGAAAAAGCGCTCCCATACAAACGGTGAGAACGTTTTCCACCTTCTCAACCTTAATCTATGCCAATGGTTTTTTGGTATTTTGTCGTTATGCCTTAGAACTAGAATTTTATGTTTTGATTTTTTTAATACTCGTCATAAATTTGACAATATTTTCATTTTAGGAGTTTCATACAAAACAAAGAAGCGTCAATATTTTTTAAACTATTAAGAATATTTAAAAAATCGAATCATACAAGCCTAGTTCTAGGGCATAACAACATACAAAAAATCATGACTATGGGTTAAGGTTTAGAGGGTGGAAAACGTTATCGCCGTTTGTATGGAGAGCGCTGGGTTCACACTCCTCGTAAATATTACAATAATGAATTCATCGTGACTAGATCTGGTCGGTGAAGATTGGAGAATATTTGTGAGGTCATCTAGAGTTAAGGGTCATTTAGATGGAGCGAGTTTTCGTATGCGAATTGCATTCCATTGCGCGGCTCTACCGATCGACCGATCACATCATACCTCAGTAGTCCACAATGTAATCCAACTCGCGTGCGAGATCTCGTACCATATAAATGGCCCTTTATGCTGGCCAGAAGCCACTGAACTTGGGGGCCCCAAGGCACGGCGCCGCCTAGCTCGATCGTAGCGAGCTAGATCGTAGAGTATATCCGAATGAAGACCAGTTTTACCCTTAGGGTCGAGAGGTTGGAGTCCCGCCACAACGTCAACTTTGCGTCTTTTGTGGTGCGGGTGCCGACCGATCATTTGCCGACCTTCATGAAGCAGGAATTCTGGCCGAAGGGAATCGCTTTCCGTCGTTTTCGCGGACGGTTGCTGGACACCCCGAAATTAGGTCACACATCACCGAAGTAAAGTGCTAATTTTATTGTTTGTCTTATAAATATTATATGTTAGTCTTTTAGGTATTTTTTCTATGGGCCTATGCAGTCTGAAATAAATGATTCTATTCTATTCCATGGTAGCTACACAACAGATGCTGAATGTAGCGGTTTTATCTTAGATTAAGTGCGCTTATATTGTATTTAGTGTTTTCTGTCTATTCTTTAATAACATAGGATATAAAGCCTTTGTTACTAACAATGTATTCAGGTTCGAAATAAACAATTTTTAATTTATTTATTTTATTTTATTCATAAAATATTTACATGTTATTAATTTAACTAAAACTATTATAAACTAATAATTAACTTAAGTTCCTGCATTCAGCTCAAAGCCGAACCACAACTAATTCAAAGTGGCCTGTGTAGCGAACACATTAGGAGCGGGGATGCGCATATTGGCCAAGTTGGCGTCACGTGCGCCACATGTGCTGAGAAGGACTTATCGCCAACTCTCGTTATCGTCTTTGTTGGACGATGGACGTATTCTAGAGGCTCTTGAGTCCAAATCGTTGCATCGATGAGACTATATCTATAAAATCGGGTTCAATGAAAATTGCCAATGTTGTAAACAAACAAAGAGACCCTTGGACGGTGGGCTTCCGAGGCCAAGAAATTAGTCAAAGACATTGGCACAAAACTGGTCCACGCTTCTGGGGAGCTCAGAGCTGGCGCCTACTTTGCTCAGAGGCTTAGTCTCGCCATACAGCGGGGTAATAGCGCCAGCGTTCTGGGGTCCATGCCTCGCAGCACTAACTTGGACGACGTGTTCTTGCTGTAAATAAATGTATTATATTCTTTGTATTAGTGTTAATTTTTCCAATGTAAATATTTTCTGTATATGTATATAAATAAACAAATGTATTATTATATTTGCTATTAACAGAAATATAAAAACAAATATGTCTACCATTTGACACATGACCTCCAATTTAAAATGAAAGTGTATTCGGCAATAGGACCAAACTCGTTGTTCAAAATTGCGTGATTACAGAGTGATAATGGTAAATTGGTTTGTTTACAACATTGGCAATGCTATTAAACCCGACTTTATGTATAATTATGTATATTCGTTATCTAGTATCAATGGTACGAGTACAAGCTTATCTAGTTTGGAATTAGATAAATAAATTTAGTATAAATTATTTCAAGCTATTCATCTATTTCCTTACAAATATATATTTCAAATGAAAATACATTTTTTTAAGTTTACATCATATATAAAAGTCATCATAAATCTGTGAATGTTACTGTAAAACTAAATCATTTTTTTAAATACAAAATCACTCCCAATTAAAATGAAACATTGTATTGTATCACAGGTATTTTTGTAAACAGGTATCACACTCATGTAGGTCCTCAAAATTCCCATTTGACTCAAACATAGTGAGTTAGCAACAAAAAACATTTGTGATAAAATAACCTAAATGAAAAATCATAATTCACAGTTACCTTTTCCGATGTTTTAACTCTAATATCACTCAATATTTAAGTTACGAAACAAAATTTCCAAGTAACTCACTCGATCAAAGGGTTCTAGTGTGATTCGGTTAAATGGTACTTTGGATAATTTAATTGTCAGCATTTCAAACCATATAGGATAATTGTACGGTTATTATTGTATGGTATTTTTCCACTGTTTTTGATATAGTCTTGGTCTTTGTCTCCTTTCATCCACTCAAAGCTTACCTGCCTTTGTACATCACTGTATCTAGTTTGTCATTTATGTTTTTATTGTATATCTAATATAGAATTTACACATATACATAAGTTGCAGCAACGTTTTATACAAGTTTTCTTACCAGAATACTCCCGCGCTAGCCGCTAGTGGACAGCGGCTGTAATTTCACCAGAACTAGTGCCCTCACGAAGTTTGTCACAAGTTTGTCACGATATGATGGTACCGATATTCGGCGTGTAGTTGCAAGTACTGTCGGCGATTAAGTAGATTCCTTATGTTTTGAGTAGTTTAAATAAAACAAATGTTTTTTTTGTTATTCATTATGTACGTATGTGTGTAAATTCTTTATTGTACAAAAAAGACACAAATGACAAAAAGAGATAAAGTGTTGTATAGTCGACCCAGAAATTGCTTGACCACTTTTCGACCGTGTTACAGAGGGATAAGGTTCAAAAGTGGTCAAGCAATTACTTGGTCGACTATACAAAGGCAAATTTATACCTTTAAGGGACTTTTCATTATTTCCACTTTTCAATCGTCATTTAGCCGCGTATTTGTAATGATGCTTGATTTTTGGAGATTTAAATCATATTATACTCTTATTTTAAAAAAGGTCGTACCTATGACTTTTTATTTTACTTCGCGCGAAATTCATTTTTGCTATGCCCTCAAGAGATTACACTTTTCCGGGTCAAAAGTTTCTCATGATCTGTTTCTTATTTCAAATTTTCTTTCGTTCGTTATGTAGTTCATTTAAATTTCTTCAACCATTTAAACATGGTCAGCTAATAATAAAAATTAAAAATACATTAAGAGCACACGATTTAATTTCATGGATTTTGAATTACACTACTCGGCGTGTTGTTTCTACGTCACAGATCAAAATAGATCAAAAAACACAACAGAACAATCCATTTAACCTAGTATTTAGTCTGTAAAAATGTATAGACCAAACGTGTTAGGTATCTGCAATTTTTCTCCTAAAATTTTAGACATTTATTAAGGTGGTGTGACTGGGATAGTCGGTTCAGAAAGGGTTCAACGTACATTCATCGACCAAATTAGTGATTATCTAAAGACTGGTCAAATTAGGAGTGCCTTGAACCGTCGAGCATACATCTTCCTGAGAAAAATGTGTGTGAAGGAAGATAGAGAGGTAAGACCGAGGCAAAATGGCGTCCAGTGGTCTCTGCCTACTCCAAAGGGAAACACGCGTGAAATTAGTTATCGGGACTTAAACGCGATTAAATTATATTGATAATTTACCTCGACGTTTCGGCCATGTTACAACGGCCGTAGTCATAAGTAGACTCAACGTCTAGGTAAATTATCAATATGTTTTTATCGCGTTTATGTCCCGATAATGTTATAAAAATGTGGGAAAATCGCGAAATTTTAAAAAAATTACAATAATAACTAAGTTAGTCCTAACTCAAGAAAGTAAAGGTCAAGCTTGTGTTATAGATGCCTATACAACGGATATACAAAGTAATAAAGACAAATACATAAAGACAACGTATTATTTCACATCCTTGATTCTCCATAACCGTCATAATCATCATTCAAATGTCCCCTCTAGGCATTTTTCTTTGATGTTGAGATCATAGACGAAGATCTAGTCATAATTTCTAATAGTCTTTATTCATAAGGCAATTTAGTACTCCCGGAGTACCGATATAATGAGCGCCTAGAATATAAAACAAATTCGTTATTTGTTTCTGTCTGTCTTTAACGTATCTTTAGCCGCTTTCTCTTTTAAAACCACACAACCGATTTTAATACGGTCGTCACTATAATCTAGAGCTTTTTTTACCCGACTACGGCAAAGCCAAAAGGAAGGGTTATGTTTTTAGCAGCCTATGTATGTATGTTTGTATTTACGTATGTTCCATTGTAGTGCCTAAACGACTGAGCCGATTTTGATGAATGAGGTATCAATTGGTTTGTAATTATAGTCTGGGTGACATACGCTATATTTTTTGTGAACAAAATTAAAATGACGAATGTTATACCAAAAAAAGAGGTGGTGTAAAAAAATTTTTTACATAAAAGTTTTGTGTTTGTTATATTCGTCAGTAAATTGCACCCGTTCAAAGCCAGGGCGGGTTGCTAGTATCTAATAAGAGAGTATCATCTTTTTTCCTTTATCTTTATGTTAACGTCGCTATCCGTTCGTGTCTGTTCAAATTCCTATAGTGTATCTTGGGCCGGCCTCTCCTTCTAAACGACGCAACAAATTTTGATATGGTTTTCACAGTCATTTAGGGATTTTTTTACAAAAGGTTTTTATGTACATTGTATCAGGATTGTGCCAGTGCGAAGCCGGGGCGGGTCGCTAGTTGCTTACCAAAGCCAATGTTTAGGTTCATTGTTGTGGGTCACCTGATGGTAAGTGATCGCCACCGCCTATAGATACCCGCAACACTAAGAAAATTGCAGATGCGTTGCCAACCCCGAGGTCTAAAATGGAATACCTCGTGTGCCAGGAATTGTACCGGCTGTCTTGCTTTCCAAGCCGGAACACAACAGTGCTTAGCGGCGAGATTAACGAGCAAGATGGTGATAGCGATCCGGATGGACCTTGCACAAGGTTGGTAACCCTTAAAATATCACTAAAACCAAATTTATATTTTTAACAATCCATTTCCTGGTAGTTTACGCTAGCTTTGCCGCATCCAGCCATGCATGGCACCTTCGATAAACCTTCGCAGATTATCGGAGACGGCTCAAAATCACATCAGTGGCGTCGATCGATAGCCACTACCACGCTTCGGTACACCGGAGCTGATTACCATGCAACCCTACCACTCGATATTGGGAATCGTCACCGATCTGCCGGAATAAAAGGCGAGGATGCGGAATCATGGTGGAGCTACAGAAAAGGGTTGTAACACAGAATTAAATTAAGTTTTCTATTGTTTTAATGCTTTTTATTCGTTTTGTAAGATCCCGATGATGGCTCGGAAGGAGGCGAAACACGCGTAGATCGTGTAGGTTAATTGTTTAGTGGTAGTGGTTACAGAGTGGTTAAGGAGTGGTTTCCACTGCGATTACCCTCTATTTGGTAGGCGAAAGAGGCAATAATTTTAACAATTTTAAACACCCGTTATAGGAATCGAACCTTTAATCTCTAGCATCGCAGTCAAGGTCTGGGCTATTCGAACGCCAAAATTTTCGAAATAACACAAAGATATAAAAAAAACGTAGTATCACAAATTGTTCGTCTAGGGATTGTAAGACGAAAACATTGTTGCGAATTTTGTGAAATGTACTACAATTTCGCTCCACAATACAATTTTACAGCGTGGCCAATCAGGGCATCTGTCTGCTCAAGTTCTGTTACTTTCTGCAATGTCTTCAGCCCAAAAAGTACCTAAATGTTCAACAAATCTTATTAAGTATCTGACAATATTATCAAAAAACGGCAATGTGAAGAAGTTACATTATTGGGTGAGACATCGGTTGAACGTTAATTCTGGCGTCAGTTCAGTCCATCATTCCGGTATAGTTTTGACTGATGCCAGAATGATGACAAATGGACACGGTAACGATCTGTTCAGACTAACACGACACGACTCAGGTAACACGGTTTCTGATCAGAATGATAGACTGAACTGACGACGGAATGAGCGTGTAACCGAAGTCAATGATACAAACTACTTTCAAGGCAATTTCTAACTCGTGCTATCGAAATACATAGATACATTTAGACGTAACACATCCGTAGAGCGTTTTCACGTCAATTTCCACCAATTTTGAAGTAATTGATCGCAAACATCAAACTTGGACGTCTGCGATCACTGTGGCGGTCGGTAGGACGGTAATAGGAGCAATTCCAGTACCTACCTATATTGATTTGTGTTTACATTCCATTTAAACCGAAGGTTGGTGAGATTTGCACTGCTAAAGTCGAAAAAAGTATATCCCCCTGTACCTTAACATCTGGGATATAAAATTATATAAAAAAACCGGCCAAGTGCGAGTCGGACACGCGCACCGAGGGTGCCGTCATCAATCTATATCATAGCATACATCTATAGCATCGCATTTTTGCCTTGTAAGATGAAAGAAATATTTTTTTTGGCTGTATTGACCACAACTTCACGGATTCGGATTTATTATTTTATTTGTATTGTGAAACCTTGCTGCTTGCCAAATTTCATAGTTCTAGATCAACGTGAAGTACCCCATATAGGTTTTTGAGTGTCTCGCGAATGTATGAAACACGCGACATAAACGGCCATATCTTTTGTTTGCGTTGACTTAGGAGTTTGATTTTTTCACGGCTCTAAGGGACTGCAGACTTAAGTATTTGATTTTAATTTCAACTCAATACCTCAACGTGTTCTTGAGAAAAATGGTCTTGACAGACAGACAGACAGACATTCAGACAGACCGACATACAGACAGACAGACGGCAACGAAGTGATCCTATAAGGGTTTTGTATTTCCTTTTGAGGTATAGAACCCTAAAAAAACAAGATAATTTTATAAAATCATCTAACGAAAATTGTTTTCCACTTGATAGGTGTCATGTATTTTAAAAATGCGAGTTATTGATGTATTTAATAAAATCAGTTAGTACCAATAAAATTTTATTGAATAGTTAACGCGTTCGAGATGTTTGTTGTGATAAAACTTAGGTACACTTAAAGTGTGACCTTCATCGCCCTTTGAAAGGGAAACCATACCGATAGGATAATGATTACCCATTCATGAACACTCGTAAGCTTTACCCTTTTCAATGCGACTATTTTTACACAACAAATTAAATGTTTGATAAATTTCGTAGTACAGTCGCGGCGATTTATACAAACAAACTTCAAATAACACCCCGTTTTTGCGTCGGGGGTTAAAAATTTATATGTACACGGTTGAGATTATATATTTAAAAACAAATGAGAAACATTGTAAACAGTCATTTGGCGCGTGTTAAAAATAACGATACTTATAATTCTATAGATTCTAATTATAGGATAACTTCTTAAAATGTCCACAAGTTTTTTTATATAAATTAGGAAAGCAAACAAGCAAGTGGGTCACATGATGGCATGTGATCACCACTGCCTATTGACACCCGCAACTCCAAGGAGATTGCAGATGCGTTGCCAACCTAGAGGGCTAAGATGGAATACCTCTTGTGCCAGTAATTGCACCGGCCGTCTTGCTCTCCACGCCGGAACACAACAGTGCAAGCATTGGTGTTTAGCGGCAGGATTAACGAGCACGATGGTGGTAGCTATCCGGACGGACCTTGTACAAGGCCCTACCACTCGCAACAAATGTTAAGATTTCTATCGTAGTATTGTTAAAAAAAAATATATTAGGTACTGTCTATAATGTTAATTTGAACACATAAACTGAATAATCGCACCAATAAATACCATAACCGACACCGTAAAAAGTTTTTAAATTTTACTTCAAGTTTGTGACGAAACCTTTCATTAATTAAATAAAAGTCGGTCCCTCCTCTTGAAAACAGTCTAAAATTCGTGTTTTTGAACGTTACAGGGATAGTTACTTAGAGAAAGGGTTTTAGGGCCCCATAAAAATGTTTCTCGTCCCCTTAAGGGGTTGGAATAGAGCAGTAAATAAAACTAAATCCTCGGACGACACCTTACCTCGAAAAGCTAATAAAACGGTGAAAGCATACCTTCGGCCTGTTCTCAGGAAATCACGTCCCGATGGCTTAATAAGAACATATCTGGGATAAAGTGGACTAGTAAACTAAAACATTGTAACGAAAGATAAGATAATTGACACAGATCATAATTCACAGTGGCACATGTGTCTGCCTACTGTGCAAGAGGTCCCGGGTTCAAATCCTGGTATGAGCAAATATTTGTGTGACGAATACGAATGTTTGTACCTGAGTCATGGATGTTATTTGTATTTAAGTATGTATTTATCTATATATTATGTATGTTTATCCGTTGTCTAGTATCCATAGTACAAGCTTTGCTTAGTTTGGGACTAGGTCAATTGGTGTAAATTGTCCCGAGATATTTATTTATTTTTATTTTATTGTACATTTAATGTGTTCATAGTTTGAATTTTCTATTGGTTTTATTTCAATTCATTAAATACAATTGTATATCGAGTCTGCTAATTTTGTAACAGAACCGCTTTAACATTGTTAGAAATATTCATAATTGTCATACATATTATTTATAAACCAAACTGGGGCTTTGTGCAATAAAAAAAATACCTTGAGATTTCAGTCGTATCGCCAGCCGTGGTCACGAGTGGACGAAAAACCGTGTTTACTAGGTAATAAGGGCTGTCTGTTTAATTTATTAACTGTGTTTTATAAGGGTTTTGGTCGTCATAGCGTATTTGTATTGATCCCAAATAATAACAGCTGCCGTTAAGTCCCTAATAGCACAATAAGAGTTATATAAGCATTATAAGCTAAGAAATAGCTGTATAGAGGCGATAGTCCAGCTAGAGGTGTGACGTTAGTTGTCATTCGACCGATGCTTTTATTCATCGCACACAATAAGAAACTAAGTTCATTCTGTTTCTATTCTTACAGGTTCGAATCCTGCCATTACTCTAGATTTTTTTTGCGTTGTCATTTAAATAATAAGCATCGAAAGAAATTTCGGTTACAAAAACATATTTATTTATTTAAACTTCATTTAACTTAACTAAACACAATACAAAAAATATGTCCAAATGGCGGACTTAATGCCGTAAGGCATTGCCAACCATTCAACCAACAGGTTAAACAGACAATAAGGTTTATATCGATAAACTTACACGTGCTGTGTATTATCTACATATTTTTCTCTTTTGAATGTAGTAAATAATATTCGTATTTTACCACCTGACTGTACCATACGTATTCCTATTCGTATCTATTAGATAAATTAACTGGTTAATACAACTTGTACCAACATTTCGTTATCCTACTTTAAATTTCTAACTATGATCCCTAGCACGAAATTGAATTTTCGACATGGGTCTATCCTTTGTTTGGATATCAGTTTTAATTAATGTTTTAATTAATACATATAGCAGATGACATTTACCTAAGCCTATTGGTAAACCAGCTACGGGAAATCATACGCCAGAAATTGAACAAATTTGTCCAGAATCCGAACTGTGAAGTTAGACAATTACTGTATTAATAGAGAATGGTAACGGTCGATTTTACATACAAACGCTGTCCTTTCCTCCTCGAATTATGGCCAAGCTCAAATTTGACATTGAAAATGAAAACAAAAATGAAAAAAAAAATTTGCTAGCAAGCCAAATAGGCTCTTTTACATGTCTGAATCTACTAGCGCTTCGGAAAATAAAAAGAATCTGCTGAACAGAAACGCCGCAAGAAACTCAGCAGTTTATCATTTTTTTATGACATTATTTTGAAACAAAGAAAAAACATTATAATTAAAAGTTTTGAAAAGTTACATGCGTACGCGTCAACGATATTACAATACATAGATGTACAGTGTCTAAATGACAGCAGAAAACGGACCGACATAAGAATACAGGTAGACGCCAATGTTACAAGTGCAAATTATTAGTTTACTATTTATAGTCATTGGGCTAACAACTTTACGTCTATAATAATTTAGTAAGTTTCGTTGTAAATAGGTTTTTTTACAAATTCATTCAATATTTTTGGCAATATTTTTATTCAGATTAGGCTTACAGGTAGCACTTATTATGAATGTCATAAAATTTACCACCGGTTCAGAAAAACCTCTGATGAGAAGATACCGACACGAAACTCAACGAGGTGTAATTTTTTAATAAATATAATTTTACATCTTAAATATTGAAAGAATTAACAATTTAACACGGTAGGTGTAAAATATTTGGAGCCAGAGATCGCCAATACAAATCGGGATCATTTCTAAACATCCCTGTCCAAGCTATATAGTCATTGATTTTATAATACGCCCAAGAAGTAGTCTTTTTGACAATAGATTTGAATTTTGTATCATTTTGTTCAGTAATGTTTTTTGGAATTTTGTTGTAAAATCTTACTCAATTTCCCATGAACGACTTATTGGCCAGTCAGTATTTTTTGACACGCGTGGCAACTTTATTGTGCCGGCCCCAGTGTAGAGGTGCCTCGATGTTCTTGTAGCTCCGCGAAGTAGGCCGAGCATGTCTGCGCTCAAAAGAAATGCCGTGAAATAAGTAAATAAAAATATTTATTTCATGTGCTTCAATAGTAAGAACTAATTATAAAGTGTATAAATTAAATTCAGCTTCGTGTTGGCATAACGTTAAAGTTTACTATCAGTTATAGAGTACCTTTAATACAGCTACATTACGAGTATAATATTTTACGCAAGTGTTTGCAGAAATAAATTGTTTTGTTTGTGGTAAGGCCTTGTGCAAGGTCCGCTCGGATCGCTACCACCATCTTGCTCGCTAATCCTGCCGATAAGCAGCAGTGCTTGCACTGTTGTGTTCCGGCGTGGAGAGCAAGACAGCCGGTGTAATTACTGGCACAAGAGGTATTCCATTTAGCCCTCTGGGTTGGCAACGCATCTGCAATCTCTTTGGTGTTGCGGGTGTCTATAGGCGGTGGTGATCACTTACCATCAGGTGACCCACTTGCTTGTTTGCTTTCTTATTTTAATTTAAAAAAAAGTAGACTTGCGCGCGTCTGTCTCGCACACGGAGGGTTCCGCACAAATTTACACAGAGATAGTTTGTCTGATTGAAACACAACTATAACTTTGTAGTTGAAAACAAAAGTTTAAACCATACATCTATATGTATAAGTTACTATTAATTCTACAACTGCAAATGATTTGGTTTGGTTTACGATATTTTGATGGCAAAAATTGAAATTTGAGGTTAAAATGTTGTTCACTGCATAAAACAAGTAAGGACGACGATGTTTTTACATACTCTCCCTCTTATTCATAACAACTTAACAATATTTTTAAACTAACAAATGTTTTGTCCCTTTCATTTGAGGAAAACGTCACAATGACAGATAAATAAATACATAAAAAATGTAAACTAACAAACGTTTACGAAGCGTTTATGAATAAGGGGGTCTGTATTTATTTAATTCTTAAGAAGTTCGTTAAATGTAAGCGTACGTAGGTTTATTATTTAAGCATCACATGAAAAGCAGTCTAAGCTGAAACAAATCTAGGCAGGCAATAAAGCAAAACTTTTATAAAATTTAATAAATTAATTTTAATATAGTGGATAATCTTGTTGTTCTTTTATTTACGTTTAATTACGAGTATACGAATAAGTAGGTAATTGGTGCTTACAAAGCGACGCCATTACTTGCTAATTTCATAGAAATTATACGGACAAGCCTGGTGTACAAGGTTTCTGAGAAACTTGGAGTAAAAACGGTTTGCTTCACGTATCGGATTTAATTATTTCCTTGTTAATTTGCATGGCAAACAGCGTTATTAGTCGAAGTCTAGGAAATTAGCCCCATTAAAAAACATCTCATATAAGATATGAATAATGAGCCTATGTTTGATTGATAAGTACGGATTGACGTAATGGGGTTATCTTACACGGGTGTCATGTCTCATATATCAGTTTACAACTAACCTGAACAACTGACAACGCGATAATACTGTTCATTTTATCTATACAGTATAATATATGTAATCGAAATTTTGAATTTTCGATTTTTTTAGAATTTTTTTTTTTTGCGATAGTGGCAAACGCAAGGCGCGGAATGCTGATATTGCGGGTTCGAGTCCTGCCATTACCCTAGTTTTTCTTTGTGTTGCCATTCATTATATAGAATTTTAAATTATACAATAAAAAACGATATAAACTCCGCAGACTCTAAAACATATTCTAAAATGCCATCCAACTAGCGTTTAGTTTTATATTTTAATCTCCACGAATCAATATTTTATAACAACATATTTATTCATAACTTTAATTCATCAAATTTTATCCCCACGTGCGTATTTTTATGACTAGTTTAACCTCTTTGTGGGGAGGGATAAATAAAACCTGGGCCGGTCATGTTAAGGCCACAGCAAGCATTTCAAATCACTAAAAGCCCCACCCTTGATCATCACTTCTTTTTGTTTTCGCACAAAGGTGAATAAAAAAAAACCACAAATCACAGCGTTTAATTATTGCAACCCCATTCTATTCGAAGCGTCGTCCCCGAGCGCTTTCGTGTTTATATCTCCAATTTACACCCACCCTGTTTTTTGTGAACATCTGTACTGCTGAGAGCTCTGGCCTGTCTGTTGAAATTAAAAGTTTAGTTACATTGGGCTCTGGTTGCAAAGGGGCTTGCTAAGTTTTAATGCATCCTTTCAAAAGGAGCTGCCTGTAGATTTGCAGATAGCTACAGTTTTAATCGATCGTCTGACTGTTACGTTTACGCTGCTAGCTTACAAAATATATGGGATACGTTGATGCATTAAAATAACTTCTAAATGGAAATTTTTAATAGTAGGATACGTTAAGTAAATAGGCATACAAGAATGAAGGACTGTTGTTATAAATAGTTCTCAAGTAATGGCACCGTACTAAAGATCGCATTTATTTGACATTTTGTAGCTATAAGAATGACCGTCAAAATGTGAACTTGAGAATGCGGTCGTACTAGAGCGCAATCTATAACTACAGGACGTAGACTAACTTATTTTAGATTTTAACTCGCGAATGCAATAATTCGTCGCAAGAATACACACCAGTATTAATTAGAAAGTGATAATGATTGCAAAAATTTTTTTCTTACCTCTCTCAATGCCCAAAGTAATAGCTATAAACCAGGTAAACAAGAAATGTCCATTTTTTCTTTACTTAGTTATGAACCTAAGTAAGGTTTAACTGTTTTAATTGTTTTTTTATTATTGCAAAAGACTAATAAGAACTTTGTACCTTGGTTCGAGGTGGTGGTGGCAGATCTTGATCTACAATTGTTAAACCAGCTTTTGATTTCAGTGACTACCTATTTACGTGGAGAGAATTAGTTGTTTAAACCCGTAATCTTATTCCTGAATTCCTTTGATAAAGATGCTGAACTGAATCTAATGCCCTATAAATAATAGAAACTTAACTATGCAAATACTCGACCAGTAGACAGCTGTACCTCAGGACACTAATTCTTAGAGCTATACTATCTCATCGTCCTAGCAATCTTCACGTTTGTCTAACATAATAATAATAGCATATTATTATGGATGTATAAAACGATGAAAGAGCTTTCAAATTTAGAGGGTCTACTAAAGCTGTCCACAGATTGAGCAGTTGCCTCTAAGCTTCATCACATTTCTGGATTTTGCGCATTATAACTCTCCAGTCATGTCAAATAGGAACCCTCTTTTCATAACCCTAACACCGTCTTCCACGCCTGACAAAAATCATCCCAATAATAGATTACTTGTAATTGGAATATTTTTCCGCTATTCACTTGTTCTGCTGGAGGCTATAGCCGAATTAATTCCGCGCCGCTCCACTCCGCGTTGAGGAGGGTCTCTTTACAGGAGACCACTTGATCACACCACACTCCACGCGAACAGGGTAAGGAATGCAGTATTGTTACATGCTGAGTGCGATAGGAGTAATTGTAGGGAAAATAATGAATGAGTTTTTAAAACAAAAACCTTACTGCGTAAAAAAAAGAGACCGAAAATGAAATGAAATGAATGAATGATGATGATGATGATTGAAAATGAATGTTAAATGAGATGAAAGAGAAAAACATTATATCGGAGAAAGGTTTGGGCAATGTAGATAGAAACTTCTTAAAAGAAATGTGTCTTACATTTTATAAGGTATTATCGGTGAGGTAATGAAAAAAAAATGACCCCACTGTTTGATTCGCAGACGCCATATTTAATCTAATTTTATATAGCTTATATCTCCCACAATCAAGACAAATGCATCGACACCTCACATTGTCATGTCCAAATCCATGAAGCGGTTTAAGCTGCAGAACGAGCCAAAGACACAGACATGCATACATAGATACATACATGGAAACACTCGAAAAACATAACCCTCCCTTCTCGTGGTAGTCAGATAATAAAAAGTTAGAGGCAATGATAACACAAAGAGACATTTTAGTCATCTGGCATCCAAAGCAATAGCCATGAAACAGAGTATCTTGAAAAACTGGCAGTTTCTGGCGGGGTCACCTGTAGCGTAATTGTTAACAGGGCACCGAATACCGAGGTTGCAGATTCAAATCCTGCTAGATAACCAATACTGAATGTTCGACAAATAAAATATCTAGCTGCTGATACTCTGTTATTACACTGTCATCGATTCTACAAAGTAACAACGTAGAATGTTATCAATACATTTCACCGTCGAGGGGTTTCCTCGCGAGTAAATGATGCTGGCTCCAACATCAGCTCGTGTCCGTGAAACAAATGCATTTTCGTCGGCACTGAACAAGCGTATCTCTCGAATAGTTCCAATAACCGTAACTGCTTTAAAAGCTACTTGCAAACACTGCCACCTAAACACAAGCTTGCGAAAACATTTTTGTTTTTAATTAATAGAGGCACGAAGGCGTTGAGGACTCTGTCTGAAACGTGGTACCTCTTAACAAGTGTACCTATAGAATTATTCAAATAAGGGTAACTGCTTTAAAAGCTACTTGTAAGATTTGGGTAACAAGCCATGAATAATCAGAAATCAGAAATCAGAAATCAGAAATTTATTTACTTAAAAACACGGTGTACAATAAAGTGATGTCACAATTAAAATAAGTCGCGCGTGTTTTGTCATCAAATGACGTGCAAATATTCAAATAACAATAGTAATATTAATAATTGGGATTTTCAAAATGTCAAGAATACATTACAACACTGAAGCACCTGATTTATACACATTCACATTTTATCAGTTCACATGTTTTATCATCTCATGACGTAAATAAAAATAAAAATTACAATAATTTAAAATCACAGAAATAATAATATTAATTGAAATTTCAAGAATAAATTAAATGTCAAGAACAAATTAAAATGTCAAGAATACATTATAAACACTGAAGCACTTAATACACATTCAAATATTATCGGAATACATTAATTATTAACATGTCAAATATAGGACGTGCCAATGTGCGAATTCAAACACTTGTTTGGATTATTATTGTGTCAGATTAATAACCATCAATATTGCCAGATAAACAAAAGCTTGCAAAACTTTTATGTTTTTAATTAATAAAAGCATTTAGATTTTCGGTAGGTAATCTGTCTAAAATATGATTATTTGTCACTAGCGGACACCCGCGACTTTGTTAGCCTAGAATTAGTAGCCTGTGTCCGTTACGGATAGTGCAGCTTTCTATTGTTGAAAGAATTTTCGGAATCGGTTCAGTAGTTCCAGTGATTACCCTCTGTGAACAGACAAACAAACAAACAATCAAATAAACAAAATTTACCTCTCTATTATTATTAGTGTTGGTAAACTAGGGTAGGTTAATCACATTATCAAGTTCTTCAATGCCAATTTTCATAGAAAATAGGTACTAAGGAACAAAATTATGTCATTCGAATTTGCAGCAATTTTTGTAGTGGCAAAGTCATGCTGTACCTAGCTATTTCTTTATACTCCAAGTGGCTTTTTTTATGGAAAAAGGAGTTAAACAAGCATATGGGTTACCTGATGGAAAGTAATCACCACCTCTCATGGAAACCATTGACCACAAGACATTCGCTGATCCATTCCCGGCCTTTAGCCTTTCTACTTAACTCTTTAAAGTAGAATTAAACTGAATTTACTTAATAACGGCACTGTTTTACGCAAAATGTTATCATTATGCTAACACTATGCAACAATGGGCTGTCTTTAAGCCAATTGCAGCTTCCCACTGCTGAGCAAAAATGCACCTTCCTTTTGCAATTTATCTTTTTGAATCTCTTTTACGAACAATTTTCCAAGCTGACATTGAAAATGAATGAATGAATTGACATTCGCTGGTGCTTCAATAGCTGTAAAACCACGCCCTGCCGCTTAACCCCTACAAATAAGCACCATTGGTAAACAAATAACTGAACCGAGAATCACCGCAAGCGATCCCTGTAATGAACATCACCAACCCGAAATTTTAATTAAGCCCATCACATGTCAAAACGTATAAACACGAAATGATAATGCAGAACAATTGAATGAAAATGAATAAAGTTATTCGCGCGGACGCCTGCTTATAAATTATTTTTTGCTGACGTTGAATGAAATGTATCAAAATAATTATAGCTAGCGACCCGTCCCGGTTTCGGACGATTACAATTAGGACGTAATATATAAACCATAAAAAAAAACTAAATGACAGTAAAAACCATAATATCAAAATGCCATGCGTGTTTTAGAAGGAGTAAGCGGCCGAAGATATGAGAACAGACTGAAGCGGATAGCAACTTTGATAAGTGCAACTTTGCACTAATCTACACTAGTCTACACTGTTCTACACTGGTTTACACTGGCCTACACTGGTTTACACTGGTCTACTCTGGTCTGCGCTGGTCTACGCTGGTCTACGCTGGTCTACGCTGTTCTACGCTGGTCTACGTTAGGCTACGCTGGTCTACGTTGGTCTACGCTGGTCTACGCTGGTCTACGCTAGTCTACGCTGGTCTACGCTGGTCTACGCTGATCTACGCTGGTCTACGCTGGTCTACACTAGTCTATACTACTCGACACTATCTACATCTACACTATTACGTATATCGTCATCAGTCCATTTTGCGCATGATTTTTGTGACTAGCTCTGGTCTGAATATTTATCAATGACCCACTTGATCAGTTTTTATGGCCAAATTACACCAAGCTGACAGGTGACATTCAATTTTGACAACGTCAATTTTTAATAGTATATAGGAAGGCAAACAAGCAACTGGGTCACTTGATGGTAAGTGATTATCACTGCCTACAGACACCCGAAATACCAAGGCGATTGCAAATGCGTTGCCGACCCAGATCATACGTAACGTACTCTGCATTTTCGTTGTCACCTGACACATGTTAGTTTGATGAAATAGGGGCACGGCTACACGGTTCTTAAATAGGGCTACACGATATGAGTGAAATCATTCGATTCATTGATTAGTCAACCCGTGTCGCTATCATGTCGTTGCCATGGTAATCCCGCAATGTAACCTAACTGACCGCTCCAACTCACACATGTGACGTAGGCATAGTACATAATGACGCTCATCATTCTGCTAGCACTTATTCCCGTTTCTTAATTCGAGGTACCTGTAATCGGGTATTAGATTGGAGGTACTGCCATCCCACTACCGTAACCGGATTGACAAGATCATGGTTACATATTCATTTACTCCCATGAATGTGCAGATTTTCTTACGAAGTTTTTTTTCCCTTTCCGTAAAAATGTTGGTTACGAGTACTACAGTACTCAGGCCAATAAAAAAAAAACTCATTGGTACATGGCGATCGCTGGGAATCTAAGTCAATATAGACTGTTTCAGCCGAAAATGTATGAAACTGCCATTAATTCTATAGAAAATCACGGCAGCTCTTCTAAAACGACTTTTACGACCAGGAGTCTAGCGCCATAGCCACTTTGCCATTAACACTCTGTTAATATGTGACGCTACTTCACCCAGAAATAACACGTTTTATTTTTCAACATAAAACTACTGTAACATTCTGATTTTTGAAACAGTCCTCGTCGAACCACGGCCACGGGAGCTCATGAGTAAGGACCCACGGACTAGTCCGAAACATGTCGAGAAAAAATTCGTCTTTAAATACGTCAGCGATCCATTTATTCCAATAACACGTTCCATATTCCCATACTGTAGCTCTGTATCTTACAGCACAGCACGTTACGTTATCCACAGCTGTCTGAATATTACCGTGGTATCGCTAATTTAATCTTCCGAATAATTAGCGCCGCATTCCATTATCAGATCAGTTTCAGTCTTACTCTGTAGTGCTGGCAGCACGCCAGGAATGTTATTAATTTATGGCAATAAAAAGTTGAATCTCATTGTTTTTATGTGCGGGGGATTTTCTAAGAGTAAAGAATGATAAAACTCCAATGCAACATAAGTAAGGATTAACTTGATTGGATATTTATGCAGTGCAGATATTTTTAGGGCATTGTAGTTGGTTAAAACGACGAAACATTTGAGAAGTATATTAAAATATGTATATTAATGTGGTATTCGATAAGTATGTTCGTATTGTATTTGAAAATAAGTATTATCACAACACAAACTTATATGTATACTATCAAACCGGGGTTAGAATAGCATTGGAGTGTAACGTCAGCACACTATCATTTCATAGAAAGATATAGGAATAAAACTAGACTCAAGTCAATGAAATGACAGTGTGCTGATGTTACTTCCAATGCTATTCTAATCGCGATTTGATAATACTAGATGTCTTGCGTGTACAAGTGAGGAAGTATTGTATATGGCAGTTGACACGCTTGAAAGCGAAATCAAACACAATGGCATTGTAACCTGATTTGAATGACAAGTTAGCCCAAGTTAACCCACCAATGATGTACTTTGCGTTAGATACTAGTGCTTAGAATCTTGTACGTATCACACTTTAGGAGCAAAAAATGATTGCCTTTGAGATCTTGAATCACTATTTTCAACGCCACAATATTTAATCCCTTTTAGCGCACTGCTGGTTCCTTATTTTTTTTTCTTTACAAAATTACATTACTGTTATAACATTGCTTGTATTTAAAGATCGTTCTCAGTATGACCCCGTGCTTAAATCGCATTGGATGTTCCTATAGAAAAAGAGAGATTCCTATAGAAATTAAATATGAAATGTGTTCTTGAGTGCGCTGCTGTACTTGAGAACGATTTATAACTACAGTTCTTATTTAATGACCTTTTTGTGTTTCATACGAATCCAATATTATTTATTTTTGCTTTCAGTGCTTAAACAAAATATTTTTTTAAGCTCTTTTCTAGTAAGTAACTTACTAAATAGTACCAACTGAAGCCACTATCTGTGGCAACGAGCCAAACAATCTGGTTAATTCTTACAAACACCTACGTTTTTTACACGTAGCACATTCGTAGCATGCTTCGTAGCGATTTCGTTCGTAGAGCACGCCGTAGCATACCTAGACCTACATTCCAGTTAACGAACTATTAAAGTGCATTAGGTTTAATTACTCCGAGAACTGCTTTGTTTCGTAAACCAATTACAAGAACGTTAATCTTTGCGCTACGGGCGAACCATTTATCCCTAGTTTCAATGGGGACCTTTTAGCTCTCTTTACAAAAACGTGACTTACACCTCTATCTATAGACGGCAAAGTAAAGTATCTGTATACTATTCCACTCTGCAAACACGGAGCTAGCTCACCCACCATGCTGGCTTAGAAGTACACTTGGTTTCTCATAGATGGCGCTGACTCGGAATGTTTTAGAACATGGCTGATTCTACTTTGCTCGATCCGAAGTAAAAAGTTAGCTATTTGGTATTGTGTACGGCGCATTTTCTAAACTCTGAAGTATTTCTGCGGAGTATCAATGTAGCTGCTTTCAATCCATTACTATGAACCTACGCAAAGTAATAGCTAAATCTATAAAATGAACAAGTAGCTACTGTCTGCGACTTCATTTGAGTTGGTAACACTATAAAAACCTTTGTTGATTTTAACGAAATGAATGAATTTGGTCCAATGAATTTCCCAATCAGAATCCTTTAATGAACTTGTAGTATGCACACGGAAGGTAAAATTTATGACGATTATTATCTTGTACAGTCAGCCTCAGAAGTAGCTAAGTACCTAAGAACCTTGTCGTAGTAACGTATGAAATGAGAGTTGCTCGAATTTGTAACATCACACACAGCGACAAGGTACGAAAATGTAGTTATCGTACATGACACTAAACAGTACAAGTTATAATGACCATAATTATAGCTGCAGCACAGTATAACGCAATAACTTACAACTTGTCACTTTTTGCCAATCTTTTAAGTATTTCGGTTCAAAACATCTTTAGCTTATATTTTATTAACAAATATTTTATTATTTTCGTTCCGTGGCTAATAATAGAATATAATACTTTCTAATATACAATAAAAAGAAAATGCATAAAGGAATCCATGAGTGAATAAAATATACGTTCTGTTTTGAAGAGTGAAAGGTAAAACTTTACAATTGCGTTTTTCTCAAAACTCTCAATATTGAGTTACAGCATTTTACCATTTGACCACAGTAATAAGGAAACAAAAGTCGAACCCGGTAATTTTCACTGAAACAATAATTGCGAGTTCTTTTATGACTGTAATTGGTAAATTAAATGAAAATTGTAGAGGGCGCAGTTCCTATATTATACGGTTGGGTTACTACCATGTTACAACGGCATTTTTACTACTTTCAAAAAGACTGAAACCCTTCGACCTTTCTGCAGCTACCGAGCAATTAAACCATAAAAATGGTAATGGACCCAATTACTAAATCCGGAAGCTTTTGTATAAATTCACAACCAATTGTGGCAACTAACGTACACTAGAATTACAGTACAATTATTTCAAGAACTGATTTCGATTTTTCATCGGAAATGCTAAAGTAAACAAAATTAAGCGAAGTATAGTAACTTAGCCAATTTTGAACCTTATCACCTTGTAATACGATCGAAAAGTGGTTAAGCAATCTCTTAGTCGACTATAAGCATCCGATACGTTGCGCGGATACACGGAGCGGGTGCACGCCTATCGAACAGATAGTATGTGTCCGCACCCGCATCTGCGCTGCGCGAGTTAGCGGACGCTCTCATACTATTTTTCTATAGGCTTGCACCCGCTCCGTGCGCCCGCACGTCTCAGCGGAGGCCCTAATAATATTGCTGCTTTTAAATCAAGGGGGGGCAAACTGAATTTATTGAAGGGTCATCCCGAATTCTCATATTGGTTTGGGGGCCAGATTTAAATGAAAACAGTTTGCATCAATTACGTCCTGTTGACTGCGAGTGGCCGTGGGTCACAATACGCGGGCTAGCGGGCCACATGCGATTCATGGGCCGTATCTTTGACATGCCTAGTTTATATAGAAGGCCAAGTATCATGTAATGGTTTAAAGAAGTAATGTAAATAAAAAAAACGATTTGCCAACTGGCAAACATTAAGTTAATGTGACATAGTACTATGTTACATTTAAATATAGACTTTATAACCCTCAATGTCTATGGGTGGTAGTTATAGACCGAGCTCAAGAACGTGTTTAATCCGTGATTAGCTCCGCGCTCATTTACAAACGAAGATTGAGTTCGGGTTTTGAGTACGCGATCAGTGAGATGGCGTCACAGATATACCTACATATTATATTCTAAACTATTCATCTAGCGTCCAGATACAATTATGCCGTAATCAAGCAAATCCTTGCCTGTTTGAGTTTAACTTTACAGTACAGTGACGGCTATCAATGTCATTGTCAGTAATGGTTTGCTCATGCGCTGTGAGATTTAAAAGTATTTGACACAAACATGTAACCGCCACAACACTGCATACTGCACGGCGCTCTTAAGCCCTTTTAGTCGCGAGTGCAGAGATGTTCACCCGGGATTAAGCTTGAGTTTGGTTTATAAACACGTATTAACGCCGTACTTGGATCAGAACTCAGCTGATATTTGATACGCTGACACAAACCTAAGTTCGGTTTATAAATTAGCTGAGTATGCGCTCGCACTTGAGCTTGGTTTATAACTATCACCCTATATAGTTTAAAATCGATAGTATTCATTGTAGAGCTTTGTTATTTTCAAATAGCAAAATCAATTCCCCATCCGCGGCCATATTTTACGGCAGTAGATAAACAGCTAATTCGGTGAGATTAGCGTTGTTCGTGTATTTACAGTTGTAAAGTGGTAACGGAGTTTATTTATGGTTGTGTTTAGTTATTGTAATAAGTGAATAATAGTGCCGTTGGCCGAGACATAACATGGTGCTTTTGACGACTACTGCGAGGAAATAAAAATCAATTCTTAAAATAATTCTAATTTTAATTTTCACTCTCCCGCCTATTTTTACTTTTTTTTTAACGATTTCGGCCAATCATTCAAAGGCGTTTTATTTTTTAATTCAGCGAATCGCTTCGAACTTCGGCTTACAAACACCCAGAATCGCTTATTGATTGAATATCTTTGCCATTTATTTCTGAAGAAGTGGAACTAAAAAGAACCTTATTTTTTTAATGAAAATAAATATGGGGTACCAGAAAAGACCCAGTGTTCTGATTGGCCGATTTTATGTCGTATGCAGCACAAGTCGTGTTCTGATTGGTTGAATCAGTGATCAGCTTGCTAATGTGATTGGTCGATTTGCTCTTTAAACAGGCCAACAATGTTTTTGTTGTCCTGTTTAAACTCATAGAAGGCCTGCTCTACTAACTTACAACTACCTATTCATTGTTTTGGGGCCTCATCACAGACCATCTTTCGCCACATTTTCGAGCAGTGTAGTGAAAAGGTAATTGTAATAAATATACCGGACACAATTAAAAAGGCAAAGAGGTCTCGAGTTAAATTAGTACGTGAAAAATGATGTTGTGATAAAAATGTTGAGAAATTTGGATTTTTTTAATTCTACGACCATTGAAATAAAAATAAATTTTAAAATGTGAGGTTAATTTTAATAAAAATCTATGAAAAAGGAAGTGGTCTACAGGCGGGGGTGATCAGTTATCATCAGGTGATCAACTTGCTCGTTAGCTTTACTATTATCTATATAAAAAAGGCATTTCTTTTTATTGAAGATACTTAATACTTTGGGCACTTTGCTGCCTACTCAAATGGATTGTCCTGCAGGGTCGGAAATTAGTGAGTGATAGTTTAGCTGCTGGAGCGACTATAGGGTGCGGTAATTACTAACCATGAAGAAAGCCGCCGTTAGCCACAGACATCGTATGAAAAACAACTGAGTTTAAACTAAAGAAAAAGCAAGACAGGACGATACCACGACGATACCACGACGTCGACAATGACGCTTATGCGCTTAGAGAATTACAGTGCAGGCGTTTTATCTATTAAACCAACAATATTTTTTTTTAATAAATCAATAAAATGTCGGTTTATAGTAAAAGATGGCACGGTAGGTCATTTCCTCGCGTGCCGCTCATTGCGTCTCACTCCTACTGGGTTAGATAGTGGGAGACACGCTGACTTTCTGGTCTCTTCTCTGTAAGAGGGACGGAGCTAAAGTCCCACGTGAGCTCACTCTGGATTAGGGTCTTTACACGTGTTTGAATACTAATGAATTTTTATGCAAATACAAAATTCTGCCGAACATGTACGTTTTATTAATATTATGTATAAATATGGAGTCAATTACGTAGGTACATAATTACCATAAATCGACCGTTTACTAATAACCATTACGCCTAATGTTGGGTTTTGTATAAAGCGATCTATTAAGTCTGAGCGCATGTAGGTTTTTGCAAACACATGAAAATTAGAAGCTCTTATTTTTTTGTATCATACTTATATAAACAAGTAAGTACCTATCATTTGTAATTAGATGTTCTTTCTTTTTTGGATCGATTAGAGAGACAGACTTATTTTAATTATTCCGGATTTAGGTAGATACATTCTGTTGTTTTATCAGATTATTACGCATTACAGCTAAAGTATACCAATTAAACCTTGGCAGTTCAAAAGAAACATTCAGAGTCTAAAACTAAAGTTTTAAAAAAGGCCGTTTCTATCAAAAGAGTAAGTATTTGGAACTACCTATAGTCTGTAGACCAATTAAACCTTATTAAATATCTTTATTCAGACAACAAAGAGGTCCACATTGTTAGTAAATCTTATTCCTAGGTTAGTAATTAATTATAAGCGCAGATTCTCTGACTGAGCCTCCACATCAGAGGACAGTCATGTTTGTTAGCTATAACCTTCAAGATGTTGAAGAAAGAAAGAAGAAGAAGAAGAAGAAAAAGCAACAAGAAAGCAAGCTTTAAGAAGTGGCAGTTGAATAAATTCAATTATAGCAGGTATACCTAATGAGGTAAATAGTCTCGAAGCTCGAGCGATGTAATCAGGGTAAACGCGTAATACAGGCCCCGCACAGATGGTCAACGTAAATATTTACGTAAATTGAAATTTCAAATGGATACAGTTATGGGTTGGATATTGCTAACTGAATTTCCAACGTATTTCTGCACCTTTACATTGGAAGGCAAATTCGTTCGCCTGAAGCATTCATCGGACAATGTCCTTAAGGCATATACTAATAATTGTAATTTTGTAGCGTATTTTATGTATAGTCGACCAAGTAATTGCTTGACCACTTTTGGACCTTACCCCTTTGTAATAAGGTCGAAAACTGGTCAAGCAATTTCTTGGTCGACTGTACACCCTTTACATAGTATAGAAACATTATCCGTTCCTGTCTGTTTGTCTCATATCTTCGGCATCTTACACTTTCTAAACCACGGAACGGATTTGATACAGTTTTACTGACATTTAGAAGTTTTATTACAGTAGGTTTTTATGTATAGTCGACCAAGAAATTGCTTGACCACTTTTCGACCGTATTACAGCGGTATAAGGTTGAAAGTGGCCAAGCAATTACTTGGCAGACTATACACTAAATTTACATCCTAATTGTTCCCATGTGTATGTATTTTTCCTTATGTAACATTTTTAGATGGACTTTTAGTTTTAGTGACTTCAGTTATTCTTTTTTTTTTCCTTTTGAAGGTAAGGAGGTAAGATAGGTTAGAAAAATAATGAAAACAGATGCAATTTGCGCCAACAACGCAAGTAAAATTTTAAAGAAGTACATTCCAATATTTTCGGGTGGTAGGACCTTGTGCAAGGTCCGTCCGGATCGCTACCACCATCTTGTTTGCTAATCCTGCCGCTAAGCAGCAGTGCTTGCACTGTTGTGTTCCGGCGTGGAGAGCAAGACAGCCGGTGTAACTACTGGCACAAGAGGTATTCCATCTTAGCCCTCTGGGTTGGCAACGCATCTGCACTCTCTTTGTTGTTGCAGGTGTCTATAGGCAGTGGTGATCACTTACCATCAGGTGACCCACTTGCTTGTTTGCCTTCCTATGTTGTATAAAAAAAATGTAAATACGGTCGTAATTCAAAATAACGACCTCATACATGGTCGATAAAACACCACTACCTGAATGAAAATGAATAATTTCATTGACAAAATTTCGATATCACGGTTTCTTCCAACTACAAAATATATTTCTTCACGTTTTATTAATTAAGATTAGCAAAAATCATGAAATATATCCCCTCTTAATTCACAGCACAGTAAGGATTCGCTAACACCGGAAGTGCTATTTGTCGCCGCACCCCCTACTTCCGGCGCGCTTCCTGTCTCCGGCTTATCACAATGTCTTCTACTTTATAAAACAAAATGTTGAAAGGATTAAAAAGTATTATTTTTGTGAAAGCTGCTCAAAACGTTAGTATTTAATGCTTTTAAATCTTCTTATTCTTTTACTTCTGTACCACGAAAAAAAATTAGTTTCTTAAACAGAGTTTTTCAAAACTAATGGATTTTTAATTTTTAAGTAGATCCTAGTTATCCCTTAAAATTCAAAGACGCAACGACCGTAAAAAAATAAAGCACATTGAAAAATTTCCCAGTGTCTGGTGGGCGATCAGTGGCTGAATTGGAAAGAGCATGACATGTGCCGAGGTTGCCGGTACAAGTTCAGCCAAATGACCAAGAATATTAATTTGTGTTATGCACCTATCATTTAGTGTTTTTGAAATTCTTGCTTATCGCACCCTAAAACAGGTAGTAGCAAGAAAGTACACATAATTCGTCTACCTAAAAATAATAAGTCATAAGCCTAAGTTAGAAAACTGCCTTTTTAACAGGGTTCAAAAACAGGAGAAGGTTCACAATTCGTCAAACCTTTTTTTATAAACGACGCATTCTCTAATAAACTTTGTGTCCCAAAATTGCCTTGTTAAAAAATGGAGTCATCAAAACTCAATTTTTAATGTTACCACGAAATGTAACGTATTCAGCTGTATCCCACTGGGCTATTAATTATCCAAAAATGACACAACACCGAACAGCCCAATCAAAAGCCGGCATGCATTATTCAGCGTGGACTCCGCGCTAATTGAAATGCACCGGCCCTCTTCGATGCTAATCACATCGCTACCTCACATAAATCATTAACCCGAGCGAGTGATAGTGAAAAGGTTGATAGACATAGTTGCTATCGTGATTGAAAGTCAAGGGATTGATAAAGCAATAATAATCTACGTGTTCCTTTATGTTTCTTCTAGACAAACCCAGGGACCCGCAAGCTAAATAGGCTGGGCCCTGGGCGCCAGGACCGAAGAGGCGCTGGGCCTTTATAAGCATCACATAGGGCTGGGCGGACACAGGTTAGACAGGCCCTTATGTACATAGTTATCCTAGAATAGTCTGAACTCTGAATCAAGCCCTGAACAGACCTGTATAAATGTTCACTTCACAAGCTTTAAAAGTGTGTTATAATAGGCATCTCATAGATGGACTAAAATGTTGGATTTAGTCACTAGAGATTAGTACTTTGTTAAAACGTTTCCACGTCCTAGATAAAAACATGCATTCCTAGCCTAAAAATAATAAATTCCCTTTGATTGCTGTGGCGACAGCAATCTGGGGGATCACTCATTGTGCCCAGAAAGTAGCATTGCCCCGTTGAACAGCAATGCTGAGCCTCTGGCCAAAAGGGCTGCCAGCCCTATTGTCACCCCATGCGTCGATTAGACTTAAAGAGATCTCTTTTACAAGGTCTTGAGCACCTGTTCCCCACAGCCCTAGGATTTCTTTCCCACAGGGTGCAAATATATAACCCGCACCAAGAGCTCAGTCCTGAATAATTACAATAATATAATTATTACTTTGCGGAGGTCCATATCACTTAGTCAATCACGTAAAAATCTACGTCTGTGTGATATACAAATATGGTTTAAAATAAATAAATCACGTTTGTCAAACAGAGGCAGCTATTTTGCACGTGTGTACATGACTATGGTTCGCGGAGTAGCAAGGTATTTGTTACAATTTGTTAAGCCTGTAAAAATAGCACTTTTAGAATGAAAGCGACGCAACTGCAAATATGATAATTATTGATATGATAATTATTTATTAATATGTCTGAGTCTGAGTTTCATGTTAAAAATGATAATTATTCTTCAAAATTATGAACTATGAGTTTTAGTGTCAATTCAGGACATGTATTAGTCAGAAATGAGTCACTTTCATTCTAAAGATTCGAGATATGAATTGGTGACTATTCTGGAATCATTCTTTTTGAATTCGGACAAAAACGGCCCGGGTCAGTCTAAACTAAAATTACGCATAAATTACGCTAAAGGCCAAAGTTCCGCAAATTTGCCGTTGAATTTGCTATTCAGATATTCCATTGCTAATGAAGATTTATAACTCACTCATTATTTCGCCTTACAGATTCAATTTGCTTATAATTTATATTTATTTTGTAACATAATCAAAAGTTAATATGCAACAAAATATAAATTATAAGTACGCAATAAGTTTTAGTTATTGAAAGAAAAGTTTTGTGCCATTTTAAATTAAATCAACATGGCGAGCTTGCTACCGAATACAAAACGTTTCAAAAGACATACACAATTCGTCAAAGGAGCATTTCTCAGCAGCAATATAATCAGCAACATACTTGATCAAATACACTCGAAAAGGTAAAAAAAACTTAAGTATTGTGCGTATTAATTAATCCAACACACACAGATTTAACTGGCTGTCCTTTAGCAAGAATAAAAAAGTCTATACTGAAAGGATTAGAACAAAAGCTAGTTATTTTATTTATTTTGAACCGTCACGTCTAGAAAATCCATCTGAATAGTTGTTAGGATGGGTTTTACGAGCTGCAATTTAGTTTCACCTGTCTCCGGTATCTGTAATGTTATCTGTTTACACAAATATTCCATGTAAAATTTGACATTTTATAGGTTATGTGAAGACGGCATCAGAAAACAATATAATACTTTAAATATTTTTGAATTGAATCCCAAGCGTCCACATCCGTTGAAATTGGTTTAATTCCAATTAAGAACAAATTCATTAAACAAAAGTAATTTATTTAAGAGTGATGAAAATTCCATTCACTCACTATCGAGACGCGTCACAAATTATTTCGCATCGTTTCCGTAAACAATATCCGCTAAACGATCGTCGAAACATTCGTAATTACAAAATTCCAGCACTTAATAGAACGTAAAACGATGTTCAAGTTCCCCAGATGGGTGTAAATTGTAAATCTCTCAAATATTTACTGAATACTCAGCCGGACGCGCTGGCAGTGTACACTCGAATGGAAATGTAAGGGCGTGGAGTAAGAGGCTGCTGCTTGTTTTTGCCAATAATAGCACGAACGTTTTAAAAAAACAGTGATTTTTTAAGTGTCACACTGTTTTTTTCATGTTCATTTCAAAATTTGAGCGTGACTCCACTGCAGCGCATGCTACGCACGGTGCATACAAACCAATGATATTATAACGAATGGATGTCCAGTGTCATACTAAATGACAGCAGGAAAACGGCCCGATGTGAGAATACAGGTTGACGCCAAAGTTACTAATGCAAATTATTAGTTTACCATTCATAGTCATTGGATTTACAACTATATGTCTAACTGCATAAAATAATAATTTATTAAGTTTCGTTGCAAATAGGTTTTTTCACAAAATAATAGTATTGACAGCAGGGCCGTCGGTTCGACAGACTGACAGCGCGAGCGATTGTCGATTTATTATACTTTTGTTCGACTTTTCATGCGGCCATTTTTTAAACGCTGGCTAGAAGGCCATTACTTAATGACCTATGTCAGTGATACAAACCGTTTTTATGTGAAGCGTGCGTAGCGTACGTCGCAGTGAGGTTCCGGCCTTATTGTATTATTGTAGAGCGTTGGTGGCCAAGGGCGATGGACTCGGGAGCTATACTGTTTTTTTAAAAGAAATATGAAATAATTATATTTTCTACATAATATTTACACACATTTAAACTTATAATCAGAGAAAGAAAGAAAATAAGAAAGAAAGATAATGTTTATTTATAGACCGCGACGCAGACTTCGTATTCGTCAGAATTGTGTAGGGATTTTTTTGCTTTGCAATTATATTTTATTTTAGTCAACGTCTCAAGGCTTCATTAAATTTATTTTACTTCATATCGTTTTACCAAGCCGTTTCTTCGTCTACTTCTGCGTATGGTTTTTTCTTTGTCTAAACTAAAAAGCATATTAAAAAACATGCAACATGCAGTTGACAACCATTATGTGTCTTTGGTCAATAATCGAGGCGTTTTACACCTCTGCTAAGCATAAATTAAGGTAATTAATTTGTTTTTGACCCTTAGAGACTATACATCTCTTAGTTATTTAGACTAAGTATTTGATTATTTTTATTTCAGGGACCATATATCTATCTATCTAATTTCTTTGATCTGGGGACCTATACATCTCCTGTTCATTCTTAACTAGTGCCAGTTCGTTCAATATGCTTAAAGCTTGCTGTGCTATTTATTGTTACCTTTTTTTTGTGTAATCTGTTTTGAAAAGAGAAAAAAAAAAATAACTGCTGAGTTTCTTGGGGCGTTTCTTCTCAGTAGTATGTTCCATTTTCCGAAGCGCTAGTAGATTCAGACATGTAAAAGAGCCTATATGGCCGGCCTAATTGCAAAATAAATTTTTCATTTTAATTTTCAATCAACCTGTCACTTTTTTATTAGACCTAAGTGAAACCATATACTGCCATAAAAACGGCTGACATGCCATCGCAATGTTTTGAAATATCTCTTGAAGTAAGAAAAAAAATAAAAACCAAGCTTAAGTTTCTTGATACCAAAGGGACCACGTTAAGTATCAAAAATAAAGTTTAATATGCATCTCCTCCAAAAACTTTACCTACACAATTCTAGTTTGCTTATGAATACAATGAAGTCTTCACAATTATAAGCCTTCTTTTGGCTTTGCCGCCGTCGAGTAAAGTACGCTGTAGTATTAATTCTCGATTCTCATGGTGTTCCTTTGGCTGGTTATTTCTAAACCAGGCGTCGGATTTTGATGGTTTTCACAGTAATTTAGCAATCTTAACACAAGGTTTTATGTACACTCAAGGAATCTAATTTACAACCCACCTAAGGTTCAATATCATATAGCAAACTGTCACCATAAGAGCTAACTAGAGCAAAACGTTAGACATATCCACCCTGTAAAGCAATTTACTATTATTACAAAGGCAAGTAATACATTCATAGTTAGCATTCCCGATCAATTTAGACTCTTATTTCACTCTCTCTCGTTATTATTTTTAATGATCTTCTTTAATTAAAACTGGTGTGATGGTGCTTGGGACGCGGTAATATTTTAATGACAATTTGAAAAGGTTTTCTTTGAAGCATGAATATAACCTTTCAGTGAACAGATACAAACAGGATTATGATAAAAAAATATTTATAATTTTTTATCGTAAAATTAATAGTCTAGATAAAAGGTTACGACGCTAGCCAAACGGTTATTTTACGATAAAACTAAAAATGTTTTTCTCTCGTTTGTTTAGAATATAATTACATACAACGTAATTTTAGAATAACAACCCAATATTCAGCTGCTACACGTGTATTCCCTCTCGGAAACAAACCTGTATAACTCAACATACGCGTAAATGATTATCTCATAGTTACAAAGGACCTCTTTAGATAACCCGATACGAAACATCTTCGCCAACAAAATTATGACGCCTGCCGACACACCTCCTGTATTTCACACCCAGCACAATGTACTGCAGCGTTCAATATCCCTGAATCAGCAAGCCAAGCAATTTTCCCCGTTCGACCGTCGTAAAAACTGAATTGAACGTTCATATTCGCGTGTACCATGTACCAGGGTCGTGAGTTGCGTTAACGTAGGTTCGTCGTCATATTTTTCTTACAATATCGATACATATTTTTATGAGGGATCAGCTATGTCACGATAGTACCAATAAAGTTGCTCTGCCAATAAGTTTTCCTCGTACGATTTTACGACGATGTCCGGCTGATCGTATTTCCTTTTGGCAGTTCAATAATGTATGGCTAATAGTGGCTTGCTGTATTTTGTCGTTTAAACGGTTTTTTTACTGTTATATATCAAATAATATTATTTTTGGTAGAGACTTTGATCAACATTGCGTCTACAATATAACATGTATGTTTTATACTTGATTTTTAGATTTGAATAATAATAAATAAATGATGGATCATTGGATCAATCGTGCACAAGTTGGATCTTGCCCACGTTATAATAAAACGAAGATATAATTGGAACTTTGGAACTTATTTATTTAATAACATTTTAGTGTTGTTGGTAATAATGTTTAAAATGTAAGCCGGCCGAATGCGAGGCGGACTCACGCACTGAGGGGTGCAATTCACTAGGGAATGTGTTTGTTTGTAAAACCAAGCCTAAAAAAAAGTAAACCGCAAAACTGAGTCTGTTTCTGAGGATTTGACGGTTCTTTTTGTACTTTTTACACTCGAATCCCTAGAAAATAAACGAGTACATGTGATCATGGCAATATTTAAACTATGCTCTTTATGAATATTGATGTCTTCAACGTTACCGTTTTTAAAAGACTCAAGACTCTATATTCTATGAAACTAAGCAAACAGGGGACGCCTAATAACTAACGCGACTTTCTGGGTTTGCTTATTAATGCTTCAGAAACAGCAAACTTCAGACTCAAAAGTCTGTTACAAAAGCCTACCATATTATTATGCTTGAATCTCAACCTATTTCTTTTAAGGAATCTTGTGGAATATTTTAAGCCTTCTGTTGAAATATAGAATAAGTATCGTATGAAGAGCTGTATTATTGTTTAATATAACACCATTGTGTTCAACGAGACGCCATATTCGAAGACCGATTCTTTATATTGATAGACAGTGTGAAGGACTATAGAAAAATAATCTGACACTGTGGTAAGTTTGCATTGTCATTTGGCACCGTTTTGAATATGTTTCAAATAAATAAAGATATTATTTGTTTATGTCTGCTTATGAGAAAATTACTAGTTATTCTTTTTTTAGAAACTTTGAAGAATTGTTATGCTAAAACGCAGCAGAGTAGGACCTATTGATATGAATGACACATGACAAATCTTATACCAAAATATGCATCAGCTTATTACTATTACAAATTGCTGCGACTTACTCTATTGATGAAACTGTCTTTATCTATTGAGTCCAATTTGAAAACGATCTAAGTTACAGTATACGATCGAGAAATGGATTGGTATGATAGTTTAATATGCACAATCGGATTTATAGCAGGTTGAAGGTGGAACAAATAACCATATTTCCACAGCATTTTCTCACTAAAACCCGTTATTAAATCCACACATAGAAACGCTTATTATCGTAACGGTAATGTACCGTTTAGAAAATTTATGCTAACGACAGGTAGAAGTAATTACGCGGCTTGTCGCGGGGGAAATGTTACTGAAAGCATTCGGCGCGGCGTGCGTTACTTCTGTGTTCTGTTACTGTACATGTTGACTGTTATCGATTCATTTTAGCCCTAAACGTAGCACAAGGGATATTTTATACTTCCGAAGCATGTGTTTCTTTGTTTGTCTTTCTATCTGCGTGTTTGTTTGTCTGAGGCCTGAAAGCTTTTGATTGATCGATAAACCGATTTAAATGCGGTTTTTAGTTCTTAAAATGAAATGCAACTTAATTGAGAACTGAGACGGATTGCCTGAGGCGGGGTGCAGATGAACACAAAAGACTCATTAGAAATAGTAAAATGAGAGGTTTAAAAGAAATAATAAATAATTTAGTTTCTATAACCTATTTATTTTTAGCAGAGTTAAAATACTCGTTGACTTTTTAAATCAGAAATGAAGGAAAAATTTTCAATGCAAAATTTTAGTTAGTACTTAGAGGTTCAAGTGTTTAATAGAATCCATTCCCATTTATTTCAGTAAATAATCAACCACAGCAATCAAGATGATCACTCTGTAATCCCAGACGAAGTTGGCCAATTAATTATAAGATTTGTGAGTCAAAAGGAAACGTAATATTCTCGATTTCAACAGTCAATGCTCCAATAAGTAAAGATAAGCTATTCAATTCGGGCTTACTTATTATCTTGCTGTAATTTGTGTAAGATAAAATCAATAATTACAGAATAAAGTCCCGTTTTCCTTACAACCTCGAAGTTGAAGTATCATTCAGCGATAGAGAGTCAAGAGTCTCTCTTGATGAGAGGTTTGTTACCTACGTTGACGAGAATACCTATAAAGGTGGTGGTTAGAGTTGGTTTAGATTAGCGTTTAGTATTAAAACTGACCAAGTGCGCGTCGGGCCACACGCAAAGTAGGGTTAAGTCGTTGCAAGTACATTTTGTAAGTTGGTCGATTATTACTCGAAAACTTGTAAAGGCTGTGGCACTTTAAAGCTTAATATTTCACAAACGGATCTCTTAATCGAAAAATGTTTTTTGGAAACACGCAATATTTTTAAAAGACCCATCCAATCACACACCACACCATGAGGTAGACGAGAAAAAATGCAGTTTACGTAAATATAGAAATGCTACCTCAAAAAAAATGGAGAAACCTTTATGCTTAACAATAATTATAATCTAATCATTGCATATTTTTTTTAAGAGATACGAATGCGTGCGAGTGAAAAGAGCACCGGAACATCGTCGAGCTTAGCGATGTTACATTAGAGCAACGATGCATTCGCAAAGACTTATTGGAACGAGAGACCTGTAATGTTGTAAACAACTAGACGGTTTAAATAATTAATAGATCCAATCGTTACTTTGAGGTCCATATCAACAAAGTGAGTCAGTTTATCAGTTGTATCACTATACTAGCGCTCCACCCAGGCTTCGCACGGGTTTAATTAGGATGCAATGCACATAAAAACCTTCCGCAAAAACATATCTAGATGACTGTGAAAACAGTATTAAAATCGGTTGTGCTGTTTAGAAGGATATGGCGGCCAAGTATACACTAACAGAATTTAGGACAGACAGGAACGGATGACGAATTTATATTATGTTAAGATAATGATGATCTTTGTGTTGTCATTACAATTTTAATTTAATAATTTGAATGTTAAAAACATTTAAAATAAAAATCGAAAGAAATTTCGGTTACAAAAAATTTTAATAACAAACGGCGCCATCTCTCGTCAGCTGACGGTAGCCCTAAAGGTACCCAGTTGAATATGATAACTTGTTAAAATGTTTCATATAGATGACACCGAGGGTAGTTGTACCCTTAAAATCAATAATGTAATGACCGTAAGACGAAGCACATTGAAAAATTCGCAGGGTAGGGCAGCGGCAGTGTGGCGAAACTGGAAAACGCAAGGCACTGAATGCTGATGTTGCAGGTTCAAGTCCTGCCATTGCCCTAATTTTTCTTTGTGTTGTCATTACAATTTTAATTTAATAATTTGAATGTTAAAAACATTTAAAATAAAAATCGAAAGAAATTTCGGTTACAAAAAAATTTAAAGATAATGATTACAAAGGTAATTTGTTCTAGTTTGCTAACGGTTTTAAATGATACTAGCAAATTCTCATAATAACACACCCAACTTTTTACCAAACATTGGTAAAGAAATAGTGGCTTTTAATTCTTAGTACTACACTTATTCTAACTAGTTGTTAAGATGCACGAGTGCTCAGCATTAAAACTATGTTCAAACTTCTTAGATCAATAATTTCCATTTAATGGTGACGACTGAGTAACTACTAATGGTAAAACCTAATTTGAGCTCATATTTAGCGCTTTACCGACGAAGTTAGCTGAGATTAATCATTATTTAAATGTTTTGATCTTAAAACGGCCTTTTTATACTTAATTAAACATCGGTGCTAAACGACAAATGGAGTAAAAAACGGATCACTTACGTATTTTAAGTCGAGTTATTGCTTGACATGTTTATTTCAAAATGTCTAAATTTGGCGGTAGTTTTAGGTAAAAAATGAAAGTCTTAAATATTTATCAAAACTTACTAAATGGAATTTTAAATATCATTTTCATTTCTTTATTTAATTGCGCCTTTGTAGTGTGTAATAAAAGTGTAAAACATTGCATTCTTAGTTCGCTACAGTGTAGTGCAGTGATTCCCAAAGTGGTCCAGGTGGACCCCTAGGGGTCCACGGGAGACTTGCTGGGGGTAGAAATGTAGCAGCAGGGGGTCCACCGAAACCAGTAAAATTTTGAAAGTGGTCCACGAGAAAAATAAATGAACAACTGGTGTAGTGTAATGTTTGTATTGCAGTTAACAATTTTTGCATACAAATATCACGCAACTTTTAGCTATATCAGCTTTCTTAACATAACCGCAGATAGGCTGCATAAGAACTGATATTAATACTATCGTTTTATTAGGTCTTCTGCATTTTAGTGGCTTGGCTAACATAAAATGATTATACCAAAAATACAGGTTTTTAAATTGTCTGAGACATCGTAAGTCACAAACCGTGCTTCCGAATTTTATCACTGTAACAATTCCTATTTCAAACAGGTTAACTCCGTATAAACCTCTCTGGTTTTTTTTCAATGATCAAAAGCTATGTCCACACTACTGCGCTCCCCTTCTTATCATACGTTTTCATCTTTCAATTCAGCTTACATTTAGTGTATGCGTTTGGTTGAATGGCCTAAGGCGCATACAGGTTACTGTCAACACTCATGTGTCATCGTGTTTACAACCATTTCAAATATGGACGCATATGAAGATTTTTGCCTTTTTGTAGCTGACAGCGCATCCTATACTAAGCAAGGGTCTCAAAATCATAACATTGTACCGTTATTAAAGTAATGTGTATCAGTTCCGTAACGGCTTCGTACCAATTGTATATCAATTTAGTAACAATTTCATAATTAAACTCAAACAAATCGTTACCAAACTGATACGTAACTAACTGATACTATTTATTTAAGCCACAGTATAACGTTTTTGGTTGTGATCTCAATATAAAAAGTGCAAAATACATGGACGGCCTTTTTAAAAAATGAATTGAAATGCCTGGCTGGCGTCAATACCTACTGCTGTAACTTTAAATTAAAATCTCAAAAACGTGCAACCTGTTTCGCTTTTGACATTTCTGTGATGCGACACGTAATGGTTTTGAGATTAGGAATAGAAGTGAAAAATTGAAGAGAGAAAAAAATTAAACTCTCTATGTGACCTTGACCTATTAGAAGGATATTTACCAAGAAAAGGGCTTTAGAGAACTTAGCATTTTCCCCAGGCTTTTCCCGTTTCTTCATCAGGGGAGTTCTTTTGACCTTGATCTCAGATTCGGAAGGTCAGGAATGTCAGGGGTTATCTGACCTCCATAACCCTCGTGACAAGGAAACCAGACCGATAGAATCATGGTCATACATTCAATATGAATGTGTAGGTTTCCCCAGGGATAAATTGTTTTAAACTTTTGCGATTTGCACGCATATATATAACGTTCCTCAACGATGTATTAAGAAGAGTGTTGGGTTCTAATAACTAATCAAAGTATCTTCCACGAAATAAGTACGTAAGTCAATACGTAGTTTAATGCGTCTCTATCTAACGAACTCAGTAGGAGAGGGATGGACTAAGTTACGACCTGCAATGTCGTATCATTTTGTACTAGGTGTACCGGTATTGTACAGTCGGCAGCAAAAGTAGCTGAACACTCGAAGAGGTTTATAATATCTACATAAGCCCGTTATTTCATGACCATGGAGTCGTATGTCTTTTTATCCCTTCAACTGTGTACATATATTTGCGGCTGACTGTACTTATTTACGTTATGTAAAAAGTTATTGGCATACCCACTAGGCAATCAAAGCCTTTTACTTTAGAGAACTTGGCAATAAACATAAATATGAAGCTCATTTATTTACCACAAAGGCTATGTACACCAACTGCGTTAGATAATGTTTACCTAGGCGAACACACAAACATATGCTTCGACTGAGCAAGGTACCTGTCCCTTGGTAAGTTTTACAGAAGTGGCTGAGCTAGTGTTTGCAGAGACCAAGTGCCCCTGCTACAACTTATAGGTACACACGTACCGTCTTGCAGCGCAAGTCATAAGAGGTTGAAGACTAAATCCAATATTATAACACAGAAAACTACAGGTCAATCTTAATTGTACTTCACAATTTGACTGTATACTTAGCGCTCCTCATACAAACGGCGGCAATAATTTTCATCCTGTAAACATTGAAGTTTAGGTCAAGTAGGTAGGTTTAGGCTTCATTTCTTTTTTTTGTAAATATAGTCACTTTTTTGGTATGTATAAAACTTATAAATTGCAAGTATTATCAAATCTTTGAGGAAAAAAACTGGCAAACTTAGGTCTAAGGCATAACAATATAGTTTTGAAACATAGCCATATAATTATTATGGTTAAGGTGGTGGCAAATACCACCAACGTTTGCAGAAGGACCACTTTTTTAGAAGGGTTTTTGTGTGTGTGTTTTCGCCACGCTCCCCGTTATGACCATTGAAGTTAGACATGTAGACATACACACAGAAAGTGGGGTAGTCCATAAATTAAAAATCGCTCAATGTGCTATGAAAAAAGCTTATGCTTGAAGTTTGTCTCAGGAATAAAATCGAAATGAAGTGATTTGTCAAAAAACCAGGTTGATCGATATAGCTCTTAAAGTTAGCAGATTGAAGTGGCAGTGCCACATTTGTTGTAGAAAGGATAACCGCTGGCGTAGGCGTGTTTTAGAGTGGTGACCACGTTTTGGCAAACATAGCATGGGCTGTTCTTCAGCCAGATGGCAATACGACCTCTACAAACAGGTAGAAAGCGACTGGACATGTAAACCAGAGGACATAGGGTTGTGGCGCGGCTTGGGAGAGGCCTATGTATATACAGCAATGGACTGTTGTGGGCTGAGATGATGATGATGAGTAAGTTTCCAGATGAAAAATTTGTTATTTTTTAATTTAAACCTATACCTTGGTTCTTAGTATCCATTTACTAGAAGAAGTATAATTTTGGTTCACCAAAAGCCGAAATTGTTAACTGAATCTTTTGAATAGCTGATCACTTATCTCGTAGACCACACCCCGTCCGGGCATGTACGGGTCTATTTGCCAAGGGCCACAGGGGTATCTTTATTGTATCTAATGCATAGGTATTGTTATGAAGGCAACATACGCTCGGTTATTGGCCGTCATAAATTGTCTGCTAAGTCCACCTACCTAAGGTATACATTGGAATAACACCCGTAAGCATAAGTTAAGGTACGCGTCCTTGCGCAGATTTTATAGGCTGTTTTTATTTTAACTAGACAGGTTATATTGCTTTACTTGACTTGTGGTTTGGTCGATGAGGTTTACGCTATATGTACAGTGTGTTAGTTAAAGAGTGAAGTATTGATAGGGAGCACTTAGGTAAGTCTTAAAAAGGTAAATTAGGTCTAGGAACATTCCACCGTTTTCGAGATATTTCGATAATGAAAGTCCAGTCAAAAAACCCAAAAATAAAGTTTGCGATTTCTTTTTAAATGAATTTACACTAGGTACTCAAAAATGGTAATGATTATTTGATAACTCATGTTTTCAAAAATATGAAACAATAAAATAATATACCAAAACTTACTTAGAGTACAGGATAAATAATAGTACTAACGTACAGAAACTTCTCTTTTTCGACCACCATTAAACGAATTCCAACTTTATGATCAGGCACAAAAAGTTCATATTACTTCATAAAAATTCGCCGGGCGGCATGCGTCAAAAAAAAGGCGCCGCCCGCGCCCGCCTTCCACCCGCAATGCTCTGGCGCACCGCTAGGGTTGGGCTGCTTACTATAATACTGTCACAATGCGCGACATAGAGCGAGAGGGCGCGCGCGCGGCAAGCCGGCAACCTGCTGCGATTAACCTATGCCATAGGTAATGCGGCGAGCGAACCTACAGTGCGGAGTGGAACCCCCCTGCTTAGAGCCCGAAAAACTGAATGAGAGTGTAAATTTTTGAAAAAATCTAAAAGTCAAAATATCGAAAACGGTGGCAGCTTTAGTTAACCTGATTTACCTTTATCAAACGCTCCTAAGTGCCCTCCATCGGCACGACACGAATTATCCACTTGTTACCTAACACCCATGCATAATAACTTGTCTAAAAATTTGCAATTACAACTCAGTGGGTTTACATCATCTATGTATATTTACGTCACTCCGGGCCGTAAGAAGTGATTTACCGCCCGCTACGCGAGCGAAAATTTCCACTTCCTGACCAGAGGCAAACGTAAAATTGTGTAAACACCTCGGGCGGTGATAAAGAAAGCCTCAGGTCGCATGTTTATCGCCCTCGCCTTTGGCTCGTGCAACAAGTTCCTGCGATCTGAGACATTCTTTATTTCACCATCCTCGGGGTGTATTGTACTATTACAGTTGAAGTTGGCTAGAAGACATTACAATAAGACTTGTACCTTCTATATTGATTTTGACACTGTCGTAAATTTACAATTTCTCACGTACTGAAGATACAGTCAGCAACTGAAGTAGCTAGCTCAAGACTCGAGAAGGTCTTTTAAGCATTTTATTGGAAACACTATTTATATGTTACTAAAAGCATTAATATGAATTTTTATATCCCCAACTTGATTGATGGGTTACCGATAAAAACTTACATTGCCCATTTCACCCCCTTCAAGTTTTTTTTTGCGATAAATGGTAGCGTCACGTCTCTCTCCACAGTTTAATCTACCTGTTTACCAAAATTCATCAAAACCGATTCAGTGGCATAGACATGGTAACGTAACAGATTGAGAGATAGTTTGAATTCAAATTCAATATTCCAAATTAAAAATTTTAAAATTCGCATTTGTTTACATGGCAGGAAAATAACTAGTAAAGAACAATTTTCCAGTTGCACTTAAGCGGAAACTTACTAAAATTGCAAACCTATCGAAATGAAAAACGATGAATAAGTGAATTGTCTACAACTTGTCTATTCTCATGTACATTGTGTGTATCGTCTGTCCTATCTTATGGTGCCTAATCATGGTCACTTACTAAGCTATGTTTAATAATAACTATGCCTTATTTGTAGTTAATGTTTGTGCAATACAAAATGTGTACACATAATATTAAAAGTCATTGTACTACGCGCCCATTACGCGCCCTAACTGTTGTAGAGAAGTTATATTAGTACAAGAATTGAAATTTGATACAATTAATTTCAATAGAGCTCCTATAGGTACCAAGCTGTTTCTATGTTGTTCAAATAGTAACATTAGTTATTATGTTACTAACGATATTGGTTCACTAATACCAAAGCATACGGAATATAATTAGGGAATGAAAGCGAAATGTTTATATAACAGTAATCGGGTTAATATTGACTATTGGAGAATTATTGAGGTTAGCTTTGAAACCGAGTCGCGGAATTTCTGTCGTTCAAGAGAGTATGGTACAAACAAAGAAAATTACAAAACTAGAATGAATATAAACACATTACCCTCTTTTACGTCGCGCAGTCGGGTAATGAAAGTGATCTTTGGTGTCGCATTAAAGTTGAGTTTTTACCCAACTGCGCGACGCAAAGGAGGGTAATGTGTTTATCAGCCTATATATGTATATATGTATGTTTATAGCTTTGTAGCGCACTAGAGACCAAACGCGTTAGCCGATTTTGATAATTCTTACGTCAATAGATTGGTCTTGATCTTTCAAGTGTCACTAAAGACACGACAATAATCAAAATTCAATAAGGCGACAAGAGACGCTATATTGTGTAAAACACGAACAACGTCAAGTTATCATTGAATAGGTATTTGAAAATCATCTTTAGGTTTCTTTTATTGTTCTACTGGCATTGCTGTCAGACCTGAAAATAGCTCGAAGACTCATACATATTATTGTGCAATATTTTTTTTATGAAATAGGAAGGCAAACACGCAAGTGGGTCACATGATGGTAAGTGATCACCACCGTCTATAGACACCCGCAACACCAAAGAGATTGCAGATGCGTTGCCAACCCAGAGGGCTAAGATGGAATACCTCTTGTGCCAGTAATTACACCGGCTGTCTTGCAAATAAATTATGCAATATAGACATCTACATCATTTAAAAAAGTTTAGGTACAAATATTTGTTTACATAATATATTTTTAAATTGGCAGCGACGGGGCCCTAAAACTACGAAGTTGTACAAAGGGTCAAGATACGACGGGAGGAAATGAAGGAATCGTCAGTCGCCGCGACTCTCCCACTGAAATGAGCAATGTAATTTCCTTTAGGATCATCTGAAGAGAAAAAAACTTAGGTAATTTTTTCATGGCCCAGTTTTAATGGAATATTTTTCTGAATGTTTTTGTTTAATTGTAAATGGGTCGGCGGCGCCGTCGGGGGCTTAAAGGGAATTCTTTTTCAAAGGCGTTTGTGAAATGTTCTCTTTCTGCTTGTTTTGTGTTGCTTGGCATGAACGTTAGTAAGCTTTGAGTAAGTAGCGACTATTTGTTAGTTTTTAAAAAGTTCTGACGGAAATAATGCAAACTATTCACGGAATACTTTTAACTAACTGAAACAAATTACCTTGCTACCTCCACTACTACCAGTGTACGTGCAAAACGGCTGCGTCGGTGAGACATATATATTTTTCATGCAAAAACCCACCCTGTCCCGCTTCCATATGGAACATAAATCACAAAAAGACAATGTAAAGTTTACATTACAGTTCCCGGCAAACTTCTTGAGCACTGACATTGACCGCGCAATAGTCGATCAATTAGTTATAAATTTATATGCGCAAACATACAACCTCCACTCGATTTATGCTCAAGATGTTTGCCTGCAACTATACTGTTATTTTGTACTTATTTTTTTGTTTTGCCAGGTAAAGTTCCCTCGGAGCAGCGTCGTGGAATTTACTTATATGTCTATAAACGAATAATTTTGAAATATGACAAAATATACTGCCAAATATGAGCTCTTATTTTATGATTTCTAAAATATTACATAAAATTTATACAAATGGCTTTTTGTATAGGGTTTAAAAGGCACAAAATTCCCATTAACTCTCGCGTATATCAATAAAAGTCAATTCCACTTAAAGCCGTCAAATAACTCCATTACAAATGACTGGCGCGTATACAACATGTTTATATTCTGATTCGCATTTGTCAGTGAGCCGGCTGCCAAGTTTTTATCCCTGGTTCGATATAGCCATTTCATTACATTTCACTCATTATCCCCACTGGCTTTGCCCACAAATCCGTCGAATTAAGCACTTGGCACAGATATTAGCTGCGAGCATGGATTTTACGATGGCTGTTGCAATTTATTACAATGAGATTATGGTTTCGTCCACCCCATGTGTTAAACTAATGAGGCAAATTTGGCATTTATTATTACAATGTTTATCGTTATTGATTGAAATACGAGTCAAGTAAGGTGTTTGATATTTCTTATGTACTTAAGCAGGTAACTTGAAGCCTATAGTACACGCTGGGTCCTATTCAAATAGTTAAGTTTCTGTTTCTTAATCGGAATATAAAAAACTACTTTGCGAACTTTTTTTGAAACTGTGCGATTCGATTTAAAAAGGACAATTAAGGAAGCTACTGTACTACGCTGAGAAAATTGAATCTGTTTTTAATAAATATATTGTATATGTGTTGTTGTATTATTGTAAATATATTTGGATACACATCTAAAAATAAACTTTCATCTAGAAAAATACTTTACTTTACTTTTACTAAAAATTAAAGATTAAAACGTAATATTAGGTATCGGCTGGATAATAGTAATTTATAGAGCAAATTGCATTAACCGCATAAAGCAATAACTTGCCGTGCCATTCGTTTGTTACTTTCGGCTTAAGAAAGACGATACAATGGACTTGTCTTTAATATATGAATGACAGCCAGGCTAGTAAACTATCTACCTTTTCGTACAAGATTGTTCACAGTATTATTGTTATGAGTTTTGTTTTAAAAAATCAGCCTCAAACAATGGTATTTTTCGTGTTTTAAACCTGAGTTTTGTAACACTCACTTTAGACGAAGCTGATAAATAGGTAATTTTTAGACACCGGTCACATTATTCCTAATTTATATAAAAGTACTTTACGATGCTGGACGGATTTTGTTGAAGCACATGGCCCGGAACTCGCGATATTAATAAAAGTTGGTGCGAGCGCAATTGTTAGGACGTTGTTGCTAAGCGGAGCACGTATCGATTGCTAGAGTCGTAAGTGGAATAAAACTGCTTCTTGATATTGTTGTCTGATCGCGGAAGACTGAACAAAGTTTTCTAGAATTTATTAATAAGTTTAACTAGGTCTAGTCGACCAATAAATTTCTTGACCACTTTGCGACCGTATTACGAAGGGATACGGTTCAAAAGTGGTCAAGTAATTACTTGGTCGACTATACACTAACAAAATTAAAGAAAAAAAAATAAACGCAAAAAGATTTTATTCGTGTAGTCTTAACTATATGATCCAAGCTATTAATGCGAAGGGCATTGTGTATGTCTGTCTGTTACCTTTTCACGCCAATACCACTGAACCGATTTTGATGAATTTTGGAATATACATAGATTTAATTGGAGAAGGACATACTACAATTTTTTGTCGCTCAAACTTAATGATGGTTAAATATCGGATAACAGTTTTTATGGGGAACCCATCAATTAGTTATGAAATTAAAATTGAAATTCATATTTATAATTTCGGAAAAAAAACAGCGTTTTTGAAAGATTAGATTAGATTAGATTAGATTAGATTAATTTATTACTTATTGGAAATTACATTACATTTTGAATGTCAAACATAACAAATTCACAATAAGATCGTCAAAAAGGTAAAGAAAATAATAAAATAAAAATATCTAGAAAAATGTCTAGAAAAATGTCAAAATGTCAAAAATAAAAAATTCTGATGTCACAATAAAAATAAAAATATAAACTCACAAACGGTGAAAATGTCAATACAAGCAAACATTATCCCATTAAACGGCGTTTTTTTAAACCATCAACATTGCCTTTTTGCGTCTAAACAGCTAAAAAATTTTTATAAAACTTTGTATAGATATTATGGAGTTAGAGGTAAAGCTACTCGAAGTTTTTATTTGTTTGCACCAGCTAGTTTAAATTGCAAAAGGCCGGCAACGGATCCGCGATTTTTGGTATCGCTGGCTCCCATAGGTGACGGAGATTACTTCCCATCAAGTGATCGCATCTTCATTGCCTTCTTTTTCCATTGAAACATCGTATGAACCAGTAGTACGAGCGTAGCCGAGCTTATCCGAAATTCAATTTGGTTCTGGTTTAGTATTGCCATTTCAAATTTTTGGCTCCTCTCCAATAATTGTTAGGTGCTCAAGTCATCAAAGGGATTATTACTCCATTTCCAAATCTAATGAGGAGTAATGATGTACTTCGAATCAGTTACTTGAAACGGCGGTATTACGTGGGCGCAAATTGATATCGTGTTTGTTGAATGGATTGACGGAAAAAGTTATATAATGAGTTTTCTTGCTATTACTCTTTGTTGGCTGATGGTTTCTACCATCGTTACCTTAGCCTACGCTTCTATACTATGTTTTCTCACTGCTCAATAGTACGGCAGACAAGTTATATACAATAAACAAATGAACAAGCGTGGCGTACAATATGGGCACTACTATTTTTTATTTATTTTATTTATAATCGCTAGCATACATGTATTTATAGGTACAGTAAATGTGTTAGGTATGTACAAACTAAGGTCTTAAAAATACATGTTACCCTAGTAGGGTGTTGCTGCGTCTTAAAAACTAATTACGATTTAAAACAAAATTCTGTTAGCAAAAATAAAAAATACAATTACAATGAAAACAAAAATATAAAAATTAAAAAATAAAATTCAGTCAAATTAAAATATAAAATACTATTAATGAAATTTCAAAAATACAATTACAATAAAAATTTAAATTTAAATAAAAAAAAATCATTAAAATTACAATTTCCATAATAATAACAATAAAAATATTGTGTATTGAATGAAAAAAAAGAGCAATGGCAAGAAGCAATGTTTTACGACACCAATAAAAGGAAAGTCCGTAGACTGTATACTTGTAGTTACGAGTATAGTCGACCAAGTAATTGCTTGACCACTTTTGAACCTTATCCCTTGGTAATACGGTCGAAAAGCGGTTAAGCAATTTCTTGGTCGACTATACATTACTGAATTCATATCTGCACTTGGTAAACTGGGCGCAACCTATGTCGATGTATGGCAAAGTTCAGTTTGTCCAATCTAGCTCATCTTTTCATTAGAGCAATGTTCGGTGCTTATTAATATTATACGGAATCCTCGGTGGCGAGCCCGACTCGTACTGAGTACTCGCAGTTTATTACATTTTTTACTCGGTAATCCTTATTGATTCACTGATTACTTTCACAGTTGCAAGAACTCTATCTCCCCACCACTGCGCACTGGCAACTTTTAATTTAATCTAAGTGCAGAAGTAATTATTTTTGCATGGTCCGCTGGGCCGGAGTCGGATCTACAAAATATTATATTGCCCACACAGAAAATACGAAAACACAAAAACTTTTGCGGGCTACGTTCAGAAGTTATTAAAACTTTTCACAATTTAAGGTTCGTTTTCTCGCCGCAACGTTTTAATTGTATTTTTCTATTTTGATTCTTGTTCCGTAGATGTGTTTTGACCTTTAAAAGCGTGTAACGATTTCATCACACTAATAAAATTAACCTCAATTCTGTTTTAAAGCAATAAATAAAGCTAGATTCACAAAAAATACGAATAATCAACTCGTATTGTTTTTTCTACCGATAGTCGTTGGGGCGGAAAGACATGCGGCATGCGTTTTAGTATTCGTCGTAGTTTACTTTATTGACCTCTAGGTGTCGCTGAATCTCAAACAAAACTTGTTAACATTTGTATGCTCTAAAATCTACACTAATATTTTAAAGAGGAAAGATTTGTACCTATTTTTGTATGTTTGTAATAAATAGGCACAAAAAGTACTGGGCCGATTTAAAAAATTCTTTCACCAATAGAATGCTACATTCTTCCAATTTGACATAGGCTACATTTCATTTTGAAAAAAATTAGGGATCCTTGGTAAAAATTGAACAATGTAACCGAAGGTGTAGAAAAATGAGTCTTAAAATTGATTGTACCCGTGCGAAGCCGGGGCGGGTCGCTAGTCATTAATAAACCTAAATATCTCTTTAATAAGCGACCTGGCATAGCAATAGTTTTCCATTAAGACAAGTACAATCTTGCTATTAACAATACAGCATGATACAATTATTTACTAAGTAATGAAAAACTACCCTCATTTTAAAATTTCGTACTTATTCTTATCTGTCTTAGAAACTTGCACGTCACGTCTGTTGTCAGTAGCACCTATGTTGTGACTGCTCAATTAATTAACGGCAAACATAACTGACATAGAATTAGGGATCAATCATAGACAATCTAAGCACCACTGAATTTGATGTAACTGGCCATTAATAATACCTGTACATATTCCTCGACATTGTCTCCTAGAGCAACGGCCTTGACCTAACCGCCCAAATATAATTAATCCCAGAGACTCTTAATAACTAGTGTTAAGTCACTGACCAATAAATAATGTACTACTAGTCAGTTTTAAAAAAATGGCCGCATCAAAAGTCGAACAAAAAGTACAATAAATCGACAATCTGTCAGTTCTATTATTTTGTAAAATAAAAACCTATTTGCAACGAAACTTAGTAAGTTATTATTTTCTGCAATTAGACGTTAAAATGAAATCCAATGACTGTAAATGGTGAACTAATAATTTTCATTTGTAACATTGGCGTCAACCTGTATTCTCATGTCGGGCCGTTTTTCTGCTGACATTTAGTATGACACTGTACATCCATGCATTATAATATCATTGTGTTAAGTATAAGAAAGGGACGTAGAGAGATAAACTAAACTTGAGTGTTCATGTTACTGAGGGTTTACCGTAAGGGAACTAGTAAACTCGACGACTCAGACAAACAGAATTTGCTTTGGGTAGTACAGCGTCATAGTTATATGGCACATAATAAGTATATCTTTTGGCATTGGGTTAAGTAAAATGTACAATGAAGTGTTTGTATGTTATAACGAATAATATATGATGATCGATAATGTCGGTTGATATTGATAACCGAAACCGGGAATGTAAGGGGTTTTTGCATGAACATATATGTGTCGCACAGACGCAGCTATTTTGCACGAGCCCGGCACTGGTTTCGCGGAGTAGCAAGGTAATTTGTTCCAGTTTGTTGATATGGACCTCCGCAAAGTAACGCCTGAATCTATTAATTATTAATTAATGTAAGGAGTTCCTAAATTTTGTAGGTAAGTATGTAATATTATAAAATAATAAATGAACAAAACTTTTTTCAATTTAATCCTATTTTTCAATTTCTGTAGATGCTGCTTTCCAAATAAGTAGAACCTGAGCTTTGGGATAACCAGAGTTCCCCATTAGACACATCTAATGTGGGATGGTTTCAATCCATATTATGCAAGTTAACAACTAATACGACGAAGACTTAGGTAAGTACATTTTTTTTTATAAAATAGGAAGGCAAACAACCAAGTGGGTCACCATGGTAACCAAAAAGATTGCAGATGCGTTGCCAACCCAGAGGGCTAAGATGGAATACCTCTTGTGCCAGTAATTACACCGGCTGTCTAACTCTTCACGCCGGAACACAACAGTGCAAACACTGCTGCTTAGCGGCAGGATTAGTGAACAAGATAGTGGTAGCGATCCGGACGGACCTTGCACTAGGTCCTACCACCCGTCTTAGTTTTAAGTTCATCCTATGTTCTTCTAGAAGCCGATTAAACTATTTTCTTTGTTTATTTTTCTTTCAAATATTAAGTTACGTGGATGGTTTATGTTGTTTCTTTAAATAATTTCTTTTTCTTTAAGAGCTGACAGTCGTATTTAGCTATAATTTAAGGCTCTCAATAAACACATAAAACAACAACACATATGCATTTTTTGCTACTGGTAGCTGCGGAGAACCTAAAAAAATGTTTCTACGTCTTTCAAATAAATATTTTAGAAAAATAGAAATAAAAGTCAATTAAAGACGAAAATCGCATTAATTACATTGATAATATAATTTTAAAAACACGTTCCTTAATGCTCGATTCTCTATTTATATCGGCTTATGTTTAGTTTAATTAATTTCAACTGCCTTGTCATTCAAAATTGCTCATGCAAGTTACACAACTATTTGATACGTTACAACGCGTTAACTGCTAAACTACCCACGTAGTTATTCAAATTAATTACAAAACATTCAGAAAGTAATTAATATACATATTTCTTATCTAATTTTAGCTTCTTTATTAATCATTTTTAATTTCCTTTTCAACGTAAGTATAAAAGCTATCCCGTGAATGAGACGCAATAGAAATTAAATTTCAAAAGGGAAATATACGGACAAAGGCTTGTATTTCAGATTTTCACCGGCTTTCATAATTTTCTTATTTTTTTTCTTGTTTTCAATGTCATCTGCAAAGCGAGGGCCGGACAAAATAATGCCTGGTGTTATTTACATTCAAATGGGAAAATTTTCTTTTATCAACACGTTTTTATTTATAAATTACATTTGAATATCATTGTTAGGGCCGTGCCGTGGGCGAGATCTAAAGAGGTCGATTTGGCGATTTGTTTACTGAAAAACAATTTTGGTTTTACACAGCGGTTTATGGGGATTAAATCGTTATGGTAAAAAATTACGGTAACCTGGTAGTTAGCCAACATATTGTGAAGTTTCCTGCAAAACGGGAATGTGTCGGTACCTATTCGTGCCGCCGATTACCTAAAAATGAACATAGAATTATTACAGCAGTTGATTACGGCACAAAAGTGTATACCGTTATACATACATAAACAGGCTCATTTTGTATTTAAGATTATTAAACAGTTTTTATACAGCTCCAGTGGTTTATTTTATAAAAGTAGCTGTAAATCTCACCTAATAGTACATACATGGCGATCTAAAGACGACTGGTTGTCGCTGTATTTCACTAGAATAAATCCACTCATGTATCTCCCAGACTATCCTGGCAATACCAAAATGGACTGGGCAAATAGGAGAACGAACGAAATTGAATTTGTACTCTAGCGGTCGGGAGTAGTGACGTCGCTCGCTCTCCCTCGGGACGCTTCGGGCCCCGAACCAACCCGATTCCCAATTCAAACCATTTGACAGAACAAACCGGTGATGGCGGTTGAAGATTTGTTCTTAATTCAAATATTTCACGGGGCAATGCACTGTTAAATGAGTAGCCGAGAAGTTTGAGTAATTGAAGGGAAATTGTGTAAAGTTTCGTTCGAAAATTGTTTCAAGAAAGGTTTGAACGGTTGGAAATAAATTAGCAACATTTTATTGCTACGAGGTCCGTGGAATAAGTCAAGTGTTATTCGGGTGTTTCAACCACCTTCTTTAACATTTTGAAGTAAACGGATCCTTCGTTGAAAGTCAAGTTATTGCCTGTTATTTTTAATATGTCTGAATCTCTGTGATAGTGTTCCATTTAAAGTTATTTTCTTTAACCAAGTCAAAATATCTAGTATCATTGACAACCATACAAAAAATCACACCCCACCTCACCTTACGTCACGTGGCTTGGGTTTTTTCTCGTCACTTAAAGATAATTCAGTTTTTAAATTTCTTATTAATATTCGGCCTTCGGTTATCAATTAAAACGAGTCGTATTTTTATTGCTAGTTTGCATTTCAGCCTAGTGGTTGTCGCTCGTTACCGCAATGTTTGCCATATTGTCGCAAAACCTACGCTAACTGTGATATAGTACTTTTATTACTCGCGCATGACGCAAATCTGTGGTCAAACACATGGTTTTTACTGACAAAAAATGTTATAGCGCATGTCAGAGTTTTTGTTACGTTAGGTCCATATTTTAACAGTTATAAAATGTTTTCTAGGCATTCTTCAATCTGTTTATGGTGTACGTTGAAAAGCAACAGCGTGACGTGTTAAAAAAAAATTTTTTTGGGTAATTAAAGAGATTAAAAATATCAATACAAGTAAGTTATAGTCTATAGGGTTTGATATTAAAGTATAAAGTAACGAATGCGAATAAAAATTTGCAAGAGTAATTTTAGAAAATACTGATCTTCTAAAAGCACTCTTTTCGTCTTGTTTTCTAAATTACTATTTTCTTAACGATAAATATCAAGTAATAATGGGTGCCTACTTAAGTACTCTTTATTCTAAGCTAGAAGTAAATAATAAGAGTAAATTTAGTATTAATAAGGACTAGTAAATTAACAGACCCTCTTTGCCAACGAGCTGAAACCTGTGGACTATGTTCAGCGTTATTTAGCTAAAATAAGCAACACTTGCGTTGTAAATTAAGTTTTAATACAGCATAAGCCATAAGCCAGTGTCCGGATAAGTAGCCTAGCACTTATGTTTAGAGCTTTGTTTCGGGGCTGGATTACAGTCGACAGTTTGAGAACAGTTTCCTAAACTTTACCGTATTAACACGTTCCAAGTCCAGTGGTATACCTCTACTCTATTTTTGTAATAATCATGTACGTTAGGAAAAATATATGCAATTTCCCTACCAACGTCGATAAGCCAAACGCTACTAGAAATACGGGAAAGCTTAAAGTTCCAACTTACAGACTGGCTAAAACCAATAAGTCGTTCATGAGAAATTGCGTAAGATTTTACAACAAAATTCCAAAAAACATTACTGAACTAAATGATACAAAATTTAAATTTATTGTCAATAAGACATTAATTTCTCGGGCGTATTATAAAATCAATGACTATATGTTGGACAAGGATGTTTTGAAATGATCCCGATTGCCTAAATGACTTGACTATGCCAATTTTAAGCTGGTCATAATTATAGTTGTTAAGCCATACAAAATGAATCAATAAAGAAATGAAACTGTTAGAAAAGTTACGTAGAAACATACATTTTGTGAACATTAAGAGAAAAATCTTGAAAAAAAAAGAGGGGAAACGTGTGTGCGAAATGAGCCGCTCTCGTATTCTTTTAAAATAGATTATGGCTCGACCAATCTGAGTGATCGCTTGGTATAAGTTTCATGTAATGTGCCTTACTGCTCATAGAACATTTACTGTGAATGGGTTTATTACGTAGAACCAACAGGCTTGTTAGCTAGAGAGATTAACTTGATAGTCTTGCGAGTAAGCGCAAAAATACACCTTGTAGCCAGGTGGTGATCGTTAGTTAAGGCCGGGAGCAAACTGACCTGCGTCGTGACTTAGCAATAACCTGGATTTTAGGAGTCTGACTTAAGAAAGCTATCATAATAATCGTCACCTTCCTTTCTCAAACCAAAAATATGAACAGCCAGTCGACTACGTTTTGATTTTTTTTTTGCTGCGTGCATTGCTTGCATTGCTTATAGAACAAAATTGCTGTCGTGCGTTTAAAGAAAATTGCCGATGTGATTTCTTCAAAATGTATCAACATTTTTAGGCATTCAAATCGCTACAAAGTGTTCTTTTCTTGAAACTTAAATTGAAATATGATAACAGTCACAGTTATTATTAAATTATGACATTTTCAATTCAAAAAGCGATTGAATGTTAAAAATTCAATGTGAATCTGAATAAAATATTAACTTACCTTCGAAACCTCACCTCTAGTAAGATTATTTTAAAGAATGACCTCTAATTTAGTTACAGAAATTATCATGTACATCTGTATGGATCAAGCCCTGAAAGATCGGGGAATGCAAATATTCCCGTTAAAATTATTTAATTAAAATCGTCATCAAAACGGGATTCCGAATTCATAACCCTCTAATCCTTGTAAAACCCCAATCAACCGCGACACACAAAAACACAAGCATACGCTCTCTAGCTCTACGGCTTAGCCGAATAAAAGCCGTATTTATAGCGGTCCACGCGCCGATTCCCCTGGCGATAACGTGTGATAGTGCTGCAGATGAATCGACTATCGATTGATCGATAGTTGTCACTTCAAGTATTTTATTTTACCAAATATAATTTTACAGCATTACAGTTAAAACCAATGCGCTATAAAATTTTAAGACAAAAACTATTAGGTAGGCAACAACACGACGGGGCTCCGTCGAATCACCATCGCCATGTTCACCGTGGACAGGTTGCCCTGGAACTTCCGGAACACAACACACTTTGGTCAAAATTCTCTGTAACCGGATATCACATTTCCTTTATAAATAAGTACGTTTCCACCAGTTTTGTTATGAGTTTCTTATGCGCCCGGAGCAAGCTTCTATAACTGCGCTCTTAAAAATGCTAATAACTACAATACATGACGTAAAACTTGGTCCGGGTTATTTCTGCGCCCCTTCTGTATTAACGCCCTGAGCCTGGGTACTGCTGGACACAGCCCTGCAGACACAAGTTTTCACTATAAATTGTGTTTCTTCTTCTGCCTGGCTCATGCCCAATACCTTGAAGTTGGCTCTCCTAATTAAACATGACCAGGCCCACAGGTATTGGGTCTTCATGGGTTTTTCTTTCTCTGTGCGTCTGTTATCCAGGAAAGGTGAGCTCCGCCTTCCCTTAATTGCCGGTTCAGATGGTCATGGCATAACAAGCACCGTACCTGAAATATCATATTTCTTAATACCGCTGACGTTATTTGTGTTCAAGATTACATTTCCCTAAATCGCCAAGCCTCCAGTCAAACTTGTATACCTACCTTATTTTACCCATTAAAAGCATAATTTTGCAAAATCATTGTAATACGGGCCGTCTTGTTTTTTATAAATGAAACAGACACGGACATAGTATAAAAAATGACGTAGTAACGGAATTATGAACGAGTAACGGAATTCGTCCAAACAAGAATCTATCGCAACAAGAATTTGTCAAATCAGAAACGCGGCAAAAAAGGTACCTATCTATCATTTTAAATAGAAGTATTTGGAAAGTTAATAAATAGTATCTACACCATCGACGTAATATTGTAGAAGGTACTTTGGCTAGCCAAAGATACTATCAAAAGGACTATTGACAGTGCGAGCTGTTGAAACTATCGACAGTATCGATACTATCGATTTTATAACAGCACTACAGTTAGAGTCCAAAATAATTCCAGTATATTGTCCACTCACAGAGTAAGATGTGTCGTAGTGATAGTTATACAATACCCTTTGGTTGAGTTTAATTCCATTACCCTTTTAACATAAAAGAATAGTTTCGGAATTCTTAAGACTTTTTGTCAAAACTTTTAATGATGTTAGTATAGTCTAGAAATGTGGAAACTTCCAATAGGTGTAAGAATATTTCAAAAACTATCAAGGTTTTGCTTTAGCTCCTTAAAAAGTACTTTGTTATTGGAAGATATAAGTATACGTATAGGTAAGACGAGGTTTACCTAAGTTCGGTTACCTTTTTATAATAAATTGGTTTATACCTTACTAGCGACTTGCCCAGGCTTCCCACGAGTAAAATTAGCGAAAAAAATTCTCAATGAAAATGAAAACCATATCAAAATCCGTTGCGTGGTTTAAAAGGAGTAAATTAATCAATTAGATTTCGACACTCTACACGGTACACTCAGTGGTTACACCGAGTGTCTCTATATTTTTATTTTTTCAATTTAATTTACAAAAACAGCTTACAGTTTATAATCAACACACCTATTAAGCTAACATACAAAGAATAGTTATAAGAAGGCAAACTTCACATTTCCACTAAAATTTAACTTTTAGAAAAACCTAAATACTTGTAAATTTTTGCAAGCAACGGCTGACGGCTGTCAACAAATACATCAGCGTCCTGTGCACCTAGCACGAATCTTCTCGATACGCTCTCGATCTCGAGTTAACGCGCGTCGAGAAGATTCGTGCTAGGTGCACTGGGCCTCAGACACAAGACCATTCAGTAGCTCGAGCACGAATATTTTCCTTCTATCGAGTAGTTACGTTATCGTATCGCCATCGAGAAACTTTGTATGAAGATTGGAGCAGCGCCCCCGTGGGCGTAATTAGAACTAAAATTTGGTAGCACGAACTTTGAAGTTCACTTTCGTATCGTCATCGAATAGTAAACGTGAAGTTTGCGTGAAGTATTCGTCACAGAATGTATGGAAGTGGTAGCACGAATATTTTTTCCTTCTATCGAGTAGTTACGTTATCGTATCGCCATCGAGAAGATTTGTATGAGGTTTGGAGCAGCGCCCCCATGGGCGTTTTTGGAACTAAAATTTGATAGCACTAACTTTGACATTCACTTTCGTATCGTCATCGAGTAGTAAACGTGAAGTTTGCGTAAAGTATTTGTCAAAAAGTGGTAGCACGAATATTTTTTTGACGTAAGGTAAAGTAAACTTACGAAGGCTGGCTATCGAGAAACACGCAAACTTTCTCACTGTACTTTTGATGGTGACACAATTTGCGAGAACAAGTTGCGGTTAGTTTTTGGTGTTATTCTTTCAAAATATCACCGGAAAAAATCATAAGATTGCGTAAAAATTCGCATACTAGTGCCTTGCGCTATTATTTTACCTGGGTTTAATCAAATAATCCAGAAATGAAGAACGAGAAACGAGGTAACTAATCTAAGAACATTACTTCTACTTTTTATTTTTTTGAAAGTAAAATAATTAAAATACATTTATAAATAGGTATCTTTCTTTAAAGGGGAATGAGTCAACGAGTTACGATGAGAAAAACAACACATCCTCTGGATATATCAGATGCCAGTGAAATTGCATTTTGTCAGATGCAAATAAAGAGGCATTTGCGTTCCTGTGCGAAGAACTCCGCAACGAAACAAGTTTAAAGTCGAGTAATAGAATTGTCAAGGTATTTTATTTAATAGGTCGGTACCTAGTTTTCAATTTGAATAAGGTATGAATATTGAAACAAATTATTTTATGTTATTTGTCTTTATATTGGGTTTTATGTTCCTTGTCGTTCTTGGCTACTAGCTCATACCAGAACAATGTGGGCAGGCATATAATAGAATAGAATAGAATATTTCAAGCTGCATAGGCCCATAGATAAATACCTTAAAGACTAACAATCACATTAGCGTTACTAGTGTCAGCAAATGTTAGAGAAGTGATGGATGTTCTCTGCAGCTCACCCATTGCTGAAACTTTCATAAAGTTCCCTAATACAAGGGCAGAAAGGGATTTGATTAAGCAAGGAAAAGTGTTCCAAGTTGTCTTAGGAGGAGTGTGAACCCAAGCCAAAAAAGCGCTCCCCATACAAACAGTGAAAATGGTTCCCACCGTCTAAACCCTAACCTATGGCAATGGTTTTTGGTATGTTGTCATAATGCCTTAGAACTAGGTTTATTTGCATTGGTGCTGAAAATATTGCAATATTTGGTTTGGTGTTTTATACAAAACACAAATGCGTTAATATTTTTGAAACTATTAAGAATATTTAAAAAATCAAAACATACGAACCTAGTTCTAGGGCATAATAATAACATACAAAAAAATCATGGCTATAGGTTAAGGTTTAGAGGGTGGAAAACGTTATCGCAGTTTGTATGGACAGCGCTGGGTTCACACTCCTCTTAAGATTAATTATTTGTAAACTGTGTTCAGTACAAATATTATCTTTTGTGGTAAAAGCATCAACAGTTGCCCATCTCGAGCGCACTTTTTTTCCTAAAAAATATATTTCTCATCTAAATTACTAAGTACCATTGAGTACACTGCTGAAGATTTCATTTAACTTTAACTTATATATTATAGATTAAATTTTCTTAGCTTATTCTACCATTATTATTGGTACTACTTATTGCTTGTCTTAATATCAATATTATCTTATCATATTTTACGCAAAATATGGAATATCGGGTGTTTGTGTCTGTATAGATGAATCACACTTCCAAATAAAGGTGTTAAACATTAACTCCTGCTTACTATTGTAGAAAACAGTTTCACTCATTGAATATGTAAAAATTGTAAGGACTCCATGTAGTTAATTTATTTTACTTACTAATAGGCACTATCTTAATTGTAAAATAATTGCTTAATTATTAATTTATTAAAAGATTGTGATTTCAGTTTTATTTTTTGTTTTATGCAATATTATTTATTTATTAGGTAGGCAATGCGGGACACAAGAGAACCACTAATGTGTTGTAAGCCCTTAGGCCTCCGGATCGATCACCCACTGTACGAAACGCAGTAGCAAGCTACTACATCACGCTGATGTACTGCGAGTGTGGTACTACCCTGGTCGAACCCGTTCATTCGTACTGCAAATATATACTGGCTTCACAGTGCGCCTCTACCACTACAAAAACTAACCCCCTGATTCATAAACGTGTGTTGTCTACACAATTGCCCTCGAATGAAAGAGACGAAACATAAGTTACGTTATGTAGTTAAGAGAGGTTGGCAAACTTGTATGGATAAGGTTAATCTTATTTATTACTTAAAAACCTTCCTTAAAAAAGCTCTAAATGAGAGTGATAACCATATCAAAATCAGATATGTGGTTTAGAAGTAAGGGGTAGGTAAGTTAAAAGGAGCACCTATGTTGGTAAATAAATAAAGGCTTTGTTATTTTATATTTATTCGTTGTTTTTTTTATTTAAAATAACTACATATATAATTTTGTATAGTGTTTGCATGGGGCGATATTTCACCCAATAGTGATAGTAGACAATAACTAAAAATACAATTTTTCTTCTTTACTAGTCATCATGCTATTTCTAATCTACTCGCGATCTAACCTAAGCGCTCATCTCACATACAGACTTACATTTTGCGTTCATTCATAATCTCAATTATTCACATCTAAGAAACTCGTAATAACATACATCGCCTCTTTCATTAATTCAAGCCATCGATCGAACTCAAAGCTGGAGCTCCATGTCTCTCTGCCGAATCCTCGCTCTTTCCAGCACGACGAACATTTAATCCCTCTCTGAGACTCCTCGCATTCTTCTCAGGTCTTAAAAATTGTTCTTCTGCAGTCAGTCTCCTTCTCACAGTGCCGGATTAGCCACATTGCAAGAGTAGCTAATGCTACGGGCGCCGCTTCTACGCCTGTCTGACCGCAATAAAAAATTATTTAATACCCTAAACTTGAGAACCTAAAGCAAACTAAGGGCCTCTTGACAGAATTTGCTACAGGCCCCGCGCTGGCTTAATCCGGCACTGCCTCATAGCCGGGCTGCTCGGTCCGACAGCGGGCTGCTCGGCCCGGCGGCCCGCGGCGCCGCTCGGCGCGGGGCCGGGGGTGCGCAGCCCGGCAGCTGGCTGCTCGGTCTAGCGGCGAGCTGCTCGGCCCGGCGGCCCGCGGGGCCGGGGGTGCGCAGCCCGGCAGCTGGCTGCTCGGTCTAGCGGCGAGCTGCTCGGCGCGGCGGCCCGCGGCGCCGCTCGGCGCGGGGCCGGGGGTGCGCAGCCCGGCAGCTGGCTGCTCGGTCTAGCGGCGAGCTGCTCGGCGCGGCGGCCCGCGGCGCCGCTCGGCGCGGGGCCGGGGGTGCGCAGCCCGGCAGCTGGCTGCTCGGTCTAGCGGCGAGCTGCTCGGCGCGGCGGCCCGCGGCGCCGCTCGGCGCGGGGCCGGGGGTGCGCAGCCCGGCAGCTGGCTGCTCGGTCTAGCGGCGAGCTGCTCGGCGCGGCGGCCCGCGGCGCCGCACGGCGCGGGGCCGGGGGTGCGCAGCCCGGCAGCTGGCTGCTCGGTCTAGCGGCGAGCTGCTCGGCGCGGCGGCCCGCGGCGCCGCACGGCGCGGGGCCGGGGGTGCGCAGCCCGGCAGCTGGCTGCTCGGTCTAGCGGCGAGCTGCTCGGCGCGGCGGCCCGCGGCGCCGCTCGGCGCGGGGCCGGGGGTGCGCAGCCCGGCAGCTGGCTGCTCGGTCTAGCGGCGAGCTGCTCGGCCCGGCGGCCCGCGGGGCCGGGGGTGCGCAGCCCGGCAGCTGGCTGCTCGGTCTAGCGGCGAGCTGCTCGGCGCGGCGGCCCGCGGCGCCGCTCGGCGCGGGGCCGGGGGTGCGCAGCCCGGCAGCTGGCTGCTCGGTCTAGCGGCGAGCTGCTCGGCGCGGCGGCCCGCGGCGCCGCTCGGCGCGGGGCCGGGGGTGCGCAGCCCGGCAGCTGGCTGCTCGGTCTAGCGGCGAGCTGCTCGGCCCGGCGGCCCGCGGGGCCGGGGGTGCGCAGCCCGGCAGCTGGCTGCTCGGTCTAGCGGCGAGCTGCTCGGCGCGGCGGCCCGCGGCGCCGCTCGGCGCGGGGCCGGGGGTGCGCAGCCCGGCAGCTGGCTGCTCGGTCTAGCGGCGAGCTGCTCGGCGCGGCGGCCCGCGGCGCCGCTCGGCGCGGGGCCGGGGGTGCGCAGCCCGGCAGCTGGCTGCTCGGTCTAGCGGCGAGCTGCTCGGCGCGGCGGCCCGCGGCGCCGCACGGCGCGGGGCCGGGGGTGCGCAGCCCGGCAGCTGGCTGCTCGGTCTAGCGGCGAGCTGCTCGGCGCGGCGGCCCGCGGCGCCGCACGGCGCGGGGCCGGGGGTGCGCAGCCCGGCAGCTGGCTGCTCGGTCTAGCGGCGAGCTGCTCGGCGCGGCGGCCCGCGGCGCCGCTCGGCGCGGGGCCGGGGGTGCGCAGCCCGGCAGCGGGCTGCTCGGCCCGGCGGCGGTCTGCTCGGTCCAGCGGCTGCAGTCAGAAGTGTTCCATGTATCTGCATCTAAAATTTATAGAAATAATTTATTATCTTTACATAGTATAAAATGTCTGTTCTCATATTTGCGGCCGCTTACTCCTTCTAGACCACGCGACGGATTTTGATACGGTTTTTACTGTTTCCTTTTTAAAAAAATTTTTACAAAAAGTTTTTATGTGCATTGAATCCAAATTGTACCCGTGCAAAGCCGAGCCGAGCCGCTAGTTATTTCATAAAACCTTTCAAATTTTAAAAATGATAATGATCACCCTATTACCGTCAGCCTCAGAAGTAGCACTTAAGAACCTTGTCGGGGTAACGTATGAAATGAGAGTTGCTCGAATTTGTCACATCACTGACAGCGACAAGGTACTAAAATGTTCAGCTACTTCTGAGACTGACCGTAAATGCTAGGGTAACATAAAATAATAATATTTCATAGTATGCCCTGCATAAAATTTAATTTGTAAATCAGTATTCAGCTTTGAGTAGAAATTTTAAACAAAATATACAAAATTCCGTTCACAAGCTAGTGACCCGTGCGTGAGTCACAGACAGACAGCAGGGTGACAGAAATGTGGTTTTGTGCTTAGGATATAGAAACGTAAAGACTACAAATTTTAATTTCATACCTAAGCCACTCGATCCAACTTTAAAAATGCTTACCAAGTGATGTCTTGCTTCTCCATTTCTTGTGGCTGTGTGTCGTTGTCTTCAGACATAGCTGGTGGCATTCTTCAATCTGTATATAACAATGGCAAGTAATTAAAATATGATTAAAAATTAATTATAACCATGTTTTTTCCATTATAGGTACAGTCAACTAAATTGATTTCTGACTACGGAGATTCTTTTCACAATAAATTTCATTTTGACTCTTCAGATAGGTAGACAGATAAAACGTTTATTTGTTACTACAAGCACACACAATCAAATTTACAAACAATTGAGAAGAAAAAAAACGAAAGGTAACAAATTAGATGAGTACTTATTGTTTGTGTGCGCTGCAGCAGTACAAAATGCCATCTCACAACAATAACTCAATGTGACAGGGTTCTAAGTGACCAAGAATCCAAATCCGTTAGCCATAATGCATGATGGAGATAACTTGTCCTTCTTTTAGGATAAATATAAGCTACATTTTACCCCAAAAATCTAACACCCTGCAGCAAAATTGAGATTTAGCGAAAGACTTGTAAAATGCACAATAATTATTCTCAATCTACACTAATATAATAAAGAGGTAAACTTTGTGTGTTTTTTGTTTGTTAGTTTGTTTGTATGTAGGGGGTAATCTCTGGTAATAAATAAATATCTTGGGACGATGTACACAAATTGAACTAATCTGTGCTTCTGTGAGTGTACTAACCAATATGTCAAAGTTAACACAAACAACACAAAAATATGGTGTGGATACATACTTAAATACATATAACATCCATGTCACTGGTACAAACATTTATATTGAACATTCAAAAAAGTACATTTAATGGTACTAGGCATCCTGATAAAGCCGGGCATAATTAGGCTTTATGGAGGTGTCTTCAGGCAAGTTAGATGGTGTTCCGCCTGTCCAGCTTTTTACATTTGACCAGTCAAATCACTAAATAATACAGTGAAAAGTATAAAAAGGCTGGTTTTACAATTCGTTTTGTCATATTAAACTAAGGCATAAGATCCTTAAAAAGGTGGTAACCTGGTATATCTGGACAGATATTTACTCAAAAAACAGTGTAAATCAAACAGGACCTTGTCAAGTAATGCAGACATTCAAACTTTAATCGAACTGTACAGTAAGTAGGCACTAAGTAGGTATATTTTTATGACATTAATATGTGGTACGTTATAAAAAGGTTGGGCGCATTTACTATACATATAGTGCTTAGCTTTTGCTTGTTTTCATCAGTTCGGATATCGCCTGTCTCGTCACAGCCTAGCCTGTCGGCTAGCTACAGTTGGTGATGTGCACCAGTGGCGTCTCTGCAGCCCCGGGAGGATTTAGATAAATTTTCGTGTCTTAAACAAATATTCACAATATGGATATCCGTAAGTAGAAAGTCTAGGAAAATAAAGCCAAATCACAATGAATGTTTACTGAGGGACTAAGGAACTACATTAATTTCTATATTGTAAAGTATGAAAATGGATGTTAAATTAATAAGGACCTAGTCCTTGAGTGTAGTTCTATCAAAGTTGTAAGAATGAATTTAACCGCTTACCTCTCCATAAAATCTGCCAACTGCGAGAAACTGTTTCTTGATTTCATTTTCCAACACAAATTATTCACTTTTCATCCTTACTTTAATTTTAATTATGAAAACTGATACATTTCGATCGAACAGTTCGATCTTTATAATTTAAGTACAAGTGTCAAAATACAACGTTCGAAAATTTAAACTCTTTCGGCCCAATGATTAAATATTAACATATTTATTATTTTCTTGCCATATTTCAACATTTCCTTTTATTGTATAAATAAATATACAAATTACATAGGTTTCCGTAATATTCATGCTGTTTCCTGTATTTCTAACATATTTAAAATGATCCATAGTAACTTACTATGATTAGTGTTAGGTTTCTGAACATACCTAGCTCGTAGATTCATGACTTTATTTGACTATCGTCGCGTTGTATATTAAAAAGGTACTCTGTGGTCGCGTTTACGTATCGAGCTAACGTGAGTGAGGTTTTAAGATTCGTGCTACCGATAGCTTTCGTAAAAGTAAAGTAAACGTTAGGTTATCGAGTAGTCGATACTAAAAAGTTACTTAGGTATGACTCCAATATTCTTGCTCGGGCTTCTGTTTGTGTATCGAGATTGTAAATGTTTTGTGATTAAAAATTATTAATCCTTCGTATTACAAGTACTGTATGCTGCCCCAGTGTGAAAGCACAAGCATTTAAACACCAAACAAATTATTTATATTTGTCCCAAGTAAACAAGAAATACGGAAAAACACTTGCAAGAAAAATGATGCACATTGTTTATCAACATATTCAAGAATGTATTTATGTAAAGGTCATTTCTATGTAAGTATTTAACAAAATGTAATTTAGGAAATACATCATTATAACAAAACTGATGAATTTTATTTGACTATTGTAAATATTGTTTGAGGTTAGGTTTTTGTTTCTTTTTAGTTACCAAATGATATGCTCAATTATACCGCTCAAGTATCAATATGATACTATATTATGGGAAAAGTATCAGAAGTGCGCTTGAAACCAGGATGTAGGTACTCGAAGTAAATTTGAATGTCCAGAAGACAGAAGAAAACGGACATGCAGCAGCTCAGAACGACCATACATGATAAAAAAAACAAAGACTGGAGATAATAGCAGTCATCATCATCATCGTCATGTCAGCCACAAGAAGTCCACTGTTGAACATAGGCCTCCTCCATGGATTTCCAAAGTGACCGGTTGGAAGCAGCATGCAACCAGCGCCTTCCTTCCACCTGTATGAGGTCATCCGATAATAGCAATGCCTTAATAAAATAAAACTAGTATGTAATTTCAAATAGGTTTTTTATTTAAATAAACACTCATTTACACATAAGCACACTCACTCTACACTTTGATATAATAATAATATATAATGATATAATAAAGGGTATATATTTGTTTTCCAAAAGTTTAATAACTTATGGTTAACTAAATCTTCAACATATGCAAGGTTGAATGATACATTTATTATATTCACTTTTTTATTTTTGGGATAGTCTGGGTCAGCTACACAATAATAAGTTTTTCTTTTGTGATAAAAACATTTGAAGCTGCACTTGGGGATTGTATTTTCCTGTAGGCTTTCCATTCTTTACATAGGTAATTATTGTAGGTCTTTTCATTCACTCAACAAAAGTGCAGGAAGGTTCCTCACTTCTGTGATGCAACGGCATGTTTACATCCCCCTGTAAAGCTACACAGTCTTCGCACCTCACAGAGAAAATCTTTTCTTCCTCTTCGTCTAAAATGAGTGCGCATCTATTTAACTGAGCATGAACTTTATGCTCCGGGCATATTTTACACTTCACAGTACACAATTTTGAACTTGTATGTAGGTGACAGCATTATCTCCGTAGGAATCACGTGAGGACCTGAAATAAAGTTTATTCATTTATATATATTTTTTTTTATACAACATAGAAAGGCGAACACGCAAGTGGGCCACCTGATGGTAAGTGATCACCACGGCCTATAGACACCTGCAACAACAAAGAGAGTGCAGATGCGTTGCCAACCCAGAGGGCTAAGTTGGAATACCTCTTATGCCAGTAATTACACCGGCTGTCTTGCTCTCCACGCCGGAACACAACAGTGCAAGCACTGCTGCTTAGCGGCAGGATTAGCGAGCAAAATGGTGGTAGCGATCCGGACAGACCTTGCACAAGGTCCTACCACCCGCAAATTAATCACGTTTTTAACATTTACAGAGTAAAGGTAACGAAAACCCACATTAGTCATATTATTAGGTGTCAATGGCATTTAAGATTGGCTAGTATTACTGCCTATGACATGATTTCTGAGAAATTTGTCCATGCCTGGGGTTGGCTTTTACGATCTGTGCAATAAGTGAAGCAGCTGGTACATTCTATTATTTTATTATATTTATTGTTTGTTACTAGACGAGAATGGAAGTTAATTAAAGTATCGTTCATAAAACTCAAATTACAATGAATGTTTACTGAGAGACTGATGAACTACTTACTTACATCAATTTCTATATTGTAAAGTATGAACGTATCAACAAATATTTAATTAATTAGAAGATTAGGAGCTAGTCCTTGATTGTAGTTCTATCATAGTTGTAAGAATTAATTTAACAGCTTACTTCTCCATGAAATCTGCCATTATGGCCAACTGCGAGAAAATGTTTCTTGGTTTTATTTTCCAATACAAATTATTCACTTTTACTTTTTATTTACTATCTAAATAACGAAAACTAATAAATTCCGTTCGAACTTTATTTATATTTTGAGTACAAGAGTACAAGTGTCAAAATACAACGTTCGAAAATTTCAACTCTTTCGTCCCAATGATTATTATATTAACATATTTAATTATTTTCTTACTGTATATATATTTTTCGTATAATTTCATAAATAAATATACAAATTACACAGATTTCTGTAATATTCAAGCCGTTTCCTGTATTTCTAACTTATTTAAAATGATTCTTAGTAATTGACTTCGCTCAGTGAGGTATCCGAACGTACCTATCCAGTAGATTCGTAGCTTTATTTAACTATCGTAGCGTGTACTCGATACGTTAACGTGAGTCAGATTTAGAGATTCGTGCTACCGACAGCTTGCGTTAAAGTAAAGTAAACGTAATCGAATAGTAAAGGCGATACGAAAACGTAACGCATGACTCCAATATTCGTGCTCGGGCTACAGGAGTCATATGGCTCTAGCGGTCGATGCATGCCGTGCGCGATGCGTTTTCAACCCCTCTATAGCTGCAAAGAGTGGGTGACGGCGACAAACGCCGGCCCGCACGTATTTTTCAGGAACGAATAAACGTATATTATGAACGCGAGTGTCTCTAAGCGTTCATACAAAGACACTCGGTGTGTACACTGAGTGTACCACGTATAGTGTCGTAGTCTCAATAAAGCTTCATGAAGATAGACTGGAACGGATAAATACTTTGTTTTATATGTAAAGAAGATGTGCTAACTGGTTTTTCAATGCTACAAAGTCCAAACGCAAACATTACTGTCTTTGGTTGTAAATTGTTTGTTCACCAATGTATCGTAAAGCATTAAATAACTTCAAAATCAATTGGAAAGACAGCGATTACCATCCAGGAGAGATTGGTGAGGTGATAGATTTGACAAATGTCTGTATAAAGCAAAATTACTTTTTGCAATTCATCAAAGTGTTGTTAATAAATTGAATTATTTAAGCTGTTTGTATATACACTAGTGCAGTGTTGTAAGTATTTCCATTGAGTGTTAAGGTATATAGATTTAGAGTAACTAAGCGAAGATGGATTTAGAGTAATTCAGTACCTACCATCAGAATCAACCTCTCTATCAACACATTTGGTAGTAATTTTAATGCGTCTGACTCTTAATAAGGCTAATTCACCTGCTACAAATATAAACATTTTACTTTCTTGAACTTACAAAACCATAATGGTAGAGTACGTATACAGTTTTTCGTTTTACAACATTAAGGACGACGAACTCACTAAAACAAATGGCAGTACTTTTCAAAGTAACTCACTAGCACCACTCCGATATAACGTAACTTTCCCACATTTCGGTATGTTATTTCTCTCTGTGGGCTCTTTTAATTACAGACCGACCTCCATGTATCATAAATTTTAATGGAGTACAAACCTCGCGCGCCATCTAGTCACCGGGGCAAGCGAATTGCATTTTAGAATTTAAACGTAACAATGCGTTCGAAAATTGAAATAATTAATTTAAAACGTACCTACCATCAGTAGCGTTTTCCGCAAACGCTGACTGCGAACCCCGTATTTTAAATTTAGAATCGAAACAATTTTATCATGCCAATGAACATCAAATACATCGGGGGTGGATCGTGACACATGAAGCGTGATTTCCATTTACAAAACATTCGCTGTTATTTAATTGGCTCGCGATTCCTCGCTGCCTTGGGAGGTAATTATTTTCCCTTTATTAATACGAAACGACAGTTTTATGCTCTTTAAAAAGCTAATTTCCTTAGCAGATAATTACCAAGTATATTTACGGCTTTGCTCAAATAAAGTTGTGAAATTATCAGGCACATTTATAACCCTTTAGATATTTGACTTAACTAAAAAAAAGTGTGAAATTACAACCTCCAAGGTTTTGGTGTATCGTTAAAGAATTGTTGTACGTCAGGATCGTAGCAAATGGAAATCCGTGGTCTCTGCCTACCCCTCTGGGAAACAGGCGTGATTTTATGTATGTATGTATGTATGTTTACGAATTCCGTTAAAGGAAAAAAGGTAATCGTGAAACATGTTTACCGATAATGCTTTGTCAAATAAAGCAAATGAAAATGTAGAGGGTTCACGGAGCATTTTCTCAAAATCAGTATCACGATAGCATCATAATAAAATTATGAGTTGTCGTATAATTCAGTCATTAGTATTAAATACTAAGAGACCATTATGTGATACCACATATAGAAGTCGTAATAGAATCCATGTATTTATTCTGACCAGTCCCGTTGTTCTCTAAGCCCATCAAAGTCGCGCTCGTCTGTAGTTGTAGAAACCTGTTAGCTAGCGTTATTTAACCAAGCAATGTCTGGTTACCTACCGATAAATGCGGATAATAACGTTAGATTATAAAAAACGGTAGTATTTTTGTTTTTTCTTTAAGTCATTATAACGTAAACGTAAAACAGTCAATATAGGTACCTAACATGTTAAAAATACAAACTAATACTATAAAAGCCGGCCAAGTGCGAGTCGTACATACAATCGAAAACATAACCCTCCCATCTGGTGGCAATCGGGGAAAATGCGGTTAATTAACCGTTAATAACGAAAAATATTCAACCATTCGGTTGAAATCGTTAAAAACCAGTTTCGCATCTATAGGCTCGACGTCGAACGTTGTCACGTTCACTCGCAGTGCACTAAAGCAAGTCAACGCTGCCCGGCGACAAGCTCGTGGCTGTTACGCTTATAGAATCAGCCCCATGCTAAGCTCCGTTGGCCCGTCGGTTCATACCGGGTAATCCTCTTTGCTATGTATGTCAACAAGTCTAGCACTGGCCATGTCAAAATGGTTGCAGAAACTGTTGATAATAACAGCTACACGAGTGGCTACACGTCAAGGTGTTTGCTGAACTGTACAGTCAGCGTCAAATATATCAGAGCGGGCAAGGTGTCAAAAATATCTGACCTCGACTCTATGGTCAAATACGCTCGGGCGTGTTCAGATATTTTTGACCACCTTGCCCGCTCTGGTATATTTGACGCTGACTGTACCCTTACCATGAGTACATTGCATCTAGCCGTAACCGTACTCGCTAGCGAAAGCGTAAACTATTTGTATGGGGAATTGTGCAGCACCTCTAACGCTCACTTAGAGAACTAAAAATCGCTAGTATGAGTCCAACGGTAAATGACCTATCGTGATCAAAGCGCTAGTGACTATAGTTTTGTAGCTGTTGCCGTAGAATATTGGTACCACGAGTCACAAATATGACACATGTCATCGAAAAATACCGTATCGAATATGGTTAACTCTTTCACTGACAAATTAGAGAGTATTTAAACGCTATCGACTGTAGTAACGTAATACGAATTTTCGATAGAAACTTGAGTTTCTAACGAAAGTTCGTATTCGTATCACGCTACGTAACTCTATACGTAGCTCAAAGCGTCTCTTTCTTCCTAGCCCAGTTGGAAAAAGACGCACTGAGTTACGTAGCGAGTTACGGCGTTTTGAAAAGGTACATGCTAGAACTGAACTAGCATTCACGCTCGCTATTTTTAGGATTCCGTACTCAATGGGCGGAACGGGACCATATTAATATTGTTGCAGTCACTTTGCTATCTTTCTGTCCGTAAACAGAATGAGTTGCGGATTTCAAAATTTTAATAAATAGAATGAAACTTCTTACTAATTTAAGAGTGGTCCCATATTACATTTTGAAAAATTGCCCGTCAGTATTTAGTGCTGATTAGAGTTGCTGAATCCACAAGGTTAACTCTTAATCCAAGCCTAAGGTTGAAAGTTGTCACAAACGAAGCAATTATATCGAAGCTTACCTCAAGGATCGATACTGGGCCCGCTCTTGTTTGTTGCATTCACGATTGACTTAGTAAGCGTTCATAAACTCAATAAAGTTCACCTATACGCGCATGATTCTCGAGTGTATAATTCATTCCAAGTAAAAAAAAAAAATAGCTAAAGAAGTATTTGATAGCTGTTTTGAAGTGGTCTTTAATGTGACAAAAAAAAACTCAGAAGTCAAAGGAGTAGAAGGAAATGGATAGTGCTAGCCACATCTTATTCAAGTATTCGTTAAGAAAGACTGCAGAAAGAGCCGACCTGATAGAAGTTAGAACTTTTTATTATTATTAGGAAACTACGCTGCATTAAAAATCTATTTTAGGAGTTCTTTTATATGATACTCCTGAAGCTAGAGGACTTAATGTAAAGTGTGACGCCCCCGTTCGAGCTCACTTGCAAATTTATTATTTGCAAGTGGTTACGTAAGCGTGGCTCATAATATTTAAACTTAAAATCTTAAATCGATAGTGTAGTTGCTGAAATTTGTCGTTTTAGTCTAAAAATGTTTTAAATAAATAAAACGCTAAACCCTTCCACTCATCACTTCGTATTTGTAACGTTGCACGAAACGCGTGACGTGATAGCGAAGGGAACGTATAATTGTTTATTTATCAACAAAACACATTAAGGATCGCGTGAACATTATTAAATTATCATTGATAGTCATTTGACGAATAAACTCAGTATATTAAATTCTTCTAATCCTACTAATATTATAAAAATGACAAAGTAATGATGTTTAGATATTTGTATGTTAGGTTTTTGTTTCTCAATCACGCATTAAGGGCTGGACGGATGTAGCTGAAATTTGTCAGACTGGATTAAAACATTATATAGACTTTTTATCCCGCAAAATGCCATAAAATGCATAAATAATCCCGTGCGGGCGGAGCCACGTGTAAAAGCTAAATAGAGTAATAAAAAATAAATAGAGTAGGTACATAATAATATGTTATAAACCAAAGTTAGTGTGACGATGTTATTACATTTTTGAATATTGACAAACGACGCGCCAAGACAGCATTTGTTTAGTAGTTTCGACGTCAAAGATGTAAAGCTTATCTTTGCGAATTTTTATATTATACGGATATCGATTGATTGTGACGCACTTCAAAATATTTAAGAACTCGCAATCTGACAATAAATTGTATCATTTCATAACAAGGGTGGTGGTACCTTTAAACAGAACTCAAGTTCCAGTATTATGTTAGTATGAAACTGGAACTTAACTGCCATCCTCAGAAAGTATACAATAATCCTATTTTCAATGTTTGTTTAAATAAGAATGCAGTAAAGTTTAATTATTCACTCATTTCTGACGTTAAAATAAGTCTCCATTTCCTTCTTACGAATGTTTTACAACCTGCTTCATTGTTTAGGTAGATGCCGGAGGAATCTCGCTCTCCCACAGTATTTCCACACGCAATTAAGATCTTTTATAGCAGTCGTATGGCTGTTTTATTACTAAGCGTTTAAATAATTTTATGAGATTGCGTTCCCGAAATTACCCCATTTTCTTTTTTAAACAACCTTACTTTGCATTTCAGTTTGCGCCCGGGAAGATTTTGTTTCAGTTTTTTTGGGGAAAAAACTACAGATGTGATAGAGAAAGTATATTTTTAGATTTTTGAAATCTGGTCTCTACAAGATCAAATATCACACTAATATCGACACTAGAAATCTGAAATGTCGTAAGGGACATGTCCCTTAATGTCGCTTACGACATTTGAGACTTCCACTATCAACATTATTAAGCTGAAAGTTTGTGTGTGACTTTAATTTTTGTTACTTCTTCAGTTTAGGACAGCTCAACGGATGAAATTTTGGAACGAGATTAAAATAATATGGGATACTTTTTGTTCTGCAAATATGCAAAGTGCCCGCGGGATAGTGATAAGGTAGGTAAGGTAGGTCAAAAAATAAATAAAGGAATAATTATTTCTAAAAGGTATCCCATCTTAGGCCTCTGGGTCGACAACGCATCTGCACTCACATTTATGTCACGGGTGTATATGTCGGCAGTGTACCTTTACAATCAGGTAGCACACTTACTCATTGCTTTCCTTTTGTTTTAATACTGATGGCCATTGGAACGGAAACGTTCTCAAGTAGAAACCGTGTACCGGTAGACGAAGTGTTGGTAGGCATGCCACAAGGAGTTTTTTTTTATAATAGTTAAATATTTTTTATATAAGTCTGTCCACATTTCAGCTAGGTGAATCAAAATAATACGAGGTCATAAATACACAAATCGAGGGTGTAACCGGCTGGCCGAGTTATATTAGAGTTAGACGGGGCAGAAAGAAAATTGGGAGAGAAGGGTCGCGCGAAATATTTCAATATGCCATTCACATTTTTTACGACCGTCATGTGCGCCGCCTTACGATTGTATGGAACCGCAATATTGGGCGATTTCAACGGTTTTTCCACTTTTTTCGATAGGTTATCAGTAGGTTGAATAGTTGGTACGGTAACAAAGGTTGTGATTTTATTTGCGTTATAAAGATTCGGGGCGGCGGGTTCAGATTAAAATTGTTGTGTTATTCCTACGGGCGATACGCCTATAGGAAAGAATCTAACTCAAATCTAAAGTAAGTAAACTATTTTCTAATCAGCTTTGATTAACAGCCGTGTGGCGAACGCGACTGCTCTGGTATTACAAAATGTCATTTAAATATTATGTATCAAATTTAGTTTGCAATAAATTCGCATCTCAGTATAATTATATACGTGAATAATCCGTGAAGTTATAAATAAATACGTCTCACTTTTCTAATTAAAGCTTAGTTTAATGTTACATTCAAGAAAAATGAGTGGGCGTCTTATTCGCATTCAAAGGTCTTATCTAAGCTGTTCCTTGAAAGTTTTCCTTTAAAATTATTATTTTAACCATATTTATTCGAAAGTATTTAGATATAATCGCTTTAATGTCTAAAAATCTAAATATTCGAATCATGCAGACAAACGCATGGTAAAACATAAATACCTATGACTACTTAAAACATAGTTATTTCAAAAATAATAAGTAAATAATAATAATTGCGCACTATATTCTTTCTTAAAGCAGTAACAAAACTCACGACAGACGGCGTAACCAGATTATTTTATTTCCAATTAGAATTTCAGACTTAAATCCAAAGATAACCGTTAATGTATTTAAAGAAAACCAACTGTTACTATCGGTATTTAAAGTGCCATTTCATATCTCTTCTACTCCGCTATATTAATTTTTAATCAGTTTACCTTTTAAATATTAAATAGAGTCAATATTCATCTACCTCGCATTCTCGAGTAACGCTAAGAATTCCTTTCTCAAGCCTGGAATCCGGGAGCTACAGATGCGTATGGCTTTTTCATCGTTCACAAAAAGTAGTGGAAATAATACCTATCTACCAATCTATCTGTGAGTCATTAAACAAAATAGATGTGAAAAATATCAAATTCAATTGGTGTTACACTTCATACATAACACACTATTTAGAAAACTGCCATACATACAAGCGCATACAAGGTACATATACAATTTAACATTTATTAAAATATACCAAAACTAGGCCTCTCACTGTATTTGGGCATGTAGACTTGACAAAAAATTTTAGACATTTGCTAATTCTGATTTTGACGCAACTATAAAAGAGGCTATGCAGTAAGCTATTTAACAATACAAATACAAGTAAGGTATAATGTATATGCACAAATGTTTCCCAAATCTGTCCCCTGCGGTAAAGTGCCCATGAGGCTAGCTGCGTTTCTACGTTGGATCTCAAAAAGTAAGAGGTTTCTAGGAAATTTCTGCCTTTTCACTACGCAAATTAAACTCCTCACTGGCAGGTGCTTGCTTTATAATTTAAAAAACAACAACAATCATAAATTAATAAGATACAGAATCAATGTTTCTTGCTTACCAGACCCGGCGAGTGTTCGCAGTAGATACAGCGTTTAATGGGCGAGCCTCGGCAAAAACGGGCCTTGGAAGCACACAGATTATAATATTGGAGTTTCAATTGCACAAGTTAGTACAATTTGCTGTTTCACACTAACATTGCCTCGCGCTGTGTCGGTAACTTTCATGCTGTCGTTTGAAAAATACAGTAATATTACTGCTACACAAATGTAAAGCAATTATAACATTTAAGACACAAATTAAAAAGGCTTTACACACATTGAACAACCTTTTTTCTATTATAATATTTGTGTTTCTCTTTTTTTTTTGTATACTGGCGGAGTTTATGTTTTTAATAACAATCTGGGGGCACGGCAGTGCACCCGCCAAATCGAGCAAAAAAAAAGCGGCACGGCCATACCATCCTTTTCTCGAAGCAGTTCAGTGCATTTTCAACCCCCTATAACTACGTTTTGGTTATAACTAGAAGCCTGCATTTTCAGTAACCAAGCAGGTAAGTATTGTATAAACACTGTATATTTCAAATCTCATTCGATTTGAACCAGTAGTTTAAGAATTAAAACTAGTCAAAATTTCTTAATTTGTCACGCACTGACTGACTGACTGACCGATCTTCAAAACTCTAAGGCACTTCTAGTAGACATAGAAGCTTCAAATTTAGAATACAATTAGTGTTTAGTGTATAAATCAAGGAAAAACTACAATACGTTGCAATTTCGGTCCAGTTTTTTAAATACACCAACTGCATAAATAGCTTTATAATCTCATGTAAATATATAATAATACCTACAAAAATAAGAAAAGCTCATGAGACAAAGAGTGGGCTATGAGAAAATTCGTTGTCGGTATTTAAGAACTAGAAGGTACCGGAAAAGAAAAACAAGGACTAAAAGAAATGAGATGTCATCAAAATTAAAACTAATAAGGTATAAATCCTGTCTTAGTGGATGCCTACGTTTTTTAAATACACCAACTGCATAAATAGCTTTATAATCTCATGTAAATATATAATAATACCTACAAAAATAAGAAAAGCTCATGAGACAAAGAGTGGGCTATGAGAAAATTCGTTGTCGGTATTTAAGAACTAGAAGGTACCGGAAAAGAAAAACAAGGACTAAAAGAAATGAGATGTCATCAAAATTAAAACTAATAAGGTATAAATCCTGTCTTAGTGGATGCCTACACTGTACGAGTGTAAGGTATCTATGTGCAAAATTTAATGTCTCTAGGTTCAGCGGTTTGCCCTGTTCGTTGACATCTCAGCCCGGCAGTCAGGACTTTGAATTTTATGTTTTTAGATTTACTTACCATATTTTTTTCGATACGCGTCCGTACTTATGTTATTCAGTTAATTCAATCCAAAATTTTCTCCTTCGAGGTTTTACGAGTTGACCTTTCCTACGTTACAAAAAAAAACATTTTAACTTGAGATCGCATTCTTTATTTTCGATATGAAAATATCTACAGAGCAAGGACTTGCCCGAATCGTGGATGATTCTGAATCCAGCGTGGGTTACGCATAATATTTGATCTCAAAAACATCACATTTAACTGTCATCCATATTGAGCGATTGCTTGTGTTTTCTTTTTTCGTTACACAAAGAAATACGTTTCCATAATGATCTAATTCCACCGAAAACAAAAATAGAAGAATATCGTATTCCTTTCCCTTGTTTCGTCTCGTAAAACGAGGATAATTTGAATACTTCGCCAAAATTAAATGAGACATCGAGTATTGAGATCAAAAGCTTTACAGATGAGTAAGTTCGGAGAAGTAGGTATATTTTATTTGTCAAACGAATGTTGGATGAAAAAACAAAAATATTATAGCATATTTTGATACCTATTGATCCGGTGACGTTCAAACGCCTGTTAAACTTTCATAAGCTTCATTCATATTTAATTTTACATCGTCTAATAAAGCTATCGTTTCCTAAAACATATTCGTTTCTTGTTGCCTTTTTTTTCCTCTACATTATGTTTAGTAGGTTAAGTAAGTATTTACTTTCATAAAATAATAACAAAATGATTAATTCAATAAAATACACAGAATCAGCACCAGGCGTCAATAATTGGATTTACATATTAAAATTGGGTTCTGAAAAAAGTTTTAGGCATCTAAAATTAACCTAACTAACTTAGTTTAATAAAAATCCCCGCCGTGTCGTGACTGGTTCAAAAGTTTCAATTATACTGGCAGCATTGGCTCGCTGGATGGCAATTGAAAATTGTTGAATCAGCACGACTCAGAGCGAAAATTGTTTCAAAACAAATGCCTAAACAATTCCAAAGCATTTCTGGACCCTATAACATTATTATATGATCTCTCATCATTCCATATTATTATGATAGCATTTTTTTATATAAAATACAAAATAGGAAGGCAATCGAGCAAGTGGGTCACGATGGTAAGTGATCACCACCGCTCATAGACACCTACATGACCAAGAAGATTGCAGATGCGTTACCAACCCAGAGGGCTAAGATGGAATACCTCTTGTGCCAGTAATTTCACCGGCTATCTTGCTCTCGACGCCGGAACGGTGCAAGCACTGCTGCTTAGCGACTGGATTAGCGAGCAATATGGTGGTAGCGATCTGGACGGATCTTACACAAGGTAAATTATGGAATTCTAATAATTTACCGGGTGATAAAATTAAAAAACCAAACATGTTCATTCTCATTCAATTTTAGTGATAACTATCATAACAAAAAATATTTTGGTCAATCAGAAAGTAAAATATTAAGAAATCCGCTGTGTCTTGCGGGGTCACCTAAGTAGCTCAATTAGGAAAAGAAAAACGCTCAATGCCAATAACTTTTTTGTGTTATGGTCGTATTTATCTTTTAAAATTAATGAAATACATGTTCTTTATTACATTTATAAACAAGAGAGACTAATTTCAGTTTCTTAAAACAGTCACATACAATTACTAAATTGCGCCTTAAAAACATCTTAACTAAATAATGGAATCAGGCGTTACTTTGCGGAGGTGCATATCAACAAACTGGAACAATAACAAAGAATAGAAATGCTGGAATAGTAGCAAGGTAATTTGTTCCTGTTTGTTCATTAACACCTTTCCTCTTCCAAATGAGTACGGCGTAAAGGCAACGCCTTATAATTGTCATAGTGCGTAACACGCTAAGTCCCAAAGCGACGGCGTAGTCAAAATCCCTGACTATTTAATGGGCCCACGTCTCTTATGCAAATTCACGGTAAATGTGCCGCCGTGTCTTGTTTACGCCAAATTGTAGGATTACCTCCGTCGACTTTAACTTTGTTAATTTTAGCAGAATGTGTTATGGATTAAGCGTCTTAATTATTCTTGTGTTATTTTGTTGAAGTTACGTTTAGTATGATGGGAATACATTTCGTTTTGCTTGTGTTAGATAATTGCAGCTGAAGCAACTTTTGTTTAACAAACTTATTTTAATTGTTATCTGTTTTTGCGCGCATCCTACTAAAGACGCTCAAGCAATTTTTAATGTTTTGTTTGAAACAGTTTAAATTTGTGTCCTTATTTACTATCATGTTTAAATTCTTGTCACGCTTTCAAAGAACCTATTCATTTGTGTTGGAATCATTAGTACAAAAGAAAATATAATAATCTTTTTTCCAGTCTAGTATCTGTTTCTTCTAAACAGTAATTCTGACTTCTATAACTCCAAAATAGTCGCTGAACACATTAACTGCTACGAAGTGCTACGTGCTACGCTCGTAGCTCGTAGCAAGGGCTTCCCGGTATGTAGCAAAAATCCTTTACAAACACAGAAGTCACGAGCGAGTTCGTCGCACTGAATATGTTAAAATTACGCTTATAACACTAATAAATATTACTTACCATGCCTTGCCTTGAAAAAACCATTAAATTACAAACGCACTAATAAAATATCACCCTAACCTACGGCGGCCATTCGCAGCTAAGAGCAAAACGCAATCGCTACAAATCACCATTTAAAGGTTCGAAAAAAAACTAAACAGCGTCCCAAATGCACACTAATCGTTAGCTAGCACCGCCCGCTAAGCCTCCAACAAGGCCTCAGCGACTCACATGCTGCATTACCGTGCAGGATAGGGTTTGGTGTAGGGTGTAGATCAGCAGCGGTCGTACGAGGGATTTGTGAAATTTATCTGCTCGACTCAACTACATTCCAGTGTCCCCCGATGTGGTGCGACAAAACTGTGGAAGTGGCTTCTTTTTTAAAAATCACTAAATAGATAAGGATTTTTTCTGGAATGATGCAAATAATTGTGTCCGCGATTGACATAATTGACACAGTACCAAAGAACACAAACCTCCATTTGCGTTGCCTTTTGTTATTCTTATATATACAAGCTGGATTGTAACTAATATCAAGAGAAAACATCATCCCAGTTCCTTTGTTGTTATAAATTTATTTGCAGTTTGTAAACTGACCTTGACCTATGTCGATGTATAGGGACAATAGTTTTCCAACAGCAAAGTTAAGTTTGTTCCTCAATTTCCTTTTTCGTTAGAGCAATGTTTAATGCTTATTAAATTTCTAGAGAACGCTCGGTGCGCGAGTCCAACTTGCACCTGGCCGATTTTTTTTACTCAAGCAAGTAGAGCTTTACTAACCACATGTTTTATTTAATCTATACTTATTTGCTTTTATTCTGTTATCACTTCCATGAACTCTTTCTCCCGCGCTGGGGTCCCCTGGCGCCCATTCACCGTCGCATGTACCCGTTTCGATTACATTGACGTCATGGTCTCGCTACAAAAAGATAAGTATTGGCTCCTAATGTAAGGGTTAGGGGAGGCTGGGGAGGACGCGTAACTTATTCACGGATAATAAAAATGTACACTTTCGATTTTAAGGTAAGGTTCGACGTTAAGAGGTGATTACGTTTGTAAGGGATGGTTTCGGTATGTGGAGGGTAATTCCGGTAATATTGTTTCCGTTGAAGTAGAACTTAATGCTTTGTTTTTATAGCAACTGAAAGTTAGCACACATGGGGAGCATGTCTGAATATCGAAAATTAATACAAATAATGTATTGAAATATTGAATGTTTTTGTGACCGTGAACTTTTCAGTTCTATTGAACCCATTAAGGTAGGTTTGTTTTATAACAAACCCGAAATTTTTATTGTTTCTAAATAAAATGTCAAACGCATTCGACATTGAATAAATAAATTCGATATATTAAGTTTTGATATTCAAATACATTAACCGTTTTAGGATATTGAACGTCATAAAACTAATCAAATAAGAAAAAAGTGTCTCCACTTATTATTTATTTAGAAAAACTTATTTATTGTTATAATGAAAGTCACTCTTAAAGTAACGAACAAACGGACGGAGTTATTGATCCATATTTTTTGGGAGTTCAGTAATATTTAAGTATTTAATTGAGTGATCGATAATATATTTTATTCAAAGCTTTTTCGTCTAGACAGGCTCCTGTTTTAGAATAAGCTAGAACGCCAGTGTTTTAATATTGATTGACACAGACCTAATTCCGTTTAAAAATTAAACTATACACATTATTGTTTGAATTTAGCGCCCAAGTAGGTATCCCAGTGCGTTTGTAAAGTCGACCAAGAAATTGCTTGACCACTTTTCGACCGTATAACAAAGGAATTGGGTTGAAAAGTGGTCAAGCAATTACTTGGTCGACTATACCTACCGAGTATTTTCTTGTTACTGCAACGCGGTTTAATAAAAATACAAAAAATGTACAATCTAATGCTTTAAAAAAAAATTAATATTGAATGCAAAGAAATTGTATCGTGGCATCCTTTGATCAAATAGGTCATGAAAACCGTTATGCAGCTTCCAAAACCAGGACGGCAAGACTTATTAATAGAGCAGGACAATTTCAAGGTTCCGTATTTACGGGGCGCCAATGGAACTCAATTATTATTAGACCGTCACTGTTAAATGCATGAAATTTTTGCAGAATAGGTTTGGTTTTTTGCGAAGATTTTTGTTAGGGTCCTACTGGGACGTGAATAAATAAATAGACTGTATTACAATAGGCTGGTATATTTGCCGTTATTTAATTAACGGATAAAATTAAATGGAGAGTGGTCGTAAGGCGAGTGCCGCTGCCGGCCCGGTCTCTGCGTCATGACGTCACCGTGTCCTCCTGCCGTGAGTCTCGTCCCAAACGTGACTTGAGCCGATTCTCAACAGATATCCTAGCAAATAATAAAAAGAACTAGAAAAAAGGGGGTCCACATGATACAATACTTTTTTGTTTTTGCTGTATCGTAAAAATTTTAAAAGATAAAGTGTGAAATTTGGGTAATTACAGTGCAAACTTTAAAATTTAACAACAGTAACCAAAACCATAATCATAACGTCAGTTGGTAAGAATAGATTCATGCGCTGATCCTGGGGGTCATGCCCCCCCCCCCCCCCCTCCTGGGCAGGGTCTAGGTTGACCGCTGGTATTTATTCTAATTTTATTAATGACCTTGTCCTGACTGATGCGAAGCCTGGATCCGCCCTTGACTGTAAGGGCCTCCGCTAAATCGCGCGGGCGCACGGAGCGGGTGCACGGAGCGAGTGCACGCCTATAGAAATATAGTAGGAAAGCGTCCGCTAACTCGCGCGGGTGTTGGTGCGGGCTCGTATAATGAGCGTCCGTTCGACCGTCCGTATGACCCCGAACCCGCACATAATATTTTTCTATAGGCGTGCACCCGCTTCGTACGCCCGCATGACTTAGCGGAGGCCCTAAACTACTCGTGACGGCCGTTACAATACAATCGAAACGACAAAGTAAATTAACAATGATTTTAAAATCCTGATCGACCTTACTTTATGACAATGAGTGAAAATCACGAAAGTTTAAAACAATTGATGCAATAAAAACGATCGGTTTTAACTTGTTCAATGCACACGTGGAAATTGAGTTGCCGCGCGTGCAAGTGAATAAAAATTAAACGATAAACAGAGAGGCATCATATACTTAACTACACCTCGTTTTTGTTCGGAGAGAGTCTTCTATACTTGTAGTATTGTTTATTCTGTGCCGACAGACAGGAATGAGTTCCAGCACTAATAAAACCCGAAGCAGAGCGTTTCACTTAAAACGCTACAATCGATTTTCGGATAGTAATCAGGGTGAAAGTTGCAGTTTCGGTTTGTTCTGGGACGGAGTAGAGTAACAATAGAAATGGCGCGACATATTTTTAATGAAGAGGTGATAGCTATTAAAGAATATGACCCTATTATCCTTTAAGCTCTCGATCTAATATCTCGATATTTCCATCATTAATTATTAGTTATACATACAAGAAAATGGGAAATTGTTCAGTCATAAAATATACTTAACGCACATTCACAATGTCCGTCAAGGAAGGGCCATTGAGAAAGCAGAAATAAAGGAATTACCTGGAAGAATTTGAGAAGCAGACGTTTTTAGAAACTTCCTAAACAATATTTAACCTATGTACAATCTATCGTAAATGTAAACATTTTATCCGCTCACCTTTATCAGCCTTTATTTCATCCGCCTTCGGACATCATGTCCGAGCATTGTGTCACATTGTGGCCTATGATAGGCTTCCACTTATTCATCTACACCTGATGGTCCATTGCTACCTACAACCACCCTCCACCAGCTTGTCGGCAGATGTCATCCTTTCATCTCATGGATGGTCTTCCTCTGCCCGCGTATTTTCACGGGGTCTCCACTCCAGCGTTTGTCTTGTCCAACGGCTGCGGTCCATCCTGGCAATGTATCCCGCCCATCTATTGCCCTCTATATCTTCTACCACGTTTCGAACTGTCTTAGTTTGTCGGATCTACATGTTTATTTTTCGGTGCATCAGATAGGTTAACATTTTATATTAATTCGCGTTAGGTGGAGTTAACTGGGCTGGGCATATATTTACCTTTGATAATTTACCTTACTTAACGCTTGCGGCTGGCGCTTGCGCGACTTGGGTGCCCCGGTTAGACAAAACCGCTGGGAAGAAAAATTAAACTGGGGAGGTCATGTTAAGGCCAAGAAGGCGGCATGTGTGTGCGTATGTGTGTGTGTGCATGCGTGCCTTTTATACGTCCTAAAACTACACCAAATAGTAGTATATGGACAAATATTATGTGTTCATACGCTGAATACAAACCGATAGCAATGGCATCAAAACTACGACTCAATACAATCTTATCCATGCTAGCAGTAATCATACTGTCACCCATGACAGATGAAAAGCATTTTTTTACCGATATCAAACTAAACAACTCTATTTTCCTATCAATCTTGCAAACTGAACTATTCTTTTTCGTTTTACTTTACCACCTCAAAAATGATACCAGCTTCATGCAGGTACTCAATTACAAAATTTATAGCAGCTACATCAGATTTGTAATAGTTTTTACTGCCCACTCCGTTCGCTTCCAAGTCCCTCGAGCTCGCCACAAATTACTGCACTCCAGCCATCGGCAAAAACAGCCAACACAACTTTGCGGAGATTAATTTTGATTGCAAAACTTGAGATCAGGGAGCGTGAAACGTACTGACATTAATGTTAACATTCTATTTGTATAGAAAAGTAATATTCTGAATTGTGCTATATTAAAAGCGCATTGGAAGCTAGAGTTTTAGATACTGTATGAGAATAACAAAATAGCAGCAAAGCGCAACAGCGGTTCTGGTTTATGATAAAGGTGCGGATAGACTTGAGCATACAATTGTAATGAGTACCGATAACGAATGTTACGAAACTCATAAAATCAATAGAATAAAATTTTTAGTTTATCTGAGCTTATCCCTTTGTGCGTCCCTTTCTTATGACACTAGTTTGACAGAGACGCAGGAAGGGATAAACTAAACCTGGGCTGGTCATATTAGGGCCACACGCGTTTAAAAACGGCGAATGTTCGTCGTTCTGTTACAAGTGAATACTCAAATCTATCAGCATCTTAAGTTTTCTGATCAAAACGGATTTTACTGCAGCTTTATTATTATTAAGAACTGCTATTTTTAAAATATTTTTTAAATACAGGTGCGGGTGGTAAGACCTTGTGCAGATCCGTCTAGAGCGCTACCACCATCTTGCTTGCTAATCCTGGCGATAAGCAGCAGTGCTTGCACTGTAGTGTTCCGACGTGGAGAGCAAGAGAACCGGTGCAATTACTGGCACAAGAGGTATTCCATCTTAGCCCTCTGGGTTGGCAACGCATCTGCAATGTCCTTGGTGTTGTGGGTGTCTATGGTGGTTATCACTTACCATCAGGTGAATTACTTCCTCGTTTGCCTCTCTATGTTGTATAAAAACGAAACTAAAATACTAAACATGTTCTAATTCATGGCAATAATAGATAAAAAAATTATTAGCTTGTTAATTATAGGCAATCATTAAAAAAAATAATGTAATTAATTAATTTTAATTGTTAGCGAGTGTCAGTAAAAGAGCGTCCAAATATAAAGCGGTACTACCAACAAGAGATAATTGGGCAGCCTGATATTTCAGTATGATTAATAACATTATAAATCAACCCTAAATCTCTGCCTTAATGCGGAAATAAAAACGACAAATTACATTATGCAGGGGATACCAGGCATTATTATTTGAAAACGTGATAAAATTTTTACACTTACGTACCTTTAAGATGCTTGACATTTTTTAATACCAATAAGGGTCGATTGCATAAAATATTATCTTTAGTAAAAACGGTCAGGTGTGCGATTTTTGAATCTCACCGGGTGACTAAAGCTCGCCAAAATGACTTTTTTCATAGAAATGCGGCCATTTTGGAAAGCTCTAGTCACCTGGTGAGATTAAAAAATTGCACCCCTGGTTCTACAAGATGGGACTTGTTAAAGTCATTGGAAACCGGTGGAAAAAGATGGCATACGACCGTTATTTCTTTTAGAAGTCTTTAAGAACACATTGTTTAGCAGTGGACGTTCCCGGGTTGAAAAAAATTGCTCTCTGCATAAAAGTTCATTTGGTAACAAATAGCTCCTAGCCGTTTGTTACGTCAATTGTTTATCCGCGAGCGCCGTGATGTGCCCAATTCGGTACAAAAATTTAGATTTTTTTAACCAACGATAGTTAGAACAACTATTCTAGCTAAGTTATTCATAGATTCATTAGGTTGTTCACGTGAAAGTCTGTCATCACTTCCCATCAGTGCATCTAGCACAATTTTTTTCGATAGGCGTTAATTTACTATGTAACTCAGTGCATAGCTTTCTAACTAGCCCAGTAGGGGAGGCCACTGAGTTGATGTTGAAGTAGGATTAAACGCGTATCGAGAAGATTTGTGCTAGATCCTCAGGTGACCCATGCCCGTTTTCCTGCCTCATCAACTTTTGTGTTTGAAAATGCGAACTTCCTACTCGTAGATAAAGCGTCGAGCAAAGACTGATGTTAGAAGGACATGTTACAAAGGTTGTATTATATTCGGCGAGGATAATCATTTTCCTTGTAGCAAATAAAAGTACTGTGTTATGTTCAGATTTCCTCTGAACGTTTGCTCGGAACTTTATACATGTGCACACAGATACCTGTGTGCACATGTATAAAGTTATAAACATGGCAAGACTAAATGGATCAAAATCACAGTAAAAACAGGAGTTGTCGTTGCTGTGGCCCCAACATTACTGGCTAGGTTTAGTTCATCTCTATGTGTGTCTCTAATGATTTCTTTTAGTTCTGTATTTTTGCTGGTCGTAGTCCTCGCGAATGGTACGGGCGGCTACGATCGCTTAGCAAAAATCAATTTATTTTAACACAGATAGGTGATATTAATAAAACGGATCACTCACGTATTTTTGCGTCGGGAAATGCCCGACATGTTTCGGACCAGTCCGTGGTCCTTAATCATGAGCCCCCGCGGCGGTGGCGCGACGAAGACTCGATCAGATAGGTGATTTAGCAATAGCCAAACGGCAAACCTATCGTGGGTCGGAGAGAACTTTACGCGTAGATAGGAGTGGTTTCGTATACGCATAAGGACCACCACCAAAAAGCGGTTTGCCCTTTGACTATCGACAACTTTATGAAGAAGATTTTGGGTGTGATTGTGATTTGATTACTAATGAGTGAGCGGCTAGCACGAGTGGATATGGCTCGTGATTTACCGCAAGAGCTTTGAAATATACACCCGAAATAATCCCAGTATTTATTTTGCGCTGAAAAGGAATAATTCAGGGACAATGAAACTGTCTGCAAATATTTATGTTTATATCTTACATTTAAAAAAGGAATGTTAACTATATTTTTGAAGTTAGGTGGGGCAAGGTGGATTTTAAGAAAATACATTAAAAAATAAATTATTAATCTTGTACATAGATGTACAGCAAAATTAGTACATCTATGTACATAAGTGTAATATTTTTTAACAAAACATGAATGAGAATTCACTGAATTATATTTTACTGTTCTATTTCTGCATCGCATACCATCTTGTCATCTTAGTTCTAATTTGTACCCTCTATTCATAGGTTGCCTGGAAGAGATCGCTCTTAAGCGATAAGACCGCCTTTCTAAACAAAATAATGATAAAGTTATATGGCTAAGCTAAACACTTGCGCAAACTCTGTGATGCGCTGATGACTGCAGAAGCGCGGCAGCCGCAACATCACTGTTGGCGGTCGGGCTCGAAAATAATTCAGACTAGTCAACTAATTATAAAGTATACTGAGAAACGGTAAAGATAGTACAAAAGACGACGTACGACAGCAAGCAAAACAAAAAAATCAATATTCAAAAGCTATGACAGCTAAGGCATTCCATGGAGGTCGCATGAGCCTGTCGCTAACAATCACCCTCCCTGTGGCCCAAACATGACTGGCCAAGTTTAGTTTATGTCTATCTGCGGCCCTTTTTTATGACACTAGTTAGACAGAGACACAGGGAGGGGTTAAACTAAACCTGGGCTGTCATGTTAGGGCCGCTGAGTTGTTAATCTGGACGCACTGTTTACCAAAAGACTTGTGTGCACCTAGCACGAATCTTCTCGATACGTCTCAGTGCGTTCCTCTCCTACTGGGCTAGTTAGAAAGAGACGTACTGAGTTACATAGCGAGTTAACGCGTATCGAGAAGATTTGTGCTAGGTGCACTAATGAGTCCACTCTTACAGACGCAAACGCTGGCGAGCGCGCGTTTCACGTATAAAACGGTTATAAAAGGGTTGTGAAAGGGTTTTTATTTAAACAGCATGAAGTTCTGTGAGCGATCATTTTAGTTGTCTAAGCCGCAGTTCTCATCAGATCAGTCATTTCTCTCAGTAATCCCTGATGTTCAATTATTTCAAATATCATACAAAACAAGGCGTACTGAGCAAGAATTCCCTCGTTGCGTCCAAAGGTACAGTTCTTGAATATTCAGAAAGCCATTATCTTAATAGTAATTAACAATTTCTATTAACTTCCGGGTTAGTAGGTCACTGAAATAAAGGCAGTTTTTTCAAGCTAGCATATTTATTTAACGATATGAGATAGGTTTGTATAAAGTACTACTATATTAAATAACCTCATTTTATTTGTGGTTGTATTTAAATGAAATGCTCCTCCATTGAAATACTCTTAGTTGTTCGTTTGACAAGAAAATTAAAAGCATTTCTTTGATAATTAATTTTCTTTTTATGATTAAAAGACGATGATAAGTACTGCATTTTTGTGACTTAGTTTGTGCTAGTTTTTTAATACTTATTTGTGCGTTAGGTCGACTTGTCACTTTACTGTTGATGTGTGTTATGTATTTATACCTGTGGGTTCCCCGAAAATGAATGAATAAATATGGGTAATGTCAATATTTTTTTGTAATCGAAATTAACTTCCGATTTTTTTTAAACATTCAAATAAACTTAAATGATAATGACAATAAAGAAAATTTAGGGTAACGGCAGAACTCGAACCTGCAACATCAGCATTCCGTGCCTTGCGTTTTCCAGTTTCGCCACATTACCAATTTGTATTTGTGTTGTCATTATCATTTAAAATTTGAATATGAATGTTGACTAATTGAATCAGACCCAACGCAAATTGCAAGTAACTAATACAAAGTCAAAAAAGTTAAGTTGAACTTGATGAATGACCCATCTGTTATCTTAAGATTTAAGGGAACGATATCGATTTAAAACAACATCGAAAGTTCGGATTCCACTTCAACCCGGCTCAGGCGCTAGCTGACACGCCTAATTTCCACAATAACGGCATCAACGCGTAAATCAACAACAATTAACGAAACATTTGAATCCACTCTCAACTCGCTGTTAAATAAATAAGCTTGCTGAAGAACTAAGATAACAAAACTCAAGAGTAAAGTACCCGAAACAAACTTAGTTAGCGACTTAAAATTGACGTCTTCCTCAAAGAAACTGGGAATATTAATATTTGGCGCGGACGCGGTGCGCAAACATTGTGGGTCTACGGTTGACATTTGCTTTGAGTCCTGACGGTATTAAAATCGTGCACCTAAAACGAACTTGGCCAAGTAACTCAAACTTAGTACACTAGTACAGACACGCCTTCATTGGTAGCATACTAAAGTTTATTGCTACTCATTCAGTACCACTTAAATCTCACAATTTTTAGGTCTTGATATTATTATGGTTCTTGTGCGGATTTTCACGTACCTGATTCGACTACAAAGAGGAATTCTAAGCATAAACCTCTCCATTGCTCTCTAAGTGACCTTGTTCCTTCTTATATGATTGTGAATCCACTTAAGTGATTGTGGGAAAAGTATTAAATGAAATCAGTTTAAAAGGGGTTTGATCGCTTTACAATAAAGGTAATTATGACAAAAGAGTCGGGGTATCATGTTTGGTCCTAGTTATAAAGAATTTCTACTTATCCAGGTCTGTTTTAACCCGATTTCATTTATACTTTCATACGAAAATAAGTTGTATGGCAATTTTGTAATTTGTATGGCGCAATATTTTCGAAAGCGCTCTTTTAATTATAAAAAAAACTCACTTTTAGTTTCACGTTCCATACTTATAACTTTACATGTCGGACCGTTATAAGGAGCGTTTTCGCGAGGCTTGCGTTGCATCGTTTTTCCACTCGCGATTTATTCATGAATTAGTGTACGTAGAAAAAAACTATAAGCACAGTTTTTCTTCCTTTAATGCAGTCTTTTATATTTCGATAGCAGATTTTTTTTAATCAATAGTCTGTATGTATGACAGCGCAGGAATGAAAAAGAATATTAATTAGTTTGAGATTGCGAAGGAAAACAGTGGTATTAACACAATCCAATCAAAATGTTCAAAATACTTACGGCTTCAATAAGAATTCGTTAGTGATTCATTAATTTATTCCTTTTCAAGTTAACTTTTGTAGGTAACTAGAAATTTAATGGACTTTTATTAATTAATACGACCTTCCGAACTTATTTGAGACGCATTTATGTACTAAGAGAAGTTTTGTTAATTACATTTAAAAATTGAGTCATAATAACCTCAGATTATGGATGCTACGAGTTAATACAAAATAAACACCTTATTACAAGCATGGGCGTACCCGGCTTCTGGCCTGGGGGGGGGGGGGGGTCAAGTCAGATGCTAGATTCGGTAATCTTCGTCCGCCATCGTCGCGCGCGGTTTTTTGGCAATTGCATCGTGCATTTTGCCAGTGTCTACTGCGCGGTTTATTTAAAAGTTAGAGCATAAGGCCCCGTCTACACTTTGATTAGTAATTAGGCGAGTTCATACATGTTCTGTGAGATTTCCAGGGGGGGCAGCTATTATATTGTTTTAAACCTTTGTGATTTTCCCACATATTTATAACGTTAATGGGACTTTAACACGATAAAATCATTGTTAATTTACCTCGACGTTTCGGCAGGGGTCACGAGAGGACTCGTTGTCTCGTGAACACGGCCGTTGAAACATGGCCGAAACGTTAAAATCCCGTCAACGTATTCGTCATTAATTATAGAGTGAATGAGTGTATGAGTTTGAATGTGCGCGTATGTATAAGTATGTAACATCTTTACGTAGGTATTAGTCACGTTACTCCCATATCGCTCTACTAAAAGATGGCCCCATCTTCTCAAGTTACTAATGGTTGTGTAGATAAGCCAATTAACCTATGTATTTCTGAATACTAGCCAGAAACTAATCTAAATACCCACACCGACACAGTTACCAATACAACATACGTAAACACGTACGAGTGTGATCGATAAATTGTTTACAGATGTTTGCGTTCAGGTTCTGAATAAACTGAAACGCGAGATACTCTAAGTTCCGAAGGTTAGTTTAGCAGTGAATACCGTGTGGCGAGCGCCATAGTTTGTCCATTGTTATTGAATATTGCTTACATACTGACATCCGATTTAATGTACCGCTACCCTGAACTATTCGGAAATGTGGGAACTAGAGCACGAATCAAAATACGATTTGAAATAATACATCTACACTAATATAATCTACACTAACATAATAAAGAGAAAAACTTTGTTTGTTTGTTTTTTTGTTAGTTTGTTTGTATGTAGGGGGTAATCTCTGGAACTACTGAACCGATTTCAAAAATTCTTTCACAGATGGAAAGCTACACTATTCCTGACGGACATAGGCTACTAATTTTACGTGAACGAAGTCGCGCGCGTCCGCTAGTATTATATAAGCCTACATTATTTTTTACCGTGTTTTTCCACGTGTTTGCCGTTATTTAATGGATTTCGACTAGTTTATACTCAGAGAATGATAAATTAGGGCGGGTAAGCTATCGTATTAATTAATGATGATACCAAATTAAAATCTATTGTCAAGAAGACATTAATTTCTCTGGCGTATTATAAAATCAATGACCATTGACCATACATAGGACAGGGATGTTTGGCTTTGATCTCGACCTGCATTGGCAACCCTGGCTCAAAATATCGTACACCTATTGAGTTAAATATTTACAATGTAAAAATAACATTGTAATTTAGATTTATTTATAAAATTACTCCTCTTTGAGTTTCTTGTCGTTATCGTTTCATCAAAAGTTTTTTTTCGAACCGGTGGTAAATTTTATGACATTCATCACTGCTTCCTGTAAGCCTAATCTGAATAAAGATTATTGATTTTGACTTTGAATTTAAAAATCCAAACATCACTGTCTAAAATAACTTCCACCTTCATTTCAGTAGCTAACCATACACAACCGTTTCGTAGCACGTATCGCATCACTAAGCTCGATACTGGTGTCCAAATAAAGGTATTTGCCCAAGGGGCCGTATCCAGACTGCCCGATTGCGTCCAATCGTCACGTGAGCACCGTGATTGAAGTGGACGAATGCCTTTACGCTTTGAGTTTTTATTAGCAATTACGACGGCCTAATCTGAAGACTTTTTGGACATCTGCAGCCCAGCAAAAACGAAAGAGACGCGCAATGAATGTTCTTTATTGATTTGGTAAAACAGCAACAGCCGACCATTAAAGAGGAAACTAAGATAAAATGTCTATGCCCTAAAGGGATAGATATATCAACTTTATAGTGCATACTATAATGCCTCCCTTTCCAAAAATGACACTTTCACGCAGTTCCGTCTTAATGGTGACTTTATTTGTCTTCCATAGTACTAACACTAGCTAATTTAATTAATAGATTCAGGCGTTACTTTGCGGAGGTCCATATCAACAAAGTGGAACAAATTACCTTGCTACTCCGCGAAACCAGTGCCGGGCTCGTGCAAAATAGCTGCGTCTGTGCGACACATATATGTTCATGCGTATATGTGCGTCGATCGTGTAGTTTTAGTGTTTAGTGGTGGTGGTGTGTAGTTGAGTCTGTGTGATATATGTTGTTTCGTGTGGAAGCGGAGGAGTGTGGGTTTTTGCATGAACATATATGTGTCGCACAGACGCAGCTATTTTGCACGAGCCCGGCACTGGTTTCGCGGAGTAGCAAGGTAATTTGTTCCAGTTTCTAGCTAATATAAGCAGAACACTATAAGTTCCGAGTTTCATATGATAAGTGCTACTCCACCCTTTGTCCCGAGGGGGGGGGGGGGGGGGGTAAAGGCAAGTAATGGGTTAACGACCCTTGTGAAATTGCTGGTTCCTATAGGCTATCAGATGATTCGCGTTTACGCTTTGGTTAAAAAAACTTTTTTTAAATAAAATATGAAGGCAAACAAGCAAGTGGGTCACCTAATGGTAAGTGATCACCACCGCCTATAGACACCTACGACAACAAAGAGAATGCAGATGCGTTGCCAACGCAGAGGGCTAAGATGGAATACCTCTTGTGCCAGTAATTACACCGGCTGTCTTGCTCTCCACGCCGGAACACAACAGTGCAAGCACTGCTGCTTAGCGGCAGGATTAGCTAGCAAGATGGTGGTAGCGATCCGGACGGACCTTGCACAAGGTCCTACCACCCGCATTATTTATAAACTGTATTAAAAGTTCATCAACTAAGAAATACTAACCTCCTTATTACTAAACGTTGCGTAAACCTATGTTAGTTATCATGTGTTATTTATGTGTCATTTTAACGTTAAGGTTCAAATAAAAGGGACAAAACATTTGTTAGCTTAAAAATATTGTTGATTTTTTATGAATACTTAAGGGGGTTTGCCTCTAGGTATCCATCTCGCACGCCTGTCTATATTTTCACGTCTGTTATGGTTTTAATGTTCAACTACTACGGTTGGCAGGTAAGAAAAAGATAACGTACAGTGGCTCTTTTGGCGCTCGTCATTGGCTTCAGTGAACCTTCCACGTGTATATTACTAATTACTTATTACCTCTTTGAGAGATCTTTACTAAGGCGGCTTTTTTTGTTTCAAGGCGTAGCACAGTAGTTATACTTTTTAAGTCCTTATAAATGGGTGCGCCACATAGTGATATAGGCAGTGTCTTGTCACTCTGATTGGTCTGAGTGTCTAAGTATTATTCAATTCATATGAAATGCGCAACAGACGGAACTAAACCGGCAAATAGGTCCAAAAAATCCACTCAAGTAATCTTTTAAAAACAGAGTTGTGTAGATGTCAGTCTATTCACAAAATAACCATTTTTGAACACTTCAACTGCGCAGATATATCTGCGTCGGGCTAAATATACAATAACATTTACCATTAAAACGTACTTACGTTTAAGTAAACTATCACTTTACTTTTGGTTCTGCCTCAAACAAGCAAGCCAGCTATATTCTCAAAAAATAGTTAAAAATCCGCGCGGGAATTTCAAACGGAAATTCAATTAATGTGGATTCTTCGTGGTTGTTAAAAGTAATTAAGTTTCAAACGTAGCTCAAATAAATTCCGCAGTCCATCCTTCGCCGGACCGCACTAATTGTGCACACAGCTGCAATTGCAGAATTTGTCGGATACCGTCAGTCAACATTCATTTAGCCGCGATCGCTTAACAGCCCGCAGTAATCTAAGTAATAGTCTCATAAATTGCTGATCAAACTTGCCTTTGTGGATATAAGGCAATATATTGAACAAAGGGTCATCCTTAACCACGTGATGCTTTAGTCACTTTTAAACCCGCCCTCTCTCTTGACAATACGTGGTGAGGTTTTAGACTAAAACTCTAACCAAAATCGCGTGATTTCTTAATAATTTATCTTATGATTTTTATATACTAATTGCACATTTGAGTCAAAATCATTAAGCAGCGAAACCTTTAGCTTTTTTTTGTGAAAGGAAATTTAGGGCAGCATCTTACGGTCAGTCGTAAGCTGTCCATAGAAGTGAGTAAAATTTGTCAATTTTTTAATGTGGATCGACAAGACAAGTTAGTTTTTTTTGTTTCTATAGATTGAAATTATAAGCGTTACTTTTTGCTAATTAAATAGCTCTGGAACCCTAAAAACCTAACTGTAACCTAGACTAGCGTACCTCTAGGACCACAAGCAATCGTGAGTTGTTTAGGCTTTGAGTCCTTAGTAAATACGTTTGCAGATCAAAACTGTGAGTATGAAGGTATTTATAGAGTTTCAGCACTAAAAATATTGATACTTCGAAGAATCCTGAAATCACAACATGGACACAAATCTAGTTAAAATCTAATACCGTTAGTGAACAGAACAGTACCAAGTATCATGCAAATAATGAACACACACATAACGGGCAGTCCCGAAATTAACAAGCTTTAATCAGGATTCGTTACGAAACACGGAGCTTACGCCTCGGTGACGTTCAGTTTCATTAGCATTGATGCTCGATATTTGTAAGTACCGTAAACTATGACAACTTTACCAGCCGTGTTAACTTTGCCTCCGCTACTCACACAATTTATAATACCTTTCAATCAAAGGTATACGTACTAATAAGAGAATTTTGTAGATGAAATATTAATAAAAATGCTGTCAGTTTTCAGATATGGCAAAGTTGCCTCAGTGTATGCTACGAAGTATATACATGACGCGACATCTTAAAACAACTATAGATCACTAAAACGTGAAATTTATTTGGTTTACGAAGGTTTCACCGCACTAAACCAGTTAGTATTTTTATGTTATTCTTATGAACTTGATTCTCGTATTCAAGCACTATTCTCAAAATATAATTAAATTTACTTGATTAGTAGCAGTAGCGAGGTAACGCGTATCGAGAAGATTCGTGCTAGGTACACAGGTCTGTAATTACCAGCGCAAGCGTCCAATGGTAGAGCGTTATTTTCATGTATAATACACATGTGTGAAATATCATCGGGTCTACTAAGCCTCTTAGCCTTTCAGTGTTGGGTTTTGGAAACAAAATGGTTACTAGAAACACAGGTAAGTACTGGCTGGCTTATGTTTGACCTGGCAACACCATTTTGATCCCTCAAAATAGGAATCGGATGAGAAAATTATGCCGGACGTAACACGGATTTGTGGAAAAGGAAATCAAGGGATATGCTGATGCTTGACTTGTATTGATGTTATCAATGAAAGTGTAGTTTTTTTTTTTCATTGCCGTAGCGTAGTGGAGGCAGAAGGGGCACGCTCTGGTCGGCATATTTAGGGGACGGCAAAAATAGATAATAAATATCTTGTAAATATTTCAACCATTTGATTTTCATACATTTGTCGTACCTACAATTCGAAATAGCAAAACAAGCGAGCGGCAAAATTTATTGCTCGCTTGTATGTTTCCTTACGTGACTGCCTGCTAGCTCTGGTGAATGTTTAAACCTCGACAACGAAATAAATTAACGCAGACGAAGCTGCAAGTAAACTCTACTATGACAATAATCGCATATTGTATGATTCCTTAAGCACCCCTTTTAGTAAGAAGACAAAGCATACTCAAATGTAAACGTACCGCAGCTAGGGTTGCCATATGGAAAAATTAAATGTCCTGATAAAAATCCGGACATCACCCTAAAATCCGGACATTTCTTGTAACAGAGATTTAGCGTAGCTTCAATGACGCCCCGAATCACCTGAGCTGTAATTTATCCTATTTTAAATTGTTTTAAAATAAAAATAATTGTTTTCGTTGATTACTTACTACTTTTATGTATCCTTTCATCCATTAAAACTGTGTAAACTTTGTAACAAATATTTCACATAAACATTTTCTTTTTTTATGAGGTCATTCCTAAAAATCCTGACACTTGCCAAGTCCGGCCGCAATCCTGACAAAAAGTCAAAAATCCGGACATGTCCGGACAAATCCTAACGTATGGCAACCCTAACCGCAGTGTTCTAGCGCCAGTCAAACAACGTCCGAAATTCCCGTTTCAAACTAAGCTGTGCTCTAATGCACAAAATGCGTTGACGTATATGAAGAGTCCCGTTTTACGTTCACCCGCCCTGTGCAATGAACGCAGTCGAGCGCGTGCAACGGAACGTTGTTAAATATCTACCTTCCCAATTTCCATTTTGAGATTGCTATTCTTTTTTTTTTGGATTGACAGGTTCGTGTTTCAATAGTTTGTACGTAATTTTTAATGTTTTAAAACTATTTGGGATATTTGTTTATTCATTAATGGTCGCCTTAATTATGTACATAGAAATCGAGGCCGTTTGCGATACCCTTGTTTCTAAAACCAACGTTTGACGGAATGTATCATGGACCAAATTAATAATATTATTTCTCGAACAACTTATTTTCAGCTGACACTGCACAGTTTTCAGGATACACTATACTGCATAGAGAAGGTTATATTATATTATATTTATGACATTCCTGAAAAGTCATGCTTCAGCAGAGCAGCAAATAAAAAGTTAACAAAAGGAAACTTTCTGGAAGATTGTCGGAAATGTTACCATTGTTCAGTTTGAGACACATATAAGTGACCATAAAAGTGAGAAATGAAAGAAGGTGTAATTTAGTAAAGGAAAGGCATATAACTATGCTCTATGAAGTTGAATTAATATATCTTTAGAGCATAGACAATTTCTCTCAGTTCCATTTTTAATGGTTAGTTACCTAAGTTTGTTGGTGTTTGTACTCCAAGAAACAAACTACGAAGGGCGTCGTTGAAGACTACCTGTAGCTGTTTCTAAGCCTAGGTATTAATCGACTATTGCTAAATGATACACGCGCGGAATATAGATTAACGAAGCATTACCAATTACCATTTAGGTAGGGTTTTCACAAAGCCTCAAACTATAAACATAATTTTGTCAACGCCAAGGACATTGTAAATTCGTTGTTTTAAAGCAAATATTTAGATGCGAATATTATATCTAGAAACTAGATTTTATTCGTTGATTGTCTACTGATTGTACAGTGCACCTAGCCGGAAATTTCTCGATACGTAACTCAGTGCGTCTCACTCTTAGTGGGCTAGTTAGAACAAGATGCCACTGAGTTACGTAGAGAGTTAACGCGTATCTCAATATTCGTGCTAGGTGCAAAGTAACCGGCAGAGTGTATCTGCATTAGGCTACTTAGAAATTTGATAGGATTTAGGCCGTCGCATTGTAGAAATTGTGTTAAAGGACTTTTTAACTGATAAACGAGCGCGCAGAAACGGATTCAGCGGCTTATAATAATCGCTTAGAATCAAAGGCATCAAACACGAAACAAAGTTGAAAGCGTCCAGGTAACATTACGTGCTGGACCAAGCGTTGATAAGACACCGGTACAATGGGCCATAGCAAACAAAAACAACAGCAGCCGGCCTTTGTTCCAAGTGAACAATGAGAAAAGTGAAAAAGCTTGAAATGACAGCTTTGAGGAAGAATCCAACGGACTCGTGTAGAGTAGACAGGTATTGCAACACGCCTGTTATGAAACGAAGAGATTTTACTTACACTGTTATTTTGTTCGAGCTGCACGTTCTATTCGTATCTGTTAATAAATATAAAACTTTTATTCATAAACGCTCAGTAAACCTGCATTACTTAACTCATTTGTCGTGTTCACCTGTCGTTGTGACGTTTGCCTTCAAATGAAAGGGACAAAACATTTGCTACACAGTTATCTATGAGGTATCTCCTCCAGATCTTCCCCAAAACATCAAAAGTACCGAACTTTTATAAACAACAACACATCCCATACATCCCTTTGGTCAACATTGGTGTAATTTGTATGGCGCATCTTTTGTTTACCAAATGTTGATAGTGATGATAGAGGGTAAGCGCATCTGCGAAAATGTGTGTTCTTTAAGCGTGTACCGGCAGGAACACCCTAAAAGTATCATCGTTTCCATGTTTTTTTTTACCAAAAAACTGCCATACAAATTACATCAAAGGTCTGGAGTTTGGAAATGTACCCAAAGATGATTTGAAAAACTACCTGGACTCCAAAGCCAAAAGTCAGATGTGCAAGTTTTACAAAATTTCCTTTTTTAAACATAGGTACTAAAATTTTTATCGTCTCTCCGACCATCTAATCATTAGATTTACTAAAAAATATTAAACATTAACTAAAACATGTATATACAACACATTGAAAAATTCGCTGGGTATGGTAGCGGTAATGTGGCGAAATTGGAAAACGCAAGGCACGGAATGCTGATATTGCAGGTTCAAGTCCTGCCATTACCCTGATTCTTCTTTGTGTTGTCATTACATAGCATTTTAACGTATTTATATTTATGATGCTGACCGTACACTGTTGGCTTTGATACCTAGAGATTACAAACGCGTCTGGACAAATCGGTGAAATTATTATGATCCGTCGTAGTACTCATTGTATGGCGGCGATCCGATTAGTATAACGTGACCATTTATTTATTTTGTCAGAGCGGGACACATCTGCGGAAAGTTAATAATAAAAAAAGTTTTTAGTGTTTTACAAATATTTTATTATAGAAGATGGAATAACACAAAATAATCAACGCTCTAAACACAAAATATTTAAGTTGGCATGACTTACTAACTAAGCCCCCAGTAGTGGCGTGTCAGGCCACGCATTTCGAGTGGAAAAATAATTTTTAAACTATTGTTGGGTCTGCTTGCAAAACCGGGACTATGTTGGCTTCGCTGGGGACACCGGGACAGACTGCCAGAAACCGGGACTGTCCCGCCCAAACCGGGACGTATGGTCACATTAGATTAGTACGACTTTGTTTCGAATTTAATGGAACTGTAAATGGAAAATATTTCCAGGGAACTAGTAAAAATACCTAATACAGTATTAATGACGTCATGATGACTGAAGATTTAAGGAGCCAAGAGATTCCTTTAGCGTTCATTAGTAAATCCGGTAACTATTTTTCTGATTGGTCCTAGCGCAATGTAAACGTATCCGACCATCGTTAAATTGACGGGGCGTATGTATCAATTACCTAAATGGATCTCACGGGCTTTCCGTTCCATCGCCCGGCTCGCGGAGATAACGCGTCACATGGCCAAATGCGTTTTAGAATTGCACCCTAAACTAGTTTAAACCGGTTTAAAATTCCGACGCGCCGAGGGAAATCTAATCTCTTTTTTGCGCTAACTTTTCCTTGAATTTTTTATAAACTTTGGTTGTATTGTTTTTTGTCATTGTTTTTATAGTTATCAACGCAATATTTAAATAAATAAACTTGTTTTGGAATGCGTTAATTTCTATTCAAATGACCTATTTATTGACCTCACTTTGAACTTTCGATCCTTTTTGTAAAGAAACTGAACATATTTCTTAAAGATGGACGGACGGACGGCACCGTAAAGGTTACTTTTTCACCACTTTGATATGGAGTCCTAAAATGATAGCGGTAGGTAAGGTACAGTCAACCAATTAAATTCATAGGCGATTGTAAAATGTTGTCGCAATAAGTCATCGCTGGGCTATTAAGACATTTATTGAGAAGTCATTTTAACGTTTAATGTGAAAAGGTTCCATAGTGGCCTATGAATCAAATTGGTTGATTGTATTTTTTTTTTTAAATGAGTAGCACTCGATTTTACTTCGTTAATTCTAATCAATTATCTAAACCACCATAAAACCTTTATCATTTATATTTATCTGCAAAAGAAGACATTAAACATAGTGACTGTGAAAGAAAATTCCACAGTGGCAGACAATACAAATCAGTTGATTTTATTAGTACTTTTGCTTTTTTACAACGAAAACAAACCATGTTTTACAAAACAAAACAACAATCCTGTTTACAACACTACTAATACGCACGTAATCCACGCACTATAGCGTAAACCCGATGTTTAACCTTTTCATGGGGTGCTAAATTGAAGGGAAGCGCACATCAATTACATATGCACACATGCCCAAAGGTCGAAGCACGCAACGCTTGCAACGCTCGAGCCATTCGCTAATTCGAGCAAAACTGGTTTGAGCCAGACATAACTGGTCGAAACTGGTACGGTGCAGTTATTACAGCATCGAACCAATCGGTGTGGCTGCCGGATTTTCGAAGCGTTTTTGCTGGTGTTACGATCGTATGAGAAATTGGATACCAATAGGAATTTTATAGTCATTTGAGATGATTTGCCTGTGTCACCGTTATATAGGAACTTGGTTTATTCTAAGTTAATAGGTAGTCTAGGATAAACTTAAGTTAGTGCACTAACCGCCTTCATAGTAGAAAACACCCTCACTATTGAAATCTAATTTGTTTGGTACCTTTTGTTTTTGTGTGTTATGTAGGGGGTAATCTCTGGAACTACTGAACCGATTTCACAAATTCTTTCACAGATAGAAAGCTACACTATCCCTGACGGACATAGGCTACTAATTTCACGCGAACGAAGTCGCACGCGTCCGCTAGTAACAAATAAACGTTGTATCTATCTATGCAAGGTCGGGTTAGTGGAAAAATATACAACGGACGTTTTTACTATTTCCCCCAACCTGCGTGTTCGTTACCTGAGCACATTACCCGTTTTATTTTTAATTTCAGTAAATCGAGGACAGTTACGTGTCAGGCCTGCTAGTGAATAGTCCGGAAAGCTAGCATTGTTCCGTCGCCCACCGGCGATAATTTTACGTCACGCAATGCGGCCCACAATGAGCCCGTCACACAAAACTGAAAGAAATGCGTCTTTCTATTGTCCGCTGTTATGAAACGTAATAAATTGCACTTACCTTTACAATTTAGAAACCTAGCGCCTTTGTTGGGTCTGTTATTGATAACGTTTGTATCTAGGATTCTGTATCAGGATAGTTGTTATACTTTATAAGAGAAGTTACACTTTCAACTTGATACCGAAAATAGAAACAGCCGCCGTCATTTGTAAACGATGCACATGAGCAAATGGTGATATGTTTGTTTCTCAGCTCTGTCACTGATGGCGACGTTTAGTCAAATCGAGCGATATGCGTCACCGACAGCCGTTTCTGTACTAATCACGACGGAAGGACACCCCACCTAAGGCATGTGGACCGCAGTGTCAAGCAAGGCTTAATGTATGCATACTCTTAGTCCGCTATCTGATCTCAAACCTTTTATCATCTCAGCCACCTCAAAGCGTCTCGCCATAGTTCGCCAACAACTCTTGAATAGAGATCGTCCAACAATGACTCAGATAGCGCTTGCCGCCGAAAAAATACAAAAGCAACCGCAGCCCAATTCACTTGTATTAATCCCGAGGCATCATTGTCTCAAAGATTACGGTCCCCGTAACCAAAGCAGTAAACAAGAGAACTCATCAAAGCCTATGATGTCCCTCCTTTAAATTTGCCACCTTTAGCTTCACAACAAAGGGGGATAAAAATTCTAATCACGGACGACAATGGGCGTAGGTAAACAATCTCTGACCTTTTTGGGGTTTATTTTTAGGTGATGCTGAGTTTTAGGTGTTTGTGGGAATTAGCTGATTGATTTGACTTGCGTAGATTTTGGTGAGATTGAATTTGTGATTTTAACTGTTTTTTTGTGAGGAGTATTGTTTTTGTAAAGACTTTGTGCTAGTGTCCGACCTTCTTTGTTTTGTTTTTAATATTTTTTACATCGTACAGAATTGTTACTTAAAGTATAAAATTGCTATGCCCTAACAGGGTGTCATTTATACAAATTTTGTGAAATGGTGCAATAAAAATACTGAATACTGAAAATTCTTTTACAGCTGAAACTGAATTTTGGTTTCTGTTTCAGTTTTACCCAGAAGCGAAACTTACTTCGAGAGCAATTCTAATGTACAATCGAAGACGCATAAAGTCACCTTTAAAGACGGAACTGCCAGAAAATTACATTTTTCTAAAGGGAGGCATTTAATATACACTGTGAAGTTGATTTATCTAACCCTCTAACAAACAAGTAAGAACGCACAACCTTGTGCACTTGTGTAGGTGCATAGGGAAGCCGACAGTGACACACAATCTTTGCCGCACATCCATTAGGCAAGCATTACGCCGACCGCAGTCAAACGTGGCACGGAAGCTCACAAATCTAGTTTCGATTTCGATCATAGTTCCAGCAAATTTTCTGCCAAAACTGAAACCGAAAGTTCGATCGGACACTACTTTGTCACAATATACATATAAGCAGTAAGACATCTACATACAAACGCTCGAAACCGGCGCACTCACACACGCGCGCTCAACACGGCCGCTAAGTGGTTTTCGCGGTCCCGTCAGTCACGGCTGCCGCTTCGAGACGGGTGGACGTGCTTTGCGTTTAATCATCATTGCGTGCGCCCGAGACATTGCGCGATCTTTTTAAAGATACCACAAAAGCATTGCGTCGCAATATGGCTGCTTAAACTCAACTTCTTCAAACCGGAGCCTTAATTTTTTTCCTTTTTCTTAAAATTTTAAACTTTTTTAATTACCCAATTTTATTTGTAAACTCGTTAAGTCATTTTATTATTTGATCGTTACAGAATTCAAGTGAACGTTGTTATAAATAATAATAATATTACTTATAAATTTTATAGAAAATTAAGAGGACAACCCTAACGCTCCACCGGAGCGTAGGATCAATTTCAACGAATAGGCCCAGTTTCGGTACTGCTGTATTTATATACTGTGACTTTGTGCTGACTTAAACAAACCAGAATAAGTAGCATGTATTGTAATTTATATCTGATGAGAAGAGTCACGATCTTGGATTCAGCATAGATTGTTCCAGCACGTGTTTACTATCAACAAAATGGGATCCACTTTAGAACCGCATCAAATTGGCATAATAAGTAAATAGTTAGAACCTGCTTACGATTTGATTTATAACGTTACTTTGGCATAGTTCCATTGTTGATTGTACAAGATTCAAAAATACGTTATTAAGCTATAAGGATTGGGTTTTGAAAAGATGCCACGTATTTTATTTGAGAATCAAACATCACAAATTACATATTTTGCTAATAAGCAAATTTATTATTTCAAGAAACTTTACACATATGCATTTTAGATTTACGATATGTCAAGAAGTCTTTAAAAAGTCGTCAAATACAATATTTATGCAATGAAAAAAAAAACAGTACTGAAAGCAACAAATCAAAGTGATTTAAGTCTTACGGTTAAAAGTGAGTATTTGCAGGTGAAATTTATTTTTTGGAGTAAACTTTTTTTAAATAACTCTCGGAAAAAAATATATAACATCAAAAGTACTTCCAAAAACTGAGTCACGCAAAATGAAAATTAATGCAAAATAATTAACATTTAACATTTCTCTTAAAACGATACTTATTAACATCATAATAATATTAATTTATATACATATATACAAAACTCTTTAAAATATATCCCTAATATATCATATAATATTATTTTAGAATTCGTAATTCATAAAGATTATTTACAAGTTATTTTAAGTGTAACACTTCAATTAAAGTATAAAGTACAATAATAAATTTCATAGCATCACAGTGAATTCTTTTTTAATAAAAATTAAATGCCGTACAAAGTCGTTATAACTAATTATTATTTTATCAGAGTTTATTTGCTACTTATTTTTATAAGACTTATTCGATATTAGAATTCTCTGACCTGGAGAACCTCTCTGATATTTCAAAATATTTTATATAATTGAATATCCGAACATGAAATTTAATTTTGACAATAACTGTAATTAATTTTCAACTATTTTAACAAACAAACACGTCATTTATTTAACTATCGAAGAAAAACAAAAATAATAAATCATCACGTCAGTAATCATATAATTTTAGGATATCTTATGTATTCATTATTTTGGTTATGATTTATTTTATAATTATTTGCATTTATTGTCCTATGTTCCTTTTGAAAAACCAATGAATTAAACAAACCTTGCTAATTATCTAAGAACTAAAATAAAACAAGTAGATGCTGAAAGTTGTTTGCAAAGAAACTGAGCAGAAAATTCATAGAAATTAAGTTAAGTATTTCAGTTACCTAACATTATTGAGCCAAAAATTTATATTTTATAATTTATTGAAACGTGTAAACTAGGTGCTTTATAATGTATTTTTCAAGTAACCCAAGTGTTAAACTTTACCTTCCAAAATTTATTCCTTCAACTTTTTCATCAAAAGGGCACTTCGTTTAAAAAAATTCGAATAAGTCCAAAATAAAATTCATATACAAATTGTCCTATCGAATTCATATCAAAGGAAACAGGTGACAGTCTTCAAATATAACTTCGATGCAATACTTGCTTAACCTAAAACTTTACTGTCCTAAAATTAATTCAAAAATAGAATAGGCCTGTTTCCCTTAAATAAATTAGAAAAAAACGCTACTTTAAATTCGTGTTTTGTTTCGTTCGAATTTGCCGAGCGTTTTTTGTTCGTCCATAGAGTTAGGTACGAGACAGGCTAGACGCAGCTCTCGCGAGTGTTGGCGAGGAGGGGCGTCCTCGTCGTGACGACTTCTCTTCGCCTTGACAGAGTGCCGCTAGTTACGCTGCGGCGATCGTCTGCTAAAGTCCCGATGCTCTGTGGAAAATATTTCATGTTAGATTTTCTGCATAATTTGTATCTTTCTATATACACAAAACAGGGAAACAGAAAGCCACACGTAAAGTAATTTACAAAATTCCTCTTAAAATGAGTTATAAGCTAAATAATGAGCAGTCTTATCGATTAAGAGCAATCTCTTCAAAACAACCATTAAGCAGTGTAATTAGTTGTAACTACAGAACTTCCTCAGCGCGCATGCGCGTAAAGTGATTTGAATGACAGGTCACCCCAAATGAGCCCACTCTAGTATGAACTTTCTTATTATTTTGAACCTTTATGACACACGCATACAAGCTCTTTTCTCGTCTATATATTCGTATCACTAATATATACATAAAATTATGGCTAACAACATTAATACTGTTGAGTTCGATTTATTTCATAGTAAATAAAATAAACCGAAATACATAGCTGCCTTTAGATATAAATTCAGGTATCACTTAACAGTCCCAAGAAACAATGTAAATCAAAATCGATCTTTGTGTACTGTTCCGTACTTTCACTTAGTTAAGTAAATTTCTTTATTTTCTTTCGCATTATTTAGCACATGCAATTTCATTTCTAAACGTTCTTTCTAAACGTAAACTGGAAGGAGGCATGTCTGTTTTCCGAACGAAGCCATGCCACAGTGCTGCCACCATGCGGCAACTTGGAGAACTTCTTATTCTCAACTTCCATCGGGCGGCACGTACGCTCCCTACGATACTTTCTCGATTTTCAATACTTTCACCTGAAAACCACAGTGCAAGTTCCATTAGCACCGCAGTGTTTAAATCCCTGACCAGTTCAGCCGAAGACCTATGGAAATACAGACGGGGGCCCCCAGGAGACCAGCAGCCACGCTTTTTCGGTAAGTCAGATACTGCTTTCTTCCAGGCCTCTATTCACTACTTTCTTCCCTACATAAGTTTTTGGTCCTTCGAGCCGGATTGGCTCGATATATTGCGTGTGCTAATAATTTCAATTTCATTTCATTATTACGTATAAAGTTAATAATATTTTCTGGAAAGTACCGACGTCCGTACCGTCTTTAAGTGTGTTTTTTCCAACTAAGTTCCGATTTAATTACTGATATTTCACCTAAGACCCTTATAATAAGTGATTAGGTAGTCAGTTAAATCATTATTTCCGAGTTTTACATCGTAAATTCTCAATTTACACTTTTATTTCAATAACCGTGTAGGTAGGTGTAGATCGACCGCGCCTCGCCACGGCGGCGCCTGAGTCTCGCGTATAAGCGCGGCACCCGACTTTACTCATTCATTTCGGTATTCCTGCATTTTCGTGTTAAATACTATTTTATTTCAGTATTATAACAATTACTTGTTCTTTCGAGCATAACGTGTATTTACGCACTCCGTGCTAAATAATTTCGTTGTAATACTAATTTCGTTCAGTTTCCAATTTCAAATTTCTTTCTTTTCATTTAGTGACGCAAATAGTTCGTCGTTAAAATTATTATATCTACGTACTGCGTACTAGTTATAAACAATTACGTTTTAATTCGTAATCGTATTTTCAATAAACATACAGCTTTGTTCACGTTTTATTATTAGATAAAATTCCACAACATGGAAATCGAACAATTGTATTTCGAGCGAGACATTCAATTAAATACTTTACAAAAAATGGCAGATTGTGCCGAATCAGATGAAATGCAGTTCCGCTGTAGAATTAAAGAATTAGGTTCTATTAAAAAGGAGTTCCTTAAGGTACAGGTCAAAATTGAAAAATCTTTAGCTAAAAATAGTATTTTTTCTAAAGACGAACAGCTGGCTTTTCGGAATAAGTTCGATGACTTATACTATCAGGTTCAAGTAGCCGCCGATACCTACAAGTGTCTGCAGCGACGCAGTAGTCAAACCGGCAACAACAACGACAGCGCGCCCGCGGCGCAGTGCCACCGCGGCCCGCATTTGCCTCCGCTACCCTTGCCGTCGTTCAGTGGGCAGCCCACCGAGTGGGCCGCGTACTTCGAGTTGTTCACATCACTTGTGCACGATAATGTCGACCTTGGGGACGTACAGAAGTTTCGTTATTTGTTGTTAACGCTAAAGGGCGAACCCTACAACTTGATAAAATCACTTCCTATTACAGACGCGAATTATAACCACGCTGTAACGATTTTGAGCAATAGGTATGAAAATAAGCGTATTATTGCCACTAAGCATTTAGACAACATTTTTGACCTGGAACCTCTTACAGATAAAAATACCCATATTGGTTTACGGAACCTTTTGAATGTTTTTCAAGAAAACTTAACGGCCCTCCAGGCCTTAAGTCTGCCTGTCTCGGATTGGAGTTTTATACTTCTGAACATTTTATTACGTAAAATGTCGGCTAACATTCGTCGACGTTTTGAACTTTCCTTGTCGTCTCCTTCGACCATACCCAACTACCGGGAGCTAATCGAGTTTCTCAAACGCGAGTTGGCCGCTTCTGAGGTGATGTTGGGTACGGCCGGCGGCGCCCGCGTCGAGGCGGCGCGGCCGCCCGCCGGAGCGCGCGCGGCCGCCGCCGCCTCGCCAGCGCCGGCGCGCCGCGACCCGCCGCGTCATCCATTCTTGCGTGCGCAGTCGGATAATCAAAGCGCGTTCACACGCACTCGCACGTTTTCTAATGTTTCTACGAAACAAAACGCACCACGGTCAGTGCAATTCAATGTCGAATCTCCGACTACGGATCCGACTAAGTCGAATAAAATATGCATTTTTTGCAAATCGGTTTCACACTTATTAAATAAATGTGAAGTTTTTCTTAAACAAACAATACTTGATCGTAAGCGTTTTATCAGCGAACACAATGTTTGTATCAACTGTCTTCATGTCGGGCACGACTTTAAAAACTGCTTTTCAAGATTTTCTTGTAAAACGTGTTCCAAACGTCACCACTCTTCGTTACACGAAGCTGAATCAAGCGAGCCGAGCCCCTCGCCTTCACGCCCCGCATCCGCCGCTGCGCCTTCTGCGTCGTCCGCCCCCGCAGCGCCGAGCATGACGCACTGCGGCACGCGCGCGCACACGCCATGCAACGTGCTACTTACCACGGCTGTGGTAGACGTCCGTTCCGCGGCACCTGCGCCAGCGCCGCGTACTGCTAACGCCATACGTGTTCTGGTGGACCAGGGATCTCAGGCTACTCTTATCGCCGAGTCTTGTGTTCAGCGCCTAAATTTACGTCGTTTTCATGCTGCATCTGATTTAACAGTGACAGGAATAGGTGACAAGGACGAAAAATCTCGTGGCTACGTTTTGGTCGAGGTGACGCCTCACGGTAAACCAGACCCTAAATTATTAATTGAAGCGCATATCTTGCCTAAAATTACCAGCTACGTTCCGAACGTCAACTTTTCTATTGAAAAACTTCCGCATTTACAAAGTCTCACTCTCGCAGACCCCGAGCTTGGCTCGTTGCGTCCTGTAGAACTTTTATTGGGATCCGATTACACGGGTAGTGTGTTACTGCATGACAATGTAGTCGGACCTCCTGGAACGCCAGTCGCTATGAATAGCATTTTCGGATATTTATTAAATGGTAGACTTCCAGCTAGCGACATCAAATTTCAACTTCATGCCAATATCAATTTATGTCAAAATGACATTGATCTTCAAAAATTCTGGGAATCGAAACCGATGACCCCAGATGAGGCTTTGTGCGAGTCAATCTTCGTGCAAACTCATTCAAGAGATGCTAACGGTAAATACGTCGTTGCACTTCCTTTCAAGCCCGACGCCCCTCCCCTGGGCGAGTCGCGCGACATTGCCCTTTCGCGTTTAATCAAGCTCGAACAAAGGCTTGAACGCAATCCTGACTTGAAGTCAGAGTATGTTAAATGTCTCCAAGAGTATATTGACCTTGGTCACATGGAGCTCGTAGATGAGTCTTCGTCGACCGCGACGAAGCCTTATTATATTCCTCACCACTGCGTGGTAAAGTCTTCGAGTACCACAACGAAGGTCCGTGTGGTCTTTGATGCCTCGTGCAAAACCACAAGCGGCCGTTCCTTGAATGAAAACCTTCTCATTGGACCAAAATTGCACCAAGACATAGTGCAGGTTCTTCTTAAATTTCGTCTGCATGAAGTAGTATTTACTGCGGACATTAAAATGATGTACCGTTTCATTTCTCTTCGACCAGAAGACCGCGATAACCAGCGTATACTCTGGCGCACTAGTTCTGATGTACCGGTTCAGGAATTTCGTTTATGTACAGTGACTTTCGGTGTGGCATCTTCGCCTTTCCTTGCCTTACGAACCCTTCGTCAACTTGCTCTTGACGAAAGTGCTTCGTTTCCAAGGGCTTCTAAGATTTTACTTAATGACGTTTTCGTCGATGACGTTATTTCAGGCACGAGTTCTCTCGATGAAGCTCTGCTTCTTCAACAAGAGCTTATTTCCTTGTGTAAGACAGGATCGTTTGACCTCAGGAAATGGACAAGCAACCGTCCAGAGTTGATGTCTTCAGTGTCTAGTGACACAGACTCTAACGAAGCACTGGCGATATCCAATCTGGATGGTGACACTTCGGTCAAAGTGTTAGGTCTTAAGTGGTTTCCAAAATCAGATACCTTCAGTTATGAGGTAAAACCGAGTCCTTCGACTTGTACAAAAAGAATTATATTGGCGGAAATTTCTAAAATTTTTGACCCACTTGGTTTTCTTTCTCCAATAACGCTATTCGCAAAACACTTAATTCAAATGCTTTGGATCTCGGGCGTATCATGGGACGAGATTCCACCAAAATCAATTTCCGATGCGTGGTTTAATTTTATTTCAGAATTGCCTTTGCTCGAAGCCATTTCTATTCCACGTCACGCGTTTCCTGAAAGCAAATGTATCCAGGTCCATGGCTTTTCAGATGCCTCTGAAAAGGGATTTTCAGGAGCAGTGTACGTACGTGTCACGGACACTCACGACAACATTCACGTTCATCTCGTTTTAGGGAAGACCAAGGTTGCGCCCTTAAAACGAATTTCATTGCCTCGCCTAGAGCTCTGTGGGGCTGTTCTTCTTTCAAAACTCATTGAGAAGGTGCTCAGTACCTTTTCGGATCAGATTTCGATCAACGATGTCTATGCATGGAGTGATTCTTCGATCATCTTAGCTTGGATACGATCTTCGTCTCACCAATGGCGTACATTTGTGTCGAATCGTATCACGGAAGTAACAAGTCGCGTTCCTGCTTCCCGGTGGCGCCATGTGCGCTCAGCGGATAATCCTGCGGACCCAGCATCACGTGGTGTCCTGCCGTCTGAGCTGGACCATGCGCTGTGGTTCCACGGTCCCTCTTGGCTTGCACGTCCTGAGTCCGAGTGGCCAATTTCTAACGTAGACTTTATTACTGACGAAGAAAAACGTAACAACGTTTTAATGTCTACAATGGACATAACGGACAAGACTGACACGGAATTTATTTCCAGATTTTCGTCACTTTCCAGGCTTTTACGTGTGGTTTCCTACGCTTTCCGTTTCATTAGTAAATGTCGCAAAATTAAAACTTTTCCCAAATACATTACAGTCCACGAAACTAAACACGCACTTTCGCGTCTAATCTTACTTGTTCAAAGGGAACAATTTTCAGATGACCTTTCGAAAATAAAATGTAATAAAAATTGCTCAGACCGACTGCAAAAACTCAAACCTTTCGTCGACAGTTCCGGGCTTCTTAGGGTCGGCGGTAGAATTGAGCGAGCACATACGTCGTATGACGCTAAACATCAAATTTTACTTCCGAAAGGACATCATTTCACAAGTTTAATAATAGATCACTATCATAGGGTCAATTTACACGTAGGACCGCAAGCATTACAATTCATTCTTTCCCATGTGTATTGGATACTGTCCGCACGCGATGCGGTGCGCATGCGCACCCGCCGCTGCATAAAATGTTTTCGAGCTAGACCTCGAGCTGCTCCGCAACCGCAGATGGCAGCGCTGCCCGCAGCACGTGTTAGATCTTTACGTCCCTTCTTACACGTAGGGGTTGATTTCGCAGGTTTTTTCCAATTAAAGTCGAGTCATTTTCGGAACTCGAAAACTTTTAAGGCTTACGTGTCGGTTATGGTTTGCATGTCGACAAAGGCTTGCCACCTAGAACTAGTTCCAGATTTGTCCACCGAATCTTTTCTTAACGCACTAAGACGTTTCGTGTCCCGACGGGGACTTTGTTCGGACATATACTCAGACTGCGGACGTAACTTTATAGGATGTGACCGATACCTTAAAGAACTTTATGACTTCCTTAAGACAGACTCAACACAGCTTGAGCTAAATAAAACCCTGACTGATTCCGGAATAACCTGGCATTTCAATCCTCCTTACGCGAGCCACTTTGGAGGGATCTGGGAGGCTTGCGTAAGGAGCTTTAAGGCCCATCTTTATCGTGTGATTGGATCACAAATTCTTACATATGATGAGTTCAACACCATCTTATGTCAGATTGAGTCGGTACTTAACTCCCGACCTCTCTGCGTTTTAAGCAACGATCCTAGTGATCCGTTGCCCCTCACTCCCGCGCATTTCCTCGTCGGGGGACCTTTGACTGCGCTGCCCGAGTATGACTTCAGCGACGAGCGACCCAGCCGTCTTCAACGCTGGCAGATCATACAGCAAGCTGTCCGCCATTTCTGGAAGCGGTGGAGTTCCGAGTATTTATCTCAGTTACAGCAGCGTGGTCGATGGTTCCGCGATGAAGGCGCGTCCCCGGTGACGGAGGGCTCTGTGGTGGTGGTGCGCGACGACTGGTTGCCGCCCCTGCAGTGGCGCCTCGCGCGAGTACACGAGTTACACCCGGGGGTCGACGGCGTTACCCGCGTAGTTACGCTGCGTATGGGTAACTTTTATACGAAACGACCTATTGTAAAGGTCTGCCCTTTACCTATAGAATAAACTCGTTAATATCGACTATAGTTAGGTTGCTTAGGATGTTCTTAGGTGTAATATTAATTAAAATAATTAGCTTATTTTAAGGCCGGCGGCATGTTCCGTACTTTCACTTAGTTAAGTAAATTTCTTTATTTTCTTTCGCATTATTTAGCACATGCAATTTCATTTCTAAACGTTCTTTCTAAACGTAAACTGGAAGGAGGCATGTCTGTTTTCCGAACGAAGCCATGCCACAGTGCTGCCACCATGCGGCAACTTGGAGAACTTCTTATTCTCAACTTCCATCGGGCGGCACGTACGCTCCCTACGATACTTTCTCGATTTTCAATACTTTCACCTGAAAACCACAGTGCAAGTTCCATTAGCACCGCAGTGTTTAAATCCCTGACCAGTTCAGCCGAAGACCTATGGAAATACAGACGGGGGCCCCCAGGAGACCAGCAGCCACGCTTTTTCGGTAAGTCAGATACTGCTTTCTTCCAGGCCTCTATTCACTACTTTCTTCCCTACATGTACTAATGCTAAACTTTAAGTAAGTATTCTAACTATACTGCGGACCACAAGGATTAGCCTTCCGCCGTGATTTGTGTAGCCGATGCATATGAGCAAATACTCATAAGTTTGTATGGTCCCATTGTCATTCACAGCAGCTTTTAATGCGGCAGCGATATGCTTAGGCGACAGCGATTTTGATACAAATCACGTTCGAAAGCTATTCGATGTGCACTGTGGTCATAAGGTTTTAAAAAGACTCAAGAAAGTCTTTTTGCTTTATTTTTGCCTCACTTAAGTACATTATCTTCTTGAACCAATTACATAAGTAAAGCCTTGATCTAGTTAACTGCTGACGTAGTCTTCAGCATAAACCTATGGAAGTCTCTTTGACACGCTATAGTGGCTGAAAGAGGCTGCCATAATGATTTACGCTGACGCCATCTTCAACGTTAAACCAGAGGCCATATCCGACAACATATCTGTAATATTCAGACACTACCAATATAGCACGTCAATCCAGATCAATCGATCGGTAATGACGTGTTCAACACGGGCGCCAGATCATTCTATTAATAACATTTCCCTAATACCTACCCAATAATTGACCTACCAGTAGATCGTCTTGCGGATCTGATTAATCCCGTACTGATATTGATGTATCTATACTTTGATCTTATTAAGGGCTTAGTGAATTATAAAGTGGGATTTTCAATTAAAACAATTATAGACTGAATTGAACATTGATTGTTTAAAACTCTCGCAATTCTCAGACATGGCGCTATTTTAATACTCGAACGGAACATTTGGAGGGTTACGTATCTCGAATAGGAACGAGCGCTCTTATAGTCTTATGATTAGAACATAAATCCAGTAAAACGCAAAGAAAATAATATCACAATGGCGAAGCCGCGAAAGTAATGATGTTTGTATATTTTAGATGTTTGTTCCTCAATCACGGATTAACAGCTAAATAGATTTAAATAAAATTTGGCAGATAGACAGACTACATCCTGAATTAAAACAAAGCAAACTTTTTATCCCGTAAACCGCATAAAAATAAGGTCGCATTGATAAAAACTCGTACACAAAAATGTGTGTGAAAATCGTGAAGGTTTTTAATAACGCACGTTACAACAGTTCCAAAAGGTTACCTGAACATCAGAAGCTGGTGTGTTTGGCGTATGCGGCGTGTTGGACCGCAAGTCTTGGTGCAGGCTGTGGGCGCTGCGCGAGGACCCCACCGGCGGAGATACAACCGCGCCGTAGGGCGGCGGCTCCGGCGGTCGCTCCACGTCACGCGTGCAGTTAAAATCTGTCAGAATACTACAGTTAAGAGTGTGAACCCAGCTGCAAAAAGCGCTTCCCATACAAACAGCGATAACGTTTTCCACCCTCTGAACCTTAAACTATGGCAATGATTTTTTGGTATGCTGTCATTATACCTTAGGTAATATTTGCATTTTAAGAGTTTCATAAAAAACAATAATGCGTGAATATTTTTGAAACTATTAACAATATTTAAAAATTCAAAACAAACCTAGTTCTAGGGTATAATGACAACATTCAAAACAATCATGACTATAGGTTAAGGTTTAGAGGGTGGAAACGTTATTGCTGTTTGTACGGAGATCGCTGGGTACACAATAGTCTTAATAAACCTTGGAGAAAGCCATTACACTGCGCTCTTTATTGAATGAGCAGCAGGTAGTAAATTTTCTAACATCTTCTTTCATTCTTCTTTGCTTCTTGCCTAATCTGAAGAAAAATGTATTGACTTTGACTTTGTCAACTGTACCAACACTGTAGCCAATTGTATTTACGGTGTCTTCTCACGTATTCATAAAGCGTTAATGATGGAAGAATACCCCTTAGAGCGTTATGAGCTATGACTTGTTTTTACCAAACGACTGGCCATTTAAAAGGTTGGGAATGGATCAGCAATTCTCATGGGGTAGCTGATTCCCATTGGCAGCGTTAAACACTTCCTATCAAGTCATCCGCTAGTTTACGATTTGCACTTTTTACAACAGACACTCCCGGTCACTAACTTAGCAGCTTCCTTAAGGGCCATTTACACGGCGCGAGTTCATTGCACGGCTCGACGGATAGATCGATCGCATCATACCTCAGCAGGCCGCAGTATCATGCAACTCGCATGCGAGAACTCGTACCGTGTAAATTGCCCTTTATTCTTTAAAGTTTATAGGAGAGCTCGCCGATGAGGCATCGCTTTATCGCACTCACTCGTGCTAACGCGCTAGAGCAAGACAGGGCACTGCCCCAGTGTCGAGTTCGTCGCTGTTGCCCCAAAAGAATCACTCTTCTGCTCGGCTGGTGCAAAAGGTTGTACTTGCTTTTTTCCCCACGTGCGTCTTTTTCTAACTAGTTCAGTAAAAAAGGGATGCACTGAGCGTCAACAAAAAAATTATGTTATGCTAGCAGGTCAGGTTTGATCAAATTTCTTTCATTCATTCTCACTATACTCATCAATACACCTTCGGATAGTGAATATTTCCTACTATTACAAACAATCAACTCACTTCCACGAAAAAGCTAAACATTTTAGGTTAGTGTATTTTTTATTGCATATGTTAGTTTTTAAAACCTATTGACGAAACTGAGTTTTAGTTTGTAAACGTTTGATTTATTTGTGTGTGTGTGTGTGTTATTGAATAAACAATTTTTAATTTGTAAGTTGTTGTTTTGTAAGTGATGTTAATTAAAAGTACTTTAATGTCCACTTAGTGATTGGAATGACATATTGACTGTCGAATCGTAGGTATTAGCTATGGGACCATGACAAAATCAAAAGAATTAAAACAATTTGTGTTGAACACAGAATCTGTGTAGGAGGGTATTGGTGTTTAATTTCGAACCTTTCAAACTTTTATACGTATTTTAAACTTATAAAGTATCTCACTTAAAAGATTTTCCTCAAAAATCAAGTTCCTAATATTAGTGAGGAAATTTAATACGATTTTATGTTACTAAAGCCTACGAGGGAGGCGGCTGTTTATTAAATTTATGTCTCCGTTTCGCAGTAAATGTAATTATGGTTTAGATCATGATATTAAATCAGTTTTGAGGTTTATTAAATAATATATTTTGTTAGTCAAATTTAGTGTATCTATTGTCACTACGTGGTTGTTAAATTGAGCAGTGTTAAAAATGAATAAATGAGTTTGTGTATAAGCACCTTTTTCAGATATTTGCGTAGGTAATCTAAGAAAATGTCAATTGCGATCTTTAGTACGCTGCTGTACTTGATAAAGGTTTATAACTACGGGCCTAAGTATATTATAAGAGTGTTTGACTTTACATGGTTTTTGCTAAGTACTTAATAAGATAATTTGTGCTAGTTATAATTCTAATGATAATATTATTGCTGCCATAAATAGTAACATCATTATTGTTGTATTCATTTCATGGTAAAAAAGATTAAGTATGTTCTTCACCGCTTTATAGGTACTTTGAATTTTCATGACTATGATGGGTGAAAACGGCCGATCTTTACCCACCGCTTTTATATTACGTGATAATACTTTGTATGTTTTGTGACACCTTTTTAAAACACATACCTTTGCCGAGAGGCACGACGTCAGGGTTTTTGTCGTCCGGCTGAATAGGCGAGTGGTTTGTGCTCTGAATTGATCCTATGTACGCCTTCACCGTTTGAATCGGAGCTGAAAAAAAGAGCAATGTAAGATCACCTGGTAAAAGATACATCCGAAAACAATTTTACTTCTAAAAGCCGACTCAGCCGTCACATAAAATTCGCTGTCTGTTAAATAAAAGCTTATTTGGAGAATGATAAATTGGCCTTAAGTTTTATAACGTGTCGCAATGGCTTAGGATATCATTTATTTATCATGTTACCTAATGGTCAGTTTCAACACTCTAACGGTTTCTTTTAGCAACTAGCAGTTCAATTTAGACTTTAAATATAAATAAAATCTAATTGCGACATGAATGACGGAGCATTATTTGAGAACAGTTCGTTCGTACGACTTGGCTGTTTTCTTTGTTGTTAGTAAATTTCAGGCCAAGGTTTGTATGAATTTTTTTTTTGAAAATCTATAGGAAAAGTCGGAAGTAGCATCCAAGCGAATTTGGTGCGGGTCACTAGTATTTATTAATTATCTTTGACAATTTAGAATAATTGAGCCAAAGTATAAGAAAAGACTGTTTTATTACTATGGGTACTGACGAATATAACGAACTACGAATAACGAACACGATAACGAATGTACATTTTTGTAATCGAAATTTACTTTCGATTTTTTTTAAACACTCAAATAAATTTAAATAATAATGACAACACAAAGAAAAATTAGGGTAATGGCAGGACTCGAACCTGCAACATCAGCATTCCGTGCCTTGCGTTTGCCAGTTTCGCCACATTACCAACTAAACTAATTAGTTTATTTGGACGAATGTACATACTGTGCGTTCAGGTATATATAATATCTCCAATTTACTACCATACCAAAACACCGTGGATGATCAAAATGAGTATACATATCAACGGACGGGCTAAACGTCGCTATTTCATTATTCAAGGTCAAAGGTAAAGTAGATAATAACACTAATTAAAATACTACATCATTTTGAAGCATAAGATTGCTACACAAATTACTATCATTACCTTTATAATAGATAGTATCAACCCATGTCCTCCCCCCTCGTTTCATGAATCCTTAATGATATCTTAGCCTTGGATCATTCATAGGTTTTTTTCTGTAAATCTTAAAATAACTTACTGTACGTTAACTAGTAAAATAAATGTTACAGTAATTAATAAGAATAACTTTACTATACGATAGCAGTACCTTGCTCTGCACATTTGGTAACGTAAGAGTTAATACTTTTGGTGTAACAAAAGTCTATAGGTCTCCTATTTATTTATTTGACCTCCTGTTTATTTTAATCTTATTTAGAAAGAAAGAAAATATTTATTCAGCATACAGAAAAAAATAAAGATAGAAAAATTACACAATTGATAGGTACTAAAATTTAAATCAAATTGATTTTAATTTCAAATTAATTTAAATTCATTTTTAAAATAAGTTGTTATGGGCACTTACTAAGATAGTTGTAAGTCTTATTGTAGCATTATAGATTGTAAATCTAAAATAAAATGTTATTATTGATTGATTGATTGATCGATAGGCTGCAGTAATTGTTTACAGTCAGGCGAGTCACATGCTTGCTTTCTGTCAACGTTGTATAAAACCCTCATATTTATAAATGTATAGTCGACCAAGTAATTGCTTGACCACTTTTGAACCTTATCCCTTTGTAATACGGTCGAAAAGTGGTCAAGCAATTTCTTAGTCGACTATACTTTATTGTTTTACATTACGCATAATTAAAATAATATTATGTGTAGCGTGTTATTGTAATATACTGACTATAGCGATTCCTATTTTGCTTAAAAGTGGACTGGTAGAGAACGCCATAACGTACCAAGTCCACTTTACCCAACTGCGGCAAAGCCAAAAGCAATGGTTATGAATTTAGCTGTCTATTATGTATTTTCATTAGAATGTATTTTTCGTCAACATCATCATCATCTCAGCCACAAGAAATCCACTGTTAAACATAAGCTTCCTACATGTATTTCCAAAGTGACCGGTTGGAAGCGGCATGCAACCCGCGCCCTCCTGCCACCTGTATGAGGTCATCGGACCATCTTGTGGCTGGTCGTCTTACGCTGTGCTTGCCAATACGCGGCCGGCATTCGCCAACTTTTCGACCCTATCGGCCATCAGTTCTCCATGCTATGTGCCCTGCCCACTGCCACTTCAACTTGCTAATCGGCTGGGCTACGTCGGTTACTTTCGTTTATCTGCGGATTTCCTCATTTCTGATTCGATCACGCAGAGAAACTCCGAGCATAGCCCTCTCCATAGTTCGTTGCGTGACGTTTAAGCGGCCACGTTTCAGTGCCATAAGTCATCACTGGTAACACACATCGATTTCATACACTGAGGTATATTGGACGAGAAAACATTTCGCAGTATTTTTCGTACAAAAAGTAAATAAAAAATCCTTAAAATTTCGCAAGATTCTAGATAGCGTTTTCTCTTCGTACTAAAAAAGCATTTCAGTTTGCTTTCACCACGCCACTGCCTGGCACTAGGCTGGTACTAAATTCATTCAATAATATGATTGATTCATGCCATCTTCATGTTCTAAGAAATATTGCCTTAGACAATTTGCAATGAAATATACTTATAATTGTCTTCATAAAGTTTTCGATGGTCAATGGGCAATTTGAGATGCATTGGTACAGTCAAATTTTTAAAAGAATTTACTTCAGGTCAAGGTATAAGTGTTTTAGTGTTTAGTGGTGGTGGTTTATAGTCAAGTCTGTGTGATATTATGTTGTTTTGTGTGTAAGCAGAGGTGTGGGTTTTTGCATGGAAAACATATATCGCACAGACGCAGCTGTCTTGCACGTGCATGGCACTGGTTTGGCGGAATAGCAAAGTAATTTGTTGCAATTTGTTTTTTATTCATCAAATCTGTTATTTTGATGTTATATTTTTTGTTAGCTTAGCGATCGTAGCCTTCTTGAGGACTACTGTACAATTAGCAAAAAGCTACAATACTTAAATAAGTCTTCACAAGTCTTATAATTTACTAAAGACAACATTTCTAAAAGCTTTCCTAAAACGGCAAAATACACTTAAATACTTTTTCTGGTAAAATATATTCATTTTCCGTTTGTTAGTTTTTGTAGCACTAAGTACAAGAAGACATTTATCTCAGTCGGCCTCTAATGTGTTCTTTCTAGGTTTCGGCCCATTATCTTACAGCGAATAAACAATAAATAGTAGGTAGGCTGTGGCTTAGTGATTTGTGATTTTCTTGTTAATTACCTTCCTGACTACCGTGAAACTAAAAGAGGAATCCATTCAGTAGATTGTTGTTTAGGATCTATGACTGAATATTAATGTTTGAATTTGAGTAAAAGACACCTGACGGTAGCTGTAAAGGTACCCAGTTGAAAATGATAACTTGTTAAAACGTTTCATTTAGATGACACCGAGGGTAGTTGTACCCTTAAAATCAATAATTTAATCACCGTAAAAACGAAGTACATTGAAAAATTTGCAGGGTATGGTAGCGGTAATGTGGCGAAACTGGAAAACGGATGGCACGGAATGCTGATATTGCAGGTTCGAGTCCTGTCATTACCCTAATTTTTCTTTGTGTTAATAGTGTATGATCGGCCGCCTTCTCCTTTTAAACCACGCAACGGATTTGGATGCGGTTTTACTGTCACTTAGAGAGAGAATAAAATTATCATGAAAAAGTAACGAGGCATGAATGTACGAGTATATTATATCATATTTTTTATAGTCATTTTAATGCTTACTCTATTTCTTAAACTTTTTTTTGCGGTGCTGGTATTATATACATCTTATTTGAAAACATCTCTTCAAAATCACCTACTGATATAGAGACTTGATAAATGGTTATATAAACCAATGACATAAATACAAAGCACAAATTCAGAAATTCACAAAAACGCCTTTGAAAATTATAAAGTATTTGAACGTCTAAATCACTGTTAGTCGATACCGATATTCGTTCAGTATTTTCGATGACAAATCTGCACACAGCGTTATTTATGGCTCGGATGATAAAATCTGCTAATGAATATGCAAATGTTGCTTCAGACTGATGAGAATCCAAAACGGGCCAGAAGGGTCTTCAGAACTAACCTACTAAGAGAATTGTAAATCATTTAGGCCCCCTGAACTACTAATTGACAGCTGTATAGGCGGCTTACGCAACGCTATAGAAGCATAACCCATATAATCTTTTTTTTATGAAATAGGAAGGCAAACAAGCAAGTGGGTCACCTAATGGTAAGTGATCACCACCGCCTATAGACACTCGCAAAACCAAAGAGGTTGCAGATGCGATGCCAACCCAGAGGGCTAAGATGGAATACCTCTTGTGCCAGTAATTGCACCGGCTCTCTTGCTCTCCACGCCGGAACACAACAGTGCAAGCACTGCTGCTTTGCGGCAGGATTAATGAGCAAGATGGTGGTAGCAATCCGGACGGACCTTGCACAAGGTCCTACCACCCGCAAAAATCTATCTTTCTTTTCTTTACACAGTATAAAAGAAAGTCGGTATCTCTTTCTGCCTATCTTCATAATTTCGGCCACTTACTCTTTCTAAACTGATATTTAACGATTTTTTTTTAAGGAAGGAGAGGTCAGATGTTGGAAAGTGATTCCCACCGCCCGTAGGAACCAGTGATATCAAGAGAATCGCTCATACGTTACCCGTCTTGAACGATAGGTAGCAAACAAAATGCTAGTCTCATATCAATTATGGTGGCATGGGACAGAAACATCAGAAGCTATTGGAGGACACAAAATTTGTGATTATGTAAAATTCAAGGATTTGAGCTCTTGGTCAGGTTAACTAAATCGCACAAGCAAATTGCAAACCGTAGGCTACAATATATTTAAATCCAGTTACAAAACACCAACACGTAATCCACGTCAAATTAAAGTTACAGGATTATAAAAGTTTGTCAACCGAGTCGACCATAAAGTTTCTCTAACACTTAACTTTCCTTGTACCGAACACTTGGAAATGAAGACGTACTTCCTCCGCTTGAACGTCTCATACGTTCCATTACAACGGGCAGCTGGAAACTAAATAAAATCGTCGTAAGCAAGTGACGAAACATCTGCAATTTCAGTGGGAATGCTGTGGGACATAAATCAAATTTCAAATGCAGTGAACGTGGAACGAGGGCGTTCAAAAATGCTGGGCACGCGACGGAATCCTCCGCTCCCGCTCAAGTTCCCTAGCGAAGCAATTCCGACTTATTTGTGGTCTGACAGATCATACATTCGGTTAGATCTGCCATGCAAATCTAACATGATGATTGTTTGCGTAGTTTTTGAAACGGAAGAGTATTGTGAGACGTAACATTTATTTAATACTGTCTGTCTGTACCTATGACTCTACGTTCACCAGTTTTATCGATATTACACAGAAATATTCCGTATTCAAGGAGTGAAGTAAATTGTTTTTTCGTGATTTCGATCCAAACATCGAGGTAAACAAGGTAGAAGCGCCTAGTACGTAAAATTCGGGACATTCTTTTTAAATTGAAAACAAATTGACAAAATATATATGTCTCTTTTACTCGTACCGTAAGTGGTATCGGAAGAGTAGTCAAAGTTGTGCATCTCACACAACTTGAGTTCACATGTATTTCAGCGCGCCTACAATACACGACGGGCACATCTATAGTGCTTAATATTGCACTCAAACATCCAAGTATTTAAAAATACTTCAAGCAAGCAACTAATTTTGAGTGCCATGCAAGTAGTAAAATTAATATTTATAAAATAATTTCTTATCTCTTCACGACTTGTAGGCGTCAAAATAAAATAAATTAACTAAAATAATAAACTTATTTGTCTTTGAGACTCCAAAGTAGCATACAAGCACTATTAAAGCTGTATGGTAGCTCTACAGAGGCAGTCGCCTCGCTTTTATAGTGCTTAGTTGTATTTATTTGGGACTAAATAGTAAAAATATGTTTATAATAATTAGATGTGTTCTAATGTTTAAATTTAAGATACCAAAAACCAAAGAGGAGACTTATAAACATTAAAGAACTTCGCTTTATGCATAGCTGTAGCGACCTATTATCTTAAAATATCAGTCATAAAAACTTTTCACAATTTTATTCACCTTAAAGCGTTTAACACATGACTGAATTATGTTATCCTAGCATATAAGTTGATAAAAAAACCTCATAAAAATAAATACAGTTTTCGACAATTTTTATTATGTCCAAATGACTAGAGGCACACATACCACACATACCACTAACCAACACCACTAACGAGATTTGTGTTTGCGACAGTACAACAAAACGTTAGAAAAGTACAGGCGGTCGTTCAAGTTAAATAAAAAACACCACGCGAAATTCTAGTGAAAAATGCAACTTTAACTTTTTCATAAAACAAATGAGAGCAAACGTTGAAATTTTTCGTTTGAACGTTTCGTTAAGGTGACAATTTTGCAGTCACGGTCTATTACGCGAAGTCCATTATTTTTGTGACTAAAAATGGCTCTGTAAATTCTAGTTTCATCCTTTTTCTTCTCCGTATAGGTGCTCCACACGCGATATTGCAGCGGTGCAGTGTTGCCAAACGTTTTCAGTAAAAGAATAAATAAAAGCATTGGACCTGATTTTTCAAAATCTTGTTGCAAAAGCTGGAATAGAGCTAATATTTGGACTGCAATTTTATTCAGCCATCGACGAGCCAATGACATTTTTTGGCAGTTATTGTTAAAGTTCTGTCGAATAACTAGAAAGGCATTGGCTTTATTTTATTACGCGGGTATTTGTTAAAAAAACCGGTAGAGTTCAATTCGTGGACGTTGCTTTTTTCAACGCTGATTTCATTGGTTTTGGAGGCCTATGGTCTCTATATAATTATTGTTTTTGGTCTGTGTGTATTTCTTATTTATGTATCTGTTAAAATAAAACCACTTTAGAACATACTTGAAAGATCTAGAAATAATTTGGTAAACAAAAAGTGCCTTTGCATTGTGGCCGGTTTGGGATTTGAACCCGCGTTCGCTGCGTCGCAGCAGCCACCGCGATCCCCTTAGCCATTTTGGACCCATCAAAGCGTGTGACTATTTGTGCCATACATATATGGTTTATGGTTATTTATGATAATTTTTGGCACGTTTCTTGAGCGTATCGGTCACCATAGAAAGTGATCACCGGCGCCCATAGGAATCAATGATCTCAATAGAAAAGCTGATCCGTTGCCAGACTTTATTGTTGTATAAATTATATAATTAGTGTCTAATATTAATCTTAATAGACATGTGTTTTTTTAAGTTTTTTATACCGTATGGATTTACTTAATTCAAAGTTTAAATTCAAAAGCTAGCTAGTTACTAGCTGCTTTGCTAGTTGTTATGTAATAATAATAAATAACAATAAAGCATAAAGATGCCATACATAGACTGATAATTTTATAATTATTACAAACTCACGCCTATTTTCCTTTGGGGTAGGCAGAGAACAGAAATTCCAATTTAACCGATCCGGGCATTCCTCCCTCGCATCCTTCACAATAATAACCCTTTAGCGGTGAGATGTGCTTAACATAACACATTTTTAATCGACTTTTTTACATGATATTACATTGTTTTTTGTCTAACTCATGACGCCATCTTGTCACTATCCAATAAAGCGTTAAAAAAATCCATAGATAACAAAATAACAAACATTTCCACACATCCATTACAGAGAGTACTTACCTTCGAACTACATACATAGCTATAGAGATACACAACTTACCTTCATATTGCATGGGTCGATGATGCCGCCTCCTCGCCAAAAGGGCAATGATGGTCACCACAATCAGCGTGCCCAACGTCCCTGCGACGATCCCCAAAGCCCAGCCCGCCTCCACGCCGTGGCTGTTTGTGGTTTTCGCTTCTGTGTCAGACAAACGCGCTATCATAAATGTAAAGTTCATATAATTGGGATGTTGACAAAAAAATAATAATTAGTCCATCTTTTAGAACGCCAGAAAATAGTAGATACGTATTTTTTCTTTTGCTTCTAAAACTTAAAATAACAAAGTTACAGAGCGGCGAAAGTTCGCGCTACGTCATTATATCGTAAAATTTTTACGAATCGAGTGACGTCACGAGCCCCTACTCCTGAATTTGAATGTGCTGTATCTTTGTCAATATTATTCGTATGGACAAATAAAAAAATACGTATCGAGTATTTTTCTATAATTTAACTGACGGACTAATTAGAATCTTGTTGTTTTAACCCAGGAGACATCCCTATTGCGTACACGGAAATTCAAGTCAGCCTTAAGGCTTTGCACGCCCCGACATTGCACGGGTATAATCGGAATATAATGTAGGTATATTAAAACCTTCCGTAAAAGATCTCGAAATGACAACTGTAAACCGTATCAAAATCCGTTGCATGGTTTAGAAGGAGAAGGTGGTTGAGCATACAGTATAACGATTTAGGACAGACAAGAACGGATAGTTACTCTACTTCATACTATGTAAAGATAAAGATAAACAAAGATAAATATGTCCCGTGTGTACAGTCAAAGAAATGCAATCACATACCAACGTAGGATCCTGTCGCAATGAGGAGACGTCTTAAACGCCACACTTTATCATACAAATGTCACGCGGATATCTCTTTTCCAGGGTTCTACGGTGGTACAGGGATGCATTTCCTGGACATGTGAAGATTTTTTCGGTAGTAGCGCAATAAGACAGACTCATAACATTACTAGTAACTACCAGCTGCTACTACTGACCAGTATGCAAGGCTAGTCTGGAGAGCGTGAACACCCTCAGCGTTGCGATCTCCGAGCGCCCCCGAGCGTTGCTGGCGTAGAATATCAGCTTCACGGTCTTCCCGGAGCCGAGACCTCGCAACTTCCATGTAGGAGCGATGGATGAAACGTTGGCTATGAGCAAGCCCTGCTCCCACGCCTCCACGAAGTAGATTGTGTGGAGGCCGCCATCGTAACCTAGTTAACAATAATAATAAGCCACTTGTTAAAGAATCAAAACCTGTTCGGCAAGGTAATCCAAGACTCTTCGACATGTTTTTCTGGTATCATGCTTCCGATCTTATTTATTTTATTCAGAAAAGTTAACTTTTTGTCTATAGCTAAAATATGTTTGTTAGTTGGGATGAATATCGCCACTAATTTCACATAAAGCTTGAATGCTATTTAAAAATTTATCAATCCTTTATTTTACTTTCAACCATAGCTAACATTGGATCCAATGGAGTTCTAGCCCGGTGAACTTTACTGTAGTTGGCAGCCCGCAAGCGTCAGAGCGATGCGGTGCTTTGTAAGCCAGCTTTTATCTAGTTTGCCCTAACTAACACATTCCAGTATTAATTGAATTGATCGATTTGCTTTCAATATTGACCATTGGTTCTATTTTCCAATTTAGTCTAACGTCTGGCGTGACCCGACTTCTGTGTTTCAAAATTCGTTTAATTACATGTTTTCGTGTTTTACAGGAATCTGTTCTAATTTGGTTTTTTACTGTGACAGTAAAGGTTTTTTTTATTTTTCAAATTTCACTTTTGTGATAAGTTCATTTATAGATTGTACTTTATCATCCAGTATTTCTACACATGCCAAATTGCATGCCAGTAAGGAAGAAGTAAGAAATGAATCCAAATTGACTTCATACATTTTTTTTACATAGTTAAATTAGAAGTGAAGCTAAATAAATGCTTATTAAAATGAAAGTTAGTAAAGGTAAATTTATTTCATGTAAGTTACTTTCGTGGAAAGATGGATCAAACTTACCTGCCGTACATCGCAGCTCCACCGAATCATCGGTGAGATTCAAGGAAGAACAATTGAAAGGTGGGTCTGGCCGAACCGCCGGCAACAAGGTATAGCGGCAAGGTTCTATCTGCTGCCCAGCCAAGTTCGTTGCTCTGCACGACAGAGACCCGTAGTCCCCTTCCAAAGTAGGGGTGTACGTGAGAATGGACTGGCCGTTGTTTATCGTGAATTTCGCCTGAACACAAGATAAGTGTCTATGTATTTGCAAGATTAAAATAATTTATGCGGAGAATGCAAAATGTGGTGTGCTCGGTGACCATAATCCTGTCTTATCTACGTTGTACAGATATCTTGGATTGTATTTAGCACGAATGCATGGTTAAATTTATAACGATAATCAGCTTTTACCGTACCACGATATATTGTTAAGTAATTTGCATTAAGACTGTACGAACTTTTCATGCATGCAATATTTAAAAGTAAATATAAGTAATGTGTCATTACCAATAAAACCATGTATATTCGATTTAATTACAACTTTATAACACATAAGTATCACTAATTTTTAATAAATCAAACGTAATTGTAAAAATCCATCAAAAACATTCGCTGTACCGCCTGTTTAATTTTTAGGGTAAGCCAAGTCCAATGTTGCCAGATACATCATAATTAAATTACGGTAGATTAAAAGCATTCCCATTTTGGTAATGCTTTCAGTGAATTTCGATGCGAACACGATAATTTTGGTATCAGGACATTCATCGATAATTTTGTATGGGGAGGTGGTAATTTTGAGGTTAAATAAGCTTTGTTTTGCGTTTTTCCACATTCATTCCTCATACCTCATGTGGTATCGTTCAACATAGCAAACCTACCGCTTCCAATTCCACAGTCCCCATGGAGTTGTTTAGGGTCCATTGGAAGTTCTTCGGTGGTGGGAATGCGTCCACTTCGCACGTCACCCGCGCGGCTTCGTTTAATGCCGCGCCGACGATCGCTGGCGCTCTGTTCTTACATACTGGTTTATCTGCGAAACAATGGAGAATGTTAAAATCCCAGATGATATAATTATCAAAACCCCGTCTTGACTGGTTTTTACAGGAACCTAAGCTGGCAAAAATGGCGCGATGCAAAGGGACTCTTGTCACTTGTGATCGTGCGATCGCAGCTGTTATTGGTGCGATGGTCTATGGTCGTATATGACGCGAAATTTCTACTTAAGAGGAGTGTGAACCCAGCGCTCTCCATACAAACGGCGATAACGTTTTCCTCCCTCTAAACCTTGACTTACAGCCATAATTTTTATGTATATTGTCAGTATGCCCAGGAACTAGATTTGTATGTTTTGATTTTTTTAATATTCTTAATAGTTAAAAAAATATTGACGCTTTTTTGTTTTTTATGAAACTCGTATAATGCAAATATTGTCAAATCTATGACGAATATTAAAAAAATCAAAACATACAAACCTAGTTCTAAGGCATAATGACAGCATATCCAAAAATCATTGCCATAGGTTAAGGTTTAGAGGGTGGAAAACATTATCGCCGTTTGTATGGGGAGCGCTTTTTGGGGCTGGGTTCACACTCCTCTTAAGGTTTGGCACTCGCTAAGACTATGCTGAGTTTAGAGGATATAAGGTACTAGCGTCCCGCTCCTGCTTCGCAATGGTGATATGATGTACATAAAAACCTTCTACAAAAAAAAACTTTAAATGACTGTGACACCCGTATCAAAATTCGTTGCGTGGTTTAAAAGGAGACGGCGGCCGAAGATCTGTATTATCTGTATGACGATTAAGGACAGGCCATAACGGATAGCGAGTTTACTTTATACTATGTAAAGACTAGCGCCCCGCTCTGGCTTCGCCTGGGTACATTTAACATGTAGTGTACATAAAAATCTTTCGTGGAAAATTCGTTGCGTGGTTTAGAAGGAGAAGGCGGCCGAAGGTACACGATAAAGTTTTAGGACAAAAAGGAATAGATAGAGTCTTAATTTTGTACTATCTAAAGATAAACGTTATCTAAAGATTTTGCGGGTGGTAGGGCCTTGTGCACGGTCCGTCCGGATTCCATCATAGCCTTCTGCGTTAGCAACGCATCTGCAATCCTCCTTGGTTTTGCGAGTGTCTATAAGCAGTGGTGATCACTTACCATCAGGTCACCTACTAGCTTGTTTTCCTCCCTATTTTACGTAAGAAAACAACATTTTAACCTAAAATTTACTCTTTGTCACCCATTCGAATCGCGATATTTGGCTATACAGCTTGGTTTTAGTACACATTTGTAGATCGATACAAGACTGCAAGTATTTCTATTAAGTCTTGGCAAAGCTCACTATTAGTTACACCAACTTGTGTGCAACTCAAGCCGGATGGTATTGACAATCAAAGTGTATCTCCGCTGTATTGCTTCCATTTGCAAGTCATGCGCTAGGCTAGGTGCATGTGCATTCAATTTGCTACAGCAATGGCGTGTGAACCCGAGAACGGTATATATGACGTGTCTGGTGTTGTGAGACTTAGTGGCGCGATTGACTTGCAGATTTGTGTTATTAGAATACAAATGTGTACATTTTAAAAGCGATATGACTTCGTGGCTTTTAAACCTCAGTTGTAATATTAAATAAAGGTTGTTTTTGTGAGGTGTCTGGGTTTATTATTGCATTAATTAAGCATAATATAATTTTGATAGCAAGTTGCAAAAACCCAACAGAGATTTAAAAAGAAAATACAGTTTTATTAAAACCTATGTATTTATTGTTTGATGTATTTTGGAATAACTTTGTTTCTTTTTCTAAACAAATGTAAATTGTTGAAACCATTATTTACAGGTCTATATTTTGGAACCCTACTTGACAGGATTTAGACTATAATAACGGCATTAAAAACGAGTACTAAATGTACGTGGCGACAAAACATTTCATTAGTTTTTTTGTTTTACGATTTGATTAAAGTCAAAGTCAAAGTCAAAATATTTTATTCAGATTAGGCTTACAGGTAGCACTTATGAATGTCAAAAAAATTTACCACCGATTCGGAAAAACCTCTGATGAGAAGATACCGGCAAGAAACTCAACGAGGTGTAATTTTTTAAATAAATCAAAATTACAATGTTATTTTACATCTCAAATATTTAAAATTTTTACAATTTAACAATTTAACACAGCAGGTGTACAATCTTTGGAGCCAGGGATCGCCAATACAGATCGGGATCATTTCCAAACATCCTTGTCCAAGATATAGTCATTGATTTTATAATACGCCCGAGAAATTAATGTCTGTCTATGTTTATTGGAATTTTGTTGTAAAATCTTACACAATTTCCCATGAACGACTTATTGGTTTTAGCCAGTCTGTAAGTTGGAACTTTAAGCTTTCCTGTATTTCTAGTAGCCTTTGGCTTATCGACGTTGGTAGGGAAATTGCATTTTTCCTAACGTACATGATTATTTCAAAAATATATAGCGACGGTAGGGTTAAGATGTCTATTTCCTTGAAAAATTCCCTTAATGACTCATTATACTTGCATTGGCTTGAGATATATAAGTATTTTTCGTGTTTTGTAGTAGAAGGTAGAGTTTTTAGGTGTGTTTACTAACTGTGTTTATTAGGTAAGTAAACTTTTCAAAATTAAGTAGATCTATATATTTTTCACTCGGTTTCGATATTGCTCGATTAAACAGATGTGTTGAATCCTTTTACGTAGCTACCTATTTAGTTTCGTCAAGTATATAATCCCTAATTTAAGCGAATATGAAAACCTAAACTTTCACACAGTACTTTCGTTTGTTTATTAATTAATGCCGTGGGTGCTTATTAAATTATTTGGCTGAGCACTCCGAAATTACCTACTGAAGGGATTATAAACGTTGTAGAACAGAGGTGATAAAATATAATTTCCCTTGGGTCGTTAAATACTGTTTCTCGCAGTTTCAGTGGACGCTCGCCTTAAATATTTATCATAATATTTTACTGTGGGGAGCTGCCTTTAATAAATATGGCTTAAAATCTGCGATTTATTCATGGCCGCTGCTATTGATAACGGGAATCGAAAAAGAGTTTTTCACGTGAAATATTGCTTTAAATTTGATTACTCTGGAATGTGGCATAAATTCCCAAAAATCGAACCGCCGAATTTCGGACGACCCCGTTATAAACTTTTTATTGAGACTGAAAATACATTGAAATGAAAATGATTTGTACATAATTCAGGGTAGTTAACTAGGAAGCTACAATAGTCTTTTAGTTTGATACTGTAGGAGTCTATTAAAAGTTTGTAATTAGGTAAGTGGAAAGCAATTCCATTTGATGCTGTTTTTTTTATTAGTAAGCTTATATTCGATGTGGTTATACTTATTAAAAAAAAATCTATTTCATGTTAAGACTTGTAATTATTGTGGCATCTAAATCAATACATCTGATCATACATTTATGGGACTTGGCCGACAAACAAAGAAATTTAAGTATTGTAATTAAGTAATTGAAGGTTGACGAAGGTTGCTTTTTAATCGTGAACTATAAGTCCTGGTATTTGCGAAAAAGAAGAGTGGTTGGAACAACTCTTGAATGAATACAAAAGAATGAAGTGTAAAGTTTCTTTGTTTTAACAAAAAGGTTTAACTCTTTCATGACTTCAGCGCAGATGAATTAAAATAGGGGTATCAACATTTGTCTAGAAATAAATCAAATACAAAGTGAATATTTATTTACCACTAGTTTTGTTTAGGAAAAACGTGTTTTCTTATCCAATAGTTCCTAAAGTCGTTCAGAGACCTAAAGGTCAATGTAAATATATACTTTGACTTGTGAACTATTTCTAGGTAGGTATTCTTCTATACGTATAAAGTTGGCTGAGTGCACACCAACTTAAGGAATCGATCACGCGAGTCCCGCATCTGGAACCCAGAACTCTCAATAGAGCCAAGTTAGTCCGGTTTAGTTTTGCGGCTAACTTCGACGCCAACCCTTTTTAAGGTACCGTTCGGGTTATAAACTGTTTATTTAAAAAGGTTCGTAAACTTTTTTAGTTAAATAAAAAAAATAAAAATTTGATTGCCTCTTCTTTCAAATTTTGAATAAAATTGGTGAGAAAGCAAAGAAAACCAAGTTAGTTCTTTTCATCCGACTGTCAACAGAAGATTATTTTATTTCATTTTCATATTCTTCATATTAAAATAATCAATATTTCTAGGTTTGAATGAGACTGGACTACAACGTCCACCATTTTGAATATTGTTGATACACAATACATTTTCTATGCTATAACTACCATCTTTCTTGCAGTGGAAACTGAATAAACTTTGACGGTAGAATTGTCGAGGATTTCATGGTCCTAATAGAAAGTTGTGGAAATTCAAAAGCGGCAATATCAAAATGAAGCCATCTTCAAATGAGGTTTCCTTTATCATGTTTTATGATCTTTAATAAAATAGATAGGTAATAAATTAATTTAGATCTGGACAACTACGAATGTCTTTTTATGTCTCTATTGGTATAGTAATATAGAAACTGCGTTTGACATATATATTTTGTCATTTTTAATATTTTGCGGCGGATAGAAATTTTATTCAAATTTAATAGCTGCGGAGTTTATTGCCTGGCATATTTATAGTGACAGCAACTAAAAGTTGTTTAAAATGAAATACTAAATAATATATATAATTTCTACAGTATACAGGGTGTAAGGTTATCAGTGGATAATTCGTGACGTGCTGATAGGGGCACTTAGAAAACTCTAGAAAAAGTAAATTAGGTTTAGTCAAAGTGCCCTCGTTTTCGTGATATTTGACCATCTGTTTTTTTTAAATCGACACCCGCACTTAGTTATTTGGTCGTAGTAATTACTCATAAGTAAGTGTTTCTAAATTATTTTATTGCTTCATATTGTTGAATACACGTTTTATCAGATAACTATCACCATTTTTAAGCAATTGCTGTGTATTAATTTAAAAAATCATAAACTTTAATTTAATTTTTTTGACTGCACTTTCAAAGTCAAAATATTTCAAAAACAGTGGCATTTCTACTAAACTTTATTTACCTTTTTGAGACTTTCCTAAGTAAAATTACTTATCATTAAATTATAGGTTCTACTCGTTACCTAATATGTATGTATGTATGTATGTATTTGCTAATAACGTCAGACCTCCGCCGTTGAGTAGGCGTATTGTCCCGTCAATATCATTACGAGATCCAAGTTGAAGCTATATTTATGTCATTCCGAATATTTGTCATATAATTGACGTAGGTAACTATTTCAAAAAAGCAGAACAAATCTCATTTCGTGATTCGGCAAATTAACCAATCAAGTCAATTTATCACATTAGGGGCAAACGAATGATTGAATTCTTCCGTTTTGGTTTAGTTAGTTAACCTGGCGTTGGGCATTAGGATCTTACACAGACTTCGTTTGGTATGGTCGAATTCAATAATAATTATAAACACAACACATTTCCTTTACTAATCAAAATTTTAGAACGCAACTAATGCAACTCGCGCACTTCTTTTTTTATGGAATTTTGTTACAAACAAGCATGTAGAGCAGCTGATGGTAATAAGTAATTTACGCTGCCATAGGAAGCAACAATCAAAACAATCGCTGAGCCGTTGCCCACATTTAGGCCTCTGTCGGCCTCCGGATCATCGACGTACGAAATACAGTAACAAAGTACTACTTCGCGCCGGCATTCTGTGTGTTTCGCTCAAAATTATCAAAAAACCTATAATCGCGTAAACTTTTGTAGAAGTGTAAACTTACATTTGTAATTTTATATATCTAGCTTTCGAAATTGGCAGCCTATAAAGATAACTACGTTGGTGTTTGTTGTTCTTATTGTTAATAATATAGGTACCTGTATACATAGATGTCTCTCTTATACGTATAGGTACTTGCACACAGCGCAGTGATTAAAATGGACCGGAGACGGAAAAACAAAAACTTAACAATATCTAATTTGACCCTGTACACCATAAAGCAAAAAACCTCAAGGAAATCATGTCTTATCCTTCAAAATATCATCGTCATCAACTAGGTCCCTAAAAACCAATTTTCATATCTCTTATAGATTTAGATCCCCTCTCTCCCCACCTATTCGTTTAGATTACTCAGTCTGTATTCTAAAACATGCTCCAGTGCTCAAAGTGTTTGTATTGTTGAGAATCGAATGCAAGCGTATTTCTGTATGCACAAGCATCATGGTACGTTATACTGTACTGGCTACACGGGCGGTTGTCCCGCCACGGTTAACAGACGGGCGAAAATCCACCGTGGCATACACCGTCAAACCGCAGCTGAAAACTGCTCGTCAAACTGCACAGTGGCGATTTCCTGCGATCGCGTCATTCTGCGCGAGAGCTCGTACTAAAGCGGTAGTTCATGTCTAGTGTGATTTTTAACAATTAATAAAAGACAGCGGTAAACCGCAACCCATGTAGTTTGGTGATCTGGTCAGTTTCCTCGATCGGATTCTCACTGGAGAACCGCCCACGTGGTCAGTTGCGAAATGTGAAACGTTTTTCTTAACTGTTTAAGCTGTAGGTACTGATATTGTTTTACTTCTTTTATAAAATAGGGAGGAAAACCCTGATGGGAAGTGATCACTGTCGCCCATGGGAATCAGTAATTTGCAGAAAATTGCTGATCCGTCTCACGCTTCTAGATCCCCCTGTGGATCTCCAGATCCTTCACTAACCGTACGAAACGCAGTAGCAAGCTATTGCTTCAAGCCAGTATTCTGCGAAAGCATGGTACTGGTACTACTTAGGTCAAACCAGCCTACTTGTTCAGCAACCAGCAATTAACAGTTGTGTGTGTGTGTGTGTGTGGCTCTACCACTAAGCTATGATATATACTTACATATGATCTGAAGGTTGACGGGAGCGGATCTCCCGTCGCCCTCCACATTGGATGCGGTGCAAACGTATTTGCCCGCACTCTCTCTGGAGACACGTTGAACGGCTAGATGCGCAGAGTTGGCTATCACGCCAGTGCGTTGATTATGGGTTATTATTTGACCCTAAAAGGAAGAGTTGAAATGTACCTATTGGTCAAAATATACAAATAAAAATGCATACTGACATGTTGTCTGAGTAAATGGAACGTTTTATATTTTATTCAGTATTTATTTTACCGTTTTTTGAGACTAATTTTCTTTTATAATCAGTTTTCATATTTGACTTGTTATCTCCAATCTAGTTGAGATTTAAAATTAAGATGCTCTGGTGAGCATAAATGTAAAAGCTTAGCTCAATAGATCTTTCAAAAATTAGTAAAATGAAGATCTTATTTCATTCGCACTTGACCAGACTTTATAGAAAACCTTAGATCAAACAAAAAGCTTAAACTTTGACTTAAGAATCGGCTCAAGTCCTTTCCGTTTTAAGAAGGACTGCTCCAAAGCCATTAAGTGCTGGATTATGTTGAAATGTTACTTAATACACCTTTACTACTTGAGTATTCATAATGCATACTTAAATGCAACACAAAATTTATAGCTATAAAATTGAACAGGCAGCATAAAACTCTACCATTCGTTAAAATAGAGAGTACCTATATAAATTGCGCCCATATCATATCTCGTATACATCGATAGAGTTCTAAATACGTTTGGCAGTGTTAAACAAAGGTGTTTTAGCATTAATTTTTTCAACCGTTTATTCTTTCGTACGGTATAGTTTGTATATTCCATGAAAAGGCGCCTCATTCTTTTGCGTGCAAGGGAAAAAAAAAAGTGGAGCACACCTTCATGTATTGAACTAAGTACCTTTATACAACGCTCATTGCACATTGTATTATAGACACTATTTTTGGAGATGTCTTGTCTTATATGTTTATAAACCGGTAGATGTTACAATTTTGAATGCTGGTCGAGCAATTCTGAGAGACAAATATGTATACAATACAAGACTCTTAAGTAGCTGAAAATTTATCGTACGGATAGAATTTGAAAACAAAACAGAATGTAGCATCAATTTAGTGGCTTGTTTTCGGAAATTCCAGAATTCCATTTCCATTCATCTCTCAAGAGTGCTCTTCTGTCATTTAAAAAGGGCAAATCCCAAAATTTGTGTCATTGATACATTATGCGGCGTTATAAAAAAGGTTTCTTAAAATATTTTACAATCTATTAAATACTTACATTATGTTCCCACACAACTTTATAAGCCTGTGGATGGGCGCGTACGACGCAGTCAAAGTAAACGTCGTCCCCCTCTTCTATATCATTAGGGTTCAATTTTGAACCTAACTGTAGGACGACTATAGGCATATCTGTTAACCAAACAATACATTTGTTAGATTGCAAAACATCCAATTCACAAAACAAAACCAATATGAAGTCTGTTGAAAATGAATGCTGTGGAAGTGAATCGATGGGCATTTCAGCTTAACAAGTTGGGAAATCCAATTAGAATGGCTTTAAAACTTTGTAGAGTACAAGAAAAGCGCAATATGAAGCAGACAGTGGACTTACAACACAGCAAATTGGGTCTTAACACTTTAAGAGTACAACACCAAGTAGGTATTATCACAACTTAGGAGAAAGCCTCCTTTTGCCACACCTAAGTACCCCTCGAAGCACTAAGTATTAACGCAATTACTCCTGGCAATACACACTTGGGCATATTATGAATTTTTGATCGTTCGTCCAGTACTGCTTTCGTAGTTTTGCAGTCATTTGGACGCACATGTTCGTTTGCAGCATGTGTAAAAGTCTCGAGGCAAAGGGCAAAAGGTTTACATCAATAATTGAATGAATGATGAATCACTTCATTTGATGCCTGAATTTAAAAAAAAATATTGTGGCTAAGTAATAAGATAATTTAACAATCTGATCAGTTTTGTGGCAGTAAAAGAGTGTTTCTTAAGAGATTGTTTTAGGGTTTCGAAAGTTCAAGTTACTAACTTTCAGTAATAATGCACTTTATGTTTCATTCGACTTTCGCGCATTTAATGTGCATTATTTAAAATTACGAGCTTCAACTGACAAAAACAAAACACAGTACTTTAAGAAATGTTGTTTATCTACACATATATCATAAATGCTCTATAATGCGTTCAGAAACCGTAGGCAAAGACCAGCATTATAACAACCAATATTATTATGAGAATTTTTCTAATTTTGTTTCTACATTTGTTCAGATTAATTTTTTATTATTACATTATTTTAATGTGTTCAGTCTATAGATATTTAATAGGTACCTAGCACTAGTAGCTAGTAGCAATGCAAGTCATTACCCTATGGCTTCTGAACCCATCATAGAGTACTTATGATATGGGTGTAGATAAAGTAATGTATGCAACTGTACATAATTAGGTCTTAAAACACTCGTGTGATCCTATTATGAAACTCGCTAACGCTCGTTTCATAAAACCACACTCGTGTTTTAAGACCCTTCATTATGCAACAGTTGCATAATAGTATTTTATGCAACTGCTATATAATGAGAGGCCTTAAAACACGAGTGTGGTTTTATGAAACGAGCGTCAGTGAGTTTCATAATAGGATCACACGAGTGTTTTAAGGCCTAATTATATACAGTTGCATACATTACTTTATCTACACACATATCATAACTGCAAAAAACCGTAACAGCAAAAAATCAACAAACAAGTATGGCAGCAATTCGATCTATCCGTCAAGACGAACGTTTTTTTAATTCATAGACAAACGAATGAAGTCCTTTATTGTCATGTCACTCGAGATCAAATGTCGTGCGTTTAAATTAAAAAATCATACCGAGTTGACGTTTCGTATCGATAACTGTTTTAATATCTGTGGATACTAGAATAGAGACCAACTTGAATTTTGACAGCTGTTCCAAATTTAAATTCATAACGTCACGAGATATCGGTAATGTGATCGCCAATAAACACAGACTATTAAGAGATACTACCCAATACAGAACAGATTTACCTACTACCACAGACAAGAAAATTCTTATAATAACATTGGTTGTAATAATGCTGGTCATTTTCTATGGTTTTTGAACGCGTTATTTAACAATTATGATATGTGTGTAGATAAAATACTATTTACTACTTGAATTGGTAAAACAGTCACACTATTTCACCACAATAATGAAATACCTTCGAAATTTTCCCAATATATCTCATACGGAGCAACCCACTTAAAGGCTGAACCTCTCGGCGCGTATACGTCGCATATGCGATACGGCTCAAACTATCTTCGCAGAGCTGCGTTACCGTTTGTTACGCGCGCTATGCTCACGTAACAAAGCGCCTGCCCCTTACTTAAGTATTATACCGTTTAATGTACTTACAATGCAAACTGAGCAACTTAGTAGTTTCTAACGTGACATGCTCTAATGTGGCGTGAGTCGCTCTGCAGGTCAAGATCCTGCCGTCATGTTCCATGCGAGGCGTCCATCGTAAGAAAGATACCGTCTCGTTGCTATCTTCAGAGTTCTAGAACAAATGGCACATTTTTTACCACATCAGTGAAAAACACGTTAACGATATGAAGGTGACTCATAACACTTAAAACTACAACAGCCACCACACAGATAAAGGACAGACAGCCGATGCAATTACTGGCACAAGAGGTTCCATCTTAGCCTTTTGGGGTGGCAACGCATCTGTAGTCTCCTTGGTATTGTGGGTGTCTATGGGCGGTGGTGATTACTCACTATCAGGTGACCCACATGCTGATTTGCCTTCCTATTTTATGTATAAAAAAAGTGTACATTCATAACATAATTAAAAAACATAAAAGCCTCGCTTTTCACCGGCTTGAGCAGCGAGCGTACCCAGAATACTTGCAGCGTTACCTCGCTGCACGGACAGGCTCAATCTTTGAGCAAAAAAGACCCGGTCCTCGGATTGTCAGAGACTCCGGCCGATTTAAATGACACCTTGCATAAGAACTTTTGGTGCAAAATGTTGTACTAAAAAAACTTTCGTTGTACATACATAGATACATAAAATCACGCCTGTTTCCTGGAGGGGCAGGTAGAGGCATTTGCTACGATTGTTTTAACAAATAATAATTTTCAAAAACAGGAAACAAATAAAAAAATTTAAGGACCGAAGTGTTATTTGTTAATTTAAAAAGTACTTTACTCGTACCGACCTTAAGGGTACTAACGAACTGAGCGGCTGGTGACAATCAAAAATATGTACGACAACACAGTTTTTATACGCACTGTGATCCGGCTGGCAGCTGCATCACCGCTCAGTAGGTTGGCACCCTGATGCAACCAAAATAACATCACACACAAATTATGCTGTGTGTACGCATCAAACGTTCTGAGGTTTGATTCTTATTTTAGTCTTTCAGCCATCGTTGTGTTACAGATAAAAACAGCGTTTACCTTCTGAGGCTCGGCAGCAGCCATTTGCTTCCCATCCAACCACCAGGTGATGATGGCAGGTGGTCTTGCACCAACCGCCCTGCAGGCCAACTCCGCTTCTTGACCCACTGACAGTGGTTGCTCTCTGGCTAAGATTTCTACTAGAAGAGGCCGCACTGTAGGTACAAAATTAGTCGATTTAGTTGGTTTAAATTTGTAGACAATCTTTATGCAAAAGAGTGACATGAATGTCATCTATATTTATATCACCCATGATAAACATTTGATAATATTTTTGGATCAAAAATAAAATTACATTTAACTATAAAAATGTAAATAGGGGTAGGTTAGATTCATATATTTTAGACACAATAAACTCGAATTTTACACTTTTTTTTAAAACTAAGATGGAGATGTTCAGTTAGAAGTCATTTCAGTTACTTCGGGTTTAATAACCCAAATTTGACTTTATTTTTGGTCTAAGGCTTTACTCATTTGTGTCTGTTTTTCGTGCAAAATGTCATCTTGAATTCAAAAAATAAATTCAAAATTCGGATTTATTATAGCTGAAATACACAACTTATTTAAGGTTGTTAAAGTGAGTTATTTTTGCTAGCTAAAGTTTTAAAAACTGTGCTTTTCCAGATTTTTGTACCTATTATAATCATTAACAGGTTATTGGCAAGCATTGAAACAATGCAATTGCAGTTCTATTTTTATAATTCCACACACTGAATAAAGAATAACAAAGCGAATTTCAGTAAAAAATGGCGCCTCTCTAAAGCCATAGAGTAACACAAAGCAACAATGTGAAACTAAAGCCTTTTAATTAAACGGCCAGAGTAAAATCATAACATTTTAGCTTAAAAGCTAACCCTGAGCAGAATGGATGGTGTTATGTATTATAATGGAAAATAATTTCCTATCTGCCAACAGAGGAATGGTGTTACGGAGGACAAAGCGCGCAAATAAAAACTAATGGTTGCTTCGGTCGCGAACCAACTTACCGACACAAAAGATTTTTGTAACCGCCACGAGCCGTCATATCAGAGGTAAGGCCTGCCGCAGACGGGGCCGCATGATCTATGTTAATCGCTCGGTTTTATGTGGACTCAGTTTTGCAATAACACAGAATGAGCGGTTGTCGGCAGGTTAAGCGGGCTTTATGAAACTTTCCCCCATTCCGTGGGAACGTGGAACTGGGTGAAACTATTTTGGGGTACGCGAGATTGTAGAGATTTTAAAGGAAAGATACTGAGTGGCACTAGGCGAAGCTTTTATGCATTTTGTTTTTCATTGTCATGAAATAATATACTGCACACTCAAAATGGTCAAACGAGGGTGAGATTCTCAAACTTTTAAATACAAATATACCTTAATAAGACAATTTTATTATACCCGTTTAATATATCCGAATGCTAAGATTACAAAGCGAGAATTCAGTCAAATTACTATTTATGACTTCTGCTGTATTTGTGACTTTTAGACATGGAAATGCACAAAATAAATGGTGATTAATATAAATTCCGATGTTTCGTCCTTAAAGAGGCAGACTAAAGGCAATGGCCTTGAAATTACCTTACTGTAAATGTAACTATTTTGAAATCTGTCCTTTTTATCGCAGTATTTTTGATATTAGTAACTTGATGACATATTTATAAGGGTCCTCTATCCTCGATATTTGAAAATTAAGACTCTTAAACTAGCTTCTCAATTAAAGCTTGCAAAAGATTTTTTTTCATTTTTTAACAAACGAGGGATAAAATGAAGATTACATAACTACATACTTATTTCGTTTATCGAGACTTAAACGCGATAATATACTGTTTATTTGTTAACCTCGACGTTTCGGCCGCATTGCAGCGGCCGTGGTCATGAACAGACCAAGTCAAGTTTAAAAAGTAAAATTAAAGTTAAGTTATTTATGTATGTGTGAAAATTGCGAAAGTTTAATACAATTGAATACATACTGTTTTTTTTGTTAAACTACTAGTGAAACAAAAGTATTTTTACACATAACCGCGCCCGCGCATCGCGTTGTCATTGTTGCTTTTCTCTGACATCCGCGCAAACCGAAAAAAGGCAAATTGGCTATTTTGAGCATCTTCACTAGAGTATCAAAATCATGAATAGACCCCTTTATCCCTCAAAGTACGTCTTTGTTTATATTATAGTTTTAAAGGCAATAATAACAGCTATTTATTGTTATTTCAGTAACAAACAGTTAAACAATTTATCTTTCAAAATAAATCTTTTCTAGTTATAAACTTTAATAAACAAACTTTAAGAACTGACTAGAGCAGCTTCGTGTTTCTCTCGAAGTTAGTTTATTCTATAAATCAAATTTATCACGATACTTATGACTAAGTTAAAATTAAGTCTGTATGTTTTTTGTTATATTTAGTGTTGTAATACTTCTTAATTTTATATTTTTGTTTAAGTTCCTAAATACAGTAAAAGCAAATAAGCCAAACAAGTCGCTGTATTTCTGTAAGTTTTAAGCCATTTAGAAAAATTCTTTTACACAGTTAGTTGGTGTAAAATTTTTTTTTGCTCGACTTGGCGGGTTCACTGCCGTGTCCCCAGATGTATGTTATATTTTAAAGTAAAGATGGTAAAAAAATTGCGATGGTTTGTAATAGAGTCGTGAAAAGAGTCGTTAGGGCTTTTAATATTAAACGACAGTTTCTAATGAATAAAACTATAAAACTTTTGGACACGGCCGTTTTTGATCCGGACACGCCTTCATACGAAAGTAGTCATCGTCTTTTCAAGTCTTTACTAATAGGTCCAGCAGATTAGCATAATATGCATTATCCGTCAGCCAGTCAGTCACGTATATCTTTTATAGGTAAAACAATATTTATTCTTCGCTAATGACCATACCAAATCCAAAAATCAAGTTAATTATGCCACAGTTGAACTGTAAGTATTATATTATCTCATATCACTAAATCCTAAGCTCCAAAGAAAATAATGATACGGCGTATCAACGCGGGCACCACTGGCAACACCCCATGACAGAATAGCGGTAACTAATAAAAATCATAGCTTCCTCCCCCACTCTATCATATTACAACCGCATCCAGAATCCTCATATCTCATAGCAAGCACGTATTAGATGACGTAGTGCGCCGTCAGGGTTGTCACCGCTTATAATGTCCTGCGCGGTTAGTCAGACAAATGCCCTAATATCACGTGCGTGACACACTGCCGCGTGTTTAGCAAGGCGAGAAACACCTGTGAATATTAAATCGACTTGAGACATTCAAGCGTTTTGTATTGAACTTTTGAAAGGGAACAAGTTTAGGCTAACCGGCTTTAGAAATAAGTACGTGACATTAGAAATAAGTAGCAGTGGGCGACAGAACGGATTGCCGATGGGGCTGAAGAGTTCTAGAGTGGCGATCGCGTACCGGAAGATGCAGCGTGGCCAGACACGTCACAAGATGGACCTTTATAAGTGGGTGATGGTTGCAGGAACCCGCTAGCTACGAGCAGCGTTTCTCCGGACGTTGTGGTGATCTTTTGTGTGAAGCCTATGTCCAGCAGTGGACGTCTTTCGGCTGATATTGATGATGATAATGAATGAAAATAAAATACGGAGACGATTAAAAATAAAGAAATATAAAATAGAGTACGAATATGCGTGAAGTTTGCTCGGATCGATAGTAACTTTGCCGTTTGACTATTGCTAAATCGCTTATTTTTTTGTGTAAATTTTTAAAACGATCGTAGCCGCCCGTACTTTTTTGCCAGTAAAATCTCTAGTAGCTAATGTTAAAAAGTACTTTAAAAAAAGTAGGAGGTACTCATTAATAACTCTTCCATCAGTTTAAATTATAATTTACAAGCTACCCGTTTTATTAGAAGTTAGCTGTTGTAATCAAGGCAGTCAAAGTCTTTGAGATAACTGATTTAACTCGAGCTGTACAAATGTTTGCCGTGAAAATACCAGACGACAAACTGAGCAACAAGGCATTTTACAACAAAACAAATATTAAATTATCCAACTTGTATCACAAACGAGGTCATAGAATAGTTTCGTTCGAGTTGCTTTGGAAAAATATACCTGCGATGGAATTCCCTTGCGTCTGTTCCTGCCTAAAGTAGATAGTTACAACAATATTAACCCAAATAACTATTCTAGTCGAACAAGTTTACAATTACAGCACTTGGGCAGTATTATTAGCAAGTTGGAATATAATTAATGGGCAAGTCATAACTCGGGTGTCTAAATAGGCGAAGGCGAAAGGTCAACACGTATTACTGACCCCTCAAGCGTAGCATTTAACCTCCTTACCCAAGGACTCATTACTATGTCGAGAATATTATTTATTATTACTAGCTTTTACGTGTTCCCGTTACGACGGTTGGCTTTCCGTCTTACGTAGACCAAATTGAAGCCGACGAGTCTTACAATGCTCTACGACTGAGTCTGATACTTTACGACGGTTTTCTCATTGTTTAAGATGAATAAAATGTGATACAATGTCGTAGTTTAAATCGTTTACTTGCGGATAGCTATTCGTTCTGAAAAATAATTAATAGGGTAAGCAAGAGTTGTTAGATTTACTACTATCAGACTTTCATACCTTTACTTTGAATTAAGACTTTAATTAGGTACTTTTCTCTTACGAAAAAAACTAATTTTCCCATTTTAATAATAGGTATCTCAAATAAAGCCAGCTCGACAAATCAGGTCTTCCGTTCCCCGTCTTGTCCCCTTCTCATTTCAAATCACAAACATTACAAGTGCTACTATTCGACATAATTATAAAACTTTTCCTGTGACAAATATACCATAAAACACTTGTAATTTCTCGTACAGACATCACTATGACAACTAAGAGACGCAGTGTATCATGCAAGCAAGGCTCGGCATCTCTATTAGTTAACAGGGAAATTCAGTGCCTTACCTGCAATGCTACCAAGTTTTACATCTACACTACAGATGTTTCATCTCACCAAGTTTGTTTGGTTTTCCCTAAATAACGTCGGCAAACTTGAACTACGTGCATTCAAAGCCAAACAACAGTGTCTTAGAACATCTGTCCGGTCTACGACAGAATTATGTTAACATTTTATAATTTTTAATCCTGTAATCTGTTGTTTTTATGTCTTATGTACAACTAGCTGTTGCCCGCGACTTCGTTCACGTAGATTTTGTTTATCGCTATCCCGCAGCGACTATGCATTTTACTGAATAAAATGTATCCTATGTGTTAATCCAGGAGAAAAGTAATCTCCGATCCAAATTTTCTCTAAAATCGTTTAGCCGTTTTGACGTTAAGAAGTAACAAAAATCTATGTCAAACACATACTTTCAGCTTTATAATAATAGTAGAATAAAGAGTCATATTTACATATTTATTTTGATATTCTTAATTAATGCGATCAACTCTTTTTTTCTGTGAAATTAAGGAAAGTTCAAGACTATTTACTCACAGTAGAGTTGTATCTGCACGTTGACCCTTAGTGGTGGTACCAGTAGAGTGTTATCTGCTGTGCAAGTGTACACTGCTTCCAGATAGTCCCTCGTAAGGCGAGGGATCTTAAGCTCTAATAAACTGAGCCTGGAGCCGTCTTCGATCGGCTCGAGCGTCTGTATTGGCTTGTCGTCTCGCCACCATCTCACACGAGGCATCGGTTTACCTGTGAAAAAAAAACTTTTAGAACAACTATTCAACGAAGTTACGAAGCAATGCTGCCAGCACTGACCACATTCCGCAAAGGCAGTGGCCTGATAGATTAAGAGCAGTGTCAACCCAGCCACAAAAATTGCTCCCCATACAAACGGTGATAACGTTTTCCACCCTCTAAACCTTAACTTATAGTAATGATTTTTTGGTATGTTTTAAAAAAAATGTACCTACTTCGAGTCAACATTTTGTCAGCAAAGGGTACGCTACTATAACAACTTTGTAATATAAGGGTAAAATATATTGACTTGCAGCAGATCGGGTAAGATGGTCCGCATGAAAAATCGGTGTTATTTTTCATAGTGACCCCTTTTGTAACGGAATTCATGATTTTCTCAACTGACCTATTTTGTCGCTGAGGATTGAGAATACTGGATCAATAAACACGAAACAAGGATGACGTAATGCACTGGGTATAATTATTGTTTTGAAAATAGTATGATCATAAATTGGGAGTCAAATCATGCTTTCTTACTCTAACTAACGCATACTCGTATGTCCAACGCCACTTTTTCGTTTCAACGGTGCTTGATTACGCTGTCCTCATAAGGTTCATTATTTCACCGACAAACTATTTGCCGAATGTATCGTTTTGCAGATCATTCGTTTCCCAATAACATTTTTTCTTAATTTTTTTATAAAACTACTAGCCTAACCAAAAGTATACGTTAAGAATCTAACATGCCCCAGAATATTCACGGTTTACCAGAAACCTGCATTGTATCAAACGAAAATTCTGCGAAAAGACAACAATAATGAAATTATTTTCGGGCTCAACATTTTTGCTGGACCTGTTAAACTTTTCTTTTGACGTTTTTATAGATTATTATTATTTACTATCATAATACATAATATGAGATCAGTACCCTTACCATGAGTACAGTACACCTAGCCGTAACCATACTCGCTAGCGACAGCGTAAAACGATTTGTATGGCAAATTGCACAGCGCCTCTAGCGCTCACTTAGATAACTAAAGATCGCTAGTATGAGTCCAACGGTAAATTACCTATCGAAATCTAAACGTCAGTGTCTAACGTTTTGTAGCTGTTGCCGTAGAATATTGGTACCATGAGTCACAAATTTGACACATGTCATCGAAAAATACCGTATCGACTATGGTTAACTCATTCACTGACAAATGGGAGCGTATTTAACCGCTATCGACTGTAGTAACGTAATACGAATTTTCGATAGAAACTCATGGTAAGGGTACAGGTGTGCTTATGTAGTTAGAGTTGTCACATACGAGTAACAATCCTTTAATTCTTCATCAGAAAAAAAAATGCCCAATAAGTCAGTTGCTGGTTGCCGTAAAAACGAACTGCCTCAACCGGAGTAGTACCACATCTTACAGAATACCGGCGTAGAGTAGTAGCTTGCTACTGGTATTTCATATGGTGACAAAAGTGATCAGAGAGATTAGTGGAGGGATTTATAGGCCGGCAAAGGTCAACCCTTGAGGTTATTGGTTCCTATAGGCTGCCCTCCTTAGCGCACTAGATTTTAGACACGAAGCATTTGCCACTAAACTAACTAACTAGGTCACACTCGCTGAAGTAACGTGCTAATTTTATTGTTTTAATGCTTTGTCTTAAGTATGAATATGTAACATGTATGTTAGTCTTTAAGGTATTTTTTCTATGGGTCTATGCAGCCTGAAATAAATGGCTATATTGTATTCGACCCTTTTTAACCCATATGCGTGTGCGAAAGAGACGAATACTTTATTTCTGCGATAAACACTAGTTGCTAACGGCGGCAATCCTTCCCATCTGACCTTTATTTCACATAGGTGACATGTGCCAACGACAATTCTGCATACTACGGCTAACTCAAAGAGTTAGTATTGCTGGGCTTAAATAATGAATACGTAATGTACTCTAAATTGTCGTTGTCACCTGACATATGACAGTTTAGTAAAAAAAAGAAACAAATTCATAAACGCGACATGCGACAGGTGCCAGTGACAATTCGCCATACATTACCGTGTCGACAAACGCTACCTTAATATCATAGTGGGCAATAGGTTCGGTATAGCTTCCGAATTGTCACGGACACCTGTCGCTTGTGGCGTTTATGGAATTGGGCGCAGGTGACCGGATGAAAAATAAAAAGTGAATCTAAACACACTAATAATTAACACAATACCACCAATAATGATGTCTACTAGTTTTACCTCCACTTACAACACAGGTAAGTTTGAGACTGGTATCTTCTATGTATGGACCAGCTACGCCTACTACTTCTTTGTCAAGCTCGTCGAATATTTTCGGTTTCTCTGGTAATTCTGCGAAAAAAAGACATTTCAATGTAACAAAAGTACTGTAGAACAACTTCTCCGAATTTCATTTATCATAATCTTTCCATGGATTTATTTTCTCTTTGACAACCGGATAGCATAGCGATTAGCGATTCCCGGTAAGGACAAATGTTTGTATGTTGAATACGAATGTTTGTACTTTGAGTCTTAGATGTTATATGCCGTTGTTTAGTACCCATAGTACAAGCTTTGCTTAATTTGGGACTATAAGTCAATTGGTTTGAAATTATCCCGATATATTATTTATTTATTTAACAGATGTCGTGCTACATGACAATACCTGTTATTGACATCCTGTTATTGACATATTCTCATTCCTGTTTCTTACGTCGTAAAGGCAACCCCGGAACACAATACCTACTCTTTGGTGTAAGTAGGAAGGAGCTGTTAAAAAAAATGGACAAACTATAGAAGGACAGTAACCCCAGGTCATCCAAGACTTAAAGTCATTATTTGTTCCAACGTTGCAGTCCGTAAAAAAATAGAATGCCACTTTCGTTACAATGTTAAGTCCAAAGCATTAACCACAACGCCACCGCTGTCAGTAACTTAAAAACTTCGATCAACTTAAAAGTTCTAAAGAATAAGGTATAGCTTTTCAAAGTCCAAGGTTTCAAAGGTTGTCAGTATTAAAAGTATCAGGTACTTTTTACTATAACTAAGAATAAATTGGTCCTGCAAACTTTACGTTTTATCGTCTGAGGGGTAAAGTTGGATCTGATTAAAAGTTTGAATAATACGTAATACCATTAGACGGCATGTTTGTTTGATTTTACCTGTAATAATCTTGTTTTAACTTTAAACAAACAGTTATCCGTAGTCACTCGCAATATAATTTTTATTACCTAACGGGTTACTTTTCGTGACTTTATGATAATATGGCTATGATTTGTTTTCCATTTATCCTCTATAACTATGTAATTTTCCAATATGCATTAATTTATTTATTGGCGTTATTTTGGCTACTTGTATGCAATTAGAATCTACTAATCTGAATTTTAAGCAACTTTAGAATCTTTTCATAATAAAGTTTAAGACTTTATATATTAAATGCCATTGCAATACAGTGATTTCTTATTGCGACAACAATCTACAGTACTAGAGTTTAGTTTGGTTGACTAGACGCTTTTAAATAATTTATAGATTCAAGCGTTACTTTGCGGAGGTCCATTTCAACAAACTGGAACAAATTACCTTGCTACTTCACGAAACCAGTGTCGTGCTCGTGCAAGATAGCTGCGTCTGTGCGACATAGACCACCATTAATGGTGGTGGTGTAAAGTTGAGTCTGTGTGATATATGTTGTTTCATGTGGAAGCGGAGGAGGATGGGTTTTGCATTATGATATTTGTCTCACAGACGCAGCTATCTTGCACGAGCACGGCACTGGTTTCGCGGAGTAGCAAGGTAATTTTTTCCAGTTTGTAGATGCTTTTAGCTTCAGACATTTCTACATGTCCGTGTAGATTTTTCCTTTGTCCAAGCTATTAAAACTTACAAAGCGTTTATAAAATCTTTCTTTTGTCAACATTTGAAACCATTTTCCCGAACTAGCCTTGCTCACAGTTAGTGGATCCCAGTGAATTCCCCGTGATGAATGTAGGGCACGCACGCCGCCCCGACCATAATTGAGTTACCCTACATTAAACTTTTTCTGCGGACCGTATATTGGCTAAAATAAAAAGGCTTCTAGCCGTCCCCGACGCAAATTACTTCAGGACAGAATCTTATCATCGTTATTGTGATTTTTGAAATGTTAGTCGCGCAATTTTCTTCATAATTTATTTTTCTTAAACATGGTACAGCAATATATTATAATGACAGACTCTGAACGGCACTAATAACTTTACCTCTCCGAACCCAGTTCTAGCAAATCTTGTATAAAAGCTGTGCTTGAGTTGAATACCTACCTACCTATACGTTAATTCTCCTATCCTCCTTCCACATAATAAAATAAAATAAATGAATAAAAACCCATTTATTGCCACGCATTAAAGGTACACAAAGACAAGTTAATGACACAACACAAACAAACTATAACCACAACCACCACCAAAAATATCACACCACACGAATTTCGCCTCTATACGAGGCATCTTCAGGAGCTGTTGACTTCTCTACGCTCAGTCGACGAATGAGCTCTTTCAGAGCGGTCAGCTCTATTTAAATTTACGACCCATATTAATGCTGCTCCTATAATTATTATGTGGAAAATTCATACTTTAACCCCTTGCTGGTTGCAGTACAAATGGGTCGGTTCGACTTGGTTAGTACAACACTCTCACAGAATACCGGAGTGCAGTAGTAGCTTGGTACGTGTACCTACACGTTTCCAGCACTGGTACCTCAAAATCGAACTTGAAGCATATTTACAATATTTACATTGGGAAAATTAACACTAATACAAAAAAATATATATTTATTTACAGCAAGAACACGTCGTCCAAGTTTGTGCTGCGAGGCATGGACCCCAGAACGCTGGCGCTATTACCCCGCTCTATGGCGAGACTGAGCCTCTGAGCAAAGTAGGCCAGCTCTGAGGTCTCCAGAAGCGTGGACCAGTTTTGTGCCAATGTCTTTGACTAATTTCTTGGCCTCGGAAGCCCACGGTCCAAGGGTCTCTACCGCGAATGGAACGAATATATAACTCGCGGTGAGTGCCGAGTATTTTCGTTGTTTCAGCAATTGGGCTTGCTCGGCAGCTGCACCGGCCCTGGCAGCGGTGCCTTGGACGTGGGAAGACGCTAGGGTGTCCGCGCATGTCGCGTCCCAGACAAGCGTCCGTCCCAAAGACCAAGGCACCAAGGCTCCGTCCGGTCTCTTGCCATCGTCTCTGAGCATACCTACTGGCTCCAAAGTAACTGGAACTGAGCATGTGGCAAGAACTCGGCGGATTATGTCATTTATTGCACCATGGCGGTAGAGACGACCGGCGCTTTTGGCGCAGGAAAAACCATGGCGACCAAACTGGTCCACGCTTCGGCCACAAGGGCAGAGGTGGGGCTCGCATAAACATTTCAATTCAAATTTCAACCAACCAAAGCTCACTAAACCAACGAACGTTTCACGTTCAATTTAGTTTGTTACATAATTAATTTAATTATTCAGGCCATTATTTTAGTTCCCCGATCAATTTCCGGGTAACAGGGAATATAATCGCCTGCAATTTATTTCCATGAGCACAGATCGGACACGGTACAGCCCGCCTCATTAAAATTCTGATAGTCAATCATTCGATGACCTCTAATCTGATTTTGATGGAAGTGTACATTATGCATTGGCAGCTGGATCAGTGACCTAAATTAAATAGATAATTGGATAAGTTAAAGTATGTCAATCGAGACTTTAACGCGATAAAAACATTATTAATTTTCCTCGACGTTTCGCCCATGTTTCAACGGCTGTGGTCACGAGGAGACACTCGCACGTAACGTTATTGCGTTAAAGTCCCGATAGCGTTATAAATATGTGTGAAAATCGCGAAAGTTTAAAACTAAAAGTTAATCGAGTTTCATCTTTACATAATATAAAACAAAGTCACTACCCGACACTGTAACCCTTAGAATTAAAGCGACTCAATTCTGAATATGATATTTCCCAAAATTAAACCCTATGTCTTTTAATTAAGGTAATATTTTGGGACGTGTATTATTCAGAAATAGGTCACTTTAATTCTAAGCGTGCGGTATGTCGTTATATGTTCGGCCGCTGACTCTTTTTAAACCACGGATTAAAAACGGATTTTGATACAGTTTTACTCTCATTTAGAGATCTTACTACTGAAGGTTTTTAAGTATACTATATCCTAATTGTAATAACTTAATTTTTTAACGGCTTAAATAGTCTACAATATCGTATCAGGGTCATGAAGATCAATGAAACTCGGCCATTGAATTGAAGCTTTGAATTGGCTTGTTGACTAATATTTTATGCTATAAAATGTTTGAGTATCCGTTAAAATAGGAAAAACTGTGTTTTTAGTTTTGTCCCACGATAGCTGTCTTGAAAAATTTATGCAACGCAAATCCTGCAAAAATGCTCTATACAAAACGGCTCGACATTATGAACACCGTCTCTGGTATCTTTGCTAATAAAGTACCTATGTAGCAAGAAAAAATCGAATGTTATTATTGCATTTTTAATTCTCTTAACTATATCCAAGTTAAAATTGAGACTTTAAAGTTTTATTTCTTTTGTAACAAAGCATATTTGAGTTTCATTTAAGTAGATGCAATTTATGTACAGTCAAGGAATTACATTTCCAACCCACCTAAGGTTCAATAACACATAGCAAACTGACACCGTAAGAGCTATAGAGCAAGACGTTAGTTTGACATATCGACCTTAATGCATTGCGAATGTCAGACGACATTTCAACGAAATGGGTAGGGAATTAAGTTCCTTGACTGTACATAGGCCTTAATAAAACGATATGTAATAAATACAAGTGCAACCAAAGGATAACAAAGTTTTATAGAGAACATTAAACTCATAAGAGTTATTATGCCAATAAAGTTGAAATTGGCTTGACGCCAAAATGCAGAATGTGGATACTGTCACACGAATAGGCACATATATTTCAGGTCGCGGCCGAGTGGGCACCTTTTTTGCGTGCAAAGTTTCTGCTGACCAAATTAGGGAGCAAGTTAGATCATTCTTGACTTTAATGACTTGTCAGGAGTGAAAAATTACTATTAGATTTTGCAAATGACGTATTAAGTCACAGTTTTCATTATAAGCTATCCTTTTAGTATAATCCTATTACTATGAAAAAATACCACATTTTTTATGAAATTGGAAGGCAAACGGGCAAGTGGGTCACCTGATGGTAAGTGTACACCACCGCCTATTAACACCCACAACATCGAAGAGATTGCAGATGCGTTGCCAACCCAGAGGGCTAAGATGGAATACCTCTTGTGCCAGTAACTACACCGGCTGTCTTGCTGTTCACGCCGGAACCCAACATTGCAAGCACTGCTGCGGCAAGATTAGCGAGCAAGCAAGATGATGGTAGCGACCCGGACGGACCTTGCACAAGGTTCTACCACCCGCAGATATTATTGTACAAGTAACGTACTATCAAGTCGTTGTCATCTTTTATTGCTAATGTTATAAGCTATCCTATTACTAAATTATTAAATTATGCAGAAGTGGCTTTCCTCTTTATCAGAATTTCGTCAAAATATAGAAAAGAATCAACATGATTTTTTACATACAAAAGAGTTTTGATTGACTGACTGAGAACGCACTGCCTACATCGATAACGACGTAAACATGATGTTTAAAGCATCTGTTTCTTGTAAAGTTGCAATAAGGCAGATTTCTCGAAAATTCTACCATCAAGGGGTTTCAATCAGGAGTGGCAGGTAGGTACTATTTATGATCTAAGTTCAAACCTCCTTATTCATAAACGCTTCGTAAACGTTTGCTAGTTAACATGTTTTATGCTTTTATCTGTCATTGTCAGGTTTGCCCTCAAATGAAAGGAACAAGACATTTGTTAGCTTAAAAGGAATTATTAACTTTTTATGAATAAGGGGGCTAATTTATAAAGTCGCGGGTAATAAATTAATAAAAAATTGGCTTAGTCCCAATTTAAGCAACTAGAGCTTTTATAACATCCATGACGCGAGTACAAACATTCATGTTTATCATGTAAATGTTTGTCCCCATCGGGATTCGAATCCAAGACTGATCGCCTCGCAGTCAGAGCCACCAACCACTAAGCTTTCCAGTCGTTAAAAAAAAATGCTAGTTACTTATATTGACATGAGACATTTATCTTTACATAGTATAAAGTAAAATTGCAATTTTTTCCTGTCGGTCCTAAATTCTTATAGTATATGTTCGGCCGCCCTTTCCTTCAAAACCGCGAAATTTAATGCAGTTTTCACTGTCATTCAGAGATTTTTAAAAATAGCCGGGGCGGATTGCAAGTTTAAAATAAAAAGGAGCATTGTATATTTATAACATTAATAGGACTTTAACGCGATAAAATCCCGTTAACGTTATAAATGTGTGAAAATCGCGAAAGTTTAAAACAATTTAAGCAGCATTGTCCACGATCACGTCATCGACCCTAAGCATGGCGTGTTCAGGCGCTGCCAAGATACCTCAGGACCGCCATTTGGCTCAGTTCCGATACAAGCACATAAATAACCCACACAACGCCCGTCCAGGTGACTGTCTCGTGATATACTGGTCTCACTGAATTTGCGAACAAGTTTAGGCTAAAAAACAATTTTGGCACTGAGAAGTTTTTTTTAATAAAATACCTAATTCAAATCGTTTATATCGCATACTAGCGCCCCGCCCAGACTACGCACGCATATAATCAGGATATAAAACAGTTAAAAAAATCTCAAGATTTTAGTAAATACCGCATCTAAATCTGTTGCGTGGTTTAGAAGGAGTAAGTGGTCGAAGATATTACTACAGACATGACCGGATAGAGACTTTGTTATATGTAAAGACAAAGAGAATATTGCAATAGCAACGAATCGAATTCCTGGCCTTTCGAGTCCTTTCCACGACTCTAGTTGACGTGCAGACTAAGATAACAAGAGTTCATGACAAAAAGTAAAAAATAAATCTACCCAATTATTAAAAAAACAACGATTTATAATTTCAAACTAAGCATGCAATCGTTGCAATACATGCAACGAGACTAGGTACTGACTCTTCCAGCGCGTCGGAATAAAGTATCTACCGAGAAAAATGCGTCGCAAAAACTGAACGTCACACCTTTTTTTCATTCAACAATTCCAATAAATTGTCTACAGATCGTGTAAACGTAAGAAATTGAATTACAATACAAACAATAAAAGATAATCGGATATACACACACAGACCAAAAATCAAGTAAATCTTACCAGTAAATGAAATAGCTTTAAAATGGATTTGCAGGATTTGTCTTACAAATGAACAAAGTGAGGTTAAATAAAAAACCTTTAAAAAATAATTAAGGCCCATTCTTTGAGATAAGAGTTGTTACGCAAAACAAAAGATAATCACATATTATGTCATTCCACACTGACTTTATATTGATGGTGATTGAATTGAACATTCAAATAACAACTTTTTTGTTTCAATTACATAAACATATAGGATTTACATACATACATCTTTGACACGTTTGATCAAAATCCATTTCAGTATTTAGATACTAAAACATAATAATTACAGACATTAGAAAAGCTTCAGTGAATTTTGATTAAACATGTCAAGGAACCAGCCTAGACTGGTACAGGTTTCGAAGATGCGTTGAAAGCTAGTCAAAGATCTACGATACCGTGGACTATCTTACACAATTTATAGGCACACAAGCAAACCAAGAACACACCCACACACATAGCAGACAGGTAGCTTCGTACTTCAATACCCAGTTTTGTGTCAAAGGTAAATACACAATGTATTCGCATTGCTTTATCATTCGCAAGAGTGAGTGTTTCATCAACAGTCCCCGCAGCATAGAACTGTTTTCTGATTAATTTTAACTCTCACACAATAATTTCGATACCTAACAAGACTCTGAACGCTTCAATATCCACAAATTGCTGTCTGCATTATTCAAGTGCCGTTCTGAGTGCAATGGAAGTTTGCATTCAGATGCGATTTCGAAATTGTTGCCTATAAATTTTATATGAAACGGGACTTAGACGGCAGGAGCGACAGGGTGGGTGGCTAATAACTCGTCTACATTACAACTATTCCTTTACTGGGGCTAAGCGGAGTTAGGAGTTTAAAATTCGATACACAACTGCAAGTTTGGGAATAACTTCGTCCTATTGATTGTTTGCATTGCTTATATACAGCTTTGTATTTGAATGTGTACATTTATTGCACGTTATGTTTCGAATCGGCAGTGGTTCCGTTAGAAAAAGTAATTAATCTCTTAACTAAAATGACTATGAATCTCGTATCAAAATCTTTGTCATGGTTTAAAAGAAGTAAACGACCGATGATATACTTATAGGAGGAGAGACAGGAACGGATAGCGAATTTGTTTTATACTATGTAATAAAGATAACTATAATAATAAAGACAAAGATTATTTTAAAAAATACAATCCCTACTATCCCTATACATGACCCTTAGCAAATATAATACTTATTTATTACGTCATTGTCAATCGACAGTTTTCACACAGATAACTCTGTGGAAATAGTGACATCAAGAAACTGCATGGAAACGTTTGTCAACGATTAAAACATTCAAATTTAAGAGATTAAATAAAAAAGAACATAAAACGTCTACTGTTTTCTAAGCACTTAGTGACACTAAATTAAAAAGCTCCAAGTAATCTATTAGTACAGGTCGTTGAACAAATTTCTTCCGCAACTATGCTTTAGAGGCCCGGCTAGCTGTACCACAGAATAAATAACGTACAGAAACTTCTCTTTACGACCGCGATTAACCGAATCCCAACTTTATTCACACGCGCAATATGTTTGTATTACTTCAAACACTACGCCACAGTGTAGTCACTACTCCTAGCGACACGCTAGGGATGCGCGGCATTCGTTTTCAATTACACTGACATGACGGGGGCAAGCGAACGAGCGATTAGCCTATGCCATAGGCAAGCCGGTCGAGCGTACCTACAGTGCGGAGTGGAATCCCTTGGCTGTACTACATAACTCACAAGTGCTAGAACGTATTTGTTAATTTTTTGTATAAAAAATCTTTGCAATTTTATCAAATTGTAGTATCATCCACCAATTAATTACTTGACCAGTTTTAAACCTTATACGTTCTCTTTATAATACGGTCGAAAAGTGGTCAAGCAATCTTTTGGTCGACTATACATACAAAATTTTGTAGTATAGGAATGACAACAAACTGGAACAAATTACCTTGCTACTCCGCGAAACCAGTGCCGTGCTCGTGCAAGCTAGCAGCGTCTGTGTGACATATATATGTTCATGCAAAAATGTCACACAGCCGCAGCTAACTTGCACGAGCACGGCACTGGTTTCACGGAGTAGCAGGGTAATTTGTTCCAGTTTGTTAAAATGGACCTCCGCAAAGTAACGCCTGAATCTTGTAATTAGGAATTACAACTTAAAGCGTAAATATCCAAGGCACTCACCAATGACATCTAAAGCGATCTTATGATTTCTAGTGGGTGACACTTTGAAGTCGACCCGACACCTGTAAAGTGCCCGGTCAGTGGCCAGCACTTTGTTCAGACGAAGTGCTGAAGGAGAGCTCGGGATCCAAGCTGCTCGACCACCTAGAGAGTCGTCGGCCCAGTGCGCTGTGGGACCTTTGACTCTCCCATCGAAACTGTAAACAAAAAATCAACATCTAATTACCATACCATAAAAAATGCGTTCCTATTACAAGAAACGCATTAGCACCTATGGCTTGTGGTCATAGATCGTGTTCAAGTATTACCAAGTGATTGCATTTGAAATTATTTTTCATTCACCACCACACACATCACACCACACCCACCCTGAACATAGTCAAATACAGTGGACTAGTCTACTGTTGGAACAATGCCTGAACCTACAGTCGCGTTAGTTATTAATTTTTTTTTTTTACTGACACTAGATCAATTGTTGATTATTGTTTACTTCCAAACTATGACTTATTTTTTTATTTATTTTTATTCCTATAGAAACGAAATGTCAAATACCATCTAGAGGACGCTGTTGTACTTAAAAACTATTAGTATAGTAACTACAATCCCTAGGGCCTCCGCTAAGTCGCGCGGACGCACGGAGCCCCTTAAATATAGAATTAATATAAATAGCACATACAACACAATAATACTTTCATGTCATTCGCATTGCTCCCTCGTTCCAATGTACAGTCAAGGAAATTGAACCACGAACCACCGTAGAACCTAGTCGAATAGACATACTCATGACATTTGTATGACATAGCCTGGCGTTTAACGCGTCGCGTCATTGCGATAGGGTTCTAAGGTGGTACGTGCATATATTTTCCCTACTGTACGGGTCTATCTAATATAGACTAATCAAAGACTTAATAGTATTATTTGCCAGCCATTACCTTCACGGATATCAGTATCAATTACAATTAGTGGTTTGCTCCGGGGATGAAAGAACAGGATAATCTCCGAAGATTAACAAGTTTGAGATTAACTGGTTATTTTGGTTAATAATGTTGAATCTTCCATTTTCCGAAGCGCTAGTCTCAGCCATATAAAAGGGCCTATAATCTCCGGTTTTTTGTAATCGCCTAGTAGTCGCCTAGTCACCTACTTTACATTTAATTTGGAACCTTGTCTATAATTTATTTCATTAGGTACTTAAAATAATGTAAACAAAATAAGTCACGTGACTCGGCAAATCAACCAATCAAATCAAACTTATGGGTCTCAACAGATCCAAAAGATTGACTTGATTGGTTGATTTGCCGAGTCACGTGACTATTTTGTGTATCTTATTTGAAGTACCTAATGAAATAAACTATAGTTTGGCACCTATTCGTAACGCTACTTTACTATAAACTCAAAAATGATCCAACCAAATAACACGTTTCTTGCAGAAACATAGCATTATTGATTCGAAAGCGAATTATTATTTGTAAGGTATACAGGCGCAGTTGCAACAGGTGTAATGCGAAGGGCTTTTGACATGTATAAGTAAAGATCTATATTTATACGAGTATGACATTTTCTGGTGTATTTCCGGAGATTTTTTAAAACCGCATAAATATCTTCGGATACTAAAATCGTCTACTTTGCAAAGGCCTAGTTATAATTACACATTTGAGCATGACTTGGTCTATGGTCATATATGTGAGCTTTTCTGTGTTATGGCACAGATTATAGCTACTATTAGCTACTTGCCCCAGCATTGCACGATTACAATCGGGATGTAATGTAATTCAAAAGGGAACATGTTTTTATAATTCTTGAAACATGTTTTTATAATTCTTATTATTGTTATTATTTATTAATTTAATTATTTAGGTGTGACTGGAGGATTATTTAGGTTTAATTGTTCATTGATAATTGTGTATTATAATGTATTGCATGGATATTCTTTAAAGCAATAAATGAATGAATACTGAATACTGAATACTGAATTAGAAACCTTCCGTGAAAAAATATATTTAAATCACAGTGAAAATCGTTTAAAAATCCGTTGCGTGGTTTAGAACAAGTAAGTGACCGAAGGCACAGTATATAAATACAGCAGTACCGAAACTCTAGGCCTATTTTTTGAGATAGATACCTACGCTCCGGTGAAGCGTTAGGGTTGTCCTCTTATTTTTTGTAAAATTGATAAGTTAAATTATAATTATTTATAACAACGTTCACTTGGGTTCTATATCAATCTAATAATGAAATGAATTAACGAGTTTACAAATAAAGTTGGGTACTTAATTTAAAAAAGTTTAACATTTTAAGAAGTAAGAAAAAATTTAAACTCAGGTTTTGAAGAACACGAATTCAAGCAGACATATTACGACGCAATACTTTTGTGGCATCTTTAAAAAGATCGCGCATTGTCTCGGGCGCACGCAATAATGATAAACGCAAATCGCGTCCACCCGTCTCGAAGCGGCAGCCGCGACTGACGGACTCCTTAGCAGCCTTAGCGGCCATGTTGAGCGTGCGTCTGTGTGAGTGCGTCGGTTCCGAGCGTTTGTACGTAGATTCCTTACTGCTTATATGTATGCTGTGCCGAAGGAAGGAGAACAGCCAGGAACGGATAGCGACTTCGTTGTATACTATATATAAAAGAAGAAAATGGTAAATATATTTGAGTCCCTTTTGAATATTTGTTTAGTTTAACCTGTATAACTTACTATTCCTAGATATTTCAGCCAACTTCAAACCAGCGATAACATCATTTAGTTTAGTTAAAACATGTAACAAAATTACTAAACCATTTCCGTGGTACATAAGTACAAACTGAAATTCTCCAGACGAAAAATGCCTCAATTCAACCTAATAGGGTCATTTCATTTTACACAGTTAGGTGCTATTACAGGCAATCTAAAGTAATTGTGGTTAACCCTTCCACTGCGGACACCGTAGCCTTGGGCCCCGGCCGTTTTATTATGAGGATTATGTTTGGAATCATAATAATATCGTACACGGCTTTCGTTTTAACAGTGGTTTTATTTATTACAAGCGGTCACGCTTATTTTCCGCCCTATTTTGTGTGGGCCTTGAGTGTTGCAGGCGCTTTATTGATATGAAAGCTTAATTATGATATTTTTGTTTAGCTGTGAGTCGTGTTGATAGGCAAGTAATAAATAAGGTGAGGGATTCATTTTGATTCATTCATCATATAAATCTTAATCATAATTGATAGAGACAGAGTTAAATGACTTGTTCTTGTAAAGATATAAGGGATTGAACCTAAAAAATCATTAAATAAAATAAAAGAAAATATTAAAACAAAAATAAAACTTATCAATCAGTTACAATAATCGCCCAACTTCTAATTTCTATGTAACATATTGAAAGGAAATGAAAAAAATATTTTGCTAGTACGCCATATAGGCTCTTTTACATGTCTGAGTGCGCTTTCGAAAATGGAAGATTCTGCCAAGAATAAGCGCCGCGAAAAATTTAGCAGCTTATCTTTTTTTTTCTTACCATTTAAAACAAAATTAGGTACACAGCAAAATACATTATGCCAATTTAAAGTAACATAAAAAAAGAATTATAGAAAAGTAGGTAACAATAAATAGGAAAGCAAACTTGCTGGACTAGGAAAACTAACTGGCACTTGTAAAGATTAACTGGGAGATGTGTAGTTTAGGGAGATTGTATTAAGGTTCACAAAATCTCTTCTAGTTACAGAAAAACTGTGCTGCTTTGTTAATTTCTTATCATATTTTGACATCATATTATGTGATCCTAGATTTAGTTATTAATTATAATTGTGTGCCCTTACAGAACGTCATGGGCTGACTTTATACCAATGTAACATCCATATTTATAATGTACATGACTTGACAATGAATAAATGAAATGAAATGAAACATTTCCAGATGCAGTCGTGCTGCAAGTTCGACAGTTCCATTATAATAGGGTCATCATTAAAACCGCACACACTTCTCAAATGAATATTCAAATTTTTAGCACGGCCACAACTCAAAGCCGTAGGCCAACTCAACGCCAAAGAAGCAATTACCCACTCAACAAAATTAGCCCTCGCAATTCGTACGTCGTTAACATCTACCTGCTTGAAATTATAATTTATTGTCGGCCATTTATTTTCTTGGCGCGGGGACAGTCGGTTTCTTGTAAGAATTCAGCACGGTTAAAAGACTGCAATTGTTTTGTCTTGGAAGCAGGAAAATTTCAATTCTTAATGGGTCTGGTGAACAAACGTTACACAAGGCGCGCTTTTATAGTCAGCTACAATAGCGTGTGATTCGTATGTTTGGTTTGTGTTTGATGAAATATATTGAACTAAACCCCTCTTTTTAGGGTTCCGTACCCGAAGCTGTCCGTCCGTCCATCCGTCTGTCACCAGGCTGTATCTCATGAACCGTGATAGTTAGGAAGTTGAAATTTTCACATATGTACTTGTGTTGCCGTTATAACAAAAATACTAAAAGCCAGAATAAAATAAATATTTATTATAGATAATGAATGGTACGGAACCCTTCGTACGCGAGTCCGACTCGCACTTGGCCGGTTTTTTTGATTCACAGAAATTTGATTGATACGAAGAATCTTACACGAGCGTGCCAAAGAAATTAATTCATAAATACTCAATAAAACAACACTAACACTCTCTTTTAGAGGCTGGCAGTCGGGTAATTTTTTTAACCGGTAAAGTACAGCACGGAGTCAGTCAAGGCAAGATGAAGGCAAAGTATTCCCTCCGTCGTGTCTTGGCCATTAAAGCTTTAAGGATTTCGAAATATAAGGATTTATAAGTTAATTGAAGGAGACTATATCCGTCCAAAGAATTTTTTTTTTCACTAAGCGGGCGATAATCCCCAAAATTTTATAATTACTTCTAACACCAACGTTCAATCCAATTAATGATTAGGTATTATATTAAATAATTTAATCTTTTGTCAAAAATTTCATCTTGTTTAAGACCTATAGTTATAGATCGCATAACATGGCAACAAAGCTGGTAGCCCATAGTGATAAGTAGTAATAGTCGATCGTTCAAAACCCTAGCCCAAGTAACCGCTTTAAACTTTAATGATCGCCCAAGACCCACCTAGAAATTCTTTAGAGCGCCAAAATGAAAACGTTACACATAAATATTTCATAACCAACCGCCGGGCTTAACATCGGCACTTACTAAGCTCGTATCGTATCATCAATCAACTTCGAGATCCTAGGAGCAATAGAATGTATATAAATTCGTCATAATCGCTCATGGGCCAGGCCCGGGGTTCGCGACAAAGATGATAGTTAAAGGATTTTAGGTTGGGTATAAACGTTTATGGGCTGTAGCGCCAGTCACTCAAACTCACTCGAATAAAGGAAATAAAGACGGAGATGGAGAAATTTGGGCTTCATTGTAATTGAATGTGACGAGAATGTGTTTATGAAATTGGATGGAATGTCATATTTGCTAGCATTTATTTGGTAATTACTTTGATCATTTGCAATTATTATTGTACGTGTAATGTTTGAGATTTAATTACGTACGTTAGAATGAAAAAGTACGTATTCGGTTGAATAGATGAAGCACAATAATGAGGAAAAAGTAATAACGCTGACTTGCAAAATGCGTCAAATTATGTTAAAGATTCTGAATTGACATTTCTTCTATAAATATATTTAGTACTTAAAGTGCATTAATATCTAAAAACATATTAACAAAGTAGCCTCATTAAAATCATTCATTTGTTAAAGAAAATTACGAGCTAGAAATTACTTATTCATATTCTTTATGTTATTAGGGAACCTATTGTTCACTATGGCAAAAGGAAAATGCGTGATAAAATATATTTCGGGTCTTAACAAAATCCTCCTTACAATATGAATTCTGAAATTCATCGAGAATTTTTTTGCTAGCGACAAACGAAATACTTTGCGAAATGAGTGTAAATAATCTGGTTCCCTTATCACGTGGAACCAGGGCCGTCCCGTATTGGTTAAATTACTTTTATTAAAATGGAAACAAAATTATTTGTTTCGTAAACATCACTTGTTGGAAGTGGTCTCCCACGTTTCCTTGTGATTTCTTACGGAGATTATTTTGTTATTTCAGGAACGGCAATAAGCAACTTCAGATTGTAATCAGATTTTTTTTAATTTGGCATTGCAAAGTGTTTTTCTCTTTTCCTGTGAAAAACGTGTTATAGTCTTTTTTTCAAGTTACTGTCCTCATAGCAATTATTATAAGCTTTTATCACTTTTCTACACAAGTTGTAATGGGAAGAAAAAATATCTAACTCGCGACATTGCCTAACTGCGGTAAATACAAAATAGTATTATAAGTTAGCGTTTTCCCATTACGTCTGCATGTATAAACGCACATACCTACATTATTTATTATACATAATGTAAGTCTATACTCTTCGTAATCGTGTTTTTAACTTACTTTTACTATACTTGTTCCAATCATGTTCCTTAAGTTGCTGTTTTGTCTGAAGTTTACTAGCTTTAATAATAGCTAATAATTTATTACCCCCTAACTCCAAACATTTTTCATTGCCTACTTCAAATTATAATAAAAGGACGATACTTTGTTCTCATCTCTCCTGAACACGTCCAAGACTGAATGGAAAAACTGTCAAACTTACGATGACAGTTAATTAATTCAATGACAAATGATCCTCAGCGCAGATCGTTACAACAGTAGGCTAATAAAGCTTTATTTAGAGAAAAAAATCTAAACCGTTATTAAGTAAATCGCATACCACTGATTTTCAACTCTATCCTTGATCACGTAAAATCCCATTTTGTTTTTATACCTGGGTAATCGATCGCTTTCGCTGTATTTACCGTGTGCTTACCGATACGGCGTTCTGTTGATGTTGGGAAACATTTGAGAGGAGCATTGACGTTTTAATTCAACACAGATCCAAGCGCTTAGTGTATTCTATCTGTTTTACAAACAGGAACGTATTAATAAACTGTGACAAACAACATGTCGTTTCGCAAACAAAATCCGGGGCACAAAAAGCCGTTTAATCTGATCAAACATTTTGCTCTCCCAGCATTTGTGCCCAAACTAATTTGGCACTCGCATGGGTCGGTCATGCATAACAAATGTGTGCCTGAGCGATTTATAAAATATTCACACATTGTCAGACGGCGATTTAGCCATGAATCTTGGGTGATATAGAGCTCCGTGCTAGGTTACATCTTTGAGTTGCATCATCGTAAAATCTCAAATGTATGAAACACATTATTTAATTCTGTTACTTTTACATATCAGCGTTTGAATATATTTAAAAGATTTAACGGCAACAAGTACCTTTTTTATATACTTAAAAAAAACTTACGTACTAAAATTGAATCGAAAGTAAAATTGGTAAACTTTACAGTTGCATTGGGTAACTTTGAACACTTGGGTAATATTACAAGTCTTTAAAATAGCTTTCGCGACATCGGAAGTGACGACGCAACGGGACCTCGCCGTTTTGTCGCCAACATAATAATTGTTTTATTTTGGTCTATATGTTTTATGTATGTTAGTTTGTAAGGTATTTATCTATGGGCCCTTGTTGCCTGAAAATAAATAAATAAATAAAAAATAATAAATACACTTTACCACGATGCATTTCATTAATAGTTGATTTAATCTTATCCACCTTTTGATTTATGTATAGTCGACCAAGAAATTGCTTGACCACTTTTCGACTGTATTACGGAGGGATAAGGTTCAAAAGTGGTCAAGCAATTACTTGGTCGACTATACTTACTCTGTGTTTTTTTTAATGTTACAAATTTATGTAGTTAGCGTAGAATGCAATCCTAATTTTGACAATTATAACAATGAAAAAGACCTCGGTTGCTTGGTTGCTCGTCACCACAACCCACATCTGCACTGAACAAAACAGCCAACTGCCAGAGCACAGCCATGCAGTATTCATCACAGTGTTGCCAATTTAGTGACAGTCGCTAGATTTGACGGTTTTTGAGACTACGATAGCGACCATTTTTATACCTTTTAGAGACTTTTTATAGCCAGTGCTCCATACATTTAGCAACATTTGAGCCCAATCTTACAAAACATGGTGACTTTCACCATTTCTATGATAATGACTTCTGCAAAACTAAGTCGGTGACACTGATTCGTCGAGTCAGGATCGCGGGCACTCATAGTTAAAAACCATGGATTGGTCCGTTTTCGAGCAGTTCTTAATGTATTTTATCTACACACATATCATAATTTCTCAATAACGCGTTCAAAAACCATAGAAAATGACCAGCATTATTACAACCAATGTTATTTTAAGAATTTTCTTGTCTGTGGTAGTAGGTAAATCTGTTCTTTATTGGGTAGTATCTCTTAGTAGTCTGTGTTTATTGGTGATTACATTACCGATATCTCGTGACGTTATGAATTTAAATTTGGAACAGCTGTCAAAATTCAAGTTGGTCTCTATTCTAGTATCCACAGATATTAAAACAGTTATCGATACGAAACGTCAATTCAGTATAATTTTTTAATTTAAACGCGCGACATTTGATCTCGAGTGACATGACAATAGGGACTTCATTCTTTTGTCTATGATTTTAAAAAAACGTTCGTCTTGACGGATAGGTCGAATTGCCGCCATACTTGTTTGTTGTTTTTTTAGCTTTTACGGTTTTTTGCAGTTATGATATGTGTGTAGATAAAGTAATGTATGCAACTGTATATAATTAGGCCTTAAAACACTCGTGTGATCCTATTATGAAACTCGCTGGCGCTCGTTTCATAAAACCACACTCGTGTTTTAAGGCCTCTCATTATATAGCAATTGCATAAAATACTATTTAAAGAAGTTGTTATGTAAACAATTACTATCAGTTTCGTAACGAATTATTTGACTTTAGTGCTGACATCGTTACGTAAGTAACAGTAAGTACAATGTTTTTGATATTGACTCGGAGTCTCTTACTTTTGACTGTTATATTATTGCCTAACTCATTTCAAGGTCACATAAACTTGAGCATCAATTTATCAAACTAATAATTCCAAATTGGCACCGGAACCCAAAAACAAAGCCGTTAAGTTGCCTGCAATGTCGCAGACAATAGTAGGGGTGTTCCAGGTCGCTGTTCTGCCGCACGCGAGCGGGCTTATTACATGGAAAAAGGTGAAAAAATATAAAAGCACTGTTGAACGTGCTTGAATACGGCCGACAATTTACGAGTGCCGCGAGCTCTGGCGTAATAAGAGCTTAAGATGGCTTGTTTTGCAGCGATCGTGGAGCGAACTGACGTAATAAGCATAATGCTCCCATGAATATGTTCGCATATTTTGTAAGTTGCACAGCGGAATGTCTTGATATGTAGATGATTCGCGAGTAATTTCGAATGTGTTTATTAATGTGATAAGTGAGTGTACCAACGTACCAATGTCTTGACACATTTTACAAATGAACATAAACACAGTTTTAAATCCGACTTTTACTGCCCTCAAAAATAGGCCTTACAATGGCGAAACAAACAATATAAGGTCACTCATCACATTACGTTACATAGCTGATGATACGATTAAACTATTCAAGTGTTACTATACCAATTGGTAATCCTTTTTTTTGTGTAAATTACAGTTTCCTGCTGGCATTTGTGTTATCACAGTGTATGTCAATTTATACGTGCCGTTCATTTTACGCTGCTCTGTGCGACATTCTTCATTTATTTTTCTGCGTCTATTATTTTAATAAAGTAGGCACCTATTTATACATTATTTCTCTTGTGTGTCGAATAAGTCTTTATCAAAGTATTTTCTTTCTTACATTTTTTTATCCCTGGGTTTGAGTATTTAGGTCTATTTACTCCAAGAACACCGCATTATTCGCACGCTTAGTATTAAAGAGACTCAATTCTTAATATGACATTTCCCAAAATTGAACCCTATGTCTTTTAGTTAAGGTGATATTTTGGGACGTGTATAATTCAGAAATGGGTCGCTTTAATTCTAAACGTGCGTATAGTAGAGATAATCAGTATCCCGAAGTAATTCTTATGAAGATGCTTAGTGGTCGCCGGATCGTACTTCGTTAGGGGCTATTTACATGGCGCTAGTTCTCGCATACAAGTTCTATTACATTACGGGGTTCGATTTATCGACCGATCACATCATAACACGGTAGCCCGTAATGTAATACAACCCGCATGCGAGAACTTACTCCGCGTAACAAACCTTTAAGGAGAAGATACTTACGTGATGAGTAATGATATGTTTGTACTCGAGTATTCGACTGTCGCAATGATCAAAGTCGTATGTATGTTGTAATCTATTTTGATTAAGTCAGAAATTTAAGACATTGTCATCCTGTACATCCTACTTTGTTCACTGCTACAGCTGAATTGATGTAGCTACTAAGACTACGGACTTTTACCTGTATATAGGCACGTCGTCTTTATACCACACGACAAGCAGCAGCGCGTCGGGTGGCTGCGGCGAGCGGGTGTCGCAGGGCAGCGTCGCCTCGCCACCTGACACCGCCGTCACTTTGACGACGTCCAGGGATTCCGCGCGGACGCCCGAGCCCGGCCGGAGACCTGTTGACAACGCGCCGTTCTGAATATTGAATGGTTCCGATGCAATTTCACGAGTAATATTGGTTGTACCTGTTAAACGGTCAAATGTAAAACTACGGAGGTACTCAAAGTCTTAAGAATATGTACCAGCGCTCTTACACTGGCGTAAGGGCGTAAGTATATAATAGTGAGTAACTATATTAATGCACATCTGAAATCGGCCACACAAGATCGATCCAAATGGAACAGCATGCAAAGGTAAATGATGATGATGGTGATGACAATAATGCACTCATATTTATCCACTTGAGTGTGTAGGATAGTTAATAAATTTGTAAGTGGGGTTGAGACCTCACCATAAGTTTATTTATTATGGACTAGACAGGTTTAGTATGTACAGCAAGGAGGTATAGTCTTCATGAGGTATATTAGAACTGTAAATAAGATAAAAATAAATGATGAAGGAAGCGCATGTTCTGATACTATAAAAAAACCTCTTTTTGAAGGATCAGTTCCAGTAAATCTTTTAGTGAACGAGAGGAGTGTTATATTAGGGACAGACAAAGTGGTAGAAAGTAACTTTATAAGTCATTGGCATAAGGGTAATAAGAATAGTTTTAAGAAGAAGCGTTACACAAAAAGACATACTAAGGTAGACAGAAGGAGAGGAGGCAGAACACCTCCCTGAGGGACTTCAGCGACAAGATCACGCCAAACTGTTTTTTTTTCAGCTTTGACTGGCTGTCGTCTTTCAGAGAGATTAGAAGTGAACCAAGATAGTGCAGTCGACGATTTGTTAGGAATGTTGATGATACCACGAGGAATCACAAAATCAACGGAGTTGAATGCACTACTCAAATCAAGAAGATGGAGGATCAGCTTTGTGTTTTTAAAACAAAATATATGTACTATAGTAGAAAAAAAGTCTTATTCATACAACTGAAGTAAGTTATACCTAGGCCAAAGGGGAACATGAGACATAATTGTTTGCGTCCAAGTCGGTCTTTTTTATTTGATACCCTACTCAAAGTATTTTATGAAGAACAATTTTTTGTTATTAAATTATTATTAAATCCAGAATACGATAACAGAATATTTTTTGCACGATGACATTGTTATGGAAATAATACCTACTGTAACAAGACACGTTTTCGTTCAATTTTGTTAAAATGCATATTAAATTCATATCGTTTGAAGGTTGCATTTATGACTACAAAAACCGTGTGTCTAAATTGTCTCATATGAGACCAAATGATACCGTCAACATGTATTATTTACTTCAAACAGAATTCCAATTTATTGCGCACTCGAGTTTACACACACACAGGTCAATAATATCATTTTCCTTCTGCGTCGTAGGTAAAAATCGTTTTTATTAAACCGTCCGAGACATATTTTATAACCATCCCGTGAGTCGGGAGCTCGTTTTTGCAGTCGAACGTTCCTCCAAGAACACCAGGCGCGATCGTGACAAATTGCCCGATTAACAATTCGCGTCCCAACGAAGGAGATGGCGCGAATAACGATCCAATATATCACGGGATTTTTCCGAACACTGACGAGACTCGGCTGTTACTACGTGTTTATTAAGATTCTGTAAAATGGCAGCTGTGTGAGGGATTACAAGGCGAGTTACGCGTGTGGCGTCAATCGATATTTAAGTGGGTTATTCGTGGTAGTTCCTTTGGCAGTACCTTCGGAGGAACTAGTGCTACTGTTTTCGTTGTGGTCCGTTTATATGACATTGTGTTTGCATATAATTAGTAACATATATCCAACAGGGATAGTGTAGCTTTCAATTAGTTAAAGATTTTTGGAATCGGGTCAGTAGCTCCAGAGATTATCCCCTACATACAAATAAACAAAAAAGTTTACCTTTTCATTATATTAGTGCAGATATAGATTAGTGTAGAGAGTATAGATTAGTGTACACTAGTGTAGATGAAGGAACTACTGAGACCACTTTCTCGCAGTAGTTCCTTAAAAATGGCTGAGATAAAGGACCTTGTCTCAGAAAAAGAAAATGGTCTCAGCTGTCCCTTCGAAGATACTGCAGAAGGAATTACTGCGAATAATCTGCTTAAGTTATACTACGAAATGTACGAAGACAGTTCAGTAGGTAATTGTTTCTTGAACACCATATATAAAATTCAAATTGTAAGTTACGCACACTTCTTAAATGTTCTTGAGTTATATTTCAACGTATTTGAGCAAATTTTCTTAAACAAGTCTACCTTAATGATTATATTCTCAAAATACCGTGCGAAAAAGCTAAACAACGTCATTGTATTTTTTTTAGTATAGACCAGAACCACCATACATTCGTCTGTGATTGATTAAATACAGCTTATAGTAGGTACAGCCAACCAATTTGATTGTTTGGAATCTTTTCACAATAAATGACATAATGACTACGAACTAAATGTCATAATATTTCAGCGATGACACATTGTGACAACGTTCTACACTGCCCTATGAATCAAATTGATTGACTGTACATATAAAGCAATGTAACTTCACCAAAACTACGCTCCAACACCTAAAGTTATTGAGACAAGTCCCACGATAATCACATTATGTGCTACGTCCCAATTAGATGAGACAAAAAGACAATACCCTCTTCGTCCATTACCAAACTAAAAGAGACACTACAAAAGATTGCAACTCTATTAAAGAAAGGACATTAAGCGAAACTCATTCTTTACCCTATTGGAATGCATTAGCGTAAGGTTGAGATTGCAGATTTCCACGTTAACGATCTGGGCATTTGCCAAACTCCGAAGGAAGTCACCAAGTCAAGAACAAGCAAAGCTACCTGTAATGGGATCTTGCAGCTGCTGAATTTGAAGGAGTTTTTGGCAGTTTAATGTGCCTATACGAATTGAATTTTACGGATGGCGTCGTGTGATACCAATGTATGGGAGGAAATGGTTAAAATAATATAAATATACACTGCGAGAAGAGGAATTACTTTATTTTATAGGATAAATTTTATAAGATTTTTTTTTAAATGTAGTGTCGATCTTTAAATGTGTTTTTGTCGTTGAAATGTACTTCTAATGTTTTGAATGTTCTACATTAAAATAGCCAAATGTAAAGATATTTTGATTACATTATTTTTCTTATTTAAATTTATTTTCAGTTACAAAAACTGTTACAAAAAAATTAAAGTAACACTAATCACAGTATAGTCGACCAAGAAATTGCTTGACCACTTTTCGACCGTATTACAAAGAGTTAAGGTTCAAAAGTGGTCAAGCAATTACTTGGTCGACTATACATGCAGATTCAACTAAAGAAAAATCTTAAAATCTAAATAAAAGCTAAATCTAATAAAACTAACAACTAACGAGACTTCTCTGCTGTACTGTTATTTATTCTGTGCTTAAAGCAGGGCGTAGATGGTAATCGCGAAATTTGTCACAATTGGATTGTTTCTACCAACAAAGTTCTAACGTAACAAAACGCAAATGATTTTGTTGAAAATTTTGAATCTTGGTTTTTAAGTGGTTCCATACTCAACCAAAGGGACCTTATTACTAATCCACCACTGTGTGTCCGTCTGTCTCTCCCAGTATCTTTTATACCGTAATAGACACATGCAATTTTTACACAGTGTGTGCGTCAAGGAATTTAATTTCCAACCGACCTAAGGTTCAATATCATATAGCAAACTGTCACTATAAGAGCTAACTAGCGCAAGACGTTAGTTTGACATTTCGACCTTAATGCATTGCGAATGTATGACGACATTTCAGCGAAATGGGTAGGAAATTAAATTATTTGACTGTACTATGTTCGCAGTGACAAAAATTATAAAAATTAAAAAGTTCTTAGTAGATATTAATTTCAACTTGATGCCTCTATGCGTAACGTACACATAATGAATGACAAACGAGCATTCAGGTTTTAAAAGGCATAAATTATGAACATTTTAAGGCACGTATTATGTCATACACTAACCCTGCAGTAAGAGTTACATCTCGTATAAGAACAGTTATAAGGTATTATAAAGAGTAGTTTGATGGAAAACCTTCAGGTCGTCTACAACTCTAAAATCGCGCAGCCACCAAAAACATTTTTTGTCCAAAACTTCATACCATGAGTTACTTTAAACTTATAGTAAATTTTGGGGATCAGAGGAATACATTTTTTATGTAAGTTGTCTTAAATAAATTTTAGAATTGATGTAATAAACCAACAAAGCCACTTCATTATAAATAATATCCTTCGACAATTTTGAGTCAATTTTTAAATTTTAACTGACCGTTATTTTTAAGGTTGGTAGACTTAGGTCGGTAAGGTCTACAACTGTCCTAAATGCCGAGTTTTATGCCCTTGGAGTGTCTAAGATATATGTATGATTGTGACACAATGACGGACGGACCAAGAAGCAAGACCATAAGTCTCCTCGTAACCATTTTGAACCCCTTAAACGGTAAACCAATTTATTTTGGACAATATAGGTAGTTGACTTATCAGACAATCCTCCATTTATAAGGAAAGGAATCATCAGGACAGTCGGCAGAAGCATCCTAATCGCATATAACGGCGACGACTGGTCGGGGTTGCCACTACAGCTTTTTTGTTAAGATGAGAAATTACATAAACAATCTTGGTAAGTCTTTTATTGCAAAAAAACTATATTTAAAAAAATAAGATCTGCTAAAAAGATCATCATCATCATCATCTCAGCCACAAGAAGTCCACTGTTGAACATAGGCCTCCTCCATGGATTTCCAAAGTGACCGGTTGGAAGCAGCATGCAACCAGCGCCTTCCTGCCACCTGTATGAGGTTATCGGACCATCTTGTGGCTGGTCGTCCTACGCTGCGCTTGCCAATACGCGGCCGCCAATCGAGAACTTTTCGACCCCATCGGCCATCAGTTCTCCGTGCTATGTGCCCTGCCCATAAAAAGATATTAGACATAAATCATGTTATTTTAGTACGATCTATTAAATAAAGCCTTTTATCTGGGGGCACGGCAGTGCCCCCGTCAAGTCGAGCTAGATTTTACTTTAAGCACATACCACACTTGCAATAAAATAATAACCAAGACTGTTTACAATATTTGTCATCGTAAAAAACGAAGTAATTAGGAGTATGAATAATTTCTTTTTTGCATTGAAACTTTTTTTATCATTTTGAGTCGTCATTTATAATGATAATAAGAACGCCGTGGTTAATTTATGAGCATTTTTAACAATTATATATTGCGAGCACATGCAGAAGAAACTTTGGGGCCGTGGTCATCTAACACCAAAAGTTCTTATGCAAGGTGTCAGTTAAATCGGTCGGGGTCTCTGACGATCCGAGATCCGCGTATTTTTTGCTCAAAGATTGAGCCTGTCTGTGCAGCGAGGTAACGCTGCAAATATTCTGGGCACGCTGCCCAAGCCGGTGAAAAGCGAGGCTTTTATATTATTTAATTATGTTATGTATAACACCTACACTTTTTTATACATAAAATAGGAGTGGGTCAGCTGATGGCAAGCAATCACCGCCACCCATAGACACCCATAGCAGAGGGCTAAGTTCGAATTCCGCTTGTGCTAGTAATTTCTCAGGCTGCCTTGCTCTCCACACCGAAACACAACAGTGCTAGCCGTGCTGCATAGTAGCTGCATTAGCGAGCGAGATTGGTAGCGATCCGAACGGACCTTCCACAAGATCCTACTATACGCAAAATATTATACTTAATTATGGATAAAATATATACTATATAACATCCTTAACTCCCGTTTAAACATTCCTATACCCTAATAGCGGAATTTGAACCACAACCTCTAGCTTCGTAGTCACACCACAGGCTATCCGACCGTTTAACACGGATCAGAACAAAATAACGGTTCGCTGCGGCGTCAACCCTAGCGCGAAGCGTTCCGATGCTAATCGCATCATTTGTCACGAGCGACGCGGATTACACTCGTGCGTCGGATGATATTGTGCCGCCACTGAATATGCACCCGCATCCGATAAAAGAACGATTATTGCGTTATTCGACCGACGATACGGAAAACTGTCGAGGCTACTGGGCCGTGGAGTTAAGTGATAATGGCTCTCAGTTTAACATTATGGGCAGTTCTGGTATGGAAAATTTAACTTGCGAATTTTTATCTGAATCTAGGTAGCACTGTGGTTCAACCCTAATTGAATCTTTTTCTGCGTCTCAAAACAGGCTCTTGGCTGCAATTCTACGTAGGTTTTGGATTATAACTAGCTTCAAAATACTAGAACAAATATTTGTGCGTTTGAACCGCCTTCATTGTTCTCTACGGGATATCGACAACGGAGGTGACGAATGTAATCAAGTTTTGATTTAACCAGTTATTGATTCGAACACAATTTTAGTTTTTGTCACAAATAGATGTTGATCATCATACTTGTCGTCAATATAATGCAAAAAACAATGATTTCGGTTAAAACGCCAGTATATTCGCTTACTAACGTTTCTTACTAACGTTGAGTGAGAGATCTGAAGACCTATAAGGCGGCAAACGGATCAACGATTCTTTTGAAGTTGCTGGTTCTTTTAGGCGGCGATGATCATCCATCAGTTGACTGCATACTCCTTTACCTCCTTTTTGCATAAAAAAAGTAACTTAATGAATTGGAATGAAAATTAGTAGATCCGCTTACCGAAACGCACGAGGCGCTTTTTCATCCAAAATGTACCCCAGTAACAACAAAGATTAACACGGATAAAGTCGTAGAAAAGTTCGTAAAAAATAATAAAAGACGTAACCTACTCCGCTATCTGTAATTTTGAACAATTAAAATAATCGACTATACAACCAAGAGCGGCCATTAATGTGACAGTCAAACGTGATGTAATCGCCTCATAATTGCTTTGATATTTAAGTACGATAATTATTTTTGTGTTTTTCAAAATGAAGAAAAAGAGCGTTGTTTGCCTAGTGGCCAGGGTGGACTCGTAAGCGTAAGGTAGTGAGTTCGATAACCAGCTGTCGCCATGTCCCGATGAGTTTTACTAACTTATGTACATCACCTAAGCATTGTTTAGTAACCAATGCTCTTACGGTGAGAGAAACCATCGCGAAGAACCTGCACGTGAAAGTGTAACCATGATTCTATCGGTCTGGTTTCTCTGTGACGGGGGTTAGGGAAGTCAATAGCAGTCGCTTCAATATAATAACGTGATTTGTCAAATCTGGGATTATGATCAAAGCGTACCGCGAACTAACAGGGAGAAAGCGCTAGGAGGATGAATGACAGAATGTGGAAAGAGTGATTTTACCAGAAAAACTAGCGCGAAACTACACGTTCGCTACGTACTCGGTGCGTCTCTCTCTTCCTGGACTAGTTAGACGAGATGCACTGACTTACGTAGCGAGTTGACGCGTGTCGAGAAGGTTCTTGCTAAGTGCTATTCTTGCTGACGGTGGTAGGGTTATAGTCGCATTTGTGTTGTTTATTTTGTTTTTGAATACAAGTATACAATACGAGTGCTGTTAACTCTCACGATTGCTGGCACTGGGTTCGTGGAGTAGCAAAGTAATTGATTCCATTAATGATTTATGGATTTCCGCAAAGTACCTTACGCCTGAATCAGTTACAAATACACTGAATAATTATAATGAAAATTAAATGGTGCGCTAAACCAAAACTACAAAAGAATAAAATACAGCGTGGAAACGTAGTCTTTATACCGTCAAACATTTCGTATTCGAAAAGCAATAATAACAATGTACAGCCGTTACAAATCTAAGCCCGACATCGATTCGCCGGAACGGAGGAATCTTCGCAAAAAAAGTACCGGAACAACCAATAAAACAGTAGTTTATCAGACGTTTCGTAAAATAATTCGTTGGGGTAGGAAAAGTAAAATTTCCCCGGTTCGTGTACGTACAAGTTTTACGAGCAAACATTGGAAACAACTGTTCCCTTGGGCCGTGACGCGCGATGTAGATAGATAGACAATTGTCTCAAGATGAGGATAGATGCCGTGTCTACTGGACGATTTAGCTTATTTTTCAAATGCGTTGAATAACATTTCCAGCACCCAAATACATCTTTCATGGAGCGAAAGTATGGATTGAAGCAAAGTATGGAAGTGGTAATAATAATTACTCTTTCTATTTACTAGCTGCTGCCCTGCACTTCGTCCACGTAGAATTTGTTTATCGCTACCCCGCAGGAACTATCAATTTTTATGGAATAAAAGTATCTTTTATTTTAACTCAGGGTATAAATTGTATCAATCCCAAATTTCATTCAAACCCATCCAGCTGTTTTAGCGTGAAGAAGTTACAATTTAAGTCACACACAAACTTTTAGCTTTATAATATTAGTGTGATTGAAAACAATGTCTAGCAACATAACAGTAAATCACCAATGCCGTGGTAAGTTAAAATTATTTTTAAATGTAATATTTAGGTAAACAATATATTAGACAAAAAAAGAAAATCAAAGAATAACAAAAACACGGTATCATGACAAAGTGTGGTTAAGTTTGCTCCACTTGACGGTAAAGAAAACCCAATATGGTGTAAAAGAAAGGAACGAATTCTAATAAAGCAAACGTAATTGCGAAATGAGAAATTAACTTTTTTCAAATAACAACAAGCTAAATTAATATAATGATTAATAATGACCAATAAGAGATTTCAACAGTGTTATTCAACTTCTCAAATGAAGCCATAATTATAATAGTTAAATGTAACTGAATACGGACATCATCAGCATCAATGATGAAATATTTATTGGAAAATAAATGTAAATTGCTTTCAGCTATTGAATTTGCTTTTAACTTTGACCCATATTCGAGTTCTCTAATTGGTTCTGATTTTAAATAAAACAGACTCATTTTCATCGTCATTCTATTTTATAGTTATCACACCTCAAAAGAAAAAATCTACAGAAGCATATAAAGATCAGATGATTTTAAGATAAGGATAGAATTTTTATATCATCTCCTTAACTCGTCAGGTATTTTTGCCAGCTGAACCGATTTTTTTGTTTTGATTGAAAGGAGAAACGAGTACCTCGAAAGTCGAATGTAGAAAGTTGAAGATGCGAGGGGTAAGTCGGCTCATACAAGTCGGACTGACAACTTGGTTAAACTCGCTGGATACTAGGGGATACAAAAGGGTTACGACCGTTCGTTAGGAAAGACGGTTAAAAATCAGTAGAAGAAGAAGCCCTCGAAAGTGAATATATTTTGTCAGGGTCATAATGATAGCTCACGTGACGTGAGCCAAAAATCTTATAAAAACAAGTTTTCGGTATTTCTTCTAACTTTATTTAGAAGTCCGCGAAGCATGACCAAGGCTAGCTCAGCTCGGAGGTATGCCTCGTTTTATTTTCTTGCTTCATAATAAAAATAAGTGTATAGGGTCCCCAAGATCGCGTGAGGGCAAAAGCGGGCTTTTTCTTAGTACAACGATACGTGACTAAGGAGGAACGGGAGGAGTTTACACGAGACACGTAACGGTTGAATTGTGCCTCCGACATCAATATGAAGGTGAGCGCGCTTTGTTATGAATATTTTCAAACTCGACAGCTTAAAGAATTGGGAAGAAACACCGCGCCGTATAGAAAAACGTGACGAAACAAGGAGAAAAATAACCGTATTAAAATATGGTTATTTTTTATTTTGGTAATATTTTTTTAGGTCGTATTGGTTTACTCAGGTAGTTAACATTAAAATGAAAGTGAGAATTAAAGCGAAAAATGTATTATAAATACAAACCAGAAGTAAAACGTGTTTTTTTTTAATAAGCAAACATTATTATTTGTTTCAAATGTGTTTATTGATTCATAATACACATTTAATATAAAATAAGAATGTCAGGCTAATTAGCGTAAGAAAAGAATATGAAATTTTGAGTAAAGTACCCATATCCTACATTTGTCATACCTACATGATATTAAAAGACATAATTATGCCAAAATATATGGTCAATGAGTTTATGAGTGGCGACCACGTACCGGAAGACGCAGCGTGGATAGACCCGCCACATGGTAGACCGATGACCTAGTAATAGTTACGGGAACCTGCTGGATGCGAGCAGTGCAGGACTGGCCGTTGTGTCCAGCAGTGAACGGCTTACGGCTAATATAATGATACTAGCGACCCGCCGTTGCTTTGCATGGATACAATCGGGATGTAATGTACATAAAAACCTTCCCTAAAAATCTTGAAATAACAATGAAAAACCGCATCAAAGTCCGTTCTGTGGTATAGGAGGAGAAGGCGGCCGAAGATACACTATAAAAAATCTGAACAGACTAGAAAAATACCGACTATGTAAAGAAAATGACGATGATGATGTTAAAATAACCCTTAAAGAATTCAATCAATAAGTGCTAAGACTCAACAAAAAATCGCGTAAAGATATTTGCTTTCAACCCGTATTATTTAAAATTCAGCACAATATGGCTCGTTCGGGATGGGGACAGTCCATACACAGACAATTGCGCCGCGTTCACAATGTTTTGCTGTGAGGCAAACTGTCCTCCGAGATTCCTTTACAGACGTGCACTGGTGTGGATTAGTTTCTTGCACAATGTGCTGGTCAGAGCGGAATTTCTTAGTATTTTTCATATGAACCGCACATCGATGTATAGCCGGATATAGCCGGATAATCTATAAAACTAAAGGTCTTGGCTACGAATTCTCTTAGGGGCAAACATTTGTACGTCACAAATTATAAAATGAATGCTTATACTTGAGTCATGGATTTAGTAAACGTATTAAAGTATGAATGTGTCTATGGGTGTGTTATTATTCTAATGTTTTTTCTGTTTTGGTTATGTTCTTTTGTGTTGAATTTGTATCAAACAAGTTTTCTTTCTTTTTATCCAAGTTTTTATATCCATATTATAACAACAAACAAGCTTTACTCAGCTTGGGACTAGGGCAATTAGTATAATTAGACCCAACATATTTTCATTATGACTTAAACAGGTCACAGAATAGATAACGAAATAGTACTATCATTAAATTATGTGGTGATGGTGAATACTTGTAGAAAAACAATAAAAAAAACATGAGAAATACTTGGTACGGCACAAAGAAGTTTTTTCCTAATATATTTGGCTAAGAAACACGAACAATATGGAATTTCTTAGGTACCCTTGGAGTAATTGATAAGGGTTACTACTACTCAATACACCACTTTAGTCTACGAGTAAATCTAGGAAAAATGCCAGAAATGTTCTTTCGTGGCTCATATTTAATCTACGTAGAAAAATTATTCGAGGGATGGTTTTAGAAACTAGTAATAATTTAGTATTTGCGTTTATTTATATATTTTTGTTTTTTAAATGTAGTGGTAAAATAGAATTCGGAGCAAAATCACTTTTTTTTTAAACTTCAGCATTATTTACTCATTTTATAGTATTGTCCATCCATCAGTGTCTTTTCAGGTTAATCTTCAGATATTGTGAGCATTGCATTTGTGAGCCTGCTGTGATATGCCGGTTGAAAACAAAACAATGTTTTTAACGTTGTATAAGTCCCGATGTAACTATGTCAAAGTGGCATTGCAAATCAAATCGTAAGAAGTCACTTAATATTTTACACTTATTTCAGTTTAACATGGTTCATTGGTAGGTCAGGGTTCGATATTGTCAATTGTAAGTAAGTTATAAATATGTTACTTTTAAATGTGGCTTTTTAAACTAATTCAGAAGACAAATTTAAGAGAAAAAATAAAATAGCACTTAAGGAATAAGTACAGCAAACGCGTGGTTCTTTAGACATCACCTAATCGCCATCTTGTTAGTTTACCGACGTTTATCCTAAACTCATTCGACATGTTTTCCGTTTGTAAAAAAAGCCTATAAAAGGTCAAATACCTTCCTGAATCACGTTTCATTTCAGCTATATAACGTTTAATCCTGTTTCCTCTCCAAGTAAAAAAGGTAATGCTTGAACTACACCCATTCAGTCCGCCGAGCTCTGCGTTTTGCGAGTAAAAAATATGTAAACCAAGCCTTTATGCGGATTGAAGGGTCTGTTCCCATTCACCTTTTTTAAAAGAGATCTTTTTTGGTTTCATCTTCACATCTGACACGGTTAGAAAGTATTTTGAATGATGCAACTGCATTTTCAATCACACAAAACACATTTGAACTAATTAAATATTAACAACAGAGTGAATATCCTACACAACTAAATAAATAAATTATTATGAAATTTTTATCACCGTGTTAAAGTAAAAAGGTCAGACTTGTATTTTTTTGTTATATGTATAACATAAATAAATGGAAAGTTTTGATTACATATATACCTACTAAGAATATGGTCGAAATAAAAATAAAATATTCTTATTTTAGACCGAATCGTGTTAGTTACAATAGCGTAATTCCAATAATGATAGAAAATATTCACTCTTTCGTTGAAAACCTATCTGTAAAAAATTCCTTTAAGAGATAAGTTCGGTATTGTACCTAATTTACCTGTATTTGTAATTCATAATGTTCAATAAGAAATTTACGTTTGTATCCATGTAAAAGTATTAGTACAAATAAGTTTATACATTGGCACAATATTTTAATGTTATAAAATTAATGAATGAATCCCACTTACAATATAAAAAAATACCAATTTTAGTAAGTGTTTAGTATGAGATCATCAATATAAATTTGACCGTCCTGTATGAAATATAAATTTCACCTTTCCACCCACCATATCAAAATAACTACTACAATAAGATACCATTGATTATTTATAAGCACTTTATTATTTATAGGGAACAAGATTCGAATGTGATAGAGTAGTTATCGCCAAAGCTCATAGTAGTTTAAAATTCATTCGTTCACCTGTTACTTCAGAGAAACCTGAATTAACCTTGAATTGCTAACGTTTATTGATTATTAAATAGGTACATAGTTAATGAATTCCGTTTCACAGCTTGACCTCTATTGAAACCATTTATTTGCGAAACGACGTAAGCGGCATAAACCACGTAAAAAGGTTTAATTCAGTATCAAATAGTTGGATGATTTTCATGTCACTTCGATGTATGATATCTTCTATCCTCATTAATTCCCTATCTTAGGGTTAAAAGCTCGATAATTATTAACAATTTTTTTTTTTTTTTTAAGACTTTTATTTTTGCTGGTCGTAGTCCTCGCGAAGGGTACGGGCGGCTACGATCGCTTAACAAATGACAATTTATTTCAACACAGATAGGTGATTTAACAATAGTCAAAAGGCATGCCTATTGTAGGTCTGAGAGAACTTTACGCGTACACAGGAGTGGTTCCGTAGACGCGTAAAGACCACCACCAAAAGCGGTTTGCCCTTTGACTATTGACGTCTTTATGTAAAAGATTGTGGGGGCGATTGTGATATGATTACTAATGGAGTGAGCGGCTAGCACGAGTTTAAACAATTTTGAAATGAAGGAGTCCAGATAGTAGCAACTCGTATTTGCCATGATGATTAATGATAGATGGGATGCTGAAATGATAGTGGATGACGGATGGATCATTAGATGGTTTAAAAGTGATAGATAATATTATAAATGTAATGCCTATGTGCCGTTAAACTTTTTAAGGTTGTTTATGATTTTGTTAACAAATTTATGAAATGATTGAATCGATGAATCTTTCTTAATGAGATCTGGTATGAGGTATGGGTCTATTCTGAGGTTATTGCAGATAATTTCGTGGTCGAATCGTTGAGTAGAGAATTTCGGGCAATGTTTTAGGAGGTGATCAATGGATTGTGAAGTGATTCCATCCTTATTAACAATTAAGAATGATAGTTTTATTTGCGACGTGAATTTCAAAAGTTTCGTACTATTTTTTTTCCAAATCATATGGTAATTTAACAATCCGACCCGTTTTGCGGAATTAAAGGTTTGTTTTGACGCGATTACGTTTTATATTATAATTTGGAATAATGAGATACTTTATGTTTCATCATACTTTAACGTACTTAATGTACTTAATGTACTTACAATTATTTTAAATTAGCGGCTTAAACCGTACACATGAGTAAATCCTCTCTCTTTTGCTCAAAGGTTAGCTGGAAGAGATCCCTTTAAGGGACAAGTTCGCATTTGTACCACTATTGTATTTTTCTGAGCATTTGTAAATGCAATAAAGAGTTTACATACATACACAAACTTTTACATACCAAACACAGTGCCTTATTAAGAAACAGTGTTTAACTACCGGAAAACCACTTTAATAACTGCGAAATTGAGAAATTCCTGCCTTAAAGTGGCAAAAAGCTTGAAAAAAGTTTAAATTCAATATCAAATAGTTGGATAATTTTATGTCATTTCCATGGATGTCACTTCAATGGATGATATTTTTTAAACATCTTCAGCTCCATTAATCCTCCGATAGTAAATATTTTTCTGATAATATTTAACTATAGGATTTTAGAGACTATCGTCTATGGACATGGCATGAGAACTACCCAGTTGCAACAAATTTCATGATAACTCCCATATTTCGTTAAAAAATATTTTAACTTTAGCAGCCTTCAAAAAAAGCAAATTTCTGTTAACTAAAACAGCAAACCAATAATTAAAACATTCAATAATAATGTGTACAATAATAATCCAAACTGATTTATTTTAATCCTTCCACTGATATCAGTTTTGCGGGTTGTAGGACCTTGTGCAAGGTCCGTCCGGATCGCTACCACCATCTTGCTCGCTAATCTTGCCGCTAAGCAGCAGTGCTTGCACTGTTGTGTTCCGGCGTGGAGAGCAAGACAGCCGGTGTAAAAATTACTGGCACAAGAGGTGTTCCATCTTAGCCCTCTGGGTTGGCAACGCATCTGCACTCTCTTTGTTGTTGCAGGTGTCTATAGGCGGTGGTGATCACTTACCATCAGGTGACCCACTTGCTTGTTTGCCTTCCTATGTTGTATAAAAAAAAACAGTAATACTACTAGTACCTGTAGTGTTATACACTTTGTGGTTATACCATGGCAGCGTTGTATTGGATTTTGTAAAAGCTACTCAAATATAAATTGACACCATGTTTTTCCTTTTAACGACGCATCCTCAAGATAAATTGACTGTATGACGTGACAGACACATATCATCTGTCAATGAAATTTCCGATTTCATTTGAAAAAAAATACACCTGGAAAATTGGATACACGTGAAATACCATCGTTATATTTGGTACCGTAGCATGTTTTACGGCAATGTTTGATTTGGTTATAAGTTATAAGAATATAAAAGATAATTAAAGATTAATCAGCTTACTCATAACACGAAAGCAAATCTATCAGTATCTTTCGATAGCCAATTTTTACTGTAGAACGTTCAAATTTTAAATTTAAATTATCTAATGACATTACAAAAAAACTTTTATCTACACACATATCATAAAGGCTAAATAACGCGTTCATAAACCCTAGGAAATGACCAGCATTATTACAACCAATGTTATTATAAGAATTTTCTTGTCTGTGGTAGTAGGTAAATCTGTTCTTTATTGGTCATCACATTACCGATATCTCGTGACTGCTCGTGACGTTATGAATTTAAATTTGGAACAGCTGTCAAAATTCAAGTTGGTCTCTATTCTAGTATCCACAGATATTAAAACAGTTATCGCTACGAAACGTCAACTCAGTATGATTTTTTAATTTAAACGCACGACATTTGATCTCAAGTGACATGAAAATAGCAATTTCATTCGTTCGTCTATGGTTTAAAAAAAATGTTCGTCCTGACGGATAGATCGAATCACAGAGTACTTTTTTAATATAAATGGCCGCCATTAGTTGTCATTCTTTTTAGGTTTTTTGCTGTTACGATTTTTTGCAGTTATGATATGTGTGTAGATAAAGTAATGTATGCAACTGTATATAATTAGGCCTTAAAACACTCGTGTGATCCTATTATGAAACTCGCTGACGCTCGTTTCATAAAACCACACTCGTATTTTAAGGCCTCTCATTATATAGCAGTTGCATAAAATACTATTGTGTCCGGCAAGACTTACACCTGGTTCTCGACATTTGCATTTGCCTCAATGTTGTCATTGCATCATTTAAATTTTTTACTATTTTGTTATTAATTTATTTATTACGTACATCGAGACTTTTAGAACTTTTACATAACACTATGTGATACTATTTTGGGGCAAGCAAAGTATAAGCTAAGCTTTATACCGGGACCATACATGAGCATTTGCTTCTATTTGCTTGAATCTTACAAGAAAAATTTAACAGTTCTAACTATAAAGGTTTTTGAATCATCAAAAATCCTTAACAAACAAACTTAGTTTTGCGATTCTGTTTTTTCACAAATTGTTTTAGTCAATACATAACACAATAGTTTGTGTAGAAGTACAAAACCCTCAGTGCGAGAGTCAAACTCGTATTTCCTTGTGACTGCTGCTTAAAATAGCTCTGATGGAATGTCACCCTTAAAATAGATTATACCTCGATAGAAATTTCCTCAGCCAGTAATATCCGAAGTAATAAAAAAATGTTTTGTCAGTAATCCATAATAAGTAAAGACTAACTTAATTATATTTCCAAGAAATATGCTTCTTACTTTATTAAATATTAGAATCTTTAATTTATTAATAGCAACCGAGTGCTTTGTAGAGTAATTTACAAAGAAATTGAAGTAAATAATGATGGTTAGTTAAAGTTATAATTTCGGAAGATGGTTCTTAGATTTTTGATATTAAAACTTATTTCATTACTCCTTTATTTTAAAACACTCAGTTACCCTCAATTATTCACGTAATATGTTTCGTCTCTGTCTGTCATTGTGACGTTTGCTCGAAAGAAAGGAACAAAAGTGCTAGGAACTTATACAAGGTCCTTCCAGATCGCAACCACCATCTTGCTCAGTAATACAGCCGCTAAGCAGCAGTGTTTGCAGTGTTGTCTTCAGGCGTGGAGAGCAAGACAGCCGTTAAAATTACTGGCACTAGGAGTATCCCATTTTAGTTCTGTGGATTGGCAACGCACCTGCAATCTCCTTGGTGTTGCGGGTGTATATGCAAAAAACGGCAGGCATCACTTTCTATTAGGGGACCCACATGCAATTAATTGACCAAAGTGTCAAGGAGTCAATTGTATGACGACGTATATTGACGACCTGTATGGCACAGTGGCACATGTGTCTGCTTACGGTGCAAGAGGTCCCGGGTTCAAATCCTGGTATGGGCAAATATTTGTGTGATGAACACGAATGTTTGTACCTGAGTCATGGATGTTATTTGTATTTAAGTATGTATTTATCTATATAAGTATGTATATCCGTTGTCTAGTAGCCATAGTACAAGCTTTGCTTAGTTTGGGACTAGGTCAATTGGTGTAAATTGTCCCAAGATATTTATTTTATTTATTTTATTTAATTCCCAATTGTAATCAATAAATGAAACATGAATAATGAGCAATAAAGTCCTATTATGAAACCCAATTATTATACAAACCTAGGGTTTTAGTATAAAGAAATACTAAATATACTTGTTAGGGTCCTACTGGGACGTAAATAATTGAGTGGACTGTATTTCAATAGGCTGGTTTATTCGCCGTTACTTAATATTACAAATAATCTATAATTAAATTCGGTAGTCGTCCGACGGCGGAGAGCGGTGGTAAGGCGAGTGCCGCTGCCGGCCCGGTCGCTGCGTCGTGACGTCACCGTGTCGTCCTCCCGCGCGTCTCGTCCCGGACATGAGTTGAGCCGGTTCTCAACATGCTCCCCGGGTTGAAGGATGAAGACTTTCAAAAATCTGGAAGGGGACAGATGTTATTAAACGCCCTTCGAATGGTGCCTCTCCTTGTCTTCAACTCGGCGACTCTAGCGACGCCATCGCTGCCAGGGTAGAGCTGAATGACTCGTCCTAGGGACCAGAGCAATGGTGGTAGAGCCTTTTCCTTGACGAGGACGAGTGAGCCCAGTTGCAGCTCTTTAACTGAAGACTGCCACTTCAGCTTCTGTTGCAGGAGATTGACATACTCCAAGGAAAAGCGACTCCAAAAGTGCTGCTTTAAAAGCTCGATTCTTTTGAATCGCTCGAGGCGATTGATATTTGTCTCAGTCACCTGTGGTTGCGGAATTGACATAAGTGAGCGTCCAATTAAAAGGTGAGCAGGAGTTAAAGCGGAAAAGTCTAAAGGATTGGTAGAGAGTGGGGTGAGAGGACGTGAATTTAAAACAGCCTCTATTTGACTGAGGCAGGTCGACATCTCCTCATATGTTAAATGAGTGGTATGAAGTAACCGTTTAAGGTGGTATTTCGTAGAACGTACGGCTGCCTCGGCTAAGCCATTGAAGTGGGGCGTATAAGCCGGAACAAATTTAAATTCGATCCCTTCCTGAGCTATCTGACCTTCCAGGTCTGACTGAACGAGGAATTGAGCCAGCTCGTTACAAGTGCCGACGAAGCTGGTGGCGTTATCGGACGTAATGCTTTGGGGTTTCCCGCGACGTGACACGAAGCGGTTCAAGGCAGCAATATACGCCTCACTAGACAATGCCGTAACGAGCTCGATGTGACAGGCTTTCACTGAATTGCAAATGAAGATTGCCAAGTAAGATTTTATAAGTTTGCAACCCCTGCCTTTCCTGTCGGCTATCAACACTGGCCCAGCGTAATCGACGCTACAATGTAAGAAGGGGAACTCTAGTTCCGTTCGAGAAGCTGGTAATTGGCCCATCATGGGCTGAACAGTTTCAGCCTTATGCCTGAAACATTTCACACACTTATGAACAGTGCTCTTCGATAGGTTTTTGCCACCTAGGGGCCAATAAAATTGTTTTATTTGACTTAATAGAAGTTGAGGTGGGGCATGTAAATACTTCACATGATAGTGTGTGAAGAGAATTTTTGTAAGATGGTGCTTACTGCACAAAACAATGGGATGTTTTGTGTCGTAACAATAAGGTGAATTGTTTAGCCTACCACCGACCCGAATTATGTCTTCGGAGTCTATAAAGGGGCTAAAGGAAATTAATTTATTTTTGTTAGGCAGTGCCTTCCGAGCTTTAAGAATAGCATATTCCTCAGGAAACATTTCTGATTGAGCTTTGCGTATGATTATATTTAATGAATATTGAATCTCTTGAACTGAAAGATGACCATTTAATTTGCTGGTCGGGTTACGACAATTGTAAATAAACCTTTGTAAATATGCCATTATGTTTTGTAAGTTAGTTAGTTTAGATTTATTTTTGATTAAGTTAGATATTAAGTCTTTATTATCAGCATTAGTTTTGTTATCAAGCGCGAAAAAACAAGTAATCAACTCGGGTAGATCGTGTCTCTCGTTTACGTTGGGCGTCTTTGGCCAGGCAGATTCAAGAATAATGTATGCAGAAGTAAGCTTTGTAAGCGTAAGATAAGATTGTATTTGCTTTGGATAAGTAATAAAGATGGATATATTTTATTTAAAATTATGAAGATTGTAGAAGGTTGAAATTATTTTAACGTGAGAAATAGAAGCTATTTCCTTTATAATTCAAGTAGAAGCTATTTATGATTTAAATAACAATAAATTATTTAAATGAAGTTTTGTTTAAAGGAAAAAAAAGGGAAGGATAGACGTTTGAGATAGACGGAAAAATGGAACGAACTCACTGTAATGTTCAAACCGTCCACCAGTGTACTTCTCCTTTCTTTTTCTTGAAGATGACTCGCACTTTCGGTAAGTCCGTCGCGGGTTCGACCTCCAAACGACCTCTGTCCCTGGGCGTGTGTGGCTGCGTGGCGAATAATCCTCGACAGGAAAGATGAAAGAAGGCTCCTTGAGGTGTTCTTCGACTGCTGTAGACCACAACTGAAGCGCTTCGAGACTTGTCGTCGCGTAGACCGATTTTTATCCGCAAAAATTAAGACGGTGAGAATCCTAAAGGACCAATGTTAGGGTCCTACTGGGACGTAAATAATTGAGTGGACTGTATTTCAATAGGCTGGTTTATTCGCCGTTACTTAATATTACAAATAATCTATAATTAAATTCGGTAGTCGTCCGACGGCGGAGAGCGGTGGTAAGGCGAGTGCCGCTGCCGGCCCGGTCGCTGCGTCGTGACGTCACCGTGTCGTCCTCCCGCGCGTCTCGTCCCGGACATGAGTTGAGCCGGTTCTCAACAATACTAATGTATACTCTTACGGAAATTCCTCAGTATGTATAACTCCCTCGGGACAAGGATAAAAAAGACAGACCGTACGTTGTTTTGTAATGTTGACATATTCCAGTTTTCTTCAAGTACATTTGTTTTATATCGGTTCACTTAAAAAGAACGCACTCAATAATAAAATCAGATGCGAAAGTTGTGCTAGCCACTCTCAAGTCAACTTTACGTCACGTATATCACTACCTAAGCCTAGATGAGGCAACAGACGTATTAGTTAGGCTGAACGGTCTTGAATATGTGATCAAACAAGATGAATGTAAATAAGAACCAAAACTTCGTTATCTATAGCCCACTCAAGCAAATAGATAAAAGGTTTCGCTTAACCAAAGCGGTACCCTAACAGGATTACTTCGTCGCAACCCATACGTAAAAAGGTATAACGGGAAATCCCACCGCCCGACGAATTGTCACTTTTTATCCCAGGACAGTGGTGCAATCACTCGGTCCAGCGAGCGGGTTAATTAATGAAATCTATTAACTTCCTCCAGAGGGACGTGAATCGGTAGATTTTTTTCGCTAGAAAATCGTTTTGACTTTTTTTTTGCAAAAAATTACGCTGCGTTCTGAATGAACGGTTCACGTTCACCGACTAGCCGTTAATGAATTGGATTGGGTTTTGCAGAATTAAAACAGTGAAATGCATGGTTAGGGTTTCGTGTTATACGAAATGAGAGTAGAATTCATACTTAATATCGGTTATAACAATATGCATATTTACTTAATGAAATTGATGACTAATTCCATAATTAAAAAGGAGACACACTTATCATTATTAATACCCGACTATCTCAAACAGAGACGCTTATGAAGTGGAACTTTGGTAAGCTATTTTCCATGTGATTTTCAATACAGATTAATCGTCTTATCTTGTCTTATATAATTTACTAGTGACTTGCCCTGACTTCGCACGGCTATAATTAAGATGAAATGTACATAAAAACCTTCCTCAACAAATTCTCTACATGACAGTGAGAACGATATCAAAATCCATTGCGTGGCCAAGAAGAATTAAGAGGCCGAAGATATGAGAATAAGCAGGGACAGAAAGCGAATTTATTATTTAATACTATGTAAAGAAAGAAGAAGACTATATAAAGAAGAAAATGTGAAGAAGATAGAGATTAAGCGACAGAGCACAGTTTTGCTGCAGATATACCTACTGTACCGCATAGTCTGTGTGAGTGGGTGAATTGTAAAACCGAAAAATAAACTATTAAATACATCGCACCCTTAGAATTAAACCGACTCAATTCTGAATATGATATTTCCCAAAATTAAACCCTATGTCTTTTAATTAAGGTGATATTTTGGGACGTGTATTATTCAGAAATGGGTCACTTTAATATTAAGCATGCGACATTACAGAGGCCTATACATAACCAGCCAAAGTCTGACATGCAACACTGCCATAGCAGGCGGAGGCACGGATAAAACTACAAAGTTAATTAATCCAAACACACTAAACATTGAATGTGAAATTATCAGATATGACCATAAATTAATAAATGTCAACCGAATTCAGTACTATATTACAGAATGTCAAATCTAAGTACCTTTAGTTCAAGCTTTGCTTAGTTTGGAACTAGGTCAATTGGTGTGCATTGTCCCAAAATTGTTTATATGCAGCGATTTCACGTAGCACCGCGCTTATCGTGGAATATTAAAAGCAAGCCAGTGATACCCCGATCTCGTGCAGCCCCTGTTTATCAAACACGTTTAAGTGGATAACAGCGGGCGAAATGAGCGGATCCTCACGGTTGCCCTTTTGTACGAGAGTCACGCGAGGTGCATTGTCACGGAAAATTGTGGACGATCCCCGCGGTATGTGGTTCAGACTGACAGGTACGTGGTCTTTTCGCCGCCTAAACTGTTTTTAATCGTAGCGGGAAATCGTAGAACGTTTTGAAGCGTTTTATGATATCAGCAAGACTTATGTTTTCTGATGTGATCAAAACTGTGTCATTTCTTTTACAGCATCTCTTCTCTCGGCTGCATTTACCAAATGTGATCGTTATATAGCTCTTTCCTTTTTATTAAAATTATAAATGACTAGCGGACGCCTGCGACTTCTTTTGCGTAGAATTAGTAGCTTATATTCGTCAGGGATAGTTTTACTTTCTGTTGGTGAAAGAATTTTTGGAATCGGTTCAGTAGTTCTAGAGATTACCCCCCTACGTACAAACAAACAAACAGAGTTTACCTCTTTATTATATTAGTGTAGACAAGCGGACGCCTGCGACTGCGTTCACGTGGAACTAGTAGCTTATGTCCGTCAGGGCTTGTTTAGATTTCTATTGCTGAAAGAATTTTTGGAATCGGTTCAGGAGTTCTAGAGATTACCCCCTGCATACAAACAAGCAAACAAAGTTTACCTCTTTATCATATTAGTCCAGAGAATGTAGATAAACAAGTAAATGTCTCATTTTTTGTCACAACAAACAATAAAGTTTGGTGTGACAAAAACTTACACTGGAGGTAGAGTGAAAATGATTGATTATATATCTTTGTATGCCACGTGCACTGCATAGCACGGCGTACCCTGTTAATTTTAACGCATATTTAGATTGAGATTTTCGCTCGCGTTACTAGTAAAACGACTAGTACGGAGCAGCCGGTGTCGCACGAGTGGAGTACACGCCGTATTACCCCGCCCTTATTATGCTTTGGTTCTTGTCATAAGCGGTAGCGAGTAGTTATTTATTTATATTTATTTACGTATTTTAAGTCACGTTCATTAACATTATTAGGTGTTACATAGTTAGGTGGTAGTTTGAAATGAAATTAAAATATTTACTTGCTTAAGATATGGTGCAGAAAGTTGACATGCCAGTAACATTGTGGAATCACAGGTCAGATCAAAACTTGACATTATTTTTTATAAATTTTTAAATTACACACATCAAGTTTGCAGTAATCATCATCATCATCATTTCAGCCGAAAGACATCTACTGCTGGACATAGGCCTCTCCCAAGGATCGCCACAACGACCGGTCTTGTGCTGCTTGCATCCAGCGGGCTTGCAGTAATACTATAATAAATTTAAATTTGATGTTTTATACTTTATAGTAGAAACATTAATATTTAAAATGCTTAAAACTTATGAAAATTATCTATATATACTTGAAATGAAATGAAATATATCACAGATCCAACTATTAACAACCACCTTTTTAAACATTGTTCTGAATAAATACATGTTTTGCTCTACAAGGCATATTTAGATTAAGTAAATTGTTATTGTGTTAACTGCGACTAAACATTCAAAGTATGTATACAATTACACTTTTTTTTTTAGGTTAAGTTAGTGTTTGCAATAGTTTTAATTCTGTTTGTGTTATTGTGCTGTCTAAATATACCTATGTTTATTATTTAATGTTAGTTTTTAAGTTTGATTGTTTGTAATTTAATTTAATGTGTTTTAAAAAAAAAAAGTTTTTTTTTTACAGATTGGTTACAAAAAATACTGTTTTTCGCCAATTAATAGAACTGTGTTTTTGTCTTCTATTTATATAAAAAAATTGTTCTTGTGGCATAAAAATAACAAATGTAATGGTAGAAAATGTCTTTAGGCATTAAGACTGCCATTATTTACACAGTCAGACAGGCCATAATATCTATACTGAGTAAAAGGTTGTGTGAATCTCATCGACCTCTTTGGGTGTTACCGGATAAATGTTTCTTGAACATGAACATATTGAGAAATAATTTGGCTTTAAATACGTGAGTAATCCGTACATGTCCGAATCCCACGGTGGTTTATATAAAAAATGTTTCCCGTCTAATGAAGTAAAAATAAATAAATAAATTGTTTTTTTATGAAATAGGAAGGCAAACAAGCAAGTGGGTCACTTGATGGTAAGTAATCATAGACATCCGCAACACCAAGGAGATTGCAGATGCGTTGCCAACCCAGAGGGCTAAGATGGATTACCTCTTGTGCCAGTAATTACACCGGCTGTCTTACTCTCCACGCCGGAACACAACAGTGCAAGCACTGCTGCTTAGCGGCAGGATTAGCAAGCAAAACGGTGATAGCGATCCAGACGGACCTTGCACAAGGTCCTACCACCCGCAAAAGTTAGTCCTCTGATGCTTATTATTTGGACCAAAACGCAGTGTTAAGCCGCGACATTAACATGCCGCTGCGCCGCGCTTTCTCTTACTCTCGCCATGAATATTTATATCATCCTCGCATCAATGTACTGTGAAATACCCTGGCCATCCTCGCACCCACACGTCGGCGCAGTGCCATTTATTTTTAACACAAACATAGAAGCATTACCATTTTGTAATCCCAATGGTTATCCATGTAGTGGGATGTCACATTTTGTAATTAATTAATGCGAGCGGATTTATTTTCAGCCATTTACATAATTGAAAAAGTTTATTTTATTTCGTGGTAGGCGGGAAATGGTTTTAGGACGACAACGTACACACACAACCACTGAAAGCAGTTTTATAAGGTGTTAGGTATTTGAAAATAATAAGGGTATAAAAATAATGGTGTAGTACAAAAATTGGCGATGAATATACCAGGGGGCAATTCTCGCATCAGTAGAGATGAAGTGACACAAGAGATAAGCCAAAAAAAGCTGTCAAATCCCTTCAAAATCTGTCATATTTAACACGTCTCAAACGTCAGATAAATCCCGATGAGCGCCAGATTTGCGGGCCAGGTTTTGCACACTACTTACAATGAAATACTTGACCGTATTAATACAAGTTTATAAATGTCTTGTAATTAAAATACGTTTGGTTCCTTCTTTTTAAACAACATGTCACAATAGAAGAAAATAACCGAAGAATTGCGAGTCGGACTCGCAGACGAAGGGCTGCGTATTTACCGTACAATTTACCACTACCCAATTCTGTAGGGACAACAGATGACATTATAATAAAAAAGCAATGTAAAATAAATTAAAAACTGCACCTTCCTAACGTGATTTAATAACATCAAACTTACATAAGCCGCTTAATACCAAGCCACGTTTACCAAAAATAACGTATCACATCAGTATATAGGTCGCCAAGCCTCGGAAACTTAGCGGAACAAACAAACAAGTAAATGCTTAATAAGTAAACATGTTCATATCGAGAACTCAGGTATAATTCTGGGGAATATTGCGCGCATGGCGCCCAGGCTTAGATGTAAGATGATTTTAGACGCGTGACTTGCATAACACAAATGGCGTCGTTACTGTAGTATCAGATTTGGGGGAGATTCAGACGTGCACGTATCTACCGAAAGCAGGCACTTGGTGAAATTGAGATATATTGTCATGCATCCCATAACGCATTTCTCGTGATTACAGGGAATTCTACGCGAGACAAAATTAGCTGCACGTGTATTTTAACTAGGTTGTTTAAAACTTTGACGCTCATTGGGTGGTTTGCTAAACCGAAAGAACTTAAAGTACCTAACTAAAAGAAATATGTAGCTTAAGAAATACAGAAACCTTTCGAAACAATATCTCAATTTAGAAATAGAGGAAGATTTTATTAACTAATAATTATAATAATAGACCTGTTTAGCTTAATAAAAAAAGATCTATATTTTACTTTCACCGTGCAATACTAAAAACATAAACTGACTGGATGGGTTCAAGATTACTTTTATCGACTGATCATCGATCCGTTCAGTACAGGACCAAATAAAATAATGAAGTAAATCAATAAATAATATTTATGCCTCTTTTTCAATTAACATTAGCTTGAAAGAGATCAAAACCAATTTTAAAAAACAAAACTTTGTACATATTATGAGTGAAATGAGTTTGTTTAGAAGAAAAACAAAGTTTTCACAGAAAAGAAAAAAGAAAAGTTAAAAATATAATTAGAATTAAGTTTGTTTAAATTTGCTATTATTTTGCTGTAATGTGTGGTGACGAATCTATGAATGAAGTTTATCTTAAGGGAAGGCTAAAGACTAACAAAGGGACGCACAAAAAGGATTAGTACATTGTTATAGTACCGTTGGGTAGCTTTTGTATGTTATGAACTCTAATGGTTGGGTGATGCTTAATTCTACTTACGCAGTAATTTGTTTGTCTTACGCTCGAAAAACTTCACCACAAGACAAGACTAACATAAATATTTTTTATGTAAACCCGCACGGAAAATAGTTTACAGGAATTCCTCTTAAAAATGACTTACAAGGTTAATTAGTGGTCTTATTGCTTAAGAGCAATCTCTTCCAAATTCTAGGTAGGAGATAGAAGCACTTATGTCCATGTATTTTGCTGTCATGTTAAGCTACAGGAAACACTTGAAGCGGAATTAACTTCGTGCACAGAGCTTCTCAGAAAACTTGTTTGCTAACGAAACTTAACACACTCTGTGAAGGGAATGTTCTGTGCAAGAACAACTATGTTTTCACGCTGCTTTAAGTACTTTGTGATCTTGTTCAAGCATGAACTATGTATGTAACTAAGAAACAATCAGAAAAACGATGAAATCTTTACTTATGCACTTTGTGCAGCTGAAAACATAAAACGTTTAGCAAAAAAAGATGCTTTCACTTTAACAGTGGAAACTTAACTGGAATTTAACCTTTGTAGATAGATAACCGTATCTTTTTTATTGTTGTTTTTTAATCGTAATATGTACACACTTTTTTTAATAAAGTAAATAAGTTTCAATTCAACGTCAAAATACTTAATTTAAAAATAGGTGAAAACGTACCTACTGATTTTGACTCAACAAACAACCCGGCCAAAAATACTAACACCCCAATAGCATATCTCATCTGTTTCTGCTGTTCAATAAGTAAAAATAAATAACTAAATACCTAGAGACAATTCAAATACACCGATTTACGATTTGACATATTATGCTGAGTGGGTACCCTTTCGGTGTTCTAGTTCTAAGTTAATCCTATGTAATACGTCTTAGTACCGAATAAACTGTTCTCTTTCTTTCTTACAGCTATTAAAAAACTGGACTTACTGTACACATATTATGACATCCAAGACTCAAATAAAGTCGGATTTAATAGAAACGGGCAAGTTGTAAACAAATTAGTTTACCATTATCACTCCGTAATCAATCATGCACTTTTGAACAACGAGTATGATCCCATTACCGATTTATACATCTTATATTTTTACTAGTTTAAGTCAAAATTTTATGAATAATTATTACTTAATTTCAATAAACACTTTCGTTGAAAATTTAAGGTTATGTGTCAAATGCTAGCCATATTTGTTTCCAACATTGGCTATTTCTATTGAACCTGACTTTACAAACATTCATCATATTCATCATACAAAATATCTGCTACCCAGCGGAATTCAAATCCGCAACTCCTAGCATTGGGTCACTAACCACAGGGTGTACAAATGCGATTAGAGCCAATTATTATAACAATGCCAATACTTATGTGCACACACACACACTCTCACACAAACGCGTGCGCCTAGCTGGAGAGACCAATTGTTTCCCGGTCGGAGTTTGTGTCTTACGCCGGTAGTTACAGATTATTCTCAAGTAAACGCTTACTTAAAAAGCACTTTTATTCTACCATGTTTTACAACTAAATAACGTTTGAGTGGAAGTTATGATAACCCAGTATATTTCATAAAACTCTTGATACAGTGGCACGCGATACATTTTATTAATGCACGGAAAATAACCAAACAATTTAAGCTTCATTAGGATAACAGATTAGGAGTATTTTAATAAATATTGCAATTAGGGGTTGTGATAATGACTTATTGGTCACGATATGAAATGATAGTTCATGTATGAAATATTCATGTTTCCCTTTTTATGGTTCCGTAATCTCAGCAAGGAACCCTTATAGTTTTACCATGTCCGTCTATTCGTCCGCCTGTTCACAGCCTAGCTCAGAAAATTTCAGTACTAGGAAGCTGTAATTTGGCCTGACTATAGTCATATTAATCACGCTGATAAAGTTTATAGTTGCAGGCAAACAACTTGAGCATAAATCGAGTGGAGGGGGTAAGTTTGCGCATACACATTTGTACTACGACTACTGCGTAGTCAAGATCAATGCTCAAATAGTCCGCCGGGAACTGTAAAATCAAATCTTGAAAAAAAAAACATTTAAGGTACCTCCTCTATACGCAAGTTATAATGATTCTTTAAATCGTCTTTCCATAGTGTGGGGTGTCGTTGGATAGGTCTTTCAAAAATATTGCGGGTTTGTGAAAAAAAAGTTAATGTTCGATTAAGGGATCCGGGTCAAAGCTTTAAAGTGCTAATTTTTGTTCAAGTCAAGTGTGTCTCCGCCCATGCCAGCTAAATAGTTGTTTTTGGAATAATAAGCATGGCTTCTGGCGGCAGTCGGGAACAAAATTGGTCTCTCCTGTGGTCAAAAGTTAACCACTTGGGTACACACAATTGCTTTCTTTAAGTAGGCTTTTATTATACCTACTCAGAAATGATATTTGAGATCAAAAGTAAAGGTGTACAAATAGCATTATGGTCAAACCACATCAAGGCCCGATCACTTCAGGCATCAGTGAGGTGGTCGGGCCTTGATATGTCTTGACCTAGAGTTTTATCAGGTGACAAGCCTCTACACCACATGATGTTGCTCCTGATGTGACCATAAAATTCACCAGATCATGTCATCTGTAGACCAGTGCCCAATTTCATGAACGTGACAGGCGACAGGTGACAGTGACTTTTCGGTATACATTGCTTGCCCACTATGGTTGTAAGTCTGTAGCGTTACTTGTCGACACCATAATTAATTTACGGCGAATTGTCACTGTCACCTGTCGCATGTCGCGTTTTTAAAATTGGTCCCAGGACTTTTGATCTCGGCTTTCATTTCTAACTATAAACTATGCCAGGTTCAGTTTATGCAGATCAATGCTTGAACAAAATATATTGGTTTATAGACCCTTAACTGTCAACCACATTAATACAACTTAGAACTCTGATTTCGACAGATTTACTTACATATTAATAAAACGGATCGCTCACGTATTTTTACGTCGAGAAATGTCCGACATGTTTCGGACCAGTCCGTGGTCCTTAATCATGAACCCCCGCGGCGGTGGCGCGACGACGACTGCGTACCGAAGCACACGAAACATGTCGGGCATTTCTCGACGTAAAAATACGTGAGTGATCCGTTTTATTAATATGTCCGAGTCTCACGGTAGTTTTAGGTTTACTTACTTTCATTATTGTTACGAGAATTACAAAATCTGCACAATCGATTATTTAATCCTCTCGCAAAGCCAATAATTAGATTTAGAAGTATTCCTTAACACCATGACAATTTTACTGGCGGAATTTATTCAAGGGACGAGGAAATTAGCATTAGCAACGCACCGGCCTCTTTATAATTGGGGCTGCTGTTTATTCGACGGCATTCTCTTAACGTTTGTCGGATGTTGCTATTGAATAATGGATGCGAATTTTGCAAGTTGGCAGTTGGAGTATAAAATTTTAGCTCTAAAGTAGGGACAGGGTAGCACTGAGTTTATTATTTTATGGGTGCTATTGGACAGCCAGGTCGAAACCACAATTAGGTTCGCAAATGTATTTCTTGTGGAAGGTCGGTAAGAGTCTATCTGTATAGTCCAATATTTTTCGGTCATATATATACTGTGCCGGGGGCACTTTTTGTCTATAACAAAAGCATAGATTGTGTTTTTACCCAACTCATTCACTTTTTACTACAGGAGGAACAACTTTAATTTTTTGGTTGACTTTAATTGTGACCTATCCAGTTGAAGTCGATTGTTATATTTTAATATGTTCTCGCCTGGGTCGATCGTCATTTCAAAAAACTGTCCTAGTGCGAGTCGGACTCGCGCACCGAGGGTTCCGTACAAACTTAATAAGCGCCAAACAATACTCTAACAAAAATATAAACTGGATTGAGGGACAAACTTAACTTTACATTACATGGACGTAAATCGCTGAACGTATACATGGATGAAAGAAAATTAATAAAAAGGCTGTATGAAGGGTGAGTGGATGGAATAATGGGAAGGGGAAGACCTCGGCGAACGTAACCCGACTAGATCGGAGAGATTCTGGATAAAGGCCAGGTCAGGAGTACCCTGAATCGACGAGCATGCATGAAGAATGTTTTAGTGAAGCAAAGTTTGTATGCCAGGATCGTAGCAAATGGAAATCCGTGATCTCTGCCTACCCCACCGGGAAACAGGCGTGACTTTATGTATGTATGTTCTAATACACTATTATATCCTATGACCTTTGAAGGGCCTTGACTCCGATGCCTCTTAACTCAGGTGAGAGAGACTTAAAGGGGCTCAAAGGCGCGCCGAATATGAGACGCGAATCGCAAAATAACGCAACTCAATCTACAAATGTAAATTTAAGGGATTTCGCACGGCACCGGCGAATTCAGCCAACGGCCGGATTTGTTTTCGTCTAACTTATACTTTATTCGGTTTGTGTGAAACCTTATTCGATGTAGTATTTGTTAACTTATGATTTACTAGCTTTCTACGCGTGGTTGCGCCCGTGTTGTTTTCCCTTGAAATAAAATATTACGTTCTTTAATAAGGTAGCTTATATTTTTCATTTAATTCTTATATCAATTGGTGCGAACCCCTTTTGAAATCCGTTTAGCCATTATCTATTTACTCTCAAACTTCAGTTTCCAGTTTTATCATAGATTTTTTAAAATAAAATTGGAAGGCAAACAAGCAAGTGGGTCCCCTGATGGTAAGTGATCACCACCGCCTATAGACACCCGCAACACCAAGGAAATAGCAGATGCTTGGCTAACCCAGAAGGCTAAGATGGAATACATCTTGTGCCAGTGATTGCTCCGTCTGTGTTGCTCTCCACGCCGCAACACAACAGTGCAAGCACTCCTGCTTAGCGGCAGTTTAAGTCGAATAAAAACATGTAACACTGGTGCTAAGAGAACACAATGAGCAGAGATATTTCTATGAATATAGTTCTAATAAATTTCGGATTTGGTATAATTAAAAAATATGCTTTGTTCTTTTTGTAACCTCAGGCAAAGAGCCTAAAGTATTTCATGCAGTCTTCATACCATTATTTTCGAATTTGGAAATCGCTAACAAGCAATACTCGCTGTAGTTGTATAACAACATCCCGTCAAGCTATTTTCAGCCTTAGTATAAATAATTGGCAGCATATTAATATCATATAAGTTTCGACGGCATAGAAACTTGACATTAGTTAGTCTTCCAAAGCATACATGACTCGGTAGCTTTGCGTTTGTAAACAGTTTCGGTATGTATCTATGTTGAAATCTGATATCAAGAGGATTAATAGTATCTACAGAATAACAAAACTGCTAAATACGTATGTAGAACTACTTTCCTTCTAGTTTAAATGATAACAAAGACAGTAAGATTGCAAACTAAACTTAATTCAATTTTTATGGAAAATATTAATACGCAATGTGGATTTTAAGTGCGGAATGTAGAAAGGTAAACTGTGTCAAATCAGCTTGTCTATTTACACCACTAAAGCACTAAAGCTTTGAAGGCGTTTGCAGTAAATTATCTATACTATCACAATAGTAGGTTATGGTTAATTTAGTGCAAACGCCTTCTATTTTTCTTTACCTGTGCAAATTCAAAGGCCAAATAGACAAGCTCATTTGACACCACTACCTTTCCGCATTCTGCATACCTTTGCACTAAATTAACCATACTATTGTGTCAAGAATGCCAAACTCAAATTATTAAGTAAATAATAATAACCTACTCTACTACAATGATTGCGCACAAAGGCGAACACCAATAACTATTCCAGTCTAAATACAAACAAACATGTGCTCGTGGATTCTGAACATTTGCTGAATAAAGCACGATATTGATTAAACACGAGTCATATTCACGGTTTAAACTGATAACAGGCGGTTTCACGTTGATAGAATAATTGTCAATATCTAACTTGCTTTCATAATTCATAACTACTACAAATTCCCTTATTTCGATCAAGCAAGTTTAACGTTACAATGACACAATAGAATAAGACACGAGTAAGAATCTACATTTCGGTACCGTCACGAACATTTTGACGTTGGTTTTGTAAGTTTCCAATTTAAGCGAACCAAGGTAAGTTTCCGAGCCCGTCTTTGTCCCTGAGCTCGATTTTGGAGCTGTACTGAATACATTACTGGAGTTGTAAAACCGTAGACATGAAGTTACATGCCTTTGACCTGTGTTCGAGAAAAGTTATGCTTGTTTTGCGAGTCTCGTATAAATTTCGGTGAAGGTCGTTAGAGATGTTAAAGGTTTACAGGAATCGTTATCGGCCCTAACACTGTGGTAAGTTGATTATTTATCTTGGCTTCAACGAAGATACCACTGAGTTACCTTGAGGTGTGCTTGACGGAGATTATATTAAATTGGTCACAGCACTTAAACTATCAATGGACCATATAAGCGCAACCTTGGAGCAATGGTGCCAACCAAGCCATAATTCAAATCTATGCCCATGTTGTTTGCGGTATATTTTGAAAGCGACAAATGTTTAAAAAGTGAGATGCAATAAGACTTATTCGTTCTAGGTATTGCTAAGCTTAGTTAATATCCTAGCGATTATGAAATTACAGCTATATTTGTTTGTTTTATCCAAGGGATTTTTAGACTGGTGTGATAACGTTCGACGACTTTTTCGGCTGTATACGGTTTTGCCGTGGTCTTAAGAAAATAAATTAAAAAGACATGTCACTTAACACTGTTGATTTGTCTTTTTTTATTTCCTATTTTTCGTTAAGTACAAGGCAAAACCGAGTACAGCTGAAAATGCCGTCACTATGCTTTAAAAAAATCTCTTGAACAAACGGTAATAAAATAAAACAATACCTGTAATTTCTCAATAATTAGACGTTAACCATCAAAACGAAATATGATAAAGTTAGCCACTCGGAATAAGTTGACAAAGATCGTTTTGATTTACATTGCCTCTTTGGACTATTACATGATATTTGACCTTCTATATAAAGGCAGCAATGTACTTCTATTAGCTTTATTTGCGATTGTATTTTCGATGACGGCCAAAGTCAATTCTTGAAATAATTGTCTGTACTCACATTCAAAAAACTTTACGAACCCTTATTGTTCAGAAATCCCCGACAACAGCGTAGCTTACAGTAACAAACTTACTTAAACTGGTATTATTTGGACTAGCATGATTCTGAATTAGCATGCATTCGGTAGCAGTTCTGTTATCTTGTTAGATAATTTTCTTAGATCAGTGGCTTAAACTCGTTTTAGTTAGAACGTTCTTCTTAATGACTTATATGAGAGTTCAATTTTAAAATAAGGTGAAGTGGGGATTGATTTTGACTTGGCACAAACACATCTTTAAAATGGAGCTATTTTTAAAACAGATCGATAGGGTAAGATGAGTTTGCAAGGAGGATGCCAAAATTAAATTTCAGTAAGGCAGTGTTCTTTTTTATGAATGCAAGAATAGATTCTTTTTTACACTCCTGCACTATAATCACAGTAAATATGATGAATCTTATACTACAATAAAAATATGTATATACAATATGTGTGTTTATTTTAACGAATGAAATTTTTAGACGATTTATTAATTTTAATTGACTCTACAGGAAAGTAACGTAAAAGATATGACCACTGAAAATAAAACTAAAGACCACTAAAATAAAACCTATAAAAAAAAAGAATTGCTCCAAATCGCTGTGCCGAATGCCCAGAAGATTTGCAAAATTGCCATGTTGTATGGCAATGCTGATTCTTGGGCAAGGAATAAACTAGCTTTTAGTGGAAAACTGAATAACAGAATATATTACCAAATAAGGTAACAGCAAAGTATTTAAAAACGTTGTGTTTCATGTTATGTGAGATTTAAATCATATAAGTTATAGTTTTAAGCGTGGCTCTAGAAACACTATTCACTAAACGTAACTGTATTGACTTTTATTACGAACATTGCAAGTTCTAGTAACTTTGTAAAATATATTTCAAAAGCAGTTCCGGAAGCTTCGAAACTAATACGTACAAAGGTAATCTTGCTTTGAAAATATCAACAACGCTGAAATCTGTTCTTGAAATTTCTAACTTTAACGTATCGAAGATGTTACCATGGCCCAGTCAGTATGAGTTCTCATGTGCACTTAACATTTAGTTCAATACTATGCACTTTGGATTGCCAAAGTGCCATCGGATGTTCATAGATACAAAAAATGAGCAAAGCGGATTGTCCAGTTCAAACGTCTTGTTTGATCGCTAAATTCATTCTTCTATTTTTCTGGAACCAATTATAGGACACGTCTAATCTAAAGCTGTATTGATGCCGAAAAGATTCTATTGAGTGATTGCCCTCAGTATTACGAGGCAACACGGGACTCGCAAGTTCTCACATTCATACAACAGGGGATCGCAAAATTCAATTTATTTTCCATTACAGAATTAACCATTAGTGGTTGATCTACAACAATACATCAAACTCCATTCCGATAAGCCGCCTGACAGCAAAGAGGGAGGTCAAATAAATCGGTCAGTGAGTCGGTAAGGCACTGGGTACGTTCTATTCGCATCACGTACCGACCAAATATTTCCCGATTTCTCGCGGCTGGCCGTCTAACAGCTTTAACAGGTGATTTTCTACCCATATTTTATTTACTGCAAGACGTTTTTGGGCTTTTCAATTTTCTGTAATGTTTCGAATACGTTTTGTGCATTCTAAATTTGAACGTGTTTCTTTTTAAATTTATGTTTACGATGGCCAGTTGGACTAGGGTAATTTATTGGTGAAGGAAACCCGGAGTCGGGATGTTTACGTTCCACTTTAAGCTAAAAACACGTACTCTCATACGATTTTACCACTAGCTTAGACTCTTGGTAAAAATGCATGCGCTGATCACTGTGATTACCACGAACTTTATAAAATACATATACTACGGTATAAACGAAATAAGAGTTAATTGGCGAATAACCATTAAATTTTCATACTAAACCAGAGCTAGATAATAATAATAATATAAATAATAATATTTAAACTAGCATACCTACTGATTATCTGTTTTGCTTACGCAACTGCAATAACCAAAAACAGATTATCATGATAATCGTTATCGCATGAACCGTAATTGCAATTATGGTTCAAAAGATAGTTCACAAGGAAAGACAGCATAGGTTTACCCCATTGGCTCCCTTTGGGTACAGAATCATTAAAAAGTGAGAAGATATTCGTTCTGCCGCCTTTCATGAGTCATAACCGTTTATTTTACAAACAAGACGTTTTTTATTGAGGATCAAAATAAAAAGAATAAAAAAACATCGGTTTAGTAAACCAGTTAGTGTCTGACATCGATTGATTTCAGATGTTGTTAACGCTTTATCTGATTGGCAATGATTAGCCCTAAACCAAACTCAGAAATTAAAGAAAGTACATTGAAACCGGTCGGTCCGTTTGAGCTTTTGCACAAACCATAGTCAGCCATATCACATAAACATAATGATACAAGAACAGACGTACATATTACTTCAAACAAAAACGGTGCTTAGGCATAAGAAGCGTTCACTGAATGCCTCTCTGTTTATCGTATAATTCGTATTCAATCACACATGTGGCAACTCAATGGCAGCGGCCGCAGTGCTGAGGTACGCTGATTTTCTCGTGGCTTTACTAAGTTAGCCACATCTGGCCAGACTAACAGCCTGGCAGAAGCCTCAACTTAAAATAACACAATTTCACGGAAAAGTCCTTTCAAAATTAAAGACCTATCCTAATTTTTAAGCTATTTTTCCGCCTAACACCGCACACTCCATAATACCCCGCCCAGGGTTGCCACTCATCATTCGCAACTCGTGCGCCACACGCGATGCGACCGACTTGGCTTTAATTGCCACTTACTTTATCAAGGTTATTAATGTGGATTGGATAGTGATAGCCTTAATTGGTTTGGCGTGCCGTTATGTTAATTTGTACTTACATGTGCTCGGGGTTCGCGCTGTGGTCTGGCTTCGTCTGATTAGTCTGTGCTTGGTTAGAATAACTAGCCACACCTTACTGTATCAGATAGCTAAGTCTACGATCTTAATTAATCGGATAAAATCATGTTTAAGTCTTACCGTAACTATGAGACTTGCAGAGCTTCAAATCAAATATCGAATTAACGAAGAAACTATTGTAATGTAAAAGAAGTTTTACTAAGGCAGTGTACCACAAGGTATACCAAGTAGAGACAAACCAATAAACAATGTTTGGAGGTGGTCAAAACTGCCTGCAATATCATAAAAATTTGCTACATTGGCCTATCATTTTTTTTTACAATATTTCAAGTCTTATTTTTCTCTTCTTTAGTTAATAATGTTGGCAATATTAGTATTTAGCTTACTGAAATTTTTTTACTTGCTATAACGAGTTGGACGTGGAAGTTAAAGTTTTATGGAAAATAGAGGCAGTTGAGCATGCGGGTCGCTTAATGGTAAGTGATCACCGTCGCTCATAGAAACCAGCGACTCCAAGATTCGCTAATCCGTTGCTTTCGGAGGAAGCTGTAATGCGAAGCAACGTTTACCGTGATACACCATCATGCTATGTAATTGCTGAAAAATTGCTGTATGTATGTATGTAAATAATTTATTGTACAAAAAACATATAAATGAATGTACAAAGGCAAACTAATCCCTTTAGGGGATCTCTTCCAGTTAAACTCAGTGGATGAAACGAATATCAAATAAGGAAGAGTAAGGAATGTAATTGTAAAGTTGAGAAAAGAACGTTAATCATTTATATAGCTATGATTTCATTATAATATATGTATAACTATAGGAACTGATATATAACTTAATAACCTTTCAGACCTTAAATCTTCCATCGGCGATGCCGATAAACCCGAATGCGTCGTTTGTACCAAACTTGGCCCCTTCTTCACATTAACGCGGGACAAAAACATTTCAAAGCAACAATTAACTACCATCATCATTATAATAATGAATATAAAAATAGAACAGTTTCCCCTAAATACTACTCTACTCGGTGAAAGTTCGTAAATAAAAACCACACCATGAAATACTTTACACCCACCAGCCACGAAATATTAGAAATTGAATTGCCCAATATTAACCGAACTGTCAAAACTAATGGCGCAGAACTCCTAAACGCTCCCCAACAAATTGAACAATACAATTTGGATACAGGTCAATCTAATACAGTCTTTGTATCAATGCCATAAGGATTCACATGTTTCTGTGAGACAAAGTGTATTTTGTGACACTAATTTCAAAGGATGTCACGCGAACGTTGCTGTGGCATTAATTTTGTCGGAACGTTTTTCTTTTATTGACGACTCACTTGACGTGAGTTACTTGGATGACCTATTTGAGACATCTTGTAAAGTCAATCGATAGCATATAAGGATCACGATGAGTGGTTTTATTACTGAATTATTGATACATATTGCCGTTGTCAAACCGATCGTATTCTGTGCTCCCAACGCAAAAAAGGGAGGTTATAAGTTTGAAGCCAGTCTGTCTCTCTGTTCGTCTATGTATAAGTGGAAAGTAATTACGGATCAAATGATAACTTTAAATTAGGTACAGTAGGGGAAATAAATTCACGTACCAGTCGTATCACCTTAGAACCCTGTCGCAATGACGCGACGCGTTGAACGCCACGCTATGTCATACAAATGTCATGCGTATGTCTCTTCGACTAGGTTCTTCTGTGGTACGTGAATGTATTTCCTTGACTGTACGAAAATATATAACTGCAATGGTTTGTTTAATATTTTAATATAGTTTCTTATCTTAATCCTACAACCTTCATTAATTCAACCAGCAAAGTATTTTTCATTTTATCAGTATAGGTTACGTTAGATCAGCACATATAATTTTTTGTGCAAAAACTAGGGAAACGGGCTTACAGGGCACTCGATGGAAAGTAACCACCGTCGCCCATGGAAACCAGTCACACCTTTAGAATCACTGATCCGTTGCCGGCTTTTAGAGCCAATTGAGCTAGTGCAACTAAACACGTTTCAGTCTAATATAACGGCAACCCTTAATTTACTTTAGCTTCTTAGATTATTAAAAAGTACTTATTCTAAATGAAGCATCAAAAGATACTTCACAATGGCAAAATCACGTGCAGATAATTAAAAACGAAACAAACCAAACCAAATTGGTGCAGAACACTATTTCATTCCAATTCTAGCAACGAATTATGTAGGAGTATGAATGCATGTAAATTCTTTATTGTACAAAAAAAACACAAATGACAAAAAGTGGTATAGTGATGTATAGTCGACTAAGAAACTGCTTGACCACTTTTCGAACTTATTACAAAAGGGTAAGGTTCAAAAGTGGTCAAGCAATTACTTGGTCGACTATACAAAGGCGAACTTAAGATGATTTATGTAAAGAAATAAACAATATTAATGGCAAATAGAGTAACAGTGATGCATAAAAACCAATTTTATAATTTTAAAGATTCTCTCACAGTTCATTTTAAGGTGGACAAGAGTGTCTTTTACTCTTCGTCTGCCTCTAGAAAAAATGAACTACAGTACGATAAACTTGTAACTACAATAAATAAAAAAGCATTTATTAAATACAATACAAATACGTTAATATAAATAAATAATAAAAAGCCAAAGAACCTTACAGATAGGCCCCTGTTTAATACACGTTACGAGTATAAATAAAATAAATAAATAAATATCTTTGGACAATTCACACCAATTGACCTAGTCCCAAACTAAGCAAAGCTTGTACTATGGATACTAGACAACGTATATACATGCTTATATCGATACATACGTACTTAAATACATATAACATCCAAGACTCGGGTACCAACATTCATATTCATCATACAAACATTTGCCAGGCCCGGACGCTCGACTTCACCCGTTGCTATCGCCGACTTACCCTGACTTTTCTTACAAATTCAATTAAAGCTCGTCCAGAAATTCAAACTCACCTAAATTTCACGAAATGGTATTACCATGAAACATTCTAACTCAATTTTGCTTATTACTTGGGCCCCCGGGGCCACTGTTTTTCAATTGTTGACTAACAAAGCGCTAACAGTCGTAAGCTTTTGTTATAATAGAGTGATTGTTATCACGACTTGATTGATTACAAATATTTCCTGCCTGACTACTAATGGTTTTTTCATGTGTTTAAGTACCTACATAAACATCTAGTTTAACGGCGCAAATTATTTTTTTTATATCTGTCACCTTTTTTGGCAACTGTTTTTTATAATTGTGTCCCAGAAGGAATTCATAATGACAAACTCTTGGCATAAGAAACACCTTTAAAATTGTCTACTTATTCAAATAAGATATGACTGAATGTGATACATGTTTCCATCCTAATCTCAACTTTTATCTTCAGATTTATATTCAGATAAAATTTTGAAAACAGTTCATTTTAATTTGACAAATTTGACATGGTATCAAAAAAAATAATAAAATAATATCGGTACTTAGACCATAAAGTTCCGCATGTTCTACCATTGCTGTGCTGTTACGGGGTAACGTTTGACGCGTCTTACTTTAAGAACTTATGTATAGTCTACCAAGAAATTGCTTGATAACTTTTCGACCGTATTACAAACGAATAAAGTTCAAAAGTGGTCAAGCAATTACTTGGTCGACTATACAACGTGAAATGCAATAGAAGATTTTTAATTTAAGAAAATTATAATTGTAATTTCATAACCTTCTTATTTTTTCTTCCACTCAGCTGAGGTGTCGATTCCATGGCAAATATTTACGTACAAAATACACGGCCGAGTGAGCCGGCTCTTCTGAATTTCACGCACGTAATTTCAGTTTCGTATTTTGACGTGCAAGCTTGAGACGAATGATGAATACGGAGGAGGCGAAAGAGGTGTGACAAAATCGCTGCGAGCGCTTCACTGGTGTGATCGTGCTCATAATTTACAAGCTACGTGCGCCTTGTTAGATGGAGGCTATTTGTATTGCTATTGGCTTGAATGATTGCGAGATAAGTTAACGTAAGTCCCGCGATGGCAATAAAGGTACAATTGTCGCGATCTCTTTCAATTGAATAGCAGTTTTATGGTATCGTTCGTGAGGAAGTATTTAGTTTTTACTGGTGGCCGCCACTATCCTGAGACAATCAAAGCTGTTATTCCGCTTTTAATGTTATTGAAACGTACGTACAATCAACCAATTTGATTCTTAAGCCACTGTAGAATGTTGTCGCAATGTGTCATCGCTGGTATATTATGACATTTATTTAGAAGTCATTATGACATCTATTATGAAAAGGTTCTATAGTAGCCTATGAACCGTATTGGTTGGAAATCTGTGTCAGTTAATCAATCTCTGTGTGTGTCTTTCATTAAGTATTGCTTGTGATAATAGAAATAAACTCAGCTCATTCTGTATATTTTTAAATGTATGTTTAAATTACTTTTGACTAACAGGGGTCATATCCAAATAATTACTCAGGAGAGTCGTTCTTCAATAACTTCTGAGGCCATTTAAATTTTCCGTGTGTTCCTTCCAATTCTCGAAGGCAATATCGACATTTCAGCACCCGTGCGTGCTGGGACAAAACCAATTGGAAACCGTTAGTCCGTGATGAGGCGGTCTGACACTATTGAACATGTAATTGCCTTGTTTTTGACGCACCTCCAGCATTCACCTTCAATGCCTCGGATCAAATAAAGGTAGTTATATGGAACCCAATCATTATTACTTTTCAGGCCGCCATTGTTGTTTCGAGCGTAATAAGATTTCGTGTCAGATTCAGGGACGTGAATAGAGGAAAGTGCCGTTTATTTATTATGTATTTGAATGCTTTGTTAGATTTCATTGTTCGATTGGACATTGGGTGCCAGTATTGGATTTAGGTGGAGCCGAATTGGAAATTGATGGCGATGAATGACAAACAAAATTGTAGGCAACTGGCCATGTATTTTGGTAATTGTTTCCTTCAGGTATTGTGATACTTCACAAATACTTGCGCGACGATATTTTACTGAAAGAATGTTGCTCATATTTTAATTAAAACTTAGAAAAACACCGTCGGCCGACGCAGCGTTATCAAATAAAACTTATTACACACTAGCGTAATAAATAACGTTGTATATCCGACAAAGATCACGCACCTTTTTACCGCTCGCCCGAGGCAAGTGCCTTTTTTTCATGCAAAATACATATAGAACAGCACACGCAACCCTCAGCGCCGATTTATTTTGAAAAGGAACAATGGGGGACAATAAAAAAGTGGGGTACGTGTGAACGCGGGTTTATGTCGACCTTCAGATGCAAGGTACAAGGTCTCACTCATTTATCGTCACGTCATTTGGAAACAAAATATTTTAAACGATCCCTTTTTAAATGTTGAAAGGAAATAATAAATTCTATTTCGTAGAGACGGTTTCGGCGCAGATAAATACTTAAAGCGTTTATAACTGAGTTCACGCCAGTTCTAGATCAGTGGATTGATTATTGAGTGACCTGAACAGGTAGGCAGATTCATTAAGAAATAAAAACAGGTTTGTTATTCTCGTTGCATTCAATGATCCGTCAGAGATGAAGACTGCAGAATATCACATCGAGATTAAATATAAGCGAGCAAGCCCTTTTCCTTTAGAGAATTAAGCCTCTTAGCTCAATTACAATTCAAAAGTGACATCTGACATGCACATTTTGTCACTGACCGCCTTGTTCCTTAATTTTGAACTTTCTTTTGTCTATACTGTCTTATTGTCTTCATGTTGATCGGGAGATAGATGATTGATCATTTTATGAGCCATCTTACAATCAACGTCAATTATTCGATTGCTATAAAGTGAAAAAGTATAAACATATCTGCAATGTCGACCATACAGTCAGCCTCAAAAGTAGCCAAACACTCTAACCTTGTCGTAGTAATGTATGTAATTAGAGTTGCTCGAATTTGTCACATTACTGACAGCGACGAGGTACTAAAATGTTCAACTACTTCCGGGGCTGACCATAGAAAGGTCGTCCTATGATTCCGTATTCAAATGAATTTTGTGACTACGTTTTAAAGTAGTCGCATTTGAAAATAGAGTTTATTTGACTCTCGGTTTTACAAGAAGACTTCTTTCCTAACTTTTAGCAACACAGAATTTAATATGGCTAGGCGGTAAAGCAGTGCGGTAGACATCCTGTGGGCATATTAATATTTCACCTACTATGCGATGAAACATGGATGAAATGTTAAATAATAATATGTACAATTTAGAACTGTTACTATTTTGATGGCTTCTGAATTTAAAACAGATAATTTTCTGTATTTAGATTTCCGTATTTTAAATGAGAAAGAATAGGACTCGCAAGTACGACAAATGTTTTATGTCAAAAAAGCTGTCAATAACTTTTCATAACAGAATTTTCAGTTTTTTGTATCAGAATTTCGTTGCTTGACGTCATTTATTTCGACAAAAATAAGGCTTTCTTTATTACAATTAAAACTAGAATCACAGTAATATCAGAATTAATTTAAATAAAGTACCTATTTCAGAAATTCCTACAATTTTACATTCCTCTTTGAAATAATATGAAATTCAACTTTAACGATATATTACAAAGGCATTCTTGAGAATAACATTCCTGATTAAACTAAGTAAGTACAGTGTATAGACAGGTTCGTAAGTATGCTTTGTAGTCAAACTACATCAAAGTGCTCGAGGCTTTAAAACTTCACAGGTATGTTAAATCGTTGACTAACTATGGTGATACTATATAAATAAATAATAAATATTTTGGGACAATTAACACCAATACAATGAATTTTCGTGTCTTATATTAGGTATCCGATCATACTTCCTCCTCTGGTTTCCAATATACTCAATATAATTCGTTTCTCTTTTACTCTCATTACAACCATTTCATTCGCCATTATCTCCGTCCAACTTATCTTCTCCATTCTTCTCCAGCACCACATCTCAAAAAGGATAGAAGGAAAGAGAGGAAGGGGCAGACCTAGAAGAAACTAAATTGATCAACTAAAGGAGATGGTTCTTGTTGTATCGGACAGAGAAGCCAGAAAGCTGGCAAGTCATAGATAAGCTTTAAAAGCACTACACCAAAAAGACCAAAGGCTTAAATTTGAGAGAAGAATACAAATACATTACATAGATAATTTTAAAAGTTTCTGCTATGTGGCCAATACTGAAGGAGTTATTTGTTTATTTATTAGACGGAATATCCTTTTTTTTGGTTGACCGCTATTCCAAGGTTTTTTTTCGAAATGTAAAATACACACTTATATCGACCCTCAACATGTACATCGTCTTATTTCCCAATTTGATAAATATCGGTTTAGTCTTGAAAAGTCAAATAGCCAGTCAAAAAGAGATACGTTAATTTCACAATGATAACATTAGTCTGGTTAAAATTCCGTATGTTATTATAAAAACAGCCAACCCTAACACAAGGAATTTTCTCCACTTCCAAGAATCTAAGAAATTTTAATGCACTTACAAATCAAAACTTCTTAACTTTATTACCTGTAACTTAAATAAACTTAACGTCAGAAACCTGTCTGCAAACGTCTTCTTTCAACATACCATGTGTTTCAAAGGGGTTGGACTGGTTGCAATAACTTCTAAGTGCATTTAAAAAGCATTAAACTTTAGTCGTTGGCAGTAAACCGCGCGATACGAACTGATTTCATAAAAATATTTATAGCACTGAATGAAACTTATACTTAAACTATAAACTTGGTTATTTGTAGCCCACCTCGGACTTTAGTAGGTAAAGTTTGAGATTTTATAGCGCTACCGGAGACGGTAAAAAATAAATATGCAGCAAATAATATCTCTGCTTTTTCTTAGATCTACAATTAATGTACAGAAAACTTATGACACTTAAATTGCGCTTTATTTTTTTAAACTTAGAATTTTGATAACAAAGCTTGTTTAAGAGCAAACATTGTGGCATAGTTAAAAAACTTAATAAATGTCCTCTTAGAAAGACAGATTGAAGGACGTCGCGCTGCGTCGGAATGGTAAATATATTACATTGAAATATAAATAATTATCACTTATTAAGCCGTTAGGTGTTCGGCAATCACATGAATTTTTACCCAAGTAACGTATATTAACTATGACCTTAATTATAAAAATAAAACTTTGATGGACCAAAGCTTTTTATTTGAGCAATTGATTTTTGGTGACGATAAAGTAAGTTCTTCAGTGTTCTAAACAATTGTCTAATTAAAAACAAACAAATAAAATTATAAAATCAATTTAAATTAAAAAAACTAGAATTTTTCATTTTGGTTAATATACAATTTTTCACACCAACGAACTTCTATCAAACACGCTTTCTACTGGACAGAAAGAAAAAACACGAATGCAAATTCGACTTCAAACATTACAGCTCCATTAAATGCAAGTCTAACTTGAAGAGATCTAGCATTTTAAGATTGCAAAAGAAAAATGATTCCATTCACTCATTTCACTTAGCAGTCCCAAACTAAGTAGTACTTACATTCAACACTTACTGCAAAAATGGGTTGAAGTAATCACGCTAATGAAAACAGGCCACGCTGCCGTCGAGTAAATATGCAACGAATATTTTGTAACAAGCACAGTTCACCGTGACCCGAGCTGGCGAACCTGCATTATGCATTTCTAGCCGCTTCAAAAAAACCTTTTAAGTAATTTGTAAAAGAAACACCGAAACTTCTGACGATTAACAAAAAAAGAAACCACCAAAACTAACCTACTTATGCGACGATAGGAAGTAGTTTAATTAACGGATAACATTTATGCATTTGTCTAAAAATTACTCATACAAAACTCGCTGATATCTGTTTAATAGCATCCTTTCTTGAGATTAAAAATTAATCCTTATAAATAATTACTAAAAACTTATGTCTTTTAAATTAGAGTCATTAAGTAACTTGACCATACTCATCTCGCTGGCTGCGTTTCCCCGGTGTATGGCTAAGCCATTAATTTGTATGAAAACATATATAAAGACTGAACACCTTATTTGCCAAAAAAAAAGGGTAAAGAAAGTCCTCAATATAGAAACACAATCGTTAAATTATTTACCAACGTTGCCGACTAAACTTCCACTGAGATAAAAAATGTAGTTATTCATTCTATAAAATTCAGTTGATTGTGTGCAAAAATCATTGTAATAAAGGTGTACGTCATTGAGATCGAAAATTATTTCCGTAACATAATTCTGACTGCCCTCCATTGTATCATTGTTAATTGGACGACGCTGACGTCAACTGAATGTTATTCAATTTTATAGAAATCATAGTTGTTTGAAATTACACTACTCTCATTAAAATGTGCAGTAGAGAACATACATTTATACCACGATGCTTATAGTAATCTGTGTTATTGTAAATATAGGGTTGTAACTAAAGGGTTGTTATTACCACATTCATCTCCTTTTTAACTATACACATTTTAGTTAACACATAAAATTATCTCTAATATTTTTTTTACACAAAAACTGAGAAATAACCTAAACCTCATCGTAATAAAAACTCCGGGTTATTTTATTTACTTGTACATTCGTAGAAGCATTTATGTAACATTGGCATTGAATCAATTAAAAAGCTTTTTAAACTAATCACTGAAAACAAAGAATTTCTTGCCAGCTATAGTATTTAACCCTTTTGTTAGCGACAGGCTCATGCGACCTCCTTCGAAGATTTTTAATTGTCACAGCTTTTAGAATATTGTTCTTTCCTTGGCAGTCGTACGTCGTCTTTTGAAATATCTTTACCGTTTCTTAATATATTTTATAATTAGTTCACTAGGCTGATTTATTTTCGAGCCCGACCGCCAACACCTTTAAATGCCAAGAACGCTTAAAGGTGTCGCGAGCTGTCGTGCTGATCACGCCACCGACACATATAGTTGACTGATGATACAGAGCATCAAAGGACCTACGTCTATATTACTATATATATAGCTTTATTATTATAAGATCACGCCTCTTTCCCTTTGGGGTAAGCAGAGACCACAGAACGCCATTTGCTCCGGTCCTGGCATACTTCCCTCGCTTCCTCCACACACATTCCTTTCTTCATACAAGCTCGGCGGTTATGAGTACTTCTAATTTTGCCTGTCTTTAGGACGTCGCCAATTTGATCAATGAAGATACGTCTATAGCTTTAAACTTTAAATTCGCGATTGACATTATGGCTACGGGCGTGTCGATGATAACTTTAGTTAGCGTTGTTGGCAGTGAAAAGGTTAATAGGAATAGTATATAGACAATGAACAGGTTCTCCGTTTAGAAGTAGCAAATACTCACTGTTCAATCCGTGCGTGCCTACCACTTCACTTATACGATACAATCTAAGCTAAGCACACATAAGTAGCGTTGGCGAAGTAAAATGGTAATTTTTCAATTGCCAAGTAAGTGCTGTTTTACTTTTTAATGGTTTTCTTTGTTTTACTCGCACATTGGCCGTTTTAGTCAATTAGGTACTGAGTAAAATCAAAGTTTTGCTAATTTTATGCGTAATGCAATGACAGACGAAAGAAATTAAAATTTTACTTGAAAAGTGGTGTGGAGCTTCTTACAATATTTTGGCAACGGCAATAACTAATACGGATGTAGGATGGCCAACTCAGGCTCGCCCATTTCTAAAAAAAAAAAACCTTCTTAAAAATTTTGAGAAGGTTGATTCAAGCCCTTTAAGAGTACCCCATCTTTTCTTGCACTCAGCTTTAGAAGCTTGTTTAATGGAAAAGGGAGGAATACTAGTAAGCTACCCGATGAGAACTGATTACCTTTACCCATGGAATGGGGACCCTAAACCAACGAGCATGCATGAAGAATGTTATGAGAGTAAGTGAAGCAAAGGTTGTATGTCAGTAGCAAATGGAAATCCATGGTCTCTGCCTATCCCTCCGGGAAACAGGCGTGACTTTATGTATGTATTTATATATGGAATGAGAACTTGCAACCGTTCCCCCGTTTGCCGTTTCCCGTTCAATGCAGGAAACGGTAGCTATGCACAATGGCCTATGGAAACTAGTAGTAAGTCTTTAAGGGTCCCTTTATCAGTGACTCTCCGGATCTCATCACTCACTGTATCAAACGCAGAGTTGGAAGCTACAAGGCATTCCTCATTAGTATTTCGTACGACTAAACTGACACCTTTATTAAACTTAGAAATGTCAGTAGTAAATGAATTCCTCTTTTGTTACTTTTATCAAAGTCACTAAGGCTTGCAGTTATAGATGTATAAATCTCAAGTACACCAGCGTACTCAAGATAGCATTTGACATTTCATTACTATAGGAATAAAACAACAAATGCGTTCATTATGATAAAAACTAAGATGCCATAGCGTATTTAAAAATTAAAAATAAATAAAAATCCTTCTGTCATAAGTGGCAAAAAATGTCTATCATTTAATAAAATTATTTATGTTGTTATGAACATTCATAAATACTCTGAGAAATTTCTAGAATTACAAGCCCAAGTTTCATGAAAATACAAAGCTGTACATTGAGGATATTCAAGGTCTTAGCAAACCATCTATCTTTCTTTATCTTCTTCACATAGTATTAAACAAAGTTACCACGAACCACCACCACCAAGAACCACGAAGGACCATGGATTGGTCCGAAACATGTCGGGCATTTCTCGACTTAAAAATACCTGAGTGATCTGTTTCTTATTAACAAAGTTACTATCCATTCCTGCCTATCCTCATATCTTTAACCGCCTAGTCCGTCTAAACCACCAAGCGAATTTTTAAAACGGTTTTCACTGTCGTTTAGAGAAGTTTTACGGAAGGTTTTATAATACATTGCATTCTTGTACCCGTGGAAATCCGGGGCGGATCGCCAGTGAGTATAAAAATAAGTTTAAACAAAACTGTTTGTGTGGGTACTCGGTATCAGACAACATAACTTTACGTGGATAGTCTTTCCGGTCAGGAAAAGTTCTAGCTGTGTTATGTAGGAGACACAGTATTAAATGACACTGGAAAAGAATGGTTGGTGACTTGTTTTTTTATAAATTATAACATCTAAAAGATAAACGCAGTTAAATTTTATATGTATTTTGCAAAAAAAAGTATCTAAAGGGGATACATAAATGTGAAATAGTGTACCAAGGTATTTACTAACTACTATATTATTATAAACTTAATAATAAAGACGATAAGGTCAATATTATAAACGAGCCTTACTCGGTATCCTCCTACGCGTCCGCAAAACAAACAAATGGTTCGGTTCTACAACTAAATTAAAAGATGTTACCAAATCCTTCGAGATAAATGAATAAACAATATATTATCGCGCTAAGTTCCAGTAAACGTAATAAGTATATCTTCACACACTTTTACTCATTACAAAACTATTAGTAAGTAATACTTTCTGTCTATCTAAACAAAAGAAAACTGTATTTGCTGTTTCTCATTCAATCTAGAGGTTTTGAACCGCACGCGACCGAAAATGAAACAGCTGTCTCATAGTTTATCCGCATTAGCCACAGAAAGGCTTATAAATATGATAAAACGTCATCGCAAATATGAGCCTTATTGCGGCTAATTAAATGCCTACCTGCGGAGATTGCCTCTCGTATTTACGGCACAAGCCTTCCCTGGGTGATTTATTGATTTTGTTCACGCCTCACGTAATTTAATAACAGTCGGTTTACGAATATCCTTTATTTGTTACGCCGCACTTGCTGTGTACAACACAAGTTTATATTGAATTAATAATATACGAGTTTACGAGTTTAGAGGGTCAGAACTTTCTTTACAATTGTAGGAAATTAACTGGCGTACTGCAAATACTCGTATGGTACATGGAAACATGGTAAAGATATTGATTAATGAATTTGAATTCGAATTTGGTAATATTAACAAATCTATGTATTTAGGTATGTATTTATGTGGGTTTGTATGTATATAAATTCCTTATTGTACAAAAACATAAATCAAGCACGTTGTTGACAATTTTTTTTACAAATGCTGTACTTATAATACTTGATTGTCTAAATGTTACAATTCTACGTTTCGTAAAGTTAAAGGACTTTCTCGTAATTTACAAACTATTTGGAGAGGCTAATTAAATCAATTTGAACGAGACCTACGAATTCTAAACTAAATTAAAAGCCTCGGCCGGCTTGTTATTGTGTTTCGTTACGGATATTTACTCAAGTATTTAACGCGATATTTGAAATTTTGCTGCTGAGCTATGGTGGTAATCTTGTCAGTTATCCCGCTTGGTGGCGCAATTTTTCATAGAGACATCAATATGGTTTTATCACTAGAAAAGCGTTGCCCCTATTTCTTGAATAAACTTGTCGCACATTTTTAACGTTTTCAACGTTCAAAACCTATACTTGCGCACTATGAGTTCGACACCAATGACTGATTTACGTCAACGCGTACAGTATAAAAGTGACCTACATGCAATCGCAGAAGGTTTCATTTTGCTACTTACAAAAAAAGCTTGGCGTGTGAGTGACGTGGCGCGAAAAGTTAAACTTGACTATACCTGTGTGCCTACTACCAACCTTCTGGACATGTTACAAAAAAACAGATCACCCATCGATTTATATTTTAATCGAATGTATTTTTAATCGATGACTAAAACAGTATTAATAAATAATCCCAGGTAATGAGGGGTGTGCCGGCTCGCCGGAAGATTTATTGTTTACAGGGATTACATTCCGGCTGCTCGACGCTCATTCCTTAGTTGGACCAATTGATAAGATAAAACCTTTTTAACTTCTGACACAAAGAGGCTGTTTAATTTAAATAATATGTAATAACAACACAATAAAATTTTTAGGCATCGGGCAGGAGTTGAACTTGCAACCTTTGCATTCCTCGGCATTTGGCATTGGGGGTGTTCAATCTAAATTTTGTTTTTTTTGTCTGATATTCTGTCTGTCTATTCATCTGTTTATGTCAGACAGGAAGACATGAAACTTATAGTCATAGCCATATCATATGAGGTTTAACACAAAAAATATATTTCTCTAACAACAAGCCCCTAATAAATCCAGGTATCCATACTACTGGAGTCAAAAGAATTTAATTACACCGACCGGTAGCTAAAAATGTATTTTAACAAGTAAACATCAAAACAAAAAACCTTTCATGTTTTAATTACCTTTACAAGTACTCAATCGGTATCGACTTACAAAAACAACTCTTCAATAATCCGACGTCCCATTCGCCGTGTAACCTTAAATATTCAAGCAACGAACGCTTTCACAGCGCGTATTGCGTAACAAAACCTTTTCCGTGTAGGCTTCAGCCGTATCAGATAACGACGGGATAGGATCTGTTTTTTCCGGACATCCGATTCCGCTCTCCGCGTTTCCTTTGGCTCGCGACACGTGCTTATCTACTTCGGGCCTATCGCGCCCCGGATCCGCGAGTAGATGTGGATGCGAAAATTTGATTAATCCAGCAAAATTACAAGGTATTGTAATAGGGCCTTTATGGTACAGTCAAGGGCAAAATATGTATTCATAAATGTTGCTTTAGAACGTTTTTTAAACAATAAACAGTATTGTGGTGGCAAAACCGAAATTTTAGGATAGAATATTTGACTGTATGTGTTTGGAATACTGGCCACTTTAAATAAAAAAAAGGATTTGAATAAAAATAAATAAATCTCGGCAGTGTTCCAAACGAGAGTCGGCTAAAGGTTTTTACATCATAGAAGTAAATATAAGTAAAATCATAGAAGAAACTTGTTTAATTTGACTATTGCTCCACACCGCCCCATATTACAGTATTGTGGTAGAAATACCTAGAACAAATGGGACCCATTCAGAATTCCTAAAAAACGTTTGCTGTATATTTTTGTCATAATCATCATTTGTCCTTAAACTATTTTTGAGGAAACTCTGTTATTTACAGGATTTTTTAAAAAGATTATCGTAAAGTTAGGTTTGATATTACGTTTCAGTATAAAACCCTCTTAGACAAATGAAATTAGCAGAACCCTGTTAAATAATAGGGAACTTTTATTTTTGTACTTACTGCTCATTACTATTTATGTAACCCAATCAACCGCTCAACTAATGGTAAAAACAATATCCTCCGCGTATCAAACACACAGGCACAGCTACCTTGATTTGCAGAGGTAGTCAAATCTAGCGACGTAGGTAACTTTAGCCACATTTTTGCTACACAAGCCCCCCTGTTGTTCAGCAGTTATATAATTACACCAATAAACTAATCAACTAATCGCTAAGGGCGTGGCATCATTACGCGAGTTCATAGGCTCTCATGTGCCATGTCGCTGTGATGGATCGATGACATAACGTTGAACACATTAATAATAATTTATACCAACTGTGAAATCAATACGTGAATTTCGGAGTATAAAGGCCCATTTACATGATAGAAGTTCTAGCGAGTTGCATTATAACGCGTGCTGCTGAGGTATAAAATCGCATACGAGAACTCGAAAGATTACGGTCTCCAAAGTAGAGTTTCTATACTCAAATAACACATCAAATAAAAGAGGCTGTGAATAGAAGAGTTAATTTTATAATGTGTTGTTTTAGAGTTCTTTGTTTAATTAAACAATAAGCAATATTTAATGGCAAAAGCTGTATTTTTAGGTTAGAATGCTGTTTATTATGTAAAGAAAGTTAGATAAATAGTTCAGATTGTTTTTGATGTTGAAAACTAAGGAGGAAAGATAATATTATTATGTTCTCATGTTTAGTGATTATTATACATTAATATAACACTAATTAGAACGGAAATAATCGCTTTCAATCCCAGTTAGTGCTATAAATAAGAAATTGTGTTCGTTTATTTGCCATTCGTTATCGTGAAATATAATGTACTGTTTACATAATGTAGGTGTTATTAAAAAAACAAGAGTCCTAGGCTCGGCACTTTCTTTGTTACGAGTTGAGGGCCTTTTCCAATAATTATATACCTAAATGATAACTACAGTTACATTTTCACACTGCGTCGACGCATATCAAACTCGCCGAAGCCCTTATTTGGTACAATATTTCAAATATATTACGTTAGTAAAAATGTAATACATATTCTGTGAGAAATCCATCAAAAAATTAACTGCTGTGAGGTCATTTTTGACTTTCAAGGGCTCGGCACTCGCCGGTCGCTCGCCAATCAATGCCGGCTATAATATACGCTCGCCTGCTTAGCGGCAGGATTAGCGAGCAAGATGGTGGTAGCGATCTGGACGGATCTTTCACACCTACCACCCGCAAAAGTCAGTTCGAAAGTTAACTACCCGTGAGTAAGTAAAGAAAAAATCTGTCAAATTGAGAACATTTTTTGAAGAAGAACTATCAGTTACTAAGTGATTAAAAAAATTGAGAACCTATTCCTTTCTTTGAAGTCGGTTAAAAAAGGAAGTTCTCAATTCAAATGATTTTATTTTTAAATATTCGGTACAGCATTGAATGGCATCCAACATTCTTTGTGGCCAGTAGCTTTTAAACCCACCAATGTTTTAAAACAGTAATCTGCTCTATCAAGATGTAGGTAGCATTTGTTTAATTTGGTAGCATTTCTCTTGCGTGAGCGATTAGATTCGGCTCAAATATTTCCTGCCATTAAACGGAGGGTTGGATCATTTATTAAACAGAAAACCTCGAGGATTGTATCTAAAGGAAAAAAATACATAGATAAAATAATGATACCCAATCGTTTACTGTAGATTTATTTTTCGAGTTTGAGGCAGAAAAATTGCATGTTATATTGTTTATTCACTTTGAACTTTGACTGGCACGTTGACAAGAGCTGTATATTTGAAGTAAAAAGTTAAACCTTTTTTTTAATAAAGTAAAAGTTTAGGACATGAATTAAGATGAATTTTCGCCGAAAATTAAATATTATTAAGTCGTTAAATTAAAATTTCTTGTATGACTTTGATTGTGCTTAATTTAGGGTGGTGATATAGACCGAACTTGCAAGAAAAATCTTGTCTGTGCAGTAGTAAGAATCGAACTCAAGTTTTATGATAATAATTATTTAACTTTTAAAACTTTGTTTTTCTTTCCTAAGAGGTATTATATGGCACGGGCCGAAGCTTTATTGTGTTGTTGAAGTTTTATTGTGTTTTATATAAGACTAAACCTGCCTAGCTTAAGTTAATGGTTCCTAAATAGTAAATAAATACTACTGTTAGGATTATTCTGTCAAACCATTACGTAGGGCTCACACTGAAATGTTTTCAGACTTGCCCGCTGAAAGTAAAGTAGGCCTTCAGCTACCCAATTACACGAATGGCTCAAGCTTAAAAGATACCTTCCATCTATTACAATAAAGATTACAGTCCCTCAACGGTAAGTATCTGCGCTAGATCTAGGGGTCACGTAACTAAATACTAGTACAAATAAAGCGGTTAAGTTGCTCTGGCTACTCGTGGTAGCGATAGCATTCATTCGAAAGGATTTTTGTTAAGCCCTCATTTGGATTAAAACCGTCGAATTATTGGCATGTTGACTAATATTTTTCTGGTACCGAAATTGAAAGATTTCGGTAAGGAAATAAGTATTATTTACTTTTTTTCTATTTTTTTTTAAACTATAACCCAAACGATAACACTTAAGTCCTGGACGTTTTTTGCTGCAAATACGCTCCATCAAACAGCTACAAACTTAATTGACCGCCAAAGTGGAAACTGAGAGAAATTTTCTCTGTTCGAAAGAAACAGATATGTTAACTTCATAGTGCATAATTATTATTGTATCCGCCCTTTCAAAAACATTACATTATTTCTCAGTTCCGTCTTTAATGGACACTTATTTGTCTTTGACTGCACAGGAGAGATATTATGATGTCACGCCTATTTTTGTTAGTGAACGTATGGAGCGTTAAACTAAAATCGCGTTTATTATAATGATAAGAGCTTTTATGTACTAACTTCAATAACAAAATTTGTTTAATTTATTTTCATGGTACTAAAAGTGTTATCTGAAATAAAATAAATTTTTCTTTACAATTTTCGTAGGAGCCTTTATTACGATTTGCTATAGCTTTCAAGTATTTTAAACATTATTTTTAAAATGATAATGTTTTAAAATGACCATCTAAAAGAATTTTACAATGTCATTTGGTTTAAGGTGTCAAGTACCCAATTGATAAATTAGTCGTCCAAATCACGACTTCGGGGTGTGCAACCTTTTATTGTATTTCCCGTATATTACGGGGAAAACGACTGATTACCTTCGTTTAATAAATTTGCCTGTATCTGCACGGAGGCCGTGTTAGAACAGTGGCCCAACCCCTCGAATTATAAGAGGAAGCCTTTGCACAGCAGTGGAAACACTGAGTTATAAAAAAATGCTGAGTTTTTTTTTATAATAAAAGTTGAGAATTTGAGATTTGCTCAAGTGTGAAATAAAAAGACCACCTCTAATTTATTTTATGAAAAACCATAACTGACTTCAAATTTTCCACCAACACTTGAGTCTAGTCGTAAATTTAGGCCGTTATTAGATTAATTTCTTAAGCAATTATTTCATAGCAATGTCTTCAGTATAGGAATTAAGCCGTAACACCCCGATTTCGAGACCTTAAATCTAAAGTTAAACTCAATAAGCACTTAACTGGTTTAAACTGGTTCAAACTGGTTCAGTCACTGACCTGCAATATTGAAGCTCCCGATGAGCAACGTCCACAGGGACAGGGCTCTCGCAGAGCTCGGCCGGAACCACTCCATCTTATCCCCCGCAAACAGTTTACAAAATAAATATTTTAGACACTTCCCGAAATCCTTAAGATTACATTTTCACTGGGATTGTTGTTTATTCGTCCTCGCCTCCCTGAAACAACGGAGTCAAATTGATAATTTGCTCGAATTCTTCTTGGCTTGCTTGCCAATTTGAGATCCGAGTTTGGAATAACAGTTGCTGTTTATATTCATAATTGTCGCTTTGAACGATGCTTTGGAACAATTAAGAATGTTAAAAATTTTACACTAAGCAGTGGGATTTTTTTAAAAAAGCTTGTGAATTTTTAGTAAAAAAAATTACGTTATTTTTCGAATATGGAGCGGCGACATATATATACAGACACGTTCCTGCTATATGCAAGAGGAGCTTTACTTTTTTTATCTATAAGTACGTCATTATCGATATCGAGGAGTAGGTACAACTTTATTTTTCGTATCGAGTAGCCTGACGGTTTGACCTATCAAATCTCAAGCAGACGATCGTAGGCACAAACTAGGACTCGCGCGTCTGTGTTTTCGGAATTTACGTGTGGAATGTAATTTAAAATTAAAACAAAAAAACGACAAAACTTGCCATATTTAACTCAATTTTACAGTACAGTTGTATAATAGTTATAAATATGTACAAATTTACATTATTTTGATTCATCAAATAAATCACAAGCGATTGTCGTTTAAGTACCTAATCATTTGACCCATATTATCTGTTATTTGCTTTGTAAACAAACTGTATAGTAGGCATAAACTCAATTAATTTGGCTAAACCGATAGTAAAAAAAATACTTAGATATATGTATCAGATTATGAATTTTACAAATTTAAATACGGTCATTCAACTTATTTTCTTCGTGAAAAAGCAACGAGCTCGACTTCGAAGTCGTCTTCGAGCTCGTCGCTTAAAATCTGAGGTGAGGCAAGATTTCATACAATATGGCTTCAATGTCACATAATATTAATATGAGATTTTAATGCGTATCAGGCGCTTTCCATGCCTTGCCATACTCCGTAACATTTTCTAGCCTAGAAACCTTTAACTGTGATTTTTTAAATATGTTGTAGTTATTCCTTAATCAAATCATACAAACTTAGTTCTAAATCATAAAAAACGTACTTATGCACTAGTATGGATAGGGTTTTTTGAGGTTTAGTACAGAGTTCTCCTAAGTTTTATACGCGTACGCAATTTGATTTCACATAACTTTTTATTATGTTTGACTCAAACTTAAATTTGTGAAAGATAACCCTTACCAACATTTAAAAATTCTAGAGCTAGATTGGCACTTCACAGTATCACAATATTTATTAGCAAAAAATATATGCCGCGGCCACAAGAGCAATTTAAAGACTACCGGAATGGACGCACAACTTTGCACTGATTATTATGTTAGGTATTATATTATGCTTGTCGACTTTGTATACATGTATATTGTATACGTCCATTGCGTATTTGCTTGTCGAGCGCGTATTTTGAAGAGCTGGTATATTATTTAAAGCAAGGAGAGTTGCACAATATATTGTGAGTAACTGTCCTATATTTACGACGCTGTTAAAATCCAAACTTTTTAAATTTGCTCTTTGGTCATGGACATTTTGTTTTAAGTAATCAAGTTTGCCAGAAATTGGTCATTAATCATTTTTAACTAGGTCATAGTTATGATAATCTTTGATGATTTTCTATTGTTACATATTATTTTTATTTTATTTATTGTTACCAATTCATTACAGAAGTTTTTAGAGGTTATTAGTTGCTCTGTACATGAAATTTTAGCAGGGTGCTGCAATTTTATATGATATCAAATAAATTTGAAGCTTTTTACATTGAGTATTATATGTTTTTAGAACAAACAGAACTATCGTCATCACCATCATGATCACTATATGAGCCGAATGACGTCCACTGCTGGACATATGCCTCTCCAAAGATCGTCACGATGACCAATCCTGCGCCTGCGCGCCTGCAGCCAGCGGTTCCCGCAACCATCACCAGGTCGTCGGTCGACCTTGTTGATAACGCTGCGTTGTCCGATTCGCGGTCGCAACTTGATAACCGTTTCGCCTAAACTATTATTATAACACCAAAATAGCGCTTACAAACTCCTTCTAAACAACAATGGCACCGTCTACAAACTACGAACTAAATTAGGTGACGTTTTGACATTTCATTAGATGGCATTATTAAAAGAACATCACGGCGGGTCACGATAAGGCGTCTCCGAACATCAATCTTCATATTTCCTAAACAGAGCCTGCGAGGACAATCCATCTTGCTAAATTGGCGTCTATGTTCTAATCTGGTAAAGGATTTGTTAGGTAAACGTTTTGAAGTTAGGAACTTTGTTATACCTATTGTGCCGCTTGTAAACAAAACTAGGCTAAAGTTTAGAGATTATAGTCACTAATGACGAATATTAAAACGTTAGTATTCAGTTTTGTTCAAGCTGGGTTTTAAATAATATTGACCCATAGGGTTGCCAGCGTTACTATATAATATAGTCCTACTACTAGATCTACTAGGTTCGAATAATATAATTTAAAAAAAATACAGTAAACGAAACTGTCGTTATTAACGTGAAAACCTGTAGGTACAAATTCGCTTTTGTTACCAGACCCAAAATTTTCGATGAAACATAATTATGGCGAAATTATATTTTTACAAATATAAAAATACTACTGTATACAATTATTGATATTATATTATGTATTTATAAGTGGTATGTAATTTTTAACATGAAACTACCGTGAGACTCAGACATATTAATAAAGCGGATCACTCACGTATTTTTGCGTCGGGAAATGCCCGACATGTTTCGGACCAGTCCGTGGTCCTTAATCATGAGCCCCCGCGGCGGTGGCGCGACGACGACTGCGTACCGAAGCCCTGACAGCTCGGCTACTCGGCACAGGCGGCTCGGGCGGCGGCGAACAACTACCCTCGTTTGCTTCATTATTTTTAATGTCCAATATAGGGTTGCACACTACACTAACCACATCACTCTCTAAAGGCTCGGACACACCCGTCTCCGACGCAGTACTCAACACCGTTTTCCAGCTGGATGGCACCGACCATCCACCATCACGATTAAAATTCGTATGTGGATGATGTTTTTGCAGTGGTCTCAAGGGACAGTCTGTTGGATTTCACGGAGTACCTTAACACTTTGCATGGTAGAGTCAAGTTCACGGTGGAGAGGGAAAATGAAGGAACTCTGCCATTTTTGGATGTTTTGGTCAAGTATGTATTTCATTTGTTAGTATCCTGTATAGTAACTTTTTCGTGTTTAGTTCACTCTTAGTTTGTATTTAATTGTAGAATACTCCTCCCCTTCATATAAATATTAACTGAAAGAGATCCTAAAAGAAAGGATAACTTCGCCTCTTTACGTAACGGTATCTCTATTTGCCATTTAAGTTTTTCTACCGCAAAAAAATAATTTTATCTAAAGTAAAAAAAAAACTTGAGCTAAACCTTCGAATGTAGCTTTCGTCATTTCCTATAAACGTATTGGAGCATCTGGACGACGTCACGTAACGTTTCGTGGTCCATTTTCGCCGCAGCGGCAAATCATAACAGCTACGTCTTGGCTCCATTATCTAACCAACTAAGTGGATAGGAGCACCTCAGGTCGTGGGATGGTCCAGTTAGGAATCGAAAGCGTTTATTCTTAGCCAACATTTCGTTAGTAAAGAGGATTCCGCGCTTTAATGTGTTACGTAAGCATTTACCAACACACACCTGCGTCAGAAAAAATGATTATTTTGTTTTTGACAAAACTGACAAATTACACTAATCCTTGGCAGCCATTTTCAGTATTGTTAAGTGTATAAAAACATCACACGCTTTATAAAGCATAACTGGTTTAGATTCAAAGATGAATACGGTTACAAAAATTCTCGACAAATTTTATTTTATTTATTCTATTTTATTTATTTATTAACCAACTTACATTTACAGACATGCCACACATAAAAGTTATAGGTTACATAGTTATAAAGGACATCTTTGACCGTCCTCCATTTGTTTATTTAAGAAAATCAGACAGAATGAAAAGTGCATAATACTCTATTAAATTAATTCTAGACTGGGATTAAACACACGCCAGGGGAAGAAAAATCCCGGGTACTTTTTATTTACGAATTCCCCTTAAAATAAACTTAGATTTTGGTGGGAACATCGCCGTTAGGGGTTAAAATGAAACATTTTTTTACAAAAGTGCAGTGACACTTTGCATATAGTAAGGTATCGTGCTACAGTAAACGTATTTTTTAAATAATTATCGTGATGTTAAAAAGTGCAAAATAATTATAATAAACAATATTTTTAAACGTCAAAAATGATTACTTTTGAAAATGATTCAAAAATCGAAATGATTGATTTTCTTTTACTTTGTTTACTTGTGTGAATCAATAAAGAGTACATGTTATTGTTGATTACCTCAAAGTACCATTCAATGCAATCTGAACTAGGCGACTTCTATTATTGCAATAAATAAATGTAGTTATTTCGCTAAACATGAAAAAAACACGCTAATTTGATCGTCCCCAAATAAACACAAATAAAACCAAAACTTTTCCCACTTCTGCCGGAAGCACGACGCCATCTTTAAAAGTCTTAGGTGCACTCTAGACCTCAAGAGTTTGAGACAGTCGGCCCGCCTCTTATAACTTTTGCCGAAGCATTAGGGCAACGTTAAAAATGCAAGAAAAAGCGGAATCGCAACTGTGGCCCTCTGGGGTACACTTAGCGGGGAACCAAAGTGATGTAATGAAAATTCTTAATGACACGCAGGGAACAACGGCGTGAGGAGGTTTTAGCTAGTTTCCTTGTAAACACGGAGGTGGAAGTTTTTGCGCCATTAATATAAATAAATACTAGCAAGATGGTAAGATATATAAATAATAAAGGTACAGAAGTAGCTAAACATTTAAGAACTTAGTCGTAGTAACGTTTAAAATGAGAGTTGCTCTAATTTATCCCATCACTGACAGCGACAAGGTACTACAATGTTTAGCTACTTCTGAGGCTGACCGTTCCATAAAATTTGTCTTTTGTATACAAAACAATTTATATAAAAATTGTGTTTTTAAGACTTTGTCGTCAGAACCTGTCACGAAAAATGCCTTTGGTGTTTAATAGACGAAACGGGGTCAAAGTATGTTGAAATGAAAATGAAATGAAATGCTGGCTTGCATGCTCAATTGTATGCTTGCTTGCATGCCCGATTGCATGCTTCCTTGCATGCCATCTTGCGTGCATGTTCTCTTGCATGATCGATTGCATGCTTGCTTGCATGCCACCTTGCATACCATTTTGCATGTTTGTTGCATAATTGCTTGCATGTCCGACAGCATGATTGCCTTTAACACGCGGACGAAGGCGCAGGCAAAAGCTAGTTATAAATAAAACGTGCTTTATTTCTACTTTATGGTCGTCGTTGTCAATTTATTGCAGTTCAGTTTATGTTAGACATCCAAATTTTGGCTTAATTTATTATTTACATTCATAACAACCGATTCATAAATGTTCATAAATTTACGAGTGCACTTTATGTTTGCTGAATGTCACATGAAACATAAAACTACGATTAACGTCGAATAAAATATCAAAACGTTACAATAATTAATAAATGAAATTTCATGTTGACTTTTTGTAAAGTTTCGTCTAAATATCGTATTTATGATATGAATGTCATATAAAACTTAAAATGACATTGAAAGAGACATACTTAAATCATAACTACAAGATTTCCTACAAGGAAGTTTGAAACTACACATCAAGCAATCATCAAGGATGAAGGAATAATTCAATTTATGAGTACAATATATTTCTCATCAACTAACTAAATTATCCTTCGAATCTTGTCCTTGAAGGCAATACGTACATTTTAACTGTATTCTAGACACAGTGCTTCTAATCACGCAAACGCGTAAGTAGGAACTTACAAGCGAAGCAAACCCAAGAAACTGCCTAATACGTTATACGAAGCTTAATCAAGGCCTCATCTCGTAATGGAATAGCATTGTAAACGTCTGTACTGCCATCTTCAACAGCTACATCTGAGACAAAGATGTCGTGTAATTATCATGTTTAGACTTATTACATGATTTATTTATCATCTGTAAATTAAATAACAAACGGCCCAACATTGCAGCTTTGTTTGGTATACTATAACAATATCCTTTTTTATACGATTAATAATAATTAAATGATTCAGTCTAGGAGACAGTTAAAGATTGATCTAGAAATATAATAGTATATTATATTGTTACGTGGAAACTGTAAAAAAATAGAATATTGTAACGTCTCCTTGAACACATGCGGAAATACGACTAAACCAAAATATCCTACAAATATGTGATATTCCTTTGACACACTTAACTCGCGTAATTGCCCCCTTCAAAGGCGTTAGAGTGTATTAATCGGCACTTAAATACTTTCTACACTGTACGAAAACGTAACGTAAATGGTCACATTCGACGAAACCAGTCGAGTCTGCATGCTTGCCCTACCATGCGTAAAGATGTTTCCACATCAAAAATTACAGTGCGAAAACATTATCACCGCCATATTGCGTCTTCATAAAACATTACCAGGAAAAGGGTGGATTTGGGAACTGTTTGATGTTGCGTAGTTTTTGGATCGACTGATTCCGGCACCTATAGAAAAAGTTTGGAACAGTTTTCAGGGACAGTGAATAACAATATTCAGGATTTTTTTGCTGCATGACAAGGTATGAATTTACATTGTGATCTTAAAAATTGAAAAAGAAATTAAACAACATTTATAAGCATCGAAACAGAAACAACATTTAGAGTCTAAGTCAAATAGAAACAAAAAAGCAATTAATTAAAAGTGACTTAGTAAATCATCGATGAGAAGGTAATCAATAATAAGTTAGGAATAAAACAAAAGTAGGAATCAATTTTTACATATCGCAGCACTCGTGGATTGAGCAAACGCAGAAATGCATCGCAAGTTCTACGCGGCGAACTGCATTTCAAAGACAAATAATTGCATTGGAATTCCTAGAGAGAATACGGAATTTAATGCTTGCTCCGCAAAAATAACGAAGACGACAAATTTACGAACAATGGAAATTCGAAAATAATATTCTGCTGAAACTTAAATTTGTTCGTGCAGTCTACCGCACTTCGCGCAGGGCGAGGCACGACGGAATTAGTTTTGTATTGGAAAATAAAAACCTCCATGAATATTGGAGTGAAGCATTCTATTAGGTGATTCTTGTCAGGCTATTCGACTGCATCAACTTATTATTTACAAGATTGAAGATGAGTCATTTCGATCTTCATAGAATCCGATTGCAATAAATTTTATACTTTACAGACACCATTCACAAACAGCAACACAAAAAAAAATTCAATCCATGGAAGGGAAGGAGTCTTACAATGCTAAAGTGCATTTTAGCATTCTAAGACCTCTCCCCCCCAATGTTGCACTTCCTAGTATGAAATTCTTAAAACATTTTTTCAATTACCAAACTTACCTCTTCCCCTCTCCGCAAACACGAAATGTAATTTATGTAAGTGAGAAATGATACGAAAAAAAAAAAACAATTTTTGTGCATCGGATGCATGGGACATTTAATTATAACAATTATCCCAAAGCGTTCCTAATGTAACATTTTTTGACGACATAATTATTATTTGGAGTTTTATTTTTATGACTTACTTAATTCTATGCACTCTGACTCTTGTATTGTCTTAACTTCCTCAGGTATTTCATAATGTTATTGTGCAGAAATAGGAGTATAACAGAAGTATAGCGACAACGATAAAAATAAGACTGGTGTTGGTCTACTATCTAAATAGTCACTGTAAAGAAATTCAGGAACATTTTCTAGAACCCAGTTAACTCACTAGAAATCCAAACTAACGAGATTATTTCAATAAACGAACACGACAAACATTAACCAGCAAATCTAAATACGAAACGTGGAAAGGCGAGAAAAGAAACGTCATCTATACAATGAAATTTATCTTAATAGCCACCTGCATAAAAATACATTGGAGCAAAACCTTTTTTCCAGATAGCTAACACGGAGAGCTCCTCATTCTTCCCCTCTGGATTATCTCCAAGTAGAATCTCTTTATGGGTGACGGCTATCTATGCATTTAATCCACTTTCTCTTTTTATCTTAAGACAAGAAAAAAGGGCAAAAAGGTTTGTCTTTTGTCCGCTGAGGGTGACCTTTCCGTTCCAACGTTTATTAAACAAAAATACCTTCACCTGTGTTAGTCGTCAACTGAAATTATTTTTCCTAATTTCAATGGAGGGAGATGTAATTTATTCTTTCAGGATTCCGTCAAAACGAAATCAAGTATTAGGAGTAAAGTTTCCGTTTTAATTGAAAGTTGTTTTTATTTGTTTCGAATTTCAAATTAGAGGGCGATTTGATTTGCAAATGAAAAATTCTGAACACATTTTTAGGGTTCCGAGACCAAATGAAAAAACGGAGCCCTTATAGATTTTACCATGTTCGCGCGACAGTTTACAATTTTTACATGATTATAGATTGACATCTCCAACGAGTACATAAAAATAAAATATATTTTTTTGCAGTGCATTACCTTGCACAAAAAAAAGAAAATTAAATCATTAAACAAGTCTTGGAGAAATATCAAGGGTTGTTTTTTTGCAACCCGTCAATCGCTACGATGTATGCAGGTGGAAACTTTTAAAAAGGCCTTCCTTTGAATGTGCAAAACTTCCGAGAACGTTTGTTATTTAATTGTTTCAGCTGCATAACTCAACCGCGACGTCCCCTCCCCCCTTCCTTCTGAAATCTTGCCCGTTTTTGGTTACATGCTATTTTGAGTCTAAGGAGCACTGAAATAATTTTGTTTTTCTTAGCGTAATTATGAATGACTCTTAAGCACAAACTTATTTTTGCTAACAAAAATATTATCTTAAAATTGACTTTGTTTTCTTTTTAAACCACGGAACCCTATGTCACCATGACCCGATATGTTTTGCCCGGTTATTCAATGTACGTATCCTGCTCTCTATAGGTAATATCTGAACCATTTCTACCAACATGATAAGGTAACTGTACCATTGCTTGACACATGTAGGGTATTATTTTACCAGTATTTGACAGCACTGTCTCTCGTTCTTTCTCGTATTTTTCACTGGATCACTGTGAATGACTGGAGCCGTTAACTTTATTAAAAATTAATAGTTCCTATTGAAGTAAAGGGATCACTCACCCACGGACGGGGCACGTGGCGGCGTCATAGAGCCACGGCCGCGGGGGCTCTTGAGTTAGGACCACAGACTGGTCCGGAAGATGTCGAGCGACAATTCGACTTTGATTACGTGAGTGTGATATGCCTCGGCTTCGCAAGGATACTATCGAGATGTAATCTAAACTTTCCGCAGAAAATTTTCTAAATGACAGTGAGAACTGTATCAAAATCCGTTGCGTAGGTTAGAAGAAGAAGGCCGCCGAACATACACTATAAGCATTTAGGACAAACAGGAACGAATAGTAACTTTACTTTAAACTATGTAACGATGTCTGAATCTCACGATGGTTTTATGAATAGTTCCTCCTGCGTAAAACCTCATTCTCAATTCCGATACGCACGTCTTGTCTGTAAGCCTTGCACGTTAAAAAATTAAGACGCGTGTGCGCGCACTGTACCTCCGCTCTACAGGAAACGTAACTCAACACAACACTTATGAATGAAATGTTAAATGCGCAATTACCACGGCACATCATAATTAAATTTCGCCAAACGCACATGTTTACGCGTAGGGTATCCGACGTGGAGGTGAAAGGAGCTACTACTGGAGCAGTTACGATTAATTACGAGAGCGTAAACACAGTCGAGCCGAGTTCGTCAGCACAGCGTCAGGCTGTCAATTAAGTTGCCCGGGTTACGTTTATAATGAAGGTGCGAGATGCGGAAGTGAATATAATTTTGGAGCCCTCAGTTCTCCTGTTAAATTGGTTCTTACGCCCGCTGTGGTCATATTAGCAACATGGCTTCAGGTTCCGAGTCAGCTCCTCCCATACTCGCACTGTTGGTTAATTTTAGTAATACTAAATTGAATTCTTAAACAGTCTGTTACGCTACTTCTAGAGCAATAAACACCGAAAACACATCAAAGGTTTAATGAAGTGCTTGTAAGAACTACTTTCGCTGACTTGTTAAGTATGTTAAACACAACAAACTGGAACAAATTACCTTGTTACTCCGCGAAACCAGTGCCGGGCTCGTGCATAATAGCTGCGTCTGTGCGACATATATATGTTCATGCAAAAACCCAACCTCCTCCACTTCCACACGAAACAACATAACACCACCACCACTAAACACTAAAACTACACGATCGATCGATTGATCGTCGATCGTGTAGTTTTAGTGTTTAGTGATGGTGGTGTGTAGTTGAGTCTGTGTGATATATGTTGTTTCGTGTGGAAGCGGAGGAGGGTGGGTTTTTGCATGAACATATATATGTCGCACAGACGCAGCTATTATGCACGAGCCTGGCACTGGTTTCGCGGAGTAGCAAGATAATTTGTTCCAGTTAGTTGATACGGACCTCCGCAAAGTAACGCCTGAATCTATTAAGTTAAACACAGTTAAATAGTACGTAGATGCGTTTAGAGTCGCTTTCGATTCGAACCAATTTCAACCTGAAATACAAATTGCTGTCTTCAATTACAAATTATGAAACCAAAGGCAAGTTAGAAGCATTCGTTACGGAGCTGCGACACCGTCGCGTGATACACCTGCGGTTGACGCGCCATTTGTTCGAGAGGTGAGGACGCGCCGGCCATGTTTCTTACGAGTACACGCTCAACCAAAACGTCGTATAACCACGCGATACAACCACACTTACAACCTTTTGTTCCGATGTACTAAGCTTGCCGTGTCACGGTAGGCTTGCGAGTCGCATGACATACGGATGTTTTGTGTTAAGTCAAAGGTGAGCCAATTCGCTATGTTGATGGAATGTTTTATTTTTGTTACTCTGAAGCCTCTTTTAGATGTTGCCGTGTGGCTTTTGTTTTGCGCGCGCCTTTCGGAATTTCGACGAAATTGAACTACGTTTTTCTAAGAGTAATCTGGGCTTAGTAGTTGTGCGTAGTAGACCTGAAAAGTAAAACTTGAGATAAATGTCACAATTTTACGTCATTAGCCTACTTACAATAAAAAAACACGTTGTACGTGCACGGCACTGGTTTCGCGGAGTAGCAAGATAATTTATTTCAATTTGATGATATAGACCACCTCAAAGTAACGCCTTACTCAATCTGTTAATTCTTAAGCATTCGATCTTGTGAAACGTGGAATGTGCTTGTTTGGCATTTTTAGTTTAGTTGTCCGACATGTAAGCATGTAAGTGTAACTGTCGTAACGGTTTGTCACTGGGTAGCAACCCTTTTCTTCATTTATCCCCACTGTAAGGTAAAGGAATTATGTCCATACGGCCTTAGTGAGCGTGGCATTACCCCATAGGTTTAGATTTAAGGTTTTTTAGATTGTAGTTTTAGTTTAGTTTTTAAGCTCAGGGCCCCACTGAAAATCAACGTTGCTGCTTGCAGCAGCATGTGCTGAGTGGGGTTCCTTTCAACGTTAATACTCGTAGTATAATTTTGTACCTTTATTTTTCTTATCTGCTTGCTGAATAAATATTTTCTTTCGTTCTAATTATTTAAAAAAAGTAATAATAGAGTTTAAATTCTATGTAATGCCAACACCAAGAAAAAGTTTGGTCATTCCAAGACTCGAACCTGCAACCTCATAATTCCGGGCCTTGCGTTACTCTGCAAATTTTTCGATGTCCTTCGTTTATACGGCCATTACATTATTGACTTTTTAAGGTATAACTGCCCTCGATGTCACCCATGAGAAACTTAATCAAGTTATCTCATTCACCTTGATCACTTTTCAATAACCCTTAGCTGACGAGAGATGGCGCCATTTGTTATTTTTAGTAGTAGAGTCACAATGTAACCATTTGCCGGTTGTAGTATAAATGGGCCGGTTTAACCGGGGTAATACCACACACTTGCAGAAAACCAACGTGAACTAGTATCAGTAAACGGGGACCAACTGGGGGGACACTAAATATCGGTAACAGATCGGATACATTTCGGGTCACTACATGGTTCTCATAACAGTGATCACTTCCCATCAGATGATCCGCATGCCAGTTTTCATAAAAAAAAGAAAATGTACTTGTGGTGTTGACTGTACGACATCAGCCGCCACTACGCGGAAACTGCACTATTTGAAAAATAGCAAAACAACATACTAGCTGAAGCACTACTTAGTATTCAAACGCTGAATATAAAACGAGTCTAGAATGCTAGACAAACTAATAAAGTCTGCAAAACCTCACAGACGTGAACTGTCTACATTTATTTTTTTATAAGTTTTCATTTTAATAAAACGGGTCATCTACTGGGGAAAAACAATTTATAAAATACTTACTAAGCTGTTTTATCTTGCCGCGTAAAAATGTAAGAGACAAAGGAGGGAAATGAAGGCTGTGTTCAGAGAATGCATCATTAGTGCGAATCATGTTACTACAGACATGCTATTTATATAGTACATTTATTCAGTTATAAAGATCGTTTCTGCGGGTAGTAGGACCTTAAACAAAGTCTATCCAGATCGCTATCATCATCATCTTACTCGCTAATCTAGCCGCTAAGCAGAAGTGCCTACACTGTTGTATTCCGGCGTGGAGAACAAGACAGCCGGTGAAATTACTGGTACAAGAGGTATTGCATCTTAGCCCTCTAGGTTGGCAACGCATCTTCAATCTTCTTAGTGTTGCGAATGTTTATAAGCCGTGGTGATCACTTACCACCAGGTGACACACTTGCTTGTTTGCCTTCCTATTTTATATATAAAAAAACTAGCCGAACTGAACTAACCTAAACTTCATCAAAGTTCTTTCAGGATAACACACTACTATGACAGGCAAACCAGAGCACCTAGCAGGAATCTTTACAGGCTCATCGTAAATCACTACGTTGCGTCTCTTTCCAACTAGCCCAGAAGAGAGAGACGGACTGAGGTATCGTTCGTACTAGTGTTAGGTGCAGACCGAAACAGATAATAGTTTGGTTTACACATGATTTACATGAATGTATAATTTATCACACTACGTTTTCTCTTACCACAAGAGCGTTGGTTATCACTAATACAAAAAAAAGCAACTGCTGAGAATCGAAGTCGGTATCTTACAACGTGTCCATAAACCATAGCTAGTAACCCACCGATGTTCGATGTTTATAAAGAACCTAAGTTTGTTTTTAACTAATAAAATTAACGTCGAATTACTTCAGAAGACAAATCAATCAAGGATGAACCGCCAGGCTGAAAACTAAACGAGTTCTTTGAACGAAGCCTAACAAAATAACATCGCAAAATTACGTGAATATTTCTAAGCATTGCGCCAGCTATAATAACACAGCGTTGTACCAAAACGTTGTTCGCATTTCATAGAAATACCTGAAACAATAATTCAAAGTACAAACACGGGATTACGGGGGGCTGTGTGTGACTGGTAATTTGTCTAACTTACCTATCCGTCACTGGGCGAGAGCGATCGACGCGGCCGAATATTTTTCGCTCGCCTTTTTTGGCAAACGAGGAAAGCGGCGGGAGTAAAAACTTGTGTTTCTCAGTTTTAGCACTGAATGCTAGAATTGCATCTGCTGTTTCCAGACGATTTAATAGAAAGTGTGAAAGTACATAGCAATATGCCGTATTTGGGATTTTACTTGGTTCCGTGAAGGTGAGTGCCTAATTGATTTGATTCATTACGTTTTGTTGGCCTATATTTTTAGTGGTGTACAATTATATACTTATATTTGTTGTTGTTGTGGGTGTTGTACGTCAAGATACAAATTATGTAATTTTAAAGCATCACTTCAAAAGTTCCTAAATAAAATAAAATAAAATCCTAAATAAAATACATCACAATAGCGAGATTTCTCAGGCGGGTGTTCGTGAGTCTGGCGACCAAAGTCCGAAGGATGAAAGTTAGAAGTCGAATTTATACGTGTTACGAAACTTCGTAAGCGTGATGTAGCGCATGCCAGCTAGTACTTCGTCGGGAACTAGATGGCGCTAGAAGTCGCTACAAATGTCTGGGTATTATGTAATATAGCTATAGAAAGTAAAACGGAATGGTTAAACGCGTTACTCCACATGATAAACAAATCAACCAGCTCACCTAACAACCTACCTCCAACCACGATCCGTTCCCGCTTCTTATCCGATACAATAGCTAACGTTCGGTCGCAACTCAAGACAAATGGGATGTCAACCACAGCATAGTACGTTGACGAGCGAAAATTGCTTTGATTTTCTAACAAATCCTCCCGAGATACTGTTGCAGTATTGTTAAGGAATATACGAGTATACACACATGCGCAGTGTGTAGGTTATCTGTCGTTAGTTGAATAACTAGGTACTTATTAAATAGAACAAGCCTATTTGCATTCTAAGAAGTGACAATTAGTGGTCGATCGAAGTATTGAAATCTACATCTATACTTCTACAGTATCTACACTAACCTACGCTTCTCCACCAATATAATAAAGAGGTAAACTCTGTTTGTTTGCATGTAGGGGGTAATCTCTGGAACTATTGAAGCGATTCCGAAAACTCTTTCGCTAATAGAGAGCTACACTATCATCCCTGAAGGACATAGGCTAATTCCACGTGAACAAAGTCACGGGCGTCCGCTAGTGTATAAAATGAGTTGGATAATTGTTAAAGGCTTTATTCAAGGCAGCCCTAGATATATAAAACCTAGCCTAGTCTAACTTATACCAGACTTGGTTTGAATTCAACTTGTATATTTTATCACTCTAAAGATTTTGAATATGTTTGTTCGGGAAATAGGTATAGTACCAAGAAACTGCTTGACCACTTTTCGGCCGCATTACAAAGGGATAAGGTTCAAAAGTGGTCAAGCAATTACTTGGTCGACTATACTATAGAACAAGCGGATACTAAAAAAAACTCAAAATCAAGATTGAGTTGTGATTCATTACTACCAGTGTTTTATCGATTGAGACAAGTACTTTGATATGTTAGATATTACTGTTAATTTACTTCTGTTCAAGTCTTCTACAAGTGTCACATTAATAACAATACATAATAATTCAATGCAAATACTGTGATCGTGCGTCAACTATAACTATTAAATATAACAAATACACACGACCACGGCATTTGATTTGAATCATTCGGCTAATTTAGAGTCCTACTTATTTTAATGTTACGGTTCTACAAACTTTGTGATGAACTATAGTTTATTTCTTAAGATACTTAAAATAAGGTAAACAAAATAGTCAAGTCAATCTTTTGGATCTGTGGAGATCCAAAAGATTGATTTGATTGGTTGATTTGCCGAGTCACGTGACTTATTTTGTTTACATTATTTTAAGTACCTAAAGAAATAAACTATAGCATATTTCACGTAGACTACAATAACAAATCGATAGACATCTCATTCGTAAGAATCGACTGTATCGTCGGCACCACGATGGAGCACACATAAATACAAACACATAATCCTTTTCACTTTGCCGTAGTCGGCTAAAAATACGTTTCCTTAGTTGCTTGGTCACCTTGAAAACGCAGACGTTACAATACAAGTAAGCGTCCCTTGCTTACCCATGCAAGACGGACACATCAGCCCTTCCGAGGATGTCTGGAAATTCAAATATAAGGGACGGGCGGGTTCAAGGCGGCACTCGTGAGCCCCTAATCTAACAAACGTTTGTGGCCATATGAATAAGTAAATACTTGAGTAATTATCTTGTAATCTATTACTTGGTATTTGTGACGAAACATAATCAGACGGCAAATTCGTAGAAGAGGGTGCGGGGAATTCTCAAATGATTACGTTTAGAATGACTCTTCCGGATGCTTATACGATAATTAGTAGTACTTATTATGAGACACTTATGTCCTGCCTCGTGTCTGCTTGTACATATTATGCATTATGAATTAACTAACAACCCGTCCTGGTTTCGCTTTCCTTAAAAATGTATCTAAATAATAGTGAAAACTTTATCGAAATCCACTGCGTTGTTTAGAAGGTGGAAATGGCCAAAGATTTGAGGACGCACAGGAACGGATTGCGATTTTGTTTTATATAATGTAAAGATAAAGAAGATGAATCAACATGTAAGTATGTACTCCCAAATTGCACATTTGAAATGGATGCCTTTGAATGACTCGCAACTGTCATTAGCAATGTGTAGGTAGTAGGTATCATAGTTGAATGAGTCACTTATTTGGTGAATATGCGTTACGGATACTTCCGCTAGTATATCATCAACATATCTGTATTTTAAAGACCATTACATTATAGTGACGCGAGAGACCATGGCCAATAACATTGACACAACAAAGAAGCGCAAATAAACAAAGTAATAATACTAATTAATCCCATTTCGACACAAACTAATACAATTAACAAAAAATTATACATAAAAAATCTTAAATTCTGACGAGTTACAAATTGGCGCCCAACAACGCCAACAATGACTACACTCAGCATTGTGCAAACAAACATGACCATACCACCATAGCTTTAGAAACCATTAATTATTTCTACAAAATCTCAAAGCCTGCGTGTGACCGAACGGGAGCAAAGCATAACGTGTTACACAAAGGTGAACGAGGGAAAATGCAGAAATCAGGTCAAGAGGAATCGATAGCGATTTTAAAGTTTAACGCCATACAGAACTCCAACAACGATACGTCGGCTTTCTTAATAAACTGAGAGGGGAATACTTGTAAAAATTGTTGGAAGAGAATTACTTCGACGGAATTTCGGAACGCTACTTCTGCCTGACGTCGCTAACAGTTATAGAATGCAAACCCGGTAATTTACTCTAAGAAAAAACTGGTTTTAACCGGTTATTTCTTAGAGAAAATAACCGGCTTTGCATTCTCTGCTAACAGTTATTTTAATCGACTACTGTGAGAAAAAAAGATTTATCTTTATGAGTATTATGTATGCATTCTATTTCTTTGGCACATTCTGTATTCTAAAGGGTTTGATGAATTTTAACATATTGTGAGATGTCATTAAATTAGCTTTAATTGTGGTAGTGACATAGGGCGTATTATATTGAATATGCCTTCTGTGAATTAAGACAGATGGAGAGGGATAATTATCATTATTTATTATGCTATAAGGTGTTAAAGACGGGGAAAACCCATATAAAAAATGTAATAATATCTGTTGTTTAATATACCTACAAAATATGGTTCGATGGTATTTAAGTTCCAAAAATATCAGCACTTAGCAAAATTGTGTCCTTTTATAAATTAAAAATAAAACTCGGTTGTTAAAGACGGCGTCCCCAAAAACGTTACACAGACGGAATTAACAAAGCACGTTTGGCCGCGGCGCTGTGTGAGTCATATAACCTTAACAAAGCGTATGAAGCTTACTTTACACGAAGTGAGTGAAACTACTACGTAATTCTGAACACCTTATTAAACCATAAACCATGGCTGATGACTTAGTATGTACGTGAGTAATGTATGAAATGGAAGCGCGGGCTGACTTGTATCATATTTAATACGCCTGCAGCACCTGTAATGTGCTGTTTTATTAGCCACTATGTCCCGGAAACGCTTAGTTTTCTAAATATTGTTTTAAAATTTTAGCCTTTCATCTCAGTAAAATTTGGACGTTAAATTCATGCAAGCAAATAGCTAATTCAGTTCGAAAAAAGGCCTGAAAGTATGGAACAAGAAGAAATTCTCATTTGAGAAAAATGGCAAGTGTTCACTACAAAACTGAATTTGAACTTTTTTCTCTTAACTCTCTAAGTGGGGTAATCACGATAACACCAAAATAACAGGAATAATTAAAACAATGATATTAATGAATGAAAATGACTTTAACAACTCGAGATCTAGCAGAGGGTTTTAGTATCAGGGAGATGAGTTTTAAAAATAGTTGTATTATGTTCAATCTATCATCCTGTATACATACTTATACATATTATTTAACACCATGGGATTTTAATGAGCGATAAATGATTTGATATAAGTAAAAAACTTAAGTAAAGCCACTCTTACATGTAGTAGTAACGTTTCCGTATAGACAAGTTGACGCTCCACATTAGAAAAATAACGAATGCCATATCAATATTGTACACTACTACATGCAAATCGGCTTTAATTAAGTTATTCACCTATACCTTGTTAAAGCAAATTGGTCATTGTTTTAGTGGGAATATATATTATATCAACATACTCGAAACCGTGATGCTGCCAGAGCAAGATTTTGCGCGCATAAAAATCCCGGCTGCCGCGTTACCGTAACACGATGTCGCGGTATGGGCCAGTAAATCACCCGGGCATACCACGCAAATCCTTGCCAAGGGAAACCGAATGAGTTACGACAATTTGCTCCAATCGACATTGGTTGTGGGAAAGCTTGATTAAAATTTAAAAAAAGAGTTTGTTATTATCTGACCATCTTTATACATATTTTAGAGTTCAGGACTTAAGAGTTTAGAGCTGGAGAACACCTGTTCTATTCTTATACAGCAACAGATCAAGGTAAGACTTTGTGTAGAACTGTTGTTGCATGCATTTATGTTTTGCACTAATAATACACTTATTTGATTGGTGATTGGTCAATTAATTTGTCTATTACATTTGATTGGTCTAGTCTACTACTAAAAGTTTAACAGAGGATTAGATCTATACAAATCACTGACAGATCTAGTCATTCTTTGATCTCCATGAAAATGAGCCATGAGATTTAGAACTAATTAAATTATTTGTCTGAAGTTTGAATGTAGTTTTTATCCTAAGATTAATACCTGAATACAGTTACAAATCGGATTCGTTTCATCTAGATTTCACTTTTACAGACTTTTATAGTTTTTTTTAACCCCTACTTTTGGTTTATCTTCTTTTCGTATGTTTTATTTGTATCTGAGCTTGCAAATCTATTTTGATCCTTTTACTAAATATTTAATAAAGGCGTGCATAGTTTCTGTAACTGTACAAAATTAAAATATGCTTAATATTACGTAAATTACTAATAACTGCATATTAGGCGAAAGCCTTTGCTCAACAGTGACACACTGATGACTTGTAAATTAATAACAAAATATGTGATTTGACATTGAATTAATTGAAAGTTAAAGTGGTCTCTTTTCAGTAATTTATTTACAAAAATACTAAGTGAGTTCGAAACTGGCCAAAAGATAAGAAAAACATTTTATTAATTAACTTTAAATTACGAAGTTTTAATTTGTCCAAATGCATCGCGAGAATTTTTCTCCAAAACAGGTCAAAGCGGAAGCTACAAGAAACAAAACACAAAATTTGATTAGCCTGTAATTAACTTGAGTTCTGGATACGACAGAAATGACTCTGCAAAATAGGAAGGACAAACAAATTAATGCTCACTGAAGTTGATTGATCTTCTGATGTTATTATACAATTACTTGGATTAAGACGGTTTTTGTCGTTGTGTTTTTATAAAGAAACGACGTAAAATGTCTTAATGCTTCACATTTAATTTTAACATTGAACTAACGTAAAACAAAGCGACTAAGCACAAAAAAAAACTTTTTTTTACCATAAACAGCCAAACTTGAAATTGTAATTTTAATGAAAAAATTTTCATTCAAGATAGAGAAGCAATGTCGTGAGAAACTTTATCTGATTTGGAAATCTTATCTGATTTGGTTGGTCAAATGTGAATTCGTCGTTTCGTGTTGCAGCAACGAAATTTAAATGATAGGATACGGTATCCAGTACCCATCCCTTACACCATAACCGTGCCGATTACAAAAATAAACACACGTGCTAGCAAATGGTCGAATTCATTTAGAGCGCCTAATGCACGCAGAGTTCGTGTACGTTCGGATTTTAACGGGGTCAGCCCAATCATGCTAATGAAAACAAGCCATGCGATCCCGCCTGTGTTTAGCCTTCTGAATATTCAGCGGCTATTTTCTTAACGGCTATCGAGATTGTTGCCGCAGTCTAAAATTATTATCCACAACATCAGCGTTCGCCGGGCCGTATCATAAAATTTTACGATGATTGGTAGTATTTAAAATCGTCTATGGTTGAATTTTTGAAATTAAAAACGCGCGGACCAAAAAGCTTGGACGCTTCGGAAAGGAATCGCTTTCGTTGCGTTTAGCGTTATGGGTCGTAACTTCGCGGCGGTCGTTAAATTCTTTGGAGTTGCATGCATCGTTAAAAAAATACGCAACTTCAATCATTAAATTATAAAGCTATTGGTTCAATACAAATAACTTAATCTGCTTAAGCCCGTTTATTACGGATTTAAATTAGCACTTAACTTACTTTGTCAACAGATACCGCTACCTTCTATGATTTGCAATACGTAGGTGCAAACATTCTTACTTGTAAAACCATAAACTTACGTATTAAATTCGACGTTTGTAAGTCATAAGTTGTGTTAAACATTAAAATAACTTTTAGCATCAATATATACCGAGATGGATTGACCTTCAATACATACATTCACAAACAAGAGTTGTCACCACCTAAAAATAATTACATTGCATCAACAAAAGAAACTAAAATGGACGAGGTTCGACCCGTCAATAAATCTGCAGCGATTGGAGATATCAGTAGAAAGGTGAGGAAGGTCTTTCATGTTCGGTGTCCGAGGTGCTATATGTCAGCTTGTCAAACAACAAAGAGAAATTCCAGCCGTCACGGCAACCTTTATCTGTCACTGTCAGACACGTTTCACAAAACTTCGAGGCTTATTAATATTTAATTAACATTTTCCCGTTGTAACCTCTTATTCATTAATCTAAATTTGAAAGTAATTTAAGTTTGATTACTCGGATCTGGATGATAACGGTTCGTTTTTTATAATTGATATTTCGACTTCGTCGCTTAAAGTTTCAATTATTAATATTGTTTAGACAACTATTTAATAAGCGTTTGTGTTTTCATTAAATGCATAGAATTTTCGTTTAATTACTTTAAATGAATATTAATCGGGTTTTCAGCACAAACTTATGACAGATAATTTATTAGACAAAGCATGGGTCCTTTTTTGATTAACTGCCGAATTTATGGCTTTTCTGATGAACACGAACGGAGACACAAAAGTGAAGGAATCTTTCTTGTAAAATGTTGCCATAAAACCTCATATTGTTGGACGCAAAAAATGGTTTATTAGCGTACAGAGGAAGTAGACATAATAAAAATAATGCTCTGAACGGCGCAACGGCGTGTTTCCTTCTACGTTTCTCTCTTGGCTTCCATTTTCAAAGCGAATTTACAACCGAAATAAATCTAGAACTGTTGATAGAGCATTTTTCGAAGCGGGGCGTGCATATCGTTAAAAGAACTGGGACTGTTATAATTGGTTTTGGGCGTAGTTTTTATTTTAGAAATAAAGGCTTTTGTCTGCGAATATCTTCGCTTGATATTTCAACGCGGTACTGCTATAATTCTCTCTAATAACACACGTTGTAAAAGATACATTAAAAGCAAATAGATTTTAAATATCATTTCATAATGTCGCTGTTACAGCTGCTGTGAGAGTTTTTAAATTTTCCTTTGTCAATGTATTCTCAATCGGAACCATCAGATCATTGAGTCTGACGAATTTTTATGAATGAAATTTGTACAAATACTGGCAAAAGGAGCGGATCCAACCAACACGAGTTAGGGTAACTTTTATTAATATAAAAAGTCGGTTGGCGCGACGATGACTTCAAATATTGCAGCTCGACATGGGAATAATAAAAGAGTAAGGGAAATTGATGAGGGAAGCGTGGCGCCCCATGGCGCTAAATCTCGGAATCCAATATTACACCTCAGTCCTAAATAAAAATTCGCGAAGAAAAGGTGCAAACATTGTTCGTGCTTGCAAAGTACCTATTGTAGGTAGCGCAGTGCTCCCCGGCAAGCTTATTAAGCCCCGGTATCTGGACTTTTATAAGTATTAAAATATGTGATGCTGCTTCTTTGCTAGAATACTCTGTAGGTATTTATTTTAAATTGGAAGAGTGTTGTTGGAATATTATTGAGTTGATTGTTATGAACCTTTATTTTGCTTCGCTTATTGTCCGTAAACAAATCTATATGAGAAATATTCTAAAAAATATTCGTAAGTGCTACAGTAAAATATATAAATAGCGTCTTCAAATCGATTAGACTAAAATCACATGTTTTTTTTTGTAATGTCTTTATTAGCAGCTATCATTTATTCTAAAGTAGCACTTTCGTAAAAAAAGAACTTATTTTACAACGACAACGATTTAAGTAGGTATAAAAAGTTAATTTTGACCGTTTTATTTACGACAATTTATGTATAACATAAATGTCGTTGGTTTTAAGCTACTTCTTACTATCAGAATCACACATGAAATTTGACATACATATGAAATCTGGATAAGAATGCAACGCTAAAGTACAATCACTGAAAAAGCTTGTCCTAAATATGAAATTTAAAAAAGCTTTTCACTTCAAACGACATTTTTATACTATTATCACTAAACTTATTTATTTTACACATAAACAAAAAGTATGATTGCATGAATGTAAGAAGTTGCCATTTTAGTTAACCTACTCCATTTCAGCTGACAACACGACTCCATTTCAGTTAAATACAACCATGTCGACGATGGCATCCAACATGTTCCTCAAAGAAATAACGCCGTCTCTTTTCAAATACAGATTCCCCAACTCACTTAGAGCAAATGTATTTATGATTAATGGATATTTCCTTCCTAAAAGATACCCAAAGTATGTTCTTTTAAGTATATTCTTGTGATGTGGTTCGACAGCATTACGTTTTTTTAATAGCAAATACCTATCAAAACTTTATCCTCTTGTGCTAAAGAATAAAAACAATTTGGCGCAAAAAGAAAAGGTAAACGAATAATATCTTTCCAATATCAGACTTCCAATATCCTAAGTAATGTTTAATTTTCATTTGAAGCCAAAAAATGGTAAAAAAATAGTCGATTCGGCATAAAAGAATTTTTATACAAAACGCAAAATCTTTTTTGCGCCGAATCTCGAAATCTATATCTTGATTGTGTATCTTTTTTGTCAGAATCTGCAATTCAGATTTAAGATAATTCATCTCGAGAGAGTACTACTATTTAGCAATTTTAAATTCTCTTAAGTTGGCTGAAGCTGGCCGAAGGCTATGCTAAGTAGTGAGAACTAACTATTATTTTAACTTAGTTATTGAAATATTAATTTTAATCATATGCAAAATGTGTTATCATTTTATCAAAAACTTCATTCATCAGGCTTATAACAATGTTAACAAATTCTCATTTTTATAACTAAAATAAGTTTTATATTCCGAATTTCTAGGATTCTATACCCAAAGGGCTGAACGAAGCACTATGTTGCTGACTCTCTGCCGTACATCTATCCCCCGACCGTATGCCGTATATCGCCACTGCGATAGTTCGGCTCGCATTAGACAGCTTAATGTTTTAATAAAGGGTCACAATTTAAAAATGATCTTATCTTTTATCGTTTTAACATGCTCTTACTTTTCATGCTTAGTCTAAAAGTAAGAGCCAAATCTTTAGTCGAACCATAACGCTGGCACCTCGACCAAAGCCCCTTATGGTTATAAGTAGTTAATGCTGCTGCCGTAAATCAAAATAAATGCGATTTTTCTTGACACTAATCCTTAACACATCTGCACGGAGTATTACAGGCTCTCACTATTAAAGAGAGGATGCGTTCGGTTCATTCTGAGCCCCCGTTGATCGAGTAGAATAAAAACTAGACAAAAAGTGATTCTACTGAACTTATTTTTAAACTCATTTTCTAAATTACGATTTCTTCTGACCGAACATATCCGTGAAATAATAAGTCCATATTTTACCTGATTTGTATAATTTACTTCGGTGCATGATTGATAACTACAATAAATTAACATCTTGTTCTTAGGATTGAAAAATCCTTCATTGCGTAACTAAGTTTTGCAAAACTGCAAGAACATCGGCACACCTCGGTACTGCGGCTGCCGCAGTCGAGTTGCCTTGTGTGCGAGTGAATACGAATTATAAGATAAACTGAGAAGCATACAATAAGCCGCTTCTTACACCTAAACGTCGTTTTTGTTCAAAGTAACACTTCTGTTCTTGTACTATTATTATCAAAATCTTACAATTAAATCAATTTTGACTCACTTAAAGTGACTGGATTGTTTTCAATTTAGATATTATGTAGCTCCTATGACACTGCAATAATAAAATACCATCATCAAAAGAGCTTCCATTAAACATTTATAAAAAACAATGATCTTCAAAAAGCTAGAAGATAGTGATTCAAATCGTCTGGCGACCCCACTTCACGACGAACTCCTCGACAATCACGGACACGTCAAGAGTAGTCCGACTCAATAGGGTTGAAATTACAGAGTCTCTGAATTATGTTTTTGATCTCGAAAGGTTTTACGAAAGATAATCGAAATTGTGTTTAATGTAGACTTCGTGAGTCAAGTTTAAGTGAAGATCAAATAAATGTCATTTTCTTAAGAATTATCGTGATTAACACGCGTTGTTGAGACATCAGCTGCACACAGAAACAAATTGAAGGCGGGTTTATTGATCCTAATTTGGAACTTTCTATTCTATAGTAACAATAATGCAATGATCACTTTAGCAATTAATTTAAAAACGATAAATGTAGATTTTATTATGAAGCAAACGTTTTACCCAATAATCTTCGAAATACCTGTTGCTCTATATTATGATTATGGCGTTAAAATATGAACAGCCGTTTTATACCAATTCTATATTTTGTATTTATATTATACAATGCAATAGGAAATATGCATCTCGGATAAAATAGGATAACTCTGTCAAATTGTTATTGATCTTAATTAAAAACGTATCTATATCAAAAGATGCAGGTAAAAAACATTATTTTAGAATTCATAGCGATACAAAGTTACGAAAATAACGAAGAAAAAAGTATTTTTTTACTGTATTGAAACATGCTCTTTCGAATCCAGATAAAAAATGTAAAAAATACTGTATGAGAGTAATTAGTTAAAAGCAGACTGTATTAAAATAAACGCGATCTTAGTTTTTAAACTAATACATTATATTTTTCAAGTGATGATAGTCGAAATGACTTGAAATAAGTAAATTACATTTTATTATATTATGGAGTTTAAAACACTGATTTAACGTATTAACTGTTTACATTTTAAGTTAAATAAAAACGTTAGAAAGATCAACAGAACACGAAACTTTTTCTCATGATACAAACTTCCCAAAAAGCTCTCCATAGTGTTTTAGGAGTTTCATCAGTAACTAACTTTAACGACTGCATCAAAGCTTTTAACGTTTTCACTTTAATAATTTTAAATTCATGAATATTTTCGTCGTCTGATATTTTGCCTTTAGTATTTTAGATTCAAAATTGGCCATCATACTGCTATGATGACATGCTTGTTAATTGAAAGAGAGAACTTTCGCACCAACGAGCTGTGTATTAGTAAAATAAAAGCTGAAAGCGGCAATTTTAGCTCCTTATTAGTGGCCAATTTTATCCGTAGGTCACTGGTACCATCCGGCTAGAAGGACTAATGTTAGAAATCTACTAGGACGTAAACAATTAAGTGGACTGTATAACAATAGGCTGATTTATTCGCCGTCACTTAATTTAACAGAAAAAATAATTATTAAATTCGGTAGTCGTCCGACGCCGGAGAGTGATCGTAAAGTCGCTGCATCGTGACGTCACCGTGTCGTTCTCCGGCGTGTCTCGTCCCGGACGCGAGTTGAGCCGGTTCTCAATACTGCCTAACTTTTACTATAATAGCTTAACATAATAAAAAATACAAAAACTTAATTATATGTACAGATATCTCCCAAGTCTGTCCCCTGCGGTAAAGTGCCCATAAGGCTTTTACTTAGCTTTAAAATGTTGAATTTGATTGAACGCTTCACCCGGCTACAGTTCATCCAAATTGGCACATTATGGGACAGTTGTGGGTTGAAAATCAACGCTGCAAGCTCCTAGCTGCAGCACACGCTGAGTCTGAGAGTCTGAGCCTTTTGTCACCCTGATTTAGGTCATGTTTTACATGTCCAATGCTCTTATTGATTTGTTTTATTTCATATAGCTTTTGCCCGCGACTTCGTCCGCGTAGACTTGTTTAATTGAATGAAGCAAACGTGCGCCCAACATACAATCCGCAATATTTCCTGGACAAATTAATGAGAATTAGTTGCTATGCTGCTCATGACGTCACGGCGGCGTATAACTCACTTATCGCTATCCCGTGGGAACTATGCATTTTTACGGGATGAAAAGTATCCTATGTGTTAATCCAGATTATAAACTATATGTGTGCCAAATTTCATTCAAATCCATTCAGTTGTTTTTGCGTGATTAAGTAACAAACATACAAACTTTCACATTTATAATATTAGTAGGATTCCTTATGTATTCATGTGTCTTATGTATGTACTTTTTTTAGTGTGGCATTTTTTTTTGAAAGCTGCGGAAAATACTATTGACTCGGCACAGGGGTAGTATAATGCCCCTAGGTCTCCTATAAATGGATTGGTTGGATGCATTGATATCCTCATATTGCTTACTCGGGGAAAAGTTAGGTATCTTATTACCTTTGTAGAAATTACAACATTGTTAGTATGCCGGAAACAATGGTTCCAACAAAATATAAAGTGAAATATAGGTTACGGTTTGGAGTTTAGTTTATTTATTTCGGATATAAAGTTACATTATAAATTGCATAAAACGTCATGTTTTATATAAATTTAAGTGAAGAATGTCAAAATATAAGATTTAAAGTATATTGAATTAATGACCATTATTATTATTCTGTAACCTAAACTCACGTTTGTTTACGGGGCGATACTCAAGTGACAGAGAGACTCTTACAAAAGGGAGACTTGATTGCAGATGCTCTGTCGTGGTGGCAATTTGGACGAGCCACAGTTCTAAGAAATTTGCATGAAGTGCTATGCACGATACGGAGTCTAAATCCCACCTGCATGCTGATTGTTACCCATTGATTGGGACCTAACCGATTTGAACCCTTTTGAAGTGAATTTGAGCGATAGATGCCCTGTAGTTCACCTCTAGGGAACGTAGATATAAATATTAGAAGTTTCTATATTATTATTTTTACTTGAATGAAGATTAAATATTAGCTTACAACTTTACTAAATACATTTAGGTGCAAAATGAATTGTTATATTTTATTTATAACTAAAATTGTTACAAAAATTTAATCAGCCATTCAGCTATTCTGCTTCCAATCAGGGAACAGGTTTTAGACCCTTTTGATGTTCACATTATGTATATAATTTAAATTTAAATAAACCGAAAGTTTCACGTCGAAGGAATTGAACAATGACTGTGTTATCCTTAATTCTCATTAGGCTGCGTAAAGACATGGCTCAGACCATATTTCCTCACCAAAGGCTGCTGATCAGATTCCTCATCATTAGAATATGAACTAGATTATTTATATTATTATAAGAAATCCGAAGAACATCTATTTCAACTAAATCAAACTGATATGTACCCCATTGATTATTCAACGTAATCTCCGTGATTTGTTGCTTTTCAGATGTTTTATTATGATGATAGATAACTATAGAGATAAATCCTACAGCCGTCGATAATGAAACTGATCAAACTCCCAAGTAGTCATCTAGGCAACTGAAATTTTGAGCCCAATCGTATCCTCAGCATTAATATTAGATGTCGTTTCGAGCCAGTGGAAGCTCGTGTGTGTGACGTGTAGTAATGACATTTCACGTGAGGACTCCACTCCCGAAGATTCAAGCGGCACTTTAGACCCTTGACGCTACACGTCGTTTTGACTCCCGGCGAGGAATTTAATCTGAGAAGGGACAAGGACGGGTAAACTGATAATGTTCTGATTCTGAGTGATCAGCCGGGTCGGCTGGATGAGGAGTCATAAATAATGATTGTTTTTTAGACGACAAGTGGCGAGAATATTTTTACGTAGATGATGTGACACGGACAAGAACTATTAGAACATGCCACTTATTTTCTTTTTATTTTCGGAGATTAATTAGAATTATAGAGTTCTGGATCTCGGAATAAAAACGAAACCCATATGACATCACTTTGTCTGTCAGTTAAGACTGATTTCCTTAAATACTAGTCTACGGTATCATGCAGTTGCAGGAAATATAAACTACGCGATCAAAAGACTGTAAATTTTTTTTCGTATTTTGTTACTCGCAAACTTACTAAATACGCTCGTACTTTTTGGCGACCTACAGTCATAAATGTGTTTTGAACACACGCTAGGAAAAAATTAATGTAATGTTTTGCATCATAAGAAGTAAAATAAAAATTCAATTGCTTCTTCAAGAAATTGGAGGAGCTATTCTTTATCCGTCATATATGTGATAATTTATAGTACAGAATCCTCATAATGCGAGTCTGAATCCCAATTCATTGGCGTTTTTCTTAATTGCACGCGCTGGCTTTCTAACTAAGTTCAGGAGTCAATGTTGCGAGTTCTTGCTGTATGTACTTTATAAACTCATTATCAACGAAATGAACATACAGTACGACAACTTTTAGTTAAGGATTTGACAGAGATTGTTTTTCGATTTATATTGCTTCTGAACTATTACTTGATACTTGCTATTCCAGCTAAAGGCAGCAATGTACTTCATCATCATCATCATTATCACCCGGAAGACACCCACTGCTGGACATAGGCCTTCCGTAAAAATCTCCAGACGATTGGTCTTGTGCTGCTCGTATCCATTGGTTTGCCGCGATCCTCCCATTCATTCTTTTAACTTAATATATATTTTTATAGCATTTATATAGGATCACTTCTTGAAATAATTGCACTGTACTCATGTGACGATATGTCAAATTATAACTTTGGTAAACAAGTCTTTTAAGTTTAATGAAAGACTTGAAAACGAAAATGAAAATACAAAACAACGAACAACACCTACATACAAATTGGAACAAATTACCTTGCTACTCCGCGAAACCAGTGCCGGGCTCATGCAAAATAGCTGCGTCTGTGCGACACATATATGTTCATGCATGTGACGCCTGAATCTATTAATTAACAACTACATAATTATGTCATCGTAGATACTAGGGTAATATTTCTTGGAGCATCGAGGTGTTGGACTAGTTAATTAAAGCAGCCCCTAAAATTCCCTAGACCGTTTGTACGTCTTAATATTATAATAAAATATGCCAAATCCATTTAAGCACAGTTTTTCTTTCCAGCTTACTGGCCCGAAAATATTGTTATGGCCGAACGTTGGGAGGGAATTTTAATAATGGGTCCGTACTTTGCCCGAGCATTGCTTTTTATACTTAATAAAGTTTTGACGAAACACCGGCTTTTTAGCGATGTTTTTAAAAAGAGCCTTTATGTTGCGCTTTGCTTTGTTAATACATGACTTTTGTGCTCTTTGTTCAATTCTATTATGCTTAAGAATGGTGGTAATACGGATTGTGTTGAAAATATTAAAGAAGGTTAGTAGGCAGGATTAGGGCTAGATTTATGCCAGCTCTTCGCTCGCATTATGGCTAAGCAAAGAGAACATACCATTCATTTTATTTTACAAGTTAGAAAAAGAGATGCTCACCAGTACTAGAACAGATGAAACAGATCCTAGCATCCATGAAATTTAAAATTTCCCTTACATAACATGGTAAGTGCAAGCAAGGCTAAAAAAGGTGCGGGTGGTTCCGGTATCGCTACCACCATCTTGCTCGCTAAGCAGCAGTGCTTTCACTGTTGTGTTACGGCGTGGAGAACAAGACAGCCTGTGCAATTACTGGCACAAGAGGTATTTTATCCTAGTTCACTGGTTTGGCAACGCATCTGCAATCTCTTTGGTGTTTATAGACCATCTGTAGCCCTAACATGACTGGCCAAGGTTAGTTTATCTCTATCTGCGTCCCTTTCTTATGACACTAGTTAGACAGATACACAGGGAGGGGTTAAACTAAACCTGGGGTGTCATGTTAGGGCCGCTGGTGAGCCAAATGCTTGTTTGCCTTCCTATTTAATAAAGAAAAAAAAACAGACTAAAGAGTTAACAAAATGGAAAAGAGAGAACTTGCGAGCCACTTGATGAGTAATAACCACCTATGGGTACCAACAACACCAACAAACTAGCTGATTTTGCTGGCTTTCAGATCCCCCACCTCAAGGCCTCCGGAACCCGCCACTCACCTTACATGAAACGGTATCCAGCTTCTACTTCACCCCGGTATTGTGTAAGAGTGCGATACTATGACCGAGCCCGACCGAGGTGTTAATTTCGTCATGGAACCAGCAATCAACTACAACAAGATCTACCACTATGATTTCTAAGCATTTTTGCTAATTTTATTATTTTACCGGTAATTTTTTATTTAACTCGTCATAAATGCTCGTTTAGCTAGCTTTAGAATATAAAAAACAGTAATTATTGTCGCTTTAGCTTCGTTGCCATTTAATTGCACCATCCTGTGCCACAAAAATTACAAGTGCTAGAACTTGTCATAATTGTAGAACTTTCATTCAAAAATGTGACAAATATTGCATCAATTGTAGCTCTTATTTATTATTTTCTTTATCTCTACCTTTTAGCTTATTTCTGCTTAAAGCAATAGGACTGCTTTATCTATAAATTGTGCCTTTAATATCGTTTAACGTAATAATCAATAAAGATTTATAGTAGTGTTTTAATTGTTAGTTTTTCAAACATTAACACAGTTTGACGTTATCTGTAAAAACCACTTAAGCAAGTACCTACAGAACAAGCACTGTAGTAGGATATAACTTAAGTTCTCAAATGGGCAGAGCTATTAGACAGCATCCTGTATCACGGGAGGGGGGTGATCTCGCGCGCGTGACAAACAACTTCACTCTAATATCCGGACGACACCGCTTATTACACTAAGTGATTTTTGATATATCGTGTTTGAGTTTTCCGCTTAAACTTAACCTTACAGAAAAATTATGATAAAAGATTTGACTGGGTTTTTTGTACCTTGAAGGACAGCTCTGCACGAGTGAAGAAAGTGCGAACGTTGGTTTAATAAGTGCATTAGTTAACGCGGTACGTTTTATACATAGTCTTTTGCATTAATTGGGAACTTATACACTTTGACTTTTAAAAAATGGTAACGTGTTAATTATAATTCTACGTCTATACGAAAGTAAGTAATAACTATGGCACTGTCAATGCAAAGTTTATGCTTTTTTATCCCGAATTTTCCACATTTTTCCTTTATAAATGGACTACTAGTCTCACGATAGTATATTTCGTTTTTCAAAATGTTATAAGTCCGTAAATTCGTTCAGCAGATCTGCTGTAAGACTATTTATTAGAACGAGGTGAGATGTTAATTTACTATTTCCATAATTTACGTTTCAAACAGTACCCGTCAATTTTTTACTTTTTTTTGGTCCTGTTCCTCGTAACAGGTCACTTTGGCTGCAAGTTACTTTGATGCAGTCGTAAATCCCAGTTGTAAGTTCGCGCCGACTCGTGAAAGCGTGGAGTGGCGAAGTGCACTTATTAACTTAATAATTTACTTCGACAAAAGCCGGCATAATGCCATGTTAATGCTAAAAGATAATAGTCCCTATTAACCGTGTAACACGTGTAAGTCTCTCCAAGGCGGAATCCGTCTTTCATTATTCAAAGCTGACAAAGAGTACTATTAAAACCCTATCTGTATGAAACGGCTATTTTAATAGAGCCCTATACTAACCCCTGTCGAACCGCAGAAATATACTCCCTAACCTCAGCACATAAAGCCGAGAATACGGACAGCATACGGCACATTTTTCTTATCAAATTAATGTCGAGAAATAATAGGGCATTTCTGTGCAAGGGCCGGTAGCGGCGCGAATTGCACGTAAACTCTTTAACGGTACGGTTGCTTTTTATCTGTAGATTAAAACTAAGTATATCATTTTCGTGAAGGGCTATAGTTTCGAGTACAGAGTAGTTAAGATCGGACGATAACGGTTTTAATATGAGCCGGAAGCGCGGGTTTGGCCTCTAGCGGGCAACTGAAGAAAATAGTGCAATTTGTTCTCGATTTTGTAATGAAAGCTGTTCGAGTCTTATTAAGAGTGGTTATACCGCAACATGCGTAATTAATGGATCACCGGGGCCCCTTTGGGTAGCTTAATAAAATGTTTTAACATATTTCATCTTACCACCTACGCGTTGATTAGCCTAATATTTCTTCTTAATTAAGAAAGTTAAGGATGTATTAAACAGCAGCGTGGTACTGAAATATACGTGAGAAATAAATGGGAATACATTATCTGACGACATACTGGACTAGGATATTCTTGATTGTAGCTTTAGTTAAGTTTTGTAACATTTATACCAAAAAAATAGTGTTTTCATGAATTCCCTTATCTTTGCGCAAGACCGACTTCCACTTGAATAGTTTTTAATATTTAGAGTTTGCACTATAATCATGCTAAGTTTAACGGTTACATTTATTTCTGTTTTGCGGTAAGGAAAAAAAAACAAAAAAAATTAAAATTCACATTAATTGATTTATTTTTTATTATTTTTGTTAAGATATTCGCCACATATAATATTATATAAGTAAATATTTTGTAAAAGCGCTCAGCAAAATGGCCGAATCTCTATGAAGAACGGCCGTTTTGGTGAGCTTTAGTCACCCGGTGAGATTTAAAATCGCACTCCTGGCCTATTATGATCAAAAGATAAAGTTTTTTACGAAACCCCAAAAGATTATTTAAAATGCCGTACTAAAATTAAGTAAGCAAATAAGTATTTAATAAAATTAAAGCTAAGTGCTTTCTTTAACTTTTTATACTTTATTGTACTGTGTATAAGCTTAGAAACTTAAAAAAAACTAGAGATGAATTTGATTTAAAGTCCGAAACTGGTATTCCTCCGCATCATTCCCTCCTTTAAACAATAAAAAAACTTTACATTTCTCGTAGAAACCTGCAAAATTACAGACTGTCTTAGCAAATTACCTTACAGAACGTTATTATCGACTACAAAGGAGCAATGTTCTACTCGTTAGAGAACAAAAAACGAATCATTTCACCACATAAATAACACGTACACCGTATTATTTGGTTGAGTGTACAAATGTAATTTACGAATGAAAAATCGACTTAAGGGAGTGGCAGGTTGTGGGGAATGGGGCAGCACCCGCCATATATGCTTTGCCATTTTTTAAAACAACACGTCCACGTACGAACCTCGTGCAGAGCTCATTTCTCTCTATTCCCCTGTGGAGACATATGATAAACTAAAGGCAATCTGTGAATCATTCATAGGTCATTAATGTAGAGCATTTTATGCAATACTCGTAGACAATATCCATGTACTTTTTTATTCCAAAAATTTATTTTTTGTCAATTTGGTCGAAATACGTTCGCCGAGGTCTTCCCCTTCCCATTTTTCTATACACTCTCCCTTCATGCAGCCTTTTTGTTAATCTTCTTTCATTTATCCCCTCTACATGCCCAAACCATCTTAACATACCTACCTACTCTTCACTCCGCTTCTAAGGTCATAACTATTTGAAATATTACAAATAGAAAACTAACTCCATACAAAGCGAGCATGAACTTTCAAGCCATAGTCCCCTTTGTCAGTAGGAAAATGTATAGTTTAAAGCTAAGTTCTACCATAGCAATTCTTAAGTTTATATCTTAAATACTTGTACTCAAGTTCCAGTTTGGTACTGATCCAGTATCAAACTGAAACTTTAGTACGATCTTTAACAAAAAAAAAGAACCTTAACATTATCAATTGGCACATGACGTTTTTTTTTCGCCACCTAATGTCCACAATGTCGCCAGTGTGGAGACCAATATAATGTCACTTTGTTTAGAAGCCCTGATTCAAATACATAGTAATAAAAATAAAAACTCGCAATTGCCGAACCCAACTTTGGACCCAAACCTTACAATATAAATCCCTATATACGTATTGTACATTAAACAAAATAACAAAGGCCGTAAATGAAGTTCAACAATAGTCCTTTACAGCTGTACACACACACATATATTGAGTGTGACAAGTTATTACGTTCCCGTGGGAGTGCTAGTTTGCGTCCTCTTTTTGTTACCCGTTAGTTCAAACAAACGTTGGTAGTACCCTGTTTTAGGACTGTAGCTAGTTTATATGTACGGACTGCAGATGAATCGAAACCGTAGAACCTTTTCACAATGAATGTCTCAATGAACTTCGCTTATAGATAAAGTGACGACTCATTGTGACAAAGTTACACAGAGGCGGTGGTCGACACTTCAAATTGGTTCGTTGGAACTTTTTAGAGCGGTCGTTTATTAAACTTGCATCAATCCAATTTAGTACATGTATAAACAAAATCAATTTTGTTAAAATACTTAGACAATCGTACACTAAATGGAATTGCATAAGCAAATTAAAAAAAATGTTTCTATCGTTTCTATTTTATAGCTTATCACAACTTTTCAAGAATATTAGTTTGTTTATTTAAAAATTCAAAGTAGAAAGTGAGATTATTCTACGGATCCGTGTGATGGGTTACCCTACCTGCCTGTAAGGGCAACATGTTGTATGCCACAGACTCTTGGTGACTCTAGGAGCCTTAATTAAAAAATGTGTCCGCTTTGCTACGACGTGCTGGGAAGCGCTACGAAGTCACGCAAAGTGCTACGCCATGCTACGACTTTCTGCAAACTTATCCACAAAAGAGAAACAGTGTTCCACAGCATCCTGCAACATGCTATTTCATGCATGCGTTTCTCTTTACTAAAAAACCACTTCTATTTTACACAATCGGTCAAAAACAAAGCGTTACACTATAATTATGGTCTACCCTTTTAAGTCAACACCGCCGAACCATGAAAAGATGGACTAGTATTTACATTATTATTAAATTATTATTAAATCTTTATTTCAGGTAACAAGACCCATACAATTAATACCTTATAGACTAACATACATATAAAACAAAAGCAATAAAACTATTTAAACTATTTAGTATTTGCTAAGTACTGTTACGGACAGTAATATAGATGCTCAAACAATGATAATTTTAAGTGTTATATTGCATTATATCATTATTAGGACGTTTATGTATGATGTACACCATTTTTTTGTATACCATAATTAAAGTACAAACTTTCACAACCTGTGTGTCAAGTTGCAAAGGTGACGAACCTCTACAATTCCTCAAACGTGTTTAAAATTTGAAATACCTAACTACATAATAATATAATACGTAGAACTACGTAACTACGTATATTAGTATATAATAGTAATAAGTAGTATATAGCTATACGAGTATATACTTCTTAATGGTCTACTAAAAAGGATATTTTCTAAGGCACTATCATGAAGTGATATCAACATGATGATGTACGGTGACATATTATTTAAAATGTTGAAGCTCACGACAATATTTTACAGAGCTACAAATAAATATGACAGAAAAAACATTTAATTACGAATGGCAAATAATCCAGGTAGACAGAAAGTTTCAAGGACGGCTGAATTCGCGTCAGGGTTCTCTTCGTTACCCATAAAAGTAAACAAGTCTAATTTGTTTGTAGGTATATAAATATAAACAAGAAAAGATAAATAAAAGCTTTTAATAAATTATAACCGAAGAGAGTAAATACAAACGAGTAGGGGATACATAATGTAGAGTTATTAGAAAAAAGCATGTGTAGGTACTGTGTAAGAGAATCTTTTTTTTTCAAACTCAACACTTTTCATATGCAATCTTCTAGCGTTCCAGATTAAACCGGTTTTATTACCGCTGCAAGTTTCATTAATATCGGATCAGCCGTTTTGCTTGCAACGCAAAACGATGATTGTGCAGCCCGTCGGCATATGAAAGCGTAATTTTGTAAACTTTACTATTTTTTAAACTGCACAGTTTACAACTGGAGTTTCTCGAATCTACAAAATTTTGCTCAAAATGTTATGTATTTCACTAATGCTGCTAGTATCTCCAGTTACATGCCAAGGGGACCTTCTCTTTTTTGATATCTTTTAGTTATAATTTTAGTATTAATGTTTAGTTTTAGTTACTTTATATGTAATTTAATTGTTTCTTTGAATAAATATTAAAATTGAATTGAAAAACTTGGAATAGAATTGTAACAGAGATTTAATTACTTAATACAATATAGACCATCAGTTTGGTTATGTTTGCCGGACAATTGTTAATAAAGACGACGTATGACCATTTATAATAGAAGTCATCGACAGTGACTAATCGATGTAGGAACGCTCCCGGGTTATATAAAAACGTTTCTAAGTAGGGATTGTTGCATCTTTACAAAAACAGCAATGTGCTACGTGAATTACATCCATTCACGATCAGTGATCAAAGTGCATAAGCAGAGATTGATTGATTCAATTTTGGTAATTTTCAAATACATTGAGCTGTTTCGCTGAAATTTTTCCGTGTGTGCCATCGGCCGAATGACCAACCGCGCTATTGAGATTTTTTCTAAACAAAAAATTACAATAGCAATCATCCTTCGATCTGCTACAACAACAACAAAATATTCTTTATTGTACACAACATAAAAAATACAAAGAAAACAAAGAAACGAATTAGAAAGGTAGACAATAGGCGGTCTTATCGCTTAAGAGCGATCTCTCCAGACAACCGGTTTAACAGTTAACAATAACAGATTAAAGTAAACTCACTCCTACTACTAATGTGTTTATACTAATGTTAGATTGGTATGACAAACGGAGAGAAACAAAAATTGTTCAACTGTGTAATGTTATTTTTAACATATACTACCGTGAGATTCAGACATATTGAATTAAATGGATGACTCACGTATTTAAAGTCGAGTTATCGCTCGACATGCTTCGGCCCAGTCTGTGGTCCTAAATAAATGGCTTAAATAAGTGAGTGATATGTTTATTTTAAAATTTTCAATGTAACACGTTAATTGTTTTGGGCCAAACAAGTAATTTTTCAAAAAATTACTTTATAAAAACCAGTTTACTTACCTTTTAAAAGGCCCGGTGGGTCATAGCTTTAAAAAAATTGGTAGATGAAGATTACTGTGCCTAATACTATTAAGTATGACATATTGTATTCAGCTAATTCCACTGCTGACTGGATACAACGTTCTCAGACCTTTTGTTCTTTTTTAATTAGATCCCCATTAACTTTCACTTTTACAAAGAATTGCTTCCCTTTTTACAGATAAGCTTATCTTTTATTGTCCTTATTTTTTTTAATAATAATTAATATTGTCCCTGCCGCCCTTATTGTTGTACTTAAGCACTTTTTTATCTAGCACGCGAAATCTGACCCCCAAAAATATTCAGCAGGTCGAGTTTTGTGTTTAAAACGTAAAATTTACATTCATTTGCATTTTTTTATGAATCCTATTTTTTACTCAGAATTATAGGGCCAAGGTGAACCGGGATAAGGGGCCGCTAAATATTCGGAAAAACTATGAAAAGCGTTAATTAAATTCCATTTTATATTTTGTTTAAAAAAAGCCATTACACTTCAGATGATTGCGGTAATTCTTCTGAGCAGATATAGTATTTAATTTCCGATCGCTCTCGCAGGCAGAATAGCTTCAACAACGTTGAAAACAAGTCCTGAAATTTTAAGACAAGCTTTTTCGCAAGTACTTTGTTTATTGCATAATTATTGGATTTAAATATGCATGCCAAATTTCTATCACTACTAACTACTTTATCTAACTAACAGGTAAAGTTTGATAATAGCTTGTAAAAGTAAAAATAAGTGCTTGCGAAAAGCGTCCCAAAACCATTTCCAATTTGTCAGTGCGATTGGAGTATTTTGAATTAAACTGTCACATAATCCACTTGCCTAAGCCACGTTTGGCTAACAGCAATAAACTTCGATCGAACTCGATCGGAAATAAACGAATTTGTTTTGATTGGCTGTTCAGTCTGTTACTATGCCGCTGCATGCAAACGATTTCATCGTTAAGGTACAAAATATTTATTCAAAATGGCCAAACTTTTTGGTTTAGTCAAATAAAAACTTACTTGTTTGCCTTCCTATTTCATTAAAAAAAACCTTCATAAAGTATCCTATCCTACTTAAATTATAAAATACAAAAAATGAAGTTTGGATATTTCCATGTTTGGATATTTAAACGTTTCTTTTTCAATCACGCATAAACGGCTGGACGGATTAAGATGAAATTAGGCAGACAGATAGATCATGTCCTGAATTAAAACATGGAAAACTTTAATTTTTTTAAATTTCGTAAAATGCATAAAATATCCTGCGCATTCGAAACCACGAGTAAAAAACTCATATGAAATAAAACTTTTAATTTCTTTTCAATGAACTACGAGCCTTTTTTGCGGGCATCAAACGGTTCATTACCGGAATAACAGAACTGACTATATCTTAATAATGAAAACACAAAAACGTCAACATCAGGACCGTCACGTTACATGATTAATTGAGAACATCGTAAAAGGCTGCAATTATGGAACCAAAATATCCAAAGTTGATGGAACGGACCTATTTTTAGGTACATTTCAATTAAATGTCCATTCCCATCACACAATGGCCGCGTAAATAGCTTCTAATGTGTTTCATTGTACGGTACACAGTGTGAATAAAGACTTGCTACCGATTTCTCACACATGATGCAGCACTTTTTGACAACCGGCAACGTTTTGACCGCGGATTCACCTATGTGGAATAAGTGTTTCCCTAATTTCACGAAAACCTTCATCTATTCGTGATAAAAAGAATGTGTATTAGAAAGATTTTCGAGGAGCGCACTATTTGTATTTAACAAAATAAGAATAAGAGATGAAGCAAAGACTTATATGTATAACAATTTTCGAAAGTTTTTTTCGTATATTTATTTTTATACATTCAATTTAAAATGCTTTATAATGAATGACAACACAAAGAAAAATTAGGGTAATGGCAGCACTCGAACCTGCAACATCAGCATTCCGTGCCTTGCGTTTGCCAGTTTCGCCACATTACCGCTACCATACCCTGCGAATTTTTCAATGTGTGTCGTCTTTACGATCATTACATTATTGATTTTTGTTTCGGAAAACTACCCTCGGTGTCATCTATGAGAAAAATGGCCAAGTTGAATGAGATTATTTGATTAAGTTTAGTTAAAACATAACTTCACAGTCACTTAACGCGTTTGTATTTCAAATTTAATTTATAGCTATTACGATAACTAAAAGAAGGGAAATAATATTGACACAGTTAGCTACGTATGTCAACAACTTTGTCATACTTCATGACATGATATCGACGGTGGAAATCTCAAATGTCGTAAGGGACATTAAAAAGCATGTCCCTTACGACATTTGAGATTTCCACCGTCGATATGTTGTTAGCTCAGCACACTACTTTATAAACAATCAATCGATTACTGTTATAAATAGGGTGTAATCGATTTTTCCTAAGCTGTTATTTAGTGTAGGTGTGACTTTATTGACTTGGGGTTGCCAGCAGTCAACGAAACTAATGCGTTTTAGTATTCCGGAATGTATTTTTTAACCATGGACTCAACTCTAAGGGGGATGATAGTTATAAGCTTGACGCATCTTATCAATCAGTCTGTGTGTCTGTTATTTATTTATTTTATTATTTAATTTAAGGACCTACCCCTTATTGAAAAAAAATTAACAACCTTTTTAAGCTAACAAATATTTTGTCCCTTTCCTTTGAGGGCAAACGTCACAATGACAGGTAAAGACATTAAACATGTTAACTAACAGCCATTTACGAAGCGTTTATGAATAAGGGTGTAAATTCTTATCTTTAAGTTGATATTTTTGACTTATTTTCTATAGGATGTGAAATACAGAGTATAGTATTGTATTGTCTGTCTGTGTTTCAAGTGTAATATTTTTTTTTTTGATGCAGATGTTTTATTTAGTAGCTGAATTAGACAAAGACGATTCTTATCCATATTTACTTGGAAACCTGTCCTAAACATCGAGCCAAATCCTATTCTAAAACACCGGCAATACACATGCGATTTTTCTGTTATGCAGGTGTCTATGGCTCTATTATAGAAAACCGGGTTAACATTTTTGACTTTAAGTTAGTACTTCAGGGATTTTCATTAGGCCAACCTAAGGCAGGCTGCAACACAATTGCATCACGCTAGAGCACATCCATCACCGCTTGACACGAAGCAAATATTCGAGTCAAAAGCCAACGCGGTCATTAACAATTTAACAGTCAAAGCGAAACGCCACCGTGCGTGTGGGCCGCGGGCACGCACCGTGTGTGGTTGGGCGGGGTCGCCAAGGACAAGGGAGGTGGACATAGTTCGTACAATCTTATATTTACGTATACCGTTGGTGAAGTACATACTGTTAGTTTGGAGCTTCTGTCTGTATTGCTGTTTTATCAACCGAATGGCGGCCTCCCCGGTTTCGTACGGGTACAAATAGGAAATAATGTAGGAGACAAGTATTTGAAATTTTTTGAATTTTTTATTAAAAGTGATAAAAAACTATGGTTGCTATTACATGATAGGCAATATATTTAGGAGTTATAAGATATTTTTACATTTTGTGTCATCATATATTGTTTTCGTAATATTATGGATTATACGCAAGCCGAGGTATCGGGAGACACTGTGATTTGTATGCTATACACTTCTGTCACGCGGGTTTACAACTCTGTAACGTACTTTTTACAATAAAATTATTCAATACATATGTTATTTAATCGTGCACAGCCATTATGTGTATAGTACAGTGCACGTTAAAATACAATTAAGAAAAAATAATGGTAATTTCGTTGTTTTTTCTTTCACTGACTGGTGAAGACGCCTTTTTGTAGGTTAAAAAGAAGAACGACCCAGGTACTTATAAACCTTCCGTAACAAAATTTTTAAATGACAGTGAAAACCGTGTCAAAATCCGTTGTGTCGTTTATAAGGAGCAAGCGAACGAGGATAGGATAGGATTTTGCGAGTGGTAGGACCTTGTGCATAGTCCGTCCGGATCGCTACAACCATCTTGCTCGCTAATTCTGCCACTAAGCACTGTTGTATTCCGGCGTGGAGAGCAAGACAGCCGGTGCAATTACTGGCACAAGAGGTATTCCATCTTGGCCCCCTGGGTTGGCAACGCATCTGCAATCTTCATGGTGTTGCGGGCGTTTATAAGCGGTGGTGATCACTTGCCATCAGGTGACCTACTTGCTTGTTTTCCTGCCAATTTCATATAAAAAACGCGTACAGAATGGAAGCGGATAGCGACCTTTCCTTATATTAAAGGTATGTAAGGATGAAGATAAAGAAGATGACGCAACGCAAAGAAATATAACACACACACACACGTGTGTGTGGTATGTGTGTCCTTAGTGGTGCGGGTGCCGACCGATCATCTGTCGACCTTCATGAAGCAGGAATTCTAGCCGAAGGGTGTTGCTTTCCGTCGTTATCGCGGACGGTTGCTGGACACACCGAAACTAGGTCACACGTCGCCGAAGTAACGTGCTAATCTTAATTGTTTTATAAATATGTATGTTAGTCTTTAAGGTATTTTTTTCTATGGGCCTATGCAGCCTGAAATAAATGGTTCTATTCTATAAAAAATTCTGACTGGTCCGTTGCTAATATGTTGATCTATTGGATTCGATTAAGTAGGAAAACACAAAATTACTTGTGTCAGTTTGACCTTTGTATGAACGGATACAGCCCACGACGCCGGGTCTAAAATATATCATGATAATATAATAGTAGGATCATTCATCTGCAATTGTATATGGTTCCAACATAAATCTGAGAAAATAGATTTTTCTTACAGACTTTGTTTAATTTCAAAGTACTTCAACGTACTATATGTACGAGTTCGGCGTGCAATCTCCAGAGATTATAAACTTCTTGGGCATATCTTTCATTTTTTTTTTTAATATGTGTTGGACTAAGGGTAGTCAGTATTTACGACATCCAAGCTGTCATAAAATGTTTTTATTTTTTTAATTAAACAAGGCAACTAGAAAATCTGATATTATTTGGGGTTACTAAGGAAGCTAATTACTTTGAATTGCCACTTTTGTGTTGTATGCGTTGACGGATATTATAGCCGGCATTGGCGTTGAACCTATATTGACGGATTATCGAACCCGGAACCTCTCGAATCGTAGTCAGGGTCACTAACCACTAAGCTATCCGGTTCTCACATGAAATTAGATCGTTAAATATTTTACAAGGATATTATTAATATGTCATTGTCATTACCCGTAAAAAAAGTGTTATGTTGTTCTTATATTACTACAATAAATGTCATGCAGTTTTAACAAATTGGATTGTGTACACGAAAGTACGGTTATTAGCGTGAATATTTCAGTTATTGGGGCCTTGAACCTTCCAGTAACCGAAGTATTCCGAGTACGATGAATTAAAACCGTTGTTGGAAGCAACACTTGCTAACGAAATATTTTGTTAAAGACATTTCATTTTTGGGACTTGTGCCTTAAAAAAATACAGAACCATTAGAGGATTAATTTTGTTCATCTAAAAAATTTTACAAAAACACTAAAATTTTTAATTTGATGTAACATTGTGACAAAGTGAAATTAATTTCTGTTTATTACCCAATAATCTGCTGTATACCGGATCCCGTAACCTTACGTAGTTTTCGCGATATGCGGTAACGGTACCAGTCCTTGACAGTAATCTAATAATTGATAATAAACGGAAACATACAAATATAAACGAGAGACAGTGATGTCTAACACTAGTAAGAACAATAAAATACCCTATGCGTGTCGAATACTGGTACGGTTACCTTCTGTATGTTGGCGTTCTATCAATCAAAAATCTTTCCAAAATCCAAATGGCATAAATAAAGTGCACAAGGCTCTACTGGCAACATTGCTACTAAAATTTTATAAGAAATATTAGAAATCGAGGCGGACTTTCGTTGACCAAATTGGTGACGTCCTATAAGACACGCAAATTTAAAAAGTACCCCTAACCGCCGAGCATGTATCAAGAGAAGAATGTGTGTGGAGGAAGCGAGGGAAGTATGCCAGAACCGGAGCAGATAGCGTTCTGCGGTCTCTGCCTACCCCAAAGGGACACAGTCGAGAACTTATAATAATATTAGAAATCAAATAAGACAAGCGATAATGCATACTGTTGACTTCCCTGCGATTGGTACGAAATCCATGTAACATTGATAAATTATCCATACATGCCACACTACAACCCGTGTCTGAGTACCAAATACAATATGCCTCTAATTCCCGAATACACAAACAAATACCTTCGCGCATACAAATAGATATTTGTCCCGGCAACCCTTCGGTTTTCAACATATGTGCTTCTACCTACAGGCGCTGTACACCGCATACCTCGTTACGTCTAATAATATTAGACGGCCATTGTCGTAGAGACAGCTATCGTTTGAAACGATGACTTGACATATGGATATGCTTAGATATTTATATGCCCGTTGATTAGTAATAAGAGACACCAAAGAGACAGAGCTGTAGAGTATGTTACTTCTTTCAAAATTTTGTTTGTGTAAACAATTGAGATTTGTCATGCCGGTTTAGGTTGTACGCAGCTGTGCTCTACATAGAAGACATCTTCCTAAGTCTACGTTTTAAAAAATCCTTAAACTAGTACTTACGTCAGAGAAAGGAACGAAGAAAATGTTTATTCAGCTCATACGAAAATAAAATTAATATTCCAACTGCTGACGCTCAGAAGATCTACCTCACAATATATGCTTCTGCAAGCAGCAGTTCAATGCAAAAAAAAAATGCAACAAATTTTTCTGTAGTCTTGCTCTAAGAAATTCGTGGAATTCTTCAAACTAATATAACTCACCTCACTTAACCTACTGCTTAATTACTTAATTTTGATGTCTTAGAGCAAGAACTAATTACTCCAATTTATTTCTGTCTAGTCTTTTGGTTATTCATTTGTAATTCATCCATATTTTAATTAATACTGTAACTGAGAGGTGGTTTATTTAGGTTACATTAAATGAAACTAGTAAAACCTAGTATGAATTACAGTTAGCAATTACCACCATTGACTGATAAACCAAAAAACCGCAGTCAACGTGAGCATAACGTGATATCAAAATATCTAAAACTAGCTTTTGCCCGCGACTTCGTCCACGTAGACTTGTTTAATTGAATCAAGCAAACGTGCACCCAACATGCAATCTGCAATAGTTCCTGGACAAATTAATGAGAATTAGTTTCTTTACTGCTCATGACGTCACGGCGGTGTATAACTCACTTATCGCTATACCGTGGGAACTATGCATTTTTACGGGATAAAAAGTATCCTATGTGTTAATCCGGGTTATAAACTATATGTGTGCCAAATTTCATTCAAATACATCCAGTAGTATTTGCGTGATTGAGTAACAAACATCCAAACATACAAACTTTATCTTATCATTAGATGCAGAGAAACGATATCTAACATCAACCAATTGTGCTTCAGCCTACGTCAAATGATTGCCAGGCAGAAATCTCCTTCAGTTACCTACTTTCTTAATAAGATGTTTGACGAAATTCCAGATATAAGTTAAAAACAGTCTAGTTGTTTACGAGTGCCCTATAAAGAACCTGGTATGTTTTGCAATGCTCGTTATAGGGCACCTTTTTTGAGTTCCTCAGTCACCAAGAAACCCTTATAATTTCGCTATGTCCGTCCACCTGTCCGCAGCTTAGCTCAGAGACTCTTTGTAGTATAAAGCTATATTTTGACATGGATATGTGGGAATGGTAGTAACACTGAGCGAACGACTGATGTAAACGAACGAATGACTGGAAGAGATTTTGTGAACGAATGTGTATGACGGAGTGACTGGGAGTGCATTAGGCGATGTGATAGCTGCTACTTGTGTTTTCTGTATTTTGTTTCTTTCCGTTTTTTTTATTTCATTAAACTCTTTTAAATTCGTTTTAAAAGTTTGTTTTTCCTTCACACGATCCCACAGATATACATATTAGTCACGCTGCTAAAGTGGATAAGAAAAAATTATAAAATCGATTTTTTTAAGGTACCTCCCCTACACCTGAAGTAGGGATGTGTTTTTTCTAGTCAACCACCTGGTGTGGGGTGTCGTTAGATAGGTTTTTCAAAAATATTTCGGGTCTGCAAAAACAAACGTTGGAATAAGGGAGACGTTTGTAAAATATTAAGCTTTAAAGTGATATTTTTTGTTAGAGTCAAGTGTCCCCTCCTCCTACCCCCTTCCTGTCAGCTAATTAGTTGTTTTAGATATGTGAAAAAAATTATTGTAGTAGTATTAAATAACGAAATTAAACGGAAAACTACAACTAAGTAAGCTTGACAAGTTTATAAATAATCAGGCAACTACGGAACACACACTTGGCCACTTCATGTCAATACTAGCTTTCCTAGAGCCTCTTCGTATTTACCTGTAAAAATCTAAATATTTTACAACGCTGCTATTAAACCTTAAAACAGTATGGTAAAAAACATTAAAAAGCTTCACCGACGACCCTCTTAATAAATAATGCCTATCGACCTACACTCGACAATGAAGTTTTAATTGCTGTAAAAATTGCTCATTATTTTTATTACCACGCGTTTGTCGTATCGAGGTCAGTGGGAAACCCTATTAATAATCAAACGTATTCTATGTTCAAAGCTATGCAATCAACCAATCACAGTCGCTGATTCCGGTAACCAGTGAAGAGCGAATTAAAGCGAGCACTTGCTAAGCTATTAACTATTTAATACGTTCAGAGACCAGTGTATAATATTTGATACAATTCAAATTGCATTGTACATGACGTATCGTCATCATCATGATGTATGGTGTTTCATGTATTGTGCGTCGGCTTATAATTTATTATTACCATCACAGAAGCACTATAAAAATCTTTTTTAATACAGTTGCTCAAAAAGTGCCCTTTTTTGGCTGTTTTGCGTGCGCAAAGTTCGTTTTTGCGAACTAGTGCGATTTAAGTACTTTTCTTTTTTATTTTTATTTGTACTTGTTCCAATTCACGACTACTTACTGAAGATTTATTATAATGTTAGTTTGTACCAAGACGTAGTAAAGCTTAAAACCTATTATTAATGTAAGAATATCAAAATATTGAGATTTTATATTTTATCACTAGCCTCTTCAGCATTTTTTTTTTTAATATTGAATTCCTAAAAATAGTTCTTATTAAGGTGTCTGAATGGAACGGAATAGCGTGGAAATAGCTGCCGAAACACCTGTCAAAGTAGAGGCGTTTTTCTAACTGCAAGCATGGTTTTTAAGGTTCTAAAAGCAACAGTAGTTTTTGTGTTTATACAATTTAAATATTTCTAATGACAAATAATCAGACATAATGATAATAAGGTAATAATAGTAAAATGTTATTTGTTATAAAATTGATCCCTTCTTATAAAAAAATGTATTTGAAAAAAAAACTTTCAGTGAGTTGGCTGAATAGCAAAAGCGTTTGCATTATGAAATATGAAAGCTAACTAAAACGCCTTTTGCGCCTTTAATTTGTCAAAAATGTTCACTGCTAAAGTTTTAAGTTACTTTACTTTAATTAAGAGCTTCAGTAAAAGTCGCAAACTTATTTTGTTGTATTTTTACGCAGCTATATTAAAAAACGTCGTTCGATACACGCGCGGAAATGTCATTCTTCAGTCGTCCCGAGTCTTGCCACTCGCCTGCGGCTCGTGGCAAGATATCTCCGGACTCATCAAGTAATGACATACCTTCCGCACTAGCATCGAAATGTACTATTATGTTTAAAAAAAAATAGATTCACTTGGCCATAGCACTAAACAATCTTATTTACTATAAATGTGTGCTTCACTGTTCGTAGCTGGCGGTCTTGAATCTTACCTGGACTAGACTCGGAAAGACAAAAGCTTCGTTCTATATTATACCACCAACCTTATGACGTGTAGTGTAATGCTAGTTTCATATTTCGGAGTTAGATACTTGTCACTTTTACTTGTTTAAATACCAAAATCTATAAACTAATTACAAACATCCTTTTTCACAGAAATCTTGCTAATAAGCAATCGAAGTTCTTATTGAAAGAGACGTTTACAAATTACAAATTATTCCCCTCACCCCACTTACTAAACTTTGCGCAAAGGTCAGACATTTGCATAAAATCTTTAACTACTATTATTGTGTTAGGCCCCGGCAGTATTACCCGGCTCCCGGGGCTTTGATGCTGTTAGGAGACTTACACCCCGTGCTAGCTTTTACACTTTGCGCTACTTTTGCACCTACGCTGAGCAAATTCGAGTAATTATGACTCAACTGGGTGTAGTTTTGAGGAAGTTGTACGTTTTTATTCGTTAAATTTCTAAAGGAGTTCAGAGTGGAATAGTTATATATTCATTTAAACCGGCTTAAGGGGACGATAGTGTTAACTTACGACACTGGTTTCTGGGACTAGCGAGGTAATTTGTTCCAACTAGTTGGCTTGAGCTTCACTTGTGTAAACTTAGTGTGATGGACGTCAATGGTTTATGCCCAAGCATGTATAAACTAGCCTCTACTGCAGCCAGTGTACTACACGCCAGTAAAATAACTACCATATAAATAAATAAATAAATATCTTGGGACAATTCACACCAATTGACCTAGTCCCAAACTAAGCAAATCTTGTGTTATGGGTACTAGACAATAGATAAACATACTTATATATAGATAAATACATACTTAAATACAAATAACATCCATGACTCAGGTACAAATATTCGTATTCGTCACACAAATATTTGCCCATACCAGGATTTGAACCCGGGACCTCTTGCACAGTAAGCAGACACATGTGCCACTGTGCCATATAGGTCGTCAAATATGTAACCATATATCTATGGTGCCATATATGTAACTGTCAGTTAAAGTTATCTTTGACTGTAGCTACCTATAACTTTGTCATATAGGTACTATAAAAATAACCGTTCTGATAGTCTCACTGTAGACAGTTGCTTATTAATTCAAAGAAAGAAAGAAAAGCATTTAAATAGTTTAACAATTAATAATTGGGAGAGCTTGACCTGGATAGTACCAAACTCTCACAGAATACCAACTTAAAGTAGTAGCTCCTTACTGCGTTTCTTACGGCGAATCCACGGGATGGAAACCTAAAGGCGGGTAACGGATCAGCGATTTTCTCGAGAGCGCTAGTTCCCTTGGGCGGCGACTGCGTTAAGATTACTTTCCATCAGATGACCCACATACTCGTTTGCATCCCTATTCCATAAAAGAAACTCATTATACTAGAATCTCTACATAGGATAAAATAAAGATGCATTATTGTTTTGAGATAAAATGTTTACTTTGTTTTATTTATACCTACTGAACTCAACAGGATGTTCAAAAACGGGGAAACATTCCTGATTTTCTTATTCTAAGGAAAAGCAATGAATTATTCATCTAAAGGATTACAGCTTAAGATGATCGCTTACTAACACAAACCATCAACATACGGGATAACATAACCGAGAAAAATTAAAACAAACTGAGTTCAGAAATCGTTCTTTGCGAAAAACATTAATAAAGAAGGCTCGAATTTTTGGTGCGTAACAATGACGTCATTTTACACACAGGATGCTGTGATAAATAAAGTAAGTTCTATGGAACTTGTAACCGTAAGGTAATTTATGAAATTTGTGTTTTAGTTTATAAACTAGCTTTGTAACCATAATAAAAGTATGAGATAATTAATTTTCCCAGGGTATGTTTGCAGTTATCGTAGAATTAGTGAGGTCCATATTAAACTCACTTTGCAGTTTTTGTCCATCCTTATCAACATGTTTGACATTGCTGATCTTCGGTGTTGTATTCTGATCATCTGTCATGTAACTCTAAAAATTGGAAGTCGCAACAATGTTCTTGTAAAGATGACATTTTATAGCGACTTTTTATACAGTAGAAAAAATAAATACTTCATTTTAATTGTGAAAATACTACCACTGAACAATTAAAACGTCAATTTATTGTTCATCTGAATGTCAGTGTTAGTCAAAGACGGTTAATTAAGAGATGTTGATTAGTCGTAACGGTTTACGAAATGACTATTTGAAATCAAACCTGTGTGTTGTTTGACGTCATCGGCACCAAAAGTTCGAACCCTGTTAATTAAATATGAAAACTGGAGCAAATTACCTCGCTACTCCGCGAAACCAGTGCTGTGCACGTGTAAAACAGCTACGTCTGTACATACGGCACGTCGCCGAAGTAACATGCTAATTTTAATGTTTTGTTTTATAAACATGTATGTTAGTCTTTACGGTATTTTTTCTATGGGCCTATGCAGCCGGAAATAAATGGTTCTATTCTATTCTATTTTTATTATATATATTTCTCATGCAAAACCCCACCCTCATCCACTTCCACACGTAACAACATATATCACATAGACTCAACTAAAAACCACCATTAAACACTAAAACTACACTATCTACCCGCGTTTCGCTCCAATATGAGGCATCATCTGGATGAAATAGTACGACCGTTCGCTACTTGAACGAATGGCATACTCACAAGTCAACTAACCTCTTTCTTTGTTTGTGAATGTTTTGTATTGACCGCCATCTGAATAATAAGTATAGGTAAAGTGTGCAATATTACTAATAACAAGCTCTTATTTAAATTGCCGTTTTTCTTTGTACGTGCTTTTAAATGAAATCCTGCAAGTGAACTTCGACCAGCGTTCAATGATCGAAATAACTTGAAAGATATTAATATACAGGGTGTCTCATTTAAATCGGTCAGTATGGGAAAGTCTGAAACTATAAAACCATGTCATCGATTTTAATGAGACACCTGTATAAATATAATATAATTATGTACTCAAATCCGATGACAATGCAATAACAAATATATGACCTTCAGCAGAAAAACTTGTAGGTAAGTATTTTATTTAATAACCACTTATTTCATTTCTGTTTCGATTGCATGGAAAAGTAGAAGTTAAAGTTAAAAAAATGTTAGAAAATATTTCATGTGTGCATGTAAATTCTTTATTATACGAAAAACATAAACGACAAAAAAAGATAGAGTGATGTACAAAGTCGAACTTACCCGTTTAAGGAACCTCTTCCAGTTAACCTCTTTTTACCAGTTACCTTTATATTTATTCAGGTAATGATAACACAAGATATGAAATAAAATATCTGTTGGAAAGATTCAGCTGAGAACCAAAGCGCCACTGAGTGTCAAACCATATACGCCAATTTGTTTATTGAAATCTAGATTCTTCGAAAAATGGAGGCAAGGGAGCGTGCAGGTCTTGTGATGGGAAGTAATCACCATCGCTCAAGCGAAGCAGCAGCCCAAGAAAAATATCATTGGACCATCGCCGGCAGTAAGTAAACTATAACCTTAGGAACAATAGTAAATTAGTACTGACAGAGTCTCAATATGCACATTTCGACAAAAGTTTATGTAATAATGCTATCCGAGTGTACAACAAACTTAGTAATGACCTGAAAGAGTTCGAGGATTTGAAGTCATTTGAAAGACGAGTGAAGGATTATTTTATCAAGAGACCGTCCTATTCAATTGATGAGTTTTATGCAAACGCACTGGATTGATGTACTATCAAAAAAAAAAGTATAAATTTAGGAACTATGTAAACTCCAGAATGTATTTGATACTTCTAATTAGTCTGTTTTGCAATTTAATGTAATACTCTTATTTTAACGGAATTTTACTGGAATTTTCTAATTTTACTACAATTATAACCAAATCTATTTTGTTAATATTGACTATGACCGACTATTTGATAATGCTTTAAGTAATCACCTATGAAAATAATTATCATTAAAAAATTAAACAATGAAAATATTATAAATTAAGATTCTGTTTAAGTTACAATTGTATTTGCATGCATTTTCAAGGTTTTACGCAAATAAATATTATGATTATGATTAAGGTCCGTCTAGCCCTAGGCATTTTGGTCACTTACCGTACAAACCGCGTTAAAAATCTACTACTTCGCACCGGTATTTTGTTAGAATGTGGTACTACTGGTCTAGCCAGCTCATTTACCAACAACTACAGTGTGACTGTTATTTTTAACATAAAACTACCGTGTGATTCAGAATCACTCCTAACTCGATTTTAAAAACGTGAGTGATTCGTTGATTTCAATATGAGACTTTAAAAGTTCAAATGTTTCCACCAAAACTGATAGGTTACCTTCGAGATATGATAAAATGGGTCATTAAAAAACTAAAACTCATTACATCCGCAACACGTTAATGCTCCCCCACACATGCAAGCATCAGTCATTAATAACGTTCGTGCCAACTAATCCGGTCTCTTTTTGCGTACGAAATACATCACACGAAATATTCTGCGATCCAGGTCAGTGCTGACTCTACAATAGACAGATAAAGGACTGCATTTTTTTCAAATGTGTTCGACTTTTAATCCCTTTGCCTTCGGTCGATACAACTGTGTTCCATTTTTAAATTTAAACATAAAATGCTAACCAACCAGTTTATTGTCGGCTGATGAAATAAAACGTTACTGAAGTTATGAAAACGCTTAAAAACTATTAATATCCGTCAGTATATCATTTTTATGACTGCTTAAATATAGGAACGTCACTTAGATAATGGATCCATTTGCAAGACCATTTGTTTGCTTTTAAAGAAATTATACACTTTACAGACCATAAAACTTTTATGGTTCAGCGTTGTTAATAATGTAACTGTTAGCCGTGGACTTACCTGCAGTTCAAAAATCCATTTCACACTTCACTACAAAACACTACTTATTTACATATCAAACTTCATTGTTAAAGTAAGTAGACCTATTGAAAAGTTAAACTTTGAAACTTATCCTAAACTTCGTAACACACACTTAGTTTGAACATCTAGAACGTCGATTTAGGCTAACTTGAAATATATACAGCATGTCCTGATTTTCGTTTTCATTATTGATACGTTGACAGGTGAAACTCGCGTGGGAATTCCAGTTGGAACCAGTACGATCCGGTCGGGATAGGTTGGGACTGGTCGGCGAGCGGCCAATTACTGAGGAAAGCACGCAAGCCCGCGTCAAAGGTGACAGTGCGCATGCTCCGACACGATTGACACTCGTCGAGCTTATGGGGAATACTATAGTTAAATTCATAAGTTTAATATTGTTTACAAACCGTAAATATTTTATTTTCCATGCCTGAAGATATGAATAAGTATTACACCTCGTTTTTAGGATGAGAAATGATGTAAACAATCTTGGTCCTTAAGTCTTTATTTTGCAAAACTGCTCACTACAATACGTTGTCTAGTACCCATAACACAAGGTTTACTTAGCTTGGGACTAGGTCAATTGGTGTGAATTGTCCTGAGATATTTATTAATTTATTTTAATAAAATATCTAAATAACCTTTTTCATAGTACAATAACATGCTTTATTGGTAATATATCTGATAGCAGCTCTTATTAATTTCTTTTAAAACAGCATTTTTATTTATTTATTTAAACTTTATTGCACAATAAAAACAATAATGTACAAATGGCGGACTTAATGCCATGAGGCATTCTCAACCAGTCAACCATCAGGCTAAACAGAAAGTATGACAGTGCAGGATCGTGAATAAATAAAAACAAAAATAACACAAATCAGCCGGAATATACAAACAATACATATCGATAAACTTACACACAAATTACTTTCACTTTTGCAACAAATTACTTACCAACTAAGATTGTTGTCACCATATATATTATTAACTCATTAAAAAAATAGTTTGAATTGGATGAAAGGCTAATTCACAATTCTTTTCTTTCAAATAAAAATGTTATTTTTGTTTCACATGAAAATTCTACCATAGATCATTGAAAGAATGAATAAAAATAATAGTTACCAGATCAGGCACAAATGAAAATGTATTTAACCACTAACGGAAACATTCGCTCATTTATATGAAAACTTGATAATGATTATAGTACACATATTTTCAAAATCATAAAAGGACAATCAGAATGTTACAATTTTTAAGAACTTATCATGTTAAGTGTTCAGGAAAGTCGAGTGAGTTTGATTGAATAATTAAAATTTTAATAAAAAAATTGTTTAACGAAAAAACATACGTTACACTTTATATTTCATAATTTAAAAATGTTGCATTCTTAAATATTTCTCCAACTTGCAACATTTTATTTTAAAATTTTCTTTCTTTGTTTTATTTTTGACAAAAGTTTTAACCGTGATTGCCATTCTGGGCTCGTGTACTATAAAAGCGCTCCCCTTTCACCTCGGGTTTGTAATTCTTACTCGTCCAGGGATGGTACACTTACTGGTCTCTACAGTAATGTAGGTTTATGAAATGCAAAGATTTGTCACTATAACGTTAAAAATATCAACTTAATGTATGAGTAAAGCACGTTTTGTACTGCTATTAGTTGATGGATGGAATAAGTAAGTATGGAGTAACTGAGTAAGAGTATAGTTTCATAATTGGTTAATTAATTTAAGTTAAACTCAAAACCTCATATAAGAAGGAAAACTGATACACGAGTAATTATTTTTCCTTTCAAACTTTTATTCATTATACCAAAGTTTTCGTGTATTCCTCGTTATAACATTATGATACACCCTGTATTCCACTGCAATGTATTAAACATTTTCATTGGATTTTTTTATACGTAAGTTTCTGCGATACAATAAAAAAACTTAATAGACACCTTATTAAAATGTTTATTCAAATGAAGAGCCATGCGGAAAACGAATTGTTAGACAATAATTAACATTATTTCCGGTGAATTACTGTCAGCGGAGGTACGTTGACCGTAATTGGGGGTCGTTAATTTACTACTCTTACCGTCAGATATCGTTAAAATGGAATTTATTTCAACCTCTTTAAGGGTCAGATTCATTTAGATAAAACAGCCCACGAAAGCATGAGGTTTACGAAATGGTGCCTCCAAATGGCACCAATAATTTGAAACTGGGTGCAAACTGATATGCATGTACTTAAATAAACTAAAATATTTACTACTTTTCATAACGGGAACGGAAACCTTTATGCTCTCAAGTCTGCATACGAGCTTGATGCATGTTATAATATAATAGTTTCGATCTAAGTAAAAGGCTTACACACTGAACGGCAGATCTCAGAGAATCTGTAATATAATAAAACTATTATGTAACTAACCTGTATTTCAGAAACAAATATATATTTCTAATTCTTAAGGCGGTTTGAAAGTTATGTGAAACTCTCCTACCGGAGAGGCAACCCAAACTGAAACCCTGTCCGCTTAGCCGGCTAGTCGGTTCGCCACAACTAGGCCTACCAACCTCGCCCACCAGTGGAATGGTGCAAAGCTAGCCTGAAAAACCCCATTTCCTCTTCCGCACTAACGTAATCCCGCTGTTTCCTCTTTGGATTTCTTAAAGTGGTGGTCTTCGCACAGTCCCCAATTTCAAGAAGATAGCGAACCGGTGGAGCCCATATGAACCCACCCGCTCTCTTTCTCTCTCGATTTGTATCCCAGTGGTTGCAGTCACGCAAACCCCCTCGAAATACAAGCCTGTGTTCCCCCAATTCCTCTAAATGCCGTGGCCTTTGAGGTTTACAGTACCCCGAGTCACTTATGATGGCTCCGGTTTGCTTCTCAACCCCTCTTCTCGCTGACGCGCTGCTGGTACCTCAGGAGTGACCCTTCTTAGGCACCTCTTGGTCCCGCTGTATGTCGGATACAAGACATGTAATGACGAGCCTTTTACCATGATCAAGTGATACTTACCAGGGGGTTATACTTAAATACTCCTTAAACTAGCAATATCTCATTCAACTGAGAAATGTACAGATTTAATTAAAGACAACCTCGCGACTATTTCGGCTAGTGGGATAGCGTAGGTCGGGACTCTGCCGACAACAAAAGAAGTCGATAAGTCATAAGTCCACGTGAGGGCGAACGTATTCGGCGGCATCACATAAAATACGGCTCCACCTTATTGGTCCATTGATGCCGAAATTAATCCACTGGTGCGGGGCATCTTTTAAATCGCTAAAAGCTTTAACACCCATCCCTTTTTATCAGAACGATTGTACAAAACCACTCAACCCTTTTAAACCCCAATCCGAAGTGCGTCCGGTCGTTAGCAGACATTAATGGAATCCACCCGGTTACTCTCCCGTGAAAATAACAAGGAGCAAGGATTTCGGAGACTCAATCTGTTGTTTCAAACAAAAACATTGTTCTCGCCTCTGAAAATGTATTAGAAACTTGTTGAGGCATGTTTACCTCCATTAATTACATACCTCGTACATTACCACGGCGGAACGTAAGGGTGAAGGTACGCGTGCGAGCGATTACCGAGTTAGTCAAAGGCGCGGTTGTGAAAGGTTTTTCTGCTGCGTGAATGCTGCATGTATGCGGGAATATGTCTGGATTTGATTACGTTAACGCGAATCCTTAATGTTCTCTACAGTCTGGCTGCGCTCTTTCATAGTGGTTATTGTTACCTCTCACATTGCGGTACGTAACGCTGACAAGAACATGTGGCACCTAAAGTACCTATTTGGTCTTCAGTTTTCATTTTAGTTTCACTGGTTTTGTTCTCGAAAATAGGCATGCACAATAAACTTTTTAAACACAAAACAGTTTTTCGAAAGACGTAATTGCCTCAATGTCATTATTTATTGTTGTTGATGATTTTTTCGTCCAAAGCATTTTTTTTTATAAAATCGTTATTCAATTGAACATTACAAAAACATTTTATATAAAATATTACATGTATTTTTTACCACAGCACGAAAAAAATCTCCAAAAACAATTTCAGCAAAAACAGTTTCATGCTTGTTTAGCAAAAACGTAGTGAAACCTAAAAGACCAATTAAAGCTACGTAAACAACGTGTATTCATAACACTTAAAAACCTGGAATGGAATAAAATAGAAATATTTATGTGGGACGTAATTTGAATGAGAAAAACCACAGGAAAATCAATATGAAATATATTTTCCCAACATAAAAACCACTTAATAATTTACACGTCTTCGTCTTGGCCTAAACTGACATTCCTCATTTCTTCCAAATTCAAACATACAAATTCTGTTATTCAAATCTTCTTACTCTTCTACACTCGTTCATACAATCTTCTTGCTGTCTCTCTTACACCTTCGTACGTCATCTTACGCTCCTTTCTACTCATCCTACAATCGGCCGTCCTGCACTTAGTCTGCCCTCAGACTACACACCATACAGCACACTAACTAACTAACAAATCTTAAAACAAAACAACTTCCGCAATTATTTGTACAAAAGTGCAAGTAAAAACTATCTGTATGCAATATCTAGACCTACACATCATTAGTCTTCTTTATACAGCTTCTTTATACTTCGTGCCTTTCCTTATCAAAAACCCTTCTCTTTTAATCTTTTTCTTTCTTGTATAAAAATCTTTTCTTCTTTTTGGAAAATATGCCAACTTATGCTGAAGGAAGTTTGCCGGGTTTCTGCGGAGCACATAATCTGCAAACTTCATCTTGCACCTTTCTCCTCGGTCTTGGGACAACTTATAGTCCACCGGCACCTTTGGAATCATTTTGTTTGGTTGCCGAGCCACTGGAATATCGGCTTTATGCACTCTCTTGATCGGCACTTTTTCCATCTTGCCGGGAACATACTCGTCCAACTGTACCAAAGTACTCGTTCCTTCTTGAACCTTAGGGTCACATTTTGTCGCGTCCAACTCGTTGTAAAAACTCACAGGCTTCGTCATTGTAATATTTGTAACGATCTTGGTATCATTCTCCGGTTCAGACGTTGACATGACATTTGTCGAACATTGTTCTGACATATTGCTTTTTCCGTCACTCACTTCAACTTCCTGCGTAATATTCTGAGTCTGAATGTGAAAAGTCTTCTTGGCTATGAAACTAGCAGTGTCATGGATTTTTCCTTCAGTACTGACACTTTCGCCATTTTCTATCGTCTTTACGTCATTTCGGCCGCCGTATAAGGCTGTCAATGATGTCACTGAAGTCTTGCCATTTGGTGCAAATTCGTTAGATTTCAAACATTGAACTTCTCTTCTGAAATTGCATGCACAGTTTTCCTTTTCAGCAGACATCGTCGTTTCGCCATCGCCATTACACGTCTTTATTATAGTTTCGTCTTCCGTATAGTCATCTTCAAACCATTGCAGCAGACCGGCTTTCATTTCATCCCATGAACAAAATGTTTCCGACCGTGCCCACAGCTTTGCTGAACCGCATAGCCTTTGCTTTGCAATAAGCAATTGCTGGCGCAGTGTCCAATTGTACTTTCCTGCTACCTCTTCTACACATGCGATAAAACGATCAACGAACTCTCCTTTCTGTCCGCTGTATTTAGGAACTTCTTCAATTTCCTGCCATCGTTTTCTCTCGTCGTAAAACATCTTAAGTCTTCACGTCTTTTCGTCTTCGAGTTTGTAGTCTCTACGTCTTTAGGTTTTTCTCCAAACCATCCCGGACGAGCCCCCAAAAATTGTGGGACGTAATTTGAATGAGAAAAACCACAGGAAAATCAATATGAAATATATTTTCCCAACATAAAAACCACTTAATAATTTACACGTCTTCGTCTTGGCCTAAACTGACATTCCTCATTTCTTCCAAATTCAAACATACAAATTCTGTTATTCAAATCTTCTTACTCTTCTACACTCGTTCATACAATCTTCTTGCTGTCTCTCTTACACCTTCGTACGTCATCTTACGCTCCTTTCTACTCATCCTACATTTATGAAGTAAATAAGCGGCATGGAATTTTCTAAATATCTAACTCATGTCTAACATCGGAAAATAACATACACTTTAAAGAATCAAGCTTTTTCTAAAAAAAACACAATAAAGCAAAAATAAATTAAGACTAAATTGACACTGGGTTACTACGATGTAAATTTTAAACATGTTTAATTATTAATGACAAAAATATCTTTCCAGAAGACTGGCAATTTAAAATTAAGCATCTTACCCCCTTATTATAATATTGTTTACTAATCTCTTTTCTAACAAATGTTTTGTTCCTTTCATTCGAGAGCAAACGTTACAATGACAGATAAAGACAACACACCTTCACTAACATAGGTTTACGCAGTGTTTATGAATAGGAGGGTTAGTCTGTATGAAAAATATTGTTTATTTAGCATTGCACAAAAATGAGTTTAAAAAAATCATCACTATTACTACACTGCGGCATGTTCGCCGAAAACAGAGTGGACGATTTACTTAGGGCGCATAAAAACAGAACTTAAGTTCCACTTTCATAACTGTGTAAATAACTTCGGTTTAACTATCACCCATAGAAGTTATCACAGTTATGAGAAAGAGAAATACCTCGTTGTCTAGTCGTGTAAAATCTACCAACAATAGCAGGTATACGAGTACGAAAAGGCACCAAAGCTGCCCTTAATATGCTAGCGTCATAAAAACTGCAATTACAATTTTAACTAGCCATACCAATTTGAAATTAGAATTATAATGTCCGTGGCTCAATATGAAAATGAATAATTACTTATTTTGTCATTTATTCAAACACCAAATACTAACATCTAGCGTATATACGCTAAAATTCCTCTTTAATACCGTGTTGATGCTTGCATTCATCTTGCCGTAATGTCGGACAGAGTTCGCTCATTAGGCGAGTCCTTAGCATTTAACATACATTCGTCATGTCTCGGAAACTAAGGTGCATTAGCGCAGTCCCAACTGCTCTTGCAGTTTCGCATGCAATTAAATTAACAGGTACTGTTTGTTACCTACTCTACTTATACAGCATTGAGTCCTTGCTAGCGGGTTGGCTGCGTTAAATTCGATTTTCATTAACATTTTACCCTCGTAGGTCATATCAGCAGTTTTCTGTTAAGTAGCGAAAATCCTCTACGAACAGAAAACCCTCCTAGCGGGTTTCTCTCACTGAGTGTGTAACGTTTTCAAAATCAAAAGTAACATATGACCTACTATACTAATATTATGCGTTTTATTCGTGCTTTTTATACCATTCGCATCGGCACTGTAGAATCAGTTTTCAGTTGCGCTATTTCTCAATATACGACAAAAGAATCTTTAAGAAATTAGCCTAATTCTTTTTTAAGATTGGTAATGCCTTTGCGATTATTCTAATATTGCATAATCATCACGTTTGCTCCCCCCATATTTAAAAAAAACCTGCTTTTTTGACACGGAATGCCTTCTCCCGTGAAATGAATTCTAGAAGGATTTCATGTTTTTAACCTATAACACGTTTATTAGAATTGCCAGTCGTTACGATGATTGGCCGAAATACACCCATCAGCGCACCTAGCACGAATCTTCTACGTTACACAGTCTGTCTCTCTCCTTCTGGGCTACTTAAAAAGAGACGCATTGAGTTACATAGCAAGTTTACGCTTATCAAGAATATTCGTGGTTACTTATGACTATGACCGCATACGATTTACTATTCATATTAATAATAAAAATGTTGCTCAGAACAGAAATAACTTACTGCTGAAGTACTAAAACTTTTTGGTCATTAGCAATACTTTAGTCATAAAAAATGCTAAAACGATCGTGCGCATGATTTTTGCAGTTTATTTTAGGACATATGATAATCGTTGTAGTAGTTCAAAAACAGAGAACTCGTAGTTCAAAATTGGTTTCAATTAGCCATCCTGTTACATGAAGGGGGTCTATTATCACTCTTATCCCATTATCAAAATGGCGATCACTTTCCATAACTCACCATATTGACGTCGACACGTCTGACTCCCACAAATTTAGTTATACAGGTGGCAAACTGTGGAACTTGCAACGTTTCGTACTAATTTAGGGCAAGTCATCACACGCCAACGCCGCCTCGAGGTGAACCGTTAAGTTTGTTAGGGTGTAACTTTATTTGATTCTCGGCGTGACCCGCGTCCAAGTGGATTGATGTCATCAACGTCATACGTTTGTCATACGTTTTGACACAAGATATATATGTAGATGAATAATTGTATACAATACTAGCAACCCGCCCTGGCATCGCATGGGTATCATTAGTATGTAATGTACAAGTAATGCGATATAAAAACCTACCTTTAAAAAAATCTAACTGACAGTAAATAATTAATAGATTCAGGCGTTACTTTGCGGAGGTCCATATCAACAAACTGGAAAAATTTACCTTGCTACTCCGCGAAACCAGTGCCGTGCTCGTGCAAAATAGCTGCGTCTGTGCGACATATATATGTTCATGCAAAAACCCACCCTCCTCCGCTTAGTATGTATGTATGTATGTGGGGGTAATCTCTAATACTACCGACCCGATTCCAAAAAGCTACCCTATCCCTTACGGACATAGGCTACTAAGTAATTCAACTCGAACGAAGTCGCGGGCATCCACTAATATTTTATAAAATTTAATTTTGTTATACTATTCTGCAGTGGATGACAAACATGATGCCCGTAGCACTTTATAAAATATCGTAGCTAGCGTTTCGTAGCATGTTCTTGGCTCTACGAGTCGTAGCGAGCTCGTAGCGCATGTTGGAAATTCCGATACGGTACAAACGAATAATAAAATACAACTACCTTCTGTGCACCTAGGATGCACCTTTGAACACGTCGCGCTGTAACTCGATACGTTGCTCAGTGCATCTCTATCTAACTAGTCCAATTGGAAGAGACGCACTGAGATACGTAGCGAGTCGAAAAGGTTCATGCTAGGTGCATTGCAATCCATCCAAATAAAAATTTTGACAAAGTCGCAAGATAGTTGGAATATTTCATTACTTTTATATAGTTTATCAATCAGTGAAGAATGCCAGGTGGCGACAAAATTTTTAAAATTCGAATTCTAAAACTAAAAATTTCCCTCAAATGTGATTTCTTCTCATCATATTCCGAGGTCGATGAACCAATGACTTTTGAAGAAATTTAGTCTAAGACAAACACCTTTCCGCAGAATTAGAGATTATGGCTACGTTACTTTTCATCTGAATCCTCAATCATTGAGTCACCATCGAAACCAAGGACTGGAATGCTCTTCCTGCGTCTGTATTTCCAGAAAAATATAACCTTGGCCTTTTTATGGTAAAAGTGAATAGGCATTTTCTGGGTGAGCGTGCTACATCCTCGGCTTCATCTTCATTTACCATTAGGTGAGATTGAGGCCAAACGCAAACCCATTTCCAATAAAAAATAAAGTAATTTAAGTCAACCGTAACGGTACTTTAACCCAGTCTATAGTTTTGTTTAATATACCGTAGCTTTATGATTTTGTAATAACGGTGTTTACACGTGTTTATGCAGTTTATTTTAATATAATACGGGGTAAAGCAGCTAAAGAAGCCGTTAAACCGGTACCAAGTTTTAATTATAATCACGCTCAGGTATCTCATAGTGAAGCACAGCAGTATGCAGGGAAGCAACAACGCGTGTTATTTTAGGCTTTACTGCTAGGTTAAGCTTTCTGTATATACGCGAAAATTCAATTTCGAGACCCACTCTCCCACTGTTTTCTCGCTACACCCTCGGAAGGGTTAATATTTTTGGAAGTAATTTTAGTTTAGATTAAAAAGGTGTTATAGGAAAATGTAGTTTTCGTGTAAGGGCTTACAGAGGGGGTTTTAAACAAGTTTGTTTAATGTTTCATTTCATAGCAGTAAGCAATGTTGAGTTTTATTCTGTGTCTTTTTTTAAGTTATACGACTTGTAGTAGACTTGTATAGACACTGAAACAAGACAATTAAAACTACACACATTACGTACACTAATTACTAACTATTATAAGTTATGGAACTAGAGATTTAGATTTGTTGCAATATATAAAACCGTTCAAATTCTTTTAATTCAATGGTCTATTAATATATAGTTTAAGTAGATGTTAGAAAAATCTGGATTACTTAAAAAAATACTTTGCCTTTCATTTAAAACGGAATATAAGAGTGGAAGTGCCTTTCCATAGAAATAAGACTAGAGAAAGACAAATGGGCCAAAATTCTTTTTGATGCCTATAAAAAGGTCTCTTGTACATTTTAACGCATATCTTTTACTTATTTTGATATTCTTAGAAGAATATTTTATCTTTAAATTCAGAATGGCATACGCATACCCGAATGATGAATGTTATATAAATATTTGGGGTCGGAATAAGAAAAAAACTATTGTTTGGTAACGCAGTGGACACTATTTTCGAGGAGTCACGGGAACTGGTAACGCAGTGGTAATTTGGGTACCAAATGAGACTTTTCTGTAATAAAAAACCCAGGATGGTGGGAAAACTCATAATAAAAATTGGGGCCCGGTTGAGAACTAACGTAATATTACAAGGAAAATATTTCGAGACATCTAAAATTTTGTAAAAGTGTTTATACATTTTCATCTTTATTTTAGGCACTAAAAAGAATTTTGGCCCAAATACTCTATGTGGAACACCACACGATAGTTTATAAAAATCCATTTAAAAATATTTACAAGGTGCCAATTGACGGTCTTGTCGCTTAAAGATGATCTCATCCAGACAATCATTTAGCCACAGAGACACGTAAAATAACAAAGAGACTTAAATATTCTCCTTTTTTCTCCATGAATTTTGGCACTAGTGAAACCTTTGCTAGGTAAAATCCAGGCAATATTAATAGGATTCGATTTTTACTATACATACATTTTCAACCACTTAATTAAACAGTCAATAAGTACAGTCAACACAGAAGGAGCTAAACTCTTAAAGAGGTAAAAAAATCTACACAAGCTCTTTCTCTCTTGACAATAGAGTCGCGTTTAGATCTTTTAGACATCTTAGACTATGTTGATCTATCTACCGCTGGCAGTACAACTAAAACCCCAACTCAATTGTTAAACTTTAACAAAATATCGCCTTACACTCGAAATTGAGCTGAGCGAGCTTAGCGGATGAACGCGCGGCTCAGCTCGAAGACAAACGACCAAAAAAAGAGTATTCAGCGCCCGACGCCCACGCGAAACAATTGGAAGGAACACAAATAAAGCTGCATGCGCCAGTATTTTTAACAGATTTTAGAATAGCCTGCCAGATGTATACGACTACGCTAACCGGGGAGTAAAGGCTACGTACTGTACTAGTATTTATACGTTGCAACATCGCATTGGTTGGCTGTAAACAGTGATATTATAATGCAAGGATGTACAGTGTCATACTAAATGACAGCAGAAAAACGGCCCGACATAAGAATACAGGTTGATGCCAATGTTACAAAATGCAAATTATTAGTTTACCATTTAATTTTATAGTCATTGGATTTCCAATTTTACGTCTAACTGCATGAAATAATATTTTTTTTAAGTTTCGTTGCAAATAGGTTTTTTTACAAAATAATAGTATTGACAGCAGTGCCGTCGGTCCGACAGACTGACAGCGCGCGATTGGCGATTTATTGTACTTTTTGTTCGACTTTTGAGGCCATTTTTTAAACGCTGACTAGAAGTCCATTATTTATAGGTCAGTGGCTGTAAATGTATTATGATAGATTTTTCAATAAATAAATATAAATAATACCTATTATACCGGTATAATACCGGTGGTCAATACTGGTTGTGGTGCGAAAGAGGTCACTGATTTATGTTTTATTTTTCTCGCCTAATTTTATTCCTAGATATTATATGCTTTAAGGAATTAAGTCCGCCTTTTATACATTTTATTGTTAATTGTTGTGGTATATAGATTAAATAAATAATTGTTTTAAATTTGAATTAATATGTATTTCTGTAGAATTTATTCTCACTGAACGTAAAATACCACTAGCGATTTATTTACTAAAATAAGGCAGGTAAGTGACACGTGTTTCTTATGGGAAATAAATATCTTTAAATCAAATATAAATAATAATTCTGCTTATAATCTGCCTATACATAGAACTAAGAACTAAGAATAAGAAGTTTCTTGAAATGCATTTACTGACGTGATGTTCTTTCCTAGGCCGATATGATTATAGCAGTTGGCCTTCGATTATTTTAATGAATATCAAAAGTATAGATTACCTACTACGCTTCATACTTCGTTTTTTTTCTGCTGACTCATGGGTTAATCATACATGACTTTCAGATTATAATGTGCAGAATTGTCAAGTTCTAACCGGATGGCAAATAATAGTATTTTATGCAACTGCTATATAATGAGAGGCCTTAAAACACGAGTGTGGTTTTATGAAACGAGCGTTAGCGAGTTTCATAATAGGATCACACGAGTGTTTTAAGGCCTAATTATATACAGTTGCATACATTACTTTATCTACACACATATCATAACTGCAAAAAACCGTAACAGCAAAAAACCAACAAACAAGTATGGTGGCAATTCGATCTATCCGTCAAGACGAACGTTTTTTTTAAATCATAGACAAAAGAATGAATTCCCTATTGTCATGTCACTCGAGATGAAATGTCGTGCGTTTAAATTAAAAAATCATACTGAATTGACGTTTCGTATCGATAACTGTTTTAATATCTGTGGATACTAGAATAGAGACCAACTTGAATTTTGACAGCTGTTCCAAATTTAAATTCATAACGTCACGAGATATCGGTAATGTAATCACCAATAAACACAGACTACTAAGAGATACTACCCAATAAAGAACAGATTTACCTACTACCACAGACAAGAAAATTCTTAAAATAACATTGGTTGTAATAATGCTGGTCATTTTCTATGGTTTTTGAACGCGTTATTGAGAAATTATGATAAGTATGTGTGTAGATAAATATAATTATGCCATTTTGAAAACTTTTGAAACCTATTTTTCATATTCTTGATACATATTTCTATTTCAACTCACATTTTTTATAAAAGGAAGATATGTTTTGTTGTATTTACCAGGCAACTACAATTTATCTTGATTCGAAAAAGATGTTGGCAAGGGTCGCCTACACTGAGAAAAAGTTATCGCTACTCCCAACGGTGGACGGACGCGAAAGGTACGAACTTAACTTTGATATTACTTAGAAATGAAAATATTTTCTAACAGTTTTGATTTATAGACCAGTGAGATTAAATGTAAGGGATCTGGAAAGTCTCTGTAAGATGATTATTTCAGTAACAAGCGTTATTTTGATACTGAAGAGTAAGTCAAATCACCCTTAAAACTTTTCAAGGTTAATATCGATTGCTAACTTTGTCGGATCGTAATATTATAAAAATAATTTACTTAAAAGTCACTTTTAAACCTTTTCGAGATAAAGTTTTTAAATTATTTAAGTCTATTAATACCACGAATACTGAAAATTCGATGGAGAGGACTTTGCTCAGCAGTGGAACACGATTGAGGGCTAGAGTAGCATTAATACCATAAACTTACCCCCTTATTCAAAAAAAACTTAACAATATTTTTAAGCTAACAAATTGTTTGTCCCTTTCATTTGAGGGCAAACGTCACAATGACAGATAAAGACATAAAAAATAATAACTAACAAACGTTTACGAAGCGTTTATGAATAAGGGGGTTAGTATATACTAACGATTAAAGAACTCGTTGGCATGTAACCCTTTTTAATGCGTCAAAATGCGCTATAGAGGTATGAATCACCGACCACGACCCACCACCACCATTAGGGAAAGCAAACCCGGTTATTTTCTTTAAGAAATTACCGGTTTCAACCGGTTTTTGAATACAAAGTAAAACCCGTTTTCCATTCCCTAACCACCACCCACTCGGTGGTCGGATCAAGTGAAGACTATCACTGGTGTCCCAATCACTCTAGCTTAAAACAGGCCGAGGACTGAAAGATCTGGAAGAAATTAGTCGGTACGACAACGTTTAGTAATGAAAAGCACGACAAAGAAGGACAGGATTACCTCCTCCTTCCCTTAAACGCCTGTCTAGAGCCCGCAAAGTGTTTCGCATCCTAATTTAAGATTTAAAATTCTAGATTTATCGCTCATTCATGCATCGTCTGCTATTTACCAACATGGCACCGTAATCATCGAAGTCGTACAACGCAGGGATAATCCGGTTCGTCACAGATTTACCGCGATTATCCGCTCCCGGTGATCTAATGCCAGGACGTTGACTTGTAACTGTTTGTATGTATAACGGTTTAAAGAAAGAAAGAAAATTTGTATTCAGCTCACACGATAAAATATTACAATTAAAAAACACATTTGCTAACGCTGAAATGGACCAACCTCTAATCATATGCTGCTGCAAGGGGGAACGCTCTTTTTCAGAGTGGCTCTTAACTTAAAAACTAAGAAACCTTAAATTTAAACCTACACCTAACCCGACACGTTTAACTGACACATTTATTATTTATGGCTGTATGGGCATGAATCTCTTCACCTTACTTTCGAGCCTAGAACAGAGAAATAAAACGTCACAGACACACCAGAGCCAAATCTAAATCAGTTAATTATCGTTCTGGCATTGGCTCAAGCCTCCCACCGTCATTAAAAAAAAGGAAATTAGTTTTCCAAAATATTAAATCATTTATTTCAAGTAACATCGACTCATATATGATTTATATTATAATAGTAACAGGTATTCCTATAACTAGCACTGCGGAATAGAGATTACTTTACTTTACCAACAATAAAAACAGCTACCACAAACCTGCTCTCTACGTGTTAAATCGCCATGTAACTCAGTGCGCCTCGTTCTAACTAGCCCAATAAAAGAGAGACGCAATTAGTTACGTAACGAGTTAAAAGGTATCAAGAAGGTTCGTACTAGCTGCACTGTGTGATAATTAGTCACGTGCGTCGTGTTAGTTTAAAAAGCGCATTATGTTCCTTTTTTTTTCCAGCAATAAGCTGTATTATGACTGCAGATGCTATGCTTTAACCATTTATTTATCAGATTATTCAAATAAAAGTATATCGCATACCTTGGTCGAAAGAGTTACAACCCAAAATAAAACACTACTTAATGAATCAACTTTTTTAGTCAAATTATTTTTGAAAATGTAACTAATTTCTATTTTGCATTATATCTCTTTTGCTCTTGCAATCGTATTTATATTATTACTAGCAAACGCACGCGTCTTCGTTCGCGTGAAATTAGTAGCCTGCGTCCGTCAGGTATAGTGTAGCTTTCTATTAATGAAAGAATTTTTGGAATCGGTTCAGTAGTTCCAGAGATTACCCCCTACATACAAACAGGCTAACAACGAACAAAGTTTACCTCTTTATTATATTAGTGTAGATTAACAAAAGACGTATTGTTAAAATTACAATCGCTCTACTACGATAAAATTACAATGTTAAAGGTAAGTGAAATATTGTAATAAGTGAACTTGTTTGGTCGGTACGGATTTTTGACGTTTTAATACTCTATCGCTTGAGGAGATCAAAACAAACCATATGCCATCAAAAACAAAACTTGTAAAAAAAACCAAGTCTCGCAACTAAGTTCTCTACCGTAAAAAGTTGTGAGATCCATGTTATACCAAGTCGGTTGCCTTATTCAGTCCCTAATTAAGGGATCTAACAACATCTTGTAGTGACCACATTAATATTAAAAATCTTTTATGTTTAAATAAAATTGATTGACTTGGCCATCGTATGAAAACACAATGTAACTCACAAGCAATTACCCATTAAATAAGCGAAGATCTAAGTGTTACTCATACTTTGTTTAAAAAAAATGTTACCTCGTAGAGTTTCTTCTAGTATCTTCTAATTACTACTAGCAAGCTTTTTTTTGACCTTCATTACTGTTTCTTGTTTGAATAAAGATATTTTTGACTTTAACTTTGACTTTGAATCATAAAAAGTCCTTTACCCATAGATTAATTCTTTCGATTACTAAGTACCCTGTACGGGAAAGTCTGACTGCCCTAGCGTCCATTATTGACTTCCCAAGGATGATGAGTCAGAGGCTCTTAATAAGGCCCTATTTAATCCATTGTCACGATGACTTGTTTTATCGAAGGGACCAAAAACTTATGCGCGGCGAAAAGTGAGGGTAGATAAAATCAATATCCTTATAAAAGCACACAGGTTCAACAAGACCTTCACAGTTTAACTTCTTCCGAGTGGGGACCCGGACTCTGTTTTGTTAGGACAACCCAGACATTATAGCCCATGTGATGACTGCCTTATCACAATGTTTTCTTTAATGTCAATGATAGGTTCCGACATATAGGGAACTTCGTAATATTATTTTTAAAAATCTCATCGATTTAACAAGCACAAAGAATTTAAAATTAGTTTCACTAGTAAAGGAAATGTGGATGAATCGTATTCGAAGAAAGACGAATGCTTAAAGTTTGAATTTACAGACTGGCTAGGACAAAATAAGTCATTCACGGGAAATAGCGTATGATTTTATAACAAAATTGGAATCAAAAGACTGAAAAAAAAATACAATATTCAAATAATTTGTCAAGAAGACATTATTTCTTGTGCGTATTATAAAATGAGTGTTCATACCTTGAGGAATGTATGGAAATTATCCCATGCTTCTACTATGGTAAAAAAATGAAGAGGGAAAAATACAATATTGCGACTGTTTTTTTTTTGTAAAAATGATACCTTGTTGAGTTTCTTGCCGGTATCTTCTTATCAAAGGTTTTCCAAACCGGTGACAAATTTTTGATAGTCATAGGTGCTTCTTGTTAGCCTAATCTGAATTAAGATATTTTAAGTTTGACTTTGAATAATACCTTATTGTCTATGCGGGTAAGAGGTAACGAGAAGATGGAGCGAACTAAGGGTGATTTAGAGGCTCATTGGCAGTGCACTGGCAAATGCCCGCCTCCAACTCTTTGTGCAGCCGTAAGAACAGTTTAACGAATGCTCTGTTAAATAGAATACTGTTTTGAAAGAGTAAACTCAAAAACTGTATTGCTGAAAATAACACGTTTTGGATGAAATAGCACCCCGGTATAGTACTTTCGATGCAGTTAAATCGATTTGTAAGATCTGACACCGAAAATGTATGAAACTCTCATAATTTCTTAGACATTCGGTATCAGCTCTTATGAATCCACCTTATACAGTTCCCGGCAAAAATCTTAAGCACTGACCTTGACTGCGCAGTAGCCGTTTCTAGTACAAAATGTGTATGCGCAAACGTACACCCTCCACTCGATTTATGCTCAAGATGTTTGCCCATAACTATACCTACAGTGAGTATACTTAAAACTACAGCCTATTTGGTAACATCAATAGTCGTACTGACGCAATTTTGAGCAGTATCAATTTATGTTTACAAGTACGTTTCTATGTCATTTCAATTGTATCAAATAGATGCCTCGATTTATACTAATCTGGATATACGTCTATGTAGGTTACTTAGTAAATTATTTTTGGATATGTTTTTTTATTAGTAATTAGGTCTTTGGTTTATTTTAGTAAAGGTGTAGAAATAAATAATTCGTAAAAGTTCAGGACTAGTGGACGCCCGCGACTTTGTTTGCGTGGAATTAGGAACCAATTGTATAATTAACCAAATAATTTTTAGAAATCGATTCAGTAGTTCCATAGATTACCCCCCACATACAAACAAAAAACACATCCTCTCAACAACACATCAAAACCTCTTTATTATATTAATGTGTAGTGTAGATTGCTAGGAGTTATTTAAGAAAGTTCAATACGTTTGATAACTCGTAGTGAAATTACAACCTCAAATCGATGTCGAGAGCTCAGATAATTATGCTAACGAGAATATCTGAATGTCTTTACGTAACTAAATCTAATTATGACAATTAGCGAAACAAGTATCAACCAAAATCAGCTGCTCTTATTTGCGTAGCCGAAATTCAAGAGATGAATGAAAATGTTTCTAGTAATTTAGTTAACATTTTATTTAATCAGATTTAAATGCTGTTTGCTTTACCCACGTGATGGAGTTCGCGGAGTAATTAAATTTTTTAACCAAGCTTGCGTGCTTAGTTGACCTAATGAAATGAATTATTCTAATGAAGGGCTGCCGGGTCTATTTTTGGTTATTTCCACACAAGTGAAATTAAATTATGAGTGATGAAAACAACTAGACGAAATTGCTTAAGGTAACAATTATTCTACCTGAAATTAAATATGGCCGTGTTTTACGAGGCCAGATAATAATAAAATTCAGCATTGTTATGAGAAATCGGAGCTTAACAATAGGCTCTTGTGGACTTGTTTTTATAGCATTTCAGTATAGTTTAAATCGTTCCTAATTATAATTGCTCCAAGCGATCTCGTTTCACGAAAGACAAAATTACCGCAAAGTTCTCGGAAACTGATTTTATCAGATTAACTAGTTGAAACAATCTAAGTAACAGACGTCTTTTCGTTCCGCCGACTCATCAGAAGGGCTCGTTTGAAAAAAAAATTAAGGGCCACAATATCGAAAATGGTCTCGAACAAAAAGGTCCCGGCCCAGCAAACGGATCCCGATTTGCCGAACAGAAAATGTTAATGGAAATCCAACCATTATTGTGTTGGTGCAAAAACAACAGGACGCCGTTTTTGCTGGCCTAATCTGCTCCCGGCTAATAAAAAGGAAGAACGGCGTAATCCATTGTCATTATTTACAGACTGTTCCGAAGGAGGATCGATCAATGCGGATTAGATAATATTACTGATCTGGCAAAATTTGTTTCGTAACTCCAATAGACATAACTTTGTTTTAACGAGACTTTGTAGAACACAATCTTTAAACCGGTACACCGAACAACCTAAGGTGTTTTGGCACAAACTATGTTCTGTTCAAAGACTCCCGGGAGAATTGAAGACAGCTGATGCTTTTATTAAGAGTATAGTCTCGAGACCAAGTATACTTCATCACGTACCCAAGAGAAGGGAGGTCTTAGGTCCATGATTAAGTACCTTTATAGCTTACTACTCAACATAAAGATCAGCTTATAGCTTTTTTATAATATATAAAAATTACAAGAAGCCGTTGTTATTAATTGATTGCGGCAAAGTCAATAAGCAAGGTTATGTGTTTTTGACTTGTATATTTGTGTATACCAAATTTGTATACATAAAAATAAGTATTCAAAATTGGGGAGTATGCCTGTAATAACTGTAATGTCGTAGGCAATTGTAATTTTATTCTTCCCGAGAGCATAATACCGCGTTACAAATATAAAAGTATGTAATTCTGTACTGTAATGTTCCTGTGCACGTAAATGAATGAATGAAATAAAAAATATTTGAAAAATATTACTAAAATTGTTTAAAACTTGCAATTACTTCATTATTTTTATTAATAAACCATATTTTTAAGGCTTCAATTGGCGTATTTGTTATAAGATGTCAATAATAAAGCATTCGATGTAAACAAAATACGATATCATTTTTAAGTACATTTTGACTTGACTACGGCGAAGCAAAAAGGAGGTTTATGATTTTTTAATTATGTCAAGTTATAATGCTGATATGCAGTAAAAATATTCCTATTTCATTGATGAAGCAGAGTATTAAGGGTCGATGGTATAAGGCGATTAATTTTTAATTATTCCTGAGTCTCTAATAACTTAGGTGACTGCATCGGAAGCCCGCTTTAATGAAAGTGACTTAACAAAATTCAGTTTGACGTGTTACAGGGCACGTTTAATACAAGATTGTGATCGACGAAAAACACGAATATTTAATTATCAAGATTGCTTATTTATTTACTTGCTATTTAGGAAAGACATTTTTATTCTTAAATACCAGCAATTCCGATAGAGGCGAATTTACTTAGATTTCAGGTCAATGTTATTTTATAGATAATAAAATAGCTAGTTATCTCTCTATAGCGAAAATTTTAACTTTTTAAAGTAGTTGCTGGTACCGATCTCAAAAAAAAATTGTTAGTGTACAGGCAACCAATTAGATTCATAGGCCATAGTAAAACGTTTTCACAACCTCTCTCCTCACCGGAACACAACAGTGCAAGCACTGTTCAGCGACAGGATTAGCTAGCAAGATGGTGGTAGCCATTCGGATGGACATTTCACAAGGTCCTATATTACATCATAGGCTAAAACGGTATAAATATAAAATCTTAAAATCGTCAATCAGGGTGGTAAAACCATTTAATCATCAATCAAACAGAAGCAGCTTCCCGGTTGCGATGCCTTGATTAATGCTCACCACGCCCCAGGTAGCGCACCTAATTAACGGTTGTTTGCACAAACAATAATAGAATGTCCGGCTAAAATGCTTTTTATCGAGAAAGCGGGAAGAGAAATACGGCGCGGAAAAATGCCTTGGCGCAGAAAGACACTGCAAATTGTTATTAATGAGACTGGTCAGCCGCATCGAGTTACAATCATTGAACGAGAAAACGTGAAAGACCGCGGGTGGTAGGACCTTGTGTAAGGTCTGTCCGGATCGCTACCACCGTCTTTCTCCATCACACCATCATCCAGCCGCTAAGCAGCAATGCTTGTACTGCTATGTTCCGACGTGGAGAACAAGACAGCCGGTGAAATTACTGGCACAAGAGGTATACCATCTTAGCCTTCTGGGTTGCAAACTCCTTGGTGTTGCATCAGGTGATCCACTTGCTCGTTTGCACCACCTATTTTATTTAGAAAAATTAAAAAGACTCCACTTCGATCAAATTTTCTGACGATTTTGCTCTAAGCACTTAAACCTTCTTCCTAATCAATTCGATCTTGGCAGATTCGTGGTCATCATGTTATGTTGACAGCACCAGAATAGCTCACACGTAAAGCGGCTTATGTTAGCGCTCAGTGCGTCTTTTTCTAACTAGAACATAGTGAGAAACACGGAACGACAAGCGAGAATGAGGACGCGTGCCGTTCTGGTGTAACGCGATTTATGATATAATGCCATCACTCTCTAAATTGGTGCTCATTCTGCACTTGCATGCAAAAAAGATATCAAAAAATTATTAGGCAAACCACTATTTACTACGTAGACTACAATTGGTACAGGACCATTTTCGGCAGCTGGAAATACTTATGTTTTTACATCCACTGGTTAAAATGCGGTGAAGTAAGAAGTTTGAAGTATTCGGGAGGAGGAGGGATATACCTTAAGTGGTACCTTCCATGCTACTGATGATCGTAATTTTACAGTACTGCTACGAATAATTTATACTTATCACTCTTTAACAATATCTACACGAGCACTATTAAAATTTTGTCATGTATTAAATTGGGTATCCTAAAGTTTATCAATAGTAGATACTACTGTGGTACTACGGTCTACCTCAGAATTAGTTGAGCATTTTAGTACCTTGTTGCCGTGAGTAATGTGACAAATTTGAGCAACTCTCATTTCATACTTTACTAAGACAAGATTCTTAGGTGTTAAGCTACTTCTAAGACTGACTGTACCTACTTAGCGAAATAATTGTAATTTGATTAAGAATCCGTTTTGAATTTGACGACAGTTTATCATTAGGACAAAGCTAAATAAAGTTAGCCCTTATTAGGAATTACGAATACCAGCTTGCTATTAATTAAGTGACATTAAGCGACGGAACAATAGTAACCAGATGGCTTCTACGTACATTATATCGAGACAATAAAAAAAACTATACGATCTCTAAGATCGTTTATTTCTCTTCAACGTTTAAAAATAAAAAGCAAGCAAGCTAATACAACAATAGGAGACCGAACTAGCGGTATACCCAACCCGCCACGAAAAAATATCAGCCCCATTTTTCATACAGTGCACTAAACTCGCGAACGTCTTGCAAGGCTGTACTTGTAAACATCTGGCACGTCTAAAACTGAGGGTAGGAACAGTGGCAATTACAGAGCAGGGGACATCTGCGTCGGGTTAGCTTATATGCAATAAAGTGGACGCCACGGATCTAATCGCCGCAGTCAGCTCTGGAGGCTGCGAGGACAACCTAATAGGATCGGGCATGTTTGAGTCAGTGGTTTCGGTATTAGGTGAATATTGACCAAACGTTACAGGTTTCTGGGGAAGTTATAGTGGAAGTGGAAGGAGCGATATAGTTTGAGGTGTTTTAATAACTGTTTGCTAAGTTTGTTTGATGATTGAATCAAGTGGGTTTTTTTTTGTTTATATGAGTTAAGACTAATGAATGTTTTAACATGTCACGTACATGTCGTTTGTTACCAATTCTGATAGTTAAGGGTTGTAACTTTGGTGTTCTGAATTAATTTAGTGACGGTGATCTGCTGAAGTAAGTTTTGGAAAGGTTATTTAGTTATTTTGACAGTTTTGATATGGGTGCAGTGTGAAAGGGGATTCCTTACGTAACCACGTTGGAATTTAAATAACGTTACTTCTGTGTACCGCTAACGGAGGAATTTTTAAATTTGTTTTCAAGTAGCTTAATAAAATAAAATAACAAAATTTATTTTAATGTTTTCATTTAAAGCAGAACGTGTACTGACCCTTAGAATAAATATTGCAATATTCTTATAATATTTAAAAATGTAATACAATAAATTTAGCTTACAAAATCAACATTGAAGTTAATACGTTACCTCGGCGACCTGTGACCTAGTTTCAGGATGTCCAACATCCGTCCGCAAAGATAATGGAATGCGACACCCTTCGGCCAAAATGACTTGCAAGAACGCCGATAGATGTACGGTCGGCTTAAGTTTGGATCAAATCTGTTACATGTTGCTCTGTGGCCATAACATGACCGACCCAGATTTAGCTTATCCCCTCCTGCGTCTCTGTCAAACTAGTTCCATAAGAAAGTGACACACATACAGATAAAGTCAGGTAAACTAAACTTGTGTTGAGTGTTGTTCGGGCAACAACCTCTAGCTCTGTAGCCTTAAGTGATAAGGTCTTTCGCGGTGTATCGTGTGTACGAGCGCTCAAGATTGGCCAAGGTCCAACAACTCTCGATAATGGACTCAAGCAAGCGCTGTTTAACGCAAGCCGTTCAAAGAGACTGCAACGTCCCCTGTGTAAAGTTACTAAGAAATTCCAGGATCTGAAGCTGAAAAGTCATGGCTCATCCATTAATTCGTTAGTGACTCCGCACTGTAGCCGCTTTGATGAATAAATAAAAGCAGGATGAAAAAAGAGATTAAGCCGACGTCGTTGGAGCTTAATTAAAGTGCAACGATTAAAATACCTTTTGTGGCTTAATTAAAAGTATGTAGTCGCACTTTGTGCGCATCGCCAACACTTACCGCATAATTGCGCTTTTTTTATAGAACTTTGGTGTAAAAGGTCCGTCTGTATAATTAAAAACCTAACTAAAATTTGACGGGGTCTCGGAGTTGTCACTTTTTCGACTCTCTGGAAAATCTTTCAAATAAAATTAAAAAAAACAGTTGTTGTTGATCTCGAGACTAGCCAGACCATGTTTATCAAAAGTTTACTAACAAGTTATCAACGTCATATTGGTACAGTCAAGTGCAAAAATGTGGATCGATTCAAACGAGTTAAAAATATGCAGCGTCGCCTTATTGCGGGTATAAGATCGTTTGGTAGAGACTATTAAGATATTGAATGTAACAAGTACCCATGTTTTCACACTGGACTGTATACGCTGTAAGTAGCATAAATCACAAAGCGAACAAGCAAGTGGGTCACCTGATGGTAAGTGATCACCACCGCCCATAGACACCCGCACCACCAAGGATATTCCAGATGCGTTACCAATCCAGAGAATCCAAGGCTAGGATGGAATACCTCTTGTGCCAATAATTTCACCGGTTGTCTTGGTCTTCACGCCCGGAACACAACAGTTTCTCTCTGTATGTACAATTGGATTTTCCAGCGAGATACAGCATGGGGGTGTCCAAAAGAGATGGTAAAGAATTTGTGCAGGTCAATAACGCGCGCGAGAGTGCTTCAGAATTGAAAACGATCATAAGCGGCGGCAATTGGTTACCGTCAGGCGAGCCACATGCTTATTTTCCCCCGAAGTGAAATTAAAAAAAAACACATGTTCTCCCTAGGTATGTCCGTAAAAACACGATATTTTAAGCTCAAAAAGTTATTATCTCGCAGCCGGGCTACGTTTCCGGTGACATTCGTTTGAATTGTAACGACGTAATGGAATTTCCTTTTGGCAGCCCGCGGTCACCTGAAACGGTTTTTCTCAAACACGCTGTTTATTTTGCTTCTGTCTAAAATAAACGCCAAAACATAGTTTACCTGCGGCCCCACAAAGGTATGCCAACTATGGCAATTTCGACATGAGCCCGGTGCGGGCAGAATGTTCGAATAACGCCGGAGTGTAGTCCATTCCATGTCGGTGGGCTAACAGACTATGTCCCCCGTACAGGCAGCCTCTTCATATTCATTCCAAATAATGAGGGTAAGTATTAATTTAACTTTATCCGACCATCCCTTTTCCGCGAGACTCCGCCATCTCATTTGCAGTCACCAAAATTTCATCTGACTTTCGAAGTTGGTTACAAAATTCCGGAGCAATAACTGACACACAAAACGTACTCCGCGTTAAAGTTACTATGTATTCTGAGGAACGACAAGAAATAAGTCAAAGTTTGTCTCTCGGGAACTTAATAGATAATTTCTAAGTCGAACAAACTTGGCAACTTTTGAACTCGCGTCTAAAGTTACTATTCTTAAATTCACAAAGGTACTTACTGTATTCAAAATGAAACTGCATTCACTTGACTTTGCGCTTTAAGTTGATGGGTTGTAAGGTTTGGTTTACGTTGGATGTCGACGGGGATTCTTTTCTATTGACCGTAGGAAGACTGGGACCAAGTGTGACTACGGAACCGTGAAAAGTTAAAAAAACACCGTCCCGTCTGCGCTTCCGCGTCAGCACAGGCAAACTGCTCAATTTCCGCATTTCAAAGGTCAAAGGAGTTCTAAATGCTGGATCGTGTGTAGGAAATAATATTATCTTTGGATCAATAGACGAAGCTTGCCAACCTCGTCCAGTTTAAGACTTTTCAAATATATAGTGCTTAAAGAAGCAAACTGTTGAGACGTGGTTAAAACTGAAACTCATGACATTTCATGTAATACTAATTGGCCCCAGTTCTGGTACTAGAAAGTTATTTTATCTGCCTTACCTGCCTTAATAACTATACGTGTGTTGATACTAATTTTAGTAGAAATGTATGCTAAACGTTAGGTATTTCGATAATTAATTAAAGAACCAGTAATTAGAAACGGTGAAAACTCCTGAGAATTACCAAAATTACGTATATTTCGCTACAAAACTGACAAAGTAAACAGTATTAAAATATAACCCAAAAGTTTACCGGGCAACTTTGAAAACACCTAACTAATGTAGGTTTACCACGCGTTTATGAATTAAAGGCAAAAAAAACACCCTTGAACTCAAGACAGGTACACGAGGTACTATTTTCAATTAAACCCATTTTAAGGATTTTAATATAAAACACATTCAGAATTAAGTCTGAATGTAGATATTATCTAAATGGAAACGGGCTCACAAGCACGTGTTTACATTCTCCATTGTCAAAGTCGTGTATATAATTTGAACACCTTCTCTTATCCGATTATAACAATGATGCTGGGCCTCTGATATGGTCTAAATGTTATAGAGGCTTAACTTAGCTTACCTTAACGGAATGTTTTAAACAAGCTATTGAAGATGAAACTGACAAAACTGTTTTGCAAGTGCGCCACATAAATATACTCGTAGGCTCTTTAACAAGTACGAATTTACCAGCGTTCCGAAAAATGGAATATAAATAAAATTAAAGACTAATAAAGTCAAAGTTAAAATATTTTTATTCACATTAGGCTTACAGGTAGCACTTGTGAATGTCATAAATTTTACCACTGGTTCGGAAAAACCTCTGATGAGAAGATACCGGCAAGAAACTCAACGAGGTGCTATTTTTTAAATAAATCAAAATTACAGTGTTATTTTACAACATACATATTTAAAAATTTAACACATATTTGGAGCCAGGGATCGCCAATACAAATCGGGATCATCGGCATCATTTCCAAATATCCCTGTCCAAGATATAGTTACACAATAATACATGTTACTACTAATACATGTTAAGACAGTCGATAATAGAGAAAATATTAACGTTTTTGAATTATATCACTAAAACCAATGTCGATAAAAGGCCAACCAAAAATGCCTCCTCATCCTCCTAGCATTTCTTCCTGTTTCTTTATTCGTGGTACACTTTTGACCAAGATCTTAGATGCGTCGTTGGTCAGGTTACGAGTACTACATAAGAACGACTGCCATCCAGGCGGGGCACACTTAAAACTTCATAAAATTTGACAATTAGCAGCGTCCCCTCGCGGCTGGCGAGTGACTACAAAATTAAAAAAAAAACTATCTGTCACTGCTAGTCACTCGTGTCGGAGGCGGGCATTGTCAACTCTGGCTTTCGTTTGCTTGGACGTTGATGCGCTCTTGGTTATCTCTTTTTGTTTACTCATCAAAGTTCTGTTGTAGCAAATTTTATGAAAACTTATATAAGTAAGAACTTATATCATCATCATCAGCCTATGTTCGTCCACTGCTGGACATAGGCCTGTCCTATGGCACGCCACTGAGCACGATCCTCGGCCACTCTCATCCAGCTCTTGCCAGCCGCCTTGCGAAGATCATCGCTTCACCGAGTCTGAGGACGTCCCACGCTACGTTTACCGATCCGTGGTCTCCACTCAAGAACTCGTCTACCCCAACGGTTATCGGTTCTTTGGGTTATATGACCGGCCCACTGCCACTTCAGCGTGCTAATGCGGTGGGCTATGTCGATAACTTTGGTTCTCTTATATAAGTTTTCATAAAATTTGCTGGAACAAAACTTTGATTGAGTACATTTGGTTCTAAAAATAACACGCACACACGCGCAAGTGCGCATACACACGTATATGTATATATGCCTATATAAGTAAACTGCATTAGTTCACCTAATTGGCACTAACAGCAGCACTTTTCATACATACAAGTTAAAACCCAGAGTTGTCACTCTTCTCATTCTATTTTACAATAAATACTCTTTGCTGCCATCTGACTTCTGCAACCTGATTTTTACAACTTAGAGGGCTCTGATGAAACGACTTATAAACGACTTGTAAAATTTTGCTTTTTCCAATAAATTTACTATACTATACCGGAGAAGCGAGTAAAATAGCCCACGTACATGGTGATTTAAGACTACCCCCACCTGGCAGTCACGCCCAGGGCACTTAATTAATAGAAGGGGAGGTATTTACTTAACGTTCTAACACTTTAGGATCGGTATACATTACTGGAAAAAAGGATTCGTTACGGAAAGCAGAACGTCTTCCTTTTAATTAAGACAGAGATTTTAAAAAATCTTTGGGGACGCAGCAGGTAAAAAGGCAATGGGGTTCCAGTCTTTAACTTTAAAATTTCAAGACTTTTTTAATATAATAATTTCATACGTTTAGGCGACTAGTAGACATTGAAGTTTAACCATTTAAACGGTTGCATTTAAAACACTCTACCTTTATTCCCAATGCATTAAATGAATGCAATGCAATTTAATTGAATAAATTAAACTGTAATTTTTACTAAATACCAATCCCCTCATTTATCAACGCTCTTACATTAATTAATACATGACCATTTTGTTGTTATCTGTCATTGTACATTCACCTTTGAATGAATGGGTAAAATTTCACAAAATTTCACCTGAAGGGAGGTACGACCTAATCTCTACGACCTGTAAGAACCAGCGATCTCAAAAGACTCGCCTGATCTTAGATCCCCCCCCCCCCTCCTCGTGAGCCTGCGGGTCTCCTTTATTCATCACTAGCGTCCCGACCTGGCTTCACACGGGTACAACCAGGATACAATGTACATAAAAACTTTCCGTATAAAAGCCTCTAATTGACAGTGAAACCCGCATCAAAATCCGTTGCGTGGTTTAGGAGGTGAAGACGGCTGAACATACACTATAACGATTTAGGACAGACAGAAACAAATATCAACTTTACGTGTGCTATGTAATAAAGATTCGTTCGGATTTGTAATTAAATCAAAGGCGCTAGAGGTGGTAAAATTGTTGTTTTTATACAACAAACTAAGGTCAACGAACAAGTGGGACACCCAATGGTAAGTGATCACCACCTATAGACACCCGTAACACCAAGGAGATTGTAGATGCGTTGCCAACCCAGAGGGCTAAGATGGAATACCTCTTGTGCCAGTAATTTCACCGGCTGTCTGGCTCTCCACGCCGGAGCAGAACAGTGCAAGCACTGCTGGTGAGATGGTGAGAAGATGGTGGTAGCGTTCCGAACGGACCTTGCACAAGGTCCTACCACCCACAATTTAGACAGAGATTTGGAAGAAAACCTCGGGGGCTCCGCAGGTAACAAGGCAATGGAGTCCCAGGCTTTAACACTTTTTAACCGTTTATTATGTAGCTACTTTGAAAATAAAAAAAAACTAATTTTGTTATAATTTATAGGTGCTAAAATGGGTCTTGAAACAAATAAAATAAAACAAAAACAGACAATGCTTATTTGTAACCACTCACTTAGTATACTCTCGTTTTATGCCAAGTCAATGGATGTTTGGGAGACGCTGCACGTTTGCAGTAAGTACGTGAATACTGCAGAGGCGCGTGGCACGCTTTAAAGGTAAAATTTATTTGGGGAAACTAAATAAAAATACCGAGGCACTCCGTCGATTTGTTCCGTTTAATATCGACTATGGGACGCCTTCGGCTGGGGCTAGAGTAAAAGGGCTTGCGCAAAGGTGGCCGATAAAGTTAAACATTTCGTTATGTTATGCAACCTGTCTCCCTAACATGCCTGCCCAAGTTTAGTTTATCTCTATCTGCGTCCCTTTCTTATGACACTAGTTAGATAGAGACACAGGGAGGGGTTAAACTAAACCTGAGCTGTCATGTTAGGGCCGCTGATGCAACCAAATTGTAAAGATCGAAATCCTTCTTATTTATATATTGACAAGAATAAGGAAATCGTGTAATTTTATAATTAATAACAATCTAATGATTGTTATTAATCATAAAATTATTCGTTAGTTATTCGTAACAATTGAAAGCTTTGTATGCTGATTTTTGGCAGATTGTGGCAGCAGAAAAAATTTAAGTACTAGATCTATTTATAAACCATATTCAGCAAATAAAATATTTCAATTCTCACACTTCTTAAATTTTTCTGAATTACATAAATCGCGAACAATATAGTTTATCTTGAACGTGTTACGCATACTTTTTAAACAAACAAAATTTTTAACAATATGCCACCATCAATTTGCTTATTCATGTTATAGGAGCCAGCATACTGAGCCCGGAACCAGTTGCAAAGTGTAGACCAACAAATAGTTATATTTTTAGGCATTTTTTCCATTTTCAAGTTGTTATTTTTCATTTGTTTATACAATGTGAGCAATTTTTATCACACAATACTGCATATCTACGATAAAATCATAATTATAATTGAATACTTGATGCATTTTGTTGCATAAATGACGAAATTCGTCAAAATTCTGATATTTTTAAAACCACTAAATAGATTTTGATCAAGTACGACTAAGTGTAACTAAACAAGAAATTGGTTATCCACCTTTGAACATTATTTCAAAGTAAAACGGTCTAAAATGGGCTTAACAACTTAATGATCGACTATACAAACCGGAATATGAGCTTATCATTCTAATTCCAATTTTCTTGTGGAAACTGGCAATGATAAGGTAATTGTCCCATCATCGACAGTAACCCAAGAATTAACGAGAATACTACTGCTACTGCTTAAAACAATGTGCTACTATGTCAATCATTGGGACGGTTACCTTACTTGGAAGTAAGGAGTTGGTTGCGTTTTTTTTTCCGCAACATCTAATACTCTAATGCCCCCGCTGGCAATAAAGTCGCTGCTTTATCGGCAGGGTTATAAATTGAGGGTTTCGAAATACGTTTTTAAACGTGAAATAGGGAATTTTATAAATAAAATGGCGCCCCTGGGAATGTTAGTAGTGACTCTGCAAGTCTGACGAGCCGTTAACTAGGTCCCTTGTAAATGAGGTTAAATTATAAAAGTGTCATTTTTATAAATAAAACAGCAAATATATACAATGAAAACAGTTTTTATATGGGCTTCTTACATTACGCACTGTTAAATGTATAAAGTAACGAGTAGTAATAAAGGATTTTCTATCAAATCATTATCATTTTACTAGCAAATGTTTTGGTGACATAAACAGAAATAAATAAAATGAAGAAATGTAGCTATGTATAAGAAATGTAATAAAGTGATCGTTTCAATAAACCCTATCAACGTCAATTTTCTATTTCATTTTAAGCGACGTCTTTTTATTGAAAAACACCACATGGGCAAATCTAATTTAACTGGCTTATGATCTTGAATACAATTTTCATAAGGCGACTGTCACTTTATTCACTGGTTTCCAAGGACTTACGACATGAACACATAAATCGCCAGCCCCAATGGACAAAGTTGGATCTACGGGAAAACAATGTCTTAATTTCTGACTTAATAAAACTATCTATAAAACACAAACTTCTTCAACAAATGTTTGTAGATACGATTTCAATAATTAAGACAGTAGAAATATAAACCCAAATAATTTTTATGATTCCAATTAGTCTTCGATAAAAAACAGTTGCTAACAAAATTAAGTCCTGATCAGACCCGACCGTAAGTTGCAGTATTAACACCAGCGTTATACGTCCAACCCTTCCCGACGGGTTGGGTCAAATTAGATTATCTGAGTTATACACAACCTTATTGGCCCGGACTGCTCGGACCAGCTTGATTAATGCCTCCATAGTTTCCGCTACCTAGTTATCTGTTACCTAGATATTGTATTTGCGATATTCAAGTTTCATTACGCGTGATAACCGTCTTGTTGATCCCCGTGGAGTTGGTATGCCTTTGGGAACTTAATATTGATAGTATGGCATTTGAGGTTTTGAAAACTGATCATCACTTCAGCACGCTAGGATGTGATGAGATAACTGTTTTGTGAAATTATAATGTTAAGCTAAGGTTGCTCAAAGGTCTACTTAGCATAATTCATGTAATGTTATCCTAAACTATTGAACTAAACACAAAAAAAATCATAGGCAGTGAAGTTGTTAACTATCTTCCTCGCTAATTCTGCCGCTAAGCAGCAGAACTTGCACTGTTGTGTTACGGCGTGGAGAGCAAGACACCCGGTGCAATTACTGAGACAGAGGTGTACCATCTTAGTCTTCTGGGTTGGCAACGCATCAATCATGCAATATCCTCGGTGTGGTAGGTGTCTATGGGCAGTGGTAATCACTTGCCATCAGGAGACCCACTTGCTTATTTGCCTTACTTAGTTGTATGAATAAAAAAGTTGGCTGAAAGAGAGAAAGAGAGGAGTTATAGACAAAATCCCAGCGTCTATGAAGCTTGTCAAAGTACTAAGTCATGTCATAGGCACCAAAAAGACTGAGGCATCAGCTGCGTCCTGCTGTTTCAACGTCGCAGCTGTACATGTCCCGGCTGCATTACTCTACGAAGGTTGAGGAGATCGTAGAATATATCAGTGTTAAGACCAGTTTTACCTTAAGGGTCGAGCGGTTGGAGTCCCGTCATAATATGAATTTTACGTCCATTGTGGTGAGGATATCGACCGATAATCTATCGGCCTTCACAAAGCAGGAATTCGCTATGGATAAACTACAGCAAAGTGCTTGTATATTTTTTCATTATAAAGTAATTAGCTTCCTAAGCAACCCCACAAAATATTAGATTTTTTGGTTGCCTCATTTAATTATAAAAAATAAAACATTTTATGACAGCATGAACAGCTTAAATACTGACTACCTTTACTCCGTCACACACATATTTAAAAAAAAACTATGATCGATATGCCATTGACAACTTCCTCCTTGCGTTCCGAATCGCGTCTACACCACAAACTGCCATTACAGCGCTCACGACCCGGTCCAAGGAGGTTTTAAACCCATGGAGCAAGCCTGAAAAATTGAGAAAAAGCGTGAATGTATCTGCTCCATTCACTCTTACGATGTAACAATGTGAAGGAGTGAACAAACATAACCATTTGACACCATCTTTAAATTTACTACCGTACACACTCAGTGCTGACATTTGGTCATATAGGTCATGTTATTATACAACAGTTTAAAAAAGTTTCTTTCGTGTATTGAATATGCTGTCGAATAGCAGCCATTCTTTTTAGTCGCATAATATTCACGTCAAATTTTGATGACGGTTCGTAGAGCTCTCGGTGCAATTTAATAAAATTCTTATGGTTATCGTTAGATTTTTGAGACAAGCAAGTGATATTTATTGTGTGAAATGGCATACTTCGTGCATGGTTGCAGTTCGCATTCATCACGGTGTCCTAAAGAAAGCAATGAAGGACAACACATCGGCGTTTACAAGTAAGTATTATTTGGTATTTATTTATGGGAATGTCGCGTTTTGGACGGCTAGTATTATTATGTGGGTTAAATTATGGAGCAAAGACTCATATGTGCTTGTAAAAACTAAGCTTATTTATTAATTTTAATGGTAATAAATGATTTATTATTTCTACAAGAGGTTATGGAAATATAGACTAGTGATGCGGTGCATCTGACATTTTGTAGAAATTATCGATAAGGTATCCGCCAATCTGATACCTTTCCCTCGTATGGGGCAATCGTGTCCAGGACTTTTGGGAAGCGGGCGCGGAGCCGTTGCCAACACCTAGAGGCCCTTTCGTCGATTTAGAGCGTTCGATACGTCGCGTGGGTGCACGGAGCGGGTGCACGCCTATCGAACAAATAGTATGAGCCCGCAGCCGCACCTGTGCGAGTTAGCGGACGCTCCCATACTATTTTTCTATAGGCGTGCACCTGCTCCGTGCGCCGGCGCGACTAAGTGGAGGCCCTTAATTTAGTTTACCCTTCTCTTCAGTCTTCTTCTTCAGTCGCTACTCCCCAACAGCTCGCCACAAGCTGTCTTGCGTTATAATTAATACTATTTTTTTTTCAGTTTTCCCAAAAAAGAAGAAATGAAAGAGATATGGATTAAAATATTGGGACGGCCACAGGAACTAGTTGATTTATTAAGAAATAACACCTTGTTGAGTTTCTTACCAGTATCTTTTCATCAGAAGATTTTTTCCGCAATGATTATAAATTTTCTGACATTCATAAGTGGTTTCTGTATGCCTAATGTGAATAAAAATATTTTGACCTTTGGTTTTGACTTTTGACTTAACACCACCACTCGCCCTTCGGGGTTGCGAGTTGCTCAAGAGTAGGTACTTCCATCAAAGGGACGCTTCGGCGCCCGCGGACAGAGCTAGCCCTTCGGGCTCGCTGGGGGAGTAGAGGTAGGAGCATACTTGCTTACACCGCTGCTCACCATTCTGACTCGCAAGTTGCGCTGAAGATAGAAGCATGAAGTTCGGAACATGAGTACCCTCGGACCAGGGGTCTTTTTTAAAACCTAAACGAGTCAGTCTGGGCGTAATATTTTCATTGTTTTAATGCAAGTTAAATAATTCGCGGTCTTAAATAATGCAGTTGTCCACATTCACATTTGATTCACATATCCGAGAAAATAGCTAAAACGGGTAATCTTTTGTCTCTGCAAAATAAATTATTTATTAAGTTAGTAAATCGAAATTGCAAGAGGGTTGAGCTTTGGTTGTATGTTCGTTAATATTATTAAAGGTTTTATAAGACTTTTTTAGTTTGTTAAATAAATAAATAAAATAAATATCTTGGGACAGGTAACACCAATTTTCCTAGTCCCAAAGTAAGCAGCTAAAGCTGCTTGTGTTATTGTGTTGTGTTGCTTGTGTTGTGTTTGTTACAGTACAAGATTGTAAAATATCCCAAAAATGCCGTACTTCAAATCAAAAATTCATCGTCAGTTTTGATCGACTAATCTACATCACTAGCAATTTTCAAAAAGTGTACGCTGCGGGAACCTTTCAGCTCTCTCTATTGTTTTAATAGCTCTGTGACCCGGTCCGAACGCTTTGAGCGCTATAAAGGTGATTCGGAACGCGGACAATGTCATATCTGTCACTTTTTTTTAATTAGTAATGGGCAAAGGAAAGATGCATATTAAACTGATCAAACTTTTATAAAATGTTTTTATTTTTCACAATTATATGACGTAACCAAAAAATGTGATATTATTTGGTGTTACTTAGGAAGCTACTAACTTTGTAATGAAAAAATATTCAAGCACTTTGCTAGAGTTCATCCATAGCGAATTCTGGTGGGAAGGTGTCCTATTGGACACTGTGGAACAAGACAACACGGCGCGAAATAGCGTGCAAGTTGTTAATTACTAATTTTACAAATGGCATAATATTGTTTTGCCTTTTTAGAATTATGCAAATATTGTATATTATATGGGTTATTGTACTACCTAAATTAAATAAATAAATTATATCACTGTTATATTTGTGACGCTTATTGTACTAACGGACTCCGAGCCTTTTGGTCTTTTTTACATTAATACATATTTCATTAACAAAGGCCTCTTCGTCATAAGTAACTAATATTATCAAAAAGCAGGTCATGAATAAAAGTAAATCTGTTAAAAATTAACCCTCTTATTCATTAAAAAATAAGGATCTTTTTAAACTAACAAATGTTTTGTCCCTTTCATTTGTGGGCAAACGTCACAATGACAGATAAAGACATGAAACGTGTTAACTAACAAATGTTTACGAAGCATTTATGAATAAGGGGGTTAGGCTTTAAGTTAATAAAAATCTGGCCAGATAGTTAACCTAAAATGATCTAATAATTAGGTTTTGAATTCCTAACCATCAATTCAGTATCGAAGAATGTAACTCAAACTCCGACATACGGGAAACCGCTTTAATTATAATAAGCAACGAACAATGTTACTTCAAAACAAATAACAAAAACAGTTACCGCTCTAGCTCCCTCGTTTCCTGTATCCTAACCGCTGGCATCTTTAATATTCAAAGATAATTTGCACGCCAGTGTACCTCGTACAAAAACGTACTCTTTGAACTAATTAACTGGCATCAAAAGCCCTTTTCCTACCCTTACATGGCCGACAGTGTAGAAACCGAAAGGTTTCAGAACAATTTGCTAATTAATTTTGTTCTTTATTACGCAGTTGTGAAGGCGGTGGAGTGACAAGTTGGACGGAAAACTTTGCGTGTTTGAGGTCTGACGGGAATTTCTTTGACTTCCATAACGAATACGCATACTCGTACGTAATACTCCGACTAACCACTTCAGTCGAAGTAATACTTGGAACTCTGAAGTCGCGCGTGCATTCTACCGCGAACTTGTTCCGGAAAATCTGTATAAATATTAATAAAAGATGTCACTAAATGTTACTTTATCAAACAACGTAATCCGAAGTAAATAACATAAAGTCATGCCTGTTTTCTGGAGGGATAGGCAGAGACCACGAATTTCCATTTGCTACGATCCTGACGTACAACCTTTGCTTCACTTACTCTTCATTTTTCATTTATGCTCGTAGGTTTAGGGTACTCTTGACCCGGCCTTTCTCCAGAAGGTCTTCCCTTGCCCATTCTTCCATCCACTCTCCCTTCATACACTCTTTTGGTATATCTCTTTCATCCTTCCTCTCTACAAGCATAAACCATCTTTATAATCGTAGTGAATACACTATTTTTGAATATCACTTCTTAAATAGAAGAAACGTCTGAGGGGTAATATCAAAATATTTATAGAATAAGGTATTTCTTAAATTCATCTTAATTATCATTTTGAACGAATCGTGGGTTCACGTTATAAATTCATATATTTTTCCCATTATATTCTTTTTAGACTTACAGAATACCAAAGTAAAAATAAGTCTCGATAATTGACATCTCAACCAATTGACGACGTTATTGGTAAAAATATAATGATAAATACCTATACTATTCTAATAATATTGTAGGAAATATCGAGGAAAGCTTTTCATAGGGAACCGTTCCGTAGCCGCCTTGTAACATGTGTGTTAACAAGATATTAAAACAGATATAATATTAGGCATGCCCGGCAACTTCGTGCCCGAAACCTCGCTCACAGTACTCATTACACTAGTCAGTAGAACAATTATTATAAACAGTGAAACTAACTTCGTGTCTGTTTGTTCTCTCTGACAACCCCTTCTTGTATAGTGGAAAAATTAGGTTAATGATAGTATGTATGTATGTATGTATGTATAGGATTTTATGCAACTGCTATATAATGAGAGGCCTTAAAACACGAGTGTGGTTTTATGAAACGAGCGTCAGCGAGTTTCATAATAGGATCACACGAGTGTTTTAAGGTCTAATTATATACAGTTGCATACATTACTTTATCTACACACATATCATAACTGCAAAAAACCGTAACAGCAAAAAACCAAAAACGAATGACAACTAATGGCCGCCATGTATATTAAAAAGGTACTCTGTGATTCGATCTATCCGTCAAGACGAACGTTTTTTTTAAACCATAGACGAACGAATATAGTCGCTATTGTCATATCACTCGAGATCAACTGTCGTGCGTTTAAATTAAAAAAACATACTGAGTTGACGTTTCGTATCGATAACTGTTTTAATATCTGTGGATACTAGAATAGAGACCAACTTGAATTTTGACAGCTGTTCCAAATTTAAATTCATAACGTCACGAGCAGTCACGAGATATCGGTAATGTGATGACCAATAAAGAACAGATTTACCTACTACCACAGACAAGAAAATTCTTATAATAACATTGGTTGTAATAATGCTGGTCATTTCCTAGGGTTTTTGAACGCGTTATTTAGCCTTTATGATATGTGTGTAGATAAAATTCTTTATAGTTGATGTTGTTTTGATAGTTGTGCTGTATGATACAAAACTTACTAATGCGATAAAACCAATAGGCTGTTTGTCGGTTTTTGTTTCTGTTCCTGAAGTGATCATTAACTATTGAGTCCGTCGGTTCTTGTATCTGTAAGAGCTATTTTTTGGAAACCTTCGATGTAGGTACTTAGGTGATAGTTATAGATCGTATAATTTTCTACATACATATTGTATACTAAAAAAGCAAATACATAAACTTACAATGTTATACATTTTACGGTTACGATGGAATTTGTAAAGTATTCATAACTAAATATAATATTATAATTATATACTAATTTATTTCTACGAATAACGGCCATATTTACCATGACATCTCAAGTAAAACGAGAAAAAGAAAGTGATATCAATAAAATTCTATTCGGTTTTGTTAAAACTGATAGACTTTACTAGATTTTATAATATAGCCGGTGCATCTAGCCCGAATCTTCTCGATACCTGTTAACCCTTGTGCTGTCTCTTTCGAATTAGCCCAATAGGAAAGAGACACACTGAGTTACGTAGCGAGCTAACGCGTATCGAGAAAATTCAAAGTCAAAAGTCAAGTCAAAATATCTTTATTCAGATTAGGCTTACAGGAAGCACATGAATGTCTGAAAATTAACCACCGGTTCGGAAAGAAACCTCTGATGAGAAGATAACAGCAATACACTCAATGAGGTGCTGTTGCCAAGGTGCTGGTCCCAACGAGATTCGCACTAGGTGCACTGCTTACTGTGCGTAAAGCTTGGCTAGGCAATAACGCAATCAAGTGACAGATGTCGCGCCCTAATCCTATAAGTCAATGTAGGTACGAATATTGCCGCAGTATATTGCACATTATCGCCGACTCCTGAACTTGGGGGCTCACGTAATAATCTCAGAATTGAGCTGAGGTCAGTAAAGGATTCTGATTCCATTATTGGTTTACTTTATTCTCTATTATCTGTTGCCTTATGCCAGGGGTGGCTTTCAATTGCATTTAAGTAACTATGAAAAGTAGTATTGCTTTCGCCTTTCTTTTTCATTAATTCCTTCATGTCAAAGTCAAAGAAAGCACTTATGAATATTAGAAAATTTACCACGCACCGGTTCGGAAAAATATCTGATGAGAAGAGACCGGCAAGAAACTCAACTAGGTGTAATTATTTCTGAATAACAGTGTTGGTTACTTTACATCTTATGTATTTAACACAGTAGGTATACTCGTACACTATTTGGAACCAAGATTTGGAGCCAGACCACATTAAGATTTGTTCAAGTAGCCAATTTCTGCGAACTAGTTCCGAGGTACTGACGTTAATAAAGTATCATAACAGCCTCAAATCTAACTTAAACGCAAGGTCATAAACATTTGCATTCACTCGATTCTCTCCAAGATTGTTCATTTACTAATTTATTGTGCCAAAGTACTATTTCCACACCGTAACAATTCAAAACTTCGTATAGAAGCGAAATGGAGAATGTTGCATTTATTTGTTTATGTAAAGTAGAACATACGCCCCTTTATAATATAGGTATAACATAACGTAAAGTATTTTAAAAACATTTAAAAAATGCAATAAGTACAATAAATACTATCATTAATAAAATCAACATTAAAATTAGCACGTTACTTCACCAACGTGTGACCTAGCTTCCTGGTGTTCGACAAGTTTTACAGTCTAAACACGTATAACTGCAGCAGGACGCAACAGATGTTTGGGCTCAATCGGTGCAGAGCCGCACAGGTTCTGATAGAAGGATTTTTTCTTCCTTCACACCATTCTGAAGCACAGTTTAGTTTTCTATACGTTGACCACCGGTGGAAAGAGCTGGTGGTGAGTCTGCTTGCAGCAGCAGCGTAGTCAAGCCGACTCACTCACTGAGAGAGGATCAGTTGGCTGTAGACGCATCGACATTCACCGACGCAACACTGCTAGACAATGCATTTTGCGCACCTCATTTGACACGAGTTCATGTTAGAGGCTTCGCGTGACCTACATTCCGAAACAGTATTACGTAGTAACTACCTCAGAGCGCAATTCACTAATGGTGTTATGTGACACCTCTAATTTGGACTTGCACTGCATCTCAGCCAGATCGGCTTTAAAGGATGTTATGACCTTAACCAGCCTAGCCAGCCAGCTTATATAATGTCTTCGCCACAAAAACAAGCACGTCATCTGGAAGAGTAGCGCCCTGCCCTTGCAATAGTCCTACTTGAAGTCAAACTTACTGATCTTCATAATAGTAACCACGTCAATGGTGCCGATGGCGTTTTAGATTAATATCAGCAGCTCATCGTTATGAGGCAGCGACTAAAGTAGAGTGATTTATGAAATCTAATAATTTGTCTACACATTGCTTTTGTAGTGTTTTTGTTTTTATATGATGGTACTTGTATATCTTATAAATGCAGCCGTTTTACATAAGACTGGTTGATGTTACACTGTTGTCGAGAAGCAGCAAGGTAATTTGGTAATAATGAACCAGCGCAGAGCAAGTTGTAAAAAAAATACACCATGCCCAAATGTTAGTCATGAGTAATAAATAGTTCCGCCTGAATCATTATTATTTATTTCTAAAGACCTAACCAAAGATACTATCAATGTCAATCGTTATTTAAACTGGCGGTTTTGTAAATTCAACTGATGAAGGTTCTCGCCAATAATACAATTTATACGTCGAGCCTCCTCCAACCTGCTTAATAATGCAGCATGCTCAAACGCTTATGAAAATACCAACTCACATTGAGTCAAATGTAAACGCTAACCTGTATCAAATCTAAAATTGGAATACTAATAAAGGAAGCGGGCGTCTCATAAAGGGGCATTATACCCGCCAAACTAATCAAGAGGACTAAATTGAATTTAATTTTGCAAGCGAGCGTACGTCCGCAGAGGGCGACATGCCGTGTAGATTATGATTTATGGACTGCGACCCAATGTTTTGGACGACTTCTCGATTTATCTTCGTCGATTATTCAGTTTTGTGAAAGATATCGGGTAGTGTCTGGCGGTGCTGTATTGTTTTAATCTAAGTTTATTCCGTTTTGACCTGTACCTATTTGTTGAGTTACTTTAAACATATATAAGGTAAAAATCAACTAACTCCCTTAGTCATCAAAATGTAACCTATTTACACCTTTTGTTCCTTTTATCCAAATGCAATGCAACGTCACGATGGCAGATAAAGATGAAGCATTCATGTGTTAATTAACGTAGGTTTACTGACCGGTTATGAATAATAGGGTACATACATTATAGTTATAATAGAAAAATAAAAATCTATTTGATATTTTCAGTAAGGGCACAGAATAGATAATAGTACTACGTTAGGGCTATAATTGTCAGGGAAATTGTCTTACAAGAGGTTGCTTTAAAATAACCAGAGATGCTAAGACTACCGGAGGAGTCCGTTGAATAACAAAATTACACAAAACAATTAAAATTCCGTCCATACTTAAACTAATCAGAGCATCTGTAGTTAGTAAGATTCCCTCGTTCCGTATTCAGATTGTTAACTACAGTGAAAACACAAAAGGTATTAACCGACAAAATCAGAATGCCCTAGAAGACTAGTGTATTAAACAAACTTTGTCCTTCATTCCACCTTATCATCATGTGAAAGTTTTGGAAAAGTGTGGTCGCTTAGTTCCTTCTACGTTTGCTATCAGATTAATTGCACCGTTGTCTGGTATTTGGAATGCAAACACCGTTTCTCCGTTGCGGGACGAAACGCCTGCTACGACTTACACTTGATTAGGTAGTCCTCAAATTACTGTCATTGTTTTTTGAATGACATAAAATGCTATACAATATAATAGTATTTTATGCAACTGTTGCATAATGAGGGGTCTTAAAACACGAGTGTGGTTTTATGAAACGAGCGTCAGCCAGTTTCATAATAGGATCACACGAGTGTTTTAAGACCTAATTATGTACAGTTGCATACATTACTTTATCTACACACATATCATAAGTACTCTATGATGGGTTCAGAAGCCATAGGGCAATGACTTGCATTGCTACTAGCTACTAGTGCTAGGTACCTATTAAAAATCTATAGACTATACACATTAAAATAATATAATAAAAAACGAATTTGAACAAATATAGAAACAAATTAGAAAAGTTCTCATAATAATATTGGTTGTTATAATGCTGGTCATTGCCTACGGTTTCTGAACGCATTGTAGAGCATTTATGATGTATGTGTAGATAAAAGATCTTTATAAAATAGGTACAGCGGACGCCCGCATCTTCGTTTGCGTGAAATTAGTATACTATATCAGTCTGGGATACGGCCTTGTTTTTAGTGAAAGAATTTCCTGAATCGGTTCAGTAGTTCCAGAGATTACCTCTTACATACAAACAAATAAAATATTGATAAAAAAAAAAACGCCCCTGCATAAAAAATATTTAAAAAGAAGCTAAAATCAGGCCCTGTAATCCAAGAAAGGTTGGGCAATATGTAAAAAGAAACACCTTTAAAGCTTTTTAAAATATGTCTTAAATGTTACGAGTACAAGGCATTTCCGACGGGGTCAAACAAAAGTGACAAAACGTATTTGACCACCATCAAGCATAAGCCATTGATTATGGTTTATTGGGCTACCCCGGCTTCCCTGCAGTAGTACCAATGGACCAAACTCTTACAGAATGCCGGCATGGTAGTAGCTTGAAACAGCGTTTCGAACAGTGAGTGAGAGATCTAGAGCCTCATAAGAGGGGGGCCTAAAGACAGGAATTGAATCAGCAATTCTTTTGGGGTCACTGCTCTTTTTATCATTAAAAAAAATGCGAACGCGAGACATTTTGTACACGATCCACGATTACAATTTTTACTGGATACAAAATTTTTATTTCACTCGTCCTTGCCTTTTTGATAGTTCTAGTTTACAATTTTTAGTAGCCGCAGGCATGACGCGTTCATAAAGCGCTTTTTGGGAAGCCGATAGTTCTGTTGATTTTAGAAAACCAACGAACAGAATTTTTGCAATTTTTAACCGTTTGAATTGCGTAGCGAAGCTCTGTTGCGACTATTACCATGTCACCTTCTGTACCAACTTTGGGCAGCAGCCAACACTCAGCTGAGCGGAACTCTAACCTGTATGTCACATTCCCTCATTAAAATGTATGATGCCCGTTTCCGGTTGTATTGTCTTATTATTAAAACCTCGAATTTTATTAAGTTTAGGTTAAATGTTATTTGTTCTCACTAAATATGGTTATGGGCATTATTATTATAATAAAAATTAATAATAGGTAAGGTAAATTATTGTAATCGAAATTATTTATTTCTAAATTTTTTCGATTTTTCTTTTTGTGTTTTTTTTATATTCAAATTAAATTTAAAATGCTATCTAATGAATGACAACACAAAGAAAAACCATTACCCTAATTTTTAGCTGTAATGTGGCGGAAACTGGAATACGCAAGGCACGGAATGCTGATGTTGCAGGTTCGAATCCTGCCATTACCCTAATTTTTCTTTGTGTTGTCATTCATTATATAGCATTTTAAATTTAATAGGTAAGGTAAGTCCGTTATCGCAAAATAAAAATAAGTTGAGCAAATACAAGGGTTCATAAATCTGCTTATAATAATGATTTATCGATGCCTTTTAGAAACTCTGCAAATGCAGCTACCACTCCTGCCATGGTGGCGATCTATGTAATTAATATGCCCGACTAATGAGTAACTTTACTATTCTCGTATTAGATTCGAAACTCTGGCAGTTTTTTTCAATCTTGTTGAATACTTACACGACCCCTTTAAAAGTTATGTATTGTAATGTGATATTCAATAAAGCATATTGTATTGTACTGTATTGTATTGTAAAATAATCTGGCGACCTCCTTAACCGTAACAATGCGGCGAGCGGGCGGGTGCAATCCGCTTTGACGATAATTTTTTTGCGATTGCGACCCCCTAGCAAGGCTTTGGAACCTCTAGGGTTCGCGATTGACACTGTTGTACAGGAAACCGCCTTAAAGACTCAATTAAGTACTATAGCTGCATGAGACATTCAGAATTTCCAAGAAACATTCATAGGAGCGTAGCAATTCCGCTTTACGGTCCCTTGTGCATCAATCATTAGCGACATTAATTGGAATGGTGTGTTTCTAATGTTGGTGCGAAATGTTGTCTCTGAGGTCGATAGACTGTTTGAAATTAAACTAATGTATTAGGTTGAATGCAAAGCTACTTGAGTCAAAATTTAAGATTTTTTTTGTGTAACTATTTGAATCCTTAACAATTTTTTTTTTGCAATCAATCTGTCAAATAAACAGTTGCCGGCAATATCATCAACGAAAATCACACGGAGGCCAGTTATGCATACCGGTAACGGCTACTGCGCACTCAATGTCCTGCAATGAAATGTACTGTACGTCTTTGTGTAGTATTTTGCCACCGACAGCAATAACCGAACGTTAATCGTGTTACTTAATCAAGTTAGATCTATCGTAAATTTGTCGCCGACTTGTACAATCAGATCTCGCAGAATCAGACATATAAATAATCTACGTACTTACATCATCATTATCAGCATCCAGATTTCCAGTAATTGGCATAAACCTCCCCTTCCGTCTCTAATTCTGTTCTACTGGTGATCTTTCTCATCTAGAGTGAACCCTCTACTGATTGTATGTCGTTTGACCAGCTCTGCAACATACCTACGGTTGACCAGGGCCCAATTTCATAAACGCGACATGCGACAGGTGACAGTGACAATTCGCCGTACATTTAATGTGTCGACAAGTAACGCTACAGACTTACAGACTTAACGTCATAGTGGGCAAGCAATATATACCGAATTTATAGATTCAGGCGTTTCTTTGCGGAGGTCCATATCAACAAACTGGAACAAATTACCTTGCTACTCCGCGAAACCAGTGCCGGGCTCGTGCAAAATAGTGCGACACATATATGTTCATGCAAAAACCCACCCTCCTCCGGTTCCACACGAAACAACATATATCACACAGACTCAACTACACACCACCACCACTAAACACTAAAACTACACGATCGACGCGCGTTTCGCCTCTATACGAGGCATCATCAAGATCAAAGAAATAGTACGACCGTTCGCTACTTGAACGAATGGCGTACTGACAAACTAAAACAATTTCCTTTAATCCCGCCTACCGCCAACACTTTTGCACAACTACCCTTATTATTTTTCTCAAAGCCTACCCTCAAAATTTAACAAAATAAAACAAACCATACCGAAAATAAAACATACCGAATTGTCACTGTCACATGTCGCCTGTCGCGTTTATGAAATTAGACCCTGCTATAGTAGCACACTAATGTGACATAAGGCATCCGTCCCTCTCCTACACGCTAGCTAGTTAGAAAGGGATTTAAAAGCTACCGTACAAGGACTTATGCAACGCGATGCGTAGAACGCGGTATCCACTCTGTATGATGTGATGTACTTACTAAATATAAATATAATATGGGTTTATGTCCTTGCAAAGTAAATTTCTCATTTTCATTTAATTACTCTCGAGAGATAAGTAGTGATCATTTTTTACTTACTTTGCTGGCTTATATCCGTGTCGTCTCTTCGTTCTTCTCATATGGACGACTCGGTAATTATCCAGCGTTTTCACCGATGCTATTACCGTTCCTTCACTAATTGTTGAAATTCAGGTCTATAAACATGGACTTCAGGCAAAAACAGAAGCTGTACACGAGTTGATACTAGTTTTAGCAGAAATTGGTACTAAATGTTAGATATTTCGTCAATTCATTAAGGTACGGTAATGAGCAACGATAAAAACGCTGGAGAATTACCGGACTACTTAGGGAACACTTCATGACTTGCTTGATGTTACCACACCAGCGAACTGCTGATTTCCAGGGAAACCCTGCAGTCTATAAATTGCGCTGATTTACTACAGAACCTTAAAACTGAAAAACCAAACCACAATCACACACCCGCATTAGCCTGGGTAATTAAATTTACATGTACGTGGAAAAGGTCGGGCCAGGCCTCAGCTATTATTTAAAATGGAATAACATGGCTATGCTTTAACTTTTAATTATAGACTGTGCGATCGAACAAACTTATTAAATTCCGCCACGGAACGGAAAAAATGCTGTTATTAATTTTACAACTGTTAAATGATGTACAGTCAAATATAATAGTGTGTTGAAAGTTTTAATGCGTTCATTATGTTAAGGCTTTTTATTATGTTTTGTACGACGTTAACTAAGAAAAGGATAAAGCATGTGTAACATGCTATTACTAAACATAAACGAGCATGTGGGTCACCTGATGGGAAGTGATCCGTCGCCCATTAAAACTAGCAACCCTAAGAGAATCGCTGTTCCGTCGGCGGCAGTCAGTCAGTTAATAAGTAACAGAACTCTTTGTATTTATTTATTTAATCAAATCATACTTTACAGCATTACAGTTTAAATCAATGCACTATAAAATTAAAAAAGAAAACTAATTAGATAGGCGATACCACAGAACAAATAATATTACTACCGTACAGAAACTTCTCTTTTTCGACCGCGATTAAACGGATTCGAACTTTATTAATAAGTACGCACATAATGTTCGTATTACTTCACACACATTCACCAGGCGGCTCGCGTCAAGAGGAATACACCGCCGGCGTTCTCCCTCCCCCCACAACTCCCGGCGACACGTTAGGTTTCCACTGAATTACTTTTCAATGACATTGACACAGCGAGAGCAAGCGGGCTCGCGGGAAGCCAACAACCTACTGCCATTTGCCTACTCTGTAGGCAAGGCGGCCGAGCGTACCTACAATACGGAGAGGAACTCCCCTGCTGAGGCATGAATGGGAACACCGTGAGTGCGTGCGATATTTAAGTATGCATAAAACGACTGTCAGATGATCGGCAGAATTTCCCAAATGTGCGAAACTTATATGAAGCATACATATGTGTAACGCATACCTTTTCAATTCTCAGCAACCCATTGATATCTCACTACACGTAAGATAACATCGATACAGCAATGTCCATTGCTTACTCACAATATGGATTGCTCGCTCGGCTAGAAGTGCAAATTGATCACATTAAGGTGGCCGCTCACCGGCGTGTGAAGATACCAGCAACAGCTGATCGGGGTTGTGATAAATACTGAATGGTATTGTGTTTTGTATTTATATTTGAATCAACAATTGCTTCGAATAGTATAGAGTTTATGATAGCATTGAATGATTATTTCAAAACATTTTACTCCAATTGACCCCTGTCGCCTCTAATTGGTAAGTATCAGCGTCGACATGTGGAGGTCTAAATCAACAAACTGAAGCAAATAATGTTTTGGACGTGAACAGAACTGGTTTCGCGGAGTAGCCAGGTAATTTGTTAAGTTTCTCGAAATAATCATTGGTAAATTCAATGGAGCTATAGGGACAAAAAATTAATTTAAATTTCATAGATAAACAAGTGAATTAGGCAAAGAAATAGTCATGCATACATCCAGCAAACATAACACTCCTTTCCACCTTTAGTCGTTTAAAAATAAGTTATTAACCACAACGCTTTCTGTTTTTTACGTGAATGTTCTTGGTACTCGGTAATAGTATATTTACTTGTCAAAACTGCCTCTTACTTGAAATTCATGCGACGTTATGATACTTTTAGTGTAGGTACTTCACTATCACTACTTACTATAAAGCAAAGTCGCTTCCCGCGTCTGTCTGTTTGTATGTATGCTCAGATCTCTAAAACTACACAACGGATTTTGATGCGGTTTTTTTAAATAGATAGAGTGATTTAAGAGGTAGGTTTATATGTATAATAACATTCTTAATATATTAGAGAACCACTGATAACTTCAAGATTTCTAATGTAAAGTCGAAAATAAACACATTTTTTGCGCTTCAAATTTAATGTAGATGTCATTTGTTTCCTGTGGGCCACGCGGGCGAAGCTGCGGGCAGAAGCTAGTAATTTATATTTATATCATTGTGTACCGACACCAAACTGTTTCAAGCTAAGAGAAAGACGAATCCCATTGACTTTCAAATTAGCTTTTTAAAACGAAACAATTTGTAAAAACATTTTAAGCTAGACAACATAAATTAGTTTTAGTAACTTGACGATATTGCAATAGTCGTTACTGTACCCAAAAAACAATTAATAAAAATGTAATCGATAGAAAAGAATCTTAGAAAATAACTCCTTAATAAGACTTTGTATTGTAATTGATTTGTCTTTATTAATAAACGAATACGTTCGCTTGGGATGAGCAGCCTATGTCCGTCACGGATAGTGTAGCTTTCTATCTGTGAAAGAATTTTCGAAATCGGTTCAGTAGTGTCAAAGATTACCCCCTACATACAAAATACAAACAAACAAAAAAATTAAACAAACAAAGTTTTCCTCTTTATTATATTAGTGTAGACCAGTGATTCCCAAAGTGGTCCAGGTGGACCCCTAGGGGTCCACGGGAGACTTGCTGGGGGAAGAAATGTAGCAGCAGGGGGTCCACCGAAACCAGTAAAATTTTGTAAGTGGTCCACGAGAAAAATAAGTTTGGGAACTACTGGTGTAGACCAACTAAAATAGTAAAATTAAGTTTTCATAAAAATGCTGCTTTGTAACTAAAACTGCCTCAGCTGTTGCCCGAATTGCAAAAAGACATATCGTTGTTTCTCTTTTACGTCCGTGGAAACCGATAGAGACCGCAAGTACCTACCGTGTGACCCGCGCTATAACTTGGTACTTTGATACACGACCTCATCATCATCTTAGCACTATTTTCCGTTTCTTCATTTGGGGTACGCTTTGACCATGGTCATGGTCAGGTCATGATCTGGTCATGGTATTTGTAAGTGCTTATGTACAACTAGCGGACGCTCGCGACTTCGTTCACGTACAATTAGTAGCCTATGTCCATCAGGAACAGTGTAGCTTTCTATCTGTGAAAGAATGTTTGAAATCGGTTTAGTAGTTCTAGAGATTACCCCCTACATACAAACAAACTAACAAACAAACAAAGTTTACGTCTTTATTATATTAGTGTAGATAAAGAGTTTACCTACATACATACCATGGTCAGCCCTGATCATGATCCCAGATTTGGCCAGTCAGGATATTATATTGAAGCGACTGCCATCTTACCTCCGTAACCCCTGATACCGGGAAACCCGACCGACACGATCATGGTAACACTTTAGTTACTCGTACAAGAATATGCAGGTTTCTTCACGATGTTTTCTCTCATCATAAGAGCGTTGGTTACCATACTACTTAAACAATAGTAATTGTTATTTGTCCATCACATAAAAAAGACAAAACAAAACAAAGAAACAAATAATGAACATAAGTTACAAAAATCATTGGTGCACGGGATCGAGCTCGGTATCTCACGATCAGGAGTCTACCCCCCTATCAACTAAGCCACCAACGCCCCTTTTGGAGTACATAACCTATTGATTAACTATGTACAGTCAGCACCAAATATATTGGAGCTAACAAGGCGCCCAAAATTTCTGAACTCGACTTTATTGTCAAATATTACAGGTATTCAGATTTTTTTACCATTGTGCCCGCTCCGATATATTTGTTGGTGACTGTACTACCACCAACGTAGAAAATACCTACTTAGCAACAGGACTAAAACAGTAAACCAATAAACCCCATCGTTAATTAAATTGAGAACGAATGAAACAAATACGACTGAACCAGAATCAAATATTGTTGATGAATGCTTTTTACGCCCCGCTGGTTTTTCCATAACAGAGAGTTTTCTTCTAAAAAAAGGTTAGCAACAAGAAAGAGATTACATTTCCCTGTGTCTGTGTAAAAGTGTTTCTATTGACAAATAATTAAGCGAGCGCAGCTTATGAAAAACGGCCAAGCTTGAGCCGATAATGGGATCTCGAGAATTCCGTATCAGGAGTGCAATTTTTGAATCTCACCGGGTGACTAAAGCTCGCCAAAATGGCCGTTTTTCATAGAAATGCAGCCATTTTGGTGAGCTTTAGTCACCTGGTGAGATTCAAAAATTGCACTCCTGGTCGTAAACGATCATAATCATGAACTATCCGTAAATGGAAACAAAAGTGGAAGGTCCTTAGTACTGAGTAAATCGTGACGTAGTTATTCTTTAGGTGATCATCATCATATGAAAGACCTATACTGGTGAGCAAAGGCTTTCCCCAAGACTTTTTCCAATGGTAAGCCTTGTGCTACCTACTTAAACCCAACGGTTGATCCCTTGAGGGAATTTATTCTCTAGATGCATACTAGGCATGGTAGCATATGTGCTGATGAGTTGTGGAGCCAAGGGAGTAAGACAACGTGGGGCAAATTGAGTTATGAAACGATTTTGAAAAGTTTTAATCATGTCTATTGGAAATAATTCAAGACCTGGCGTCCTTAGTCAACGAGAAGCTATGAGACTTAAAGGGAGCATTCATTGATCACGATCGTTGCAACGCGGTCGATACCGGGCCTTGGAAAAGGTAAATCAGTAGTCGTTGTAAAGTCCCGTTTTTAACAATCGGATAACCACACACCAGCCACACCACACCACACCACACCACACCACACCACACCACACCACACCACACGACACCACACCACACCACACCACACCACATCCCACCACACCACACCACACCACACCACACCACACCACACCACACCACACCACACGACACCACACCACACCACACCACACCACATCCCACCACACCACACCACACCACACGACACCACACCACACCACAACACACCACACCACACCACACGACACCACACCACACCACACCACACCACATCCCACCACACCACACCACAATACCACACCACATGACACCACACCACACCACACCACACCACACCACACCACATCCCACCACACCACACCACACCACACCACACCACACCACACGACACCACACCACACCACAACACACCACACCACACCACAACACACCACACCACACCACACCACACCACACCACACCACACCACACCACACCACACCACACCACACCACACCACGTCACACCAGCTTTATTTCATTTTCAGAGCAAAGGCAGTCCGTATCTTTGATTGTTGCCGTCTTGTCAGCTAACTAATAAATGAGCGAAGTTTGATTAACGTAGTCGAACGTAACATATATGTAGTAAACGGATGAGTGGTAAGCGTGCATCACCTTCGAGATTCAGACTCAGACTCTTACCATCAGAAGCAATAGCAGTCTAATAAAAACTGCCTTCAATAAAAAATCCAGACTCTCTATCAATAAAACGTTCGTCAAAGAAGAGGTCTTACCCAACACTGAATCCCACAAGCAAATCTTTTGAATACGTCATAATTAATTAGGTTCTCAATTAAAATACGAGTATTCAAAGCCTCTGTTTCCTCTGGACCATAATCTTGTTAAATTAGCTACTAATTAGCATAATTGGTTTTCGCCGGGCATAAAAACTTTCGTAGGTATCTGTAAAAAAGCAAATTTTGTTACGAGTTTTTGTTTTATGTTCGCAATTTATGGGGGATGTTATCAAGATGTGAGAAAGGATGGGGTTTGCTTTCCGTGTTACGGGAATGGCATTTCGAGTTGAATAAAAAAATCATCAGAGGAGATCGTTTCTCGGAAATGTTAATAATGAGTGTTAAATTTTAGTCTAAAACAAGAATTTGTTACACGTAGATTTGGTTTGTAAACAACGTACAGAGCCCATGAATGTGTTACTTGTTACATTAGGCTGGTCGCTAAAGCAATCCTTGCTTACTATTATGACCTTAGCTACCTTAGCCTTTGCTTCAGTTTACCTTTTATTAACTACGTTTTTATGTTTTAAAAGGAGTGTGAACCCAGCCCGAAAAAGCGCTCCCCATACAATTGGCGATAACGTTTTCCACCCTCTAAACATTAACCTATGGCAATGATTTTTTGGTATGTTGTCTTTATGTCTAGGAACAAAGTTTGTATGTTTTGATTTTTTTAATATTCTTCATAGATTTGACAATATTTATTTGCATTTTAGGAGTTTCACACATAACAAAAAAACGTCAATATTTTTGAAACAATTAAGAATATTTCAAAAATTGAAACATACAAACCTAGTTTTAGGGCATAATGACAACATACCAAAAAATCATGGCAATAGGTTAAGGTTTTCAGCAATGTTAAGGTTTGTAGCAATTTCAACCATTTGAAAATTTGTATCGGCGTTGCCATATTTATAAATTAGATATTTTATCGGCGAACGTTCGCCAGGTCAGAGTTGTCAAGAGAAATTGCCAGGTCAATAAAATTGTTAAGGTAGCATGTTACAGCATTTCTCTCGCTTCCTTCCCCTGCTAACAAGGTAACAGACACTGGGGTCGTTAATCACGGTCGTGCTGTAGCAGGGACCCGATAAACACACTACATTTCTCACCGTAACCGCACCGACACGATAAAATACCTCTCGAAATGATTAAAGTTTTAATTGCTTGTGGACTTCATTTGTTTGTAGTTTTGAACGTAGAATTCCGTTCTTTAAATAAATCGATTGGCATTTTTTTATTGCTAAAATAAACATTTTAAAAATACAAATAATACGTCAGAGTGTCCGATTCACGTATGGACACTTATATGATGGATGTTTTGACGTGGCTAAAATAAAACAACAACGGTTGAGTGCACGCTGTGTATTGCAATCTAGTTTTTTTGTGCACTTGTAAACACTGCACTGAACTTAAAAGCACTGGTAAACTTTTAATTTATTCATGGGCAATTCGGATGTCCCTTTATTTCAAAGCTAACCTTAATAAGCGCTGAAATTTTGAGTCCTAACTTCGAAATAGTATTTTCGTATTTTCAATAGCAATCAAGCCGTTTGTCTCCTGATTAACATAGTTTTAACCAACTTCCACGACGGAACTTTTCCAACTGAAACTTATTCCGAGCGCATTCCTTTTTGCTAATTCTTTGAATACAAACGCTGAAGTATCTACCTACTGCAAAGCGTAAGACAAGATCAAGAGAATTTAAATAAGTGGCCAAGTTCGAGTTGTAGTGTAAGAATATTATAGTTGTAATTATGATTGACTTGGATAATATATAAGTATTTCAGATACTTTAAAAACTAACTATAATTCTAAGAAAAAAATAGAAGCAGGCTACCAGATTTTACATTGAAACTAATGTTTGATTTACCAAATTCCACGTAAAAATATTTTACCAAAAATTTACGGTAGATTTCAGTTTTAATTATCATTTCGGTTGGTGTCTTGAGTTTCCTTCAGCCAGTCAGTAGAAAATGTTTTTTCTTGTAAAATATTTTTTTACTTTTATTTTCATTATGAAAGTGTTTCGAAGTTTCACTTACATACTAACAAGGGCTACTTGTTGGTTTGTTCGTAGGTATTTATGTAAGTTAAATTGTTGTTTCAGCCTAGTAACTTGAACACAGGCTTGTATCTCGACGTAATTAACAGTCAGTACGCCTGAGTCTAACTAATAACAATTTAACTGTTATGATTAACAACTTCTCTTCAAGTTCTCTTACGAGCTAAACACTAATTAGAGTGATTGGGTTACAGTTAACAAGAGCGGAGATCCTAACATGGTCGGTATAATTCTTGGGAACTGATACGGGACTTCTTAGTGTCAAATATATAAAAACTAAAAATGAGGGTAGTAACTGACTATTATAATAAATACTACAAATTATCGGCTTTCGGATTTATTATTTTATTTGCGCTATGAGACCTTGCTTCTTACCAAATTTCATAGTTCTAGGCCAACGGGAAGTACCCCATAGGTTTCCAAGTGCCTCGAGAATGTATGAAACATGTATCTTTTAATTTCGTTGACTTAGAAGTCTGATTTTTTCATGGCTCTAAGGGACTACAGACTTGAGTATTTGGTACTAATTTCAATTCGATACCTCCACGCGTTCCTGAGAAAAGTGGTCTTGACAGACAGACAGACAGACGGACAAGGAAGTGATCCTATAAGGGTTCCGTTTTTCCTGTTGAGGTACGGAACCCTAAAAATCAATGAAAAACAACAACAAAACACAATTCACTCCAATCATGATAATTTAATAGAAAACCAGTTAAATTACTGTAGAGAAGAAGTTCTAGGAAGAGATTCCTGGTGGTTGCCATAGATAGTAGTTGCGGAAATGTACCGCTATGACAGACGGACGGAAGGATGGCATCGCATTAAGCATCGGCATTAAGGTTCCTGGTTTACCTGTCATGGATGGACATGAAACCCTAAATATCACTAAGTCGCGTCTTAAAAAACCTTTTAACGCTACAAAATAGTACTAAAACACAAGTAGCAATGAAATATAAGATGTATTCGAAGTATCTTTTAAACAAAATAAGTTTTTACAAGCTTTTATTAAACTTACCTTGTTGGTTAGTATAGGTCAAACCTTTTACCAATAAATGTTGACTGACTTTCAGCGTCTTTAGATCCGATGACAGTGCAATAATAAAGCATAGTCACTAAGAAAAAACTTTTTTTAACTATTTCATCAGCAAAACACGTTTTTAAAATATGTACCATTTACGAAAACAGATATTATACTCGCCATCATTTACTATGGAATTTTATTTTTCGGACAATTTGTTTGCTATAACTGTGTGATTGGAGGATTAGTTGAGATGCTGCAATAAAAAAAAAAATTTTTCAAATGGGTCTAACCGTCTTCGAGTAATCGGGGAACATACATAAAAAAGGCACCGACGAATTGAGAACCTCCTCTTTTTTTTGAAGTCGGTTAACAAATCGGAGACATTCTGAAGACAGGCCAGGTCAGGAGTACCCTAAACCGACGAGCACGCATGAAGAATGTTATGAGAGTAAGTGAAACAAAAGTTGTACGTCAGGATCGTAGTAAATGGAAATCCGTGGTATCTGCCTACCCCTCCGGGGTGAATTTATGTATGTTATGTATGTACGACAAAAAGTGTGCATACACATGAATTGAAGCCTGCGTAAACATCTAGCTTACCTACTACATTATTTTTCCCTTATTTTTCTCTCTCAATCAAGATAAAACAAAAAAAATCCAACTCTCCTAACAGCACTTTGATTTGAATTATTTGTAATGCAAATAACCACAACCTGAAACGGACGGCGTAATACATTCTCGAACGAGTTAATCTAAGACCTGGCGAAGGTTTTGGCATGTTTTGGCAGCCATTATGCAGAACGGCTGCGCTATTTATTAGCAGGCAACGAGCTACAGATGGCCACTGATGGCATAACACCGACCAGTTACTATAACTTTCACAGATATAGTGAAATACGTGACCGTTTTACACTAGTGTTAGGTTATTTTACATAAATCGATCATTTTAATCAGTGCTTCACTTTAACGAAATCATTGAGTCGTCATTATAATTATAAAACTTGATACATACACTGAAAAAAAGTAAGGGTAAAATTTACCAGATTTTGCATAATATTGTACACACAATATTGAATTTGAATTCTTCAAACGAAAATTGTGGGTGTTCTACCAAATTAAAATCGTAGATTTAAACAATAAATTGACAAAATTACAGTACTTTGTGTCATTCTTAACCATAACTCTGGTGGTAACTACATTTTAACTTCCACTGTTATAGTTCTGTAAGTTCAACAGCGATATCTTGTTATTTATTTTTTGTAGTTTCTTTGTAAATCGAATAATAACCTTCCCTGATTCGGTGGCACCAACAAAGCGCTTTTATGACTGTAGAAAGTTGCTTTACAAATTCAACTGTTTGGAACACCCGAGACGAGTAAACTGAGTAGACATTACTATTTTTATTGCTTTTTTAATTTACTACAAGCAGCTAAAAGCTGGTTAAAATAAAACAAGCAAATCAACAAAATAAAATAGACCAACATTTAGCAACATCGGCCCAACCAAACAATCGATAAAAAACAAAAGAAAGAAGAAAATAAAAACAAGAAAAAGACAAAACTATAAGAAATAAACCAAATCAGTGGCATAAACACGACTAGCCCAGGTTTAATTTATACCTCGCTGCGGCTCCGTCCAACTGGTGTCATAAAAAACGGACGCAAGAAGAGATAAACTCAGATAAACTGGCTGAACTGTTATTTTTTTGATTATTATGTGCAATAAAGAGTTTACATACCTACGTAAACTACACTTTGTCATTCATTATAGTGCCTCAGGAAAATAGCGAGACGGTTTAAAACCAATAACCGGCTTCCCATCTATAGGTGTAAACAAATAACCTCACTAACATTAAATCACTTAAACAATTTCGCCATAGCAAAGTCAATGCTAATTTGCATTTTGATAAATAACAAGTCTTACTGACCTAAAAATGTACTGTAGCCAGCGACAGGAGTTGGTAGTTTCGCCGGCAATCAAACCCGGTTGGCTGATTAACATAGTTTCCGCATCAGACCAACTTCAACGGAATATTCTAGATAATTCGAAAGCCTTGGGGCGAGTACACAAAACGGCCCGAATTCACTTACAAGTGAATTAGTTCAGCTGCTTATAAAAACAGTTGAGGCTCAAGCAAGTTTTAGTAGCGGTAAACATTTGATGGCTGTTAAAGTAAATCTATCTACGTTTCCGCCACACAAAGACTTTGAAAAAAACCGTTTATATCGCGTACAATGCAACGAATCTAGCCGTTTCAAACACAAATAGACGCAAACAGGGTGTCACAAGTTTGTAGCATCTGTCTGGCCATCCGTGACACCCTACCACTGTGAACATGAGACCTAAAAAGTGTTTGAAATACCGATAGGTAATTAGAAACTTTGTAATCTACGATTGTACAATACAAACCGTTTAATATTTTATTTCTGTTATACTAAAAACATTCCAAACTAAACAAAATACTTCTTAAATAATGGACCATTTTAGGTTGTTCCATGACTGTCATGCATATCTTATATATGATTGACGTTGTCACCGGAGAGTTTACGTCTGTCACCAGACCGTTTTACCTGTCATTGGAGCGTTTTTATATGTCTTGGTAACAGCGCTCATGCATTCGTTGTATAATTTTCTTTGTGCACCTAGCAAGAATCTTGTCGATACGCCTCTTTCGTACTAGCCCTGTAGGAGATTGTCGCACTGAGATACGTAGAGAGTTAACGCGTATCGAGAAGATTCGTGCTAGATGCAATGAAGTCTGATTCTCTAATGTAATACCATTGCGTTCTATGATACATCTAGCAATGGCTTTATAAAATACAGTACAGAGTTCAAACGCGAGCGAGCAAGACAGATCGTAGGCGGTACGTTGAGCATAGCTATTTTAAGTTCAACACACAATCATACTCCTGGAAACTCTCCCCTCCAGCAGGTGCGGCTTCCTTCGCAACGCTATACGTACATCGGTACACCACTGCACTGGGGTCGGCGCAATTGAGCTGCCGCGCGTGCGAATGTATACGGGTTATACGAAAGACAGGAAGGCATACAGTATGGCGCTTTTTATGCCTAAACGTCGTTTTCGTTCGAAGTAAAACTTCTGTACTTGTACTATTATTTATTTTGTGACACGAGCGACGCCGCAGGGAAGATTTAGTGATAGGTTTAATTTATGATTATTTAAATAAATGAACACAAACAACAAAAAGGATCAAATTGCTGAGTTTCTTGCAGTGCTTCTTTCAGCTAAATTTTAAAGTTTCCAAAGCGCTGCTGGAATCAAACATGTAAAAGAGCATGGAATAGTTTTTTAATTTTTACTTTTTTTTATGAGATTTTAATCTTAAACATCTTGAGATTTAAATCGCCTTTTTTAAAGTGACTAGACATGTTCTTTTCGTAGATCCTTCAAATAGAATTACTTTTTCCGCATTGACTTAATAACCATGCAAACAACCCTTACCATGTCAGAAACTTTCAGCGTGAACTTCTGCCCCGCTATGAACTTCCCGAGCTCTATTTTTGATGTTCACTTATTCTGTGAACTTGGGCTTGGAGTGAAATGATTCCAGTTTGTTCACTTACAGACAAAACCTTGAATTAAATTAATTGTTTTAAAAAGCTTTAAAAGCTTTTGTAATCGCGCTAATGGCGGATCACCTCTTTTGTAAATTGCAAAAGTATTTGACTTATAAAAATGCTTTGATGTTAGTTTCCTGTCGCATAAACGGAAGGATTTTCTTATGATATTAAAATAATTCTTGTTCGATTTAATCGTCATATATTCTTTTACTGTGTAGACGCAAGCAAAGGTTTTTAGAAATTTGTTTCCCAATGACGAGCTCTGAGAATTATACCCATTTTTAGGTTAGGTTTTTAAGTAGTAAAAACGAAACCCTTATAATTTTATCATGTATGTCTGACTGAACAAAGTTAACGAATTAATGAATTTAAATTAATACCATAAGAATGAAAACTAGTTTGCAGAATCCTGAGCTTATGCGTGGTTTTATCAGTAAGACGATAATAATAAGTAGTAAATAACGGTACTGACTACAGTTGGTATTTTTCAACAGCGTCTTTAAAGTGATAGTTGAATTAACGCTTTGTTTGATTTGATTTCCCTTTAAATCAATATTATACCGTTAATTGTAAAAATATTAAACGCCTGCGTGGAAAAAAGGGGTTTATGGCAGAGTAAGCAAAAGATGATTTGGGGGTATGCGGCGGGTTCGTGCTGAGGGAGGGGGGGGGGAGAACCGACAGCCATGTGTGGAACATGAGTCAGAAGTCACACTATTGTATTGAGTGCGCATTATTTCTTTCTAACTAAAATTGCACAAAAGCAAGGCTTTACCAACTATAAAACCGCACGCCAACTATAAAGAAATAAGCATTGACAGTTTTGCAACACGAAGCCGCGTTGGAACCAGTAATCCTCAATAATGAATGCATCGACTTATCAAAAGGGGATTTACAGCTAATACGACAAATTTAGCTTTCGGCAAGAGGTTTGTGTTGCCCGTTTATCTTTGCTTCTCTGTGCCGCCCCGGCAATATTATTGACCCGAGGTCTCAACGCGCCTATTGTTTTAGTTTTTTTACCTGTGTTTGTCTATTTTGAGCCCCTTAGTTGAGTTAATGGCTGTTTTATTTGAACATATCGCACCCTTAGAATTAAAGCGACTCAATTCTGAATATGACATTTCTGAAAATTAAACCCTATGTCTTTTAATTAAGGTGATATTTTGGTACGTGTATTATTCAGAAATGGGTCACTTTAATACTAAGCGTGCGATATGTTAAGCTTAGCAGCGGTAGAATACTACAGCAGTAAATATGAAATAGATATGCACTAAATACGACTCATTTACTCAATCAACACGAAATCGTCGTAATTAAATATTACAGAAACCAAAGTATGGTTTCGTTTTATGATAAAAACATCCAGTAAAAAATGATTTTAGAAACTTCATACCCTCAAGGGATTGCGAGGGAGGTTGTAAGTTTGTATGAAACCGATGTATTTTTGAAATGTTTTTTTTAAATTAGGGTATAAGTTACAAACAACGAAGTTACTGGATTTCGGGAGATTTATTAGCATGCGATTATGAAGTATCGACATGGGTATGACTCTCTATTCTATTATTTGTAATTTTAGCTGCCTACACTAATCAGCTAAGCTGTAAAACTGTCCTAATACACCGTATTGTACCAGGAAAACAGAAAGTTCAAAGAAGGGTTAAATCGAGACAAACAAGTTCATTACTCCCGCGGTCTGCTCGGCGACCGCCGCTGTATTACGGGTATGTGGCGCCTGGTATATTGGCCGACGTGAACATACCTCATGATTTATTGTGCCCCAGTACAAATCGACTTTATTTATACAAAACATTTTACATCTCTTTGAAGTAACTTATAGCTTATGGTCGTTTTACGAAAGAGGAAAAACAAAACAATTAAGGACAACTCTGTCAAATTTTTCTTAAAATGTAATGAATGGCAAAGTTAAAATTACTTTTGAAAGTAGCTCACAGCGTGACTTGTTATATCTCAAACTTCTCGCAAAACGAATGATGCAAACTGTCGTCTTGTATTTGTAAGGGTTCTGTATTTCATATTTTGTATTGCTTGGGCCAAGTCTCTTGTCTCAAAGGAGAACAAAAAGCATATTACACACCACAAATGCGACATCAAATCTTTGCTCTTTGTATTAACCTAGATAGAGAAAAAATAATATTCGTGGAATCGCTAGGGGTAATGCGAGCGCGGTTTTTGTTTGGTTTGTACGCGACTCAAAGGAATCGACGAGGGACCGTCAAACGGAACGTTACAATCAATGTTGTTGTTTATGTTTATACAAAAGGTTCATTTGACCTTTGGGTTATCTCCATAATTTACTAGGCGCTCTGAAGTCTAGAACGACGACAATCTCGAGGGATATAGTGCGGAGGGAACTTTTGTTTGACATGTAAACTCAGCATTCGTTTTTTAACTAAGTACCTTATCGAATCCACACTTTGGCCAATATTACATAATTTAAATGACACTCAATTGTTCCTTTTTCAATGTTTTGTACAGGAAATCGTCACTAAAAATATCTAATAGATAATGTTAAAAATCATTATCTGTTTTATCTAGATTACATGATCTCTACTCCCTATGTTGCCTAAAATGTAGATGAAATAGCATTCCATATATTTGCTTAGTTTGGGACTAGGTTAATTGGTGTGAATTGTCCGGAAATCTTTTTTTATTTATTTATATAATTATGTAAAATATCTGAACTATAACGAGGTTTTTCAAGTTATTATTATAATGTACAAATTATACTTCTAGATTTCTAGGTTTGCAACTGATTTGAACGTAAAACTACTTATTTTCGTGTCTATTGCATATTATATAAAGTAGATAATTTATATTTTACCTCATCTAACACATCCTTCCACCAAGTGGATCGTTTGCCTGTCTGTTGCTACTTTAATATAGAATAAAAATAAATAAATAAATCATCCTATTCTAGACCAGGGGCCTACTTCGTATAAAATATTAGTCTGATAATATTAGATGTTTTGTATATAAAGCATTTAATAATAATAGTCTATAATAATATATGTTTTATGAAATAGAACCCAGTTGACAAATATTACTAGACGCCTGGAATAAAGGCTCTATTACTTTGTAGTACGTATTCCCTAATATCATTTGAATAAACGTGTCGCCCACATATGGCTGATTTCACGTACTTTATTGTGTTTGAAGTGTCGAGGGGCCTGATCTATTGTCATTCCGGACCCGGGCCGAGTCGCACGTTCTAGCAATTGGAAATTCCGACTACGAAATATCAATACGTTGGAGTATATTGCAAGAATTTTATTACTACACCTAAGTGTTGTTCGACGCGACAGCGCTTCTTTGTTTATGCAGACAGCTATTTGTTTTCTTTGGGGAACGATTTTGACTTTATCTTATAAAAACCAACCACAACCAGCAACTGGCTTCAGTCAGGGGGGTTCCACTCCGCACTGTAGGTGCGCTCGCCGCATCACCTATGGCATAGGTTAATCGCAGTAGGTTGCCGACTTGCCGCGAGCGCCCCCGCTCACTCCGTGTCGCGCGAGACAGTATTATAGTAAGCAGCCCAACCCTAGCGGTGCGCTAGGGCATTGCGGGTGGAAGGCGAGCGCGGGCGGCGCCTTTCTTTTGACGTATGTCGCCTGGCGAATATTTACGAAGTAAAACGAAAAAGTTGTGCCTGATCATAAAGTTGGAATTCGTTTAATGGCGGTCGAAAAAGAAAAGTTTCTGTACGTTAGTACTATTATTTATTCTGTGCTTCAGTGAGGCTCGACGACTTTGCAAACTGATATAACTATCTCTCCAACTACACACATGCGCACCAAGATGCAACTTAATTATCCCAAACGCAATTAAAGCCCCGTATCCAGTCAAAGCGCGGAATCATTTAGCTCTGAAATTCCCCAACAACGGATCCGTGAAAATACGGTTAGGTGCATCCGGAGAATTACGTGGTTTTAGCCTTAATACTTGTAGGTACGGGCCGGCGCGTCACCTGATGTAAGACCTGCGCAGCGTGTCGACTCGCAGTTGGTACGTTGCGGAATCTCAAATTACGCCGCAACTGTACCCTTACCATGAGTTGACAGTGTCAGTACTCGCTAGCGACGGCATAAACTAGAGAATTGCTATGAAATAGTAATTAAATTAAATTTTTGTAACCGAAATTTCTTTCGATTTTTATTTTAAAATGTTACATTCTAATTATTAAAAGTTTCATATAGATGACACCGAGGGTAGTTGTACCCTTAAAAATCAATAAGACATAAGACGAAGCGCATTGAAAAATTCGCAGGGTATGGTAGCGATAATGTGGCGAAACTGTCAAACGCAAGGCACGTAATGCTGATGTTTCAGATTCAAGTCCTGCCATTACCCTAATTTTTCTTTGTGTTGTCATTACATAGCATTTTAATTTAGTAATGAAATTGTTAGTGATATTTTATGAGATGATCTCTTTACTTTCAATGGCAATATAATGTGCCGAAATGAAACGACACATACATACAAACTCTAAACCGCCTCTTCAATTCACAACCTTTACGCGCAGGAATAGACAAAAATTATTACCTTTGGTGTACATTAAGGTAGTATAATCTACGTTATTCTTATAAATTTGCAGGTTTTATTACTTTCACGCACACCAAAGATAACCAACCATTTTGACAGTTTTGGGTGTGTACGCTTGACATTTATACAGACGCTATATCCATGCTGTAGTTGTTCATGCCAGGCGTAAAGGGCTTATTACACTACGCGGTATTCAGACAGTCTTAGGTGGTCTTAGTAAGCAAGTAAGCACGGCCGAACCCATTCGGTCGGTCTAATTAGACAGGCTAACTCTTATTACACTATACTAAATCTTAGTAAGACTGTCTGAATACCGCGTAGTGTAATAAGCCCTTAAACTGTACTGTACTAAGCACGACGGTCTATTAGGTAACTTGGTACCTATCGAAATCTAAGCGCTAGCGACTAACTTATTGTTACCGTTGCCGTAGAACATGGGTACTGTGAGTCACATATGTGACAAAATGTCATCGAAAAATACCGTATCTACTGCTGCGGCCCTAACATGACAGCCCAGGTTTAGTTTAACCCCTCCCTGTGTCTCTGTCTAACTAGTATCATAAGAAAGGGACGCAGATAGAGATAAACTAAGCTTGGTCAGTCATGTTAGGGCCACAGTTAACTCTTTCACTTGCAAATTGGAAGGTGTTTACGCTCTATCGACCATAGTACATAATATAAGTTTGTGATAGCAACTCATGGTAGCGGAACTGGAACAAGAACGCTTTCTGCGACATTACTCTCTCGTCTGCTTTATGTTGGGCGGAAGAACTGGTATGCTGTAGATATGTTTGCGTTACTGTAGTTTCAACTGTTAGTGACAACTGTTTTTAAATAGCGTCAAAATAAGCTTTTTTTATCGGTTGATCGTGACGCAACGCTTTGTCAAAACTTTATCCAACTCGCAATTTGAGAACAAATAATTTTCGCCATTTTACTTTTAAACACATAAGTGGCTGTAGCCCGCGGCTTCGACAGAAAGGTTTTTGTTTCAGTTTAAAAAGTCGCTTATACCACGCTTATACCACTCCTTTGCTCGGCGACTACAATCGCGATTTCAAGCAAAAATACTAAGCCAGATTCTATGGCAAACATCCAAACTAGTATTATTTCTCGGGAATATATCTTGATTATGGATAGCCTAATGATTAAAATAAATACAGATTTCTTTGCAAGCACAATATCACCTATATTATTACGAATAATACGAGTATTAAGTTTATTAAAATTAAATTAAACTGTAAGTTAAAACTGAGCGGCGTTTGCTTGCTCCTATTGTTGCTCTATATGCACCGGTTGACTGCTAAATAAATCCACTGGTTAAAATATTTACTTATTTATTGCACTAAAAGGCGCGTTACATGGTTACGGGGAGAAAAAGAGGCAAGTATAAGTATTGCCAGAGAATAGATAATGTATTGCCGTATTAAAATGAATAGAAGTAGCATTTTAGTCGGATGTTGCCAACAAAAACAAACAGAAAGATAGAAGTTCAATTGATATTAGTGGCCCTAATTACGAATCTAGAGGTAGTAAATAGTAAATATTTGTATACTGAATCGTGAATTTATGTATTTGAGTATGTATTTATGTATGTATCCGTTCTCTGGTACAAGAATGGTTAAGTCAATTTGTTAAAATTGTTACTAAATATTACTTTTTATTATTAATAACATTATGTGCAAACCAGGCCATTTCGTTGCTCTGTTTTGACATAAAAATAAAACAGACAAGCCAACACATTGAGGAAGTAAGACTAGCTAAACAGGATTATATCATTTGTAGAACCGACCTTTGTCGTAAGAAAAACAGCTCTAAAACAATACTTACGAAAGTGTTAAAAATATTTTAGGTTAGACTTCAGAAGTGCTTAAAAAGAGTAACTACTATTTAGCAAAGTTACACTGTAGGCTTAATGGGCTAATAAACAGAGTCATACTCTCCACGATATCGAGGTGGGTAATAAAATTGTAGTAATAGACTGGGGAGCGAGAACTAAGTTCAGCCTTACTTCATTTAGCCGGTTAAATGGGTGAATAAAGACTTAATTATAGCATAAGTAAAATATTTTTACACAATTAAGATCCGTACTTTTAAGATTATTCATTTTAAATTCCGGCCAAGTACGCATCGGACTCGTGTACCAAAGGTTTTATAACACCATTATTTGTGTTATGTATTTAACCAAAAATAAGTCTTTCTCTTATCTTTTATATTTTCTCTCTAAAAGACTACTAAGTTTAATGCGTTTCTACTTTTAAGCAAAACTAAGAAAGAAAACTTAGAAAAACATATCTCTTACACTCCCTATAATACATACATACAGTATTTTAGTAGGTATTTATTTATTGAAACATTTTACATATAAGTGACATGTTCTCAAAGTTATCTTAGAAAAAGTTTTCTAAAAAAACAATCTGTTACCTATTACGGTTCAATAGGTAGAACTATTTAAAGATAAGACAGACAGATAGACAACCTAGGCTTGGTATTAGAGTGTCGTTGACACCTATTACGTATGACACCAGGAAGTAAAAATTTGAATTAAATTTTTTTTGGCTTTTAAAAGATCAGATCAGCTCAGAATCCTTTTTGAAACATAAACAAAACCGCAAGAAAATCGATCATGCTTTCAAACCACGACACGTGCAATCGCACTCGGCCAATTCGAGTTATGTTCATTCGTCTAAAAATGTCATGGCGTCCATACAAGCGAGTCGGCAATATCACTGGGCATTGGGGTGTGAAATTGCATGGCTATCGGCCAGTGTTAGGCCAAACGATCAGACCGATCGACTTAATGGCATCTGCATTAAAGCTAGATTTGTTGGGGGATCATAACGCCTCCAAAGGCCTGGACGCTTCAATAACATCTCACAGTACAATTATTTCGGAAATTTCATAAACCTAGGGAACCTCGCTTAGTTTTAGGTTTCCTAGTTATAGTATTAGTTTAAGTTTTCTATGTCTTTGTCTCATTTTGCTATACCTATGTTGGAGTAGGTAATTATAGTAGTTGATTTATATCATATGTCTTCTAACTAAATAAATAAAATTAAGCACAGTACATTGCTGCCTTCAGATAGAAGGTCAAGTATCATGTAATGGCCTAAAGAGGCAATGTAAATCAAAAACGATCTTGTCGACTGATGCGGAGTGACAAACTTTAAGTACTTAATCGTACTGTATATTTATGTGTATGTATGTAATTGGGTGTTTATTAAGTTACTGAAAATGTATCACATTTCGAGTCTCTCCGTAGCCTTATTACGTTCGGTATTATCAACTAGGGTTCTGTACCCAAAGAGTACCAATGGAACCCTTTTACTTAAGGCTACGCTCTGTTTGTCCGCCGGTATGTGTCTGTCCGTCCATTTGTGACAGGGCTATACCTTTTTAACCATAATACACACTTGGAATTTTATTTTTAACAACAAACTCGTTTTTTAATAGTTTCTTGTACGGCGCACTTTGTGTGCGAGTCCAACACACAATTAACCGGTTTTTAGTATATTCTCGAAATTTTAAACATTTTCTCTCGAACAATAAATGCTACTACAGCAAAGTTGAAATGCCAAAAAACTTACAGTCTTGGTACCAAAAACTACTGCAACGAGCTCTTCAGAAGATACAATCTTTATTTGAAGTTCTGATTACTAGTTAAACAGCCACAGAAACTTCATCGTGTTGAAGAAAAAACTATTTTAACAACTAATTGGCTACTTCCGCCTCTCGAAAGCCCGGTATCGCCTGGAAACTGTAATTATGATAGCAAGTGAAACTCTACTTGGTCATTATAAATTCGTATTTATAAGTAGTCGTGTCAAAAATAATGTGACACCTAACTAGGTGTTTTAGACGCCATATTGTTACATTCTAAGGAAGCGTTTAAAACCAGCTTGTTTGTTCTGGGTTTTTTCCGTTTTCTGCTTAAATGGTATTTTTTTGCTTATCAGGAAAGAGAAAAGTGTTTGAATTCATTGTTTGTCTGTAAATGAGTCTGTGATGGCTACGCATCTGCAATATCCTTGGCGTTGCGAGTGTCTATGGGCGGTGGTGATCACTTACCATCAGTTGACCTTCCAATGTTGAATAAAAAATGTGCAAAAAAGCAGTAATAACATATGTAGGTATGAAAGCTGTCTAGTTTATTTATTGTTATGAAATAAAGAAAATGTTGTATTTGAATGTTTTGAATTGCGTTGATAGTTTTATGAGTGAACGACTGGTTGCTTTTATCCTCCGCAGCAACGCAAAGAAAACCTCTGTTCGTCTGTCTATCTGTCTACCCGTTTGAGCCTCTTAGCCTGAATCCGATAAACAATTTTGATGATAGATTATTTTTGAGCCATTTTTTAAATTTGTCCTCCTTGCATCGGTTTCCTCATCACTGAGGGTCGTAGTTATGGCTTAGGATTAATTTGTTTCGGATGACTTTCCGCCATCTCTTTCTATCTGCAGCCGAATGTAGAGCATCGTGTACTGTGGTGTCGAGGGTCACGCGAATTTGGTCCGTCCAGCGAGCAGGACTCCTACCTCTCGATCGCTTGCCTTCAACTTTTCCAGTGACCATCAATTTCTCCAGGTTGTCACCATCCTTCCTGGCTATGTGTCCGAAGTATTCGATACCCTGCGCAGGCAAATATTGGATAGTCGCGTTCGTATCTTGAGTAAGATAAGTAAACAAAGTAAAAACTTCAATTAATTTCCGACAAATTTTAAAAATTCAGTGGCCCAAGTGTGGGTAATTGTGATGACGGAGTATACGTGAACATCAATTAACTTCACCGGAAAACGTCCCTTAACTTTGCCAATTTCGTAGCGCGTATAATATTCTGATGATGAACAATTTTATATAAGGGTTAGCTTTTCGTACAGGCATAAAATTTTATAACCTAATTATTATGCCAATAAAATAGCAATATAAGCAATATCAAATACCCTGAAAATTTCAAATTAATCTAGCAGCTAGATTTAAAATGTATGCGTATTATTTTCAGTGTTTAAATTGAATCAAATTAACGTCATAATCTGAGTAAATTGTAGTTTATATTTAGTTAAATAACTATTTATTAGTTGATTGATTGCATGCAATTATGTACCTATTTATATTTTGCCTTTGATTTTATAATAAATGTATTAATAGCTATGTATGAATGAGCAACAACAACAACAATCAACCGAGAGGCTAAAAATAAATAGTTGAAAGAGAGAGGTAAATACTGCCAGTATCTACTGGTACTATGCCAAAGGGCCTTTTTTATATCTTTTAGTAATAATTTTAGCATTTACTTTTTATGTGAATAATTTTATTTGATTCCTTATATACGTTATTTCTGAATAAACGTTTATACAATTTGGCATCCAAAAAAAAAATCAATAAAAAATTTACTAAACTAAAACAGAATAGATTGAATTTTTAATTCTACGTTTCAAAGGCTTAAGTTTGAGTTAGATAAAATCCTGAAAAAGTTATAAAATAATCATGTTGGAGGCACACCGCGCCCGTACAAACACAGATTAAATAACTAAGCCACCGCAGCTAATCTAAGCGCACGAGTCTGCACCCCGCCCTCCGCTGCATCATTACAAAGCAATTTCTGGGCCACAATAATTTATCTTTCCACTATTTTCCCGCAATTAGCGCATTGTTTCGTTCCGCAACTACAACCCAATTGCGAGCACTTAGTTATGCAGAATGAGGAAGACACAGAAATCAAGTGGTTACTTCACTCGACACAACAATCTATTTCAGCTTGGAAGTCTTGTTAGCGCGCTAACAACGAGCGGAAGCGAGCGACGGAGGACTTAGCTAGGATTGTGAATTCCCGCTGTAACTTGGCACTTTTTTCTCCCCGTCCCCTTTTGTCTGTTCGTGTTGCTTTTAAATGACATTATTACGTGTTACGGAGTTCCCGAGTTTGTTGTTTGGCGTTATTGAAAAGACACGTAAGATACGCGTTTGGATGTAGGGGGCGTAATGGCTTTACGCAGTGATTCACAATGCATATAAATTGAGTTTACGGTTAACCAATGTTTTTAGCAGACTACTGATTGTGTTTGTTATCATTTTAGTTACTTAAACGCGGGAAATTGTTAAAAAAACCTCGGCTCTACTCGATATATACTGGGTAACTTCTGGAAAAATTCCCGTGTATTCTGAAAGTAATATTATATTTTCAAAGCCAATATCACTAAAATAAAATAATATTATTCAGAATTATGTTATAAAAAGAAAGGAACTTAAAATTGTAAATAATGACATCCGTGTTCCATATTTACTCGTATTTCGACAAATAAATATTTTTATCTTTTTTTAAGGAAAAAGGAAACCAAACGATCATGCAGGCCACGTGATAGGAAATTATGACCGAAAGTATGGGATCCACTAACTCATAAAATCCTCGAGTGAGTCGGTCTACTCACCGAACAAACGCAGCAGTAAGCTATTACGCCACGAAAAGTCAAGCTAAAAAAAACAGTTTTTTTACTGTAGTAGGTAACTTTATTATTGCTACCAAATCTATAAAGACGAGCAGAAATTGCGTAAATTACTAGTCTGCACTTAATTTGGTTCATTTAAGCCTGTCAAGTCAAAGATACGTCCCGCAGGTCCGAGTGTACCTATAGTCCGCAGTCTTGATGGAACATATTGAAATGTGACCCCCAAACATGATGAGAATTCGAGATAGCCCATCAATAAATCCAGTTTGACGCCCCTGACGTATTTAGGTGTTTCTTGTAGCCCAACAGATTGAATGAAACGTACCAACTTGCAAAATTTCGTTTCTCTAGTAATAAAAGTATTTGCTAGAATACAATACAATGGCCAGACTTAACTTTTCATACAAACAATAAGGCATGTTACAAAGAATTCTCATAATCGCATATCAAATGTTCAAGGCGTAAGAATGCCGCATTAGCAACAAGTTCCGCTTTTTCAAAGGCATCTTTAACTTTCATTTAACTCAACCATAAACTTGGCCCTGTGGCGCTACACTTCCAACTTGGCTTATCTTAACTATAGTTTAAAGCTGCAACCGCATCTTTTATTTTTAATCCCCACCAACGACAAACGCTATCAGAGTTGAAATTACTTTGTTCTAAAGCAAAGATCGAATATCTACGTTCATTTTTCAATACTTTGTAAGCGAGCTTGGAACTTTACTAGTTATCTACTTAAAGTTGCCGTTCTGGCCACTAATGCGGCGACCGTAAGCGAGATTAAAATAAACCCGCCTTTAAGGTTTTTAAATTAGTTATGAATCCTAGGTGCTTGGAACTTTAAATGGAAGCCGCTAAAAACATATTGATCCACTAGCTTCTACCCGCGATATTGTTCGCGTGACTTTTTTTCCGAATTAAAGGTAGCCTAAATGTTAATTCAGAATATAAGCTATCCCCATTCCAAATTTTATTCAAACCTTTTTGCCGTTTAGCGTGAAGGAGATACACACAAACATTCACATTTAAATTAATTATATTTTTGGTTATTATTAGTGTCATAGAACCTAAGGGGCATTTTACATAAAAGCGACCTTGCCCCTATTCTCGCGTTCATGAAGCTTCATCTTATATTCGAGATGTGTCAAAAACTGTCAGATTTCAAAAGGATGTGACAGTTATTTTTGACATATCACGAATGCGATTTCATACAGACCACGCGAGAGTCGACCCGATGCGCGTAGGTTCATTGCTCGGTCTCTTATTATTGTTTCCTATTCATAATTTTTTCAAACAGAGCAATTAATTATTCATTAAACATAAAAACCATAACTCGATATTTAAAAAGAAAGACAGAAATAATAATAATATTTAATGCAAACTAAACGAAATAAATACCTACTTGGACAATAACAAAAATGGTTACAAAGTACAAAAAATAATCATCAAAGTCAGACTACTTTGTGAAAGTTATACCTTCTCAGTTTTTTTTGGTCGGTTAAAAATAACATAATTATTGTACCAAACAGGGCCAGCATATTACCTATTTGGTGACCTACTCCTTTGATCAGATATCAGCCCACTGCGAAACACATAATATAGACTGAAGGTAACCATAATTCAGTAGCTATTTTAGATTACTCTTTCCCATAGAAGTAAACGAAATACAAAGCTAAAAAGTTTAAAGTTTAACCGGAAATGATCTTATTTCAAGTTACCTAACAAAAGCAGATTAGTCGTCTCCTATAACAGGAATCCAATCTCAAATTTTACAGCAATCGGAGAGTGTCCGTCTTCCGTTGATTCTTATAGATAGGGCTTCAGGGATCCAATTTCATTAAGTTTGGAGCAAAATGAAGAATATCTGACGCTCTAAAAGCTTAGTTTGTGAAGATTTAAGGTACAGGCTTTTATCATTGTTGTTAAGTATTTGCTTAGACTAAAAACATGATCAAAGACTTACGATTTACTCGCCCAGGTTGTCTTTGCAAGCAAAACGAAGGAAACATCAACGGTAATAATTAGATAGAGTTCAAGAAAATTAATATACTTACCCGTGAATGAAAACTTTGAAAAGACACTCTTTTCTGATTGGATATACAAAAAGACAGACTTGGTAAAACACATATCTACTCGTACTATTCTTCTGACCAGTAAGAAAACAAAATAAGATTGATAAATAATATAATATTATGCCTATGTTAAAAACCATGTGGCAGCCCAACAGATTGACCCAACCCGCTTCTCAACCACAAGCAGAGGATCCTGAATTAATTACACCCTAGTTCAGACCACTATGTTTTTAAAAATTCATAATACATTGAATTGGGTTTAAATTTTAAGAATATTTTTTTGATTATGTCATTCGTTCAAATCACGGACTGTCGTAGTTTTTAGGATCCAGACGATGCCTCGCGTAGAGGTGAAACGCGCGTTAATATTTAAGTGCTAAATGGTGGTGGGAAATAAAAGTAAGTCTCCATTGCGTACAATTTGCTATTTTCGATAATGAAAGTAGTTGCGATGCATTTCACGTGACGAGTGAAAACAAAATTAATGAAAATGAAAATGAAAAATTTATTTTGCAAGTAGGCCATACAGGCTCTTTTGCATGCCTGGATATACTAGCGCTTTGGAAAATGGAAGATATACTGAGAAGAAACGCCGCAAGAAACTCAGCAGTTTATTTATTTTTTCTTCTCTTTTCAAAACAATTAAAAGGTAATTGTTAGTTTTCATGGCCTTCCGCTATTTTGATTGTGTTGGTTATTTAGAGAAAAATTAACCTTATCAGTAACCCTTTTGATCTGCATCATAAACAACAACAACAACAACAATTACTCTTTATTGATTCACACAAGTAAACAAAATAAAAGAACACACACAGGGAAATTTTACATGGGATTCAACAGGCGGTCTTATCGCTAAGCAGCGATCTCTTCCAGACAACCTTTGGAAAGAGATACAGTGAGATATAGTCAGAGTACAACGGGCAGTGCAAATAAAAAAAGAATCAAACACACTCACAAAAACACTCACAAAATACGGCATGTTATTTTTGTAGCATTTGACCGGTTCGGGTCCATACTAAGAGAAGCGATTTTTATAAATCCATAAATGCAGGTTTTTTTTTTACTAAAGGAAAGTCTCCTTTACACAGAATGTGCTATTTCCAGTATTTAAGGTAGTTGCCATCCATGTGGCATTCAAACTTTCCACCCTGTATATAAACACTTGTTAAAAATGTTTATAAGTTGTATGCTGTAAGCGCAGTAGGACATATTGTTGCAATATGTCGTACCTGAAAGCCACATGATCAGCACTTCACTAAAATTGAATTTCATTGGCTAATGCTGGGCTAGAGTACTATGCAAATGTTTATCCAATCGGGATCAATGTCAGAGCAACGGCCAACTTAAGTTTTAAATAAAGATGGCCACGTCGCCAATTGTGCAAAAATTCAAGGAAATTCTTTAATTGCTTAAAGATTTTTAAATCTGAAGACTCTCAAAAACATTAAGGATAACTTGAACTGGTAAACAGGAACCGCGGAAAAGTTTGATAAGCGAGACAATTAATACCGTAATTATATTCCGAAGCCTTAGTAATTAAAACACTCCTCCAATTGTTCTTTACAAGCGTGTACAGAAAGAAGTCGTTCACTCAAAACTTGGCGGCAGTTAATTATATTCCACGAAGTGATATCTGTGAAAAAAGGGAGTTTCGGTAAACAGGGTCGTAACTTTAAATTGGTTTTCTGAGAACAATGGCAAGGTAGCAGTGGCGCTGCGAACAGCATCTCATTCTTTTCCTTGACGATTTATGAAAAACGAAAAATGTATTTGCATTTCGAGTCCTTTAGATGGACTATTACGATCGCTATTGACAGAAGCAGCGGAATTGACTTGCGCTTGTCACTGGCGGCTTGAGGAATAAGCACGGGAATAAATTGAGACTCATTTGTGTCACAACGTTTTTTCAAATCATTTTATATTAATGCACTTATAAACGAATTGCTCTAGCACACGTTTTAATAGTTGAGACAATCCAGGCATGCTTTGAAACTATCCCAAATGTCAGTTTACATACTGCGTAAATACGTACATAATATCATTGCCTAATAGTACATTCTAAAACGATTGTGTAGTAGCATAGAAAATTTATTTTTATTCATTTTGGAACAAACTGCATAGAAAAATATTTTACCTGTGTTAAATATTTAACAGTGTTAGTTGTGAACAATTCCCAGTTCAATTTATTGATTGAATCAACATAAATACTTCACGTATTGATTGTTACGGAAATTGTTCTACAGGGGCGCAATACGTGTCCGCTCTCGAGTGTTTATTCGCCACAGGAACATCTCTCTGACTACACTATTATTGTTTATGCCGTGAGTATAAATACCCTAGCCTAACCTGCAGAATGCATTTTCCTTAATGAACCTAGCTCAGCTTGCCTCTGACGTCATTATAATGGCTTCTATTGTGAGTAATTGTAAAGGGAAATCCAACGTCTAATTATTCGTTTGATGTTTTGGAAAGTTAAAAAAAGATTATAGCTATTTATTAATTTTTAGCTTCACAGTTTGCACCAAGGCGTCTATTCATCATTAGAACTATTTACAGTCTCCTTTGAACATACTTTAAGATGCATTTTGCGCGAAAACAGAACTTATAAGCTACCTAATTTAGCTGTATTAATTAATAGTCTGTCTTGATATCAGTTTTTGTAAACTATTCAATAAATACAATACAGTAATTCACGTCTCGGGGTTACTATCGCGCACCTGTAGTGCACTTTTGACTATTTTTTCTCTCTTTAATAACCATAAAAGTGCAATAAAAACATACATTTAAATAAAAAAAAACATAAAAAATAAAACAAGATTCCAAAACAAGTTTCGTCTAAATTAACCTAACTAACGTATGTGCTGTGCTGTGTCCTGCCTGGTTCATAAGTTCCCATTAAATAATGGCAGCATTGCCTCGCTGAATGGCAATAGAAGCTTGCTGAACCAGCCACGAACCAGAGCGAGGATCGTACCCCTTATCTCTGAACCGGCGACCAAGCTCTTTAAAGAGGTCCCGAGCCTCTGTACCCCAAGGTCCCGCCGTCTCAACCGCATATATAATATTTAATTGCATAACAGTTAATTTTGTAATAGACCTCGTATCATTGTGTTGTTTTGGCACTGATAATGATTACTCCGCGTCACTATCGCATTTTTTGGGAATGCCGCTTTATGCGAGCTAACAAGCACACATTTTGCCGTGAATTTGTTACCAGTACGGCATCAGGCTGTAATGTAATATATCCCGCAAAAAAAATGTTGGTATCGTCTATGATCACGTCTGTGATTGAAGAAATATTATTACCGCTGTCCCGAAATCCCAGCAAACTTTTGCTGCCATCGATTTAAAAAAATATCAAAGTTAAAAACTGCCTATGACAGCTCGGTCAGTAGACACGATTTACCAGAATTTCCAAGATACAGATCTATAAAGGCACTTTCATTTTAATATTCGCCCGCCGTCCGGGCGATTCCCTACAAAATATTGACAAGTTTGTGACCCGGGGAAAATTAAGTTTTTCGCGTCACGTCAGGGAGAATTTTACGCGATAGTTGATCACAACGAATCAATATTGGGGGCCACGTGCTGGGATGGTTCGGGAAGATTTATGTTAGGTACATGGAGCATGTGCTGATATTTTGATAGCTGCCTCTTAAACTTTGGCAGCGCATGCAGGTTGCGGCCCGAATATAACTTTGAAAAGAAAGTTAAATTTTGAAAGAGTCAGATTATTAAAAAAAAAATGATTATTTTACTAAATGCAAATTATTCTATGAGTATGGATATTGTGGCATAGCATAGTGGGGTCCACATGTTGTTTTTGATGAACTGATTTATCGTAAATAAAGCTCAAATTCTATTAACACAGCGATCTTTGCGAAATTTACTATACCAACCAAAACAATATGCAATTCTTAGTACATCCAAAACACAACTTAAGTTAATTAAGGTCATATGAATAACCAAAGGCAAGACTTCACGTTAGTATTCAACGAGTTATTATTTACGATCTGACCGGACGTCTGCGCCGGAGCCGTTCCGGTCTCACCTCTCGAATTTGTCAGCGTATTGAAAAGTTTATTTGTTGATTTTGTTGCATAATGGAAAAGCACAATGGATTGTTTTGAAGCGGAAGCGTTGTGACACGCTATCATGCGCCCGTTTTATTTGACGACAACGTGCACGATTTATGTATCTGATTGTGATACGTTTTATATGGGAGGCTAATTGAGTTTGGGGTGCAAAATATTTTGAAATTCCATTTGCGGAAGTAAATTTCCGGGGTTTTTCTCAATTAGGCGAGTTTGATTGGGGTGAGTAATTCGTTTGTTTTTTCACAAAACAACAATGATATCGCGGACATACGGCAAACTTTTTACGACGCATGTATTTTCGCAATACTAAAATGTAAAAAGTTTTTGAATTGAATTTAAAAAACTACAACAATCGTCTTTTTTTTAACTACTTAACATTAATGTGAATTGCTTTCTAAAAGATGAGCAGTACCACAACATTACATTAAGTTTTGAATGTAAACTACTACTAACAGAATTTATGACCCATAGATGGTCGAAATAAATAATTCTATTTTATTCTACTCTAGTACCGCTATCTAACCCCTAAACTGGTTTTACTCAGGAGCGCTATATCTAAAAATAGTCTATCCGCAAATTTAAATGCAAAGCTGAAAGACAACCGAGCATAATCCGGAACAAGTCGAATTTAGGTACAGCCTTTATACCAGTCAAGTAACCTGGTATGAAGGTAAATAATTCACAGTGTCTGGGCTAAACTTAGCTGCTTTTGTTGCCTTTAGCGCGCCTGGTTAGGGAATTAGTGCAGCGATGATCGGTGGTTGCCGCTATAGCCAGGGGAATAAAACTGATAAACTAAGCTGATAAAGTGCTGCAAGGTTTCTACTCGTGCCTTCACTTATCCATTATTTTAAGGATAAATCATTTATTCGTTTTACTGGTTGATGTTGACTCACGTTGGTTCTTCTTAGTGTTGAAGCCACACTGCAGCCAGTTGCGGATTGCAGTATGAATGGGCCGGCTCGACCAGGGTAGTCCTGTCACATAATACGATAGCGATGACATATTGTGCCAACGTTCTACAGTGGCCTATGAATCAATTTGGCTGACTATACATAGGAGACATTTAGGAAAAAATATGAGAGCAATTGATGCCTGAACAATAATTTCATGAATATTTGTCCGTCTGTCTTTATGTTTGTACACGCATTACGCAAAAAGTACTGCAAGAAATTGAATGCAGTTTCCACATTTGTATTGCTGTAGGTCCTAATTAAAATCTTTACGTTTCCTCTTGATACGCCGGCTAGAAACTAAGTTAGATACCTACTTTCAAGCCTGAAGGCGTTCCAAAATACGGATAAAAGCTAGTTTTTGAAATAAATATGTTTTCTTTGGCGATATTTATGATGTTATTTGACGTTGTACAGTTGGCAACACGGTGCCCTTTACGACGGGGCCTTAAAAATGATCGACGTACGTTTCCTCTTCTACCCTTATCAATCATAACTGACTTTATAGTGGGTGACGGCGACGAGCCAATAATTTCGACCTTTCGTAATGGCAATAAAGATCAGTCTTGATTGCTTCTGACGTAGAATATTATTGTGTAGAAACCTATTGAATTTTGCATAGGAAAATGGAATGGTAATCGATTGGATGTTTGTCTAAAATGATGAATTAATCTACACATATAAAAGACTTCTGAGACTGACTGACAAATAAGACACCTTCTTAACCACTGTATCTATAGATTTAAAATTTAGTACATATATTCCTTCTTGGGCGTAAAAGTTCCCTCATAAAAGATTCTTGGAATGTCTAACATTAAAGCAGCCAGAAAGGGTGCGGAAGCTGCGACGCACTTCGTAAAGCTACAAGTCATGCAGCGGGCCCCTGCACTGGGGCCGCCGCGATTGTAATGCCGCGCGTGCGAATGAATACGAGTTACACGATAGGTAGAGAGGCATACATTTTTTTTATGAAATAGGAAGGCAAACAAGCAAGTTGGTCACCTGATGGTAAGTGTACACCACCGCCTATAGACACCCGCAACATCGAAGACATTGCAGATGCGTCGCCAACCCAGAGGTCTAAGATGGAATACTTCTTGTGCCAGTATTACACCGGCTGTCTTGCTCTCCACGCCGGAACACAACAGTGCAAGCACTGCTGCTTAGCGGTAGGATAAGCGAGCAAGATGGTGGTAGCGATCCGGACGGACCTTGCACAAGGTCCTTCCACCCGCATCCACATTGGGACGCTTGTTGTACCTAAATGCCGTCTTTACTCAAAGAGAGACTGCTACATTTGTACTAATATTAATGTGTGGTGGAAGTTAAGATGTAATCTGAAATCTGAGCGAACGAAGTCGCAGAAAAAGCTAGTTCTGTATATGTTGACACGCAGCATGCAGACTGAATGACGTGATCATCAGTATAATTCTTAATTGTTTCCTTTTCGCCTATATCCTCAAATATTTAATGGCATTTGGTTTTTGCATTATTAAATATAATTAAATATTACTCTAAAGGATGGACGCTATAACAACACGAAGAAAATTTTGAGTCATCTAGCAGTATTAGAATCTACAGATGGTCGGTATTCTATGCATTAATGCTTTTGGAAATATGGAGGAAAACTACCACGCGGATGACAGGGTGGGAAGTGATCGGCGCCGCGTATTCCAACATTCCCAAGAGAATCGCTGATCCGTTCCCCACCTTTAGGTCCTTTTAAATGGGCTTCCGGATGTCCAGATGATGCAGCAAGCTACTACTTCACACCGGTATTCTGTGAAAGTGTAATACTACCCCGGTCGAGCCGGTATATTTTTACAGCAATTATCAACTGGCTACAGTGTGACGCCACCAGTACGAAACAAAAATCTACCAACACTAAAAATAAAATTAAACCGTCGAATTGAAAACCTCTATTTTGAAGTCGGTTAAAAACCAAAAGAATTGTTTGTACAGAATTATTATAATTTGTATACTATTTTGAAGTGAGTTGCGATGAATTTTGAGCCCATATACGTCTTCTTTTTCTGTCTATTTATAGAAAAAATATGTTCTTCAATAAAAGTAGAGGCAGAAACTAAACCTAATAATCCTAGAATAACATTTCTTCGAAGTATATAAAAATATTCCTACAATGTACTTCACTTCAAATATATCAATGTCCCTTAAGCCTATAAGCTTGTAAAAGCAAAATACGAGAAACGTATCGAAAAAAAGGAAAAGTAAAAATCAATAGCAATGAGGTAAAATAGGCTTTTAAATTATATCAGCTTTACGTAAACGATATGATGCTAGTTTGTTATTCTATAATATGTCAGCGTATACAGCATAGTCCAGCCAGCGTTAGAAATATTTGAACGATTTAAGAAGAGTGTGAACCCAGCCCCAAAATGCGCTCCCGATACAAACGGCGATAATGATTTCCACCCTGTAAACCTTAACTTATGGCAATTATTTTTTGGTATGTTTTCGTTACCCCTTAGAACTAGGTTTGTACATTTGTTTTCTTTTATTCTTTTTAGATGTGACAATATATGCATTTTAGGAGTTTCATACAAAACAATAAAGTGTAAATATTTAATTTTGTAACCGAAATTTCTTTCTGTCAAAAAAGGAGTTTTTTTCTTTCTTTTAATTTTTCTTTGTGTTGTCATTACAATTTTAATTTAAAGTGTAAATATTTAAAACCATTAAGAGTATTTAAAAAGTCAAAACATATGAACCGAGTCTTAGGGCATAATGACAACATACAAAAAAAACATGGCTATAGGTTAAGGTTTAGAGGGTGGAAAATGTTATCATCGTCTAACGTGTGAAATGAGTGTTACTCGATTTTGTCACATTACATGGCAGCGACAAGGTACTAAAATGGTCAGCTACTTCTGAGGCTGACCGTACCCTAAATAAAGAGACGGGAAAGCGTTACTTTATATTTTTGTATAAACAGGAAACTGATATAAAGACTTTTAGTAGTTGAAACAAGGTTCGAGGTAAATATATTGAGTACTCTAATCTCTCGTGGGACTAGCATCGATCGGTGAAGGCGCTGTTCTATGCTGGTATGTGTTACCTGGACACTTTTCTTATTTCATAAAGTTTTGTCGAATCATCAATTCTGTTACTGGATAACTGTTATTAGATAAGTGCTACTACAGTGTAAAAAATTTTTTGAATGACATATTTTAATTTTAAGGACGTTAATAACTAATTAATATAATAATAATTTAAATGGAAAACTTGATAATTAATGAATTTTATTGAATGACATTGTTTAATTTTAAGGACGATAATATTTAGTGTAATAATTTAAGTGGAAAACCCGATAATTAATTATATGAGCTAGTACCTATTTAGAATAATGTGACATAAAAATAATTATGATTAAAATGGTTAGTTAGCCCGTGCCCTTATAAAAATGGAACCACGCATTTGTACACCTCCGGGTAAAACATAGAGAAACAATACTTTGTACCAACATCATGTATTTCTATACGGTTACCTATGTTTAGACAAATAAATATATTCTTATTCTTATTCTTATTCAAAATTTTCTCCAGCTGAAACAGAAAATTGTTAAAAGTAATAGTTTGCTAGTGAGAGCAGAAAACTTTATTTGATCATTTTAAAGTCGTGATAGCTGTCTTGAGTAGTAGTTTTTTTATACAACATAGAAGGCAAACGAGCAAGTGGGTAACCTGATGGTAAGTGATCACCACCGCCCATGAACACTCGCAACAGCAGTCGCAGGAGATTGCAGATGCGTTGCCAACCCAGAGGGCTAAGATGGAATACCTCTTGTGCCTGTCGTGCTCGACTGTCTTGCTCTCCATGCCGAAACACATCAGCGCAAGCACAGCTGCTTAGCGGCAGGATTAGCGACCAATACGGTGGTAGCGATCCGGACGAAACTTGCACAGGGTCCTACCGCTCGCAAAATTTTGATTTGTAGATTCCGTAGATTTTGATTATACCATCATAATTTACAAACATCAAAGATGTTGATATTTTTAAATTGATGAAATTGATAATATTAAAAGAATAATTACACAAAACGCGGCAAAACTAAAAACAGACAGTTGTATTAAAAACGAACAGCGTCATCGGAAAAAATCACTAGGCAGCTCTTGAAACACGCTCAAAGTCGTTTGTAAAAAATTAAAACAACGTCGCTCTGTTGGAATTCTGTATTTCAATTATGTAAGAGTTAATTTCCGCATTTGTGCGATTCGAAAAAGGGAAACTCGATTATTATCGTTGTTTTTATGCGAGGCACTCAAAGCCATATATTTTTTTACAAATGACTGTCAATGCTGGCTTAAATGCGTTGCTGAGTCATTTTACAGTTCGTGCGCACTGTTTTATTGTAGTGTTCATACAGTCGAACCATTTCAATAGTGACCTACTGTGGATTTATTTCTCAATAAATGTCATATGTAATTACTTTCTTAGCAGACATCGGCATTTTATAGACTCCTCCGCAGTGCTTGGGCTTATGCGCTGTGGGCTTGGGTCAATGATTTCTCAGCCTTTATGGTGGGATATCATTGGCTGATGGCTAACCCGACGGGGGGGTTGGGGAGGTGATTGTCATGACCCTAGTGACAATCATTTTCTATGTACCTATATACTCGTACTTGCCTTCATTCACTACTTGAGTTTCTTGGGAAATCTTTTTCTATCGTTATAATTAACGTTAGGCCTTCGAATATAATAACGATGGTTTATAATAAAGATGGTTATTATAACCCATCTAAAATAGTGAATAATTATCAACACTTATGAATAATTTATTTTTCATAAAAATAATTAGTTAGTTTTGAAGCTTTTTCGTCGCTTGTTTTTTTACTTATTTCTAAAGTTACAAAGTAATTGAATAGTGCACAACACTGGCAAACGCTATGACATTATCCTTCTAAACACTCCATCACACCAACGTTTCTCATCCATTCATAGAAAATTATAACAGTTAATTAGTGAAATTCGTGGAACTGAAAAGTTAATGTTAGCCTGCGATCATGTCCCACTGCTGAGCAAAGGCCTCTTCGTGGAACTTAGCTGAGGTAAATAAAATGACCCGTCCCATTACAGTCGTTTTTTCCGGATGCCTTTTTCACACACGTTTGAAATATCGGTTCGGTTTCACCCAATCAATAGCTGTCGTTCGCTCTTTGTGTACTCAGACTTAACTGGGCCTTTATTCGACGTTGTCCAAGCGATACAATACAGCCGTGGCGCATAAGGCCGATCCTAAAGCGCATTCTTACGCCACAACACATAATGCGCAAAGGTGGAATATACTCACATATGTGGCAGAGTCACACCACATGTGTAAGAACTCTTTAATAACGCGCTGCACTTTAAAACTCTATTAATACTAAATACTGTTGTGCGGAGTTTGTTTACAAACCTTAATCGTTTGCATATTCGTATGGATGTGCAATTTGCAGAAATTTCTCAAACAGACCCTCCTGTTTGAGAACTTTCTGCAAATTGCAGTGAATTTTCTCGGAATTTATAAGAAACGTAAACGTTGCACTTTAAGATAGTTTCCGTTGGCACGTCAATAGGAATTTGCATGTTGCAAAAATTTCTCAAACAGGAGGAACTTTCTCGTAAATTATAAGAATCTCTGCCATCGCAACTTAAGAAAACTTGCAAAACAAGACAGAACGCTGCCCCAGCGTCGAGTTCGTCGCTATTGCGTTTAGAGAATCAGACTACAGTTCATACTTACTAATTGCCGCCCGATATCAATAATTATTGTCTTACTCGCTCCCGTTATGTCACTTGGACAGCATCAATAGAGGACCTGGTTATCGAATAAGGAGATTTAACAAGGAAAACCAAACATGGGCACCTGTTTACTACTTAACCTATAGCCGTAACGTTGTTTTGTTTCAGCCTAAATACATATATTTAAAACAGTAAAAGCTGAAGAGGATTAACTTAAGGGCTGGTAGAAATTTTCGTGAACTGCAAAACATTCACTGACTCGCAACTTTCAACTTACAAGAAATTTGTGGAAAGGATAATTAGCTATTGGAGACTATGTGGGAAAACCCAAATATTTTTTTATTATTTTCATACCTTTCCTTATTAACGTTTCTATCTATTTAAACTATAAACTAAAATTGCGAGAATCTAAAATTACTAGCGAAACGTTAACGACTTTCATATATAAACTATCAATATTTGATTAAGATATTATAGACTAGGAGGTCACGACAAATTTGGTAACAATGCCGGAAGAGGCTGAATGTTGGTTCACAGGCTAAGGGGCCAGACTCTGACTCCAAATATATCGGTCTGCCTGTGCAAAGTGGTTGAGATATCGATGGTAAAGGGGAATTAGTTAGAAAGCTAAAAATCGTTTCAAAATTGTCGATCGCAAGCTACTTAAGAACACCAGCGTGTAAAAATCTATCAAGATTTCAAATATTCTTGAAAATTTAAAAGCAAGTTCAGAGGCCGATAAAGAATCAAAGGAAATGATATCTAATATACGTGCTAGAGAATTTAATGTTTGTGGAAACACAAAATTACAAATTACAAAATTACAAAAATGTGTATACAGTTAATTTCTATAGAAGTTTCCATATTAGATTGTTCTTTCCTTAGTAGTATTTTAAGTTTTTGCGTCACAATGTGCGATTTACAAAATTTTGCCTTGCACGGCTCATTTGTGAGCCTCTTGTCGAACTTGCTGTTCAACATCAATACTTAATAGATTGAGCTTATCGAATGAAGATTCACCTATCTTTTTTTAATATCTTGAATTATCCATTTGGTAAGATAGGTTTTTAAACGACCTTGATTCAGCAAAGTATTTATCATGTACCAAGTCAACGCGTCTTGTGTAATTACGTTAATGAGTCGAATAATTTTGAAAACTTTTGAAATAAAACTACATATTGACTGACTGGTTTGGTTAACCAAATATTTACAGAGTATGTTTTCAAACGCAGCACCGCATCCCACATTTTGTTCGGATTAACGGTACCTACTTTGATGAAAAAGCAAAACTCACCTCCGGATAATACTACCTCTTCGTTTTCGGTATTGCTTAAAACATTTCGTAAAATTTCTATAGCGGTGAGATTATAATGCAACAAAAGGCTCGTCCAATATTATATACGTATTCATCCATATTTTATTCGGAATCAATCAATCTTTGCTGCTATTTTCCGATCGCCAGCTCTACGAAAGAAAATAAATCTTTTGTAAAAGTTTTCTCAACAGGATAGGTATTATTCATGAGCTTGCCAACCGTTTGATTGATCGCGGTGTTTGTTTTAATGCAAGTCACAGGCTTGTAGAGGTACAAAGACAAAAGGATACTAAATTGGCTAGTATTTTCAAGTTTTAGACACAAAATCTCTTTTTAACATATAACTTATGTAATAAATGAAACACTCGTGTTCTTAAAGCCGACATATTGCTCGACATGTTTCAGACCATTCCGTGGTCCTTACTCATAAGCCTCCGTGGTGTAACATGAGGGGTAACAACTCGGCTTTAAATATGTGAGTGATCTGTTTATTTCAATATAAAATCTCTTTTTTGATTGATGATTAATTGAATACAGCCTAAGCACAGATATGTGCTGGACGCAGGCCTTCTCTGATAAAACAGACTAGACCATAACTTCCAAGCGAGTCCCATTCAAATTTAGGACTTCACTTACATGGAATTGCTTCGCTGAATTTGTTTTTCCTTGCAATGTAAAGCTGATAGTCAACTCATTTTACATATTATTATCCATTCCGAAAAACTCAGGGTCTAGCCCTGTCTCAAACCCATGATCTTTTGCTTTATAGGCGGTAAATTAAATCGAATGACTTAATTACTTTTTTACTTTTACTTAACAAATCCGACCGCTGTACGAACCAGCACAGTTACTTTTGGATTCTGTCCATTTTTAGGGTTCCGTACCTCAAAAGGAAAGAACGGAACCCTTATAGGGTCACTTCGTTGTCCTTCCGTCTGTCTGTATGTCTGCATGTCTGTCTGTCTGTCTGTCTGTCTGTCTGTCAAGACCATTTTTCCCAAGAACGCGTGGAGGTATAGATTTGAAATTAATATCCCGAGTATTTGAAGTCCCTTAAAGCTGTGGAAAAATCAACCTTCTAAATCAACGCAATCAAAAGATACGGATGTTTGCAATTGCAAAGTTTTTGAAAACCTATAGGGCACTTCCTGTTGACCTAGAACCATGAAATTTGGCAAGGAGCCAGGTCTTACAGCACAAATAAAGGAATAAATCCGAAAACCATACATTTGTAGTTACATACCTTTAAAAAAAATGTGTTGTATTGTAGATACTCCTAGCGGAACCCTCGGTGCGCGAGTCCGACTCGCACTTAGCCGGTTTTTTACTATGCGAGCACAAATGAAAACTAGCCAAATGTATATCAATATAGCTTCGTTTGTTTTGACTAAAGCCAAATTACTTAATAACTAGATCACAAGTTTTAAAACTTAACACAAGAAACAAACATTCTCTCCAAACTTGCACCGACCGTAATGTGGAGCTTCAAAATGTTCTTAACGCTTACATTCTGTAAGCTAATGTTTTACATTGGGATAGAAATGCCAGGGAAAAGTTTGCTCAGGTGATGTATCATCGGGCCCGCGTTTACGGCTATTTTACATAAATCCTTGGATTATGTTGTTCCCTCTTGACGTGTGCAGGATAATCATTATACTATTTTTCAGTGAAGACAGATTGGCTTATTGGAGATCTTTTGAAGATTAATGTTCTCTCGACCGCTAATTTTCCTTTCTGTAGATTTTTCTTGACTTCTTCTTCTCTTTATTTCATTATAATATTTCGCCAAAATTATAAAAGTATTGATTTAATTTCATAGACCTCTCTCCGACCTAAGTTGAGTGACTATTTAGCCTTGTTATTCTAAAGGAAATATAATTTGATAAATTTGCTGACAGCTCAAACAATTCCTGTAACTCTTAAACAAAGGGCCTCGGATCTCGACATAACAAAATCAAGCAACCTACTTTATTTACAAATTATACAACTTTGTGCGGAGTAACAAAAAAGTATGTCTTGGGGAGGTTCGGATAAAAAAAATTGTTCCCCATTTGCAGAATATGAAAATTTGCGAGTTCATCAACGCCGGGCCGCATAATTTTTGTCCTCGCGGCAAGAATGAGGAACCTCCAAACAGATAATGACGCCATTTATAAGGATCAAAAATTATATCGCCCTGTTTACAACTGCGAGTTCCGTGTGAAGTGCCCGGGCCGGGCACGAAACACGTCGGAAGAGAAATGAGGTGAAAACTTATTCTGAACGAGAATAAAGTTCTCAGCTGGTAGTCTTTGATGTAAGAGGAAATCTTCGTTCAAAATATTCACACTTCGCAAATCAAATTTAAAACCACATTGATGACTTACTTAGTTAACCTACTGAATTTACTTAGAACACTTGAGGTCATTGCCTATGTTATACTTACATTGTGTATGTAGGAAAACACATGGTTTCTGAATGAAAGTACATCAAATTGAATTTAAAGAGACTCCTTCTTGGGTGGGAGTGGGACCCTCCTACCACTTAGATGAATTAAAAACGATAAGGCGACGTATGAGTTACAGGGTACCTATATATAGACTACAAAGATCTTTTCAGAGATAAACGATGTTTAACTAAAAGTACCTAGTACATACGTTTATTAAAAATATTGAAGACAATATAAGGTAAGTTTTTCAGGTTGGTGTCTTATTCGCACTGTTTCCATAACTAGTTTGATAGTTAAAAGTTGTGTTTAAAGATATTTTGCGGTATCATGCCTGTCTCTAACAAATTATGTTTCCTTTAGTACTGACTTCTATAATTTCATACGGACATCTAATTGTGCCAAACTTTAGGTACATCAAGGACATTTCAATTTCAACTACAAGTATGTCCTTGTTTGTTTCATTGACGAAATGTGGCTTCAAATAGGCACTCGAAGCTTCAACGAAGTTTTTTATGACATTAAGTTTATGAACCTTACGGAATATGACAAATTGCCTTCCAAGCGCTAGTCGACAAGGCAGTAAATTGATCGTTTGAGTCAATGAACATACAAAATTTATCACCTAGTCTGTAGTATTTTATTTCTTGTAGGCTTGCCAAGGGCGGATCCATCCCCACCCCCTCCCCTCGACTGGGTCATGATCAACCACTGATAATTTTTGTAATCCCATTGATGACCCTGCCCCCCCCCCTCACCACCCCTGAAGTCGAAGGCTGGATCCGTTGCTAAAAGGCAGGTTTATCAAGTGAAGCCCAGTCGATAACTCAAGACCTCTTATGCTCAAAAATAAGACAATTTTTACAGTAAATTATATAGAGCAGTGTCGCAACTAGGAATTACACACGCAGTTAAACGTTCCCCTCCCCCGGTCTCCCCGCGTCATTGCACGCTGCATCGGCGACTGACTATACACTGCGAAACTCGCTAATAGGCGTTTTTCCATTAGCCGACCCGGCACCGGGCCCGACGCCGGCGCCGGTGCCGTGCCGGTGCCGGAGAAGCAAAAATGTACGAAAATGTATAGATCGCTTTTTCACTCATCGGCGCCGGCGCCGGCCCGGCGTTGAGTCCCACCGGCGCCGTCGCCGTCGCCGGGGTAGCAAGCTTCCCACTCGGTGCCGGCCCGACGAAGCTGCGTGTGTTTGTATATGAATTGTAGCCGTGTGCGTGTGTGAGTGCGCGGGGCGGGTAGGAGGACGCAGAGCGGTGGGAAAGACCGGGCGTAAACGCCGGTGCCAGTGCATGGCCATGCCGGCACCGTGCCGGTGCCGGGCCGGCTAATAGAAAAACGCCCATTAGGTATTTTTTTAATGTGTATTTTTAAATTTTATTAAATCATAGGTATTAAAAGTTACTAAACTAACAACGTTGTTACCAATTTCAAATTCATTTCACATTTAGCTACAATACCAATGTTATTACAATTAGTGAATCTGGTATATATACGTAGTTTACACGAGGGAATGCTTGATTGGCTACCCGCACAAGCGAATGGCAAATACCTACTACACCTATACCAATTGGACGTTTGTTGTACTCGTACTTCCAAGTATTGCTTCGCACGTGTTATCATCTATTATATCGATGGAAGGCAGAAATTTTGGCTGAATCAAAATATGTATAGAATTATTAGGAAGCAGGACAAGTCAAGTGAGGTCGTGCTCAATGGATTTACATCAACCAATTGGTGATGTACCTTCCGAAAAAGGGCATATGTAAGAGATAAATGAATTTAAATAATTTGTGTGGATAAACGGTGCTTTGCCGACAAAATATGTATATGTTCTAACGAATTTGGTTACTTCTAGGATGTACAATCAAAAAACTTGATTTCATACCCATTTCGTTGAAATGTCGTCAGACAATCGCAATGCATTAAGGTCGATATGTCAAACTAACGTCTTGCTCTAGTTAGCTCTTATGGTGACAGTTTCCTTGATTGTACCTAAGCACAATTATTAAGATAGTTAAGATATTTATTTAAGTTTTAACCGTAGTCATAAGTAACTTTTGCTTTTGTTTTCTTTTATAACTAACAATATATGGACAACATGGTCTGAAATAAGTGCATATTTTTTTTACAATATAAGGCAAAGGCAAAATTTTGCCAGTGAACACTACGTATGACTCTGCATACGTGTAAGTTGCAAATGAGATGCCGGATCGAAATGAATCAAATAGTTCGATTTCGTAAATTAGTTTTGGTTGAGAATAAAATATTAGACTGGTTTTTATTTTTAATACGTAACTTCAACCCGCAGCTTTGCCAGGATTAACTTTTTCTCGGCCAAATCTAATGATAAAACATTGCTATGAATCTGGTTATACCTACTTGTAAAGTTTTAGTATAATTCGACATGCCATTTAGAAAATACAACAACGGTTATATGGAAACGCGAGTTAAGACGAACTTAAGACATGGTGCATTTCCACTTAAGTTTTTAAAAAATCTTCCACCTTTTTACTATCTGCCACTGTGCAAGTTTATCGAAGTAAATATGAGTAACGATTGCAAAAACGTCAAAAACAAATAACTTCCACTTTGATCCAAAACCGCCATATTTTGGCACGATCAAATTGGTCCCTACCAATGCTACTACAGAAAAATATGACGTGGTATATAATTATTATCATTCGTCATTAAATCAACAGCCGTATTCAGGTCTGCAATAGAATTTCCCTTGACGACCCGTGCAATGAAAGCGCTCGTCACAATTCGGCTTCTGCCTAAGCACCGGTATACGAGAGCCCATTTAGTTGCGGGGTCTCTTTTTGTCCGTGACCGACATTTGTAATAGAATAATGCTATGCTTTGTGTAAACGTTTAAGGTGTAATTCGCTGGGGTATATTTCTTTAGAGATAGCGGGTGCGTGCTTACATTGTCGTATATTTGATTGCGCTGTATTATTCATGATATTAAGGAAGGCGACGTGGCCCGGCAGCCGGGTGGCTACGGCTTTGAAGATGGTTTGATCTTAAGGATCAAGACATTGTTTAGTTTAATTTTATGATTTAAATTGTGCACTTTAGTACTTATAATTTAGTACTTAGGATTTAGTGCCTGTGTTTCAAATAAAAATGATAGGTAAGTAAACCAATAAATCATCGGGTTGCATCCATTGGTTATACACGTACAGGAGCTTAACACAACGTCAGAACACTTTATAGCAGGGTTTTTCACATTTTTTGCTCTTTTAAGCTGAGATTGACGTTAAAAAGGTCTAAATTTACCATCTTAATACTGAAAAACGGTGACTTTGAAGAACATGGGTTACTTTGATAAATTTAAAATCATCATAATTTAATACAAGCCCTAATTAAGCCAATTTTCTATTTATACCCATGAAGACATCGAATGGAATAAAAATACGATTAAAAATAATTAAATTGGGTTTGAAACTATTTATTAAAGCCGCCGCTATTAGAAATACTACTTGATTTATTTTTTATTTGTTGTGTAATACCCAGTAGGTACTTAACGTTTATGTACCATTTTGAGAGGCAGTCCAACACATAACCTGAATACCATTAAGTTATCTGGAAATGTAATCCAAACGGAGCAGATCAAACGAAGTGTTCTCGAAATAGCTCTATAGCTAAAGCGAAAGAGCAGTGTCGGCTTAAAAAGGTCAGTTAAACTTTGGAGCCGTCAAGTTTTGACTTTTTGTTCATGCGGGCATTCAGAATCGGAAACGTACCCGTTAATTACCGGGACGATGCTTACAAAAGGGCGTCCTGAGAGCCTCCCAGAGGCTTTTGTCGTCTGTTTTATCTTAATTGCTTTAAGAAACTCAATATCGTTTGACGACAAGATGCTTTTTATTCCCCCGCTCCTCCCCGATGGCAAACAATGACGGAACTTTGAATTAGTTTTCGGTTAGATAACGCGGAGGTTGTACTTTTCTCGTTTTTTTTTCTTAGCGCCGCAGAACCCGGAGCCGAACCATTGAAGTTTTATAGTTTTGCGAATTCGCTTTCGACGGCTAGCATTTGCCGAAGTTTTTGTATTTACTTACAAAATTAGGTTCAAAATTTGTTTCGCCGGTAAATGTAATTGGATTTCACAAATACGTCCCATTTTGTCTAGAGTATTTAAGTTAGATTACAATTCTGTGAACACCTTTTTTATTCGAGGTAGAAATTATACGAAGCCGTTGTGCGTAACCTATTGTTAATCCGTTCAACATAAGGCTTTTGATTATTATTGATGTTTACCCCAGTTTTCAGCTTTATAATTATAAAGTTACTCTAAACAAGGGATTAAATCTCAAACTAAAATTTCTGGACCGGGTACATTTAAATCCAGTAGGATCTCCCTAGTTTTACCCAAAATAAATAAGTCCTCTTTTACTCATACGCTACATTGTTTATATTTAACTTTTTAACCCTTCTCTCTAATGTTTAACTGTGAAAACAAAATTTAAAGTAACTTTCTGGCGGGCGTCCAAATCGCTAACGGAGGTCATAGGTCACCTGGCCTTAATGTGCGGACATACCTTTTGGCGCAAGCGTGACATCAAGCCACATGCGGATTTCATTCTGAGTAACCAGTTTAGATACCGTGTGTAGGTAAGTTTTTCTATTGAAAATATAATTTGTCTGTGTCATAGGGTTGTCGAATTATGTGCATATAGTTATTAAGTCGGTTCCTGGCGTAGTGTCTCCTGCACCTTTTTAACAGCTTGGCGAGGTGAGACGGCCAAGTTATTTCGGTTCTATTACAAATACTTGAATAAGATTACATAGTTGGTGGCAGCTTAATACATTTTAACATCTTCTTTAACCCGTACACGAATGCTTTGTGTTGCGAGCGCGATACCATTATAAATATTGAGGCTTGTGATCTCTGTGACACTACTGACGAGCAAAACGAAATCAATTTAATAAAATTATGTATTTTGCTTAAAATATGAGAAAAGTGTAGGCAGAGTTTGTATATTAGATACACGTTGAAAGATCAAAGCAATGTTGTATCTCTGCCAAAACATTTATAAGATAGGAGTAACTATCAAATAATTTGTGGGAAACTTTGCGTAAACGCTACTTAAATCAAAAGTTTTTGTCTCAACAGTGCGTGGGAGATCCGAGGGCCGTTTCGTTACTACAAAAACTATTGTATGACAGAAAAGTAATAAACAGTGAATCAATTTTTCGCCTTACGTCCATGTGAATGTAGCGAAATGGCTAAGCCACATATTTTGACTAAGGTGTAGAGTTTGTGAAGTTACACCTTGTAGAGTTAAGGCTTGTAGAGTCAGCTGCTTGGCTCTACATGAGATCTGGTAACTTTTTGACAGTGTGGGCCATATGGTCTCGTCTAAGCATCATTTCACATTAAAATGTTTTTGGTGGGATAATGTTTACTACGTCCGTTCGAATGCAGGCAACAGCAAAAAATATTTTGAAGGTTAAGCCTGTTGTGTACCTACCTAGCGCTCTCCATGCAAACTGTCATAACGTTTTCCACCCTCTATACCTTATAGTTTTGGAAATACTGACGTTTTTTTGGTTTGTATGAAACTACTACAACGCAAATATTTTAAAAACGATAAAGAATCCCAAAACAATCTAGTTTAAGTCATACTAACAGCATGCTTAAAATCATGTCTATTGGGTAAGGTTTAGAGGGTTGAAAACGTTACCGCCGTTTGAATCGAGAGTGCTTTTTGAGGCTCAAACGTACAATCCTCTAACTTTTAGATTAGGCACGACGAAATATAGTTCGCGTTTAGTTCCGCGAATCGAAATCGTGCGACTGGAAATCGCGTTAATTTCCGCGCACATGTGTCTCACGGCTGAACGACCGTATGCGGCACCAGCTTTCCTCTCCGGGCTTTAGATACCGATAAACGCTGGATTAGTTATGTCCCAAAAATAGGTCGATTAGCTACGCTCGCTGCTAGTTCTAAGCGAGTCCTAGCTTGTAGTTAAATATCGTTCAAAGTCAAAATATCTTTATTCCAATAATGCTTACGGGAAGCACTTATGAATGTCATACGTACGTATTTATCACCGGTTCGGAAAAAACCGTTCTCAAGTACAGCAGCGTATTTCTCGAGGATTTGATATTTCGTGTTTATGGGAATGAAATACTTACTCCGCGTACTAGTGGTAGGACCTTGTACAAGGTCCATCCGGATCGCTACCACCATCTTGCTCGCTAATCCTGCCGCTAAGCAGCAGTGCTTGCACTGTTATGTGCCGGTGAAATTACTGGCCCAGGGGTTATTCCATCTTAGCCCTCTGGGTTGTCAACACATCGGCAGTTTCCTTGGTGTCAATGGGCGGTGGTGATGTGCACTTACCATCAGGTGATCCGCTTGCGTGTTTTCCTTTCTATTTTATAAAAAAAAAATACTTAAGATGACATTTGTTTTTTCTTTATGTGTGGTAGTTATAGACCGTGCCCAAGTTTCAAGAACTTGCGTACGACCTATAACTACCACCCTAAAGGAATGAAATGTCAAATACCTTGAGTAAGCGGCCATACTTGAGAACGATCTATTTAACTACGAGTTAGGTAGATTTCTTCGCTCCTCAAAAACATTAATGATAATTACTTTATGAAAACACACTAATATGCAACAACTGTCTTCCGTTGTAATTAATTAAGTTGCCTGCAAAAAAGTATCTACTCTTATTTAGTCACTCATTTTTTATTTTCAATGCTGTAGCAAAAGAGTACATTTCACTTGATCGGGGGAAAGCAAGCCTCGTTGCCCTAGGGCGCGGCGGCGGACCAACAAAAGTCCGTTTTACTAACAGTCTTTATTGCAAGCTATTTGTAATACACAGTTTCCTTTGGAACCACTCTTAAGGCAATTTAGTTGAATTCAGCCATTTGCCATTGTTAGGTCTAGATAAATGAGGAAATTAGTGACCAAAATGCGCGGGGAATATAACGAATTAGGTTCTAACATTTTCACGGTTATTATTTTTAGAATAAAAATGTTAAGACTTGTAAAATTATGAAGTGTTTTGTTTTGATACAGTAAGACGTAAATATTAGTTAATAGTTAGTATCAGTGATTCTTTAGGGTTTCAACAGCCTTAATTGCCGTACAATAGATTGGCCAAAATAAATGGCGAACTAAATCTAGTAAAAATAATAATAATATTATTTTAAAGTAATATATTATTAATATCTTAAATTGCTTTTTGTAATCGCAAAGTATCCAAAATTCTGGCAAAAAAAATTACATTAATCGCATAAATAAACTATTGTTTATATAACAAAGGTCGGACTTACACCAAAAAGTCACTCAAAATATAGACGATTCTATTAAGTATGATTTTATGATGGTAAGACGACTTTAAAAACGGGGCGAATTTCAGAAGCAGAATTTATTTGCGAAACATAGGTATTTCAAAAAATATAGTTTTATTTTTGCTCTAGTTACCACTCCAACTAAATGTCAATGTGACAGGTTTTTATCTTAATGCCAGAATATTATAATTTCAACCTAAACTAAAATACCAGCCACAGTTAGTTAAGACGCTTCGCTTCGCCTTTTTTTGGAAAAAAATATCCACCGTCTTTCGTAAATTTGAAACGACTAAGCCAAATGGATTGTCAATATTGAAGCACGTAAATTTTGATGTCACAAATTGAATAATAAATTGCAATATAGTACCCAGTTCCACAAATTAAAGTTTATTGAATAGAGTGTCTGGAAGTGTTCTAAGGATGTAAATTCATTATTCTTCATTTGGGACTCGGCATAAGAGAGTCAACTATACAGCCGGCGGGCGTGGCCTTCTTACACTCGATATGGTATTGTTTTACTTATGGTAAAAAACGGTAAATTATGTATTAATTATACATGTACAGTCAACCAATTTGATTCATATGTATGCCACTGTAGAACGTTGTCGCTATATGTCATCGCTGGGATTTTATGGTATTTATTCAAAGTCAATAATGTTTTTTGTTAAAAGGTTTCACAGTGGCTTATAAATCATATTGTTCCGTACTTACGCATAAATAGGTTAAGATTTTCGTTGCTAAGTAAGTAAATGCCCGATCGCCGTTGTGTCGCTTTATGTAATCGACCAACGAGCTTTAATTTTCAAGTTGACTTCAGTTCGTATGTAATTTCATGTAATTTGCTCTTATTCCTTTTATTGTATGCGTAAATAAATATGACACGGCTTCATTTCAGTATCTCATTTGTAGGCAATTTTTGTTATTTCATTGCAGCGTTGAAATAACGCTTGTTTGAACGTGAAACGTAAACTGCTACCAAGTAAATGTTAAACAATTACGCCACTTTTGATGTTTCGTTAGCACTCGATATTTTACGAACGGTTTCCGCTCACCTACTGCCGCTGTCTCGCCGGCGGGGCGGGCAGGGGTGGTGAGAAAGTTTTCGGGCGGCCTCGTTGCTAGAATTATTCATGACTCGTTCGAAATTTTCGATTGATTATACCGTTAAGCACAAATTAACTCTGCGATAAGACCCCGGAGAGTTGCGCGCGGAAGTTAACGCCGGGACAAATGGAAAGTTTATACGTTTTAATGTATTGTTTAGCATCGGAATTGACTGTATAACGTTTAAATTTAAGCGAAGGCAATACGGAATATTTTATGACAATGATTAAAGTTTTTGATTTCAATTTACATTTAAATCCCAGGGGACAAAACCAACTGTAAGTTATTACCTCTGTCTACAATCAGAATTGTGTACAAAAATGTCCGCGCAAATTTCAATTTAAAGCGCCATAAATATCTTCGTTTAAAAATTCTTAGATAGAATAGAAATATAAGAGGAGCACCGCGGGAGGCGGCTGCGGCCGCAGTTAATTTAAACATTTGCTGTGGAGCCGGCTGTTCGCCAATTAACAGGTCAACTCATTAAATTACTTCGCACTGGCTCTGCTCGCCTGGTACTCGTGTCTTAAGTATTCATACTTCAATTAATAGAAAGACTCGTTTTTCAGGCCTCCTCTGATAAGGACGCGAATAGCAATTTTTTTTTTAATTCTTTTGTATTTAATTTTAATTACTTTACTAATTTATATTTTTGAACTAAATTACTTCTATAAAATGATTTAGTTACAATGGTTCTTAACATGTCTGACCGGCGGACCACTGGGGCCTGTACCACAAAAGTTATTAGTGCTACAACAATTTAATAAATATTTATATTTTAACATTTTGTTTTTTACATTTTTTGTAACTCTTGTGGTATAGGGGGCTGCTGGTGTTCAGCTGAAATCTGCGATTTGCTTGAAATAATGTTAATTCTGCTATTAAATGAACAGGTTAATTTTCCTTCTTCTCCTTTATTGCGGGTATGCTTAAATTCTGTCTTTAACAATGGGGGTAGCTGAGATTGAGATAAATTATGTGGGTAGTTTGTGATAATATAAGGGGGTACTTTTGTTTTATTTTTTAATTTTGAGGGTAGGCTTTGAGAAAAATAATAAGGGTAGTAGTGCAAAAATGTTGGCGGTAGGCGGGATTAAAGAAAAATGTTTTAGTTCGTCAGTACGCCATTCGTTCCAGTAGCGAACGGTCGTACGGGTTGATCTTGATGATGCCTCGTATAGAGGCGAAACGCGCGTCGATCGTGTAGTTTTAGTGTTTAGTGGTGGTGGTGTGTAGTTGAGTCTGTGTGATATATGTTGTTTCGTGTGGAAGCGGAGGAGGGTGGGGTTTTGCATTAACATATATGTGTCGCACAGACGCAGCTATTTTGCACGAGCCCGGCACTGGTTTCGCGGAGTAGCAAGGTAATTTGTTCCAGTTTGTTGATATGGACCTCCGCAAAGTAACGCCTGAATCTATTAATTATATAAAGATAATAAGTATGAGAAAGTTTTGCAGAATTTTATAAAGTTATACGAACAAAATGACGTTGCTGATTAATTTTGTTTTCTTAAAACACCCTATTCCATAATACGAGACGTTCTGAGTGTGCAAGTGAGACAGTAACCTAGTAAGTGGGTACATACTAAATGTATGCTCTATTCGTATCCTCAAAGTAGTCTTCCATCATTTTATAATAATCAGCGATCAGATAACGTTGATATTCGCGAGACAAGAGGGAGAAAGAAAATTGTAATAAACGGTTTATCGAAGAAATCAGAGAAAGTTCCCTAGGGACAAAGGAATTAAGGATCCACTAATGAGATGTTGATTGCATCCCGCGCCCCGTTTGTCGCCCACTTCTTTTGCATTAAATTCCTTTTTTTTATATTTTTTTTTACCCCAGGCAACAGTTAAAATGCAGAATGCGTCTTCAACGGCTTTGTTGGACGCCGGAGGACTTATGCAGATTTCATTAAATGTTGTTCTCTACTTAGACTTGATACAATTTCAGAGAATAATGAAGTTCCTAAGTTGGGACTTGGACCTAATTGATGACGCTTTTACGGCTATTTTTAGCTTTATAATTAGCTACGTCCAGTGGCCCGCTTCACGTAGCTACAAGTTACAATTTTACAAGTCTAAACCGGCAACATTGGTCATTATGCCCATTGCCATTGGTCATTATTGACCGTTGTTGCCGGTTTAGACTTGTAAAATTGTAACTTGTATCTTAGTGAAACGGGCCACAGTTGACAGTTCCGTGCACCTAGTACGAACCTGCTCGACTCCCGTTAACTTGCCTTCTGGGTTAGTAGGAACGAGACGCGGTGAGTTACGTAGCGGGTTTAGAGGAGTGTGAACCCAGCGCTCTCCATACAAACGGCGATAACGTTTTCCACCCTCTAAACCTTAACCTATAGCCATGATTTTTTGTATGTTGTCATTATGCCCTAGAAATAGGTTTGTATGTTTTGATTTTTTAAATATTCTAAATAGTTTTAAAAATATTGACGCTTTTTTGTTTTGTATGAAACTTCTTAAATGCTAACATTGTCAAATCTATGAAGAATATTTAAAAAATCAAAACATTTAAACTTAGTCCTAATGCATAATGACAACATACCAACAAAACATTGCCAGGTTAAGGTTTAGAGGGTTGAAAACGTTATCGCCGTTTCCATGGGGTGCGCTTTTTGGGGCTGGGTTCACACTCCTCTGAACACGTGTCAAGAAGGTTCTAGGTGCACAAAGAGAGCAAGGTGCTCAACAATATCTAAACACCAACTAACACGTCTGCAATAGCGTCACATTCACATATTTTTGACCATTTTCACCGTTCCGATAGCGACTAAACCTTGTACTACGTTCCTGTAGCTACGTACAGTCAGTAGATGACATATCTACACAATCGAAGGCACCTAAAAGATCTACGCACGACTTTATTGTCAAGCGCATAAGAGCTTATGTAGATATTTCATCTCATCGAGTGTTCAGGAACTTCTGTTGCTGACTGTACCAGCGCAAAACAAATGCCAACATTGTATGCTACACGGTTACAGCGCAGTTGTCAGATATTTTCGTTACAGGGTGCATTCGAGCGAGTCGACGTCTCGCATGGACGTAAATGCAAGAAGTCGGGGCCGAATTTGATGCGGTCGCTTAAAGCCATCGAAATGAGAAAACTATAGAACTGTGTACAACGCAGTGACGGAGTAGCCGACCATAGTCTATTTGGTAGACTATGTGGGATAGCCTGAATAAAACTGTCTGTGCCAATTGTCAAGTAAACAGCTCTGCGTTTTGTACGTTTTACATTGGCGTCATATTTTTAGTTCTGCTATCCGACGCCTGTATCACTGCTAGTTAGAAAACTTAGAAGCACTTTATTCACTTATGATAAGATTCAAAGCTGAACCAATATCTAAATATTGAAAGCCCTTCTTCACCTGCTTCACCCCGTCGCAAAGTGGTGACGCTAGGGTTGTAACAATCCGAAGAAGTAAGCAAATTTATTATCTTCTTATATCGATAGCGTCAACCTTTAGAGTAGGTACATTATAAAGTCTAAAACCTACTATTATGCTAGGGCGGCATATCGTGTATCGTAAAAATGATCGGGCCATAATGGCGTATGAAATAGTTCCGGCTAGCAACACCTGGCAGAACAATCTAGATAGGTCTGGCGCCTAATTCCGTTGGTTCCGCGCCTTGCATGACGGCACTCTATAAACCGGGTTGTGTACGAGGAAATATTCCGATACTCAGGCTAAAATGTTGAAGTAGGAAACGGCTATTAATCTGTCCTTTCACTCGTGAAACGGCTTAATTTGAATATAATTTGACCAAATCGCTTACCTCGCCTGCTGAAGACAAATGGGAGTGGTTTTTTCTGTAACTGTGTGCTATCAAAACGATACTATTTTTTATTAATAGTGTTAACTACACACGATCAATAATAATAACGTTAAAGTAAATAAATGAATAACATAGGAAAATATATTTCAATTATGTTCTTCCGAGTAAGTAAACGACGAGTTTATTTTCTCAATTTTATTGTCAAAAAATATTGAGAGTCGTGTTAACAAATCACAACAAAACGGAATCAAAATTCTCGACCATCCATAATGCAGAGCGCGGCTGTATGGCGCAGTTATTTCAGACAGCACTCCCAGAATACAGGGCGATCTAAAACTGTTACGGCTGAAGTCAGAGAACCGAGGCCGAACGCCGAACGGGCATTCGGTGCACGTACCGCGGCCATCTTGCTGTTGTGGAAACACGCTTCCAGACGGGCCGATTCTTTTCCCTTACATAAACTTATGTCTTTTTCTATGCGCAAATAAGTAGTTTAAAGCTTTTTACTCCAATTGAAAGAGAGGATTATTGTTATTAGTGCTAAATTTGATGTATTATTAGTTAATGTTTAAAAAAAAAATCCTAAAGTTACTGACTATAATTAGTTACTTCACAGTGGCCCGTTTCACTAAGGTACAAGTTACAATTTTACAAGTCTAAACCGGCAACATTGGTCAATAATGACCAATGGCAATGGGCATAATGACTAATGTTGCCGGTTTAGACTTGTAAAATTGTAACTTGTAGCTTCGTGAAACGGGCCACAGGCAGTACAATATTTTCTACAATTCATTGAATCAATTAATTTAATATTTTACCAGGCATCATTTTGCTTTTTTATATTTCTGATAGGATCTAGATTAAACAAAACAATAGTAGTATTTATTACAAATCATTTCTTTTTTAGTACCATTATTTATATCTATAGACACCCGAACCTAGAAAACGCCTCAAAGCCTTAACAAAAAGTAACTCAATCATGCACCCAAGTTCCCTCATAATATACAATCGCCGTGTGTTTAATATTCAATAACTGCGTATAATCTACAACTATCGCCGAGCGAGGGGCTCTAAACTGCGGACCGCTGTTATTCCGATCACGTACGGCGCTGTCTTAACATCTGGATTGTTTCGGAACACGCTGTACTGTCTCCGTTTGTTTTTAAACTGGCATCTGTCGGGCTATACTATTCGTGGTATTTGTGTCGTGTCCTCTTGGTACCTACAACTACTCTACAACTTATAAAATGAACTATTTTGTAAGGTATGCAATAATGGTACAGTCAAGGAATTTAATTCCCTACCCATTTCGTTGAAATGTCGTCTGACATTCGCAATGCATTAAGGTCGATATGTCAAACTAACGTCTTGCTCTATAGCTCTTATGGTGACAGTTTGCTATATGCTATTGAACCTTAGGTGGGTTGGAAATTTAATTCCTTGACTGTACAGTACGCGAGTAGATAAAAAAAACCATTTCAGCGGCGCCACGGTCTAAGCAGATGAGGTATACTTTGTATTAAAAACGTGTTATTAACTTTGGGCCGTAGGTTTTATCTGCTAGCATTTATTTTATTTTGATTTGTGTTAGAATGGACTGTTTTGTTTCTAATGTGGCTTTTCCAAACAAGGCATTGACACAAATAGATCATAAAAAGTGGTGTTACCCATTAAATTGTAGCCCTTAACTTTATAATAATGTAACCAAAAATCCACTCTAGCCTTAGGTGGTAGTTTCTTTAGTGATAAAGAGCGTGCGATGCGATCGTTTCGAGCTAGCTGATTTCGTACCATTGTACCATTAAATTGTTATATGCCATAGATTTATTTATAGATACTTGATAGCTTAATCTCGAACACAATGGGCATTATTTAAGCCACAATTGTAATTTTCCGTCAGAGGAACACAAAAGAAATCTCCCCTCACTAACGGTGTTTTACTTTGAACTTTTGTTAAAGAATCACTTAATAGTTGTAAAAGTTTTATTTTTAAGAATCGTTGACAGTCAATTGTATGGTAATTTAGCAACATTATCAATATTACTGATGGAAATATTTATTTTCAGATGCTAACAACATACAAGAAAGTTGTTTCATTAAGTACACAATGCGGCCACGAACAATGAATACAGATGATCCATATTTAATAAGTCAGCCGCATTAAGCAACGTGTGATTCGTAGCGTGGGTGTTACGTTTAATATTTAAGCGTTGAAAAATAGTTGATGGGAATTTTTGCATCGCGATCCCACAGCAAATTGCCGGTGGGAAGTACGTAACAAAGTGACGATGAAAGTTAGGCCTGTTACGGGGCCTATCCAGACCCCGCTCACCGGAGCCATTCGAGCGGCCCGGACTTTTTAATTTCGTTCCACAGCCACTCGCGGTAAACCTCGTTACAAGTTTAAATTGGCATTTCTCAGAGTAATGGTTAGACGCCAGTGGGTAACTTCCTCTGGGTGTCTCCTTAACTTGGTGGGGTAATTCTTATTTAAAATGTATGAACGGCTTAGAGCACCGGTGACAGACGAGGGACGTGTTCGCTGGTGCAAGTGCAACCCAAATCGATGCAGGGTGAAACTTGAACATTGAAGTGCATCGTGAGTACTATCTACCTCTACCTAATACCTAACTACTAATGTACGTCGTCACGTATATATTATATTCAGTCTCAAGAAGTACGTTTGGCTTTGAATGTTGTCATGCGTGTACGTGCACAATGTTTAAGTGTGCAACGTTCAATCCTTACGGACGCACACATGCTTATGTAAGCAGTGTACAGTCGACATTGCAATAAAGTGGAAAAGTGTAAACATCTCTTTGACGTCGACCGTACACGTACAAAGCTACATATTCAAAACCAAAAAATAGGTTACTTTTTGTTCCGAAAATATATAAAAGTTGTATGAAATAGCGACATACGTAAAGTCGCGGACAACAGCTAGTAACAGAATATTTTATTGCAACACGCGATACGTGAAGGTGACCTACTCAATACTATTTATAGACTAGAAAAATAAAATATATTAGTATAATGTTTTCAGCCTCTGTAATTAACTAAGTACCTAACTGAATTTCAAAGAAACGTATATTTGTAGATGAAATGGGAGTTACTTAGTTAATATTGATGTTAGATATGTACGTTGCCATCATCATCACACACATCATATTTATTTTTATTTTTTAACATTTTTTTCTGTTTGATCTTGATGATGCCTCGTATAGAGGCGAAACGCGCGTCGATCGTGTAGTTTTAGTGTTTAGTGGTGGTGGTGTGTAGTTGAGTCTGTGTGATATATGTTGTTTCGTGTGGAAGCGGAGGAGGGTGGGTTTTTGGATGAACATATATGTGTCGCCGACGCAGCTATCACAGACGCAGCTATTTTGCACGAACCCGGCACTGGTTTCGCGGAGTAGCAAGGTAATTTGTTCCAGTTTGTTAATTAAATTAATAAATTCCATTCCAAATACGTTGAGTTCCGATCGTTTACGATATAACTGCATAAACTAACGGACTTATAAAATTGTTCCATTATTGCTATATCATTGTGACAAATATCTCATTTCAAATAGATTATTTGAATCAAAATCGAAGGACGTGAATATCTCACAAATTATATATCATAGAAAACTACGTGAAAGCTGACAATGAATTGAAAAGCCTGTATGTATTAACTAAACATTTTTACCTTTCAAAGTCAGTAGTAGCGATAATTCAGAGCGTAGCCCGAAAAGGTGCACGGAAAGGTATGGAATGTGGCGAGTAACGGTCCCTGTCAAGATGTCGGCCCCAACCCGGAGCCCTAAGTGACTCAAGACGTCCCTAAATACGCAGGGACGTTAACGATGTCTTACTTTTTCTTAAATATAGCTTAATACTAGCTACGGGAGAATTTAGACCTTCGTCGATTCTCGGAAGCATCGTCCCTTTTCACAGTGATGGCCATTAGGTATCATTCTAGGTTTAGCGTTTTTTGTGTCACATTTTAATGTATCGTTTAGACAGTTGCAGTAAAATTCCATAGTTAAAATGCTATGTAATGACAACACAAAGAAAAATCTAATGGTAATGTGGCGAAACTGGCAAGCGCAAGGCACGGAATGCTGATGTTGTAGGTTCAAGTCCTGTCATTACCCTAATTTTTCTTTGTGTTGTCATCACACAGCATTTTAATTTAATAATTTGAATGTTAAAACGTTTAAAACTAAAAATCTAAAGAAATTTTGGTTACAAACATTTTAAATGCCAAAGTTTTACTATAAACTAATGAACTACCCCGCCTTCGCACGAGTACAATCGGGATGTCATACACATAAAAAACAGTTGTAAAATAAGTGTATTTAGAGTGCTAAATGACAGTGAAAACCATATCTAAATGCGTTGCGTGGTTTAGAAAGAGCAGGCGGCCGAAATTTAGGATAGACATTGCAGGAACGGATAGCGATTTTACACCATGCAAAGATAAAGAAGAAGACGATGCTTGGCGTACATCTACAGGCATCTCCCGTGAACAGAAAAAATCCGCTTCTAGAAATGTAAGAAATTTCCAACTGGATAATAATCACCAATTTATTATTTAGTTATTTAATCAAATATAATTTTACACCATTACAGTTAAAACCAATGCGCTATAAAATTCGAAACAATAAAAATTAAAACTATTATGTAGGCGACAACACGACGGGACTCCGTCGAGTCGCCATCGCCGGTGCCAAGTTCGGCGTGGGCAGGTGGCCCTGGAACCTCCGGAACACAACACCCTTTGGCCAAAATTCCGTGCACTCGATGGTCTCCCTCAACGGCCGCGGCACGCGCTCGACAAATGAACTGAAGTGCTCGTAATGTCGAGACCTCAATGGGAACACCGTCAGAGTGCAGCCGACCTTTCGACTGACGTACTCGACCACAACCTTTTCAGTGACACGTAAAGCGCCGAATGACAATCGTGATAATTTTCAAGCAAAGCATTTTTAGTTGAAGAAAAAAATCCTAACAAATTGCGACCATTTTCTTGATCTGGAATGATGAGAGTATTTTTGATTGTAAGTATCTTTTGACGGTTGAATGAGACAATAATACATAACGTTGCTCGGTTTAGCATAAATGGTTAGGTAGGTCTTGCGCATCAGTGAAAGCTAGGCAAACGAGTAGAGCTACCTAGTAATTTTACCAATAACAAAAACACCGCGATCGAATGACGCTTTGAAAATGACAGTGACTTACAGGTTAGTCTTTCAAAGTTGGTTTATTTTATTCGCGCTTGTCCCGAGGGCGAGGCAATAAAGTCTAAGCACTTCTTCTGCCCCGTGGCGACACTCGACTTGCCCCGGACTTCGTCCGATTAATTATTATCGGCTTAAATAATCTCGGAACTTCGGCCGCGCCAGATATCGAAGTTAAGTGGGGATCATGGACTGGAATGTTACTTAATAAACTGCGTTAAATTGGAATCGCTCCGGAAAATTCTGTTGGTTTTTTTATCTGGTTTGTAAATACCTCGTAAGTTTAATTGAGTTTAATAATAAACGTTAGATTAACTAAGCACAGCGAGAACAGCAACGATTTGTACACTTAAGAGTCTAAATACGTAAAAATATTTATCTGCATTAATATAATAAAGAGGGAAACTTTGTTTGTATGTAAAGGGTAATCTAGATATCTAGAACTACTGATCCGATTTCAAAAATTCTTTCACAGATAGAAAGCTACGTGATCGCTGACGGGCATAGGCTACTAATTCTACGCTAACGAAGTCGCGGGCGTCCGCTAATTACTATATATAAAGATTTAATATAAATAAAGTCACTGTGGAGCGTGTGTGCACTTGTATTGTCTGAAGCCAAGAGAAAATGTTACCACAATACAATAAAAATATTGAATTATAATGTTGCAAAGTAAGATTCCAACAATTTGTAAGTATAGTGTGTAGTTATGAATGTATGTACCGTATGTATATGTAACCTTTAATGTGCAAAAACATAAATGAAAAAAAGAGATACAGTGATGTAACTTATCCCTTCATGGCAGAAATCTTCCAGTAAACATAAATAAAATAAGTTTCTTTTTTTTCCAAGTTACACCTAGTACAAAAAACAGCGATAAGGAGCTCAATTAAACATTGAGATATGGGCAATAATGATAACAACATGTGTGTCCTTTATCTGGCTTGTATTAATAAATTGTCTATACAAATAAACGCGAAGTACCAGTCACTAAATCATCCCGAAATCTCCAAGACTGCAAATCCCACAGATCTGAATTTGCCATCTAGAAATATTTTATAACATAGTCATATACCAAAAACCCTTAATAATATGAATTAAAAATTCATATCTTTTGATGCGCAAATTGAAGGTAAGTCTATCATAGGATGTTCTAAAAATAATTAAAAGAAAATGTTCGCAACATTTTAACTCTATCATACTGTCGATGCTCCATAGTGTCCCAGAGTTTTAAATTCACACTTTATAACAAGTACCACAAAGTTGCATCTGGTGCGCATAAAATGCAGTAATAAAAGCACCCCAGTCTATTCAGGGTCCTATTCCGTCACGATGATACTCTATCGGCCGGCTCTAGTGCCATCTGCTTCACAAGTACATTTCGAGTGAGAAACAGGATACACCCTTCAACAAATTTTTCAATATTCTCTTCTGTATAAGGAAAAATTGTTACGGAAATTTAAAATAGCGGTGAGAGTTTGTATGAAAACCTAGTAACTGATAACAGTATATTAAAACATTTCTCAGAGCTTTTTTAACACACCGTTCATGTTAACGCGAGACAACTGAATACAGCGAACTGTTAAAATATTTAGACGTAACCCTAGACTACAATTCTCTATGATTATACATTTTTTTCAATATAAAATAAATAAATAAACATTCAAAACCAGCACCACCGTAGCACAGCCAATAACAACACAGCGAAAGTCAAACATGCAACGCACAGCACAAACCTCTCGCTGCAAACAATTTCTCGCCTCAATATGTCCATGATGAATAGCATACAAATGTACAAAACTAGAAAATGGGTGGATAAATTTTATTCAACGGAGCAGAAAAACAGCACCTAAACGTAGCGTTTTGAATGGTACGTCCGGCGCGGCGTGTGGTGGCCCTAATGCCGCTCGTTTGTTCTCGTAACATACTGACTCTTGACTTGCAATTTCTGGAGATATTTTTAAAAGTTTATAAATTAGGTCTTTAAATTTAAAGTTGAAAAAATGTTGGCCTCAAAGTTCGCGGTTTAACAACACCCTTTCTATGATTTTGTTTATATCTGTGTTGATTTATCACAGTATGATATATCGATATACGTAGCCCATAGAAGCAGGTATTTTTTAATAACAAGTTTACTTTCTCACTACCGCATGAACATACAATTATGAAATAAAGTGCCTTTTAATAGCAACCATCACCTTACTCTATTTGATAAATAAATGCTTTGGAAAAAATGCCCACGGTCACGATTTCAAAATCCTCCTTCTTTTTCAAATCGTAATGCAATAATACGTGCTACAAAAATAACAGAATTCTTCAGAAATGAATAAAGACATAACAATTTGTTAAGCTTTCAATAGAAAGGATCTTCGTAAAAGTGAAATACGTTTCGTGCACCCGGAAAATTTGAAGAGTTGTTAGCACCTGAACCTATTAAGGCAATTACCTTCGCTTCATTACGTTCTTAAATAGCCTGAGTAGTACTCACAATAATACGTTCCAATTTCATTTGAGCTCCGCCATCCGTGAAACTAGCGCCATTTAATACGGAATCAGCGTTCGAGCGAGCTCTACTTATAATTGTTTGGTTATTACTAAGGGTGTTTAGTTAATATACCACCTTATTACTAACGGGCGAGATTAACACGTTTGCCCGAAAATTGTCGAAATTGGATTTGAGTACACGCTGTAGATAAAGCTGATAATTGGCTAGATAGGTTTTCTGTAGTAGCGTGCTTGGTTTGTTATTGGTTACTATTAATAATATACCCAATTGTGGCTTATGTTTCTTAATTAGCGAACCATTGATTAATTAGTTGAAACACCAGATGGGAATGGTTATTATGGTTACTAAGAAGTCAAAGGTCACAACATATCATTTATGGAATCATCCATAAACGCAATAAGCTTTATTAACTTACATAACTGGCGTATAGACTAACAAAGAGCTTGTTGGCGTGTGACCATTTATGCCCCTTCAAAGGTTCAGAATATTTCAAACCATACGAAAGGGGGGGTTTTCTTTCTTTCTAGAAGCACTTCCGCTTCTGATGTCAGTTCTTGTCCTAAACTGCAGGGTTGATTCAACTTTGATGTCGGCTGTACAATAAAACAATATCAACGGTCCGGTTCGCGTAAACGCAACATAACGTGAACGAGCGCGTTTACGTCCGGATGCACGTCGCCGCAAAATGTCCGCGCTCGTAACCTCTCGTTAAGTAATATAAACTTAAGTGATGTGGTTTCTGGGAGGTTGTCGTAAAGGTTTCCTTGCAAAGCGTTACAGATGACAAGACTTCACGTACCTACACTATTAGCACATAATAAATAATAGTACTAACGTACAGAAACTTCTCTTTTTCGACCACCATTAAACGAATTCCAACTTTACAATCAGGCACAAAAAGTTCGTATTACTTCATAAAAATTCGCCAGGCGGCATATGGCAAAAGGAAGGCGCCGCCCGCGCCCGCCTTCCACCCGCAATGCCCTGGCGCACCGCTAGGGTTGGGGTGCTTACTATAATACTATTATACTATCACAACGCGCGACACAGAGTAAGCGGGCGCGCGCGGCATGCCGGCAACCTACTGCGATTAACCTATGCCATAGGTAATGCGGCGAGCGCACCTACAGTGCGGAGTGGAACCCCCCTGCTATTAGCACAGATATAGAATATTGTACATACATGTACATAACGTCACAAGGCAGAGACCACGGATTTCCACTTGCTACGACCCGGTATACAATCTTTGCATAAATTTTTGCAGAATGTCTCCGATTTGATCGGAGTACCTACGTGTAGATGCTAGTACAATTGAAGCAGAATTGTGAACTGTGAAACTTTTTCAAAATAAATTTATAATTACGTTCCTTGAAAGACATTGGAATGTCAGTGTGATATTTATTGGACAAGATTCCACTGAGAGTTTTAGATTCAACTGGATAATGAAAATGAAAATGACGAAAATATTTTGCAATAGCAATAACAGGTGCTTTTAAATGTCTGAGTTTACCAGCGCTTCGAAAAATGAAAGAACCAGCTGAGAAAAAAAACCGCAAGAAACTCAGCAGCTATAAAGATTAGAGTAAGTTTCAAGGGTTTGTAGCACAAAAACTTTACACGTACGATAACTATATTCAAACAGGAGGCTGCGTAAGCGTACCTTAGGTTTTCAGTAGATTCGAGATATGTCTTGGTGAAATGAAAGACCAGTAGTTTATAGTATTACAGCCATACTGTAACCAGTTGCTGGTTGCAGTAAGATGGGCCAGCTCATTCGGGGTAGTACCGTACTCTTGCAGAATACCGGCGTTAAGTAGTAACTTAAAACTACGTTTCGTACGGATCGTTCGTTCTCAGCAGAATCTTCCATTTTCCGAAGCGCGGATTCAGAATGTAAAAGAGCCTATATGGCAAAATATTTTTTTCATTTTCATTTTAAATACTTCTTAATAATACGTATAAGAGTAGAAGATCGATCGGTATCATCGTGAGATAAGTCAAGACACTCGGAACAGTAATTTCTCAATGAACAAGACAATCGGCAATTCAAAATGGAGGAGTTAATTCCGAAGACTGCGATTAACGCTTAGATCCGTTCTCGGCGGGGCAGCTAAAATGTACTGGCCGTAAATTAGGATTTCCTCCAAGATAATTCTGGCTTGAATTAGGGTTGAAAATTCAGGAGTAGAATGCAACTAGTGCACTTTGTTTACTTAAGTTATTACTACAGCCATTATTTATTTACACTAACAGTGTTATGCTTTAAACACTTTGAATAGTATGGGAAATACTGGGAAACATCTGCTTCGTCCCACTTACAAAAGGAGGTATCAATCAGCTAACTATCGTATCTACATTTTACAATACAGTTACGACAATCAGAACGATATGGATGTACCTTAAATCACTATAAAGACTGTTATTAAAGTTTAGTACGTCTTTTGCGAAATAATAGTGATAGTGAGATAGTGTCATAGCTTCAGCCTTTTTTGATGTATCGAAATATCCATTATAACGCAATGGCAGACGATTCTCGTCAGAAATAACACTGTATAAAACTAATAACTTAAAACGTCAGCCCTACCCCCCGTGTCTCGGAAACGACTCGTCGAATACCCATCCCCACTCACAGGACAACACGAGGAAATGGCTTGAATCCCTAGAGCTTTTGCCACCGTGGGCCAATAGCGATCGATGCCTTTTTGACAACACTACGTTTCCGATAGAGTGGCATTTTAATGGCTTTCGAAACATTGTGCCAGAAGCAGGGGATCTTGATAAGCCATTTTCCTGTTATGCTTTCCAGTTGCGTTGTTTGGATTACGCGTTAGAATATTTTGGCGGGTTTTTAATGACAGGATCACCGTGCTATTTATAGAAATGTTTTCATCGAAATTTACTCGGCATATTTACGTAAAATTATTATACTCGTATTAATAACACCTCTATAATTCCATGATTGTCAGGTAAGATTTCTCAATTATACTTACTTTATGCGAAGTATAAAAACATAATTACCTGTATTATAATGTGAATAGTGTACAATCGACTGTAAAAAGATGTGAGTATTAATTTTTAGAATGACACCAACAGAGTGCAACGGAATCCTATTCCATCTGTCTGCTCGTCCGTTTGCCACAGGGCTGATTCTTTAAAGCCAATAGTTAGAAACCTAAAATTTTCTTAGAGTATGTATTACTATGGTCGTTATAACAACTAATAATAAAATCCTTCCATACAAGATACCTGTTTTAACACTGTACCCTTCGTATGGGAGTGTACTTCGCACTTGGTCGGTTTTTTCGCCTTATTTCAATACTTTTTGCAAGTGCAAAGTAGGTTAGTTGAAGCTATACTTATGTACGTCCTACAATGTACTAAGTAGAAACAGGATACCTGAACCAAGGGCGGGCTTAATGGGGGGGAGCACGGGGGGCACGTGCACCCAAGACGGTATTTTTGTGTACCGTGGACATTCCATCACAGTACATACTTAGATATTTGTTGTTGATTTTTTTTGCCCGTCCGCCCCTTGTGCCCCTCCTAGAAAAAAACCTGGATCCATCTTCGCCATGAACGCTAAAGATGATGATTCCACTGAAACCTATACGAAAAACCAGCATGAAATAGCCATGATCCTTTATTTCTCTCTGAAAATAAGAACTTACGTGCAATATCTCACGGCAATCCGTAAAGCAAAGCTAAATAAATTAACTGAGAATATTATAAGCCGCCAAACCGTGTTGGCCCAGTTCGCATACGTAGTTTATGTGTCGGATTTACATGTACTTACGTTTTATCCCAACAAAATAAATGGATCCCAGGGGAATACTAAAAGTGTGTGGTAATGCTAGACAGGGACCTATGCGATAATTTCCAATGTACCATGCGCGGGATAAATGGGTCCCGCCAAATGTGCGCTCATATTTTATTATTTGAAAAACACGTTTCAGTAGGAACATACAAACAATATGACATTTACATATTGACGACCTATACTTACTTGTAGATACCTCGTAGATAGTAGATTTTTTTTTGTTTTTGGATTCCGTACTAAGATGGTAAAAATGAAACCCCTTTGGTGCGATTTCATCCGACTGTCCATGTGTCTGTTACAGTGGCATATTTCAACATCGTATTAATCGATGTGAAATTTGAGAAAGAAAAAACATTTTTACTTTTATTACTTAGTTATCAAATGAGGGCAGGGCCTAATAAGTAAAATGAGATATTTTACAAAACTGTTTTATTTGAACATTCTGAAACCGGTGTTAACTTAAAATACAAACAGCTTTTTTACGAAAAATAATGAAACATTAAAAAATACCAGTCCATCTTGCCTCTGAAGTCAAAAAAGGCCAAAAATCATAAAAATAATAACTGTAGTCAACATAAGTTTATTATAGGTAACATAAACCGTACTACAAAATATCACTATCTCAATTTAGCAATTTAAGATGACTATAATAATGAATTTCAATGCTATATACTCGTATATAATGAGGAATGACAACATAACAAAAAAAATTAGGGTAATGGCAGGACTCAAAACTGCAACCTCAGTATTCCGTGCCCTGCGTTTGCCAGTTTCGCACATTACCACCAAAACTGATCACTGCGAAACTGGCAAACGCGAGGCACCGAATGCTGAGGTTGCAGGCTTGAGTCCTGCCATTACCCTAATTTTTCTTTGTGTTGTCATCATTTCAATTTAATTTAAATGTATAAAAAATAAAAATACAAAAAATCGAAAGTAAAAATTTCGATTACAAAAACTATAATAATGTCCCACTATACCTACCAGAATTGTACAAAGTAAGCACCTAAACAATTATACGGATATTTAATTTAAAATGACCGTCGTAACATTCGCGAGACCCACAATTTAAAATACCTCAAACCGCGGACAAAAAGGAGCGTTAGAAAAATTCAGAGCTTCAGGTAAAGAAAACAGTAACACCGTGTTGTACATTTAGGCGGTACTTCGCGCGAAATATTACATTATGCAGATGAGGAATATATTAAGCATACGCTACGGGACATGTGAATATTTAAAACTCCGACAAATTGTGTCGGTCGAGGCACGCGCGAATGTTGAAATAAAATTCAGCCACACGCACCGAAACGGGAGATCATAATTTTTGAAAAGGTCTCTTCGGTCTGTTACGTGTCGCGTGTGCAAATAAGCGGCCACGACAAGATTATTCCGCTTTATTGATTGGCTGTATCGGTGCCGCTCGGTTTTTCCCATTAGTGACGATTTCAATTTTAACAAAAGCGTGACCTGTGTGCGGTAATGTTTACATTTTTGACCGAGGCCTGCTCCCATTTACTGCATAAGCTGTCGTTTCTGAAAAACCACCCCAAAGTAGGTAGGAACATGCATCAACAGAGGTACATGTGGTGTTAATTTCAAAGTGATTCATTAAAATTCAAGTTTGTGGGTGGTAGGATGATCACCATCTTGCTCGCTAATCCAGCCACTAAGAAGCAGTGTTTGCACTGTTGTTCCGACAAGAAGACCAGGACATCCGATGAAATTACTGGCACAAGAGATATTCCTTCTTAGCTCTCTGGGTTGACAACGTATCTGCAATCTCCTTGGTGTTGCGGGTGTCTATAGGCGGTGGTATTGACTTACCATCAGGTGATCCACTTGTTTATTTGCCTTCCTATGTTTTATAAAAAAATAATGGCATTAAATAAATAAATAAAGTCCTTGACAGAATTAGTATTGTCACGAACATGACCTACTGCAAATCCTACCAAATATGAAAATGATATTACGTCTCAAAAATGGAATAGATTAGGTATAGGCAAGCAGTAAACTGCCATCTTTCCTGGTTTGTAAACATCTGAAAAACGCAATTACCACTGTTGTCGCTTTCATTAACTTTTATCAATGTATTCTATCAGCATCCAACAAGCTGAAATCCAATTGCAATCTCGAGCGTCTATCGTTAAAGTCACTCGTAACCGTATTTACCATCATACATCATCGTGTCACCGCGGTCCCGTTTCTTTCGCGTGGAACCTTAAAAAAGCAAAGTAAATCTCTTTAAAAACTCCTTTAGCTGAGTAAGGCTTTATTCGCGGACGGGCGCCGAGCAGCGCGCAGGAGTGCTGTATAATATCGCTTCGATATCAGGCGGTGGCAAAATGAACGTAATACAAATTGCAATTTGTGCGGCGGTGATGCCTTTCCCAGCTATCAAAGCACTCTTTCAGTGTTTGCAATTTCAATAACTGGGGATGATGTAGGGTGGCCACAGAGCGGGATCTACAACTGCAAGGAATAAATGGAGTGCACTTTCCAATTCGCCCTACATAACTAGGTAAAACATGGACTTTAAATAATTAATAGATTCAGGCGTTACTCGTGTAGTTTTAGTGTTTAGTGGTGGTGGTGTGTAGTTGAGTCTGTGTGATATATGTTGTTTCGTGTGGAAGCGGAGGAGGGTGGGTTTTTGCATGAACATATATGTGTCGCACAGACGCAGCTATTTTGCACGAGCCCGGCACTGGTTTCGCGGAGTAGCAAGGTAATTTGTTCCAGTTTGTTAAAACGTGGACTTTGTCTGTTTTTCGATGATGATGATTCGCATGGTCGTGTTAGCTTCCTTTCAATTATTTTTTGTGAGGAAAAAAGCGTTAACCGTTACTGCCGTCTTGGTCTTGGGCTGCTATACGACTTACTGGCGGTCACAAACAAAAATAATGCTGCTGGTTGTGTATGACTATGTCCAAAACCAGTGGTGGTGTATGTAACTGTGGTTGTGTGAAATTTTTCTATTCCCAATTTTTATTATTATAGGTTATAAGTTTTTAGTCTCACTTACATGTCCTAATAATCTAATTTGCTATAAAGCATAAGAAAATTAAAAAAAAATTTTCATTCGAAAATTATTCAAAAGTTAATCTGATAAATTCCTATCGCCAGAAGGGGGTTATATTTTTCGAGTGTGTGTTGGTGCGAGTTATGGTAAAAAAAACGTTATGAAAATGTTATTGTTTCTGCTAATAGTTTTTTTTATACTTTACTTAAAGTTGTATATTTTATATTCTGAATATATTAATAAAACGGATCACTCACGTATTTTTAAGTCGAGAAATGCCCGACATGTTTCGGACCAGTCCGTAGTCCTTAATCATGAGCCCCCGCGGCGGTGGCGCGACGTCGACTCAAAAATACGTGAGTGATTCGTTTTATTAACACGAGTCTCACGGTAGTTTTATGTTATATTATGAATGTTTCTTATAAACAAAGTTTAAAGAGAGGACTTTACTAAACAAAACAAGCGTTTTTTTTTATAATAAAATAAGTTCAATTTGTGATGCTTTCTCATAATTATATTTAACTAAAGGGTCAACTGTCCGAGGAATTACTGTGCAGGACCACAACTTTCTTCACTACACTAATGGTCACTGCCGTTGATTACATTTTCAGTTTCCAATGCATGGACAATGAAGTAATCCCTTGGAGTTGATAGTGAGCAAAGAATATTCGAGAGCATTTTATAAACATAACCATTTGTAACAACAAAAGAAAATGTTCCAACTGGTTAAAACCAATAAGTCGTTCATGGGAAATTGCGTAAGACATTACGAGTACAATAAAATTCCAAAAAACATTACTGAACAAAATGATACAAAATTCAAATCTATTATCAAGAAAACATTAATTTCTCGGGCGTATTATAAAATCAATGACTATATCTTGGACAGGGATGTTCGGAAATGCTCCTGACTTGTATTGGCGATCCCTTACTTCAAATATTGTAGAACTACTGTGTTAAATTGTTAAATATTTAAGATGTAAAATAACATTGTAATTTTGATTTATTTAAAAAATCACACCACCTCGTTGAGTTTCTTGCCAGTATTTTCGCATCTGAGGTTTTTCCGAACCGGTGGTAAATTTTATGACTTTTGTGGTGTATCCTACTAATATTATAAATGTGAAAGTTTGGATGTTTGGATGTTTGTTACTCAATCACGCAAAAACAACTGAATGGATTTAGATGAAATTTGGCACACATATAGTTTGTAACCTGGATTAAGATATAGGATACTTTTTATCCCGTAAAAATGGATAGTTCCCACGGGATAGCGATAAGTGAGTTATACACCGCCGTGACGTCATGAGCAGCAAAGCAACTAATTCTCATTAATTTGTCCAGGTAATATTGCAGATTGCATGTTTCAATTAAACAAGTCTACGCGGACGAAGTCGCGGGCAAAAGCTAGTAGACAATAAAGGTGCCCTCCGGCCCGCCCGCTCCCCGTACTATGACGACTGACGTCAGGGTGAACGGACGTACCGCGAGAGTACAATACCAAATTGTGTTGTTTCATTGTGCTTCCCTGGTTGCCCCGATAGCGTAAACATCACAACTTTCAAAAGTGCTTCCTGTAAGCCTAATCCGAATAAAAATATTTTGACTTTGTCTTTGACTTTAAATGATTAGATTTTTGGGAATTTAGCTAAACGAGTAAGCTTATATCAAGTCCTACGTAGACGTCGAATCACAAAACTGCATAAATAGCGACAAAAGAACAAAGTTCGTGACAACTTTTTTACAAAGTCATGCCATTCTTGATTCACCGAATCTAATTAAAAAAATATCTTTTCATTCCCCTGTGTAGAGTAATGGCAACAACCTTAACGCATCAGCGAACCCAGCCAGGTGTCTAGACAACATCAAAGAAAACGTACAACGCGAACGTATATTTTTTATACCGCGATTATACTAACGATGTTCGGAACAAAAACGGCAGAAATGGGGTAGTTCAGACATACTAAGGGAAATCAGTTACAAAAGAATTTGTAACTTCCTACCTAGATCTGCGATGAAGAAAATAATTAAATTATGATTGTACACATATAAGCAACGACTGCTTGAATACACTTGTCACACGATGTACGTAAAATAAACATTGTCATACTGAGTTACGGCACATGGCATTTTTTTTTATGAAATAGGAAGGCAAACAAGCTAGTGGGTCACCTGATGGTAAGTGATCACCACCGCCTATAGACACCTGTAACAACAAAGGGAGTGCAGATGCGTTGCTAACCCCGAGGGCTAAGATGGAATACCTCTTGTGCTAGTAATTACACCGGCTGTCTTGCTCTCCATGCGATGCAGCGAGCAAGATAGTGGTAGCGATCCGGACGGACCTTACACAAGGTCCTACCACCCGCAACTCAACACAGCATTTACAACCCACAGCACAAGCGTTTGCAAGCACAGCAACCCGGAAATGCTGTGTTGTTGAGGAATTTTTCCATATTTGGTTAAGTGTTATACGAAAAAGCGTCTGCTTCATACGTTTGCGCACATGAGTTGCGGCCATGCAGGTAGGTACCGGAACTTAGTGTGACAATGTTAATGTTCCGTACAGCGTGTCTATATAGTGTGTACATACAAGTCTTTGCGTATGAGCATAAAATATGGCAATATATTAGTTTTTAACATAAAACTACCATGAAACTCGGACATATTAAATACGTGAGTGATCCGCTTTATTAATATGATATATTGGTTGCCAGATACCAAAATAAATGACAGAGTCATCATTTGTGATTAAAGATAGGACTAAGGTTTACAGCCCAAGCCCAGCAGAGGGACAAATAGTAGTTGAATGGAGAAATAAAACTTTTTAAGGTAAGTAAAAAATTAAAAAAGGCAACCGGAAACTAAGTTACACTTTAAATATTTCGAAACTGAAATAATTCAGCAGAGTGACAATGTAGGCCGGACCTTTGTTGAGAATCTTTTCCACCGTCAAAGTGAAATATCTCTTTGTAATCTCCCAGAATATCGGATTAACAAGCGGTTGTTACTGATCCATTTCCTGGAGCCAAATCCCTTTTCTCTCGTTTTAGCTGAAAATGTTTACCGCCATTGCGTTGTTTAAGTATTCAAAGAGAAAAACCAAGTTTTATTCTAAATCCTTAAATCCGTCAATAATATCTTGTACCTATACCTAAAGTTTGTCATTTAATTGGAGACTGAAAACCTCGAAAATATTGCTTTCGAGGAAAAAAAATCTGTCGCTTTTTGCCACGTACTTACTAACTAAGTACTTTACTTTGTTTCACTGTAGTGTGCATGTGTTATATTTAAGTCCGTATCATCAAATACTATTTAATACTACCAAAACACTACGATATTTTCGTTTTTAAATACATTTTCGTGTTTTAATTAAGAGTTAAAAACTTCTCTGTGCCTCAGGGCAGCAAACATTGCTGCCAGAATGAGTCTGAAATTAAAAACTGTATCGGGACGTTCATGTTTTGGGCAGAGGCTTTGTTTAATTGCTTTGTCGCTCGAGTAGTAGTTTATTGACCTCCGTGCTTTTTTAAACTGTCTGATTTTTAGTATTTATTTTCTATAGCCACCAAATTAGGTACGGCAGTGCCGCTTTTTTTTTTGCTCGACTTGGCGGGGGCACTGCTGTGCCCCCAGATAATACATGTGCAGAAGTCTATTTTAGAACAAAAACTGCGTTTACTTCAGTAGGTAGGTAGTTCGCTTCAGTAGGTTGTTATTTAAAAATTTAAAGACTCAAGGGTAGCAATTTAGGTACTGTTTCTGTTATGAAATTGCTATACAAATGCCAAGTACGTTTTTTTTTTCTAAAAATAAATCTAAAATAAAATTGTGTATCTGTGAACAGTTTGGAATATTATTATATAGAATCCTGTGAAATAATGTAAGACCTTAATCGAAAAATATTTACTCAAACTGTGAAACAAGACTATTTTTGAAGCAAGAATAATAAAAAAAGAGAAAAGTAAAAACAAAAGTAATACTCCAACAATTCCAAAATGTACACGAGACCGAGACGAGATCCACCTTTAATAAATTATTCTGTCCAATGGTATAAACTTGATTCAGGGATTAAATACGTGTTCAAATAAAGCTTAACACACCGGCGTTTGCAAATAAAATGTAGAATAATTTTAAATTTCCACAGTAGTGTTAATTCTAAATGTCTCTACAACAAAACGCTAAGAAAAGGAAAAATAAGGGAGATTTCACTGAAGCGAACGTCAGAATATCTTTTGTCTTACTCGACAAAGCAAGAATGCAGTTGGCATCGGGTATCTTGAGTAGATACTGTATGCAATTGAGGCTGCACTGGATGCAAAGTAAAGTTTGCCCGGGGCCCTGTCCGGTTCTGTGACAAAGGAACAATGACTGACCCGGATATTTGAAGGGAAGTAAAGGGAGTCATGTTTTTTGGCGGGAACGATCGTATTACGGTAAAAGGCGAGGCGATAAGAGTACAGCTTATTATCACGTTGTAAAAGCCATCTCATTTTAATTTAGAAACTTACAAAGGTTGTTGTTTGAGGTCCATGACTCGGACACGATTGTTTTCTAAGGTGTAAAGTTTTCCACGCCTACCAACTCGCGAGCGAAACATCAAATCTAAATAATAACAACCACGGATTTGAACGGAACAAAGATCCTTTATCGTAACACGAAACAATTCGCAAACATTACAAGTAGAAAAGAAGAAAAGATAGAAGATCGAATTATTTTTGAGATCTAACACGTAATTGCGGTAACTGTATGAGTTTTTAGATAAGTCTATGGGAAGTCATACAATGAGTCATATAATGAGTAATGTTCTGAATAGAAAGTAGACAATTGTGGCCCAACAAAGCAGGAGACCTATACATCTATTCTATAAATTGATTACTAGATAATTTTTGACTGAGTAACTTTAATCTGAATGTAAACATCATATTGCCTATAAAACTTGTTATAAAATTAATTGTACAGCAAAGCGAATAAATAACGACACTAGCCGCTTGTCCATTTTTTGGCTTTCGAATAATAATAAAAACAAACAAATGGGGACCCGTTTTGGGTTGCGGCTGTTTCAACAAGTTTCTATCGCCATCCAGCGAGGCAATGCTGCCAGTATAATGGGAACTTTTGAACCAGGCACGGCACAAGGCAAGGGGTTTTTATTAGAATAAGTTAATAAATTTTAGAGAAAACTTTTTGTAAGTAGATCCTGTTTATTGTATGTGATAATCTATTGACAAATCCTGGTGCAGATTTTTGGTTTGGAAATTTATGATTTATTAGTGCATGTATGTCTTAATAACAATTGATTAACTTATAAAAGAGTCATTATCATTTTGCTCTACTTTAACCTCCTTCTCTGATTCTAATTTGTAGGATACCATTACATTTATAATAACACAATATTACTGTACTTACGGTCTGTAGTCGAATTATTCATATAATAGGTATGTATCAGGTTGCTGAAACTACTGATTTATGAACCATTTGTGCACACTGGACAGTGACAACGGGCTAGAACTCCAGTCCGATACGCCTACGTTTATTTAAATACGAAAGCACATGTAATGTAAATATACCTGCACGGGTTCATGCATGGACTGCACGATCGTGAGGTGAGATTATTCCGCTCCTGCGTCAGGCGCAGTATCCGCTGCTGTCAGAGATTTATTCACAGTCGGACACGAACGCATGTCATGGCGTTGAATACAATTAAAGCATAGAGTAGCGAACTGGTGACATAGACTGCGTGCACTCATGCTATGGTTGAGCTTATGACGATGAGCACTTTCATCAGGGCTTACAAGAACTACCGTCAAGCATAACACCAGTGGAACTAACATGATCGGACAAGTTTAGTTTATCTAAGTTTATCTCTATGTGTGTCCCTTTCTTATGTTATTTATTAGTTTGACAGAGACGCAGGAAGGGATGAGTCAACCTTAGGCCGGTCATATTAGGGACACAGCAAGGCATTACCTCCTGGACCAATCTTAAAAACTCATACTAAGAAGCTATTGCTACCATCTTTAAAAAATGTATTTATCCTTTGGTAAGATACTTCTGAAATGGCACACAACAGGGCATTCTCGTAAAGTAAGATAGTTTGTGGACGTAATAAGGCGGTCAGACGGGTTTAAATTGTCCAGCCGAATCTTGCGTTTATAGCTTTAAACCCCCTAACCGAAGAAGGCTCGGCCAGTGGTGCCCTTTCATCAAATGAAGCATCATTCGATGGCCGGACGGCCTATTGAAGGCGCAGATCGGATCAGTGCGTTTGCAGGAGAGTTCGTTATCTAAGCACACCAGCGGTAACTTCGTCGCTGGTGCAGCGCCCTGTCGTACTCTGGCGCGCTTACTCGAGTGAGCGAGTCAGGGCGATGCCCCTACGTCGAGTTCGACACCGATGCGCTAAAAGGACAACAGTGCAGCTTACGGCCGGCAGTTCTTCAGCTGTCTCGCAGAAAAATAACCATTGTTAAATCCTTTGCTTCCATCCAATGAACAAAGTGTGCTAAAACAGACTTTAGATCCGTGACGGACCCTTATATACACTTAGGGCAAATCATTCAGTTCAAGCCTGACCAGCGGCCTCTCCATGTGTATCTAGCCTTAATTAATACGACTAACTTGCACTAATTGGACTTCGGTCCTCAGGCGTAACAACTAGTGGTAGACACATTTTGGCCTTATCAAGAGAAGTTCATTACCTGATCTGTATATGCTATGATTCTTATATATACTCATCTCATCATCATCAAGAATAAATTAAAAAGGAATTTAAAAAAAAAATGTTACTTAATAGTATCTAAGTACCTACTAATTAAGATTCTATAGTGTTTAATAAATAAGATCCTGCAGTCAAACTGACTTATCAGTTTTGTAGGACATTGATGTAACACTCGCATAATTATGTATAAAAATAAAATAATAATAATAATAATAAAATGTATGAATTCGCACTTCTCTTCTTCTCTTCTCATCAGCCAACATAAAATACTTATTTTTTAAGCCAAACTGAATCGTCTTATTAGCTCAGCCGGCCTTTTCTTAACGCTTTTGTGTATTTAAAAACAGATGATATTTATACAGGCTCTGATATTTATTGTTTTCTGTACAACATGTGGATATACATAGAGTAGAGGTACAAACAAAATGACAGTTTTTTTATAAATTTTAAAAGTGATAGACTAACGCAAACCACTAAATCATGATAAACGTCTGAATTGTATGTGCATGACAACCAAACAATTCCAGTAAGAAATACGAAACAGAGGTACTCGTATGTCATTCAACTCTTATTCAGTCGCCGAATGAGAACTGCATGTTGTAAAACACTTGACTTGCAAACACCTCGAGATATAAAACACAAGTGCATGTGGAATACAAAAGACATTTCACTTTCCACGTTTAACGTTACTTACACACTTAATATATCGCTACATTGTAAGGAGGTAAATTCTATTAAGACGAATTGTACCCATAACTTTCTATTACGCTTTCGCTTAATTTTATCACATCAGTTGCGTCGTAAAATAATTCAACACGATAAACCGTCAGATAATATTTGAGGAAACTCAACTCTGTAGGAGGAACGATCCCCTAGGAAATAAACCTCCAGCTAACGCGGCACACTTTAAGGCGTCATTGTATTCATTTAGTTAACGACGGGCTTTATTTTTAGAGACACTCGTGAAATTAAAAGCGTACCGGACCTTAACGCCGGGTAAGAATGGGAACTACATTTCATGGGACGTACGGGCCGGTCGTGTCGTTTGTTTAACTTTAGATTATCTATTCTACAGTCTGATTTTCATTATGATAACCAAAGTTGTACAAAGGTGTTGTTGCAACTTTTCCTTTATTTTTCTACTTACTTATGAAATGCTTCATTACACTAGCATTACCATCAGCATTGATAGCACACTGGTGTTTATCCTGGACATGAAGGATCTCTTTTGTACACAGTATCTGTTTTAAAAGGGATATATTCATGACCGTGACAAAGTGCTGGAGTCTAAGGTACACTTGCGTCATCAATTTTGAAAACGCCATTAAAGTTATTGTTATAATTATTACAATAACTGACAATAATATCGTGCATGAAAAAGACGCGCACGCATCACTTTAGCCGTTGCATGTACAATAATTATATGCAGTAGGTTAGTACCTTACTGCCTGCCTGGAAAATAAAAACTTATGAAACAACAGCCTTTCATTACATGGAAGGTTATTCGTCACATTTATATATTTTCTACACATTACAAACTAGAAACGATGAGGCGACTGGACCTTTTTGGACTGACTGGTCAAATGGCCTGGAGCATAATAAAATATATTCTGATCTGAAAGCGGTCTTTCATCGAGTGATATTTCATTTTCATAAGTCTAACGGCTTGTTGTTAGGCCGCAGATGGAGACTGGGTAGGTTATTCCGCCGTCAATAGATCGGCCGTCTCGCAGAAAAATGTCCACTGTTAAAGATTATGCATCGGTCTGGTGAACAGAATGAGCTGATGACAGACTGATATGATAGCCCGGCCGACGCCCGTAACCTGTAAACAACTTACGCCCAGCCAAGTCCTTCAGTCCAGCTAAGTGCAACAGCGACTAGTTCGGCACCGGAGCAACGCCCTGTTTTGCTCTAGCGAACTATCACGCATAATGCTGCGACTTCGAACTCGTCACTGATAGCCAATATAACAGCACTTTAAATATACTAGAAAAATTTGGAAATGGTTATAAACAACTAGCTTTTAACAGCGCCTTTAACCTCGCCATCTTTTAATTCACGATGTGATCTGTCCGCCACATTTAAATCTGTTCACCCGTTATTGTGTGATTGAAGAACGTACGTCCAAACACCATTGCTTTTACATCAATTTAATAACATTGCTATTGGCAGGAATAGGTTACTACATCCAAATCCTCTTTTTCTGTCTTTCTGTCATTATATCTATCTGTTGGTTTGGCCGTTCTCTACTAAATCCGTGGCATTTACCTACCCCTCCGAAAAACAGGCGTGGCTTCAAATATCTATGTATGCTTTACAATTTTATTTTAAATAATTGAACTGACGTGCCAGCTCATAAAATGAAATAGATAGTTCATTGTTTATTAAAAAAATCAAGTGCTTTGTACAACCTTAAATTTTCATTCTCTCTCTGTATTACAATTAAATAGAAATGATACGTTCATTAATTTTAACACTGACGCCAGAAATAGTTATTGTTACACAACAATGTAAATATTTATTATGGCACACCGCTTTAATAAACCACAAATTAGTACAACATTTTGTGTAAAGAGAATGATTGATGTTATTTCAACTTAATATGAAATTGAATTTGATATCTAACTAGAATCATAAATGGTCATTATCATTTCAAAGTTCGTGTTAGCAAATTCATTCCAATAATATTCGACATCCGTTAAATGTATTTAATGTCACTTGGCTCACTACAGAGCAATTTAGTTTAACTATTCAGACTATATTTTTATTCAAACTAAAGTAATAATTTATAGAAACTGTGAATTACTACGGAACCTGCATAGCTAGAAACATCCTAGAAATAACGGCATGGCAGAACAAGGTGTCAGTTTCGCGACGACAAGTCACTATAAAACAGAAATATGAGTGACAAGTGATTCAAACGTATTGCACTACTTCTTTCTTTTAGAATAAGATTTAAAAAACGGTATTTTTTAAATTCCATCAGATAAATTTTGTATAATCCTGCCAGTTACAACGTGGACAATCGCAAGGCAAATATTTTAGTAGAACCGGTCCTCAAACGCTCAACAGCATTAGCATTCCTTGTTATCTCGTTGAAGCGTGTTTAGGACGTCAAAAACAGAAAATTGTACATTTTCCGGCATGCCGTACCAAAATGCGGGCCGGACGTTTCTCTATAAACGTTGACATTCCGCGCGTTCTCCGTATGAAAACATTTTAGTCCAAATGCTGGCAGCTTTTGACAGCAAGTATTGCCAGCTATGTTGCCAGAAAAGTAAAATGAAGTGCGAATGTAACGGTGTTCCTTGGGTCCCGTACGGCGTCAAACAGTTTTTTTTGTGCATAAAGTACAGTCAAGGAATTTAATTCCCTACCCATTTCGTTGAAATGTCGTCTGACATTCGCAATGCATTAAGGTCGATATATCAAACCAACTCCTTGCTCTAGTTGACTCTTATGGTGACAGTTTGCTATATGATATTGAACCTTAGATGGGTTGGAAATTTAATTCCTTGACTGTATGATATAACATAGACTGATGTCAAAATAATTTGTCCGCTTTTCCCTATAAGAGTCCGATTTAATTTTAAAAACTTTGGATAAGTCTTGACGAGGTCAAGTCGTACTATACTGATTTAGAATAGGTCATCTTATAATGGTTAAAGATTGAAAATTCACAGAAACCGCCAAATTCATAAAGACCCTAGTCGGGATCACTTCTTAACTAATTTGTATTAATAATTAGCATAACAAATAATAACTTTCCGGGCTTCATAAGACAGAACTTAGAACCACAAATTTTATCAATCCAAATCATTGCTTTGACGATCGGAAGGCCCAGTGGTTAGTGACCCTACGAAGCTAGAGGTTCCGGAAGGGATTCCTGTGAAGGGCAAACTTTTGTATGATGAATATGAATGACTCAGCTACAAACATTCATTATTTAAGGATACATCTTTATCTTCTTCATCTTTACAAAATATAAAATGAAGTCGCTCAAAATATCTTTTCCGTTTTTAATCTGAACAGTTATTTTATCTTAAATTTACACTTTAGCTCGTTTTCTTTTTATTAAACCTACCTATTTTAAACAATTTTTTACCCCCGGATTGCATTTTAAATTACATTTTCCAGACCGTTTAAGGGTTGCACGCTCTCGCGTGTATTGATGGACAAATAACGTGTTCGGGACTGGTAGTTATTTTTCACGTCATAAAAACGTCTGGTAGACAATGAAATACGAAATCATGTAATTTAATGGCGAAAAGATAATGGAGTAGGGGTTTACGATCTTAATGTTTTCGTTTTTGTGAGTTTGCTTTCATTTTAATGATTTATTAGAACTAAATTAAGTAATTATACTAACAGCTGAAATTTTGTGAGTCGAAAAATTGTATTCCAGTTTTGCACCAGTTAAATGAAGTCACATTCGAAATGTATCATTCCGTTGAAATCCATCATTTTAGACTTTAGGCGTATCTCGCATGGAAGATAAATCTCGCATGAAGAGAGAATTGGGATCCTGATAGTTTTAAACAATCACCGGAGATCGCCCGAAAAAAATAATGAACCTGATGCGTCACTATACTAGCATCGTCTATAGTCACAGAATAAATAATAGTACAAATACAGAAGTTTCACTTCGAACAAAAACGGCGTATTCATTCGAACGAGTGTCAACTGAATTGCGCCGGCCCCAGTGCAGAGGTGCGCTGAAATTCTTGAAGTCCGCAAAGTAAGCCGCGCCTGCTATACTCCACCAAATCTGAGCACATTAGCTATAGCTTAGGCTCCCAATACGAACCACTAGGCTGTCCGGTCGTCAAAGACCGCGAAGACCCTACGAAGACCTTACTGTGGCGCTAACATAAATGCTCCACAAATTAACTCTTTATTAGCTATTCTTAGAGCACATTATAAAACAGCGCTTGCTCTTGATCTCTTTTATGCGACAAAGGAACGATTTGTTTGTTTAAACAAAGAAATTACAGCGAAGCAGAAATAATTGCTCACTGTAAAATTGTGTGCAGCAACCACTGTTTCGAAAAATTGTTCCTTGTTTTCCAACTTTGAAGTCCTTTGGTTGACGAGGTACGTACTCGAGAGAATATACCTTTGCATTTTATTGTAAGGTATCGTTTTACTTTTCTAATTAAAATTTAGTAAAACGCACAAGTTTTGTATGATTTTATTTATTTATTTAAACTTCACTGCAAAAAAATAGATACTTAAGGCGAGTTTAACGCTTTATGGTATTCTCTGCCAGTCAACTTTTGCCATAAACAGAAGGTTGTAGGCTGTGCAGAAAGACGGCGGGTAAATGAAACACAATTACAGTTTTTGAAGTAAAGTATCCACAAATGTTTTCAAAAGGCATATTATTATTAAGTTTATTTTATTTTAAGTAATTAAACTACAAGTGGAACACAAACTTGCTCCACTTGGTTGCCAAAAGCTTCTGAACTTTATGGTCGAATCCCCAATACATAGCGACGCCCATTTCATTTCCTTCCAAACGCTCAAAATTATTGTTGCACTAAACGCCATTTACTGTCATACATTTTACATGTATATGTACTGGTAACTTGTATCATAATGTTCAGGTGTTGCCTTGAATAATATCCAATTTTACTCACTATATTGAAGTATTTTTGGGCCATAATAACGATAGATTAAGTTTTTTTATCATGACATTAACTTGTTTTCGAGTATAAAAATAAAGTTAAAAAAAAATTGCAGCCAATTATTGTATCCTACACAATGATAATGTAATGCAGTGATCCTACAGCTAGGCAAAAGACTTTCCTATTAGCCTCCACTACAAATAGCTATGCGTCCAAGTCATTGGTTGAATTTTAAGAGACCGATAGATAGAATACAGAGATAGAGATCATTTATTTGTACCACCTACTCCTTCAAACAAATCTAGATTCAAGTAATTGTCACCGATCTCAAATAGGTCTACGGATACCTGCATATAAGATTTCTTGGTTTTCTCCAACCTCTACTTAAGGACAACATGCATAAGATTAGGTATGTGTACCGAAGTGGTACAGCATTTGAGAAGATAAATAGGTACCGCATGTTTAAAAAGCAAGGAACATTTTTGTACAATTGTCTTGTGCATAGACTAAAACTTTTCTCGTACCTACAGAGCGCGCACAAGTTGATTGCAGAGTTCAGTATGCGTTATACACGTAATATACAAATAACTACTGCCTTTTTCCTTAGGTAAGTAAAAAGCAAGAATTCCATTTGCTGCTATCCTGACACACTTCATAGTGTTAATATATATTTAGGTACTAGTGCTTTATAAGCGAGCTCGTGGCAGCACTTTTATCACTTCTCGGCGTCCGACTTGTCCTGAAGTATGTGACAGCTGTCATAAATCGCAGGGCGGGCGGAAGGTCGCAGCATTTTGTTGGGGGCGTGGCAGACTTTATTAATCTATTGGACTATATTGGCAGGATAAGCTGAGACAATGGAAGTTATGGGTTCTAGGCCCGCAGACTGTCTCTACTCTAGATTTATTAGAGAAAACTACTTAAGCTGAACGAGATAACTGCAGAGACTAAAATATTACTAAGTATAGCTAAGATTTTACTTACAGTATGCGATATCGATTGTTATGCTCATATCGAGTTAAAATCTTTGTTAAACCAAATAATTCTTCTTCTCATTGTAAGCTTGAGAAACGTATGAGTTGAAAATGCCTTTAAAAAGATGTCAACTTGGTTTATAAATAAAAACCTTTTGTAGGTACTTAATAAAAATCACGAGACTAGTTGTTAAAAGACACATAAGAGGTTCAGAAAATATGGTTGCTTTTACTTTATAATGTATATAAAAACTGACAAACCATACTCAATAAAATTATTTAAAAAAATTGTGACTCTGCGCTTAATTTAATTTTCAATATTTTTTGATATGTCTAGAACTATAGCACTATACTTAGAACTGATGGATATTTTAAGGTAATAGACAAGATCCTAAAAAAGTGTTTTTTGTATTGTTTTATTTGGTTTCACACAGAAAAATAAAGCCACCACCTTAGTGCTCTCATCGCAAAAAACCACATGAAACAACTGAACGCATACCGAAACGCAAACTTAACCCAAACGCAAACTTAACGCAAACACACGCGTCACGTGCCGCCCTCCATCAGTCATACCAACCAAAAAGACCCGCAAAAAAGCATAAACACAACTTACACGAACAAATCGCAACACTTTACGTGTCTCAACTTAAACGTGCACGTACAAATGGAATCCTAGATAATGTTCCCATTCGTCTTGCCGTAACGCGATATTACGAGTATATTGTCCCTTCCGAAAAGGCGTTACTTAGTTGTGGATGTGGATTGATTGTTGTGGAATGTTAAAGTGAAGTTCTTATTGAATTGTGTTGAATGAAGAATTTGTATGAAAATGTATTTTAATATATTGTTAGGTAGGTACTACACATTTATGACTGATATCGTCTAATAATTAGGTGAATCGAAAAACTGTTCTAGTTACGACGTGCATAATTAACAAAGAAACAAAGATTTCACTATTTATTACTTTTCGATACAATCAAAAAACTTGAGTTTTCGAAGTTAACCGTAGCAAGGCGTCTACTAGATAAATAAATACGCGTTGTTACAATCTGCAAGGCAGGGCCTATAAGTATAAAATATTATTTTTTTACCGCAGAATGGGCATTGCAAGGTATTAATTTTGCAAAGAAAAAAACTAGGTTCACAAAATTATTCACATCATCATCATATCAACCGAAAGACGTCCATTGTTGGACATAGGCCTTCTCCAAAATCGCCACTACGACCAGTTTAGCGGATTCACGTAACCAACATCAGGTCATTGGCCACCTTATGGCGGGTCTGCCTACGCTGCGTCTTAAGGTTCGGCCACACCGGAAGCCTATGCAGCACGGCTCTGGAGATATGCGCGTGCGCAAGCCAGCTGTAATGAATAGATTATATGTAGAGATGCCACATTACTTGCGTTGCGTACACGTAATGCAGCTCTACGAAGAGCTGGAACCGTGGTGAATACGCATCCAGTGTGGCCCAGCCTTTAGCCACTCGGCACAGGTTCAGAAAATAAACGCTTGAATATAGAAATAAATAAATATTCAGACAATTCACACCAATTGACCTAGTCCCAAGCTAAGTAAACCTTGTGTTATGGGTACTAGACAACGGATATACATACTTAAATAGATAGATACATACTTAAATACATACATATAACATCCAAGACTCGGGTACAAATATTCATATTCACAAACATTTGCCCTGGAATCGAACCCGGAACCTCTAGCTTCATAGTCAGGGTCACTAACCACTAGGCTATCCGGTCGTCAATAAAAAGTGGATTTAGTTCTTAAACATCTTATTACAAAGAAGATTGTTTACACGTAATCACTATAACGGCTCGCCGTAAAGCTTCCTCTACATAAAACGACTCTGGAGATGCCGTGACAGAAGTGTATCGTAACACTACGAGAGTACAGTGTAAATATTCTAACAGTGAGTTTACTTATTTGGGATCCACGTACCCGCGGCACAGCCACTAGACGTTCGAGACTTTGTATGTTAGAATTTTTGAAAAGAAATAGGAAATTACTGCATGAGAAGTTTTGGATACCTATGATTGTTTTTAAATCTTAGTTTTGATAATTAATAGATTCAGGTGTTATTTTGCGGAAGTCCATATTGATATAATTAGAATTAATCACTTTGCTACTCTGCGAACCCAATGCTAGCAAATCGTGCAAAATGGCAGCGTTTTTGTTCAATATTAACGTTGAATAAATAACGTTAACGTTGAATGAATAAGCATTACGCAAGCGCTGCTATTTTGCACGTTTTGCTAGCACTGCGTTTACGGAGTAGCAAATAATTAATTCGACTTTCCTTCGTTTTTTATTGTCTTTTTTTTTTGTTTTTTTATCTTAAAATTTAAAACCTTTTTTAAAGATGGACATATGTTTAAAACAACCTGGAGGCACTGATAATAACTAGACTTGTAAAATAACCTTAAATAAATAAAGCTCCGAAGGAAAAGATAGGGTAATAACAGAATCCCTGTAATGGCGCGGGTGGCATAATATATGTAGATTGCAGTATTTCGAGAAGGGAACATTGGGTAGTATACTAAGATTTTACACTTCACCGATGGCTGCCAATCCCTCTAATATTATTATGGTAATGCGGCCAATTTCAATAAAAGCGTTCGTCGCCAAAGACATTTTCTTTTAGACGGTATAAATCCACAGACATGTGCCCGTTTCGGAACACGGGTCTCGATTTGTAGCTCATATCTTTTCATGGTGAATTTTCTCCAATTGAAATTTACAGACAAATTGAAATACCGTGTATGATTTTATTGTAACGAGTTCCACATTTTGTGTTCCGCCGGTTCCGGTGCGCGGGATTAATGTGAAGTGATGAATGAGAAAGAAATCTATGTTAGGTTAAAACCTACCTAACGCTGCCTGGAATATTCTACGAGATTAAGGTTGCAGGCAAGCCTGGCTGGTTCATACCTATTTCAAGCGGCGACTTTATTTAGCATTCAATGCAAAAGTTAGGTTGTGCAAATGTTGTGGTTTTCGGCAGGTAATAATTATTTAAAACGAAACTTTCCACAAACCTGGACTGCGGGCACCACCTGTAACTTTCCTGTTTTAAAGTCAACTTGAAACGGTAATTACTTTTTGTTATAAGTGCATTTTTTACCGCCGTCTGTTCTAATTTTAAAGGTGTTGCTTACTTAAAAATCAATTTTTAGTTCAGGGAGGCCTTAGTGACAGACAGGCAAACGGTCTACGTGATGAAAGGTGGATACTACCGCCTATGGGACATTTCATACACTATGCACTAGAAGGTTAGTAGACTCGTTGCCGGCCGTTGGGACCTGTTTTCTGTGTCGAGGGATAACAATTATACCTAGGACTTAATTCCTATGAGAATCTCATGATAACGTGTAACGTAATTTTGTGTTAAGATATAAACTCCAAATCTAATACCCATTTGCAATACGTGCATGCAATAATTTCCCACTAACCTCAGCGTATTCACGAGTGCGCGCCTCGTAACTCGGCTAGGTACGTAGAATTCGATGTTTGGAAATTCTGCGCTAATTTGGAAGCAACTATGAGGTGAATGGCAGCACATGAATGCACGGGAATTGCCTCCCGCTCTGTTACTTCTAGCAAGCACTATCGGCGAATGCGATACAGACAAAATTGATCAACTATGAGGATCAAGTTTAACCTGCTGTTCTAGTGTACTACAAAAATCCTCAGCAGATATCGCAGTGCTGCCGGCAGATCTTCAGAGTTTATTGAAAGGTTGTGCGGACAGTAAATGGATTTTTATCTCTTTGCTGCCTGTGTAGTAAGTTTTATAAATAACTCTACAATAGCTACCTTGTTGCTTTAACGCTTTTAATAATTTCGTTTAGTGACTCATTAATCATGTAAAACGGGTAAGGTACTAAATTATTTAGATATTTATGAAGCTAACTATAATTGTTAACTGGACATACGTGACTCGTCCTGTCCGCAGCGGGTAATTATTATTATTATTCATGTATATTTATTTAAAATCTTAGGTTAAGTTTTTACAATATTTCTATAAAAAGTAACAAAACAATACCAATACAAAATATACAAACATTATAAAAACCTAACCTAGAGTGCCGCCGGCAGCGGGGCAGGGCTCAAGCTACCGGTGGTTAGGGCTGCAGAGTGAGGAACTATTCAGGACTATTCGTGACGTGTCCAGAAGTACCGCCTTCTGTATCTGACCCTTGATCCAACCTTATTATTATTATTAAATCTTTATTTCGGGTAACAAGACCCATACAATAAATACTTTATAGAGTAACATGCGGTCTAATAATACGGTATTTCCGCCCAAGAACCAAGTAGTATAATATAAAAATGTCAAAGCATACCCAGTTGAATAAGATAATAATTTTCGCCAGCTATTGCTCTTCGCAAAAACCTAATTTCAGATTTAATATTATTTATGTTGAAAGAAGACAATAAAAGAAAAAAGGATACTTTTAGATATTATAGATCTACAAAGTTACCTACAAAAATTATGAAGAAAATATTGTTTCTTTTGTTTCAAAATACGTTTATTAGAATACATCAGAATATAACGTCTGAGAGACAATGAGAGCAATAATTTAAAAGCAATTGTAATAAACGCGATTTGGTGTTACGCTCCGTACACTATTACAATAGTGACGTCACTATAGTCGTATATACTGTACGCAGCGCCATGAAGAATTTTCGTGAGGTTTGTCCACTGTGATTTTACTAGTCGTGATATATTTCTTCACTATACATATACGAATATTATATTCATATTTATTATTTTTATCTCTTTTGTTCTCTAATCTGTTATTTTATGTGTAATTTACAATAAAAATACATACATACATACATCATGAGCGTATAAAAACAAAATTATTTTATATAATTATTCTGGAACAAAAAATCGTAGATTATTGAATCTAAAATAAATAAAAAACAATTTGTAATCGTATAATTAACTGTTTTTAACACGCTTCTTTTTAAAAGGTAATATCACGTCCAACATATGGAATGGTTATACATAGTTCTCGGCATAAAATTTATTTAAAATAATCCATTTCCTCAATATTAAGAAACAAAAGGTACGAGTACTTCGATTGCTCTATAATTTCCATGAAGTCAATTTGCTTGTCTTGGATTATATTACGGTTAGACTAAACACGAATAAATTTGGATCACCTCTTATAAAAGTTTAACGACGCATAGGCTGAACAAAGTCTGTATAGTCTATCTATTAGCACCCCTATCACGCACTCGGAATCTCGCCATGCATCGGTATATAAAACCGGCGAGCAGTGAGAGTTGGATAGCGTGTGCCGCCGCGCTGCCTAGATCGAGCGTGTCGCTGCATAAAAAGCTTTTATATCCCTCTTTTACTGCATCGCTGCCGGCTTCAATATTTGCATTCCATTTCTGGTTACAATTTCACAGCGGCGCGTGAAGGCAATTCTTGCCAACTTTCTTGTTGTCTTGGTCGTCTTTTATGATTGATTCTGGTTGGTTTTAATTGGTTTTGTTTCAAATAACTGAATGGGGACAAGGAAAAATATAGAAAGGATCTAATATTAACCTAGTAAAGTAGCCGTCCCAGTGTTTGTCACGCGTACGACATAATTTTTACCAATAGTTGATATCATTGTCTCTAATTTTTGCTCGGATGTTTTCGTATCTACTCGTCAATTATTCGGTCACTGTCAAAGACTGGGACCATTACCTAATATACTAGTCTACACTAGTCTATATCTACACTCATATAATAAAGAGATAAACTTTGTTTTTAACATGAAACTACCGTGAGACTCAGACATATTAATACAGCGGATCACTCACGTATTTTTGCGTCGGGAAATGCCCGACATGTTTCGGACCAGTCCGTGGTCCTTAATCATGAGCCCCCGCGGCGGTGGCGCCGCGGGGGCCACCGCCGCGCATAAACTTTGTTTGTTTGTTTGTAGGGGGTAATCTCTGAAACTACTGAACCGATTTCAAAAATTATTTCACTAATTGGAAGCTACACTATTCCTGGCGGACATAGGCTACTAATTCCACGCGAACGAAGTCGCGAGCGTCCGCTAGTCTATTATACGTCTAAGCCTTATATACTAGTATAATTCTATGAGATCAACAATCATTTCACATTATCATTTTAAGCTCATTTACTCGTAGTACAGTCAACCAATTTATTTCATAGGCCACTGTAAAACGTTATCGCAATGTGTTATCGCTTGGATATTATGTAATTTATCAAGAAGTGATTATGACATTCATTGTGAAAAGGTTCTACAATGGCCAATTTATCAAAATGGGTTGACTATTTCTTAATGTGCCGTCATTCTTTTTTGGGGTAGGCTGAGACTACGAAGTCATGTCTTCCTATCATGACATTTTACTTGCACTTGTATTAATCGTTATGTTCATATTTGAATCTTGAGCTACAAAAGCTTATTATTTAGCCCTTCTACTCGTACAGCCAGCAGCAGAAATAGCTGAACACTTGAAGAGGTCAGCAGCAGACAAGCTCTTGTTTTCTTACTAATAGAGTCGAGAGTAGATTTTGTTTACCTTTACGACTGCGTACATATCTGTTGATAACTGTACATACTTCTACCAAAGATATTCTTGACTGCACGGCATGACCAGATATAAATAACAGATTCAATGCTCTACAAAACAAGGTGTTATATTATGTGATAATCTTCATCTCTTCTTTTTAAAGGTTGTCTGGAAGACATCGCTTGAAGCTATAAAACTTCCCATTGTGTGCCTTGTGTAGTTTCTCTAACAATTCAAGGTGAACTTTATCGGATTGGGCAATGTATTGCCCTTTCATGTTTTTTATGATGTTCAATAAAGTTGTATTGTTGTATTGTTTGTGTTGTATGTTTTGTTGTTGATTACCATTGATTTTATTTTGCTATGCTATTTTATTATTTTTATTTTCATTTACTATTATTCCTATGTAATACTTTTTGCCTACAACTTTTTACCATTCGGGTGAAATGCGAATTTTCCACTGTTGAGAAATTTATAAATTCACCAAAATTCTTTCAAATTTACGTGAATTTTGTCAACACGGCACTGCAAATTGTGACTGCAATTTGGTACTGCGGATCAATTACAGTTGTTAAAAGTTTGATTGTATTTTTCTACACTATTATTTCTCAGAACACTCCTTTTGTGTAGTCCCACCAATTTGAATTCTGGGACACAGTTAGAACTCTGTCGCAATAAGTCATTACTGTGACCTTAGGGCATTTGTTGTGAAAAATCGTGATGACATTTTCAGTGAAAAGGGTCTATCAGTGGCCTAGAAATCTGTACCTGTGTATGAATAATGTAAGTTAAATTAGACCCTTGTCTTTAATATCACGCAGGACCAAAATTATATTTCAAGGGCAGACTGTTCGTCGCGTTTGACAGGTGAACTCCTTTTGTCTGAAATGTGAAATAATCGAGGGAAATTGGGCCTGTTATTACAGACCCAATGCCTGCCAGTCAACGTTGAAAAATGATGTACATAATTAATTAATAAAAAGAGAAAAGCCATTTTGTTACAGGACCTTTTCAAATTGAATAAAGGTATTTGAATGTAAAAAAGTCGTAACAACAATGCTGATAAACCACAGAATGGATTTACAAACGTGTCAGACAGGATAACATTTATCTGGAAATTAATTTGCATTAATTATTAAAACCATCAGGTATCCATCGCCGATGTTAATTATTACTAAAATAATAACATGCTGATAACAAAGGCTAACCCTGCTAATGCATAAGCATAGCAATGACCACGTTATTATCTCATGTGATTAAATTCATAATTAGATAGTCCCAATATAACAGCATGTGGCCAAACGATGGTTACCTAAGGGAAGTTTTTAATGACCTCCCTAGGCGCGGGCCTGCGCGGTGGTCGCGAGACAAAACTCGTTAATGTTCACCCCTTTTTATGGCCACGAAGCACATTCATATTTAACGACAAACGTTACAAAAAGATTTTAATGGTCTCACGGACTTGCTTTGTCGATTAAAAAACGCATTTTATATTGTCTTGCATCGACCCAGCGAGATTACGTCACGTCAAATTCCTCCACAGACGTGAACGCACAAGTCATAAGGTAAAACTCCTCGCCGTCACAGAAAGGAGTCAAGTTTGAAGAGCCGACGGAAGCGAGTGAGTAAAACTAACTAAAGTGATAACGATGTTTAGCCCGCAACGGGCAAACCTTCGACCGACGTGTGAAGCCCCACATAAAAGTAATTAGAAAAGTTCGTTTACGGACCCACCCGTTCGCACCTCGTGGAACATGGCGGCGGCAACTTGCCATGTAAGCCCGCGAATGTCTGTTCAACATTTAATTAGTGTAGACACTGTTGTAAGAGCGACTTCCCTAAAACTGTCGGGTTACGTAGAAGACCTTTATGTCCCGGATATCAAGAAGAACTCAAGCGCCAAGGGGCACCACATCAATGTTCAACTTTGTTGTACGTATCCAAAGTTTATATTACATGAAGGGAATTTTTTGAAGGGATATGAAAAGTGAAGTAATTCATCAAATGGTAGTCGCAATCACGGTCGGGTGACGAGGTGTCGGAGAGGGCTCTTCGCGGTAAGCTCGCGAAGGTCCGTAAGATTTGTTACTTGATGAAGTTTTCTTTCAAGAATTTACAAGTTCTTAAAAACGTCTAGGCGTTTTTTGTTATAATGAGAATTGGTTTATTTTTCCCGCAAATGTTATGTCCACCATTATAAGCTCAAAGAGTGAATGATACTGGAAAATTACAGAGGAAAGTTGACTAAAGTTTGTTTACCAATTTAAAAGGTTTTAAGCAAATGGAGAGTTTTATCTAGACCACAGATATCATTGTTGTCCCTTAAGGTTAATTAAAAACTTTGCGTCGGAATAGTTAAAAGTTATTGCGTGCTGAGCTGGACAATACCTTTAAATATCACGTAACTACTTAAACTTGGCGGGCTGGGACCTCGTTAGCAAATGTTAGAGCGAAGGCAAATAGGGACTTCGTTTTTAGACGAATAAAATAAAATGGAAAATTTCCATCCGCAAGTCGAAAGGTTATCATCGAAAATGTTAACCAACTGTTTATTTCGCAATACCGACGTCATGTTATAGAAGATGTGGTTGTATTTCGTTTTTAATTTTCTTTTCATCATAATTAATTTTGTCTTCCATTAGGTATGTTCTGTGCAAACATTTGCCAGTACACACGAGGAGGCGAGGACGCCCACGCACCGCTCTATTTGTACATACTTACCTGCTTGTGCCTGCGTTGTTTCTTCATATACTTTGATGCTTCTTTGTTTTACTTACCCAAGTCTCTTTTAGATTATCCAATTATCTCATTTATTAGACGATTCTTTTGCATACCCTATACAAGGGTATGTGTGGTTGCAATAATTAATAAATGGGTTCGAACAAAATTTTATGTTAGAAAATAGGTTTTTTTTTACAAAAATAAGTAGAAACCTTCTCGGGACTATCGCATTTTCATGGAATTTATTGTAATTTGCCAATAGGAAACCGGGTGAGGAATATTTACGATATCAATCTGGATACGTCTGGTGGCCCGTCTTCAGGATTTATGGTCTCGGTGAATAAGCGTAGATTTGTTCCCAGGCGAAGCACTTATTGAAATTGGCTGATTTACTTAAATCACATTATCGACAAGCGTAAAAGGATTGGGGCGGGCGCGCGGGAAACCTCATGTTTTTTACGCTTTATTTTATTCGGTTTTATTTTCTTGAAAGCCTGCGTATGTGCAAATGAAAATTGTACGTTTTACCCACGTTGTCGCTCTTTAAATATCGAACGAAATGTAACAAAAGAGAGTCGCAAGTCGTAGTTACCCCTCAGAACATGAACATTAAACTTAAAAGTGCGATATGGGACGCCGCGTGACCCCAAAAGGTGTTACGTAGAATAAATAGCCCGCCCCGGCGCTCAGTTGCCCAGTTTATCTCTTTTAATGTGTCATTCACCTTGTGTTATACAGTAATGTCCTGTGGGATGTAATTTCGTAGGAAAATGGAATGGATTCGAAAAATCGCATTGGCATGACTAATTCCGTGCGACATATCTCTCGCGCGGTAGCATTATCATAAATGCGTGCGACAAGTAAAAGGGTTGGTGTGAAAAGAGAACAATGTACACAGTCGACGGGGGCTCAAAATGGAGTGTGAATTACATTGAGGGAGGGCTGTAGCAACAGGCTCGAATATCAAGCGTGATGCGATTATGCAAAGAAACTAAAACTGGATAAAGAAATTCTGATTCGATGACAAAGGAAAGAACGACTAATATCGCGGCTTTGATGTTTATAAAAGAGATTTGGTATCAGGTCAATACGTAGAATCGTACAGTTCACGGCGAGACTATTTTTTGCTCATAATATTATTAAGTAAATTCAATTCAATTTTGAAAAAAGAAATATAACGGTTTATATCGCGTTTATTGTAACAAATGCGATTCCCGACGTTTCGAACCCGTTTCAGGTCTCATGTTTACAGACTGTCAAAATAGTAAAAAATACCCAATTTTGAAAAAAAAACATTATAAAATTGAAACACTAAAAATTATGTCAGCAGATATGCTATTTTCAAAAACGCTGATAGAATCTGTAATCTTGTCGGATATCTTACGAGGGCTTTTAATCTATCGATCATCGCATGATCCTATTCAAGCATCATCCCAGCGTGCGACTCTCAACTGTCAACGTCTATTCCAAAACTCTCCATATCGCTCTTGCAAGAGGCCTTGAATATATATACTCATATTCCTTGTCCCTATTAATATACCCATAATACAAGCTTGGCTGGCAATAAATTGTACGCTGATATAAAAAAAAGTCAAACAAAAGATCACTGACTTACTCCTACAATCAGTAGCAGGAGAAGCTGACAACTCAAAGCCAAAAAATCTACACAAGTTCTTACTCTCCTGACAATACAGTCGTGTCTTCCTGACCTCTTCGGCTTTGTAGGTATACTCTATTTGCAGCTAACTGTACCACACGATGAATTCAGACAAATTGCGAGTCTCACTGCTTCGTGAATATGCTAAAGTCATGATATCTCACTTGTTACACTAAGCCCGACGTCTGCTAAACTTTCTTGCGCCGCGCAAGTTCCGAACAAGGATGCCATGTGCATTTATTGTGATGAATACTTAATCGTGCTTGGTTTATTAAAAGGAACTCGATGTATACAAAAGAAATATCACGGATGCGGTTTAGGAATATGTTAATGGGTCTATATCGGGTCGCATACATATCAATTGGCCTAATGTAATCGTTCACATAATGCTCGTTTCGCATAACTGATGACACTAATATTGTTGACTTATTAGGAAAATCTTGTAATAAACCTAAGTTAACCTGTTTAAAGCATAAGTAGTCCACGCCAAAGATTGTCTGACCTGTTTTTTATTTTAGCTGGAGAAAAATTTGACCAAAACTTTACTATCATATGGGTGTATTTAGACGTATAATTTTTCGATTAGCTAAATCGAGAAGAATTGGTTTATCGCTTTAAATTACATTATTCAAGAAGTAATCTAACTATTTTGTTTAGATGATACAGCTATTTTATTGTATCAATCAATTTGACTGTAAACAGTCATAGAACTTTCTTCATCTAAATCTACTTCTAAAAGTATTTTTTTGGCGCGATATAGACACAGCACATCTTCACCATAGCAGCATCAACAAGTGCCTCAATTGTATTTACTTGTTTAAATACTAACCAAAATGTATAGGAAACTTTCCCCTCCAGTAAAGTAATTTCGTCAATATGAATTTTCACATATGTATCTTACCAGGTGTGAGAAATACCTAATGGACTTTAAATAAGAGATGGAAAATATACTAATTTAATGAATTGAAATAATTAAAACTTTACATTAATATGGGTGAACCTCGTCGCAGCACGACGTGTGACGGCTGACTCCAGATACTCTTCAAGCTGGGCTGCTGTCACGAGGTTTTACAATGGCCAGTTACAAATATACATAGGTACACATAGGAAAGAGGCCTGCTTGTCCTTCACACCAAGTATGTAGATATTTCAGCAAAAGGTTCTTTGTAAAGTACGAAAGAACCCAGATGACGCATGATTTATCACAGACCACAAACAAACGGAAGGCTAAAACCGTATATAACACGTAAAATTCAAACTCAAACCCCACTTCCATTTAGGTCTTGAAAATGTTCGCGACTAGCATACCTTCTAGAATTAACAAAATAACAGAGTATAACTCCCGACTCGGTAAAAGCATATAAGACAGCAGCAATGCACATTCATTTCCCCTAGTGTCCACACTAACACCCTATATCATAAGGCGGTACATGAAAAACCTTTCTAAAACTAAAGTACAGTAAGAGAGACAATGGGAATTAAAATTTCACGGAACGCGGGGAAGATAACTTAATGAGGGTTGACAAATTAGTGCCAAGCTCCGTAAGTTGGCAAACATTCACTGCTCTCGGGTTCACAGCCAATTCTGGGGCCTCGGCGATTTGAAGACGGAACTGGTTTTTTTTAACCAACCATGGGACCACTGCGACTTGGAAAAGAAAGTCCAACAGTATGTTTGAATTATTATTAAAAATAACTTGCTGTTCAATGTTCATGGGTTTGATTTTTAGGGTCCGTACTTAAAAGGAAAATCGGCTAAGTGCGAGTCGGACTCGCTCACTGACTGGAAATAACACAGTTCTGAAACAGTGCTATCTAGGAATGGCATCCGAAACAGATTGTTGTAAAAACGGTAGGCCGATGTATAATCGTTTGCACGGAAGCATAACGTTACCTCGTTACACCGAGGGACAGCGCCATCTGTGGAGTTAGAGCATGTCTGTTGGTTTTCTTCGTTCTAAACTAGATGGCGTTAGGACTCGCTACTATACAGCACACTACTACATTTTTTTGTGATGTGAACACAAATTTACGGTTTTCGGATTTTTTCTTTTATTCGTGCTGTATCATGTTTCTTACCAAATTTCATGGTTCTGGGTCAGGTCAAAGGGAAGTACCCTATAGGATTTTGAATCCTTTGCAAATGTACGAAATATACGGCATAAACGGCCATATCTTTTGGTTTCGTTGACGTAGAAGTTAGATTTTTTTTTTCACAGCTCTAGGGTACTATAGACTTGAGTAATTGATATTAATTTCAATTTGAAATCTCCACGCGTTTTTGAGAAAAAGAGTCATGACAGACAGACAGATATACATATATACGGACAAAGTGATCCTATAAAGGTACCGTTTTTTTTCTTTTGAGGTACGAAAACCTAAAAGGGGTAAACTTTGATAGTATATTTTGATAGTAGGTAAGTCCAGAATAGGACTTTGCGTCTACACTAAATTCGAGGCGAGGATTAAATATTTAATTAAAGACAACTAACTTGAGGCGGCGACATCAATGAAGAAAATAAATTCAAGACCTAAGTTTTCAGTTTCGCAAAACTCAATGAAATTAGAGAGTTGTTTTGAAATAGTTTCAGCTACCAAATGACAAATGGCCACTTAGCTGTAACGAGCACAATTTATTATTGTCAATTTCATTCTGAAATGGCCTGAAATACGTACTTCGTTTTTAGAATTTTAATGGCTGTCGATCGCTATTCCTGGCTAGCGCGACCAAGACAAAGTTTGCTAAATTGATATTTTTGAAAAGCTTTTAGCAACAGTCAGAAAGGTATTCAAAAAACATTTGTGTCATTAGAAAGCCACGCGTGGTTAAAGGAAATCATAATGCGCAACCGGACTAAAAAGTATTAAAATAAAACAATTTCAATGGTTCAATTTTGCGTAAATTGTAATGAATCTAATTCTCGGCTTTTCGGGCCTTTTTTAGGTCTCATACGTATTTACGGGCAGGCTGACAAAATAGCTTAATATGCAAACAACCTAACTTTGAATAAGATTTATTTAAAATTGAAACTATTCTGTCGGTGGTTATTCTGGCTAATAAAGGTATTTGATATGATTTGGTTTTTTTATGCTAATCGTTTCAATTCACGTATTACAAGCACTGACTCTAACACAGATCTTTAAATATAGTTATTTGAAAATTTTCAATTCATCGTATGTATACGTCTGAGAGGATAAGGAGGAGGTGGTTTTTTTTAAGTTTTTCATTCTTATTCTAAAATTATACGGCATTTAACCTAATAACCTCACGTTCAATTATAAACCATAACATCAACAGTTTTGCAAAAAACATTTTTCATTCACATGTGAGCTTGTATAAGAAATATTTAAAACTATTACAAACTTTGAATCGGTACTAGCATTTGCCGAAATTAAGCACGGTAACAGACCTTTCAATGGATGGACGGACGTAGTAGTGAAGTTCCTTTTTACATACGGCACCATAAAAATTTAATAGTTAGAGTTGCCATAGCATTTAGCCGTTGCATTCCGTTTAGAATATTTGCATATTATTTGGCTCTATGAAGACAGCCGGAGGGTTGTTTGCGCGTAGTTTGCCTCGGTCCCCGAGTTAGGAACTAGATTACAAATGTACATAGAAGACGTAATTTCATTTCAGAGCACAAATTAAAATTGAATACATTTTCTAAGATATCTTTGGCTCGGATTTGTCCATTGTTAATAAATGGACAACTGAATAAAAACTACAAATGAAGGGTACTCGGAAAGAATATACGGTCAGTTATTTTTAATGAGCAGGCACGGTAACGTAGGTTACATTTTCCATCCCCCTCATCAACTGGGTCGCCCTCAACTCATTTTTAAATAACCCTAGAAGTGTCATCGTATAAATCTACCCCATAAAAACGTTTCACATAATAATAATGTCCCTTCCAAGACATAACTCTGGCTGCGATCTTGGGCGAGTCGAGATTTATCGCGGCTCGTAAAAAGTACATTTCTAGAATAAACCGCGAGTTTGGACTCACACGCGCGTCATCGCCCGCCTTGTGACGGAGTTTGTTCATTCGAACGCGCTTTTGTGGTGCAATTCATAAGAAACTGCATTCAAATACTAGTCTTACAATTTAGACGTAGAGTCGCTACGTGGAAAACTTTTCTACCTAACGCTGCAGTACTGTTCAATAAATATAATGTTAGGTTCAATCGAGGTTGCCAATGTTGTAGTCAAATATGGATAGCATTTGACACATAACCTTTCAGCGAAATTGTTTATTGAAAACAAATGAACATTAGGTATTTTGGCGTAAAACGAATAAAAATACAAGAATAAAGTGTATAAATCGGTAATGGGACCTTACTCGTTGTTCAAAAGTGCGTGATTACGGAGTGATAATAGTAAATTGGTTTGTTAACAACACTGACAATCTCTATTGAACTCGACACGACATTAGACGAAAGTAATAGTACCAACTTTAAACCTCTGACAATTTTCCGGTGATTTAAGCATTCTAGCATTTTCAAAGAATACATCGGCATTTCAGGATAGTTTTAAAGAATTACATCAATAGATACAGGCCGCTTCTATGGCCGAAGGGTGTCATAAGCCAGGCGCTTCAGCGACTGCCTGACACTGAAGAACTGTCACCAGAATTGGCAACTCAAAGGAGCCACGCCGAATCGTCGCCGAAAAAAAATAGTTTTGTTTTGGTGTTGTACTCGAAAATTTTTATGTATGTAAGTCTCATAAGGTATCTATTTTGGGGTCTTTTGCAGCCTGATAATAAATGATTTATTATAATTTTCGTTTTTGAAACAATAACTTTTCTAAGAGGTAAAATATTGCACCTGCCTAAGACAAGTGCTTAATACGTCAAGTTATGACATGGATAGAAACTTACGTACTATCCAGCATGTGTTGAGAAAGACTGTTTTCTGTAAGAGTATGCACACGGATGATTATTTTGACATAGTAAAAAGTAACGTAGCATTTCTTTCCTGTCTGTCCTAAATTATTAAAATACATCTTCGGGCGCCTTCCCCTCCTAAACTATGCAACTGATTTTGATACGGTTTTGATCACTGTTATTTAACGATTTTTTAGGGAATGTTTTTCTATATATTACATCTCGATTGTACGCGTGCGAAGGCGGGGCGCATCGCTAGTTATTATTTTTATGACATCTTCCCGTTCGCGGCGTCCCGCTAGCCGCCCCTGCCCTGAGTGGAGGCGTGAAAGTTTCACAGTTTCGTACCCATTAATAATTCTCCCGGGGCGTCCCTGGCCCCTGAAAAGAATATTTCACTCTTTTGAAGCTGCAAACTGGGTACAATCGAATTACCATTTAAAAGGCTCCCTTGTATTGCTATTTAAAACGTTCAACGATTTTCGGTAGCTTTGTTGTTCCGTTTGCGTCTCCCTTTTAGAACTAGTTCTTATCGCGCTGATAGGGAAATGACTGGAAATGAAAAGAAATGTTTCTTTCTAGAAATAAATATTATTTTACCCATATTGTTACTTTCGGTTACCTGTATTTGTTTTTCTTTTTTTTCTTCTATTGATAATGTAACATTTACTACAATTTAATATCTAATAAGCTAAGGAAATGAAAAACAAAATGAATGAAAATAAATAAATAAATAAATAAGGAAATGAATAAGGAAGGCGCTGGTTGCATGCCGCTTCCAACCGGTCACTTTGGAAATCCATGGAGGAGGCCTATGTTCAACAGTGGACTAATAATCATTGCCGCCCATGAACACCTGCAATATCATAATAATTGCAAGGACGTCGTCGGCCTTTAAGAAAAATATCACTTATTAGTACTTCCGACCCGCTCCGACTTCACATGAGCACAATTTGGATGTAATTTACATAAAAATCTTTAAAAAAATCTTTAAATGACAGTGAAAACCGTATCGAAATGAGATGCCTGTTTAGAAAAGATAAGTGGGCGAAGATATAAGGACAGTTTTTTTTTATAGTAGACGTATAACGACTTTGTTAACTATGTAATGTTAAGAACATTCAGGTTTGTTTCTTTAAAGTCCCTTAACGCCGGGCCACACCAGATACGTAAGCACACGCCGCCGGTGGTCATGTTTGGAATTATATGTTGAGATGCCACATTACTTGCGTTGCGAGTAGGGAGTGCAAACCCGGTAATTTTCTCTAAGGAATAACCGGTTAAAACCGGTTTTTTCTTAGTGGAAATAACCGGTTTGGTCTTCCCTAGTTGCGTGCACGGAACGCAGCTCTACGAAGCGAGCTACGTACTACGAGCTAATACACATCGTCGTATCAACCAACATGAAGAAAAGAGCTCCCACAAAGTTTTCTAAAAAAGTTTGAAACAAATTGCAGACGGTCCACCTAATGGTCGTAAATGGAGGTACCATCGGCCGGTTACCTAAGTGGTTACGCGACCAGCAGCAAAATGGCACCCGGTTATATTTACCTTTATGTTCACTTGTGGAGCCACGATAAGAGCTGCGGTGGAATTTATGATAGTACCGGCAGAGTGTTGCCTCAAGAATTCTTATGTCGGCCAGTATTAGGCCGGTCTTGCGAAAAATAGAGCAACTAAAACTCAAAACATTAAAAGACCGTCAGGTGCGAGTCGTAGTTGCACACCGAAGTTTCTGTACGATCACACAATATATTTGTGCAGTGGCATGTTATTTGCTGTTCCCCTATAATTTGGGCTTAGATAATAAACAACTATTTCGCTTTTGTGCGTAGCGAAAGGTTAAACGCATTAATTAAACTGAAATTTAAACTAAAATGTGTCTCTATTTACCGTTAAAGGAATCCGTTATATTACAAACCACATTTCAATTACTGGAGATCAGCAGAGTCTGGTCGCATTAAGTATATTATGCTACCAAGTTCCCAGTGCCCCGACAGATACTATCCTGTCTGCAGAAACGACAAACCAGTTGATTGAATAGCATCACGTACTTTAACCTCGTTTAGAGAACAATTTAAATCGCCAGTTTAGCTCCAGACCAGCAAAGCTATGATTTAAGAGGAGAAATAAAATCTACTGGAAACACCGAGGAAACTTTCGCAACAAATTATTTTTCCTAACTCAACCGTTATTATTTAAAACAAAAATTAAAGTTAAAAATCATAAACAAGAAGTTGTATTCCCTCGTTTAGCGAACTTTCTTCTTTCTCCTAAATTAAAATTCTCAATGAAAACTGAAGTTCTAAAGACGCTGACAGACTCGATGCTTTTCAGAGCAAGTTACCAAGTGGTGGTATGAATAAAGTTGGAATGCAATTGGGCTGGCGGGAGTGGCAGTAAGCTCACACCGCGTCCGGCGCCGCACTTGGATTGGCATCAGAGAGACGTTGCTGTTTGCTTCTATTGTGCACGGTGGGATGAGTTTACTTTATTCCCCTGTACATTTGCCAAATTTCTGACCGCTGGGGCTAAATAATGAACTACTGCAATGCGAGAGTTTATATCGAAATTTAAAACCAGCTTTACAAAAACAAAGAACCAGGTTTTGAGAATATGTTTGTTTTAAATAGTAATGATATTAACATTGGTTGATTTAGAATTCACTAAGCGACAGAAACATTTCTTAATAGTCACAGACATAGCCCATGTTACAGCTGAACATCTTTTCAATATTTTCAATAAACCAAAGTACAACTAGCTTCGTATTGCATGTTTATGAAGTACTAAATGACGATTCCTTTCTAACTTATACAATACACATTTATTCATATAAAATTCATAGTTTCCTTCGTTACAAATTGGGCTTTATATTCTAATATTCCCAACAAATCCAAATAGTACAAGCATTATCATCCTATCTCCCATCGTCCCTTTATCTCATTAGGCAGTCCTCTACATCCCGGATAAAACTATCCTCCACTTGCGACCATTTTTGTTAACGGTCATTTATGATAAGGCCGGTCGGGCTGGCCGGATGGCCGGCGAATCGCCGGGCCCGGCGTGAGCGGACGGTAAGACAGCGCTTTATGCAGCCGGACTGTCCCTCGCGAATATTTTCCGGAATATTACACGTAGACGTTAAGCCAAATTTTACATTATGCTTCAACAATTTCCACTGGAGACCGGCAGCGCGGGGATTGTATGTAGTCTGTAGTTCGGACAAAAGCGACGTCGTGTTGTGGTTTACTTTTGTTCACGTCTAGTTTTCGACGCGAAATAATGGATACGTCGGTTTTTCATGGAAGAATATCTGGATAAGTCACAATGGTTTAATCGATAACGGAAAACAATTTCCATGCGAGACGCTTTTGTTCCAAAGTTACAAAACAGAGAGAAACACAACTGTGGTTATTTTATCACATCCAAACCCGAAACTAGTATGGCAGAAAGTCAATTTGATTCGAAACAAACGTAGAAGGCTTCACGCGGCAGACAGATGCCAATAATAGAGGTGGGGTAGGACAGGCAGCCGCAGCGGGCTAGTGCACAAGCGTGGCGGGGGTTCAGCTGCTTGGTAAGTGAAGTGCCATGTAGTTAGGCATTTCAAGTAATACTATCTTGAATACTGCGTACATCCAATTATAATCAAAGGTTTGAAGCAAGAAATTATGACACGCTAGTAAATGCTCAAAAGCGCAATAGGCAAAAACGTTGACCCTGGGTCGAACCAAATCGTTGACCGAAGATATAAAATTGAAGTGAGGCATATATCAGCAAGTACAAAAACTAGATTTTTTCTGTCAAGTTAAATTGAACTTGTACGGACACGCATTATTTTTATGAAAACTAGCTTTTGCCCGCCACTTCGTCCGCGTAGACTTGTTTAATTGAATCATGCACCCAACATGCAATCTGCAATATTTCCTGGATAAATTTATGAAAATTGATTGAGCTTTGCTGCTCATGACGCCAAGGCGGCGTATAACTCACTTATTCTTATCCTGTGGGAACTTTGTATTTTTACGGGATAAAAGTATCCTATGTGTTAATACAGGTTATAAACTATGTGTATGCCAAATTTCATCCAAATCCATTCAATAGTTTTTACGTGAAAGAGTAACAAACATCCATACTTACAAACTTTCGCGTTTATAATATTAGTAGGATAAAGAAAACGGGCATGTAGGCTTCTTAATGTTCAAAGAAGCACAACAAGCGCTACATAAGCTGTATAGTAACTGCATAGAGAATCGCTGTTCCATTGTTGACATTTAGGTCCCCCGTAACTTTAAGAGGAGTGTGAACCCACCGCTCTTCATACAAACGGCGATAACGTTTTCCACCCTCTAAACCTTAACTTATAGCCATGATTTTTTTGTGTGTTATCATTATGTCCTAGAACTAGGTTTGTATGTTTTGATTTTTTTAACATTCTTCATAGTTTCAAAAATATTGACGTTTTTGTGTTTTGTATGAAACTCTTAAAATGCAAATATTGTCAAATCTATGAAGAATATTTAAAAAATCAAAACATACAAACCTAGTTCCAAGGCATAATGACTACATATCAAAAAATCATTGCCATAGATTAAGGTTTAGAGGGTGGAAAACGTTATCGCCGTTTGTATGGGGAGCGCTTTTTGGGGCTGGGTTCACACTCCTCTTAACTAGGCATTCGTTCCGTACTACAGTTGAGTTGAGTGATGTGTCGTGTTCCTTATTATAAATTCAATCAAGTACTGAGTAACTAGCAGATAAAAGTACATCCGAGTATAACTTCAGAAGTCGTGGTTTTATGAGGACAATGAAACGACCAACGCAACGTAGCGGATTTAGCTCCGCTACAGGCAAATAGCTGGGCTCTCTGTTTATATGTACCTACTGTTATTTGACTGCAATGTAAGAAGTTATAAAGAAATCAAACCACTTTTAAGACTAACTTACTAAGTATAACAGTACTTGATATTAGACCGACCGGTCGCGGTTACACGGACCGGTGAGATTCCCCGCTCCTGTGGTCCTACCATGATCGCCTACAGCCTCTTGTACCACAAAAATAACAAGTGCTACAATTTGACACAATTGTCGACTTTTTCATACAAAAATGTGACAAATGTGGCAAAGGTACAGGTCCCAGGTTTGACTTATCCTTCTCTGCGTCTTAACAAGTTTTACTATAGAATACTTTCTACACACAAAAAAAAAACATCACGCTGACGAAATCTGCGAGTAGAGCTTGTGTTAATATTGTTAAAATAATTAACGCGATAAAATAAAGCGGTTAAGTCTCGATTGGGGGGCCTCGGCAAGTTAATAATAGTGACTATGAGCGATGCTTATGAAAAAAGGAAACATTTAATTAAAAGGCTGCTATGGAAACTCGAATTATACCTTTAACTTGAAATTTAGTTGTAGGTTTTTTTGTAAAAGAAAGCATTGTGAGAAATCAAAAACAAACAACAAATATCCTTTATTGGATATCACATAAGTAATACAGTGAATACCATTTTACAACATATATAAAATACACTTAATATACAACTCTATTCTTATGTGTTGTTTTTAGAAATAGGATCTGCTTTTGTTACCACCCAATCTATCTTTAAATCACTCCAGTTTCCGCGATATAGACCTGGAATTTATTGCAGAGACTGCGAAATAACTAATACCATACATTATCTTTTTACATGAAATTTGTTAATTGTTGCAACTTTTAGTTCATGGTTCTGTATTCTATCCATTTTTGTTTAAATAAACAACTCTTATTCTTATTCTTATTAATAGATCAAAGACTACAACTGTAACAGCCACATACGTAACCAAGGCAGATCTAATAATCACTAAAGGTGACAGCCAGTTATCACAGTTGTTGGAGAGGATCAGGTGTAACCCGTAACCGCCTTGAGTGCTACGCTTGCGGCGCGCAAGCCGATGCAGTACAAGGATGTGAATATAGCGGTTTTATCGGAGTGAAGGTACAATAAGGTAGTCACAGATGTAGTCATAAGAAGAACTATCTTGTTTAAATAAAAGGAGAAAGGGATAACATTTGTTTCAGAGGGTTAGTGACATTGACATTTTCAAGCATATGAGTACCATTATAGATAGTCGTTCGAAAAATAAATAAATACAAATGTTAATTCTATTTACTTTTCAAGTTTCAAGTTGTTATCGTAATTTGACTTCATGATGGTGTTTCCATCAAGCGTTACGAATATGACGTCAATGTTAACTTTAAGAATGCGGTTACGACTAAAAATAACAGAATTACTAGATTCATGTAAATAATAAAACCGTAACTTTGAATTAGGATTTTTGTTCTCAGTGTTATCCTTTCAATTGTTTTATAGTTTAGCAATTTTCACACACGAATTAAATGATATGCCGGTTGAAAATAAACAAGAACAAGTGCGGGTAGTTCGTAAAACTCGCGCGGCTAATCTGCAGTAATACCCTCTATTTCAGTTAACTTATGACCACAACCTTTGCAACACGTTGGAAACGGTCGAAGTAACGTAACAATTATTTTATCGCGTTAAAGTCCCGTTTGACCTTATAAATATATTGTTCTTTCAAATTTGACAATTATGTCAATGTCGTCGTGTCAGTTTAGCGGCGCGGCCTGGCTACCTGTTGGCGCCCGCCGCCGCCGCTCGCCGGCGCTCCCGCAACACATCGCGCTCCCCCGACTCTAATTTTGTATGCTCTGTCGTTTCACCGCATTTATTTTTCTTCGCGGTCTAATTTTCTTTGTTGTCTCAGACGTTTTGTAACCAAATTTCGCAGAATGAGGTCCGTGGTTGAAATGAAATTGGTATTCTGAATGAATTGGGCCCCTCCGTAAGTTTCGTGGACACTTTGCCTGAAAACGCTATCTTGATTCTTAATTCGGTTCGCCGTTGCACGACTACGGAATTTTAAGCTGAGCATCATTGCAGCAATTAAAGCCGAACTAATCTTACAAATACATATGTACGTAAATAACATCAACCAAGATCATAGCTTACAAAGTATGTCATTGTTAAAACATAGTGTGAAATTACCATTCACTGGTTTTGTAACTGAATTGAATTCTGTATGTGTAGCGAGCACGTGACAGCTTTTGCCCTAGCACCCGCAACTGAACAATACTGCATGAAAACATTTATGTATCGATGAGCATTATTCATAAGGGTATTAGGAAAACTGCCAAGTTTTGGAAGTGTTGGAAGATACACAGTGTTATTTTCCTTAAGATAAGCTCATCCCAGAAATATATAGCAGCTACAATCTTGTGCTATTGAATCGATACCACTAACAAAATGCACTGATTCCACGTCCGATGTAGTAAACCACGATCAATAGGCACTTGAGTGACGGCCATGGCATCGGCAGAGCCAGGGTCTCGGAATTACATGTCACCGTAATCCCTGATGTGCATTGAACGTGGCCCGTCCGAGGGACGCATCGGGGATGTAGGAGTCCGCAGATGAAGATGAGACATTACATCATGTTATTACAGGAGACATCAGCAAGACGGATGGCGCGGTCACTGCATGAATATTTCAGGAGACGCATTAGGACACGGAAAAATAAATATGGCTGACTTCAGTGGACGCATTTGTATATAAATCGTGGTGCTTCGCGCGTGTTCGGGTTACGAATGAACGGGGACCGGTCCAAAGTTATTTATCAGTTAACCGTATATCCATCTCACGGCTCTGGGTCTGAATTTTTATTGAAAACACGGCCTTGGGCGCGGACGCCCAGACGGTAAGAAAGCCCGCTTCGTGATAAAGGGCCATTAATTGAGCTGAATGGGGGCCTTAATGTATTCGGGTTTGCGAAATGAAAATATGACCTGTCGTGCAGTTTTAAGTGCATATAAAACATTTCGTCCAATGTTCCACCTCTTTTATGAAGTGGAATTTATGAGGAACGAAGGCTGTTTATGTAATGTTTCGTTTAGCGAACTAAAATAAAGAAGTCTCACATAATTTTGTGGGAAGGTTTTGCTTTTTTTAAAGACGTTAAATTAACTTTTATGTGTGTATTTTTTAAAGTACATTTATTATCTTCCTTATCTTGTTTTCATAGAATAAAACAAAGTCTCTATCCGTTCCTGTCTGTCCTCGAATTGGGTCGCTTATTCCTTCTAAAGCACGCAACGGATTTTGATGCTGTTTCTCTGTGATTTACAGATTTTTTACGGAAGGTTTTTATGTACATTACATCCTAACTGTACGTGCGCAGCGGAGCGGATCGCTAGTCAATTAATATGACTTTTAAACGAACTACAAACTATCTTAACTAACAAAATATCTTGAACACTATTTGTTGCTCTGAAATCTTCATTAATTGTATTACAAACGCAAGCAGGCTACAAATGATATATCATATAAATGGTATCACATATATTCAAAATTTTGACAAACACTTAGAAATATATTGACGCTTTATCCGCAAAATCGGCTAATATTTTCATAAATTGCTTTTTACAATATCCATGCAGCAGCAGCAATGTTCGCATCGGTCCACGGCGTGAGAACAGTTAGGTGTTCCAAATAAATTGTGCCCGATGGTCGTAATGCTGAATCTACCTAAATTCCGTTAAGTACGGGCTAACGAGTTACCACTGTTGCCGGCTAATACAGCTCGTTTTATTGCAGTCCGACATGCGAAACGGAATTGTATTTGCTTTGTTTATTTGTTTCAATTAATTGAAACACGCGGTGAAGAAAATCGCATCAAATTCATGAAGCAATTTTCAGTTGAGCTTGTTGTTTTCTTTGCATTAAGTTTAATGCACAGCTTAGTACGTTTATTGTTAGTAAAAACATCATCGTCCGTACTGTAATTAAGTTAGGCCAAGCAGTTTCCCGCTAATGCCAACGCTCGTGAATAAAATAAAAAGTTTTTTTACCAAATTAATATTTTTAATACATGCTTTTTATTACGGTACTTATATTGCATTATCATAGGTACATACATATACCGAATTCGAAAATCCGAGCACTGGAAGTGCGTTTAAATTGACTCGCAATATTTAAACTGAATTAAATGCATGAAAAGTTAAATAAAAGCTTGTGTTTACAAGCTATATGTGTTTACATTAATTGCTGAAATGTAATATTTTTTTAATCTCATATTTTTGCTTAAAGGCTTTCATAGAATTCAGATTATAGCGATCATATTAATATTACCAATCTATCAGATTGTACGCGATCAGGAGCCGCCCCGGCAAACAAGCGATCCAATAAAAACATTAAAATTATCGGGGTGGGTCAATAAACTTCCCAGTTCGCATTTAATTTCGGGTGAAAAAAATAAATCACAGGATTACGAGGGAAACAACGTGACATTTAAAAATGCCATTATTGAGGTGGAGGTACAGCGTACAGATAAATCTCGGTTTCATACAACGCAAACGTGTCGGGCGGTGACGAATTGATTGCGGGTTGTTTCAGACAAAATGCCGCCTCTACCTTATTGACAGACATCGAACAATGAAATGTTTACCTTAATAATGGAACATGAAACTTCCATTTGGTAGCCCGACGAGATTATGTTTACGGAGCATCGTTATTCTTTATCAACTTTATTAGACGTGCTTACGTATTTTTTATAGATCTTATATGTGTTTGCGTAACGGCGGATGTTAATGCTTTATTCAGGAGTTAACCTGATATTAAAAATAATCTCGCTCTTTATTCTACTTGAATTTAACGCACAATTTCTGCTAGTGTACACGGCCGTCGCAATAGAGCTTAAACGCTGAGTTAAATATTAATTTAAAGCAACCCCATTTTACTACATGTTTAAAATACGAGGATATATTCCGAATTGTACAAATAACTACATAAACATGAAATATTAATTTGTACGTTAGGAACTGTTTCACAATATGTTTTTGTCGTTGTTTTAGTACAATCGACAGCTTGTGAATTTTTATTAAGCCTTAGTCCTCTCGGCTCTTGCGTGAAGAACTGTTGCCATCTCTGGAGTGACTCAGTCAAATACCAGCTGGCTGCGCTGGACTCGGACTTAGAAGAACCGACTGAGAAGAATGATTAAAGTGACGCACTGATTGACTCTAAGGTCCATACATCTGGATATCGGCCTAAAATCACTCGCCTTTCGTTTTAAAAAAGGTGTATTTGCATGAGTTGTTGCCTTCTACTTTTTACCACCGTTGCATTCCATTCCTATAGAATTGACTTTCTACCTTGTCGTACGAAATGTTTCGCTACATCTTTCTTGTTACACACTGATATGATCTGTGGGGCAATTTTCGCGTCAGTGGAAATGAAGTTGAATTGGAGATATTATTATGTCAAATGGAACTGCCAGTGCATTTTAAATCTGTGATTTCCATTGAATTATATTGTACTAACTCAATGATTACTTCTAGACATATTTCGAACGTGAGTGGTTCTTGATGAACACAAAAAATGAGGGGCTGGGCACTTGCAAAAAATGAGCAAGTAGGTACTAGGCACTTTGCCGAGTAATCGCATATATGGGTAATTGACGTAGACAAACTATCCATGTGCATAGTTATATTAAAACTGGACATAACATTGGGTAGCGTTTCGTGTCTCTGATAAGTGAACATAATACAGCAGGTTAAAAGCGAACATTTATACTCATATGGGCTAAACACAGATCTTTTAAGTACGAGTAAGTACTTCTTCAGTAAATCCTAGGATTTAGAGCCAGCACGTCAGAACCTTTTAAAGGATTAAAAATATTCTAGTAGTGAGATAAAATGGTAATCCCTGCTACGATGGCTACGTCGGGCAAAAGCCATGATGTTTTCTAGTTAGGTAAAACGCAAACGTGATGCAATAACACATTCTGCAAATATAAGAAATTGAAGTTGAAATTGTTCTGTTCCTCGGTCAATAGACAAATTTAAATATTTACGGGAGTAAGATTTTTTTTATTAAAATAAGCGTTTGCCGAGAACCATATCCGGTAATAAGTGGACGGTGCACTTTAATATGAAACACACTTACCTAGTAAATGCCCCTTCACCCGAAGTAAATGTTAAGTTCCAGGTAGCATAAGAAAGATAAACGAGTTATAACTTTGTCATATCTCTTACTATCCTATTTTTTCGATTACAAAGCCTACTTAATTTTCAACTTTCAATTTTCACCAATTAACCCGGTCCCAAATGAAGAGCAACCCGCAACTTTAGTAAGTTGCTTGCGTATGGATGGTAGAGCACAGATAAATATAGCTAGGATATGAACTTAAGTCAATACCTAAATACATATAATAACGTTCATGCATCCAGCACAAACATTCATATTAATAAACTGTCTACCCGTTGCGGGTTTCGAACCCACAACCTCTAGTTTCGTAGTCCAGTGTCACAATTCACAAACCTTCTTCTAAGTCAGACATCTCCGAATACTTGTCTCAGTTGAATAGTATACAATATTTCCCACTCGCCAGTAAGAATATAGGAGGGGATGGAGTTCATTAATTTAACACCAACAAAATTAATAAGCAACAAAAACGTCTCAGAATTCGGTCACAGCAAACAGTAATAATGAAGCCGTCTTAAACATCGTTTGTGGTGGCTGAGACGGCTGGAGTGACGCCGCGAGCCGCGCTTTGATCTGCCGGTCTAATTTTAAACACACTAGGTCACCTTTGCTGGAGGTTTTTTAATTTTCTCTATTGTTCGCTTCGCATACGAGGAATGATTTATTATTAGGAAAACTTGAACTCTAGGAATCATGAGATCCAATGAAATATGTGTCACCGCTTGATAAGGTCATACACAAAACTGGCATACGCACGGCACGGAATTCTAAGGTTGCAGGTTTGAGTCCTGACATTACCCTAGATTCTTCATTGTGTTGTCATTACATAGCATTTTAGGTCATACACTTCAATTATTTGAAGAGGTTACATCGACTTCTAACAGAGTAGTTTGAACTGCGCAGCTACGATAGTATAAAGTTTACCTGTTAACAAAAGTGTAATTCGTTGTACATAAATTCTTATTCACAATCTGCGTATTTCATACTCAAGTTACTTACTTACTTTTTATCTTTCCTTAAGTTTGTCGCCGCTGAGTACCCAGGCATAAAATAGTCTATAACAAAATTCATTTTGAGAGAATCCTCTGAAAAACCGTGAATGTCGCCTTGAGCTATGTTTCCACTTAGCGGGACGGCACCGATATAAATTGTACTTGACGCCAAACGAATACCGCGAATGAAAATACTCTCGGATACTTGCAAATACTTGCGAATACCCTCGGGTCGCGACTCGGGGCATTCGGCGCTAGAAACGGATATTTGTAGCGGAAATAAAGGAGCGTAATACATGATTACATCTCATTCAGTTTTAAGACAGGTCAAGATTAAAACCATTAGACCTTTTTCATTAAAATGAACCCATATTTTGCAGGTGGTAAGACCTTGTATAAGGTCCGTCTAGATCGCCACCACCATCCAGGTGCAATTACCGGGTTGCCAACGCAGGGGAGGGGGGATTAAACTTCACCACGTATATAAGGGAAGGGGGTTAAAAATGCGATAAAAACATCACATGATTAAAGCACGACCCCTTAGTGTGTGTGTGTGTGTGTGTGTGTGTGTGTGTGTGTGTGACTGTGTGTGTGTGTATACCGAATATTTCTAACTACCATTATTAGGTACTAATTTTAATCCTGACGAATTGAAATCCTCACGGCTACATAAAAATAACGAGTAAATGATTGTGTCCAAATCACAAATGTTTACAAGAAGGGCATAAAAATACAAAATATTTAGTTCTCATCCAACCAACAATTTTTGAACATCGTGTTATCTTACGATCAATCGAATGACTATGAGCTGATGGGTGGGGTGATTTGTCACGTGTAGAGCAAACTTCTTAGCAGGAGCCCCTCCATTTGTAGCTGAATCTTCAGGTTAGCTTATTCAGTTCTAGGATTGTGCGCCTTAAGACATCTAATTTGGTGATGTTGCAGGCTTTTGTACTAGATCGAGTAATATCCAATTTCTTCCGTCACTGTCTTTATATTGAGGTAGTAATGTGCTTTCGAATTTTAAATGAACCAGATGATGCATTAGAGACTTGCTTAAATATGGAGTTTTCAGCTCTTTGTACACATAAGTGTGGTATATGAACTGCATGCGGAGCCCCATAGTTGAATTGCGTAAGTCCAAATAGGCTAGGGGACAATCTTATATATGAGAAGCTTATTGCCAAGCCGTATTCACGGTTACTCCCAAGTAACCAGTATATGCCAAGGAACCAGATGTTGAGTTCGTCTCTTTTACTTGGATGTGTTTCCTTCCTGATCAGTCCAATCCAAGTGCATTCCCAAGTACTTTACAAAGCTAGCTAATAATTACAGTGCATAATAGCGACTCAAAAGTCAAAGTAAAGCCAAATAAAGGTTAAATGCAACAGATTCGTTACCAAAATAAATCATGCCAGCACTTCACTTCACTTTCACATACCGTAGACACTTGGCTTCATGCTGTCTACAAAGGTTTATTGCACCACACGAACTATTTGATCCGATCCGGCCACTGAAACACGGTTATTGCCATTCAACTGAACGCTGAAACATTCGTATAGAAGCGATTCGTGGGTGGTTTTGTAAACGTATTTTGTCGGAGTATTATACATAAAAAGTTTCAAGAGTATGACAAAATATTTATGTATTGAAAATTACTACTGTTTTGCTTCACAATGTTTTTCGCTCCTTTTTTTACGGTGGCTTTTAAAAATAAGTCTTTCTAAAGTCTTCTATTACAAAGTGTAATTTGTAATGCGTGTCTAGCCATAGCATTTATTAGAATTGAAGTAATTATCTATGACTTAGAATTAGTACAGAATTAATGTTAGCCATGGCCAGGCATTGTGATACGAAAATGAAGAAATCTTTACCTATCGGTGGGTGGATGTGTGCTGTTTTGATAGATTGATTACAAGTTCGTAAAAATGTTTCCTTTTAGTGTGCAACGCTCTAAAAACACACGCATTCTCTCCACTGACAGTTGCAAATGCTCAAAACAACAAACTAGGCGTTTGATGGAAAAGACACTTCCAATTTCAAACCGTATGATCCAAATAAAGCAGAACGTATCAGAGCCATCGTCCCTAAAAATAATAACCGAGCTCCTGGCCACATGTCGACGTAATACCGCCCGGCGTTCGCTCGTAAAAAATAAGAAAAGACCCCGCAAAATACTCTCTATTACAGCTTGGTCCATATATGTTGGAGATTGGAAAGACATTTCTCGGTAACAGAATCGGACCGCGTGCGACGTGCTCTTATCGAGTACGGACGTTTTGATTTTACGCATTAGCGTGTGACGCGTGTGGGCTTACGAATTTGAATTTGGAACACGGTTTTTATGGAACGTGAAGGGTTTTTTGTGAAATCTTCGCTCGCAAATGTTCTAGACACCCTCACAAATTTCTAGGGGGTGATCTTCAAGTTCTGTCGCTGAAATGAAAGTAGGACCGCATAGGCATCACAGAAAGGCAAGCAAATTTAAATGTTTGCTCATTGAATGATAAACAAAAGCGATACGTATACAACGTCTTTACGCGCAGGTTTGTTTGCATGAAATTTTTTGTATGAGCCCACATTTCCGGATTTTTAATAAAATTATACATGTACAGTGAGCCTCAAACGTAGCTAAACACTTAAAAACCTTGTCATAGTAACGTATGAAATGAGAGTTGCTCGAATTTGTCATATTACTGACAGCGATAAGGTACTAAAATGTTTAGCTACTTCTGAGGCTGACCGTACCAACGTTTATGAAACTCTGTTTACTACTATTACTCATGATCACGACCATTGCAATATGGCCAAAACGTCGATGTTACTAAGATGTCTGTGTTATTGCGCGATAAAGTCCCATCTATCCTAAATTATAACTATGCATGAAAATCACGTAAAGTTTTATGCAAAAGACAGACAAACAAACAGTATACTTATTATTAAATAAACTTAAATGTTTGATCAGAATTAATTGTTCACAAAATCAGTACAAACATATCTATGTTTAATGCCACACTTTATCTTGTACTGAATCTTAACACGTCTAAAATAGAAAGCCCAACAAAACTATTGTATCAGTAAAACGGTACTTCTCGTCAAAACCCACTATCTCACTGATACCTACATTTTGTATCCAGCCATCCGAATTAACAAAGCTCCCTTACAGCACGATAATGATTTAATTCGCAGATGTCATCTCCACAGACGGAACCGAATAATCCCATCAAAAGCATTTGAGTGAAAAAGTATGCCAAGTCTCGAAACTGTTTTACCGTAAAAAGTTCTAAGTCCTGACTCCCGTGGCATACCACTTTACTTTTTTTTTATTAGCCTATATTTGTGTCCCACTGCTGGGCAAAGGCCTCTCCACAAGACTTCCACAACTTACTTTACCTTTTAATTTAGTATTAATAAATATTTTTGATAAAATAAATTAGTTTATCAAAAAAAAAAACTAACTCGGCAATTACAGAGCATGAGGTAGATCGCAGTAAACGTAGTCTCGTATCACTGTATATCCCCATGCTGCTCAATTACCTAGTTGTGTAGTTATATTATGGATGATCACTTTAAGTAAGTGAGTGAAGAAATAGTGAAACTTTGATACCATGTACTTTTAGGCAATTAACAGATTAATTTTAAAATGCTATACATATAATGAATGACAACACAAAGAAAAATTAGGGTAATGGCAGGGTTAGAACCTGCAACATCAGCATTCCGTGCCTTGCGTATTCCAGTTTCCGCCACATTACCGCTCATTAATTTAATTTGAATGTAAAAAAAATACAAAAAAAAAGAAAAATCGAAAAAAATTAAAAAAAAATAATTTCGATTACAATAATAGATTAATGTATATGAATTACTTACTATTTGCAAAATAATTTTCAAGCTTTAGCTCTCTTCCTTAACAAAGATACAGGGAAGTTAAAAGTTTTCCGGTTTGCTTCGAGAACAGGATGTACGGCCAAGTTTACTCAACTTGGCGGGCCACTGCCGTGCCCCCTCATTTAACCCTAAAATGATATTATTCACGCAAAGCTGTAGTCATTGTTGGCCGAATGTCCATTTGTTTTAGAGAGACGTTATTATAATTTGTATTTCACAGTCGGCATTAAACGAATATCTCTTTATTTAACGTTAGGTATTATTACTGATCACTCTTCATTATTTATTGATACCAACTTACAGAACGCGAGAAGATGTAAAACATATGACAGCGGATACTGCATTTTTGCAAAATTTGAACACTTATTTGCAAAATTATTATTGTCATACGTTTTTCATTCCTGTTCCTTTGTGTGTTTGGTACTCTTGTACCAATGTGTATGGACTACAAAAAACCTTCAAAATCCAAAATATTACTGTGAATTATCTGGAATATATCAATAGCCCTAACATGTCCGATACAGGAATACGAGTATTATCGTCGTGGAAGTAATAAGTACTTATTTATAACTGGAAGGTGCAAGCAAACGTTAATATAAAAAAAAATCTATATCCAACGACATAAATCGTTATCGGTCCTCGATAGTCTCACTTTTAACCTTTTCAACGCCAATGACGCATATATCCACTTTAGGTTCAACGCCAATGACTGATATATTCGTCAACGCGTGTAATATAAATATGACCTACATGCATTCGCATAAGGTCCAATTTCGCTACTTACAAATAAAAGGCTTGGCGTGTGAATGACGACTTTTGAAACTACAGTGGCGTTGAAAAGGTTAAGGTCCGCTGTCTCTTTCGCACAGCTGACCTCTGTGATATATTTGTATTTGTATGTATTTATTATGGTTACTAATCATAAAGGATACCTATTACGGCTCCTATATTAGAAGGAAACTGCCTTAAAAGTGCATCTTTATCGGATCGCGCTATTTGGCCTGGTGCACCTTCAGGTGTACTTAAGTACTTATTACCTCCACAAACTAGTGTCATAACAAAGATAACTTAAGGTGAATTGTCCCACTCGCGTTTTCGTACGAACGTTAATGCCTATGTTTGAAGTACAGTCAAGGAAATACATTCACGTACCACCGTAGAACCTAGTCGAAGAGACATAAGCATGATATTTGTATGACATAGCGTGGCGTTTAGCGACATGGAAAGGTAGTACGTGAATGTATATCCGCTACTGTACCTACGGCTGCAAGAGGTATTATGAAAATGGTTGTGTTTATTATGTTGCTAACAAAAGGCAATTTATGGTATAACAATATGTAATAAGTGCACTGACACGAAGAAGGCGCAAGTAATGTGCGCCAATAGATGTCGCGACGTGCTCCGCCACATATAATAGTGTGGATTCCTTAAATGTAAAACGCTCGCTGCCGCTCGGAGAGTCGTTGGGACCCCTATAAAAATGTTAGTTCGCCTTTCATTACATTTTCGAACTCGGTGCCAAGGATCACACGGGGGATAAAAGACTCTATGGAAGAATAATAGGGTAAATTTTGCACCGGCACTGGTAACCATTTATTTCGCCAAATGTCGGATCTTTCTCCTTCTGAATAGCCCGTTTTCGGTGTTTTACTCTGTTTGCCGCTAACGCCCGTGTCGCGATTGGAATAGTTTTTAAATAACCAATGGTCACCGTTTCCGATTCAATTTTTCTTGTGACGCGTAAATTTCCCGGGAGCGAGTTAGTCCTCTATTTATTAAGGCTTATTTACGTGTTCGGGTGTTAGCGGACTAGCTAACAGAACATTATAACTTCACTGCTCCGCACGACGCTGTGTTATTTCCCTTGATACCCATATTGCAACTGGGCTTTCATGCCGCCATTCTAAGGAGAACTTCCTAGCTTGCGGAATCCCTTCGCGAGCGATCCTGGGCCGCTGGCTCCAACTAAATTTCCAGAGATCACAATTGTCTGGTCCTTATATACGTGATACAAGGGTCCCTTTGCCCCGCAGGGCAGTAATTTGCACCTGTAGTCACTGATATTATGTGAGAAATTTTGTGTTACTTGAAAATGGGCTACGAAAATGTTTTTGATGTTCGGCTTTGGTTTTGAATATGATCCCTGAATAATCTACAGTACCTTTATTACTTTGTAACGTCGTTACTGTCTTGTGCAGGTACTCCCCACGCCGCATTTTATTACGCTCCAGCCTACGCTTTCTTTCTGGAACTTCTGTAAATAAGTACCAAAAGAGGATTACAAAGGAAAACCTATAAGAAATACGAATCATTTGTACTCGTATTAATGTGATAGACATGCGTATTTGTTTGTTTAATTGTTCATTTAAACAAAAATATTTTAGTAAAAAAACACAATTACCCTGTAGGTAATCTCTAATGAACTAGAAAAATCCAGTTAGTTTCTATAGATTCCAATTTTGAGAATACCTACATACAACGTCCCCATGCCTGCTAACTGCCGTAAGTGTATTGTAAACTGTTTTAGATATTTAGGTACAACAGTTAGCCAGGAAGGAGACAACATAAGTAAATTATTGCAGAAATATCTCAAGAAAAAATCTCAGTATAAGGTACTAAAGTCGTAACTAGATCCTTATTCAAGGTTGAAAATTAAAAGGATGATTTTAAACTTTAGTAATTTTCACACATATTTTATTATAACCAACTCTACTACTCTACTCGTAACCATGGCCGCTGCAAAACGGTCAAAATTTCGAGGTAAATTAATAACGGTTTTATCGCATTTAAGTCCCGATAGACGTTATAAATATGAATGATATATCGGCTAATAAAAGACCTAATCCAGCGTTGCCGTGAACCCAAATGGTTGACTTTAGTCTCCGCAGACCGACCTGTCGCCCTCGCCCCGTCCATAATGCCGTGTTCGCGAATGTACCAGACCGGTTAATTGACTGCGAGCCCGCCGCACCGGGTATAACGCGGGTCGTAGTGGGGCATTTGTGAACGTTGATGTATTGAGGCTGCACAGTCACGTTAAGTTCATCAACTACTAGCAGCCAACCTTTCAGAAGCACTGCGTGTAGATACTGCCTTTTGGATACCTACTTATGTATATTTAAGACTAGCGGACGCCCACGACTTCATCTGCGTGAAATTAGTAGCCTATATCCGTCAGGGATAGTGTAGCTTCCTATTTAGTGAAATAATTTTTGGAATCGGTTCAGTAGATCCAGAGATTACCCCCTACATACAAACAAACAAAGTTTACCTCTTTATTATATTAGTGTAGGTGTAGATTTGCCTGGAATTCTAATGTAATTCTGTATTTCTGTTGTAATTTTGCGGGTGGTAGGACTTTGTACAAGGTCCGTCCGTTTCGCAACTACTATCTTGCTCTCTAATCCAGCCGCTAAGTAGCAGTGCTTGCACTGTTGTGTTCCGGCAGCAAGACAGCCGGTGAAATTACTGGCAGAAGAGGTATTCCATCTAAGCCCTCTAGGTTGGCAACGCATCTGCAATCTCCTTGGTGTTGCGAGTGTCTATGAGCGGTTGTGATCACTTACGTTTGGTGAAAGACGGGCCAGTGCAACTAGCACGAAACTTCTCCACCGCCGCGCCGCTTTGCCGCGAGGGCTCATGATTAAGGACCACGGTCTGGTCCGAAACATGTCGGGCATTTCTCGACGTAAAAATACGTGAGTGATCCGTTTTATTAATACGAAACTTCTCGACACGCGTTAACGCGCTAAATCATTCAGTGCGTCTTGTCTGACTAGCCCTGTGCCCATAGCACTATTCCTCTCAACACGCGTTAACTCCTTACGTAACTCAGTGTGTCTCGTTCTAACCAGCCCAGTAGGAAAGAGACACACTGAGTTATTAAAGATTTAAAAGATTGCAAAACCACCGAATATAGGTTAAAATAGCATGTAATGCTTGTGCATTCAAATGCAGTTGCCAGAATTGGGTATAATAAGGAACTGTTCCAGTTAAGTTTTTGAAACTGGGACCTAACAAAAAATTAGTTTCGGATATTTTTTGATTTGACAATGGGAGGGAAACAAGCTTGTACGTCACCTTATGGGAACTGATCATCGCCGCTTATATAACTGCTACTATACTAGATCCTTAGTTATTGTAAATGATGTGGCTGTTCTCATCCTCTCTGTGTGAATTCACTAAAGTGACTTTTATGATTTATGGTGTCAAAACAGTTAAACAGTAACTAAATTGTTGTTAGTTTTTAAGTAAACTAATTTGTACATGATTAAGTTCGTACACTATCGCATTGGGTATCCTGTAATGATGGTGTAATGTATTAATAAATAAAATAAATCATAGGAACCTACCAGCTACGTCACAAAACAACCATGTTGCCATTTTAATGCAACTTACGTCTACTATTCGGCCAACCTAAATGCCCTTAAGCCACCAGTTAGCGCAGTGCCACAGTATTATAAAACAATGGTCTCCACGAAATAGTTGCGCAACTAAAAATCCCTGTGGGCCCCTTGCCCAGGAGTTTAGTATAAGTTGAGCCGCAGTTGCGGACTTGCAACTGCCTCGCACTTTGAGTGGCTTCATGTTTCACAAACTTAATTATGGCAGTAAGACATTAGCTTGTGTTTGCGCATATTCAAGTTTCCTTTTTTGGTGCTTGAGTATAAAGTTCACCGTTACTGGGGTTCGGCCCAGCTATCGTAAAACTGCTGAGTGAATCTTTAAGTGCAGCAGTGACGAGCTCGACGCTGTGGCTACGCCGTCTTGCTCTAGCGCACTAGTCGAGTGAACGAGACAGGTTGATTCTTCGACGTCGGGCCTGACGCTGATGCGCTTAGAGAATAACGGGGACGGCCTATATTCGACGCGGTAGTACACACTGTAAATCTATCGTAAATCCTTTTATTTTGCATGTGAAAATCAAGTACGGCCGTCGAAGGTCTGCATCCAATTTAATCAACATTAAGGGCGTACATCAATCTTCCTGTTCACCCAAACATAAGGCCTTAAGGTCCACTATAAAATCAAAGCGCACGAAACATGGTACAGTCAGCAACAAAAGTACCTGTACAGCCAACCAATTTGGTTCACAGGCCACTGTGAAACCTTTTTACAATAAATGTTATAATGACTTCTCAATAAATGTCATAATATCCCAGCGATGACACATTGCGACAACGTTCTATAGTGGCTATGAATCAAATTGGTTGACTGTACATTCGGCGACGTGAAAAAGAACTACACACTCGCTTAGTACTCTCTTGATAATAGAGGCGTCTGTAGTTTTTTCCTGTGTAGATATATCTGCACACGAATTTGCGACGAAGTTGCGAGCTTAGCTTATTTAACATAAAACATCTTTCAATAATATCCTACGGAACTAGTACCAGACGCTAGCACAGTTCGGACATTACAAACTTTGTTTATCACACGTGAATCATATCAACATAAGGAATCGCAGGAAATAACATCAAAAACTCACAAGAAACACAGTGTTATAAAATCTTGTTAACGCCCTAACATACGTACGTTTTTCGTTCAGTCAATCTTAATTTCTTTTGTGTCGCCTCTTGATGCCAAAACTATTTAAGTTTAATTTCCAAAAATATTATTTTATAAAACTTTGACGATGATTTTTCTTCACGTGAGTGTCGACACGGTGTCGCTTTGTGTGTAGTTGGAAAACGTCGTCCGCGACATCTTTCCCGCCCCCGCGTTGACTCATGGTCGAGTGCCGTGATCTCATCCGTGTTAATAAAGATGATTCCGGAAGGTTACTCTGTGTATATCAAACATTTTAATTATTATGAGAAATTATCTATGATTCCCGGTGTGCTAAATATATATCTTTTTTACATTCAATACAAAGAAAACTTATAAAAAATTAATCACAGATATATAATATGCCTACCGTATCCACATATATATATACACATAGGGGCGTATATTTATAGGACCCGGATACGAACTAATATCTACGACTCAAACACGAACATTCATAAACATCATACAAACATTTGCCCCTCACCCGGGAATCAAAACCGTAACCTGACCTTTATAATCAAAGTCACCAACTCGGCTGATCCAGCCGTCAAATATTGAAACAATACAATCATTTGAAACTGTATACGTGACGTATACAAAACTTATTTGTAATGTAACATACAAGACGTGGCTGAAATAGCTTGTTATTTTTATAGGAATGACAACCCTGATTCAGCAAAGATGCTAACTTACTGCAACAGACTTGCTACAGAACAAACCCTGCCCTCGTCAGAGCAGCTAGCATACGAGCATATTTTCTCGTTTGTCAGTCAGTAGGTGCATCTCTCTCCAACTGTGCATCTAGCACGAATCTTCTCGATACGCGTTAACTCGCTACGTAACTCAGTGCGTCTCTCTCCTACCGGACTAATTAGAATGAGACGCACTGAGTTACGTAGCGAGTTAACGCGTGTCGAGAATATTCGTGCTAGGTGCACGGGTCTAGTTAGAAAAAGAAGCACTGAGCGACAAAGCTCGTCGCGACGTGTCTCGTTAGCCATGCAGGAAACGACGACGCGACACTCGTTACTCCTTACGAGCATTCAATTGTTCTTTTCACGAAACTTACTTGGAATCCACCGTTCCGTGCTCCATTTTATTAGGCCCACGTCCGGGCATTATTTACAAGAAAGTAGGTGATTCGGGCCATACGCTGTAGTAGCCGTATTTACCAAAAGCGTATTCATATTAGACCAGTGATTCCCAAAGTAGTCGATATATACCCCCAGTGGCCCTAACATGACTGGCCAAGGTTAGTTATCTCTATCTGCGTCCCTTTCTTATGACACTAGTTAGATAGAGACACAGGGAGGGGTTAAACTAAACCTGGGCTGTCATGTTAGGGCCGCAGGGGTCGATTTCAACTTCCAAGGGGTCCATGTCAGCAAAAAACAAAATTAGGGGGCCATGCAATGTAACAGGGGGTCTATACACTTTTTTCTAACGAAAAATACATATAATGTTAATCGTGACTTTGGTGACTCGTAATACGATACGAGTATCTAACTTCTTGAAAGCGATTTATTAAAATATTTACTTTCTTTTACTATATTTTTTATTTGTTCCTAAAATGGGAAGTCTCAGTATTTTGTAACTACCTAAATGTTTGTTTGCTAAATATATGATGACCGAAGAAAAACCGGTCCATTTTTTAATGAAAAAAAATTCAGATTCGTAAAATATCATTATAAGTAAGTCGATAGGATTTACGGAACACAAAAATAAATGGCAAGTGATCTAGGATACCAAAAGTTTGGGGAGCTCTGTATTAGATTTTGCCAACTCGAATGCCAGCGGCCGTATCAGAATGTCACCGATACGTTCGATACTTTATTCGAGTCTATACGAGTACGCGGCGCGACACGGAAGGGTGTCAAATAAATACAGGTTGAAATATATCTGCTGTCGTATTCTGTGATCCCGCTATATACGTGCCGTTTCAAGAATGAAATTTTGTTTGGTTTTCGTGCTGTGTTTTTTTGCGTGTTGCTCTGGGATGTTGTACAGGCGGGACTCTGACAATGTTTTGAAACCAGGTGAGTTTTAATCGAAATAATTTATCAGTTCGGCGGGATTTAAACGCGGTGCGGAGTTTATACTGTTTTGATTAAACGGTTCGTTGTCATTTTTAATGGAATTATGTTACCGAAATTTGTCTCTAGTTGGTTTTCTGTTCATATTTATGTGAGTTTTGGATTAACCTAAGTTAAATTTAAATATATTTTAGTTTATTATGAACAGAACATTATATTGCGTGATAAATCACGTCATAATTATATAGATAGCGGTCCCATTTGATTTTAATATAACAAATTTGCTGGTGGTAGGACCTTGGGCAAGGTCCGTCCGGATCGCTACCACCATCTTGCTTGCTAATCCTGCCGCTAAGCAGCAGTGCTTGCACTGTTGTGTTCCGGCGTGGAGAGCAAGACAGCCGGTGTAATTACTGGCACAAGAGGTATTCCATCTTAGCCCTCTGGGTTGGCAACGCATCTGCAATCTCTTCGATGTTGCGGGTGTCTATAGGCGGTGGTGTACACTTACCATCAGGTGACACACTTGCTTGTTTGCCTTCCTATTTCATAAAAAAAAACTTTTACCCGTAGCTTGACCTACGTAAGCTTTTCTTTTATCCCACGGGATTATCACCGAAACCCGAGACAAAAAGTATTCAATGTTCGTCCTTGTGTTTACCAAAGTATGCAAGAATGTCAAAGGTTTATAGGAGTACCTAATACTTTATAGCGTATTTAGTTCGTGTAAAAATCTTTACCTATCCATTATTGATTGCTCAACGAGCAACGTTAAAAATCAAGCTTAATACTTAAAACACGTTTTATTAAAAAAAAAACATTATTTTTATTAAACATTTTTTGCGGCATAATTAATAAGCTAGGATCAAACGTTTTATGGTAATGCAAGAATATTCAAATTTCATTATATTATTTGGTATCTATTTGCATTTCATTTGGAATAAAATGGCTAAACAAGTGTTTGACCTTGAAAACTTTTGGCACCTGTCTTGTAATTACGAAGGTATTAAAAATTTAGGATTTTATTTCAATATTGCGCAGAAATAAATGTTTGACCGCAAATTTTAATTACGTAATACTGTACTGTACGGCTTACACACGATCTTATACAAGAATAAAACCGGCCAAGTGCGAATCGGACTCGCACACCAAGGGTTCCGTACAAACCTTTTTGACACCGAACATTGCTCTAGCGAAAAGATGAACTGACAGAAGGGACAAACTTAACTATGTCATTGGTTAACTCTTGTATCCATACAAACCAAGTGCAAATATAAGTTTGTAATCCCTAAATTTTTTCGGATTTTTTCCTTAATCTGTGCTATGAGACCTTGCGTTTTGCCAAATTTCATGGTTCTAGGTCAACGGGAAGTTCCTGTAGGTTTTTGATTCACTCGCAAATGTATGAAATATAAACGGCAGTGTCTTTTGATTGAAAAACCAAACTTAGAAGTTTGATTTTTGGACAGCTCCAAGTGACTGCTACCTGAGTATTTAATATTAAAAAGAGGAACACCACAGGATTTAAGTAAAAAGCTAAGTTTCAAATCAAGAAAAATATATTAGATAGTAGACATAATAATAATCTCATTAAACAATAAGACTTTTTATTATCTGGTTTTTTAAGCATTAATACATGTTTATCTAGAGTTGTTCCGGGCCATATCTGTGATACATAATTTATTTAGAACTTAATATGCATTTAGATTTAGGAGTGTTTTAGGTCGATGTTTGTACAAAGAAAATAAGAAAAACTTATGTCTTATGATTGATACCTGGGAAAAAAACAAACAAATAATTTATTTAATCATAAAGGAAGTGTAAGATGTTGTTTACATTAACTGTAAATGTTCGACTTGCATTGGAGGTCAGGCAATTGCATTACCTTCATAATCGCGCGCTACTTGCACTTCTGACAAAAACAACTATTAAAATACCAAACAATTTAAACTGATTCTTATAAGCGCATGGAACAGAACCTAATATTAAATAACTTGAATGATTTACTTTTAAATAGACAGCAAAGCTTGCATTAAATGTGTAGGTAGGTAACCTACGTCAAATCATTTTGGGTGGCAACCAACAAAACTCTTCACTGCTTATGACTTAGTACAGTCAAGGAATTAAATTTCCAACCCACCTAAGGTTCAATAGCATATAGCAAAATGTCACCATAAGAGCTATAGAGCAAGACGTTATTTTGACATATCGACCTTAATGCATTGCGAATGTCAGACGACATTTCAACGAAATGGGTAGGGAATTAAATTCCTTGACTATACACAAAGTTGAATCTTATGTTATGCGCTATAATAGTAAAACTTCAGCTCGATTTGTCAAGCAATTCATAAGAAAAAAGAACTTGACAGACGGACAACAAATATGATAAGAATCTTAAAAAGTCGGAAGTGTTGAAACACTATGATTTGAGATAGTATACTGTACCGGCATTCCGCACTCGAGGCGAGTACTGGCGCGAGTCGATTGTGCAGTAAGTGGTGCTCGACCGGCGGCCTTGCGCCCAGGCCACGGTCAAGTGTGTGAGCAAGGTGCGTTATGTAACCGGAGTGGGTTTAGGGCTCCGCAGTTTTAAGATTATTTTAGCCGAAAATGGTAATGAGCTTAAGAAGTAAATTTGATCACGAATCACGATTAAGTCTGTCTCTAGTAGAATTTTGCAGTCGTCAATCTGTATTTAAAAAGCAATAAGCAATGAGGATGGGTGTTATTATAAAGCAAGAGGGGTAGATTAGACAATTTTAATCTCGAAACCAAATCTCGATTGTCATTAATCCCATATCCCATTATGATTATGACATAATTTTTTAATACTTTTCAACACCTTATCTCTACTATTTTCCGTATGTTTTTCAAAAAAGAGAATCTATTAGTCTTGTCTTGTCATGTGTGTATTTGCATTACCTACTGATCTACATTTCAATTCAATTCACTTTTAGGTTTAAGGTATCCAGCTTATATGACTTGCTTAGATCTAGTGCCTAGCGAGTCGCACAGCTACTCGTTCTGAGTAACTAACGCTCTTACAATTAACCAACCGCGCAGTTGGAACCTTTCCGAGTATAGTAATTGCCTTTGTTTCACCACAGAGCGCATGGAGTGGCTTTCCAGCTTGATTTGTACTGCATTGTTACTCTCTAAGCGCATCAGCGTCGAACTCGACGTCGAGGCATCGCCCTGTCTCGCTCACTCGAACTGCGCGCTAGAGCAAGACAGGGCGTTGCGCCAGCGTCGAGCTCGGCGCTGTTGCACTAAGACAATCACTCTCTTTAAACGCTGGCACCCGACTAAAAGCCACTGAGAGTGACAGCGTCACCATACAAACCTTTGATTATTTGTTCATATGCATCAAAATCATGTTAAAATCAAAATATATTTATTCAGATTAGACTTACAGGAAGCACTTATAAATATCAGAAAAACCATTGGTTCGGAAAAAACCTCTGCTGAAAAGATACCGGCAAGATACTAAACAAGGTGTAAATTTTAAAATAAATCAAAATTACAGTGTTATTATTACATCTTAAGTATTTAACACAGTGGGTATTTGTATACTATTTAGAGCCAAGGATCGCCAATGCCAGTCGGGATCGTTTCCAAACATCCATGTCCAAGATATAGTCATTGATTTTATAATACGCCCAAGAAATTAATGTCTTCTTGACAATAGTTTTGAATTTTATATCATTTGCATCAGCTACATAAATATGTCACGGCTCCGTGCGCTCTATGTTTGGAATGATTAGAGAGGCAAGTCTCTAGGCACTCGGTGAGCAAGCTACTGTCAGTGCGAGCAAACTAGCACAGCTTTACCGTAACATCGTTGAGGTGCAACCTATAATATAGCTTTCATAATTGCTCTACTGATTTGTGGATGTTTGTTGCACATTCATTATGTATGGCGTCGCCGCCGTGTCGCTCAAGTGAACAGGCGTTGACGTCGACTGATTTAGACAAAAGAGATGCTCATACGTAATGCTCTGGGAAATGTCGCAGGGTTATACAACAATGAGTTAACGGCGCCGTCGAAAATTCCAAGATGACAGAGGATATCCGTCGTTAATACTCGTATTATGTGCAAAATTTCGTCCGGTTATCTGTTTCGATTTAAAGGTAGATCTTTTTTAAAGGTAGTCATACCTGGATGGCGTAGGTGTATTAATATTAGGGTCCCATTGGCACCCGTTGAGTGTGGAGCGCTAAAAATAAACCAAAGCAGACCCATGTTTCACCAAATTAACATACTATGTCAGGTGAATACGACAATTACTAACGTAATGTACTTACATTACGTTTCCATTATTTAAGACCGGCATTTACCGGCAATTCAAAAACTCTTTAAGTTGGTCATTGTAGTTGAAGATTTGGTAGTATTATGTGATATTTCCTTTATGTACTTGTATCTAGCCTATTAAGTTATCTATAAACGTGTTGGTGTACCTATACTGTTAGGCTTGTAAGATTTTTGAATAAATAAAATAAATGTACGCCAAATTGTCGTTGTCAAATGTTACCCGTCAGCTTGGCAAAATACGGGCCTTATGTTACTTAAAACATAAAATTTATAACCTCAACAACTGCATTATCATTGTCCCGTTTCAACAATTCCCATAAATCAACTATTTTCAATTAATTTACAACAGGCACATAAATTGTCTCATTTGTCGTAATGCCATATAGGGTATTAGCATTATGTTAATACCGGAGAACAATGAGATGTCTAATGTTACGTGCCACTGCGCAACGAGCACGCTGCAAACAAGGCACAACTAATTATGTTTCCCGTGTCAAAGAAAATTCATTCATTCAAATTGAGTTCTGGGTTTTAGTAGAACCCACAAAAATCTAGAATATATCATACCCTACTTTCTACTATAAAGAACTGCGCAAAAAAACGACGCCGTCATTTGTTTATTGCATAGAATTTTAATGGTGTATTTTGTTTCATTGTAATCTTTGTACGCCTATACATACCTATACCTATGCCTTTGTACATACCTAAACTGAGTTTATGATAGAACTTTGTCACAATTCTATAAAATCACACCGTTGACTCCTTGCGACAGGGTTCTATAATGGCTCAGAATTCAAATTGGTTTACCGTACCGTAGTAAAACAATCAATGACAAGTCTACAACTTTACTACAGACGGGAAATGGTCGGAAGGCTTTGCTGCCAAAGCAAATTGTAACGTATTGAGCAGGAAGTAAAAACTTTGTTAAGGGCCTCCCGCTCATTTTCCAACTTTATATCGGTTTCTCATTAAACTAGATATAAAAAAATATTTAAAAAAGCATAAAATTTTTATTCCTTTCACTTACAGATCTCCAGGCAGTATCGTCGACAGTGGTGCCGCTACCCTTCTACTCTGTCTACGGGTTTGAAAAGAAAATGTACAAAGAAAAAATGAAGAAACGGCCGCAAGGGAAAATTTCGCTAGTTACTAAATCGCCTGAATAAAAAAACAAAACATAGAATAATGTTTTCTGTCAATGTTGACCCTCCTGTAAACTATTTACGAGTATACGTTATATACGTAAACCTAACTAAAGCTGTGACTGAACCAAGCACGTATTCAATTTATTCAAAAGCTGTATGGTAAATTGACATATCTTGCCCTTCTTTGGTGATAGTCAATCAAATATACGTTTGTTTATTCGTACAGCACTTTTTCATACATAATGGGGTTTGCGTTTCCCACTCTCTCTCTCTCAATCTCACCTATTAATAAATGAAGACGAAGCCGAAGATGGAGCACACTCACCCAGGTGATTCCTATTCACTCTTGCCTTAAAAAGGGCAAGGTTATAATTTTCTGGAGATACAGACGCAGGAAGAATATTCCAGTCCTTAGCGGTGCGAAACAAGGAAGATCATTTCAGTACTACAGCCGTTAGCCTTATGCACTTGAATTATTGTAGCATTCCTGAAATCATACTTATTTGAACGAGGCCTATGCCTGACTACAGTGCACCTGCATGAATCTTCTCGACACTCGTTAACTCGCTACGTAACTCAGTGCGTTTCGTTCTAACTAGCTCAGGAGGGGAGAGAGGCACTAAGACGTCGGTTACACGCTCATTCTGTCGTCAGTTCAGTCCATCATTCTGGTTAGAATGACGAAAGAATTACCGTGTAACCTGTCTCGTGTCGTGTCAGTCTGAATTGATCGTAACCGTGTCTATTTGTCATCATTCTGGCATCAGTCAAAACTATACCAGAATGATGGACTGAACTGACGCCAGAATTAGCGTGTAACCGAAGTCTTAGTTCCGTAGCGAGTTAACGCTTATCGAGAGGGTTCGTGCTAGGTGGACACATGTACTGGCGAAAACTTTTAGTTGCGCTGATAAAGTTTCCTACAATGTTCGAGAACTTTCTACAATCGGCATCTTCTGGGTGAGCATGTTACATCTTCGGCTTCGTCTTTGTTTACCTTCAGGTAAGATTGAGGCCAAACGCAAACCCATAACCGTCAAAAAACTTGCACATCAGCATTGCAACCTATGGAGAATGGGCAAATATATATGGTCCGTAGTCCAGCGGGCTCCAATGGACATAATTATAAAATTGTTCCCTCACAAGCAAAAAAGTGAACGAGTTGTTTTTTGTTTTTTTTTTTCTATTAAACAATTGAAGCACGAGGCCGAAAAAAGAGCTCGCTTGTTCAGCAGCAGCCTTCATTCATTTTTCTCTAAATTTTTCTTTTCAGGTAATAAGAATGCCTCTTGTTCAAAATCAGATATCTCCGAAAGGAAAGGAATTCGAGTCAAACCGCCATAGTAAATATTGTTTCTATTGCTATAACCTATTCAACAACATCGCCATAAACTTACCGTGAGATTCAGACGTATTGCAATCAACGGACACTCACGTATTTAAAGCCGAGTTATGACAACGTCAAGCCGTGGCCGCGAAGGCTCGTGAGTAAGGACCACGGACTGGTCCGACACAAGTCGAGCGATGACTTGGCTTTAAATAAGTGAGTGATCCATTTATTTCAATATGACATCACCATGATTGCTATTGGAACAAGTACCAATATGTCCATGCTCCTTTAGGGATTTATTAGCGTCAGAGAGAATTATTACAAGGTACACAGTAGTACCTATCATTACATTTGAGAACTACGTCAGTGTACTTGAAACGTACGAGAATCAACGATCGATTTTAATTAAAACCGATTTCATGCGACAGGAGCTTACCAAGTAATACATTTCAGAAGCATCTACCTTGTGTGACGCTTATTCGAAACTTTATCTTTCATCACTAGGAACAGAGTCGTTTTTCGTCTAGGTTAACTCTACACTGTCCATAACCGGTCAAATCCGAAAACGGAAATTAAGCTCGAAATTATTAATTATTCTTCTGATTCTGAGGCTTGATGCAAGTGAACGCCATGTTTTGCTAGTTACTGAATAGGACGCTAAATCGAGTACAACCGTGAGACTCATAAATAGGTATAGGTAAGGGTATCCACAACCCGAGGACTTGATTGCGCTTATTTTGCGTATACTGTAGACACTTCTCTCGCCAGCCCAGATCCTGAAGAAAGTGTAGCAAACCGACGTGTAACATTTCCGACGATTTTGTGATTCGAGTAGTTGTAGCGGCAGTCTGCCACACCTGGATAGTCCAATAGGACGTGTCTAGCCGATTCTTTCGCGTCTGCACAGGGGCTTGTCTGTAACACCCAGGTTAAGGTTATGTAAGTGCGTGTTGTTGTCCAGTACCAGCTCTGTACAGCAAGCAGAGCTAAGGTTTCCCTAGCTTTAGGAACTAACGTGACAATCCAGCGCTGATTTTCGGAAGAGCCAGTCTGGCATGGCTGGAGGAGGTCAGGTTCTTCTGATAGTATTAAAAAGATACCTTAGTAGCATGATGTAATCTGCCTCCCAGCCAGCTACAGGGCAGACTGAGTGGAAGGATAGGTTAGGTGGCTTTTTGCTCACAACCCCTTCTCGCCAGTAGGTTTGCCGTGTCGTCGCCGCCTGATTTGCTGTGACGTTTAATCCATTGCAGAGTCATGGTGTTGGTGTCTCCTACGTTCATCAGAGCACGGTAGCATTGATACTAATTTTTTTTTAAATATTCTTCTAATAATAAGGTTGCTGTGGGTCAAATTTTTTTATAAGTATGTATTATAGTATACTTTTATATGTAATAGCTGCAGAAGTAGCTAAACGTTAAAAGAATTCAGAAATATCTATACAAGCCCTTACTCTCCTCTAAATAGAGCCGAGTGCAGAACTTATTGCTACTGACTGCACATAGCCAATATCTCTTGTGTGTATATTACCCGTTGAACTAGTATCTGCCGAGCCATGGTCACGAGTGCTTAAATAGGACTTGATAGTAGTGTATTAATGCACTTAACACAACACGGTTATGTTTAAGCAATGTTTGTATTATAAGAAAGACCATGAACCGGCCCGTTGCGTATTTTTAAGGGTTATTTAACAAAAAGGTTGAAAAAAACGTTAATGGCACGACTCCGTCTGTCCGACATTTGTTTGCCTGTCTGTCACAGCGTCATGTAGCAACTTTACTGCCAAGAGGTATGTATTTGCACAGTACGAGTCTGACTAATGTATGTATTATACGACGGATTATATCAATATGTATCTACTTTTTGTTTATATTCTCGATCTGAGCAATTAACTGGGGCGTATTAAGAGCATGAATAGGTACTAACGATAAAACTTACCTAGATCGAAATGACAGCGCTTGTATAAAACTGATGTGATTTTAACATCTTAAACATACTTTTTAGCGATTAGAAAATACAGTCACAAATCTAATTCCCCAACGTTTCGAGCCCTTTTCAGGTCTCATGTTCACGGGCAGGGCCCAATTTCATAAACGCGACAGGCGACAGGGTGACAGTGACAATTCGTTATACATTGCTTGCCACTATGATGTTGCCACTTGCCAATAAGACTGTCAGTCTGTAGCGTTACTTGTCGACGCAGTAGTCTACGGCTAATAGTCACTGTCACCTGTCGCCTGTCGCGTTTATGAAATTGGGCCCTGACCCGTCTGCTCATTCTTCGGGTCGTCCTACCATCAACTGTTTCTCTGCCCCTAAACATGAGACTAGAAAAGAGCTCAAAACGTCAGGAATTAGATTCGTTGCAATATACATCGATATATATGGTTCAAATTGTTTTATTTCAATCCACAAACCGGCAGAAATTATTAGGTAAATTGCAATGTTACCCAGGCCATTTTAATAACCTACGCGCGTTACACGTAAGCTATTTGCGCCGTAAAAGTAAACATGGTAAAACATATACTTAGTGTATTTGCGGCCAAATGGATCGAGCGGAAAACGTGCCCCGATAGGGGAGAGCGGGGAACTGCGGAAACACACGCTTCCTTATTTGCGGAATATGCTCTATAAACACCAGCGTACGTAAACCAATATACTTAGAGAACCTAGGCGAGCTATTTTGCGCCTGATTCGATATGATTTGTAGAAAAAACATTTTCCTGTTCCAAACACGAAATTCAATAGATAATATTATTGGAGATATGACTGGCTGGATGCTCAAGATATTGAGTAGTTGTTTGAGGAGAAAATATTGAATTGGGAATAAATGCTGGCGTGTATACGCATGGTGAAGGTTAGCATACTGTGTTGCAGGGCCAATCAACGTTTAAAGCATTCAGCAATTTCACATTAGAAGGTTGAGAATTCTTATTTAAAAAAAAGCTAATAACACGCTTTTATTAGACACAAAAAATATAAAATAATTAAATTAACTATTATTTGATACGATATTTTCATTTCACCCTTGCTGCCAATATTTTTATTTCATTGTAGAGTCATATATCTTTTACTCAAAACGTGATGGTTGGTAAATATTATTAAATCTCGCACTTCGCTGTCTAATGATTAACCCCCTTATTCATAAACGCTTCGTAAACCTTTGTTAGTTAACAGTTTTTATGTCCTTATCTGTCATTGTGACGTTTGCCTTCAAATGAAAGGGACAAAACATTTGTTAGCTTTAAAATATTGTTAATGTTTTATGAATAAGGGGGTAATTCATAGAGCGTGTTCTTAATTAAAAGTAAACATAACCAAAAAGGCCTAAGAAACGCGTAAGACTATTTAGTTACGATAAGTGGACTATGCAAATAAAAAAAGTTATTTATCCCTAGAGGATTTCAAAGTCAGTACCTATTGTGTCATAATAGTTATAGATACAGAAACGTAATAGTATTTTATGCAACTGCTAAATGTATAATGAGAGGCCTTAAAACACGAGTGTGGAATAGGATCACACGAGTGTTTTAAGGCCTAATCATATACAGTTGCATACATTACTTTATCTACACACATATCATAACTGCAAAAAACCGTAACAGCAAAAAACCAACAAACGACTGACCACTAGTAATGGCGGCCATTCGATCTATCCGCCAAGACGAACGTTTTTTTAAACCATAGACAAACGAATGAAATCCCTATTGCCATGTCACTCGAGATCAAATGTCGTGCGTTTAAATTAAAAAAACATACTGAGTTGACGTTTCATATCGATAACTGTTTTAATATCTGTGGATACTAGAATAGAGACCAACTTGAATTTTGACAGCTGTTCCAAATTTAAATTCATAACGTCACGAGATATCGGTAATGTGAGCACCAATAAACACAGACTACTAAGAGATACTACCCAATAAAGAACTGATTTACCGGCTACCACAGACAAAAAAATTCTCATAATCACATTGGTTGTAATAATTCTGGTCATTTTCTATGGTTTTTGAACGCGTTACTGAGCACTTATGATATGTGTGTAGATAAAAAAATATAATGATATTAGGGATATTGTTTAAAAATAGCAAGATTCTTGTTAAAAACAATAAGAGTGTCAAATTGTTATTTTGCCAAAAATGTAAGGGTAAAATAAACAAACTATGTCATCGGCATTGGTAATATCTAATATCACATAATAAGTCAAACAACTGACATCTATGGATAAGGTATCGACAAACTCCAAACATTACGTCATTTCAGTCATATTTATAAGCAAAAACGTCAGAGTAAGCCGATATTTTCGTTTCCTTTTTGTTCCTCTTTGTACATACATTACTCATCTAATCTTTAAACAAGGTTACTTGCACATAGTAACCTTAAACTCCAATAAACTACTACATTGTAAACAAATTTCACTTATGAACACTATACTACACAGCCAGCTTTACTATGTAAGATTGGCTAAAGGTTTTTGAGACGAAATGGGTAAAGATCTTACTCCCCTAGAATCACCTAGCTGACCTGAGTCACTAGTTGATCTGTGTTCTTGTATGGCATTCATTCTACTATATCGGGATGAATTTTCGATGTATGTCATTTGCCTTCAAATGAAAGGAACAAAACGTTTTAATTAAAAGGTAAACAAACTGGAACAAATTAGCTTGCTACTCCGCAAAACCAGTGTCTTACATTGTTTCTTGATATGGACCTCCGCAAAGTAACGCCAGAATCTATTAATTGTTTTGGTAAGCTTTTATAAATGAGGGAGTTAGTTGTGAACGTGTTAAAATACATACTTTAGTCACCAGACGCGCGGTAAGTAGATCATGGAGAGTTGAAAGGCAAACTAATTAAAACTAATAAACTCCCTGGAAGTACTGTTTAGCACGTAATAATAAAAGTTAGCAGTTCGTCGAAAGTGCACAAGAAAATATATGAGGTGGAACTTTTTACAAGCCGTAAAATATTTATGAAGTCATTAGATAAAAGATAAAAACCTGTGGTCTCATAATGTTTGCATTATTTTAGTAAAAGGCCTGCACTTCTTACGTTATTATCTCGGTGTCAATACACCATTCAAAATCTCATTTGAGAATAAAATCAAGCGTCAATTGATAATCCTAACCGTTTTGGATTGGTAGAAAAAGAACTGCGTTTTAACACATGAGGAAACCACCAGAATAAAATAATTATTAGCTATATCAACAAAATAAATAATATTGTATGTGAGAATAGCTTAACCTGAGTAATAGAAAATAATACAAAACATGGCTATAATTGACTTGCCAAGAGATAATTTCCTTTAGATAAATTACTCAAGCAAAATGAACATTAGGCATACTGAATGAATAATGGAATACTCTAACCTTGTATATTAAATTCATAAGGTGACCTATTTTGCCGTTACACATTCTTTTATATCTGATACATTATATGGCTGAAAATTTGACGCTAAATAAACATTAACTTTTCAGCCAAATCCCAAAATGACCGATGGCAGGTCCACAATTACGGGCAGCTAGTGAGCAAAGGGCCTAATGTGAAATTTATGGCAGACATTTTCCTTCAACACCTTCCAAGCGTAAAAATGATGAAATATTTTTATTACAGTACACATCTGCTCCCGGAGGATGGCCCGCGATATCTATAGGGGATATTATAAAAAATGTAAAAAGCCTCAGGTTAAAGTAAACAAAATTAAGCCGTAAAAGTTGAGCCTTCGGGGAAGGAGGCTCAATAAAGTACGCAAACACCCGGGTCTTAACTCCAGCTATTTTATACCTAAGGATACTTATAATGGCGAAATTGTCGGCTTAGGGACTAATTCTCTGTGTTAAAATATCATAGCAAAAAGTCTGATGCTTATCGGTGAAACAAATCTATTTGTGTTTCTAGCAAAATCATTATAAAGCTGTTTTTATGAAGAGCGATGAATTGAAAATCAAAGCAGCTTTTATTTATTGCTATTGTTGTCCTCATTGTACGACTAACTATCCAGTACTAATATGTATTAAAGTTTATTTTAATTGTATTAATAAATACCAAATCAGAACGAATTTGTCAAATACGGATTAGTAGACATTTCAAAGGTTTCCTTATCGACGCAAAAACAAGTTACAATTCTTAGTATCAGTTATTTTGCTTTATTCAATAATGTACAGTCTGTGAACTAATTAAAAGAGTATAAATTTAATTTAATATTAACAATAATTAAATAATAATGCAAGACCGCCTTATCTACATTCGCATTGCACGCTAAAAAACTGTCAGAAGTTAAATGTAAAAAAACATACGGAAGGGCAATTATGCAGGAACAACATCACGATGTTTAACTTATTTTATGGAAAAGAGCCGCAAACGAGCAAAATGGCCACCTGATGGGAAGTGATCACCTCCACCCATATGAACCAATGTACTCAAGGAAATCGCTGGACCGTTGCCGCCCTAAAGGTCCCCTCCCCCCGTGGGCCTCCAGATCTGTCACTCACCATATGAAACACAATATCAAGCGTAGCAAGTTATTATTTCACGCAGATATTCTGTTGAGTGTAGTACCCCAGTGGAGCCGGCCCATTTGTATTGCAACCAGAGCTGCAGCATGGCTCTAACACTAGAAGATTTCCCACGATATCTACATTTCTACATTTACAATGTAGATTCTGCATCTAAACTAATCTACACTATTATAAAAAATAGGTAAACTTTGTTTGTTTGTATGTAGGGGGTAATATCTGGAACTACTGAATCGATTTAAAAAAAACCACTAATCGATAACTACAATATCCCTAACGGACCTTGGCTACTAATTCCACACGAACGAAGTGGCGAGCGTCCGCTATTACGTATAAACTGTGCAGTTACGGTATCACCGACAGATAGAATTTCGTCTCAAAGCACATCACTAGTGCATTATTGAATAATGCCGAGGCAACTGACTGATGACCCAGAGATAATGAAGTGACCCACTAAGCCGAAACATCGACGCATTCAGGACATCTTAAGTGCGCTTTATCTGAAGATGAAGATGACAGAGCAAGCTTTGATTAGCGGATGAAATTCATACACTAATGAAACGACCACTCAAATTGTTAAAGTCGGTTACCTACGGGATGAAGGTAAGTAAAATAAATAAGAGTATATCACCTTAATGAGTTTGAGCACTGGTTACTATGCCAGTACACGATTTGATGCAAGAAAATGGCACCTTATAATAGCGACTCTGCAGTCGGGACTTGCTACTTTTTGTTTTCTAGTTGACCACTAGACGGGATGAGAAAAAATTTGACTCTCCACGGATTTCCTTCCGATGAGAAACGCTATCTATTAACGTTAGTTTATCCCATCACTGCCTTGTAATTTAAGGATTCTGTGATTTTAGTTAGTTATAATTTCTTAAAATAACGGGACAAATTCGTGTAAAGAGTGATTTTTGCATATAAAACATGCAATCTCTAATTTTCATCACGTAGTTTCATCCTAGCTTGTTGTAATATTTTTTTATCTAGAGATGAGTATAGTATCAAAACTACTACTTGATACTAATAAATTTAGTACTAATTATTCTTAGTATGAGCTGAAATCCACTGTCAGCTTTACTAACTGTAGTGTTATTAAAACTACGCTTTGATATAATAGTATTTTATGCAACTGCTATATAATGAGAGGCCTTAAAACACGAGTGTGGTTTTATGAAACGAGAGTCAACGAGTTTCATAATAAGATCACACGAGTGTTTTAAGGCCTAATTATATACAGTTGCATACATTACTTTATCTACACACATATCATAAAGGCTAAATAACGCGTTCAAAAACCCTAGGAAACGACCAGCATTATTATAACCAATGTTATTATAAGAATTTTCTTGTCTGTGGTAGTAGGTAAATCTGTTCTTTATTGGTCATCACATTACCGATATCTCGTGACTGCTCGTGACGTTATGAATTTAAATTTGGAACAGCTGTCAAAATTCAAGTTGGTCTCTATTCTAGTATCCACAGATATTAAAACAGTTATCGATACGAAACGTCAACTCAGTTTGTTTTTTTAATTTAAACGCACGACATTTGATTTCGAGTGATATGACAATAGGGACTATATTCGTTCGTCTATGGTTTAAAAAAAACGTTCGTCTTGACGGATAGATCGAATCACAGAGTACCTTTTTAATATACATGGCGGCCATTAGTTGTCATTCGTTTTTGGTTTTTTGCTGTTACGGTTTTTTGCAGTTATGATATGTGTGTAGATAAAGTTATGTATGTAACTGTATATAATTAGGCCTTAAAACACTCGTGTGATCCTATTATGAAACTCGCTGACGCTCGTTTCATAAAACCACACTCGTGTTTTAAGGCCTCTCATTAAATAGCAGTTGCATAAAATACTATTATCTACACACATATCATAACTGCAAAAAACCGTAACAGCAAAAAACCAACAAACTGTCATGGCGGCCATTCGATCTATCCGCCAAGACGAACGTTTTTTTTTTAAACCACAGACAAACAAATGAAGTCCCTATTGTCATGTCACTCGAGATCAAATGTCGTGCGTTTAAATTAAAAAAAAACATACTGAGTTGACGTTTCGTATCGATAACTGTTTTAATATCTGTGGATACTAGAATAGAGACCAACTTGAATTTTGACAGCTGTTCCAAATTCAAATTCATAACGTCATGAGATATCGGTAATGTGATCACCAATAAACACAGACTACTAAGAGATACTACCCAATAAAGAACAGATTTACCTACTGCCACAGACAAGAAAATTCTTATAATAACATTAGTTGTAATAATGCTGGTAATTTTCTATGGTTTTTCAACGCGTTATTGAGCACTTATGATATGTGTGTAGATAAATGTTTTTAAAAATACAATTCTCCTTTCTGGCGGCATTCGGGCATTAAATAAATAAATAGTCCGTTCGCCGAGCAAATAGGCCCCTTCCGTGCGAAACTTCAAACCAAAAAACAGCCGCATCACTTTCCACTTGAGGGGTTTAAACAAGGGGCTTTTTCGGCAAATGAAGTGGTCGACAAGTTTATCGAAGGCCTGATTGCCTTAGACACAGTAATCAATCAAATATTTGGCCAAGTCATGAATAAATCGTGGGGGAAACTTCTCGGGCGAATTCGCAGAAACAAGCGAAAATTTAGACGCCTCGAAAGCCAGGCTGTTATGGAACTTAAGCTGAAGATACGACAGAGGTGGCACTCTTAGCTGGTAGAGCTTTCCTAAACCTTAAGATGACATTCTAGTGAAAGAACGCACTGTGTTACGCATATCCGGCATTATCGGTCATTGTGAGTATTATTTCTGGCTAGTAATCTAGCCAGCTTAACTTTGTCCAGAAGCGCAGGATCGTCCTGTTGCGTCCGCAGTCTTTGAGGCAATTGTGCGCCCACATCTTCGCATTCTAGAATGATTATGTTTATTTTAGTCGTCACATAGCCTCTGCAGAAGGAGCTGTCGATAGTACCTGGGACATACAATGTTTTTTTAATGAACCAGCCATGTTTTCAACGATTATTCCTAAAATTTTCCACCCAAATGGCAGTAGTCGCCTTGACAGCCGTTAGTCCTGGTGCGGTACCGATGTCCGGGATCGACGAATTTTGACGGTTGCTTTCACCCCCTTAGTCAAGTCCATAAATGTTCTCGCTTCTACGAGCCGATAGCGTTCACGCCAACAGAATGTCATCTTGTCTGGATACTCTGGCCTATGCCCGTTGTTTGTTTGCCACATCGTTCAGATAATGGCACATTTTGCTCCACAATTGAGCTTGTTTCCTCTGGCATGACCTTACCCTTAGTGCCGTCCGCAAAGAAAATGTGCCAAGCTGCCAACAAAAAACATTTAAGCGTCATAAATAGTACAATCCAGCCTTTTAATTGCCTCGGAATTGCGCGTGGTGAACTGACGACGCCCGGTAACTCGTTTTATTTGTGGGTTTCTCTATAAGACGCCGTTGGGAGATATTTGTGCATATAATTAAGTTTTTGTATTTTTTATTAGGTTAAGTTATTCATATTTCACATGTTTTCTAATAATTATATTCTAGAGTACCTAAATAAAAAAATAAAACTCCGTCTTAATAATTATAATGCCAAGAATACAAAACAGTTTAATAAAATCTAATTCGATTTCATATTTGTTGAACCGTAAATACTCATTAATAAAGAAATAAAACAGTGTTTTTCAAATATTGAATGCAATCAGTTTTAGTTTTTAGCAATAACTATAACAACACCTAGCACGGCAGGTATATAATTTCAAGAGGTGTATACTAATACCAAATTCCTGTACCTAATATGTGTACAAATCCTTTGACTATTAATATGAAATGACATGCCTTCACTTAACATGCTCATCAGTGTTGTGTTGCTGATAGCAACTTTCAATGTTTCATGCTACAGAACTAGGAGCTGACTTGAGCACTGTATGTATATCAATAAAAGTTCACAGTGATTATTTTACAGTGATACGAATTTTATTTATACAGTAATCTGAAAGCTAGCTTACACTGTTCAGGCCAAGTAAACAATATGAAAGTATGTACACGAGTCTTGCCTAGTAGAAAGTATAAATGCGCAAGAATGTCTGTTTACGTTGTCATGACAAAACTACTGAACGGATGTTGATTTATAAATAACTGGCTAACTGTTGTAGATAGCTGACTTTAAAAAAAAACATGCTATTTTACATTCCAAAAACACGAGAAGAAGCCCTGGTGCGATTGATCCGAAAATATCATATCAAGGAATACGTGTGTACTAGTGTCATGAGAAAATAATAACCTAAACTTGTGTCAGTCGTGTTAGCGCTGCTGTGATCCTACTTATTCGCAATTCGACATCCTAAACCAGCCTCGTCATCCACAGCCACTCGGCCGCGGATACTTGCAGCGCAGTTCGAAACACGCTTGTTGATTCACGTCGGATCTCGGTGGAAAGTTTAGCCCAAGTTCGGTGCGGCGAAGTTTGCCGCGCGGAATACACGCTCGATAAGCCCATTATCGGTTTACAGGTATTACGTCTGTGCCTCAAATTGTGTGAGGATAATTTCAAAGACCACTTTTCAACTGATAAAAAGTGCACAATCACTTTAATAACATGTCGGTGGAAAAACAGACGGAGAAAAATATTAACCGCGTGTTACCGACACTTTAAGACGAGCCATTGTGTAGTCAGCAAAACAAACAACCAGACCAACTAGTAAATACATCTTCCGTTGAACAGGGTTGAAAAATAAACTTAACTTTTTAATTGAAAAAATGTTTGCACATACTTACATCAATATAAGTCACGCTTAATTCTCCAAATGCAAAAGTAAGTTTGTTATCTCACAAATGTTTCTATTATGTGGTAAAAATCTCCTTCTTCTTCTCAGCCATTGACCTATCCAATGCTGGATGAAGGCCTTCTCGCATCGCCGTCACAACTCTCTATCCTTAGCAAGTCGAATCCAATTTTTCCCAATCGCGCGGGTGATGACATCCGTCCAACGCACAGGTTGACGTCCCACGTTCCGGTGTCGAAATACAAACTAACAATTTTCAGCTTTTTCCTTTACTTGAGCTATGACTTTGCTGCTTGCCAAATTCATGATTCAAGGTCAACGGAAAGGTAAACAGACAAACGGGCAACGAATTGATCCTATTAGGGTTTTATTTTTACCAATTGAGATACGGAACCCTAAAAAACCCTCCTCTAGAGACCTTTACAAATAAAATTTTAAAAGGAAATGAATCGGCTTTTTTGTGACAACAAAGAGGTCATTCAATAAATGTCGAAACAGTCCAACTATGTATTAAAACAACAATTCCTCTCCACTAAAAATTGCCTCCTCCAAATATTTCCATCGCAAACATTTCTAGTCTTATAATGTTTCTCCTCCAATTTGTTTGCTTACCTTTTGCTTAGCATATCACAGTACAGTCGCATTCCGACTGCGAGAATAAATGTGAGCATCTGGCTTACTTTCTGCAGCCTCGTACACTAGTTGAAAGACAACTTTGCCAAGTAGAACAAGAGTTGCTTTTTGTTTGAACTTGGTTGGTAAGTTGTGACATTTTTCGTGTTGGAAGGCCGGCTCTACCCGCTTCTGCTCTCCCAGTGTTTGCATGCCTGGTACTTGGCAAGCAAACGCTCTTACTTTGCGTTCCTTGACTTTGTGATATGTTAGTATTGTCTCCCGCGCCTTTGAGTTTTGTTTGCACTTCGCTACTTTTCAGGAATTGGTTATGCGAGAATCAAATAACTGTTATTATGATTAGGTTTTTGAAAAAAGAAACTTTATTTTTTTAATTTTGAACGGAATACGCTGCCATATGTGTAACAACATCTATGCATCATGTGTACATACCGGGAGAAGGCAATTATTGAAATACAGTCATAACATAGACTGCTAAAAACATAACCGTTTATTTTGGCTGTGCCGTAGTCGGGTAAAAACAACTAGGTTCTGAATGATATGCGCGTTTGAAATACTCTTACAAGTGCACTTTGTCGGTCTGTTCTAAATATTTAACGCTAATTAATTTAGGTACAATATGCAGGCAACTTTGACACAAGGGTAACATTGAACGGCATAAAAAAAGGTTTTGCAATATATTTTACCGCAATATATTTGTATTAATTGGTTCTTTGATATCACTCTTTTGACTTATTCACCAAGCTGAAGTATTTTAACGTTTAATGGTATTTTTAAGGCCGTTCTAATATTACCCGAGTGTTCAAACTTACCCGCTTTGACTGTTGGTAATATAATATTATAATTTGCGCTTACATTCCAGCCTACTAAAAAATTCCGTACGTGACTGAGCAGAGAGTTACTTTGAAAGTTTTACTAAATTACGTAAGTGACTGTTAAATAATTTCGCTAAAGGAATTCTAGCAACTTAGTCAAATACTTGCATTCCAGTTTGAAATTTCGTGTCTGTGCGTGAAAGTTAAGACGAGCGACAGACGACGTGAGACGAGGGTCGAAGCAGGTTTTTGTGCGGGGCCCGTGTATGAATTAAACTTTATGTTCAACTACTTTATTTATTACTTGTAACTAAACGACACCTAACATGGCGTAGTATTACAACTTTTTTGAACAATATGCCTAACAGAGCTAGAATAAGGTATATAACAGTGTTTGATCATAAATAGCATTTTCTTCAGACTTCACAGTTTAATAAAGCAGAAATCAACCCTACCGTCTGGCGGCAGTCAGGTAAAAGTATCCCTTTATTGAGCGATGTTGTCCGTCGATCTCAATAAATAAAGCTATTCTACCTTTCACCAAACAACCCCCGAAAAGTGAATACAAAGTTGTGAATGCGATGTTAGAACCCTTACGCGTCGTACGTCAAATAAAATAATCCAACTCCCATCCCATACCTAACTCGCGCATACAACTTCGATGTTTCCCTTATAAATAATACAAAGGCGAGATAATGAACAGTATAGAATCAGAGAACTTCAATAATTTATCATTTGCAACATCCCCGGGTATCGTTCTGGAAATTTTGCGGGACAGCAAAGTTTTATCAGATACTCAGGCGCTTGTTTGGGAGTTTGCGGAAGTGTTGACTTCGCTGGCACTGCTGACCCTGAGGGTTAGAAGTCTGGAGCGGCGAGTTATCACTCAGCAACTTCTGCCCGTTGAGGCTCCAGCCACCGCTAAGAAAGTATAATTAAGCTATATAATAGCTGTATAGAAAAATTAAAATGAAAAAAAAAACAAGTAGTCGGAAAATGGAAGATTCTGCTCAAGATGTGATCGCCTCTTTACAGCTACTGTATAGTCTTTATAACGTTTGTGTGATACTGGGATGGTATATACATTGAGCTCACCTAATGGGGAACTTGTGCAAGAGATAATCCAGGCTAAATGTCCACACATAGAACAGTAAAGATCCCAAAGTTAATGTTGACAGCAAAGAAAAGTGAAAGAAAATGGGGTTTGTTGAGTTTTTTTGCAAATTAAAAACAAAAAAAACTATAAGTTATGAAAGTATATCTTTTAGAATGCTTTGCACATGTTAACACGTGTTCTTTGAGGGATGTAGAGGTGCAATAAGAAAGGATTTATGGAATTTTCAACATCAGTAGCCCTAACAGGGTAAGTTCTTATGAGACTAGTTTGATAGAGACACAGGGAGGGATGTATTAAACTTTAGCAGGTCATGTTGGAGCCGCAGGAGGGTTATTAGGAATGGTATGGAAAATAGTATAAAATCCAAAATCTACGCAGACAAAGTCGCGACCAGAGGCTAACATAGTAATATAAATTCAAGGAGCACTACCTAACCCATCGAGGAATGCCGAAGGTTGTCAATTGAGGCAGTCCCCTTTAATTACACATCGGGATTTTTGTCCCGACACGGCCCTGTACGGCCATCCCAGTAATCGGCAACCTTAATAAAGCGCGTCCGTTTTTACGACCACTGGCGAGTTGCCCCGGATTCCTCAACTTTGCCCCGGTCTTTACCGAAATATTGTTATGGCGGCTAAAGTTTCCCGATCCTTTATGCTGTGGTTCCCTGGCTGATGTTATTACGTCGTTCGGAATCAATTTTGTGTAGTAGTTCGACTTAATTACAGCGGGAAGGAGATCACGCCTAATCCGTAGTATTTGTTTATTGATGTTTAAAAATAATTATACTCGCCAATTTGTTAAGCCGAACTGAGAATTGGGGTGTGGTGAAAATCAGCGCTGTGGCAGTGGGACTCAAACGGAGCGCGCGTGCACAGCATACGCTGAGCACACTCCCATTGTCACAGCATGTGCCATAGACACTATTTCCGGTAGTTATAGCTAGATTACTTATTAGTATTATTATTTAAAAATAAGAATAATGTAGTTGTATAAGTCTGTTGCCGCAAGCATTCTAAGCACGCTGCTTTGAGCGGGGAAAATGCGGGGTTTTGATGTTTTTAATAAAGTAATAGATTTTTATAGTAGCGATGTATGTTTTATCTAATTAAAAGTGTGACAATCAATAACCATTCTATTGTATTATATTCATTATGACATTTTACTGTCCAGACATGCATAGTAAATCAACGTGAAATCAACCATATTAAAAATTATGACGTACATAATGTAGATATTTGAACAAGGAAGACAAGTGTATTCAGCGTTCTCGTGTTTATCTCATTAAATTTCCCCTAATTGTGGGGGAAATATTTCCAGGAAATCTGCACAAAACGTTCGCAAACAAACTGGGGGAAAGCATAGCGTCATAAATAGCGCTCCTTAATTTTGAGGATAGCTTTGGTTTCAAATGATTGTTTGGCAAATTTCGTAATATTGATCACGTCGGGGAATATAAACGCATCATTCTGACGCACGCTGTGGTGACCACGCTTTGATAGAAATTGGGACAGTGCTTGATAATCTCTGTTTTTTGTTAGACTACATGGTGGCCCACAGCTGGGCGAAGACCTGTTCTGCCTTTTTCCACTTGTTCCTGGCCTTGACATGTTTCAGCTAATCCGGTTTTTTATCTGACTCGTTTCGCAATTTTCGCCACTGCCTCTGCTTTTACTAAAATTATAAAATATAAAAAAAAAACATTTATAAAAGTGAATCAAAATTTGTTTGTCACGATTTGCAAAATAAATACAAGGTAGCGTGCTTGACATTATCTATTGAGGAAATTTTGAGTAATGTTTGCAAGCATCTCACCTACAAAGATCAAAAATACCATCATAAGTTCTTAAAATACAGCCTTTCTTCTTGCCAAATTAATTCAATTATAACGGTTTTTAAAGTTAAAGTCTTAAGTTATGAGGAACTAAGGCGCTGAAAAGGCACCCACTCAGTATAAGTTAAGGCACGGTTAAATACCACGACATTGGTCTTTCCCGGGCACCTTCATCTTCAAAAGCCAAACATAATATAAAACACAAAACACAAAAGACAAAAATAATATTATATTCGGTTGAGTTTTTGGTAAAATAATACGTTACGAATACGTTCCTGAAAAACTAGGCAGTGGAATTCCTTTTCCTATTATTCGTGGAGATTAGTTGCTATTTGAAATTAAGCAAACGAAGTAATTAAAAAGCTTAACGTTAATAACAATGTTAATCTGTTACGTTACCAGTATAAAGAGTGATACGTCACTGCTCGAGTAAATAAAAGGAAACTCCTCTTTAATGTTCCCTTACAAAGTATTACTAAGTAAGAAATTACTATTATTATATGAATGAGCTTAAACAAAACCATTTAACACAAAATCTCGCATTTCAAAATATACTTTTTTTATACTCTAAAGGTGGAAAACAAGTAAGCAATCACCGTCGCCTATGGATAAATTAGCTACCTGTGTGTAGTAGAATAGAATTATAAATTTAATGACCTCATAACTTGGTTATCAGTGTGTGTGCTAATATACTATATACTTACCTATATAGGTATGTGACCATGTAAATAGGCTTGAATAAAAAGAACAAAAATAATTTATACCAATGAGTTTCTTGCAACCCTTTTTCTCTAGAACTTTCATTTTCCAAAGCGTTGCTAAAATCAGACTTGTAATGGCCTACTTGGAGCCCACTTTTAAGTTTATATAATATATTTTTTAGTTACACGTTTAGATTTTTCAACTTATCCGCTACGCTAGCACGGCCGGCGTCGTAAGAGTTTACGTTTATTTTAAAGTCCTCTGGTCAAATTATTTTATTTCCACGTGCCATCTAAACCATGGACACCCTACAGCCGATAATGTCACCGTGGTTCCACCATCGGGGTTTTATCTTAATTGCTTCCAGAAAGTCGATATCTTCCGGAACAACTTTTTGCCGCCCGGCCCGGCCCGGGCGTAAACAATAATTCCCGATCGCACGCCACCCGGCAATCGATACCGGAATACGACAATCATGTCGTGCGACATGGAAATAGGCTCTTTATACCAATTGGGAAACTCCATTGACGACGCGTTAGTCCTAGTTTAATTTCATAATGTTTATTTTATTAACATAGGTTAAGATACAATTGCTTTTTAACTAACATAATGAGTCTTGTTACTATTATTATTATTATTGGTACGGTTTCCGATCACGGGCCCATGGGGACCCGGTCATTTGAAAGGCATTCATGGGGCCAAAGCCAACATGAAGAGGCCTTTGCTACCATATAATATAAATGAAATGGGCGCAACTTTGGAGGTCTATCCCCTAATACACTATGAAGGATACTAGCGGACAGCCTTCCCCAGTTGCCAAACTATTGCCAGGTAGGAAGCGACATGGAGTGGACTGTGGGGATGGGATGCTGTGGACAGGATTACCGGGCTATGAATTGAAATAGCGGACACCTGCCGTTTGAGTATCTCAAAAATCAAAAGTTGGCAGGAGGTGACTCGCCGGCTCACTAAATGGGCCCCTCGAACTGTCGCCTACTCGGGGCAACGAGGTGGCAACGGCATTATTATTATTATTATAGTACTCAATACTTTATTCCTTGTTTACAGTATATGTTACAGATGTTAACTTGAATTACGACGGTTATGATGGTTAAATGCAAGACGTCGCCACTATGTGCGAAAAAGAATCCCGACTATTAACCGTACATACAGACAAACTTTAACATTATATCCCTTCTTTTGGTACGACCATACAACTGCTGTTGCCCGCGACTTCGTCCGCGTAGAATTCATTTATGGCTATCCCGCGGAACTATGCATTTTTGCAGAATGAAAAGTATTCTGTCTTAATCTGGGGTTAAAGCTACGAGTATCTATTCCAAATTTCATTCAATTCCGTCCAGAAGTTTTAGCATGAAGATGTAACAAAAAATTGAGTTATACACCAACTTTAAGCTTTATAATATTAGTGTCATAGTGTGATGTGATGTGATTGTGACAGTAGGAAGTAGCTAATGGTGATAGGACTTGCATTTTGACACTTGACTGTCCGTACGGTCTCAAAGTATCACAACGTTCATCCTTAACTTTATTACGTTATGTGAATTCGGGCACAAACTAGCACAATATTCGATACAACGAAATGAAAACATGAATTATGGGTGAGGATATTGTTCTACGAAGTTTCCCGTCTTTTACTTTGAGTTATTGGCTCTGTTATTTCTTTACGTTATTTAATAAGATAAAAGAATACTAGGATAAAATTATCAAGTTCGAATCCTAATATTCCTATCGTATTATACTTTTCAATTCATTTCACTTAATGGAAAGTCTTACTTAATAAGAGGTTTTCAGCTCTATGTGACCTTACAGAGTACCGCCTACATACTTACAGCTGTGTTTAAAAAAAATGATTTATTGATATGCAAGAGTTCGAGGCTTGCAAGATGACCATGATTTGTCTTTGTTTTGTCACTGTACAGTAACTTTAATCATTTGAACGTCCTACATTGAAAATAAAAAAATCAATAAAAAATTCGGTTACAAAAAATAAATCATTCAATTATATGTATAGTCTATTGATACTGTCTCAAATATTAGCTTAGCATTATTTAACTCATTTTTAATATGATTTACACGAGAGCTAACTTCAACGCCGATGACCAAATAACACGGACGTCGCCACGGGAGCTCTAGAGCTGCAATAAGCGTATAATGATCTACCGGTCCGTTTTCATCAATTGTACCAAAAAAAAAACGAACATGCCAAGCAGGCGAGGGCATGCAAAAAATACTCAGCAAGTTTTTCAAAATAGACCAAAAGAGGGTCAGTGATAGCGGCAATATTAAATAACCAGGCATATTCATCTCACTTTCTCACGAAATACATTTTCATGTACAGCGTGATTCCATTACCGGGCCAGTGAAGGTAAAAAGCTGATGCAGCCGGGCCCGCGGGAGCGTCATATCCCGATATTGAATAACGCGAACTAACGCGTTTAGCCGTCGCGGACCTTCCGCCCCCGAATCCCACAAGCATTACCTTATACAGGCTGACAACGAACTCGCTGGTTTACGTTTTGTTTACGTAAGTCGAATCTTTTACAGATAGTCAATTTAATTGGGGACAGTGAGACAATATTACGACTTAACCATATTTACTGAAAAAATACATAACAGTACATGTACAGAAGTTTCACTTCAAGCTTCACTACGTCGTTCTACTTCACTGTATACTTCTCAGTCTAAATAAAGTATAACTCGTATTTATTGCATATCGCAGTGCAGTGGTACGCCGATGTTCTTGTAGCTTCGCTAAGCAAGCCGCACCTGCGATATTTTATGTTAGAATACATTATTGAGTGGGTAATAATTGTGTTATTTAATCCTAATTGTAAATTATTACAATTGCATAGATTAATATTATTAATCTTCTTTTTGAACAGAAAATTAAAAAAAGAAGAATTTTGTGTAAAACATTTTTAATAATCTCAAAAGTGATCTAAGTTTTGTTTTGCTGATAAAAAACTACATATATGTTTAAATTACCTTCTGAGTAAGTTGTGTTAATTAGAAAAGTAGCATGCGTACTACAGAATCTGAAACAACATTTTGATCAAAAAAATGGCCCAAATCAAAGAAGGTAAAAATAACCGCTAAGTTTAAGCATAAAAGAAATACAAATAAAATTCTTTATCATCCTGTATAGGGTTCCCACGTCGTATAACCATTGGGTCTCCAATCGAAATCCGTCCGAGCTGCCAACTGATATTTAAATCAAAAATACGTTCACAAAATTTCCATAACGTTACTTGTGATAAAATATACTTTCGAAGTTTTCGAGGCAAAACGCTGCAAAATATATACAAGCTACATTGACACTCCTTTTCTTGGCTTGGTTACAAGACATATGTAGGATAAAGCACATTATAACATAAGCTTACCTTTATCTTCTGCCGTCTTTGTCTGGGATTCAAGATCTAGAATAGTAAATATACGAAACAGTACAGTAAAAAAATCCATACAGATGTCAGAAATAACACAAACACAGAGACACGCCCACGATACGACCTCTTAGCATAGAAATAGAACTAAAGTATAGAAGGGTCTTAAAATTGAAAGCAAATTCCAGTCGCTAATGTATTTACGCAAATAAGTAATTCAAAAAGGGACAAGTATATGCTCTAACTAACCTTCTCCTCGAAGGATACCGGGTACTTAAATGAATTGACAAAATGGTCTCCATATTGGTATACTAGCATTAGCAACAACTAAGTTTTCCTTCATAATTTTATTAAAAGTTACTGTTATACGTTTAACACCAGTAACTCTAGTACAAACATTCGTATTCATCATACAAATGTTTGACCTTATTGGAATTCCAACCCGCAACGTCTACCCTCGTAGTCAGGGTCGCTGACCTCTAAGGCTACCAGGTTGTCAATATTGTAACAACCATAATAAAAACATTTCTGCACTGAGTAACTAAAATAAAATGCAGCTGTAAAGCAGACATGCAGCTTGTACAGTGTAGGCTTGTGCAAATAGTCACTCATATTTTATTTCAAAACTGTGACAGGAGAAACTACGTCGAACTGTCAAAAATCGAGTGCTCGCCCAGGGTCCGTGCATAATTAGTTTTGTTTGGAACAGGATGTAAACAAAGCTCCACCCCGCCATGCGTTTTGATGTACCAGGAATTTAATTTCAGAAGGAACTCGGTAGGAAAATTATAAAAGTGTACAAGTTGTAGAGGTATTTAAATTCTTCCTTTCCTCTTTGTTTGGAATGTTATTGCGGTATGCTGAAAACGTTATGAATAAATAAAGTAGCCTGCAACAACGGAACCGACTGCGTAATTTCTGTAAAAGAAAATTCAGAGCTCCGCTTTCAATTTGTATCCGCGCAATGGATCATTTTATTTGTAAGCCAACTATCCATTAAAAGGAACAGTGGGTAAATGCTCAAAGGGAAGCAAGAGCTGTAACGGAAAGCTGTTCCGCGAAATTTTATACATTTGGTAAATAATCTACTATTGTAGAAACTTAATTTATAATTCCTTGTGTTAGGCCTTCGTTCACATTCTACGCTCATGAAAGAGAAAACTCTATTGTTTACAATGCCGAACGTGCAGTACATCGAAAATTTAGGGTGATAGTTGTAGATCGTACTCAGGTTCCAGTTTGATACTAGATCAGTACCAAACTTGAGAACGATCTAGTATATATCTTCTACTACCCCTAGTTAGGCAACTTAAACTTACAATCCCAGCGCCAAGAAAGCGTTAGGAACCAACGAACGTTTTTTCCGGTTTTACATTTTGCTTGCTTTATACTATTATTACGTCACCATGGAACATTAAAAGAGGAAAAATTTGGGGACTTCAACAACTCGCTCAAGTTGTTTACTTTCATTGCAGCTATTCGGTATAATTTCACGTGAAATTCCCAACGATTGCAAAGAACCATTGTAGGCTTTTAGTGGCTCTTTATTTAAATGACGTCATAAAGAAAAATCGTCCCCTAATACCTCAACATCTGTCACCGAGGAGAAAAAAGTTTGGATGCGAGTTTTTATGACGCCGCCGCACTTTCCGATATTTAGTACGTAAATGTTTCTTGATGTTGCCCAAATTGTGGCTTTTATGGAGAAATGGTATCGCTTTGTGTATCTTAATAGCGAGCTTGAAAGGATGTCACTAACAAACTTTTTGTTCTTAATTCTACTACCGTGGTAACAACAAACAATACATTCTTAGGTATAAATTCGCACCCTTAGAATTAAAGTGACTCACTTCTGAATATGATATTTCCCAAAATTAAACCCTATGTCTTTTAATTAAGGTGATATTTTGGGACGTGTATTATTCAGAAATGGGTCACTTTAATAGTAAGCGTGCGATATCTAAGGTCTTAGTTTAAAGTTAAGCCAGTAAACGTAAAAAGCATAGAACGTATTTCAGTCATAGTCAAGGTAGTTAAAAATGGTGATCTCCCAACTTAGAATATTTCTAAGTCTTTTCTGGGATTTATGATCGTTGCAATATACGCGATATAAACTATTTAAATTGTTTTATCTCAATCAACAAACAACGTTAACTTCGATGTTACATTTTATTATCAAATTCAATTCAACAAAATGCCTACTAAAGTGATTTCAATGTATCAAACTATATTTTGTATCAAGATTTATTAAACTGCACTTTAACTAAAACTTATACAATTACTGGAAGTATGTCAAACAAATCAAAGCGAAATACCGTTCCAGCCCACTCTTGCCTCAATATCGAAAGTTTGTGCCAATATGGTTGCTCGCGTCTCCAATAAAAGATGGAACCACTTGTAACTTGTGCTGTTCACCACTATTACTTGCCCAACTTATTAATTAATTACACGGAACTTATCTTTGTCTTCTTTTTATTACGCTGTTTCTTCTCCCACTTGTTTCGATTTAGTTACATGGTAAAAATGGGCTACGATAGCGAGCAATGTTTCATTATTGTGATCGAAATTATTTATTTGTTTTTTTTTTCTTTTTGTATTTTTTTTTACATTCAAATTAAATTTAAAATGCTATATAATGAATGACAACACAAAGAAAAATTAGGGTAATGGCAGGGTTCGAACCTGCAACATCAGCATTCCGTGTCTTGCGTATTCCAGTACCCTGCCATTAGGTACCCTAATTTTTCTTTGTGTTGTCATTAATTATATAGCATTTTAAATTTAATTTCAGCAATGTTTCGTTTACATCGGCATTTCGATCATTTTTTTATTGTAACGGCTAATGTTGCTAGCAGAACACTACTTTTATTATGCCTCCTAAAACCGAGGTTACAAGAACTGGTGTAGTACAAGTCGGACACACGAAAGGTTCCGTATAAAAAACACCGAAAAAACACGTTTCTAGTCCGGAGAACCTTTTTAATTTTTAACTTTTTTTAGTTTCATTATTTTTTATTATAGCGGCCATTCTAAACACACTCTATATATATTTGGTGTGACTTATTACAATTCAAAAGATACAGCCTATGACAGCATGCGTTTCTGCAATCAAATCCTGTTTTTATTACGATAAAAGTATGAGTTCTAAACGTAAATTTTTAGGATAAAATATTTCGTCATAATTATTTTATAGACGATATGATCGGCACGAAAAGTTTTCCTGGAGTTTTTTTCTTACTCATTCCGTACTTTGATCGTCATGATAGCCTTCTGCTTCAAAGAGAAATTCTCCGAAATGGTCTCAATGTTTTAATACGTCATATTTTTGTTAATTACATCCACTAGCTAAGTATTTACTTCAAAGGTATTTACATTTTGCACGAGCCAGTGGAAGCTGTCAAACAGCGATCCATTAGTACACATTAGCAAGCAAATTGACTCGCTCAAGGTGTACCCGAGTTGCCATCTTAGTTTTGTAAAACTTGCAAGAATTTTTAAAGAAAACACTAGGTTGTGTTAAAGCGGGCTCAAATATCGCTAAACATATCGAACACTGGCCATCAAAAGTAGCTAAAATGTATGGAACCTAAAACCCTTAAATGTAGTCCCTGTCGTAGTCCCTAACTCCACCAGACCTAGCCACAAAATCGCCAAAGTGGCGACACTGAGGTATACTTACGTCCATACCGCCCTAGATGAGGCGTAATGAGCCAAGCTGATTTAAACGACATTTATGTAAGGCCAAGTTTTCCTACCCGATTCTGCCCGAAGCTGGTATCTATTTCTATGTAGACTGTGTATTATACCAAGAAGAATGACAATCAGATATCAATCAATTTTCAGGCAATGAGAATTGAGAATGTAAGGAATCTTGTAACTATTATTTTTATTTTAATAACAAAAAAACAATCTCCTATCGTGTTACTTTACTGATTCCAGTTCACGTACCACGAACTTCCTCGACATGCTATAAGCTCACTGCGTTTCTCTCCTAGTGGGCTAGTTAGAAAAAGACGCACTGAGCTACGTAGTGATGTACGGCGTATTGACAAGGTTCTAAAAAGTTTCTAGCCAAATAGCAAGCCTAATATTTTGGATCATTTTGGATCTACGCTCGTAAATTTGCGGGAATGCGTCAGAACGGTTAAAGGGCTCATAACCTGAACACCGCATTACGCAACGCTTAGTTGCCATAAAGGGAGCCATTCAATGATGTATTCATGATTTCCTAGAGCACGTTTCAGAGCGCGTGCCGCGAAAAATAAACGAAGTCTGCGCGTTACGGGGCGCGTTAATTAACTCCGTCTCCTGTATTGTTCAAACGTAACGGTCTAATTGAAGTTCAATATTACTATGAAGCTTTATACATGACCATTTGGATTTTTAATGTTTTTTATTATTTTTTTCAGTTTTTTTACTATTTTATGTGCAAAATTGGTGTTTGATTTGTTGGTGAATTTATAACGCAGCGTAAAGGAAATTCTACACACAGCATATAAGTACGTCATAGCAAAAAAAAATTTTTTGTAATGTACCTAACTACAAGTTTAAGGTTTTCGTAACTTCCCCTTATTTTTACTGTAAGACCTTGCTGCTTGCCAAATTTCATCGTTCTAGATCAACGGGAAGTACCCTATAGGTTTTTTTATTCCCTTGCGATTGTATGAAATACGTGGCATGAACAGCCATAGAAGTATGATTTTTTCACAGCTGCAAAGGACTGCAGACTTGAGTACTTCATATTAATTCCAACTCGATGCCGCTACGCGTTCATTAGAAAAAGAGTCTTTCCAGACAGATAGGCGGACAACGAAGTGATTCTATAAGGGTTTCTTTTTCCTTTTGAGACACAGACAGAACCCTAAAAACAGCGATTGAAAAAATTCCCGCCTCACACCTTAGGTGAAACCGTAGATTTTTCCTACGCACAAACAGACTAAAAGACAAACTGAACTAGTACAGGCGACATTTTTCTTGCTGCGACCTCCGTCACCTTATAAGGGCATGGAAACAGATCTGTTACGCAACCACCGCCGGCGGGCGGCTGAATCTATTCGCCCCTAATCCTGGAAAGGTCGCTCAAAGCCATTCAGTAACCACTTAAGAGTGTACCGGCTCTGATAAGAGAGGGGACACGATAGGTGGGTGTTCAAACTGACGGGTAGCGCCGGTGAGTTGAAGGCGTGAATCATTGCGAGCCGCCGCTGATTGAGCTCGGGGTCTATTAATGAGTGAATTTATATACTAAGGTGTATAACTACGTATAAATATACTCGTACAGTACGATTGCTAAAGAGGGATTGCTCTGTATAATGTTGGAATTTCAAAATTTACGCATTTTTTTATGTATTGTAGCGATTTTAGCGTGAAGCTTTTGCATAGACTGGGGGCGCCGCCGTCAATTGTGTTATTTTGTTTTTCAATTGTAATTTTTTAATGCGTGTCACAAGAGTTACTGTTTCGCCTTTCTTGAAATGAAATATGAAACTCTAAAAATGATACAAACGAATGTAGAGTCCTGCAATGCGAACGTTCGGTTATTTAACACTACAACAGTTTTACTTTGCCGCGAAAGGGACTTAACTCAATACAATCTCGGTCCGCCCGTCCGAGTGCATTCTCTTATAATAAGAAATTCCAATTTATGCAATACCTCGATTTATTTGAACCAATGAAGTGGGAATGAAGCCCGGTACTTTAGTTTGATGCATTTTCTCTTTAGAGCGCTGCTCGAATGGAAATAGAGTTCAGCCTTTGTGCTGAATTGTTTGCATTGGCAGTTTTTGAGGTTCCGTAGTGAAACCAGAAACCCTTATAGTTTCGTCGTGTCGGTCTGTCTGTATGTCACAGTCACTTTATCCTAACTATTACAGTTACAAAGTAAAAGTTTGGACAGAAATAAATATCCTGCGCACAAGAACCAATAATAAAGTTAGTAAATAACTCCTTGTTTAAGTTGCCCTAACATGACAGGCCAAGTTTAGTTTACCTGTGTTTATCTCTATTTACGTCTCTTTCTTAAGACATTAGTTTGACAGAGACGCAGGAAGGGATAAATTAACCCCGATATTTGCACGTAGATCAGATTAAGAGCTCAAAATAAAAAATGCGTGTATTAGAAGTGAAATATTTATTAAAAGAAACTTGTGTTGATGCTTTTTAATTGAATTGTTTAGGTGTTGAATACGTCGCAAAGTCCAAAGAAAATATTTATTTATACTATTCAAATACTTATCAAAACGCCGAATTGGTGACATTAACAGAGTTTAATTTTATATCGTCCATCGAACAGCGTCTAGTAATTTATAATTAAAACTATTGTATCGACCCTGCAAATTATTACGACGAAATGAAAAGCAAACGCGGTCAATGCCTATTTGGTATCTAATATTGAGGTTGATTAATATCTACACAAGCTAGTGTTTAATCCACGCCTCATTTATCCCGGCCATTGTACGAGCTCATTATTATCAAATATTACCAGTGGCCTGAATTAATTACAATCATTGTTGTTGCTGGCCGATCATTCCCGTACCCATTCAATTTAAACGCATTCGCCCTTTTGGTGAACTAATAGTAAAGGAATGAGCTGCTATGTGTCCATTTATAGTACTGTGAACCAAGCTTTAAAAAAGCACTCACCATACAAACGACGACAACGTTTTACGCCCTACAAGCCTTACCCTATAGTCACGATTTTTTGTTTGCTATACTATTATGACTCAAAACCAAGTTTATATGGTTTTTTTTTTCATGTTTTTTTTTTTTCAATACATTTGATAATATTTGCATATTAGAAGTTTTGTACAAAACAAAGAAGAGACAATATTTACAAATCAATAAATACTTATTTTGATTATCCTTTAATCAAAAAAATATTATCAACACAAATCAAACACGACTGTTCTCCATCTTAGGCAAAAGTTGATTAAATTCAAAATTTTAAAACATTTCATTTTTGACATTCATATCAACACTCGTTCAAACAATCCTCAGGCTAGCTCGCTTACACCTTCGTACGTCACCTCACGCTCAATTATAACGAATCCTACATTAATAGAACAGACATACGGTTTTTTTCTAATAACTACCACCATAAAATTTTTCGAAGTGTTACATTTGGTTGTTTTAAAGTTTTACCATCCAATATAATAAGACGTACAAAATACGAAAAAAAATCTCATCTAAATTGTAAAAAAAACTCTCCATTACAGAAAGTTATACTTTCATTACTTAATTGGAACTCCGTTCATTAATTGCGAGCAAAGATCAATCCGATACTTCATTTAAGTAATAGTATGAAACAGAGCGGGCGGGTTGGCTGGTCTGACCCAGTTGCCCGTAATACTCACTTCATTTGCCCGGACGCGGGAAATTACTGAAATTGTGGACGATAGTCTTTTTGCATCAATGGAGTGACGACGGTCTTACTTTTATTAGTATTGTGAAAGTGAAAGATTGGAATAGAGGAAGCGACTTATGAAACTACAAAACTGAATCGACTCTTCAACAAAATACCTACTTGTACCCTGCATACTGTAGACGCTTGTTTCGGATAAAAATAAGGATCTCCACTTTATTCTAAACTAGTAATCCACCCCGATTTCGCAAGGGTACAATCGGGACGCAAAGTATGAAAACCTTCCCTAAAAAAAATTTTTAAATAACAATGAGAACTGTATCAAAATCCGGTGCGTGGTTTGGAAGGAGAAGGCGGCCAAAGATACGCTATACAAATTTCGGACAGACAGAAAAAAATTGCTGCTTTACTGTGTAAAGATTTTCTTTCTCGTGTTATAATTTTTATGAATATTTCATCGTGTATATTGAACAATTTAAATGGCATTTACCTAATGAAAAGTACAAAATGAAATAAAACTCGATCTTGCTATGCCTGCCTTCTAAAGGTGAGTGTACCGCTTCTTGCAAGGCTAGCAACGTACCAACAGGTGCTGTAAGTATCCATGGGCGGTAGTGATCAGGTAAACAACTTGCCCGTTTGTAGGCTTCAATACAAAAAAAGCTTCATTATAATTCCTCCCAAATCCCCTGCGGTAAAGTGCCTAAAGGCTGGCTGCATTTCTACACTCGATCGCGATGCGCCAATGCGTTAGGTAGGAAATGCACCAGCGCTATGGTCACGGGACATTTTAAACAGTTTGATTTTATTTGGCCAAAAAGTCTGTATGCTTTTTGGTTCTACGAGCTCAACGTATCAACTGCAAAAGTTACAAATACGTACTCTTTTTTGTCTTTATTTTTTTCATATTTAATTTGTAAATTGTACAGCCGATCAACTTTTTCATAACATTATTTTGTATTTTTTCCTATTATCTAAGTAATTAAGATATCAGTTTTAGCTCAAAGGTTAGCTAGCTGGAAGAGATCCCTTCAAGGCATAATTTGTATTCTATCAAGCAGGTACAAGGCATGCAAAACAAGGTAAAACCATCATTGAAGATCGAATATTAAATTGTTTAAATAATAAACAAAGTTAATTATTATAGTGGAATAACAACTTGGTCTACAAACGATGTTATTATAGCCAACAGCTTGTACCTAGCTGATTGTATAAGCCGTAGGTAATACCTACCTTATCGATGAGTGTTTAAACGTTATTGAATAATAACATTACATACCTAGGCGAAAAGTTTTATGCCTCACAAAAATAGACAATCTGCCAGAAAATTATTAAAATGTCCAATTTAATACGTTTTTTTAATAAAAAGCACAGTGTCCCTTTTAAAGGCAATACGAGCAATACGGACGCCTCTCGGGGAAAATAATACCTGGATGACGCTAACCGGTGATTAATGTACCGTTTTGGTCGGTGTTGCCATAAATATCGTCGTTACCCAGCTTTCGGGGTAAAATGGATTTAAGTTTACCTTAAAAATGTTTTGAAACTTTTTACCACGTATTAACACAGGTGATTTAGGTGATGTTAGTAAAACATGGTTGGCAAAGTTTTTAGATGTTACTTAAATAATGCAGGCGTTTTTTCAGGGTTCACTTCTTTCTTTCTTTCTTTCTTTTATATTTATTTATATTTATTTATTTATTAGAATAAAAACACTCCTGTTGGACTTACAGAATATATGCATATATGCAGAAATAATGCAGGCGTTTTTTCAGGGTTCTTTTAATCTTGTTGCACAAAAAAAATACAATTAAATGTACAAAAGGCGGACTTAATGCCTTAAGGCATTCTCTACCAGTCAACCTCTGTTTGTATAAACGATTTAAATTTACATCACGATTTTATATACATGTATAGTGGCACAACTTAAGTAGTAACGCACTGGCTTGGTTGAAAAAAAAATTGTACATCGAAATTAATTTATCAAATATTTTTTCAGTATCCAACGAGAAAAGCTAAATCCTGTCTACAAACGCATCGATGTTTATTGTATCTACAAATATCTAAACCAATTACCTGATGAATTACAAGGTAAAGCTTACAAGGAATCTGTAAGCGACCCTCTTAAAGGGATAAGTTCGCTTTTATATAACACTGTTTTAGGTCCGTCCGAATCGCTACCACCATCTTGCCCGCTAATCCAGCCGCTAAGCAACAGTGCTTGCATGCCATGGCTGGCATGAAGAGCAAGACAGCCGGTGAAATTACTGGCACAAGAGGGATTCCATCTTAGCCCTCTGCGTTATCAAGGCATCTACAATATCCTTGGTGTTGTAGTCACGTTCCATCAGGTGACCCACTTGCTCGTTTGCCTTCCTATGTTGTAAAACAAAAACTATCTCTTTTGTTATTCCTGCTTTTTGTAAAATAAACAATACAACCTACAACGTAAGTCTTCCCGCGTAAGTTAAATTAACAACCATCTTAAGTGCCAATTTATTTAATAAGAAACCTTCATAAAATGATTACTTATCGGATACATTCATAGCTCACCAGATTTAATCCCTAGGATCATAATATGACACAGAGAAGAGATAAATGAGCGAAATTATTTATCGACCCTGAGCCAAATGGACACTATCCGTCCCTAGGGACGAATAAAAATAATATACATCGGGATCAAGTTAATCTGATGATGTATGAGGATCGCGCGACCTGTCGTTATTAACTATAGAGATACTAATTCAACTATTAATGTATATATCTAAGAGTCCATATAAAATACGCATGGATTTCATGTTTTATTTTTGATCGTGATCATTGTATCGACCCCTAGCTTCGCCGACTTCGACTGCGTTGAGTTCGTCTACAGCTATCCCACAGGAATCATGTATTCTTCCAGAATAAACTCTCGCATTATTATATCCATACCATATTCAATGTGCCAACTCCTTGCCTACATCAGGACCAGTTCAGTGGTCGTGGCATAAAGAGTAATAAATAGACAGAGAGACATACTTCGCATTCATGTATTAGTATATAAAAGAGTAAACTTCTCCATCTCGATTCTTGAAACTATGGGTTCCTCGACAATTATCTACAGTTATGGAACGAGCGGAAGGTCTCAAAACCGCTAATAGCTATAGGACACTCACCGACTATACGCCATATTTAAATGGTACTTTTGCAGGCAGGATTAGGTTCTTAAGAACTACGATAGTGTTATTCTCTGATGTGACATCGATGCTACAGCGATGAAGACCGAGTCCATATACCTGTAATAGAGTGCGACCGACTGAGACAGACTGCTGCCGCTGGCGCAGCATGTAAAGCAAAGATGTTATGTTACAAAACTACCCCTCACATCATCAACGTTAATAAACGCCATAAACTAGTACACTTCAAATTTTCCTTTAATTTTTACTTAAACATTTTTTCCAAATATTTCCAGTTGTGTGCTGAGACGAAACAGCTGCACAGCGCACAGTTTTAACGTAAAACGTAAGTCAACCCAGATGCTAGCACAGCGGGTAATAAGGATTGGAGTCTGTAATGTTTACTCCATTACGTATTCAGGCAACCTGTATAATTCAATCGAGGCGGCGTCTTTATAAAGTCTTTTCAGTTCCAAGGAAAGGCTTTTTACAATGTATTTTGTTTCCTGTTTAGCAGAGAAAAGTAAATTGACAAATTAGGGCGTACAAAGACAAGTAGGTAGGGTCCTTATTATAAAGATCCCATCGTTACGCGGCTGTGCTAAAAACGTTACAACGTGATCATGTTAAAAGTAATAACTTTCGTATTTATGGTTTGTATAAATAAGTCATTTAATTTTGTAAGGACGTATTTTTCTGAGTATTTGAAAATACAAGCCGGTACGTTCACTAATTATTATAATAAGATCATGTGGCTTGTCAAACAGTCTGTTCTAAGTTTCCGTCGGATTAAGTAGTTCAGATTCAGATTCAGATAATTTATTGGTAATAAAAATATAATTATATTACATGTCAAACCATGCATTACATGTCATGTGTGTGTAATAAGTATACACACCTACTATAATTTAATTGCTATGTTTAAATTCACGGTTCAGCCAAAGGTCTTGCAACAGCTGTAATCACGAACGAGCAGACTCTAATTTAACCGCATTTAAGTTCTGTTTTAGTAATTTCCCAATAATAGGTAATTTGTAATTTTATATCGATTGAAAAATCACTAAGAAATAGTTCGAGTTTAATGTCTATCTGGTTATGACCAAAGAAAAGTAAGACTTCCGTACACCAGTGAACTTGGACACAATGGCCTTGTTCAAACAATGAACGGCAATAGCACTGTGCCTGGGTGAACAAAGCAGCCATTGCAAATGCCCAATAACCGACGAATTCCATTGCAACTTTAATGCAGACAATACAGACTATGGCTATTCTATAAAATTATTCTGTTTTACACAATACCAATGTAGTTCCGATGCTTCTAAGCGAAGCTATAGAAAGAGTTGCAAATTAGGTTCACTTCATCAGGTAGGACTATAACGGAACTATAACTAGGAAATGTAACGTTAGATCTTAGGGATTTTTTTGGCAGACACGCGGTGTTGTCACGGGTCATCCTCAACAATCAAACGAATCTGAGGAACGAATTCATATCGAGTACGTACCGCATTGCCGCCGTCTCACTTTTAATAACAAAAGTCGAACTTGAACTTTATAATTCCAAACATTAAGTGCAAAATTTGTGATGCCGTACTTATACATTAATTCATGAATAAAAATAAGTGCTTGTTCTTTCCAAGCAGCATAATGGAAGTTAATTAGTAAAAAGAGAGTCAATCGAAAATCGAGCTCATGAATTATTCGACGGACCATGTCGCTCCCAAAAACTTCGCTGTCATAATTTGTTTCCACAGATGGGAAAAAAATCTACACAATTAATTTACAATCTGCTGTTGATTACGGTTGAGAAATCGTGAGTTAATTATTCTTTGACGAATCGGAGGGCGCGACTGAAAGTTTCCTCGAATGTTTTAGGAAACAATTTGTTAATTTCTTATTCCTCATTTTGGGCTGGAGCGGGACGCTCGGGCGATTGTTCCGCGCAGTTGATTGTTAATGACCCACTAAAATTAAGTGATTGTTAAACGTAGTCTCTAATTTTGGTTAGAATTGTTATCCATGCATTGTTTGGCTTGTGCGCTTAGCTATTTGTCCGTGATTTAGCTCGATAATCGGCGCTCATTTCGTTCGCTGGCGGGTTTAAACTATTAGCTCTACTAGTTAGGTATCGCTTTGTTTCTGTGTAACTGGGTTTTGTTTCTGCTGCTGTTTTGTTTTTGCTAACTCCTTTGTTCAATTTAATCCTGCTGTTGTATGAACAAAGCATTCATCGCTTAGCTAAAAATAAACATAAAATAATCTTTGCTCGTAACTTCTACGCAAATTTTACCACAATCACATTGTCGAAGATACTGAAATGTATTTTTAACGTCTTAGAGCAAAATAAATTAACATCAGTATAACAACAAAAATAAATAAAATTTATGAACTCACACAAGTAAACAAAAAATAAAAAATACAAGCAAAGATTAATAAGGTCTGTAGAACCTTTTCACAACAAGCGTCACAGTGACTTATAAATAAATTCGCAATAAACATTGCGACAACGTTCTACAGTAGCGTATGAATAAAACTGGTTGACTGGTCTTTATGCAGACGACTAAAAACATTGATTTAAAAACCAGGTTTTTGTTTTACGTTGTGCAATCAGAATGCCGTGTTTAAACTGCAAACCTTATTTTATTTGTGTTGTCTTTACAAAACATTTCAATTAATAACCATATTTAAACTTCTACAATCACCTAACTCCTGCTTAACCCAACCCGATAACGGCAAGTCGCGTTTAAAAGAGATGTTACAGAAAATTGAACGCAAAGTAATAACACTTTCATACAACTGCGCAAGTGCCCTAAGACGATGTAAACTTACATTTAAGTCCGCTATAATCCCATTTCTGCCATGATTCAGGCTCTACTAAGGCACCAGAACGAGCTAGCACGTAAGTGCCCTCAGCACTAGCCGAACTCAGGAATAACTTTCATTAAAAGAATTCACTGCATTAAAACAACGTACAGTACGATTATTTATAGTTTGGCACTCGATATTAGTCAACAAAGATCGTTTTTGATTTACATTGCCTTCTTGGACCATTATATGATACTTGACCTTCTGTATAAAGGCAGCAATGGATTGCGTTTAATTTTATTTACTACTTATGTAATTTTACGTTTGTAGCCGAAGGCAATTCGTAAATTGCCCCTAAAAGGGTACGTTCGACTTCATACATCTCTTTTCTAGAAAATGGTTTATTTTCCTGTTTGGCATAAAAACGATTTTTACATACATAGATACAAACGTGGGAACAACAGCTTACACAAAATAGCCAAAGTACAGTGAAATAGCTACCAATTCGACCCCGTAGAATTGTTCACATAGTTAATTGCTTAGTATCCTTTTTAATCTATTATCCCGTCCCTATCTTTCCGAAAGATTAACCCCCTTATTCATAAACGTTTCGTAAACGTTTGTTAGTTAACATTTTTTATGTCTTTATCTGTCATTGTGACGTTTGCCCTCAAATGAAAGGGACAAAACATTTGTTAGCTTGAAAAGATTGTTAAGTTTTTATGAATAAGGGGGTTAGTTTATATGGGCACTGGTTTCCAAATTCGGTTACGGTCTATACTATACTGCGACTATTATATAATCTTTTTCGTCGCCTTTTCTCTCAGCAAATCAGAATCTTATTCTGAATCCTTCTACCTTTATCTGTCAGACTGTGAAATCGACTGCCAACCAACATCAGGCAGTAGCAATCTGTTGTCTCACTGCGTGGTAGCTTGAAGAAGTACTGGCTTACATTTTCTTAGTGAATATGTAGATCAGATGTATGTTCCTTGTTTCGGTGTATTTATTTTTATACTTACTAAGGGATGCCCGCGAATTAGTAGCCTATGTCCGTCAGGGATAGTGTAGGTATCTATTAGAGAAAGAATTTTTGGAATCGGGTCAGTAACTCCAGAGATTACCCCTAACATACGAACAAATAAAAAAACAAAGTTTACCTCTTTATTACATTAGTGTAGATTAGTGTAATTTTATATACTTATGTACGTAGCTGTTGTATGATCATATTTGTCTGTAACTAAGATTAGTATTTATATATTTCTCTTTATTGTGTATTATTTTTAAAAATTATAAAAAGTTTTTCTCTAATGTAGCAGTTGCTAAGACACGATACTGTGTTTGTTACATTGTTTTATTGTTAGCTTTCCATAGACCCACAAATCCCTGAAAAGAAAGAAAGTTCAATAACTTCACCCCAACAATATCTCGTCGTTGCAGGCGCATTAGAAACTTTTTACACGTTTTTTGACGAATTTCCGCATGCATAAAATATCCTGCATACAAAATGACGTCATTTTGAATGTCTTCGAAAGCAAAAGTTTGCTCTTTGCCTATTAAAAATAGAATTACTTAGAAAAGTAGAGATAGTGTGGATCACTACACTATCTCTACTTTCTTTAATTCTCTTCTCTTAGACTATCAGGATGATAGATGGTATGGATAGTCTAAGAGACCATTTCAAGCATTTGCTGTCGTCGCATACGGTTTGTTTCTTTAAATTCTATACGATTTTACGACTGTTTCGCATGCTTAAAAGGTGATTGAACTATTTGCACGACATCGGGTATCGACTAGAGTGTTCTGAAGGTTTATTTGATAAACCATTGTGGTTGAACGGGCAAGTTCTTCACACGAATACAAAATCGAAGTCTTTCAATGTGTATAGAAACAATTCATATATGAGTGTTGCTTTTATCGCTTAGCCTGATGATTAATAAACACCTTATTCTGATTGATGAATTTAGAAATCTCAACACGACCTTCTTTAGACAAACTGGAATAAATTACCTTGCCATTCCACTACTGCTGCTCCATTTGCTACTCCAGTTTGCTAATATGGAACCCGCAAAGTATCGCCTGAATCTATTAAATATTCTTTTGACAGTTTCAAAGACCACTTTATATACGAAAGTTTCTATTGCCTACGAAAAACTAACAACAGCTGAGCTATTTACTGTGCAGAACAAGTTAGCCCTCAATAAATTACTAGTGTATTGACAATCGCAACCTAGACCTGCCTCCGAAGCCGCCCCGCGCGCCCCAAAACTTCGCGTCCCATATAACACTACACCTGCTCAACGTCCCTTACTAATTGAGCCGCTAATATTCGACCCATTTTAATAACAAGCCCCTAAATCACTCGACACTGATAGTCGCACATAAATAACCTGGGGTCTGCCGGATAAATTGACAGGGGACCTGGATTTGTGGTCCACACCTTATGGAGGACCCCAATAATTCTCCCGCAAGATTCACGATTTTTCAAATGGACGTTCAAATAGTTATTTGGTGTTGTAACGATGCGGACGGGGTGGGGCGTAAGACTTGAATTGCGTTAATGAGCCGTAGTTTTAAGTTTAAATTTACGAAATGGTGAAACAATTATTTTAAGTAATTTATTCTCGTTGGACTATTATTTACAATGCTTGATGTATTTCCTTATTAATATTATTTTATTTCCAATTACTTAAGTAGCTCAATTACTTAGGTTAGGTACCTAAATTGTAATAGAGCAATTTATAATATGAATACTCGTGAGTCATTAAGGGAATTTTTCAAGGAAATAGACATCTTAACCCTACCGTCGCTATATATTTTTGAAATAATCATGTACGTTAGGAAAAATATATGCAATTTCCCTACCAACGTCGATAAGCCAAAGGCTACTAGAAATACAGGAAAGCTTAAAGTTCCAACTTACAGACTGGCTAAAACCAATAAGTCGTTCATGGGAAAATGTGTAAGATTTTACAACAAAAATCCAAAAAACATAACTGAACTAAATGATACAAAATTTAAATCTATTGTCAAGAAGACATTTATTTCTCGGGCGTATTATAAAGTCAATGACTATATCTTGGACAAGGATGTTTGGAAATGATCCCGATCTGTATTGGCGATCCCTGGCTCCAAAGATTGTACACCTGCTGTGTTAAATTGTTAAATTGTAAAAATTTTAAATATTTCAGATGTAAAATAACATTGTAATTTTGATTTATTTAAAAAATTACACCGGTTATTACAGTTTTTTGCCGGTATCTTCTCATCAGAGGTTTTTCCGAACCGGTGGTAAATTTTTTGACATTCATAAGTGCTACCTGTAAGCCTAATCTGAATAAAACATTTTGACTTTGACTTTGACTTTGAATTTTTGTTGCCTTTTAATGATGATTTTATGTTTTGGACTTTAATATTTTCTATTTTAACCCCAGACGGTGTTGCGGATATCTATAGGCGGTGGTGATCACTTACCATCAGGTGACCCACTCGCTTGTTTGCCTTCCTATTTCATAAAAAAAGACGTTAAAATAAAGGTGTTATAAGTTTGATGTGGGTGTATGTCTGTCCGTCCGTATATTTGTATGGTAAAGTTTAAAGAGCTCATGAATAAAGACCACGGACTGGTCCATAACATGTCGGGTAATAACTCAACTTTAAATATAATAGTTAAATAATATTTCAGGACTTCTATGTTTAGTAGATATATTGCGTCATTTATTAAAGCTGCATTTCAGTTGTGTCCAACTACGATGTCAAAACTTCACGCCAAGGCAGACTGTTAAATGGGTTCTTAAATAGACATTCTAAGCATTCAAGTGTCGCGAACCTCGAACGACGGTCTATCAGAAAAATACGAGCCGTAAATGGACGTGTACTAAAAACAATGTTGCAATCTACCAGTGGCTATTAAACTGGAAGTATTCCACAAAACTCAGTAAATGCGTATCATACGCTGCGCCGTTATCAGGACGTTTACGAGGCACAAACGTGCGTCGCGGTACTAACGGTAAATTTTAAGGCCCACTGTTATACAGTAAAATTTTACGAAGTCAATCCACCATGGTTTATAGTTATAACTTTATAGGCTCCGAGATGAAGAATTGCGCTAAATGTTACAATTCAGAATCGGTTTCTTTATCCTTCCAACTATACTCTTAATGCAATCTTGTCACTATTCGTGGTTTATGGGCAGTGAATATGCCATTTCACACTTAATATCCTATCTCTGCATAAAATGCTCGAACGGCAAATAGCCGCGACCGATTTATGTAAAGTTGGCTTCGTCGATAAAAGTACAACGTACGTTTCTATTAGTAATAAATATAAACTAACTAGCCACTTGAAACTGAACAAGCACAGATCCTTTCTTATGTAAATGTCCTGCGAGTTACGCAACAAGCGACAACCAACTATTTTCAAACTTCACTTTCAAGTTCCTAGAGTGAAAACTTAATTTATTTCCATCAAGGCGATCAACAAGACATTTCAATTAAACAGATGCGAACAAAGTACTAAGACAGCAGGAAGGGGAAGCAGGTTGTTCCGGCGAGAACTCAAACACGCTTGGGTCAAATGTTTGCGACCCCCGCATACTGGCAAGCAAACACGCGCTCAGATAATGGACCGTGGCCGTTCACCGCACTGGGACTGGGAATAAAGATACTTCGTACGGTAGTTAAGAGCGGTTTGATTTAATCAAAGCGAGGAACGCCGTCAACCAGTTAGTGGCCTAGTAATCCCGTTACAACTCGCAGCTTTACACTTAAGGACTGGAACAGACTTTCTGATTACTATTACGGAAGTAGTGGGTGAAGAAATTTGTCTTATTTGCTTTTAAAATCGTGATTTGAAAACGGCAGTAGATTTTATTTAATTTGTTTTATTATGTCCAACGAAGACTTTGAGGAAGATATTTGTTTAATGCATACGTTTGTATTAGAGGAACAGATGTTATATGATTGTCCGTTCCAACGGGATGGAATATAATTATTCGTTGCATAGTTTTGTAGATTTTTTGGTGCATGCTTATTTTCCGTCTTCAGCTACATCGTAAATGACCGATATCTGTACATAAGAGATATTTACGAAAAAATCATATGAACTGTCTTTATAAGATCAATGGAAACCAAAACAATTGTCAATTTGTGTCTGTCTGTCTGGATGATTGTACGCGCATCACGCAAAAAGTACTACACGAAATTGGATGCCGTTTTCAAAATTGTATTCCCGGTGCTCTAAATTAAAATCTTCATCTTAACACGCCACATAGAAACCAAGTTAGATTAGATACCTGGAGTGCTATTTTTGAATCTCATGGGGTGACTAAAGCTCCCAAAAAGTCATAGATCTAGGCCATTTTGGTGAGCTTTAGTCACGTGGTGAGATTTATAAAATTGCACCTCTGCTTCCAAACCCCACGCGTACGAAGTCGCGGGCAAGAGCAAGTACACTGTATAATTTATCAGAAAGGTAAAGCCGAATACTATTTATTGGTGATAACGTTACAGCCCCGAGGCATGGAAGTGTCTACGCCAAGTATTTGACTCGAGCTCAAGCCTTGTCTCAGCGCCCTTTGTTCTATGGCCTGTGACAATATTAAACCGGTATCTGGAATATTCTGGAATGACTAAGTAATTGTCTACATTTTCTCATAATTATAGTTTCAGAGAAGCTTTCAAGGGATGCCTTTTCATAACGTCGATTGACACACCGTATAAAGCTTAAATGTCTCTGTTATTTATACTAACTTTAAATTAACTACTTTTACTATAAAATGTAATATAGCCCCAAGTTTTATACCTGTAATTATTTTATTTTTATTTTATTCTAGAATCGACAAACGGGCAAAGAGTTCACCTGATGTTAAGAGATCACCGCCGTTTACGGATACCTACAGCACCTTTGGGACTGCTGATGCGTTGCTGGTCTTCCAAGAACTAGGCGGTACTATCGCCTTTCATCGCAGTTCATCATGGTGGTGTTGATGAAAACTACTATTTCGTCGAGTAGGAGTACTACGGTGATGGAATTTGACTGCCGGAATGAGAGCAACTCAACTAAGAGTTAAAGTTGTCAGTGTTGAGCAAAATACTATGTACAGGAACCAATTTGATAAACACGACAGGCGACAGGTGACAGTGACCATTTGCCGTACATTACTGTGTCAATAAGTAACGCTTCAGACTTACAGACTTAAAATCATAGTGGGCAAGCAACGAATTCCGAATTGTCACTGTCACCTGTCGCGTTTATGAAATTAGGCCCAGGGCGCAGTCTCGAAGGCAAAGTCGTCGGTATTGCACTTAGAGAATGACAGCTTAGCTCTGCGGCTTGCCACGGGCGGCAGTACGCCAAATGTGGCTATTTTTAGTGCTGCTCGACCTCATTTGTTAGCTATTACTGTTATTTGTTAGTTTAGAAGAAATTGAGTTCATTTTATGTTGTACCTTTTTACGGTGATATATTTTTAGGGTTCCGTTATTCAAAACCTTTTTGTCGGTCAAGCGCAAATAAGCAAATTCCTGTTGACCTAGAATCATGAAAGTTGGCAAAAAGCAACGTCTCTAGCACAAGAAGAGATAAATCTGAAAATCGTTAATATGTAGTCATATCACAGCGACAAGGTACTAAAATGTTCAGATACACTAGTGTGGTAGGTAGTCTAGTGTGGACCTTGTGCAAGGTCCGTCCGGATCGCTACCACCTCTTGCTCGCTAATCCTGCCGCTAAGCAGCAGTGCTTGCACTGTAGTGTTCCGGCGTGGAGAGCAAGACAGCTTCTTCTTAGCCCTCTGGATTGGCAATGCATCCGCAATCTCTTCAATATTGCGAGTGTCTATAGGCAGTGGTGTACACTTACCATCACGTGACCCACTTGCTTGTTTGCTTTCCTATTTCATAAAAAAAAAACTGAGGCTGGCCGTACTTTAGTATTCATCAAGACGAGTTACAGTAAAAACATAACTTTGTTGCCGCACTGGTTAAAAGGTGACTCTTGTCAGCTTCCAGAAAAAAAGACGCGAAAAACTCTTAAAATAACGAGAATCAACGCTGGAAATTCCAACTATTTTTACCGTTCATGCCGGAAACAAATTGACCGAATTTACTGGGAGATTTCACGTCGTTCGTTCTTTGGGAATGGCTTGGGTAGCTCAAGCTTTTGTAATGTAAAAAAAATTAGGTTGCTCTTAATAGCATTATTTCACATTACAAAAATATGTTCTGGTTTAATAATAACAATAAGTAAATTTCAAATTAAAAAAAACAAGTTTAGGTTGTTGTGTAATGTAGCCCAGTGGCTCTCACAACATGACCTGCCATATATAGTTTATCTGAGTTATTCTCTATGTGCGTAGGTTACAAGCGCTCCGGTAGCGAGCTCCAAATTGGAGTTAAATAGCACCAGTGTCCTCAGTCGCAAAGCGACAAGCGAACGGTGCGCATGTTAACCTAAGCTACGTACCCGGCCAAAAAAATTGCACATCGGTCTTTGGAAAGGGACATGTCTACTGTTTACGAATATTTCCGAACACTGGCGGCCGTCCATCAATCATCGTATTTATTAAGCGTTGTTTCATACCAAATAAATACTGCACTTTATGGACTTAATTAGTTTACGTCAAATCGATGACATGTAAACTTTGAATATCTATAGAGAATTGTTGCAGCTACTAGAAAAAGGATAGTATGACAATTATGTATTATTTTGAAATTAAATAAAATACTTACCTACTTATTCAATAAGTATTGTAAATCAAAAATTTCAAAAGTTCTCAACTCCTTCCTATATGTGCTCTCAATGAGGTCAATATTAGTGTCACTAACAGCCGTATTTATTACTAGTCTATCAGTGTAACAGCACAGAACAACATCATAATCAAGTGTCCATATCTAAATTGCCTTTTTGGTCTTCCTTTTTTTGGAATGGTGAACTTAACTGAAGTGGAAGATGTGTCAGTACTGACTCTGTTTAATATATTGTTTAAAGTTCTTCTTGAAATTCCAGTGGCATTAGCAACTCGCTCTTGAATCTTCTTAAAATAATAACTTGCATTGTCATCCTCATTTTTTAAAATCTATAGGCTTTGGTTGCAAAATAATTATAAACATTGTAAATAATTTCGCCTGACTGCCCTCCTAAAGGTATTCCTCTTTTACCTAAAATGACATCGTATAAGTTAAAGTCGAGGGGTTTCAACAACTCTATATTATATATTTTCAACTAAATGCGTCCGTACTCTACTGGAGCTGTACAACGACTGACGAACGTCATATACGTAATGTGTGACAACGCTCTATGCCTTACAGGTTTGTTTAGTCTAGTGCTACTAGCTGTGAAATTATTATGTGAACGGTCGCAAGCGTGAAATACAGGCTGAAATATTCCTATTTGGAATGTCCATCTTTAGACACAGTGCTGTGCTTGCACTGTTGTGTTCCGGCGTTGAGAGCAAGACAGCCGGTGCAAGTATTGGCACAAGAGGTATTCCATCTTAGCCCTCTGAGTTGGCAACGCATCTGCAGTCCCTTTGGTCATCGGATGTATATGGGCGGTGGTAATCACTTACCATCAGGTGTGACCACTTGCTTTTTTGCCTTCCTATGTTGTATAAAAAAATAGACAAGCTTAGTTACTTTTACATGAGGTCTTTATATTTCTGAAGTCGGTCGTAATTAAAAGATGCGAAACTAGTACAAGTTAATTCATTCCCGGCGTGGTGGACCCTAATAAAGATAAGGGAATGTGCCTCCTAATTTATGAACGATTCGAGTGCCGGCGAATTGGCCCTTCAGGGCTATATCGTGAGCCTTCATAGTCGCACGCACTTGATGTGTAGTGGAAATATAAATTAATTATAATTTAGCAAAAAAACTTTTACATCAGCTTGAAATTATTATAAGGAATTCTACATAAAAAATCACATAAAATGAACTGTTTTTTATTTCAGTAATCATTCTCATTTATTATTTTTATTAATAAATTGATAACCTTCAAGTTTTTATGCTTTTTGCTATTACTAAAAAAGGTTTAAGAAACCTTCCAGATACAAAACTCCAAATTCTAACAGTGAATCCTGGAATTGCCCAATTTTATCAACATCTATCCTTTTCGTGCTTAGCCAATAGCTTCACCAATCGGTTGCGATGGCAATAGTTTGCAATGCCAAACACGTTTATGGTTAATTTATGATTAAAGCGTGATTCTTGACTGGTATTGTATGCTTCCAAGATGTCACGGACTGTAATCCATAATTTATGGTTAATTGAACTTACCTAAAGTGAACTTCAACCAAAATTATACGAGTTGCTGCATCCGTAGAGATTTAATAAACCATGTAGTCCGTTTTCCGTGGTACTGCATCTTCACACGATTTTTAGAAAACCTTTTAACAAATCTAAAAAGAAAAAAGGCTGAATGTATATCCATTCCTTTACCCCTTTCCCAAGTGTCGCGTAATAGAAAGTGCGGCTGTCATTCGTTTTAGAGTAATATCTTCTTAATTCTGCTATTTTTGGGGCAACTTAGCAAACCTAAGGGAGGGTAGGGACCTTAAATCTCTACGGATGCAGCAACTCGTATAATTTTGGTTGAAGTTCACTTTAGGTAAGTTCAATTAACCATAAATTATACTTCATTGCTGCATCCTAGGAGATTTAATAAACCATGTAGATGTTTAGCGCTCCAATGCAGAATTAAAGGCAGTTTTAAAGAAAGACATGTGTACTTAACTCAGTCAGGTTGTAAGAGGTAAAGTAACCCTTACTGAACATAGCTACGTTACACCATTAATTAAAACCTCAGCAAAAAAAACTCACCCTCGCGTAGTGTCTACTAACGGTAAATCATATAATATAGTGAAGCAGACAGAAGACCTGGTCCAGCCAGCTGCGTGTTTGATGGCGTCTATGGAGACTCCGGTGCAGCGCAGCGTTGCTGAACCATCGACAGTTTGACTATTTATAGTTGAACTCGAAACAAAAAAATATATTGCTAATAAAAATAAAAAAGTATCACAATACCGATAGGCCCATCGATAGCATCGGTACCATCGATAGTTATTAAAATCCAATACCATCGATAGATATGTTGTCGCAATGCTAGTGCAGCGAGCCGCCAACATTGCCGCATGCTGTTAGAGGAACAAAAAACCTCGACAAGGGGTTGACAATGAATCGGTCAGCGACTGTTAAAAAAGACGTGTTCAGTCTAAGTAGGCAGAGAGAGTTTTACTGGGCGAATGCTAGGATTTCCTAGAAAGTAAAGGAGTCTTCTTTGGATTAACTCTATTAGCAGTTGATGTTTTGATTACATCGTCTATTGTGAGATTAATGTTTATCTTGTTCGTTACAAAACTTTTGATTTTTACAAACCACAGTGTCTGTATTCAAAGGCTTTGTACCTTCAGTTGATAAGCCCAGAAAAAAAAACAAATAACAAAAATTTTTTGGTCATTAGTTCTAAAGACAATGACTCATTCGCTGAATGATTAGAAAGGTCAGATAATACAATGCCAAAATCCCAACCACTTTGATATCTTAATACATTAGGCCTAATTAGAAAAAACAAATCTGTTAACACTATTATGGGTACGGATTTCTTTAACAGGTACCTAATTTGAGCGATGATGCTGATCTAATATAAATGATTTCAATGTGACACATTTGGCCCCATTTTTAACAAACTTCAGTATTAGAAATTTTACATTTCTGGCCTAGTTGCTTTAAAAGGTGTCATGCTGGGAAAGAATGGATGTGATGTTCTAAAAGTGTGGGGGAACTATTATTTTCATTTGGTGTTAAAAGTAAAAATAATAATAATACCTTTGAAATACTTTAAAGGACATGAAGAAGCCATGGCTGGCCTGGCCAATAAAGAACTATTTATACTCCCGTTGTTTCATCATAATGATTTCTTAATACACAAAGATAGGGGATGGAAAAAAAAAAAAACATAAGAGAAAGAAACTGTTGTTCCTGTTAAAAAAATTGAGGATTAAATGTATCAATTTTTAAAAGAAAAATACTTCTGGAGCTTACTGCCAACCTTGCTGCTTCCTAGTTTTTTCTGTGATCGTATGAATGACTTCGCAAATTACTATATAATATATATATATTTTTTTTTTATTTATATATTATTATTATTTTATATTGATGGTCGAAATAAATAATTGCTCGACTTGGCGGGGGCACTACCGTGCCCCCCAGATTCTAATTTATTCTGTTCTATATTTATGGTATTAATGTAGGAATTGTCTCCCGCCCATCCTATTTATATGAATAACTAATACCAGTATGGTGTCGTCAATCCTTAATAAAATTTCTGAGCTGTTCACATTTTGACGGAAATACTTTAATGCTATAGAAGGTACTACAACAACTCCAAATAGGTTAAGGTTATTTTTTTTATTTTTTATTATTATTATTATCTTCTTAAAATTATTAGTATTATTATTTTCAATTTTTACTAACAATTTATTGTGATATAGAAACTTCCCCGTCTCGAAAGAGACTGGTCAGAGTAGTAGATTTCTAATTAGAAATGATCCTTCCGAACAGGGTTGTTGAGTAACTTTTCTTTTCCACTATATTAAATTATCTGCAATCACTGGGCTGACTTTTATCTTGGAGTCACATTTTTGATTTTTTAATAATGCAATGTTCTTGTTGCTTTCAAAAAGTTATGTATATATTGTATATATAGTTATGTATGGCTGGTTAGCCATTCACATAACTTTTTCCAGCTACATTATATGGTTATATAATGTAGCTGGACAAACAGCAGTGAGTGTTCCTAGAAACTATCTAAATTTACATATTGTTCCTAAGGATTTTTATACCTATGGATATGTCTAGACCTATATATATATATATATATATATATATATATATATATATACTTTCATAAATCTTGTTTCTTTCCTTTGTTGGTAATTCTAAGGCCATGTTTTGTGAATTAGGATAAAACCTAAAAACATATAAGTGCTATTAGGTATGAAAATACTTTTTTCCTAATTGATTTTAAAATTCCATGTTTTCTAGTGTCACTAGTTAATTTCATTGTGCCATCTTAACAGCCCCATAGTTTGTGCCCTTTGGCACGTAAGAAAGCAAGTGCAGGTTTTACCAATTTTGTAAATTTTTGATGGTGCGGAGCACAGACAAACCATAATTATTATGCAAGTGAATTCCATTGAATTATTATCCAATCTGAAACAGATATTTCTGCAAGATTTATGCCTTGGCTTTAGAAAAATAAGCATCCTTAATATTGAGTGTTGTCATGTATAAAAACTTTGGATAGTAAATTAGCAGCAGTGTCAGTCTTCCATTTCAAAATAAGTATGCAAAATAAATATGTTGAGTGCTTTTAAATTAAGAATAAATCGGAAATTTCCTTTACCTATTGGTGTTAGAAAAATATAAATAAATTGACCTCTACAGTCCTTACATGACTTGATCCAACTTAAACACTTCAGTTTTTTAATAGACATCTACATTTTTGTGCAAAATGTAATTCACCTCCTTCAAACTATCTCCAGAATTTACGGTTATATGTAACCAATTATATAGATAAAACTGTATACAATTAGCATGTACCTGTAGTACTGTATACAACTGGTATGTACCTCTAGCGGCAGCCTCGAAGGTCCTGAGGGCGGTTCGCCTGCGCTGTTGGGTGCCGGCGTGCGGGCGGCTGCCGCGGTGGCAGGGTAGGGCGGGTAGCAGCATGAGGACGCAGGACGCGCTCGCGCTGTTCCAGGCTGAGTCTTGGAGCTGGTTTCATAATTTGAAGACTGTCTTCGAAATTGACTTGGTAGTTTTGATGTTATCGCCTAAATTATTTCAAAAAATAAATTTATCCCGCATTACAGCTTGGATAATGTTAATGAAGCTTTTGTCCAGCATTGAAATTAAATCTGCAGTTCATGGTCTTCTTATAGTGTAGGTCTTCTATTAGTGTAGGTCGTATAAAGTCTAATTTGTTTTTGGAATGTTTTTAGTAATTCCAAATTTATTAAAATCTTTCTGATTATCAGTTACCATATCAGGTTGACCAGTTTAATATACCAACCCTTAGCTGGTTCTGCCTTTTCCAACTTCTTATTTATGTTGCTGATAGCATTTACCTTTAGGGCCTTTGATGCTTTAAAAATTCTCAACGAACAATATTTTGGGTAGCAGTGCCTTTGTCTGCAATGTTTGCCTTGACGAGTATTGTTAATTTCAGAAGTCATTGGAGTAATGGTCGCTATTGATTGCGGCTGGTTGGTTGTTGTTAAACCAGAGAAAAAATTTAAGTTGAGTATTGTTAATATTTCAGAGAGAAATTTTTTCTTATTAAGTGGGACTTTAGGATCCGGTTGACGCAGTGATTCGACGTCGCCTTCTTCGTGATCGTGATCACCATTATCTTCGGCGAATGACCAGGCGAGTTAGTCGGGGATACCCCTGTGCTGTGGTCGCCGGCGGAAGTTTCGAATTACATGGCCTATAGAGGCTCACAATTCATCATACGTCATAGGACGTCGTAGGAATAGTCGTCGAAAAAAAAACAGAGTCGTCTTCGATTTCTGTTTGAGCAAAAAAGGCTGAGTAAGCCATAGCTAACTTTCAAGATGACATCTCGTGCCACCACTTGAAGAAAGTTAAAATTTTATTTCCGGATAACATCGTGTGTTACCACTTAGGAAATAAGAAAAATAAAGTCCCAGGACTTTAATTAGAGGGTTACAGGCCCAAAGTTGCACATTTTCGGATGGTATCTTGTACCATCACAGCATGAAAATGTAGGTTATGTTGTGTTGACAACTTGCGTCTTAATTGAAGAGATAGTGCGTATACGCAATAAAAAAATATACTTTTGTAGAAGAGTGCCCCGTTTTATATTCTATTGTCAACCTGTAACATTGTATGAAGAATCCAGTTACGTACGTATCATTTTGCCGGTTTCTTGTTTTTAATTCCTTTTCTGATCGCTCGATTTTTCGGCTTGTTTCTTTATTTGTCATTTCACGACTTTGTTTACGCAATGCTTGCTAAAAAATTGAAAACATATTGAGCTTTTCACAAAAAAACACAATATTTATCACGCGAATTATGTGCAAGATGCAACACGAAAAGACGAATGACAGCCGCACTTTCTATTACGCGACACTTGGGAAAGGGGTAAAGGAATGGATATACATTCAGCCTTTTTTCTTTTTAGATTTGTTAAAAGGTTTTCTAAAAATCGTGTGAAGATGCAGTACCACGGAAAACGGACTACATGGTTTATTAAATCTCCTAGGATGCAGCAATGAAGTATAATTACTGAAGACGGACTAGCCAGGATTAAGGTTGTAAGTTTTTTTTATTGACTTTTCTAATGTTATAACATTTCTAATCCGTTGTACAGTCAAACCAGTTGAATCGTGACCTGCTGTGGAACTTTTTCACTCGCATAACTTTCCTCGACAGGCATTAAAATGTCAGTATGCCCAATGTTAAAAGCATAGTTAGAACGTAGGTCAAACGTCAATGAGTTGTCAGTTCGTGTAATACCTTTTTTTTAGTTTAAGTTTACTACGACATGGTCCGAAATTGCTCAACATTTTCGTGAGCCTACCGTACGTACCCACAGTCAGCGTGGAAAGTGCCTAAACTACATAACCTATGACTTACGGCATTATTTCCATGCGTTACTTCCTTATTTTTTCATTCGGTTTTGGAGTGTAACGTTCGCTTTATAAACTTATAATATTATACAAAACATCCTGCGTGTGCAAGTGAGGAAGTAATATATTACAGTGATTGCCAAAATAACAAAGAGAAAACAAGCACAATGTCATTATAACCTGTTTCGAATGACAGGTTAGCCCAAGTTCACTTTAGTACAAACTTTCGCATTACTTGGCACCTTGTGCCACATTTTGACAAATCAAAATGGTCATACAATTTATTTGTGCTTTCTATTTGCGTCTTCTATACAATAAAAATGCTACGAAGCTACGGGCTACTGCGTGCTACGAGTACTACGGCGTAGCAGCGTAGCAGTACTCTTCCTCTTCTACATTTAATACTATTTGACATGATCTAAGTGATTTATAAGCTGAGCTAAAACCAAGTGTTATATTGCTTTCGCCGCCAGTTCTAGCTCAGCTTCCATATATCATTTAGAGCAATTTAGAATAAGGTCCAGTAAGGCTACCATGAGACGCTCTGCTCGCCTCGCAAAGTCGGTCTCTTTGAACATATTAGAAGTAACAGAAACGCATTAGACGACAAATGAATGAAATAAGTACGTAAAATTGGCGAGCGTTATAGATTTGGTAAAGCGTCGTGAAATGAATGTGGCTTTCTGAAATTTGGTATCTTTTATTTTTTTTATATATGTATAATAGATAGGCCAACATGCAAGTTAATCACCTGGGCCCAATTTCATAAACACGACATGTAACAGGTGACAGTGACAATTCGGTATACATTGTTTGCTGTAGCGTTACTTGTCGACACAGTAATGTACGGCGAATTGTCACTGTCACCTGTCACCTGTCGCTTTTGGGAAATTGGGGCCTGATGGTAATTAAGTGATCACCACCGCCCGCTCCCGATCTGCAGGAGATAGCAGATGCGTTCTCAACCCAGAAGGCTAAGATAGGACACCTGTCAGTAATTTCACCAATAATAATTTCAATTTAATATAGAAACAACAACTTTATCAACAGTGACGTCATAATGCATCAACTCAGGTGGGATTTTATTTATTATTTATTTATATTGAAATTAACGGATTGCTCATTTGGAATCGACAGGCCACGATCTTGAGAGCTCATGAAAAAGGAGTACGAACAGTTCCGACACACGTCGGGCAATAATTCTACTTTAAATACTTTGGTTACATGTTTATTTCAATAGATGGCGTATGTGTGCACTAGCCCGCATTTACTTACGCTTTCGGCGCGCGGTCACCTTCGCCCGCGTTGCTTGAATTACAATTCGTTAAAACTTGTACATACATGCGTCTCGAAACTTCGGAGCCAGCCCTTTATTACAAGCAAAATTTAGTTCGCAAGTTAAACCGAGCGTCCCGAAAGGTTAAGTATAGACAACGCACTGACTTTACAAATAAACCTGGAAAGTTAGACAGTCGCTCACGGACGATTTGTGCGGGATCAACTGGTGATACAATTGATGGTTGATTTACTGTATTCTTTTAACGGAAAAGATCGTATTTACTTAATAAATCCCAGTGACACAAGGTGTCACAGATAAAGATGAAAAGGCGAAGTCCAAGCCGTGACTATGAAACTTTTAATAGGCTGGAAACCCTCGAAGTTAAGTATTGCCACGTGGTGGCCACGCCATACAAAGTATATTTATACAACCAATTTGATTCATAGGCCACTGTAGAACCATTTCACAATTACAGTTATAACGACTTCTGAATAAATCTCAGCGATGACACATTGCGAAAACGTTCTACAGTGGCTTATAAATCAAATTGGGTGACTGTACAGGGTGACTTTTGCACACGCGGGATATTTGCGTTCGCTTGAGTCTGATTGACATCAAATTGACCATACTCTATTTTCTATCTTGTAAAGGCTATGCTGGTATTATTATTGTGTATAAAACTGCAGTCCTAAGTATAGGCATAGTATACGTAAGCACCCTCAAGCAATGCCTCAATGCCTCCAACTAGAGTTCCGTTCAGCTATAGCAAGAGCCCAACTCTTAAATATAACACAATTCGTGTCAAAAGTTTTTAATGTTATATGGAATGGAGTATAATGAGCCGGGAACCACTTCACAGACGGATTGCTTATTAACTTGGCAGCACTTAAAACACGCCTGCTAATAAACTCCGTACACCCGAAAGTTCGAGATCATCTGTTGCGTACTCAAGCCAAGCGGACGTGCACCAGAACATGCCAGTACAAGCTCCCTTACCCGGTTCATTAAGACATAACGCTTTAACGACATGCCTTGTTAATTTTGTTCTCCAATTAGTAAGAGGATGTCATCTTTCGCGTCTCATTTGTCTGGATTAGACCGGTCACAGCGGGCCGGGAGCCGGTTATGGCCGGTTATCGCCGGTAAAGCGAGTCTCGCCGGATAATGGAGGTAGTGCTGTTAATTGAAGCCGTCTTTAGCTTCTACGATATTCCACCTTCATTACAGTCTACTCTATTTTCTTAGATAACGCTCGTCTCGAGACGTGGCTAGCTTCTTTGGTGTGCAGGTTGCATCGGGTTTAGTGCTAGTTATTGTTAATGTAATGGTACTGTTTTGGTTCGTTCAAGCTCAAAAGGTATTAAGGTCTCTATTCAAGAACATTCACTTTTTTATCGATGATTGCGAAGTTCACAAAAAAAACAATGAATAATTATCATTATATAAAATAAAAGTCGCCATCCGTTCCTCTGTCCTCATGAATCTTCGGCCGCGTACTCCTTTTAAATCCAACGCAACGTATTTTAATTTCTGTCATTTAGATATTTTTTTATAAAAGGTTTTATGTAAATTACACCCTAATTGTATCCATGCGAAGCTAGGGCGGGTCGCTAGTAAATAATAAATATGTATTTCTGTATCAACAAATAAACAATACATGGTTAAATTATTTTTAACATTTTTCTTAATCAAACTCGCATGAAATAATTAAACTCAGTTTAATGCCATCGTAATTCACATCTTTACCTAATTTGTTACAGTTTTTTTTACACAAATTCGCATAAGATGTCAATACAGGGGGTTGAGACAGCCGATAACATTGATAGCTAGCAAAAGTGGTTTTAGCACTTTATGCAATAGTATACAAAACAAGATACTTAGCCTTCTCTTGCTCATGTCAATCAGTTTAGTAAATCAACTCAGCTTAGTAAAAAAGAAAAAAAACGTTATCAGTCGTGATTTAGCTTTGGCAGTCCACGCGCTGCAAATTTGTGCAAAATGGTGGTGAGCAATCCGGAATAGCATTTAAAAAAACCTATTGGAAATGTTCACGGGACATCGTCACAAAGGCACGTGTTCACTGAACAATTTGAAACCGTAATTAATTTACATAACCGCGGTGATTGAATTAATCCGCGTATCGCTTTCCGAAGGCCAACGGTGCGATTTTGTTGCACGCAATTTGTAATGAATTGACTTTCGGTAGGTATTTATTACCTAATTATATTTACGAGTACGCTAGTGGCAGGTTCATTTCGTGTCGCCGAAAAGCAAAACGCGGTCATAGTTCAAAGACTAACAGTTGCACTTTTTAACTGTACTACCACCAGCATAATTAAAGCTTATGCTCCCTTGTGGGTGATAGTTATGGACCGATATCAAGTTTTAGTTAGATACTGATCCAGAATCAGTATATCGTACCAAACGCATGTCAGTCGACCCTATCATAAATCTCCAACTTGAGGTTTCCGCAGTGTGCTTTCTTTCTTGTAACATTAGTTAGACAAAGCTACACTGAGCGATTTGTTATGTTTGTGACGGTCATATTAGAGACTCTCGGATATAATGTATTTTATGGTAATAGTATCAAGACTGTTGATATCCAAAACGTATCATTAATTCCTTGCAAACAAAATTACACACTAAACAAACTCAAACTTCAAAATGGATTGAATTCCAAGAGTTCACATTTGTCGATAACTATAAATCAGCACTTTGAAATATGGTGACTTCGACCAAGACGCTCTACGTTCAAAGTGCTTCAGAAGAATCGGGCCATTTTATGATTTCACTCATAATTCCTATAGTAAAAGAGTAATACGACTCTTTCAGTTCTCAAGTGGCAATTTCACCGAGTACCAGAAGCAAAGCATGACAAATTGGGCTGATGATTATATGAAGGTTAGCCTGGTTTAGCCGTTGCAATTACTGGCACTAGAGGTATTCCATCTTTCGTTTGGTTAGCCCTCTGGGTTAGCAACGCATCTGCAATCGCCTTGGTGCTGTGGGTGTCTATATACGGTGGTGATCACTTACCATCTGGTGACGGACTTGCTTGTTTGCCACCCTATTCTATAAAAATAAAATTATAAAAAATGAAGGCTATGTTTAGCCACGCTTGTAGCTAGTTGCTGGCTACAGTTTGAATGGGCCGGCTCAATTGTGGTAGTAGATTGTATTCAATTTTATGCTAAAAATTAAGAAATAGTTCAAAGTTAGTCTTCCACGTTTTTTAGCTTCATTGCGCAGAAAAACAGAACTGTCAACGTCACGGGGCAGTGTGTTATGTTATGTGATACTTGACGATACAATAATGACGGTGGTGTTAATACTCACGAAACAACCCGGATGATAACTAGAATTAGAATTTAACTACGATAATACTTCACCCTTATCATAACCTCACTCCTCAAATAATAGTCAGAAAAAAATAAACAACCCATTCCTTGAACACGATATGAACGAATACAATTCTCTTTTACTTCGCATGTATGCGGTCACAAATTCAGCAGAAATGACTCAAATCTCGTACAAATGGTAACAATATTTACAACGGCTATTACTGGCCTTTTATGTGACACAAAACGCTAGTTGGTGTAATCTGGACACTTTTTACGAGCATTTTAAGTAATGTCCAGCAGTGCTTATAAATCAGAGAACAATACGAGTAGCCTTGATTAACATAAATTGCGGTTTTTTCCGAAATTGTATTACTGCTCCTTAATTTTATTTTTCTACTTACTGGGATGGAGAAGTGTTAGAACAGAAAATATTCACGATTGTAATAGCAGAACTGTGAAATAAACATTATCATTTTCGAGGCTCCTTGGAAGGCTTATGGATATGGCGACATACCTACTAGTATTCAAGCACAATCTTAATTAAGATAAGATAAGATAATTTATTCATAAAAACTTTGAATTACATGAAAACATAATTAATACAGAAACTTACTTACAATCTATGTAACACGTTTACAATTATATCATTGATGGATTCAGGTTTTTTTAAGTACTATAAGTCGCAGAACTACATTAATAATACGAACTTCATTTATTAAGTGCTGGTTTTTTCTACTCCCAAGAAGACTGAGACGGCCACAATCTTCGCCGTGCAACAAGAACAGAAACAACAAATTCTCTTTATTCATTCGCACAAGTAAATAGATAAAAAATACAAACAGGCAAACTACTCACGTCGAAAAAAAGGTAATTCTGACCAAAACAATGGCTTTTTGTTGTTAATCCTGATTACATTTTTCAATGCGAAAGGCTGAGGCATAATCCCTGGAAATTAATTTTTATTCCAATATACAGATTATGGCGAAACATCAGAACATAATTTCGGATTTAAATTAAGTTCGATTTGATATACGTAGCTCTATGTATGAGTATGTCTAGCTGTTTACACTAAAAAATACTTCTATAACGGAACGGTAACGGAACGGATTGCAGATGAAAATTGACGAAAAAAATGATATGCTTATTTCAAAAGTTAATTTCACAGTGGTTTTAAAGAATAACACATTGGTACTACTTATAGCTTGTTTAAAAAAATTGTTAGGTATTCTATTCTATCCTTCTTATTTGGTTGACTCCGACTTGTTTTCTTTATATAATACTAGCTTTTGCCCACGAGTTCGTCCGCGTGTCTTCGTATTACCAGTATTACGTACTAACCTCCGCTCCTTTTTACCTCCTTAGTTGTGGAATTTACAAAAATGCATTCTGAATGCACCTCTAAACCGCTAAGCAACGCAAATGTTCATGTTTCTATTATCAGCGCTTTAGGATGGCATTGTCTGCCAATCAATCATCCAGCCTGTAGGTGATCGAACTCTTTTATACGCGTATATTTTTTACATTTTCGTAAATTTATTTCGTTTTATATGTATGTTTTATAACATACAATAGTATATGTCTATAATTAGCCAGTTATTCTTTTGTTAATTTTATTTTGGATTTGTTGCAAGTTGTCTGCAAGGGCTCGCTAAAAACGATGAGACCGCTTTTTGTTGTGCCACGTATTTATTTAAATTGTATTTACTTCTGTATACTTTTGTGTGGTGTTGAATAAAAAAAATACACTAATGCCCTAGCACGGCATGCCCTAACATAACTAGCAATTAATAAATAAATGAAATGAAATGAGAGTATTTGTAATTTTGTAATGTACGAAAACACAACAATCGTCAAGAAACAAGAGCAAAATGAAAGCTTGCAAGAAGAATAAAGTTACGGAATCGTAAGCAATTTTGTTTTTATTATGATCGAAGTGAACGGCGCACCTCTTATCCCTTCCGGGATTAAAGTCGTGAATTTAAATGATTATTATTTATTATTATTTTTATTTCTATGAAGTCGGTGGTAGGTTTTATTGCTGCCTGGGGATGTTGAGCTAGCGATCGCTGTCAACCGTACTGTGTGGAGAATTGGAGAATATGACATCTGTACGTTGGACGTTTTTGTAGATAACAATTTTAAAACTTGTGTTTAAAAAATACATTTTTAATAGAAGTTCTTTCGTTACTTCTTTACTGGATTGTCATCGGAATACGTTGTGTATAGTCGAACAAGTAACTACTTGACCGCTGTTGAACTTTACCCTTTTGTAATACGGTCGAAAAATGGTTATGCAATATCTTGGTCGGCTATAAATATACATGCATGTAGGAAATAAAAATCTATTGTGATCTATTGTGAAAAATCTATCTATGTTTGTAGTGATGGCCTGATGGCAGTTCCAGAAATTGGCGGTGTCAATTGAATACGTCGTGACATATAGTTTGGAAAATAATAATTAAAATATTCAAAAATTTATTATATTTTAGTCGACGAACCACGTCACGTTGTGTCGTCGTTCAATTCGTCGACTGACAGTCGAGAAGTCAATAGCTCCTGATGATGCCTAGTAGAGAAGTGAAACACGTGTCGTGTGGTATTTTTGATGTTGGTGGTTGGATTATGGTCTCATTTTGTGTTGTTTGTTTTATTTCTTTATTGAAGTATTCAGCACAAGCGTTGACATTTTTCACGATTGTTGACACTGAGTTCGCGGATTAGCAAAGCAATTAATTCCATTAATATCGATTTGGACTTCCGCAAAGTACCGCCTGAATCTGTAAACTATTAGAAGCTGGTTCAGAATAGTGCAGATAAACGTGGTTTAAGGTTAAAACATCTTTTACGAGTAATGAGTTAATAAAAAAAATTGAGTGATCTTGCATTTATTTATTTTATTAAATTGTTTTAGAATATAACCTATTTGAATATATGGATGTTTGTTCCGCCATCATGCATTAACGGGGACGGATTTAGATGAAAGACAGATAGATAGCTGATCATATCCTGGATTAAAACACGGGATCTTTATCCCGCAACACCAAGTAAAAACCTGTAAAATGACATACATAATCCCGCACTGGTGAAGTGGCGGGGATAGGCTCTTAATAAATAAAGTTGTCAATCAGTCGATGACGAATTGAGTAGTAAACTATTCCTCTGACCTAAGACAGTGTGAGGCAGTGAGATTGTCAATAAAACTCGTAATATCGCCTACGACAGTTTGCGTGGACGTAAAAACGGTAAGAGCACTTTAGACCGGTACGGTATTGAACATAACGATGACTGACTCGCAGGTTTCATTAGGGGGATAAACTAGAGTACCTAGCTGCTAACGATGCCTTTTATTTTTAAATACAGACAGCTATACACAGTCTATGTCTTTTTAGAGTAAAAAGAGTCAGGCAACTGGGTAATTGACCATATTATCATTTTTTTTATGAAATAGGAAGGAAAACTAGCAAGTGGGTCACCTGATGGTAAGTGATCACCACCGCCTATAGACACCCGCAACACCAAGAAGATTGCAGATGCGTTGCCAACCTCTGGGTGGGCTAAGATGGAATACCTCTTGTGCCAGTAATTACACCGGCTGTCTTGCTCTCCACGCCGGAACACAACAGTGCAAGCACTGCTGCTTAGCGGCAGGATTAGTGATCAAGATGGTGGTAGCGATCCGGACGGACCTTACACAAGGTCCTACCACCCGCGGTCCTATCACTTCCACATGTTCTTTCAAAATCCTTTTACTAAGTACCTCGGGTAAATTTTTGCTATTTAGGGTTAATGGTAATCACTGAGCTCGTAACCCTTAAGACAGGGAGTGAAAGAGGTTAAAAAATATCATCCAATGGGAGTGACATCCATGGAAGTCACATGAGACTTACCCAACTAGGGTGCGAATGAGACGATGTGAAATAGCTTGACCACAAGTTTAAGACTTTTTTAAACGGGTTTAAAAGAGTTTCTATCTAAATTGTCCTTTTTTGGTCTGTAGGGCTTGCTTTTTTCTTTTCAGTAATTTCTTTTCAACGCAAGCTTTTTTAATCTTGTGGATTTCCTTAAGCATTCTGCTTTAGCACGTCTTCATCTGCCATGTATGTACGTTATTGCGCGCTAATTATATTTTTTATGAGTTGGAACCTCGGGATAATACTTAAAGCTATACAAACTTTGTAAAGATGAACAAGAGCGACCGATCCCAGTATGTTATTACGACTCTTTGGCACAAGTGTACCGTTTACTTAATTAGAATACTCATCAGACATTCGTATTCAAACAACTCAGCACTTGTTCAAAATAAATTATAGTATCAAGTCTCTAGTGACAGCCCGCGCTTCCAGAATAATGGTTAAATATTTTTATTAATAACGAAGACACTTCACATAATTTACTGCTTATAATGATAATAAATCTTCGTTGTAGTATTCCCTGCGAGGCACAGCTTTGTTCAACCCAGAGTTGTCTTTTACCGTTATTCATTTGCATGGCATAGTTAAAAATCGGTTAACATTTTTAATCTTTACCCTTTAACTTCGGAACCGGCCAGTGTTGGTCGGTTGTTGGGATCCCTTGAAAGGCTGTTTGCAACATTGTTCCCTAACATGAAATTTAATTTATATTAGATGTAATAACGTCGCAACAGGATTAGAATTAATCTAAGCGTCCTATACAAATACCTTTATCTCGTTAGCTTTGTCGCGGCGTTAATTCGGTTTTATTAAACGAATTACAATAAGAATGTGCTGCGCTTACGTCTTTGAGCGTTAACTGTAGCGAAATAATGTTATGAGTATGACGTAATTACACACGAATAGAAATATCTTGATAATTTCGTGCTATTTAACGGTATTTAGTGACAACTGAAGTAAAATTAAGTTTAAAAAACCCGGTAAGTTACACAAAAAGTCTCTTGAAATGGCATTAAACATTAGTTGTACTATTGGCAGTATTTTGATACTCCTCTCGACGGTGATATTTTTATTGATAAATGATTTTTCATTCTTTTTTGTATAGATCCTTGTCCCTAAACTACAACTACAATCTACACTAAACTAAACTACATCTGTGGTGCTACGCTGTAGACCATGTCAATGCTCATTTAAATCCAGTGAAAGCTGTTCAAATCAATACGAGTGTGGTGCCTCCGGATCTTCAGCCCGGTATCAAAATACAGCTACCCCAATGGTTTTAAAAGCTTTTCCGGCCGTATTCGAACGTAAAAAGCATCGGAGTAAAAGGACTGCCTTATTATGAAAGCGACCAATTTTCCATATAAACATATTCACCGTTTAATTTAACTGAATTGTGTCACTAGCGCAAGAATTTTTATATATTCGAAGAGTAGAAGAGATATTTATTTAAAGCTCCCTAGAGGGTTTAGATTTAGGTTTTTATCCGACTGCTGCTAAACTATAGCGCTAGACTAGCTATCTTGCACTGGTAATTTGTTCCAGTTTGTAGATAGTTATTGCTTTTAATTTTCGAATTGTCTGCTAAAAGGCTAAAAGCAGATGGATATTGTTTTTTTATCGTTTCATTCTTACACCGAAGTTCGCTTCATCATAAAACAATTAAAAATATTGTATCGGAATTCCATTACCATAAAATTCGGTCGGATTTTATTTCGCACACTGTCCCGGTTTTATCCCCTAACCAGCCCTTTTAAAAATACGATTCGAATATTTATCATTCTGGGGAATAAGATTGAAATTCAAAATAAGTAAGTACAAGGAAGAACGTGAAAGTTTTTGTATTATGTGTGCTCAAGTGATGAAAGCATTCGTATTTCCTCGACAAAAATAACTAAGTATAAACAACGCGAAACACTGACCAAGCTTTTGTTGGCGCGGGTTCTAAAATGTTGCGTAATATAACAAACGGCTCACCTCTATGGGACTAGTGTCTAAACGTGAGAATTATAATAAGGATTACATTTGATCTAAAAATGAAAATGAAAATGAAAAAAATATTTTGCAGTTACTCCATATAGGCTCTTTTACATGTCTGAATCTACTAGCGCTTCGGAAAGTGGAAGATTCTGCTGAGAAGAAACGCTGCAAGAAACTCAGCAGTTTATCTTTCTTTTCTTCTCTATCTCTTGCAGCAAACCTGTAATTTTTTATAAATTATTCTTCGGAATATATGCTATTCAACTACTGTTCTCAAAACAAAACAATAAATTACGCTCGATAGGAAAAAACAAAATCAAATCTAGAAATACTTTGCAGCTCAAAAAATAGTACTCAAACACGTGCAGTGCAGATTGTCAGACTACCCATAAAGAAAAAGTCAAAATTTTACTGCTAAGGTGAAATTTTTTAATCTCACCAGGTGACTAAAGCTCACCAAAACCGCCGAATCTCTATGTAAAACGGCCATTTTGGTGAGGCTTAGTCACACGGTAGACTCAAAAATAGTACTCCTGGTAGGTAAAGCGATCCAATGCTTGAATACAGAAACGTGACTAAAACCTTTTAATGTCCTGTTTTTCCCGAAATTGTTTGGGACTATTGCGCAGTTCTAAGTTTCGTAGCCGTAGCCTCGTGTTTATCCCAATATGGCCGTCTTTTGGTAGTTTTATATTTAAAAAGGAGAATGGGCTTTGGCTTTAATTTCAGTGATGCCCTACCACAGTTATTCTTAGTCAGTCTTAAACGTGAAACGTATCGTTTGCCTTAGGCAGGACTATAGTATTAGGGCAAGTGACAGTATGTCCCTCACCGCACAAGTATTTCTCATACACACACACTCAAACGACTATACGAAGCATAACTTCATTTAATTAAAGCACTGACCGTATTTTCTGATATCCGTTTAATTTTCTAACTAGCCAGCTTAGTTCCGTTTTAAATTTACTAAATTAATACCTGATACGTGTTAGCTGTGGCAACCCAGCTGGAAAATTGTATTGTAAGAGCAGGTAATCTACTATTAATAACTCATCCATGCTCTGACTAGGGTTGCTAGCTTAATCAAAAAATATAACGACTTGCTATTCGAGGTCTTACAGGCTTTTTTTATGTCCAATCGAATCTCAATCGAATCTAGTTTCTCTTGTGTTCACAATGTATGGGTATTTAATTATATCGTCAAAATAGATAATTTCATTTGGTTAGCTCAAAAGTGACACTTTGCCAGTATATTATGCGTAGAGATTGCAAAGTTAATGACGAGAGGTTTTATCGCCAGCCGCCAACCCTAGGGCGTGATTGTGAGAATATTCCATGTAACGTTTAATTAATTTCTCTGCGTAGATAATTTGACATTGTAAGTAATTGCGTTGGTTTCTCGAATTGAGCTCCTAACATCACAATTAGGATCTACTTACGCTCTATTACGAGTACGAGATTAATTAACACAACGACACTTCAACATGTCCTGTTTCATATGAAATATTTAAATAAATAACAAATCAGTTGACAGTGATCCACTGCTGAGCATAGATTGCTCTATAGGGGATTATGGTCCCAATTGGTCCCAACTGACTTCGACTTCCATTCGAATTTGTTTGTTAAGGAAAACCGCCCACAATAGGTTTTCTACTTTCAAACAAAAAAGCTCGTCGTTTTTGATTGATCTGATCAAAAACCTTAACAAAAAATTTCATAAAGGAAAGTCTAAATTGTTTAGAATAACGCCCACTGCACACCCACTCCGGGTGCGGTGTTGTCGGGCGAGATATTATTCCTGCATCTATTCAGCAGGTACTCAGCCGCAGTTGTTATTGCTATGCTACGCAGGATAACAACAACAAACTTTGTAATTCCTCGCTTCAAACTTAAACTTATGATGGATGTCATGCCTACGCTGGTTGCGGCTGCGACTGCGGTAGCAAAAATTGCTCCTTTAAATTCATTCTGCTGTTTTGCATGTTTATTTTAGAGTGAATACCCGACAGCATAAAACAGCAGTGCATGCACTTCGGGCCTGCCAATCTGAGCTACGAAAACGAAGAGAATCCTGTGGGATCACACGTCCAGCGAGTGCATTAGAAGCCTCCACGTCGGACGGCTGCCGCAATAATAGCCCAACTTTTTTCATATCGGCCAACACTTTTACAGGCCGCACACACGGGGATTAGGAAAAATATCAAAATCACAATTTCGCTCCAACTCGAATCGAAGACCTTTATCGGATTGCTCAAGTTTCCGTGACGGACCTTGATACGAAGTTTTCTAGTTGGTGTAATCCAGTCAGTCTTGAGTTTGTAAACCTCTCGAGGCTACAAGCCACATTTAACCGTACGAGTATAACTCGATAGGAAGCGCAAAGTAAATTTCCGCCGGGCCGCGTATGTTTGCGCTCATTGTAAACTTTCTGCGGCGATAACTGAATTAAGTTGAAAAGATGACTTGTGTTTCATTTAATGACCTGTTCTAACATTCATCAAGGTTTTTTTTTAACTCGTCTTTGTTTCAAGCCACCTTCTATTCAAATCACGTTCTATTTATTTAAAAACAACTTTATAAAGCCACTTTTTCATAACTTCAGTAAGTACTTCTTTAAAGCTGTAACAGAAATACGTCTGTGATATAAAAAGGCTTATTATTACACACATATTACGGGTGTTAGAATCCCTGGATCTTAAAAAAAAATAGGTACTTATTTCATACGTTTTTCTTATTAAACATTAATAAAAAACCGAACTCAGCGCAGTTTAAAACAATATTTTGTTGTTTTCCGATAAGTAAGTTCTTCCAAACAATTTAATGCAGGTATGTATTCTTTACTTAAATATATGCAAATAACTTGTTGGCTTTGCACACGAAGTCAAGAAAAACACTTAGTTATTTCATTTCTTGGAAGATGTAACACCAGCCTTACGAACTGAAATCCTGTTAGCAAACTTCAGTATCCGTATCGGACGGACGGATTTATAGGATTACTGTTCGCAACTAATGAATCTATTTCAGCACAGTTTCATAATTTAGCTTCATACACAGTTTGCAATTTGTAACAAATCTCGATGAAAGTTACATAATTTGTTGGCGCAGTCATGTAGGAATACAAACAGCCCCGACGTCAACGTTCAAAAACTTGTTGATTACTGTAATTTTTAGTAACAATTTGGTTAAAACGTGAGTTTGAATTTACATAAATTAAGAACAAATATAGAACCGTGTCGTCACGCTATCTAGACATTATCACTGACTCGGTGTCGGATTCTATTGTACGTCGAATTTATTTTAGTTACAGAAGAGTTCGCGTAGAAATCATTTTAGGCTCATCGTACCGTGTGCTTAACAGTCTCAGTTTCTCTCAGTTCTTTTATATATGCAATTAATAAAATGATTGGATACCATAAATTTAGTTTTCACAAAAACTGCACTTTCAGAAAAACCATTTAAGAGGAGTGTGAACCCAGCGCTCTCCATACAAACGGCGATAACGTTTTCCACCCTCCAAATCTTAACCTATAGCCATGTTTTTTTTTGTATGTTGTCATTATGCTCTAGAACTAGGTTCTTAATAGTTTCAAAAATATTAACGATTTTGTTTTGTATGAAATTCGTAAAATGCAAATATTGTCAAATCTATAAAGAAAATTAAAAAAATCAAAACATACAAACTTCAAGGGCTTAATGACCACATACTAAAAAATCATTGCCATATAGGTTAAGGTTTAGAGGGTGGAAAACGTTATCGCCGTTTGTATGGGGAGACACACGTAGAAATGTGTAGTACCCAAAATATTATACTTAACTAGCTTCAGCCCGCGGCTTCGCCCGCGTGGCCTACAGAAAACAAATGACATCTAAATCCGAAAACCCCGAAACATCGTTATTTATTTATGATGAGCAGCTGCAATTGTAATTGTCAAGTTTATTTTTATTATTATTATTATAAGCTCACGCCTGTTTCCCTTTGGGGTAGGCAGAGACTACAGAACGTCATTTGCCCTGGTCTTGGCATATTCCGTCGCTCCCTCCACACACATTCCTCTCTTCATGCATGCTCGGCGGTTCCGTGTACTTCTGGTTTGACCTGTCTTCGGGACATCACAAATTTGGTTGACAAAAGTACGTCGAGGCCGCCCTCGTACACAAATTCTTTCACTTGTTCAACTCTTTCATTACCAATCTTTATTACACATTCAGAAACCTCTTCATTCTTCTCTTACACCATTACTTTCGTTTTTGTAACATTAACTGTCATCCCTTAAAGTCTTCCAAGTTTATATCTTTGAAAAAGCCTCCATACCTCCATACAAAGTTTTAACCCCGTTTCTTTCGTTTTAATTGTGAAAATCCAAATACCCTTCAACAAGGCGGTATTCATTTATGCTCAATAGTTCTAATTTTCAAGTTTTTACCTTTAAAAAACGCCGATACCTCCATACAAACTCCCCTCTCCCCGTGTTACCCCTTCAAATAAAAAATCTAAAATCTCTGAAATATCTCATTATTTATTTATAACTATCTCCTGCCCGCGGCTTCGCCCGCGTGGCCTACAGAAAACAAATGTCTTTTTTTTAGAATCAAAAAACTTGCTCCCACTCTATCTCATATTTTCACCGCCCGTTTTGCCCCCATCTAATGTAAAAATGCAAATACTCTAAAACAAACAATCATTTTGAAGTTCTTATTTTTGAATAAACCGATACCTCTCCTCTATACAAAGTTTCACCCCCGTTTCCCACCTCTAAAATTCCATAGTCATAAAACCCTGAAACACATAATTATTTATTTATGATAAGTATCTAAAATTCAAAATGTCAAGTTCCTATTAAAAACCCGATATCTCCATCCATACAAACTTTTACTCCCCGTTTCCCCCTACAAATTTGAAAATCCAAAAACCCTGTGACGCGTCATTATTCATTTATGATAAGTAGCTGTATTTCAAAATTACAAGCTCCTATTAAAAAAAATCAATACGTCCTTACAAACTTTCACCGCTTCTCCCCCTTTAAATGTAAAAATGCAAAAATCCTGAAATACGTTATAATACTTATAAGCTATTTATGATCAGTAGTTCTAATTCAAATTTTCATGTTTATACCTTCAATCAACAAAGACTTTCATACAACGTTCAACCCCCACCCCCCACTTCCCCTAAAGGTAAAAAATACCAAAAATGGTTTCTTAGCGGATGCCTACGTTATAAAATAAACCTATTTTCCAAATTTCAGCTTTCTTGATTCAATAGTTTCGGTTGGACGATGATCGCAAATCAATCAGGACATGTTTGCGCGTGGCAAACAGACAGACAGACGGATAGACGGGTGGCAATAGAGGCTTAGTAATAACACGTTACCACGTACGTTATTTTTAGTTCAATACAAAAAATTTGTGAATTCAAAACAACTCAAATACAAAATTTCTTCCCCCTTTTCCCCCTTAAGGGTTGTAATTCCAATAACATCCGATATACTCGTTGCGTTATAAGCCTAAATAATAATTGTAGTGATTTTTGCTGTGAAAATGTAGGCCTTTCCATACACAACTTTATACCCCTTTTCACCCCTTCAGGGGTGGAATTATAATTATAAATTAATTTTTTTACGTAAGCCTAACAACAAAATTTCAAGATCCTAACTTCGAAACTGACGGACTTTCATACAAACTTTCATCCCCTAATTTACCCCCTTGGGGGTGGAATTTCCAAAAATCCTTTCTTAGTGGATGCCTACACTATATAAGGTATCTATGTGCAAAATTTCAAGTCTCTAGGTCCAGCGGTCTGGGCTGTGCGCTGATATATCAGTCAGTCAGTCAGTCAGTCAGTCAGGACTTTGAATTTTATATATATAGATTAAAACTTATTAGTCTCAAGATTCTGTAAATGTCTAGAATTTACATAAAATTAAATTTTATTCTGCAAACACATGTTCACGAGAAAACTTTAAAGGACTTTCACTGGATGGTTCCTAAAGAATTATCGTGCCTTAATCTGTATTGAAAAGGAAACTCTGAAGACGTTTAGTTTCTCGTATCAAAGTATTCCGTTGATACCCGAACTCTGGGTGTTTCATATCAAAGAAAAAGTTTTGGGTACAGCGCCCAAATTATGTCATTATCAGATAAATCAAGTCCTTTCAATATGTTTAACGACCACCCACCGACTGCGAGATAACTTTTTGTTTACGGGAAACTCGGTTCCGAGGAACAAAGACTTGGAATAAAATTACAAGAAAATTCTTCTCCCATTAACTTCATACCATTAATAGCTAAGTAACATAATCGGGGGAATTTGTAAATTTAATGAACGAAATTAATTTCATCATCCAAATAATGGTATACTTTCCGACGCTCACACCCTCTTTTAGAATGATTAATTTCTTTAACGGCCATAATGAATTTTATGGGGGCATTCAATATATAGCTGAATGAACACTGACCTATAAGTAATGGACTTCTAGTCAGTGTTTAAAAAATGGCCTTATCGAAAGAGGAGTAAAAAGAGGAGTAATTCTCCCCTTTAGAATTAAAGCGACTCAATTCTGAATCTGACATTTCCCAAAATTAAACCCTATGTCTTTTAAATAAGGTAAAATTTTGGGACGTGTATTATTCAGAAATGAGTCGTTTTAATTCTAAAGGTGCGAATTGTGCTGTCATTTCCGTGCGACGGCGCTTCTGTCAAAATGCCATACTGCACTGTGAAAACATGTAAAAATTACAGTAGCAAAGCCAAAAGAAAGGATGGAATATCGTATTTTCAGTAACTAATCTATTGTGTTATAATTCAGAAGTAATTAATTGCTCAGTCTTTCATTTATATTCGAATTAAGTTACCATATCAATGATTGAAAGATTCAGAACAAAGAAACTATAGAGCCGCTTGGATGTTAATTTTATTTTCATGCAAATTCTTATTCAATGCCTGATTTTGCTGTTTTCCATATGCCCCAAATCACGTTTAGTAGAAAATTAGGAATGTTAAAATTAGAAATCAAGAATTTTACTTACCTAATTTTACCTAGGTCATCCAATTTTTTTTGCTTTCATTTTGAAAAATATTCGGAAAATATAACAAAATCCTAATAAAGTTTTTGGGACTTGGAATCAATTAGAAAATAAAATTTTGGAACATTAACAGAAATAGGACTAAAGTGTTGTGTTTCAGTAAAGACGAATGGACTTCATTGCATTTATAAGCTTTATGAAGTTAAGTATTTTTAAACACTAATTTCACTTTTTTGCTTTTCTGAAAGCGATTTGAAAAAAATGCTGAAACAGGTGTTTCTTAATTTTAAATAGTAAGTATGGATTCTGAGTTTCATGAGTCTAAAACAATCTCTTAATTTTTTCCATACAAACTTCACCACCCCATTTTTCCCCCTTCCTCCCTTTTTTAATATTTTTTTGTAGCCTAAGTTGTATTCTGGATTTATTTGAATAGGCATGCGAAAATTCCATCAAAATACGTTTAGCGGTTTGTACGTGATACGCGTTCAAACAAACAAACAATTTTTTTTAAATGGTCTCTGAAATGGACTCTGAATGGTGTGTTCAGTTACTAATTTTAAGTCGCCCTGGGTGGTTCTTTTTTTTAAATCTTCAATGTACAGACTTTTTGTCTTAACGATTTTATTATATGCATAGATAGATTGGGCGCATATATTTAACTTTTATGTTTGTACATGGTTGTAAATAAAGACATTGCAATTTAGAATTATTTTGATTTCACGGAAATACCACTGGGGACGTGTTAAATAATCGTTTAGTTTACAAAATAAATAATTATAATTTAACATGTTCCCAGTCCAGTGGTACACAAAAAGTATATAATCAGATCTTTAGTGACGAAGTGGCGTAGATACTTAAAGTTAAGCGAAATGCAGGCTGGGTTGTTGCCGGAAGTTTGGAAAATGTCCTCTTACCAGCCTCAAAAACCATCACTTCACTCGTGGTCGTGTTGTATCTGAGCTCATGAGCCTCAGCGTATTTTTCAGACTTGTGATGCAGTCTCTCCATGCTATGAAGAAACTTAGCAAAACCATGTTTTATCTCCATAACTGACAATGTTAACTGAAATGGTGGTAAACCGTAAAAAAAAAGTTTGGTCATCCAAAACAAAAGCTATCCAGCTACCAAATTTCGAGTCAGTAGGTGGGTAGTCATTTATTCATTCTTTCATTTCAATAGTATTTGTGGTGGTTTTTTAATTAGTTTTATGCTTCAAAGCACATTTAATTGTCATTATTTTATTAATAAAATAAAAACTAATAATAGTTTCTACAAGTATCTAAAATTAAAATATTTAATTGTTGAATTAGGAGAACTGCGACTCTATTAGTCTCTGTTCATTGTGACAAGACAACCGCCATTTCAATGCCAATGTTTTTTTTATAAGTTCAAGCTGCCAGACATATTTTTAGAAATGCAATAATAAAAAAACCTATTTGCGACAAAACTTTATAAATGATAATTTTATAACATTTTATACAGTATGGCGTCGTAGTAAGGTTGAAATTAAAGAAAATATAAAAAGTCAATTAAGAGTGTACATTTTGAACATTGGCGTCAACCTATTCTCATTTGTCGGGCCGTTTTTCGGCTGACATTTAGTATGACATTGTACATCCATACATTATAATATCGTTGTGAATGAATAAAGATGATAAGTACTAGCCGCGTTACTTCAAACTAGAGCGATTCTTTAGTAGTTACTAAACTACGAGTAAGTGCTTAGCCATAAGCAGTACTAACGATTTTGGAACGTACACCGAGGGTTCCCACGCAAATAATTAAAAGTATCGTGCATCAATTATAAAAAATATATCATTGGTCAAGAAAAAGTAAAGTTTAATTTACTTTATCTTGACCAATTATTTATATAAAATTTATTTTTTTGCCGATAGTGAACCCTAAAAACCGATAACGTTAATGCGGTCGTCATAACAACTCTTTTGTTTTCTTTCGCCTGCAGTTAGTAAACTGTTTCGGTGACGCCCCAATCAGTTAATGGAAGGGTCCGCAATTAAATATTCAAATGGCCGTTCTGAAACATGCCACGGCGTCAACAATTTAAGACCTCTCGTGTTTTTGTGCGCACACTCGTTCTAAACAACCGTCTATTCTTTGTTAGATTTATGAGCAAACTTCCAGAAAAAAGCGCAACCGACCTCAGTTCCGCCTTATTAAGACGAGAGTGGGCATCATTATTCTGTACGTAATTTAATTCGGGTCTTACAAATTACGACGCCTCGACACTCCATTTCATCCGAGCTATCTGTGCCGTGGAAGGTAACGGCGGAATATATAATAACAGCTCTGCACGCACCCAGCGGCAGAATCACTTTATGAATCGTCCTGCGCGTAACATAATTTGTTAAGAAATTTCCTTAAGCGACGAGTGAATTTGTGGGACTCCCGCCGTACGCCCATAAACGCCCCGCTATTACTTAATTTAATCAAAGTCGCTGCCAGTTGGAAATATTAAAAACAGCGAAATTAAATGAGCAAATTATTAACGTGCTAATTGTTGTGGACGGAAAATTTAACAAGGGCACTCAATCTAATTGGCGTCACTGCAACATTCCAACTAAAAGCTGTGGTTAGTTAAAAAGTAACTAATTAATGCTACTGTAACAACATTCTTGACGACCCACTACTATAACCACTAGTGTACTTCATTTTATTGTTTTAGTACACGACCACTTACCATTCCTTCCTACACAGCAAACCTTTCCATCTTCCATACAGCTCAATTCCGCTCAATGCGTCCTTCTCGTTTTAAAATAGTTAGTAAAGGACGCATGGAGCGAGGCGACTAATCGTGTCGCGGGAACTTACGCTACCTGTGCTAAATGATACTCGGTTATGTTCAAAAGAACTACGGAGATAACACGATTAAACTAACTCGAGTAACTTGACGTCAAGTTAGCGTATCCATGTATAAGAGGATGTAAGTTTGTCTCCGAAGCTACAAAGGTAAAAAAAACCTCTATGTCTACCTACGTGTGACATGCTTTAGTTTTCATTCAAGGTCTGTAGGTTGACGTAGACGAAAAACATTTATCGCCGTGTTTTAAAAACGCTCTACCTAATTTACTTATTGATTAACTACTGAGTTCGTATTATAGCAGCCGCAATAGTGCTAATGCTGAAACAATCCTAATAGGGCCGCTATTCTCAAATAGGTTGAATCGCGCGCCAATGTTCAGACAATAGAGGGGCTATTTCAACTTGCATTCACTGAAATGCGGTCGTTTCCGAAGCTAGTTGTTATTGTAGTGACGAAGTCGATTAGTGGCAGTGGTCGAACCATCGGGACGGCGGCGGTTCGTAAATTCGATGACAATCATATTGGCACATAAAATCAATTTAAGTGATTCGCTTTATTTGCTAACGGGAATCCCAAAATGTTCGCAGTTTTAAATTTATTGTATCTAAAGATAAAAATATATTAAAATATTTTTTTTTTATAAAATCGCCCAGTTTCACACTAAAGTATTGTTCCTCGTGCTACTGTATTTTGCTTTTAGAAGTTCAAGTTACTAATTTTAAATAATTATGTGATGCGTGAAAGAAGGTTGTCATGTAAGACGGAACATTGTTTAAAATTAAATTAGTAGCTTGAACCTCCAAAAGCGAAACAGTGGCGTAACGAAGCGAGTCACCTAAAATTTCGAGATCACTTTACCCGTGTTTAGTCGGTGATTGATCATTAAGCTTTGAGTAAGCTCCAATTATTTTGGTTTCAAGTAGATTTGAAATGGATTGTGGTTTGTTTGAAAAACGAAGCCAAAATGCAGTACCCGTCGATTCCCACATAGGTAAACTAGAACAAATTACCTGGATACTCCACGCAATTACTACTTAAGCGGAGGAGGTGGTGTTTTGCATGAAAATATATATGATACCCAGGCGCAGCTGTTTTGCACCCGCACAGCACTGGCTTCGCGGAGTAGCAAGGTATTTTATTCCAGTTTGTTGACATGTACCTCCGCAAAGTAACGCCTGATCTATTTATTATCCCACGTACTCGTAGCTAACTTAACTTCACTGCCGTTTAATCTCACATAACCAAAATTATATTCCTCGTAAAGATGCCTACGTGTGGTGCGGCGTCGTAAGCCGTAAGGCAAATATTACGGGCCCCCAGAGGTGCCACTTTTGAATCTCACCAGGTGACTAGAGCTCACCAAAATGGCCGAATCTCTATGAAAAACGGCTATTTTGGTGAGCTTTAGTTACCCGGTGAGATTCAAATGCAATTTTTGAATCTCACCAGGTGACTAAAGCTCACCAAGGTTACCACATTTCTATGAAAACGACCATTTTGGCGAGCTTTAGTCACCCGGTGAGATTCAAAAATCGCACTCCTGGTCTAAAATAGCCGGGACGGGTTCACTACATAAACACGAAAAACAAAATTCCGAAAGTCTGAATCACAAATTTCATAATACCGATTTTTATAATTCTTACAATAAATACCTCTATAACTATATTCCAATTCTTCATAAATCCGATTTTTATAATTCCGAAATTTAAAAATGTCTATCTCTTACAATTAAGTACGATAGGTATTAACATTTTCGAATTTCAATGCACCGAAGAATAAGAAATCCGACTGAATACGCAATATCAAAAATACCAATTCCACGGTGAATGCAATGCCTTCTCTAGGAAGCTAGAGAAGATATTGTGACATTGCATTCACCGTGATTTGTGCGTGGTGTTAGTAAGTACCTACGTAAGTACCTACCTGAAAGTAGTTGACAGTATAATGCCAAGAGTATTGCAATGTCGGAATATTCCTATCACCTCTGTTCCTACTTGCTAACATTAGTGTTAGATAAGAGATAAGTAAGTACATACTAAAATCAATTGTTTCGATATACATCTATTGATGGTTGACTCATATTTGTTAGTAAGTACATACTTAGATCAATAGATGTATATCGAAACAATTGATTTTATGGTTCTGAAAATTTCAATCGCGTTCACAATCATGTAAATCCATCGAGATACATATTTTCATTATAGTCATTTCGAACTAATGGTAATTTTATGCACGATAAAATGAAATCAAGCTCGAAACTACACCTACATTACACACTAAACTAAACATCTGCCGAGTGGTACAAGTTTAGGATCATTAATATACATTAATAGCACAACTTAGGAACATTATCCAAATCAACATGTTAGACGCGACCAAAGTTAATAATTTGGAAATAGTTTCTTATTAGTTTATAGCGGGGGTGTGCCATATTTTCATATTAGGGGTTTGGGGTTTGAGATACGCTCAAGTTATAAGTCTTTCGGGTCTTGGCCCGTATTTTAAAAGTTGTAGCTTAAGTCTACAAAAAAATACCGCCTAACAAGTTCGCAGTAGCGATAGTTTATACACTCATGGACAAAAAATCGGCACAACACCGCCGCGGGGACTCATGATTAAGGACCACGGACTGCTCCGAAACATGTCGGGCAATTCTCGACTTTAAAATACGTGAGTGATCCGTTTTTATTAATATGTCCGGTATCTCACTCGGTGCCTCACGGTAGTTTTATGTTAAGAATCCGTTACTTAATAAAACCTCTTCGATAATAGTTAATAGATTGGCGTTACTTTGCAGAGGTCCATTTCAACAAACTGGAACAAATTACCTTGCCACTCCGCGAAACCAGTGCCATGCTCGTGCAAGTTTGCTGCGTCTGTGCGACATATATATATATGTTCATGCAAAAACCCACCCTCCTCCGCTTCCACACGCAACAACATACATCTATCACAGAGACTCAACTACACACCACCACCACTAAACTCTAAACAACACGATCGACGCGCGTTTCGCCTCTGTACGAGGCATCATGCATCGGGATCTAACAGTAATTGTTGCAACCCTAACAGCGTCCGCTACGTCGCGCGGGTGCACGCCTATCGAACAAATAGTATGAGCCCGCACCAAAGGGCCCAGCACGCTAGCTTTTATCGATGACATAAAGCATTTATCCCGTTCTAACCAGTATGCGTGTGCGAAAGGGACCAAAGCGTTTATGTGCGCGATAAACGCTAGGGTGCTACTATACCAGCACCCGCGCGAGTTAGATAGAGGACGCTCTCATACTTTTTTTAAAGCACTCCAAGCATCCGCTCCTTGCGCCCGCGCGACTTAGCGGAGGCCCTAAAGCAATGAATCTCTTCCTTACACGGTTACACGCGTCTTAGAAAAGGAAATAATAATTGTGCTTTATATTCTGTGCAGAAAAGTTTACTAGGTACAAGTACTTTTATAGTTACTTTCACTTTCATAAAAATGCGCGAATGTTTTTTTTTTCGAATTTATCCTAAAAAGGCAAAAAAATATAAGTCCATACAGCTCTGCCTTTTGTTAAAGATCAATATGTATTAGCGCCAGGGTAGCTTGAGTATCGGAGCGCATTCGTTCAGAGCAGTGAAGCGCAAGCTTGCACACTCATTGTAACAGCACGACTTTAGGATAAAAGATGATTAACAGACAGAGTAAATTGAAATTCACAATTTGTACATTTTGTACACAATTTTATTTATGAAACATAAAAGTCATTGAAAACTGTCGATTAATCGATTTGCAGTTTTATCGATACACTATTTTAAGCTGGCAGCCCCGGAATAAAAAAAAACAGTCAATCAAAAAGAAAAAATAAAAATGTCGCGTGCATCCGAGCATCTATCTCCTGTATTCGTTTGTTGATCTATAATTTTAAGTTTGAGATATAATAGCTGATAAAGTTCATTTGGATACAAAAGTTGCGTTAACTATGTCGTAGGAAAGTGTTCAGTTGTTCATCATCTAGTGCCTTATAGTGTTGGTGCAGCGAACATTAAAATAAACATATGAAAAACTCAAGTGCCGTTCATTTGTTTTCATTATGACGAAACGCCGAAGAATACTTCACGCCGATAAAATAATACAAAATGTTGTTAATGTGTTCTGTTTGTTAATGTTTTTACAGCTAAAAGGTAATATTTGTTAAAACATCTTAGTTAAATGACCATAACAATCATATTTGTAAACAAAATAAGTCAGCTAAACTGTTTGAGTCCTTGAGTCCGCCTAAATTTTCCAACCCAAACAGATTTACACTTCGAAATTAGTAAATTTAGTTGAAAAATAATAGAGGATGAAGGTTTCATAGGTTAGGGTATAGCAAACACTTTTAGATCTTTGTTTATTGTATTCATAAGTTCATGACTTATACTGTAAGAGGTAACAAAGCAAGTTGTTCTTTTGGCTGTGTTTTCATGACGAGACAGAAGCATGAATGCCTGTGAACTTACTCCTACATATTCTTTGACCATGTCAAATTTGTATATGAGTGCAATGTCAGATGTAGAAGGAGGAAGTTAAAGATGTAGAAGGAAAGATTATTCTCAGATTTATTCTCTATGTTCCAGGATATTACTCTGTGGCGAGTAACCCAGTGCTCTTGTATTCAACGGGATCAGATATAAGAGTTGCAAACATATCAAAACCGGGCAAACTGAGCACCATCATCAAGGGTTTGGACCAGGGTTCAGCTGTTGACTTCTTGTACAAAAGAGACCTCATATGCTGGTCCGACCAAACAGTCGAGTTGATACAATGTATGAATTATAATGATACGCATTCTGGAGAAAAGGTAACATTTTTAAATTAATCTAAATAATTGGTGAACATACAAATAAAAACAAAACCGAAATATAAAAAAAAAACTTATTCTTTGGCTTATTGAAGTCTATTAAATATAAAGGCCTTTTGTGTAGTTTTTTCATATAGTTCTTTGTAGATATGCAGTTGGACAATACACGATTAAACATAGCAAATGACTTTCCTGCTGAGCCCACAAAATGTGACACCAGGAGTGGCTCCTTAGCCGCTCACTGTCTGTCCCTCACAGCCTGTTTAGCAACAGCCTCTCAATTATTATTTTTTTGAACAATAATTTTGGGTCATGTAATAATACAGACTTATGAGAGACTGAATTACCATATGTTGCATTAGTTTTCATCTTTAATTTATTTAATAATTATAAAGTTTGTTGATTACCATGAATAAAATAAAAAGTGTATTTTTAACCATACTGCAAGCTTTTTGTGATGCATATAAATCTGGTCTCTGTAAACAACATTGAAAGTATTTCTTAATTAATACTGATGACATACTTTACAGGTACAAGTGGTATCAGAGGACCTCATCACACCGAATGGTATTGCTGTGGACTGGTACACAGACAAGATTTACTGCACGGTCGGGGAGACAACTACAGTAGAAGTTATAAGTATAGACCAGAAGTACAGAAAAGTATTATTCTGGGCAGAAGTAGACCTGCCCAGAGCCATAGCTGTAGTTCCTAAAGAAGGGTCAGTATCTAGTAAATGTATGGTTCTTAGTTTTAGAGATGAGAAAGCATTGGACTAAATTTTTATCTAGCCAGGTACCGCGGACCATTTGTCGGCGACAAGTCATAATCTGATAATAACATAATTATTAGAGCTTAAAAAGGTCATCGCAAAACAATTTTGTTCGAGAAATAAAACAAAATGTAATAGAGTTGTGTCACATACAGTATTCTTTCAATATGTTCATTCATTATTCTGTACTATTTATAACAGCAACCCAAAATTGTCTAAAAGCTTGTGAGAGTATTCCCATCAATATCAACCGACAACTCATTAAAAAAAAAACGTTTTTAAAAATTCAGATTTATTATTTTTATGTACTAAAATATAATTTTAAAAATAGTATATGTAATACAACTCTATCACAATTTGTTCTATTTCCTCATTGAAATTGTAAATTGCTTTAAAATGATTGTTCTATCCACATATCATCTTGATTTTATCAGACTATAGACACTTCAATGTCCGCATTGCCTGATTATTGGTATGTTTTATTGTTAGTGTTGGCAGATCCTAAATTATTATTCCCAATAGTACTTACAGATTTGAGAGCTGGCAGGTCCATTGACATGTCGCTCCATCATTGCGCTCAAAAAATCTGATTATGGCTGAGAGGCTGATTGCAGATAGCTGACACATAAAAAAAAAAAAAAAAAAAATAGTACTTACAGTACGGCCTCAGAAGTAGGTGAACATTAAAGACCTGTTTTTTTCCAAGCATTAGTTAGACCAATTTAAAACGCCATATTTTTTGTTTAGAGAAACTTAGAGCTACCATTAGTTAAGTCACTCAAAAAAATTTGTGCATACAATATGTGATTTTTGCCTATGTAGCTACAGAAAAACCATTTCAATGTATAGATGGAAGAATTAAATATTTTTTTTCTTTTTCAGGTTGTTATTTTGGACAGATTGGGGAGAAACTCCCAAGATTGAGCGAGCCGGTATGGACGGTGACCCTGCCACTCGCAAAATTATAGTCAAGGAAAATATTTTTTGGCCAAATGGCATTACTATAGATTACAACAATAATTTAATTTACTGGGTAGATGCAAAACTACAGTTCGTAGATGTAATGGACTTAAATGGTGATAAAAGGAAAAGAATTGTTAAAGGCGGGTTGGAATATCCATATGCTTTGACGTTCTACAATGACAAGCTTTACTGGACAGACTGGAAGACTTGGTAAGAAGCCAATAACAGAATCGCACTTATTCCAAACACAACAACAACAACAACAACAAATACTTATTATTGATTAACACAAGAAAACAAAAATAAAAAAATGAATGGAATGAAGATTAAGAATTTATTGTGGTCCTATTTATAGTAATTTCTATAATGCTGGATGCTAACTGTCCTGTATCTCGAAACAGCCTTAAACAGATCTACCATAGTAAAAATGCTAGGGAAAGCTTTTAGGATCATATTTCGACAAGTACAACCGAAACAGAACCGAAACCCTTCCCAACTTAGATATCAGTTCCTAGTTCCCATCCTAATACCTACAGATGCCTCTGGCGTCACCAAAAAATTGTGTTTCCAAAAAGACATTTTATTGTATAATAAATAAGTTTAACTCATGCAGGGTAGCATAGATAAAGGTACACCATAAATGAAATTAAAGAAAAGTAAGTGCATGATAGAACGTCGTACAAGCACTTTGTGAGACCAGAATGATTGCTATTGTCCCATTTCTAGCCCAATACGTTTCTTTTCTAACGATTTAGGCATAAAAAGGGAAGCACATCAAAGCTGCTGCATTATCTGTGACAGTTAATTAAAATCCTAAATCAAATAAGCAACACCGACATCTTTAGCACAATGTTTCTTTCAGGAAAATCTACTCATGGGATATATCCACTAACGGACCAATGAAGGATTTGATAAAATCCGAACCAGTGCCTGTTGATATTAGGGTGTATGACGGCAGCCGGCAGTTGCCGCCTCCAGGAAATCATCCATGTAAAGTGAACAATGGAGGCTGCTCGCATCTGTGTCTCTTATCTCCAACTCCGCCGGGTATGTTATATATCTTCTGATGAATTTCTGTAGCTGTTATGGATGCCTGAATGCCAAATACTAGACCAAGCGCTTTTAAATTTTTTTTAAATTCATAGTTCAATTTTAATAACCTTAAACTAATTTAATTGAATTCATGACTTCATATTAATTAGCTTAACATGGTGATATAATTGGAAGCTATTGAGCTCCCATATCACTTAACTTCTTTTAACCCTGGAGCATCATGTTCTAGGACGAAAAGAGAAGAAAAAGAGTTATAATATCAAGACCATGAGTTTCAACTAAACAATTCTTTTCCAGGCTATGTGTGTTCATGTCCAACTGGACTCAAACTCAAAGATGGCAGCAACACGACATGCTTCAACACGCCACAATCCATACTCCTGGTAGCAAGGCGCACGGTGATAACTAAAATATCCCTGGATTCTCCAGATTTCACGCCATACACACTGCCACTTAAAGATTTGAAGAGAGCCGTCACCGTTGATTTTGATCCCAAAACTGAGTACATCTATTGGGCAGATAGCTTGGTAAGTACTCTCATCAGGGATACCTATTTTATTTCTCTGAAAGCTTAGGTAGTGACTTAGTTGGGCTAGTTGGGCATTGGGTTTACTTTTTTGCAATAACGCCTGATCGAAATTCAAAAAAGTGAGTAGTGAGTTTACGGAGTAGCACGGAGCTCCTTCCAAATGTATTCTAATGAAGGTCTTTTAATGTTGTGCTTTTTCATTTAGGCTAAAACGATATCGCGAGCACGGTTGGATGGCAGCGAGCAGTCGGTGGTTATTCACAACAGTGTCGTGTCGGATAGCATCGCGATTGATCCGCTGGCGAGGAATATTTACTGGACCGACCCTGTCACTGACACTGTCAACGTGGCCAGGCTTGATGGAAGTTCGAGGAAGGTAAGAACATTAATACTCACTTTTTATGCTGTTTCCCATCAGATAACTCGGAAGTTAACATTGAATCTGTACAAATTTGACCAATAGTATATTAGAATGTTAAACTGACACCAATAAACATCTAAAATGTACCTTGTCACTTTTAAGAACATTAATGAGCTGCTATACGAAACTATTAAAGGAGTAAAAGCGATAATTGTACAGATGCTTAGGATGCTAACTGCACCATCGATCGTGGCATCGCCAAAGAGAATATATCCACTACGTTTTCATCGCGTTTTTAAGTCAGCCATTAAACTTTGAAAATTTAAGTAAATTTTTCATTTTACGGTTGTATTTGGATATCATCGGGATACCATCGAACGAAAACTCACTAATGGCTTTATTTAAGTTGCACTGTAGTTGTGGCTAACTTGCCAAGCGGAACATTTTTCTCAGGTTTTGATCCATGACGACCTATATAATCCGAGAGCTATATCCGTCCACCCCACGGCCGGTTGGATGTTCTGGTCGGACTGGAATGAGAAGAAGCCTAAGATTGAGCGAAGCAACCTCGACGGAAGCGGCCGGATACTCGTGGTTTCTGAGAAACTGATCTGGCCGAACAGCATCGCCTTGGACACTGTCAACAACAAGCTGTATTGGGGTGATGGGAGATTGCGGAAAATTGAGGTTAGTGAATTGGGAATATGCATGGACTTGTTTAATCCGAAATATATCTTTTCAAGGCCAAAGAGAAATATATCCGCATTATGAATTCAACTCCAATGACGGATATATCCATCAACAGGTACAGTATAAAGTAGCCTGCGTGCATTCGCATAAGGTTCAACTTTGTTTGTTGTTTGTAGTTCAACAATATACTTGGCGTGTGAATAACGGCTTTTGTACTTGACGTAGCATTGAAAAGAAAAAGTTAAAAAAACTTGTAAAGAGAAAAAATGTGTTTTGGATTTTTTTCTTAAATCATTACTGTTAAAGTATTACAAATAGAAAACTCACAGTGAACGAGACTCACGAAAACGCTCCATACAAAGTGGGCATGCACTTTGATTTCACAGTCCACTTTGTCACTAGTAAAATGGATAATTTTAAAAGTAAGACCGTACAACAATGTACATATGATACATATAAATGTCGTAACTTTTGATAACAAGGGCTGTGGTAGCCTTAATGATGCTAGAACTAAAGACATGTCTAATACTTATTATTGTACACAATAAGCCTAACATGAACCGGCCAAGTTCGGTTTATTTGAGTTGATCTCTATATGTCTCTTTCTCATGACACTAGTTTGTGAGAGACGCAGGAAGGGATAAATTAAACCTGAGCCGGTCATGTTAAGGCCGGACTCGACAAACGACTAAAAGTGTTAAACGTAAAATGTTTTTCCACCAACAGGTCTGCGATATGGACGGATCCAACAGAATCGAGCTGCATAATAGTGACATCTTACACATATTTGGCTTTACTTTGCTCGGGGAATACCTGTATTGGAGTGATATACACAGGCGGACACTTGATAGAATTAATATAGCTACAGGTATTTAAGTGCAATTTACCTTATCCTTGTTAATTTGTAGTTCAGTAGTATGTAGAAAAAAATCTCTAAGTAACAGTGAAAATTGTATCAAAATCCGTTACGTGGTTAAAAAGGAGTAAACGGCTGAAGATACGATGATGGCATATTCACTATTTCACTACGGTCATCGGGACTTCGACAATACAGTTTATTTATTGACCTGGACGTTGCTGCATTGCAACGGCCGTGGTCACGAGCAGACTGAAGTGGAAAGTGTCACTGCTGTTGAGTTGATGAGGACAGACATGAACGGATAGCGACTTTGTTACGATGTAAAGATAAAGATTAATCCCCTTATTCATAAAAAGTTAACAATCTTTTTAAGCTAGCAAATGTTTTGTCCCTTTCATTTGAGGGTAAACGCCACAATGACAGATAAAGACATAAAACATGTTAACTAACAAACGTTTCCAAAGCGTTTATGAATAAGGGGGTATCATCTTATGGGTACAGGTCAGGACCGACAAGCAGTAGTGGAACAGATGGGCAACGTGATGGGTGTGAAGGCGTTTCGACTGAACGAGCCCATGGGCTGGAACCCGTGTGTGGACAACAACGGCGGATGCTCGCATTTCTGCTTCAACCGGCCGCGCGACCACGTCTGCAGCTGCCCTCTAGGTAAGCAAGAGCATACGACCACAAGAAAAACAGCACAGCAAAGATGTAACGCGAAGAAATAATAAATTGTAGATAAATTTCACCTTGCGTGATGTTAGTGTCCGGCTGAACTTTCGGTTTCGGTTTCGGCCGAAACTGAAACGGAAAATGAAAATCCTTTTTAGTTTCGGTGTTAAAAATTAGTTTTGGTCGGACACTACATGATACCACTGTAAAATAAAATCAATATTATTGCATAGTTATAGTACAATTATTTCAAGTGACTTTGGCTGTGCTATTGGAAATGCCATAGTAATTGAATATAACATACATATACATGTAACGCACATTTCTGCCTCTAGGTAGACTGTCAAGTATCATGTAAGGGTTTACAGATGCAATGTTAATCAAAAACGATCTTTGTCGACGAATGCCGAGGGGCAAACTTCAAATAATAGTACTGTATCAACAGTTTCAATTTTAAACCTTGAATGTGTAACTTAAAATAGACAGGTAATATTCCTTATTGAACTACATGACTTGTGTTATACAGCTACAATTTTTAATTTACAGGTCTAGAATTGGAAAGCGACAAGAAAACATGCATTGAACCCGAAGCTTTTCTAATTTACAGCCGTAAAAATATCATAGGGCGCATTAGCATTGAGTATGACAACAACGACGCCATCCTACCCATCAAAGAGTTAAAGGAAGTCAGGTTAGTTACATAAGACGGGTTTGATTTAACGAATTTAGTATCCAAGCCGCCTCCACCACCGTAAATAATGGTACAGTTATAGAAGTTTTACTTGGAACAAAAGGTTTAGGTGTGAGAAGCGGCCAGGATAGATTCAATGAAATAACGCAATGTTACGCTCAAAATTTAATGTGCTGATTCCAGTGCATTAGCAGTCCACGTCTCCGGCTCAAAGATTTATTGGTCTGACAGCAAAACTAAGACAATCAATCGTTGCTCGATAAACGGAGCACACATGGAAAAGGTTCTGGAATGGATGGGGTTAGTTGAAGGTATGAACTCGCCGTTTATTAAATCTATCATCTTATTTCGAATGGAAGCAAAAATTGTTACAGTAATGAAACTTAAAACTTCGATCTGTGTTAATAAGTGAATTCGCAACTCAAAAATTCACGTTGCTATGCCATTTATATTATGAACAAAATCACAGAAATGTGCAATGTGAATGACGTTGCCGGTTTTCGCGACACTACGTCGCATTATTAATATCAGTTTCAAGCCCTAATAGTTAACTCGCTAATTTAATAAGGTCCACGATATTTATTATATAAGTCTTAAAGAAAATATTTTTTGCCTGTCTAGGTTTGACTATAGATTGGTCGGGACAGAACATCTTTTGGACTGACACCATCACGCAACGCATAGAAGTCGCCAGGCTGGACGGTTCCAGCCGACGGACTCTCATATGGCAGGGCCTGAAGAAGCCTAGGAGCATAGCTTTGGATCCGAAAAAAGGGTAATTATACTTTGTTTATAGAAATGGAAGTCAAACGAGCGTTCGGGTCACCTGATGGAAAGTGATAACCGCTGCCCGTAGGAACTAGCTCCCTCGTCCTGATCCGTTGTCGGCCTTCAAGTCCTCCCCCTGTCTGTAGGCCGTCGGATTTCTCATTCACTACTTCGCGCCGGTATTCTGTGGGACTACCCCGGTCGAGCTGGTCCATTCGAACTGCATCCAGCAACTGGCTACAGGGTAGCTCTCTACTGCTAGAAAAAAAATGTTTTGTTAGAACTTCTCGTTTCATTTTCTTTTCATTCTTCTGGCACTACTTCAGTTGAGCCATTGAGACTTTGTTTATTCTATGTAAAAATAAAGAAGATTAACTTTTTCAACGCCAAAGACGGATAGATCTGCACTGTGAGTTCAACGGCAATGACGGATATATCCATCAACACGTACAATATAAAACCCACGTCCAATTGCATAAAACTCAACTTCGTTACTCACGAGAAAAAGCTTGGCGTGTGTACTTGACGTGGCGTTGAAAAGATTAAAGAAGACAAAGATAACCACTATAACAATGAAATCTATTCCAGCTATATGTACTGGTCAGAACTTGGTTCTAAGACCATCAAACGCGCTGCCATGGACGGCTCATCCCCCACAGTGCTCATCGACCAAGTCGGCAAAGTCCACGCGATAGCCATAGACTACGAGAAACGGGCTATTTACTGGGCCGCGCTGGAACCGCCGACCATAGGGTACGCGTTCCTCAACGGGACAGGAAGGAAGATACTGGCCGATGATATATCTATGCCCTATGCGTTGGCACTGTACGGAGATAGGGTGTTTTGGGGCGATTGGAATACTGGTGAGTTCAATACAATTTATTTGTTCATTTATTAACATGCAAGTTTACAGTTTGCGACCCAGCATTTACATTATTAAAATTATTATGATCAGGCAGTTTTAAATACTATCTACTATGAACATGAAATATACTTACTTACCTATGTCAAACTGAACCACTGCCAAACATAAAAAATTTTGAGTGTAAATTTGATGCGTAAAGTAACCAAAAATAAATGTAAATGTAAATCTGTAATAAAACAATGTCCTTAATCTATGATAAAAAAATAACAATAAACTAAAAAGAATGCAAATAAAATAATTAAAACAATGTTCTTAATTGAGACTCGGACATGTTAATAAAACGGATCACTCATGTATTTTTACGTTGAGAAAAGCCCGACATGTTTCGGACCAGTCCGTGGTCCTTGATCATGATTAAGGACCACGGACTGGTCCGAAACATGTCGGGCTTTTCTCGACGTAAAAATACGTGAGTGATCAGTTTTATTAATATAATGTTCTTAATCAAAAAAGGTAGATTCGAATTATGCATACCGCATTACGATTGTTAAGAAACAGCATGTTGAATATCCACTAACTAGTTTTTATTAAGGGGCTCCCCTGTCCCAATGACCTTGCTCGTTTCAGCTACCTCTCTCCCCACTACTCTTCCTCACCTCTGCAACTTAACTTGCATGATTTTGCGTCGCCATCTAGTAAAAAATGCCTACACTACGATGGCTAACTTCAGTCCGGTAACGGTTCTGACCGACATCTAGCGGATACGTGGCGTACTATCAGGTAATGTTGCAACTTTATAGGCCAAGATCTGGCAGTCTTAACACAACATGAAATTGTATTCATCATTAAAATATTTTTAGGGTATACCCATAAAACAATGACGGCAGTGAATGGTTTTAAATGTTTCGATAAATACAATTTTATGGAGTATTATTAATTAACATACTGGTCCTTCACGGGACACCGCGCGATATTACTATAATCTGGGTAACTTTATAATTGATGCCTTTTTATGTGATTTACCTGTAACAAAGGATTTACGTAAATAAATATGTTTAATGTGTTCAAAATAAAAAGATTATCTATTTACGTAAATCTGGTCAATAGTGATTCTAAATCGCATATAAATATGACAAATCCAGTTTAAGCCTATGTTGTGAATAGGTACTATAAAGAAAACAAAAAAATATTCTGTAACCAAAAAAAACATCATTTATTAATTGATAACTGTTTTATTACTAATTTCTGCTAATCCTAGCTATTCACTGTACGCAAGATGAAAAAAGAAGAACAACGCATGATTTAAAATGGAACAAAAAATTGCGACGTGAAATGAGAGCTGCTATAAGTTTAACTGTGTATCTGTCTATCTATCTGTGTCATCGTAACTCAGAAATCGCAAGTGCAAGATGTTTTATAGGGAATTACACATTTTCAAAAATAAATACTTAAGAAGAAATTGAAATAAAACAATTTATATCGCGTGTATTGTAACGAATCTAATTCCCGACGTTTCGAGTCCTTTACAGGTCTCATGTCCACTGGCAGACTGACAAAAAACTTAGAATACCTACAAACTGCCCAATTTTGAAAAAATAATTGAAAAAATTAAAAAGTAAACATAAAATTGTTCCAATTAACGCATTAAGACTACAGACTCTACCAGCAGCTCGGAAATGACATCTGCTGAGAAGAATGCGCCGCAAGAAACTCAGCATTAAGCCTTTTTGCAACCAAATATTTTTTTTCGAAACAAAAAGTTACATAAAGATTAAAATAAAATTACAAAAATAGTAATTGAATAATTGGAATAAACATAAAAATACCAACAGTCATACAATCTAATGTCAAGCCTGAGATTTAATCAACTGTAGTACTGGGTCCCAGGCTGGTGATACTGACAAGCCGTCCTCTCTATTAATATATATTTTATCGCTATTTATATTTAAATTTGGGTATTTCTTAATTTCAATTGCCTCGCGTAACATTCTTAGAAAATAACTGATTTCCCTAGCGAGAACTTGAGGTTTATCGAACCTAATCGCGTGATTTGGCTTGTCCATGACATGCTTGCAGACTGCAGACTTGTTGGCCCGACGACGCTTGACATCCGCGACATGCTCCTTTACCCGAGTAGAAATGCTTCTCTTTGTTTGACCAATGTAAGAGAGACCACACTCACAGTCTAGCTTACAAACACCCGCCTCCTGTAGGGGAATGTTGGACTTCAAAGGTCGCAGATACTGGGTCATCTTCTTCAGCGGCTTAGTTTTAATACATAGGGAAGGATCGCAGGTCTTCGCTCGACTGTTGGTGGCTTCACACGTCGTCTGTGAGTGAGGCGTGGGGTTTTCAGCTTGTTCGTCCGCAGAGCGCGCTTAACATGCTGCAGTTCGCCCGCGAGATGTTGGTCATCACAGAAACCCCGTGCTCTCTGAAACAAAGATTTTCTTACGGCAAGTAACTGGTTCGGATGATGGTGGGACTTACCATTAAGGTACCTATCTGTATATGTTGCCTTTCTATACACAGTATGGGTTAGTGAATTGTGGGGATACCTAATGCTTTGCCTATAGCGTAGGCAAATCACAGTAGGTAAAAAAAAAAGATTTTATTTTTCAACACAAACCTTAAAATAACAAATAAATACGTCTATTATACAAAAGAAAGTTAGCGTGTTGATAAATCAGGTTTGAGTTAGTCGGCTTGCCGCGGCTTGTAATTGAAAACGAATGCGCCGCAACCCAAAGGTGTCGCGATAATTCCCGGCGATACATTAGGGTTGCGATGCATTCGTTTTTAATTCGAGCCGACAACCTACTGCGATTTGCCTACGCTATAGGCAAGGCGCCCGAGTGTACCTAATGTGTGGAGTGGAACTCCTTCGGTATTATTATTTATTCTGTGGTCGCGCGCAGCTTAGTACGAATAATGGGCAATCTTCTCGCGCCGGCGCGCGCGGCGCTCTAAGCCTCATCAGTTAAGCCCCTATTGAGATCTAGTGAGTTACTATTGCTTTTCATACTTGCGAGTTGAAGTTGTTGAAGAATATTTTATTTTTATTCCAAGAAAAAAATATTTAATTATTCAACTTTGGCTCAATATAATGAAAGTCATCTAGCCGCAGGAAATCAGCCACAAAATTTTCAGGTGTACATGTGTGCAGAATTTTGCTTTCTAACTTTTATAGTTTTCATAAAAAAGTGAATTTGACATACAGACAGAGACAGGCGGACATAGGAATTAAATTAAATTTATATGCGGGCTAATATAGTTTTGTAAGTAATTATTTTTAGTAACACGTTATGGGAGCAGACCCTGCAATAAATGAGTTTGTCTTTTGAATTTGAATAGCGAAACTATGAGGGTTCCTAATTTAACTATGGAACCCTAAAAAAGTGTAACTACCCGTCATAAAAATGCATATGGCCCCTTTATGCTGAGAGCCGTTGTAGGTACGTAGGCTGGATCCTGGACTATTTTAGTGTAATACTTACTTTGTGACAGGATGAAAATGTTCTGAAATTTGATTCGGGTGTTCGTCGCAATTTCCCACCATTTGTTTCATACTCCTTTTTCTCTCTGCTCTATAAAAACAATGAAATAATTTTAAATCGTTTTTTTAAAGATACTTCAATTTTTATTGTACTAGCGACCCGTCCCGGCTTCGTGCAAGTACTCGTACAATTAGGATGTAATGTACATAAAGCGTTTCAGTATAAAATTTCCCTAACTGACAGTGAAAACCGTATCAAGATCCGTTGCATGATTTAGAAGGAGTAAGCGGCCGAAAATATTAGGAAAGACAGGAAAGGATAGCGACTTTGTTTTATTCTATGTAATGAAATGACGACAAACATTCTTTACACACAGGTTCGGAAATTGAAAATTATAGAAAGTACTTACAATGCCGCTTTCATCTTCACAAAGCGTTGTTGTTGACCTCGTTTCACTTTAGACACTTTAGGCATTTTGCAGTCTTCTTATGTTTTACACATAACACGCACAATTAAATAAAAAATCACTTATTACCTAACCTAAAATATATTGCGTCCTTTCGCTAAGTCCTTGAAAACACCTTACTTACTAACACCAAACCACTAAGTTAAATGTGTCCTATCATTGATAATTGTTTAAATTATTAATTTTAAACTAATATCACTGATACGAAACTACTTTTGCGCAGTCGCAGCGTCAAGCGGCACGGGTTCCCCGTCTGACAGCCAAGCGAGGTATGCCGCCCGTCGCCCGCGCCGACAACCGCGAGCCGTGTTTTTACGTGGCAGTAAATTATTATAGCATGTTAAAAAAATAGAAAATGAATTTAAAAAGCAGTGGATGAGATTATAGTGTGAGGCATTGTCCTACAAATGAGTATAAGTAATTTTTTTTAAATTGAATATTGAGGAAGTTTATGCGGATGTTATGAGGAGAAATGGGTTCACGGATATGTCTAATTCTCTTGATTTATTAACTTTTCCGAAATTCCAGTGGATTAAAATAAAGAACAAATACCGTTCTTAAGTATATATTTTTTCTGAGAGCTGATATTATCTATAAACATACTTATTAGGAGTTAAAAACAGCGAAATTCATCGGGTAGCCCCTTAATGTAATTATCTGACGATATTTAGAAAAAAAATGTTATTCGGAAAAATATTTTATTTGTTTTCTTATGCTTATGTGGTAATAGTTAGCACATTAGCATTCTATATTTATTTGTTTATTTTCGTCTACAATGTATATTTTGTTTATCGCCAGTTATTGTTTTTAGCCATGTTTTGTTACCAGGTCTATCACAGATAAGGGTTTACGTAAGAAGCTCTTACTGTACTTTAACGAGAAATACATGAAACAGTAGAATTAAAAAACAAAAATGTGATGTCCTAATTATTTTTGTAGTTTTTTTATTGTTTAATCGTCGTTTAGGGTGTTTTATTATTTGAGGCGTGTTCATTTAAGAATGTTTAGTATCATACCATTTTCTCACTCCGTTATCTTCACCATCCAAATCGCAGGCTTAATAGAAGCGGCGACGAAAACCGACGGCAGCAACCGTAAATCGATCCACAACCAACTGGACTACATCTCGGACCTGAAGATCTACCACCGCGCGCGCGCCGCCGCCGGCAACCAGTGCGGCGTCGACAACGGCGGCTGCTCCCATCTCTGTCTGCCGCTACCGTCCGACACGAGAGCGGACTATCGATGCGCTTGCCCCACGCACTACAAGCTGAATAGAGACAATTTGACCTGCTCAGGTAAGATTTGAGATACCCCTTGTGGAAACCCATATACAGCATCATATCCTGGACGGGGTCATACGACCTATATAGCTTCGCACAGCCACATTAGGATTTCGTCTATTCCTGTGTGTGTGTAGGGTGTCAATTGAAGAGGATATTTAGAAATGTAGTCGTCTCTTTTTCGCACATTGTGTTGCCATTCAAAGTAAAAAGATCAGCTATTAAAATATCGTTTGAAAATGAAAATGAAAATGAAAATGAAAAATTTATTTTGCAAGTAGGCCATATAGGCTCTTTTACATGTCTGAATCTACTAGCGCTTCGGAAAATGGAAGAATCTGCTGAGAAGAAACGCCGCAAGAAACTCAGCAGTTTATCTTTTTTTTTCTTCTCTTTTGAAAACAAGATTACAGAGCAATATACACAATCATAACAATAGTTCACATAAAGTGTGAAAAAAAAAAGATAATAAATAGCACAGCAAGCTTTAAGCATATTGAACGAACTGGCACTAGTACAGATTGACCAAGAGATGTATAGGGTCCCCAGGTCAAAGAAATTAGAATCGGGATGTATGTGGTCCCTGATCAAATACTTAGTCTAAATAACTTAGAGATGTATAGTCTCTAAGGGTCAAAACAAATTAATTACCTTAATCTATGCTTAGCAGAGGTGTAAAACGCCTCCACGGTCAAATTGTACAATATTACTTGGAGATGTATAGTCTCCGAATGTCAAAAGAATATAAGAATAAAAATATTCATGTCAAAAAAAAAAAATTGGTGAAAATCCAACAAAATCAGTAATATAACAATAACAACTCAATATATGTCTATATTTAGTTATATATATAAATATAAATAAATAGACAACACGATGAAGTCTCCCACATCAAACCGCATTTAAGTACCTACATTTTAGGCTTTTTGAGAATTACATTAGTCTTTGCAGCATGAATAGTCCGGACCCCACAAACAGCACCCGATCACGAGTATGACGCGTATCTCAGCCATCGTCTCCCTCAACCATATTGCAGGGAAGGTGGCGACCCGATCAACGACGCCACCGTGAGCAATGCCCTTTAAGCGAGCATGACGTTTTCTATTTTATTACTCTTTCTATGCTATACTATTTCTATGGCGCCATCAGGGTGTAGTGTATGCAATAACGGCTGCCCCATAGTCTGCCTCTACCGCCGGAGATTAGAAATAGCCTAGAAACCAGCTATATGACCAGAGTAACATTGAATGTATATGAGGTGATATCCTCCTTGGTCTAGCCATAAGCAATTGACAGGATTGTCATGCATTATCGCTTCGTTCCTGTTTCTACGTCTAGTTCTTTCAGTTAAATAAAACCAAGTTTTCTTTTGGTAATTTCGTTATTTATTATGTATCAATTTATTTAACTGAAAAATGAAGGATGAAAAATCTACCCCTACGTGCTCGTCGCTAGCAAAATATCTGCGACCCGACAAGTTCGACGTAGAACCTGATACTCCTGATGCGGACTCAAAATGGTTATATTGGAGAAGCACTTTTGAAAACTTTCTGGCCGAAGAAAAAGAAGAAACTAGTGACACGTTAAAACTGAAGGTACTGGTAAACTTTTTAACTGCCTCAATTTATCGACATATCAAAATCTGCAAAACGTATGTAGAGGCTCTTAAAGTGTTAGAGGATATCTACATCAAACCCAAAAACATAGTCTTAGCTCGACATGTGTTAGCAAACCGAAAGCAACGAGCAGACGAGTCCATAGCCGATTATGCCAGAGCGTTACGCTTAATCGCTCAAGACTGCCGCTTTGAAGAGGTCACGGCGCAAGAACACGAAAACCAGGCCATTCGAAGTACTTTCATCTCCGGGTTACTATCGCGAAAAATAAGAGAACATCTTTTGGAAAATACGAAACCCCTAGACGAAGCGCTCAACAAAGCCATCGCCCTTGAAGCTGCCGAGAAAGATTCTCAGACGATAAGCATAAGCACCACCTGTCCGCAACTCAACGCCATGCCTGAATGCTCTCAGAATAACAAGCAAGCTGACTTAGCTGCGGCCACGTCACAAGCGACGCGGTTTGCTCCACCACCACCACGGCCAATAAGACGCTGCTGGTTCTGCGGAGGGAACGTGCACCAAAGAATTAGATGCCCAGCTTATAATACTACATGTCAACTCTGCTCAAAAAGGGGCCATTTTGCTAGCGTGTGCAGAGCAGGAAATCTCACTAGTAACGCCATTCCAGCCGAGAACGCAAATAATGATGATCCACAATCATGCTTTGGCGCCATTTCAGCCGCCTCCCCATCAAGCTTGAAAAGCGCAACAATCCCAATCACTATAAACAACTATAAGGCTGACGCGCTTATCGACACGGGCAGCTCAGTCACTTTTATCGACAGGAAAATCGCACGACTCATGAAACTACATCAAAGACCCTGCAAACAAACTGTAAACTTAGCATCTCTTAGCCACGTTTCATTCGTCGAAGGAATCTGTTACGCCACCATCTCTATGAATCAACACACGTATAAACAGCGACCTCTCCTCATTGTTAACGACCTATGCGCTGATGTTATTGTGGGTCACGACCTTTTAAAGGATCACTCGAGTCTAGAATTCAAATTTGGAGGTCATAAAAAACCGTTAGAGATATGTAACGTGATGGAAGCCTCCGTGCCGGCTGCTTCACTTTTTACTAACCTGTCATCGAACGTAAGACCGATTGCAGTCAAAAGCAGACGCTATAGCAAGGAAGATGAAGGCTTCATTAAACAAGAGGTGTCAAAACTACTCGCAGACGGAGTGATAGAGCCCAGCGTATCTCCCTGGCGAGCCCAAGTCTTGGTGGCAGGCGGCGGAGCTCACCGAAAACGCTTAGTAATCGATTATTCCAGGACGATTAATAAATTCACGGAGCTGGATGCGTATCCACTTCCACACGTGGAAACAGTCGTAAGCAAAGTCTCCAAATATCAAGTATTCAGTCAAATTGACCTTAAAAGCGCTTATCATCAAGTCCCAATTCTAAGCAAGGAGAAATCGTATACAGCTTTTGAAGCCTGTGGTAAATTGTATCAGTTTACAAGAATCCCCTTTGGGGTTACCAATGGAGTAGCAGCATTTCAACGAACTCTTGAATTCATAATAGACGCAGAGAAATTAGAAGGCACCTTCTCATACCTGGATGACGTCACGGTTTGTGGTAAAACCCAGATTGAACATGACCATAATTTAGAGAGGTTTTTGGCTACTGCAAAAAAATACAACCTGACTCTTAACGAACAAAAATGCGTTTTCAACAAAAGAAAAATCGATTTACTTGGTTACACTGTTGAGAATAACTCGGTTAGACCCGATTCCGAAAGACTGAAACCATTACTTGAATTTCCTACTCCAACTAACACCGCCGAACTTAAGCGAGCCTTAGGACTTTTTGCTCACTATGCAAAATGGGTGAATAAATTTTCCGAGAAGATAAAACCTTTGGCTTGCGTAACTACTTTTCCGTTATCAACTGACGCCCAAATCCGCTTCGAAGAACTAAAGTTAGACATTAAAAAGGCAGCTCTCCTAGCAATTGATGAGAACGAAATGTTTACTGTTGAAACGGACGCCTCGGAATTTGCACTCGCAGCTACATTATCTCAACAAGGGCGTCCTGTTGCCTTTTTCTCTAGAACTCTATCAAGCTCTGAATGCAAACATTCTTCAATCGAGAAGGAAGCTTGTGCCGTAGTAGAAAGTCTTAAGAAATGGAGGCACTATCTAATCGGAAAACCCTTTTTATTAATAACTGATCAGCGGTCGGTTGCATATATGATGAATCAAAACCACAGCTCCAAAATTAAAAACGAAAAGATATTACGCTGGAGATTAGAATTATCGTGCTATAAGTATGATATTATATACCGACCTGGCTCGGAAAATATTGCGGCCGATGCTTTATCTCGAGTTTGTGCCTATATGAATACTAATAAACTACGAGAACTACATAATGCACTATGTCATCCAGGCGTTACTAGAATGTATCACTGGATACGTTCGAAAAATCTTCCATATTCAGCAAATGACGTGAAACAAATGACGGCTACATGCCCAACGTGTGCTGAGGTAAAGCCACGCTTCATGAAAGCGAAAGGCCATTTAATAAAAGCCACATCACCTTTCGAACGCATTAATATTGATTTCAAAGGACCGCTACCGTCAAACTCCGCAAACAAATATATATTAACAATCATTGATGAATATAGCAGATTCCCGTTTGCGTACGCGTGTAAAGACATGACTTCTGCTACTGTTATTGACTGTCTAAAGGATCTCTTTCTTACTTTTGGACAACCTCTTTATATACACAGCGATAGAGGTTCATCATTCATGTCCGAAGAATACAAAACCTTCTTGAGGAATTCAAACATAGCATCATCTAGGACAACACCGTACAACCCACAAGGAAACGGGCAAGTGGAACGCCTTAATGGAACCCTCTGGCGTACTATACAACTCAGTCTGCGTTCCAAAGGTCTACCCATAGAAAATTGGGAGAGAGCACTGAAAGATGCACTGCACTGCATACGCTCGCTTCTATGTACATCAACGAACGCCACACCACACGAGAGACTTTTTACTTATCAGCGTCGTTCCCCGAACGGAGACTCACTACCTTCTTGGATGACGCCTGGACCAGTCCTAATGAAAAAAAATGTTCGTCAGTCAAAGACGGACCCCATAGTCGAGGAAGTCGAACTGCTCGAAAGTAATCCACATTATTCGTTCGTTCGGCGAAATGAGGGAGACACAGTAACAGTGTCAAATAGACAACTGGCACCACTGCCTAACATTAATTACAACGAAGATGAAGAAACTGATCACTCAGAAGAAGATTTTTTTGATGCTGAGATTTCTGTAGATCCAGAACCAGACATTCCGCCTGAACCCTCATCTTCTCAGCAAGCTTTGCAAGAAGATACTCACGGGCCGACGGCTCATGTAGAGGAACAACGGAGGACCAACAGAGACAGGCGGCCTCCTTCTTACCTTAGAGATTACACGGTCTAAGGCGGAAACAGAGACCTAAGGGGGGAAGAATGAGGTGATATCCTCCTTGGTCTAGCCATAAGCAATTGACAGGATTGTCATGCATTATCGCTTCGTTCCTGTTTCTACGTCTAGTTCTTTCAGTTAAATAAAACCAAGTTTTCTTTTGGTAATTTCGTTATTTATTATGTATCAGTATATTTTTATTTCACTTCCTGCGCGCCCTTAACATAAATTGTTTTAAACTTTCGCGATTTTCACACATATTTATAACGCTATCGGGACTTTAACGCGATAAAAGTATATTGTTGATTTACCTCGACGTTTCGGCCATGTTTCAATGGGCGTGGTCACGAGTAGACTGAAGTGGAGGGTATTACTTCTGTTTAGCCGCGCGAGTTTTACGAACTACGCGCACTTTGTCTTGTTTATTTTCCACCGGCATATCACTCACTACTACTACTTCGCGTTAAAGTCCCGATAGCGTTATAAATATGCGCCCTTAACATGACTTTCACAAGGAATAAATTATACCTCAAAGCGTCTCTCTAAATGCAACAAGTTGGACAAAATAAGTTAGACAAGTTGACAAAATAACCCTACAATTTTCAAGTGTGTCAAAATTACACTTCTTTTGACCCAGTCACTGTAACTTATTTTTGGTAAGGTAACCTCGTTAGGTACTCGTTCAATTTTAGAGCCTGAAGAGTTTCTCCTGTTCGCACAAAAGAATGCAATTGGTCGCATAATGACTGTCAACGGGGAATGCAACGACGCTTTGATCCCTGTCACCGGCCTCAAGAACATCAAAGCTATCGAGTATGATCCTGAGAATAAGTAAGTACACATTTTTTTTTTTTTTTTTTAATAGTCTTGTTGGGTGTCCCACTGCTGGGCAAAGACCTCTCCTCTTGACTTCCACATCTCCCTGTCCTGGGCTATATCCGGCCAATCCTTCAAATCGGTGTCCAGATCGTCTCGCCATCTCCGCCTGGGCCTGCCTCGCCGCCGGTAACCGTCATGCGGTACCCACCAGGTGGCTGAATGTGCCCATCTTTGAGGGTGCATCCGGCAGACATGCCCGGCCCAGTCCCATTTAAGCTTGGCGGTAGTTTTTCCAACGTCGGCTATTCGTGTTTTTGAGCGCAGTGTGGTGTTCCGGATCCGATCGATCCTTTTTACGCCCAGTATGCTGCGCTCCATAGCTCGCTGGCAAACCTTGAGTTTAGACTTCTGGTTCTCGGTCAGAGACCACGTTTGCGCACCGTAGGTCAAGGTGGGCAAGACACACATGTCAACGAGTTTGCGCTTTAGTGTTATAGGAAGGTTGCCCTTCATATGCTCCCTCATGGACCAGTAGCTCTTCCACCCATTTTCAAGGCGTCTTTCGATTTCCTTGTCTTGCCTGTTGCTGAAAGAGACTACTTGGCCCAAGTAGATATACTCGTTGACATAGTGGATCATTTGCCCATCAACTTGGATGCTACGTGCCGTACTATTCGTCATGATTTGTGTCTTTGTTCTGTTCATCACCAGTCCAACTTCAAGGCTCGCCGTGCTTAGTTGTTGTAGCATTAGCTCGAGTTCCTGGGCCGTAGAAGAGAACAGGACAATATCGTCGGCAAAGCGAAGGTTGGTCAACCTTCTCTCACCAACGACAATCCCCTTAGTCTCCCACAAGACCGCCAAGCTTTTAAACACTTCTTCGAGGGTGCAAGTAAATAATTTGGGAGACAACGGATCACCCTGTTTCACGCCACGTTGTATTCGGAACGATTGGCCGGATGATTGCAGTTTTATGTCGGCAGTGCTATTGTGGTAAATGGTCTGTATTAAATTTATGTATGTGGGCTCTATACCCTGGTTGCGGAGGGCTGTGACTATTGCGGAGTGATGAATACTATCGAACGCCTTTGCATAATCCACAAACGCAAGGTATAGAGTTTTGTTATGCTCATTTGTTTTCTCGATGATCTGATTGATAGTATGGAGATGGTCAATTGTAGAGAAGCCAGGTCTGAATCCTGCTTGTTCCACTGGCTGATGTTGGTCTAGTTGTCCTGCAATGCGACGCTCTATTATTTTAATAAATATTTTATAAATATGTGATACCAGACTTATAGGACGGTAGTTATTGATATCACCTTTGTCGCCTTTTTTGAACAGTAATATAATATTAGAATGGCATAGATTTACTGGTAGGTGACCAGTGCGTAATATAGTATTGAACAACCTTATCATGTGTGGAAGAAGAGTTGGTTGGCCCAGTTTCAACGCTTCTGTAGTGACACCACCGTGGCGAAGTACACATACTGTATTAAATAATTGATTGATTGATTGACTAGCTTAGTTAGAGGCTTGCTTCTTATTAGACAGTTCAATGTATCAACTTTGACTAAGTTGAAAATAATAAAGAAATCAAAAGGGGGGTTTTAGAAGCCTACAAGAGAGGTTTTTCCCAGTAATGACAAGAACGGAGTTAAATAAAACGACACTTTCGGAACCTCCATTTTTTTATACAAGGTAAACGCTACAGAGCTGTTATTAGTGCTAGGTAATTTGTCTCTGATTCAACATGCTTACTCATTGCATGTTGCCATAAAAGTAATTAATTGTTTATTTCTTCATAACCGAAAACTTTCCTTCCATTATTGCAGGATGCTCTACTGGATGGACGAAGATTCCCACGCGATCCGTCGCGTCCCTATCTCCTATTCCACCACTTCCGCTGTAACAGACTCGACTACGGTCATCGCTGGCCTCTCTAGACCGTTCCACATGGTTCTCGACGTTCTGGGCAGAGCCTTGTATTGGACGTGTCTGGACACTGATTCGATCAACGCTACGTCGATCGATAACAACTCGTCCGTCGGCGTCATACTGAGGGGCGAGAATATGATGCCTAGACATTTGGCGTTTCATCAGACTAAAAGGTAATGTTATGTTAGATAGGTATGATACAGTTCAATATTTAAGATATTTGATACGATCTTCGACGTTCAAACTGGGATGCTGCATTTACACATTCGCGTATTCGAGCAAACATTTGCGCAAGCGAAAGGGATGCACTATATCGTTTGCTGGTGTGTATCTCGTTCGTTCGCGCGAATATTTGCACGAATACGCAAATGTGTAAATGCGGTATTAATTTCATTGGCGAACATACTCGTATTTGCATAAATATTATTGATAATTTAGCATAAGAGCAGAGCTGCGAGATAGATTAATGACTTGGTTATGGCCGGACACCGGTTGATGTAGAAGATACTACGTTTCGTAGTGGAAGTCTTTGGCAAGACATAGTTCGCAGTGATCATCCCGTGGTTGAAATCATAATGACGATGTTACAATTCAACGGATTTCTGTTTCGCAGGGTTCTCATCTGGAACGACGTGGGGCTGGGCGCGATAATGCGTTCGGACGTGGACGGGCGCGCGCGCGCCGAGCTCGCGCGCGTCGGCAACGCCACCGCGCTCGCGCTCGACCAGGCCGGCGGCGCCGTGTACTGGGCCGCCAACAAACAGATACACGCCGTCGACCTCGACGGCACCAACAAGTGAGTACTGCCGACGCGACGCCGCTCCACCGGCCCGTTGGTCTCGAATCTTCTGTATCTTTCTTTTTTTTGCATAGAATAAAGTCGCTATTTGTTAATGTCTGTCCTAAACCTTCATAGTGTATGCTAAGCCGCCTTTCCCTTTTAAACCACGCAACGGATTGTAATACGGCTTTCACTGTCATTTAGATATTTTTTACGGAAAGTTTTTATGTACCTAATCATACCCGCGCGAAGTATCCGTTCTTGTCTGTCCTCAAATCTTCGGCCGCTTACACCTTCTAAACATGGCAACGGCTTTTGATACGGTTTTCACTGTTGTTTTGAGAATTTTAACTATACTTGTGCGGCCGTCCAAAGTCTCGACTTTGCTAGTGATCTGCCTCGGCAGATCACTAGTTTTAATAATGAATGTGCTTAATCTATTGAAACGCAAGGTGTAACAGTCTGGTTACGTTTGCAGGCGCATAATCTGGCAGGGCGGCTGGGCCGGCTCGCTCTCAGCTTACGGCGGCGCGCTGTACCTGAGCGGCGGCGAGCGCGCGCTGATGCGCGTGCCGCTGCACCGCCGCGACGCGCCCGCCGCGCCCGTGCCGCACCTGGCGCGTCTGCTGCAGACGCTCGCCGTGCTGCGGGTAACTGGCTGACATAATCTGGCAGGGCGGCTGGGCCGGCTCGCTCTCAGCTTACGGCGGCGCGCTGTACCTGAGCGGCGGCCATTAGGACAAAGTTTCACCGAACCCTATCTTTTCAGATTTTTTTTTATCCGTCCGTCCGTCCGTAGCCTAGTTCAGAGACCCTTAGTGCTAGAAAGCTGTAATTTTGCATGGATATACATTATTAGTCACGCTGAACAATCAGAAGAAAAAAACACTCGTCTTTATGGAATAGTTTTATTTCAATAAAACGTCAGTTTATTTATTTGTGTCTAAATTTTACGCTAAACAATATTTTTCGATTTATTTAAGTACAAAGAAATTGAAAAAATTGCACGATCTGAATAATAAATATACCCTTCACCGAGTGAGACGATATGACAATATCACACTGAACAATATTTTTCCATCTATTCAATATTCCAAAAAATAATCTGACCAACTTCCACGATTTGAAAACGTTGTGAGAGTGAAGTATCAGCAAGCGGCGGTGCGTGCGGGCAGGTGGCGCGCGGGCACCCGTGCCACGGCGGGCGCGCGTGCGGCGGCGCGGCGGGCGCGTGCGGCGCGGGCGGCGCGTGCGGCTGCGGCCTGGCGTGCCGCGGCTGCGCGCCCGGCCGCTTCCAGTGCGGCGCGGCGCAGCCCGCAGAGCCGCACTGCATCCCGCAGGAGTGGAAGTCAGTATACCGCACGTCACATACCTTCCGACATAAATTTCTAACGATGATCTAGAACAGATTGACATGCTTATCTCATTTACTTCGTGATGCATAGGGAACCCTATTGCGGATCGACCGCAGACCGCGATCACAGTGACGTGTGAGCGCCTAATAGTTGATACATAGATAGATAGATATAAACTTTATTCTCAACATAACATACGTGGCCCATAAATAACAATGAAGTAAGTGCAACTTAAAATTAACATGCAGCGCATAACAAAAAAAGTACAGTCTTCTTCGATTTCCACTTCACTACTGGAGGTTGGCAGTCAGCTTCGCATACGTCTTTGTATCTCTCATTAAACGGAACAGCTCTGCAACCGTGGCGATGCCTGTCCGGTCTTTTACGTTCGCGATCTACGACATCCTGGGTCTTCCGTTGGCTCTTCGCCCCTCAACTTTGCCCATTATAATTGTTTGGAGCAGGTGGTAACGCTCATTTCTAGGAATGTAACCCAGATAGGCCACTTTCCTCTTCTGAATGATTGTCAAAAGATCTCGGGACGTCTTTGCTCGTCGTAGCACCCCTATATTTGTGACTCGCTGAACCCAATTGATTCTCAGCATTTTGCGGTACAACCACATTTTCCAAGTTCTTCAGTTCGGCGGGTATTCACTGTCCACGTCTCGGATCCACACAAGTCTATTGGCCATATGTAACACTGGAGCAACCTGACTCGTAGACGTAAATCCAGCTGTGTATTTGTGAATACCTTCTTCATTTTTAATTTCTAGGTTTGATTCTCATGTTTCAACGACCCATGTGCTTCAGAATTTGATAGTACAGTGCGACGCGAACAGTTACTTTGAAATGTTGAATTCGTGGTCGTCGTCAGATGCGACGGGCAGGCGGACTGCCCGGACGGGTCGGACGAGGCCGGCTGCGGCTGCGCGGCGGGGCTGCGCTGCGCCGACGGGGCCTGCGCCGCCGCGCTCGGCGAGTGCAGCGCCGGCGCGTACTGCGCGCCCGCCGACCCGCCGATGCCTGACGCCTTCCGGTACGAACCGTTCATTATTATCATGCTTTGGAATGCGCTGGAACGAACGAATGGAATAAACGAATCTTTAATTACGTATTCGTCCGTGTTGCAGATGCGACGAGCGGCTGTGCTTGGGCGCGCGCCTGCTGTGCGACGGGCGCCAGCACTGCTCCGACGGCTCCGACGAGGCGCCGGCCGCGTGCGGCTACCCGCGCGCCGACCCCGACCCCGTCAGTACACCGCGCGCGGCCCTCCGGCACGGCCGGCTCGGCGCCGGTCGCCATCAACTGAGAGATTCTATTTCGCGTCGCAGGAGCCGGGCACCGCGCGCTCGTCCAACGCGTTCGTGGTGTGCGGCGGCATCGCCGGCGCGGCGGGCGGCGTGGCGGCGGCCTGGGCGGCGCTGCGGCGCTGGCGGCGGCGCGCCCGCCCGCCCGCGCCCGCCGCGCAGCCGCTCAAGCCGCTGCAGCCGCGCGCGCGCCCGCTCGGCGCCAGCGCCACCGTGTCAGTACAGCGCTCGCCACCCCGCGGCCGAGACCGGACCTTCAGCCGGTGCGCGTTCTAAAACGTCGTCCCGTCCGCAGGTCGTCGGACAGCCTGTGCCGCTACCCGCGGCCGACGGCCAACCCGCCGCCGTCGCCGGCCACGGCCAGCGGCGCGAGCGCGCCGGCGCGGCGCCGCGCCTACCGCCACTACCGCGCCATGAACCGCCCGCCGCCGCCCACGCCCGCCTCCACCGACGCCGGCGAGTCCGAGCCCGAGCCCGCCGCGCGCGCGCCGCCGCCCTCGCCCGACCCGGCGCAGTACTGACGGTGAGTGCGCCGCCCTACCGCCACTACCGCGCCATGAACCGCCCGCCGCCGCCCACGCCCGCCTCCACCGACGCCGGCGAGTCCGAGCCCGAGCCCGCCGCGCGCGCGCCGCCGCCCTCGCCCGACCCGGCGCAGTACTGACGGTGAGTGCGCCGCCCTACCGCCACTACCGCGCCATGAACCGCCCGCCGCCGCCCACGCCCGCCTCCACCGACGCCGGCGAGTCCGAGCCCGAGCCCGCCGCGCGCGCGCCGCCGCCCTCGCCCGACCCGGCGCAGTACTGACGGTGAGTGCGCCGCCCTACCGCCACTACCGCGCCATGAACCGCCCGCCGCCGCCCACGCCCGCCTCCACCGACGCCGGCGAGTCCGAGCCCGAGCCCGCCGCGCGCGCGCCGCCGCCCTCGCCCGACCCGGCGCAGTACTGACGGTGAGTGCGCCGCCCTACCGCCACTACCGCGCCATGAACCGCCCGCCGCCGCCCACGCCCGCCTCCACCGACGCCGGCGAGTCCGAGCCCGAGCCCGCCGCGCGCGCGCCGCCGCCCTCGCCCGACCCGGCGCAGTACTGACGGTGAGTGCGCCGCCCTACCGCCACTACCGCGCCATGAACCGCCCGCCGCCGCCCACGCCCGCCTCCACCGACGCCGGCGAGTCCGAGCCCGAGCCCGCCGCGCGCGCGCCGCCGCCCTCGCCCGACCCGGCGCAGTACTGACGGTGAGTGCGCCGCCCTACCGCCACTACCGCGCCATGAACCGCCCGCCGCCGCCCACGCCCGCCTCCACCGACGCCGGCGAGTCCGAGCCCGAGCCCGCCGCGCGCGCGCCGCCGCCCTCGCCCGACCCGGCGCAGTACTGACGGTGAGCCGCTAGGCCGCTACCGCGCGAGACCTAAAACTGATGCGGAACTTCCGCAAATGCGGTGACGGATGTGAACGCTGTGGTACCAAAGGAACGGAGCCCTCGGTGGAACGACTCCACGTAACAATTTTGAACAGTCTCCCGCCGATCTTTACTGACGACTAGTCACGATTACATGCCTCAAAATTATGTTCAAGTGAGCGTATGTAACAGGCCTGAATTTAAATTTGACGTTTCCAAAAACGCTTTGACCGAGGTAAGGAATTATTTATTTAGACTGTTAATACGAATACCTAATGATTAAATATCGTGTTCTCGACTTTAAACCGCTGTCCAGTAATCAACGAGCTTAAACTAATAGATACTAATTATTATTATCTTTTCAAGGACTCTGACCGATCCGCTCTATGGGTGTCACCAAACGTTACAACATCAAAAACTTCATCAGCCGCTTCAAGAGCCACGAGGTCCAGGTTTTCTTTGGTTTACGGGAAGTATACGGGAACGAAAACGTTAAAAGGTGTTTTTATCTGCGTCTCAAAGTAAAAGTTGAGAGAACCTACCACCTATAAGCGTTTTGACATATCGCCTTATGTGACAGCGCTCTACGAACTGAACAGTATCATGGTGAGATTGTAAAATGGCGGGAGTAATAGTCAATGCAAACGTTGTAAATAAACTAACTAGTTGTGTAGGTATTATATATTTGTTTTAGTAAAGAAATTTTAAGAAAATTGTATATGTAAAAGCAATTCGGTGAGCCATCAGCCAATAATCGATAGTGGCCCCATAGTTGATCTGATTCCCTCGATTAAGCACCGCCACACTAAATCTGGAAAATGATAATACCGACTTTATAAGTTCACAATTTCAATTACTATTTATAGACAGTGCCATCAAAATATTAAAGGCCTAATACTGTATGATGACTTTCAGGCATGTCCTATATCTAAGAATTGTAAGATTGATCAGTATTGTGTGTAAGTATGTTTAATACTATCCATTGACTGACAATGTACATACAATGTCCTGCCATTACCCTAATTTTTCTTTGTGTTGTCATTACATAGCAGTTTAATGTATTTACATACAATTATACTTGCGCTATAGAGTCTTCAACTCTCCTAAAATCACTTCTACAGATTTAGTTGGCGGTTACGCATGGTTACCTGTCATCAGTCCTAAACTTTATTTGGCTACAAAGTATGTCGTTTACCGACAGTTTCATTTGCCGATAAATTTTTGAAGAAATTTCATAAGACTTATTAAAGAAAATTAACCTTTCATCCATACAATTCTAACCTAACATTGAACTTTTTATAACTTACACTGCATTCAGCGCCTAAATAAAATAATTCGAGACTTTAAATAGAAGAGGTGATTTATAATTTATTGCTTTGGAATGTTTTACAAACAATATTTTGACGGCACAAGCTGAAGTTTTAGGTTAGAATGTTGTTAACGTAATGTAAGACTAATACGGATGAATATGGTTTTACCTATTGTATACGGTTTCAGCAAAAAAACCTCTGGTGACCTGAAACTGTTGCCCAATAAAGTTAAGATAGGATAGGATAGGATACCGTTATTTACACTGCTTGTGTGTTACTTTGGTGAGGGAAATAATGATGCGATCTAATTCTTACTACCGAACGTATACCACTTAGATAAATAACATTAGTAAAAACCATATTTTATTTGCCTTTATTGCACGTCAGTGGCGTAGCGTAGTGGAACTAGTGGGGGCGGTAAGGGGCGGCAAAGTTTCATAATAAATAGTAATTATATCTTGTAAATATTTGAACCAGTTCATGTTTTTGTGGCACCTACGATTCGGAATAACTACGAACAAGTAAATAAGAAGGCGGCAAAAATTTTCTTCTGCCCCGGGCGGCTGACATCCGCGCTACGCCAACGTTGCATAGATCAGGCGGGGCACACTTAAAACTTCATAAATTTTGATAGTTAGCAGCGTCTCCTCGTGGTTGGTTATTGGCCTACAAAATTAAAAAAAAAACTATGTGTCACTGCTAGTCACTCGTGTCGGAGGCGGTCATTGTCAACTCTGGCTTTCGTTTGCTTGGACGTTGATGCGCTCTTGGTTATCTCTTTTTTACTATGAGTAAACACTCATCAAGGTTTTATAAGTAGGAACTTATATAAGTTTTTATAAAATTTGCTAGAACAAAACTTTGATTGAGTACATTTGGTTCTAAAAATAACACGCACACACGCGCAAGTGCGCATACACACGAACGTACACGTACGTATGCCTATCTATAGCTATACAAGTACACTGCATTAGTTCACTTCCTTGGCACCAACAGCAGCACTTTCCATACATGCAAGTTAAAACCCAGAGTTGCCACTCTTCTCACTCTATATTACAATACTCTTTGGCACAGATGTTCATACACCAGCCACGAGTAGACACTCGTGTCTTGTGATGTGACCACCGCTGATGCACAACTATACGGTCCAAACGGCGAGGCAATGATTTTCGCGCGATAAATCCCGTTTTATTAATTATATAAATAAGTATGTGTGTAAAAATCGCGTAAGTTTTAAAGCAATGTAAATGGAAAAAGTCCTACAATTATTTACGTAGACAAAATATTGTGAACTTCAATTTGGTGCTATTTCACTGTTTGTGCCTCAATATGTTTAAGATAGTAACTGTTTAATTCCGCTGTCTAAGATCAATTTAGACTAACAAAGTAGAGTTACGTTGTGTATGTATATAAAACTATTAATTTTAATTAAAATAAGTAACATTATATTAAGAACTAGCGGAAACTTATACAATAGTGGTCTCACTCGCCAGTGGCGACAGTTCAGATGCTAGTCGTAGGTAATTATCGCGTGAGCTCACTATTATATCTATTTCCTACATGCGTTGAGTGTACAACAATGTAAGAAACAACAGAAACTTAGTACAGCCTGACGCTGACAAGTCTGTGAAATTCCCGCATATTATTTATAAACGCTCATTTATTCTACTTTAGAGTAAAATGTGTTTTGTCTTTAATGAGAATGACTTCGAAAAAAATGGCTTCGGAAGTAAAAGACCAAACATTTTAATAACGAAAATAGTTTTTTTGATTATGAATTAAAGAAAACGACTGCCATAACAATTCAGCTTTAATGTCGAAGAAACGACTCTTATTTCTGTTGTACAGTCAACCAATTTGAATTGTGCGGCTCTGTAGAACCTTTTCTGAATAAATGTTATAATTACTTCTAGCGACATCTTGTTCCGACCGGAAGAACTAATCTCAAATAAAAACGTTGCAAAAGATGAACGTAATATACCTCCGCCAATCTGCATTAGTTTGTTGGCTGAAAATGGAGGGGTCTCATAAAAAAAGCCTGTTAGAAAATATTAACTGGTGGCAAAGACGCGGTGCGCCGCTGTTGTTGTTATGTGCGTAATTATTTCAATTTCGCTGTTGGATTAGCGCCGGCTACTTGCTGCCGCGCCAACATAAATACAACTTTCGGACTTCGGTCCTCACCCCCAGGCATAACACCCGCTTGGTAGGAGCTCTTTCTGTGTGACGTACTTCCACCATGTCATAATGAGTTTTCATAGTAACAACAATTGTTATATAAATTGAGCCAAGGCTCTACAGTCGCCCAGAATTTAGATTAGTTGACTGTACCAACTGCTAATTCATTTCTGATCTTTTAGCAATTTTTTTCTTCCGATGCTGAGCCTTTTAAACAGTAACGAAGTCTCAAGTTGATGTAGCTATAATGGTAGAATGCTGCAGACTCATAGTCATCCGACTACACAGAGCCATAGCGACCTAAGTTAACCTTTTCAACGCAATTCTATGTCAAATACAAATCCGTCACTTACACGTCAGGCACAGCTGATTAGCAACGCGAATTTGAATCTTATCCATGGGCGTACCCAGCTTCTGGCCTAGGGGGAGGCAAGTCAGATGGTAGATTCGGTACTCTTCGTTCGCCATGGTCGCGCGCGGTTTTTTGGCAATTGCGCCGTGAATTTTGCCAGTGTCTACTGCGCGGTTTATTTAAAAGTCAGGGCATAAGGCCCCATTTATACTTTTGATTAGTAATTAGGCGAGTTCATACATGTTCAGCGAGATTTCCATGGGGGGCAACTGCTTCTCCCTGCCCCCCCCCCCCCCCCCCCGGGTACGCCCATGATCCTATCCCAACTACTATATTAAGTATCTTTTGTGCTGTACGCAATAACGGATATATCTGTCTTAGCATTAAACCTATGATGTGGATATAAGTATTCATCCTAGCACTCCTGGCGTTAAAAAGGTTAATGGTTTAGGTTCGCGTTGACTTTGAAACGACATGGCGTGTAGAGGACAACTTTGGCTCGCACCTTTTGTGCTATAAAGATTTTTTAATCGATTTTGAAGCTGTTCTACAATAGTAGTTTATGCAACTGCTATATAATATAATGACAGGCCTTAAAACACGAGTGTGGTTTTAATAATACACGAGTGTTTTAAGGCCTAATTATATACAGTTGCATACATTACTTTATCTACACACATATCATAACTGCAAAAAACCGTAACAACAAAAAACCAACAAACAATGACAATAGTAATGGCGGCAATTCGATCTATACGTCAAACCGAACGTTTGTTTTTAAATCATAGACAAACGAATAAAGTCACTATTCTCATGTCACTCGGGATCAAGACCCCAATTCTCGGTTGATGCGAGATGCATCTCACGTACGAGATCCGAGAGATGTGACAGATTTCCAAGGGAATTGACAGTTGTTTTCGTGCGAGATGCATCTCGCATAAACCGAGAATAGCCCCGCAAACGTCGTGCGTTTATATTTAAAAAAACATACTGGATTGACGTTTCGTATCGATAACTATTTTAATATCTATGGATACTAAAATAGAGACCCACTTGAATTTTGACAGCTGTTTCAAATTTAAATTCATAACGTTAGAGATATCGGTAATGTGACGACAATTTAAGTACAGATTTACCTACTACCACAGACAAGAAAATTCTTATTATGACATTGATTGTAATAATGCTGGTCATTTCCTACGGTTTTTGAATGCGTTATTGAGCACTTATGATATGGGTGTGGATAAAGTGATTAATGACACTATTAACCTATGGGTATTTTTTAAAGTATAAAATAGTGTATGATTTTTGTTTCAGTCTACTTCTTGCCGAGTAAAATTTTTTTTCTTAAATGTGTGAAAAAAAACATTGAGTCAAGTATTTATATCGAGACCATTAAATGTTCATTGATTTGATCCTGTACTGCATTTATCTCTAATATTATGTGACTTAGCTGCTAAAATTATGTTAATCTTTATTTTTATAAAAAAAAACCTACTAAATGTGACTGATCATTGAGATTTTGAATTAAACTTTTGTACCTGTTGTATTATTTAGTGTTTTATTTATTGCAGTTAGTTCCTGATTAAAACTAGCGTCTTTTAGTGACCATAATAACTGTCCGGCAGCCAAGTATTCGGTATAATATTGAGACATAACTTTTTTCATTTTCATATTAATTTTGTGGCCGTACCAGTACTATGGTTACCCCATATTAAAAATTGTTTTATTTCTTATCAGAGTTTCTATTAGTATATTTTCAAACGAACATTTTTTTTCTCTCTTTACTTTCGTACATTTAAATCGCTATAGCTCCCATAATATACGTATTTTGAAATTCATTTTTGTGGATATTATTTCAAAATTATGAATGATGATCTACGACAATTTTAAACTTTCGCGCCATTTGGTTTTAGGTGTCATCTACCCAATTTGCACCTGTGCAAGGCCGGGGTGGACCGCTAGTATAATTGTATTTTATAATCCGGCCTGTTCTTTTGAGGATAAAACCGCTGGCATCAGTTAGCTGATTATGTACAAAATAAGGAGGCCAGTCATGTCCATGAACATGTAAAAGCACTGGCAACCGACGGCTTTCAGAGGTTGGGATTTGTATTTGACGCAATGGGTGCAATTTTTGAATCTCACCGGGTGACTAATGTTCACTAAAATGGCCGTTTTTCATAGAGATTAGGCCATTTTGTGAGCTTTAGTCAGCTGGTGAGATTCAAAAATTATTGCACCTATGCTCGTGAATGCGATGATCCTAGGGTTATAAGGCTGCTACACTACACTACACTACACTACACCGCTCTGGTCAGGAGTAAGCTTGAGGACTCAGTGGTATGGAATCCACACGAAGTTTCTTACGCCCTACTTCTGGAAAAGAGTCCACGTATTACGCAAGTAGCACAACTTTATTTGCTTGTAAAACGTAGTTTCACTCCGCTCCCCTAAGGGATTCAAGGGATTTTTTATGGGGATCTGCTGCAGATATAAAGTCAGTTTTCATTTTGCAAAAAAGGGCAGTTAGAGCAGTTTATAATATGGATACTCGTGAGTCAATAAGGGAATTTTTCAAGGAAATAGACATCTTAACCCTACCGTCGCTATATATTTTTGAAATAATCGTGTACGTTAGGAAAAATATATGCAATTTCCCTACCAACGTCGATAAGCCAAAGGCTACTAGAAATACAGGAGAGCTTAAAGTTCCAACTTACACACTGGCTAAAACCAATAAGTCGTTCATGGGAAATTGCGTAAGATTTTACAACAAAATTCCAAAAAACATTACTGAAGTAAATAATACAAAATTTAAATCTATTGTCAAGAAGACGTTAATTTCTCGGGCGTATTATAAAATCAATGACTATATCTTGGACAAGGATGTTTGGAAATGATCCCAATTTGTATTGCCGATCCCTGGCTCCAAAGATTGTACACCTGCTGTGTTAAATTGTAAAATTTTTGAATATTTGAGATGTAAAATAACATTGTAATTTTAATTTATTTAAAAATTACACCTCGTTGAGTTTCTTGCCGGTATCTTCTCATCAGAGGTTTTTCCGAACCGGTGGTAAATTTTTTGACATTCATAAGTGCTACCTATAAGCCTAATCTGAATAAAATATTTTGACTTTGACAAATAACATAACAAAAATGCAGCTTTACATCGCGCTTTGCGTCTTTATTGTAAAATATGGCCATTAGAAAGAAAAAAAAAGAATATATTGTGTGTGACTATTCGTTTGTTTTGCGGTGTTTCTTGCCTTTTATCACTCAGTGGGCGTATAACTAAGCACCTATTCGTTCTAGGGCTGCCTACGGCACGGTCTAGTACCTAACACTATTTTCTAGCTATAATTATGTCCGAGTCTCACGATAGTTTTCCAATCAAAATGATTTTAAAATGATTATTTGTGTCCTGTAAGACCACAAAATCCGATTCGTTCCTTTCCGCCCGGAGGACGGCGGCATGATGAAGACCGAAGCAATGAGTAAAACAGCCTTTGTCATCTTACTACGAACTAATAATGGTAGATTGTTCAACGAGAAATGAGTTGTTTTGACGCATGAGCGGACTTTTCATTTATACCATTAGGAAAGCAAAAAAATACTGTTTAATAAATAAACTAAATAATTAAAAAATCAAAAACCCAGCTGAGCAAAAAAATTTATATTATTCTTGAATCCAATAACGTTGATTTTGCATATTATTATCAAAAAATAATGTCGTATATTAAAAGACCTTTTTTTATGTAATCCATGAATTTTCTGCTTGCATGGTCGAAATGAAAAGCCGAGTGTTGAACTTGGTTGAAACACAAATTCCACACTCGAACTATTCTCGACTCGAACTAGAAACATCTCGTGTGTAACTAGGTGACTTTCATCCCTAGTTGAACAAACTACTATTCTAACAGAATCTTGTGATTCAGCGTCGACGGTGGAGCGAGACCCTTGTGTAAAAAATTATAAAAAGAGATGAAAGCTATGTAATAGTAGTTTATCTACACATATATCATAAATGCTCTATAATGCGTTCAGAAACCGTAGGCTATGACCAGCATTATAACAACCAATATTATTATGAGAATTTTTCTAATTTGTTTCCATATTTGTTCAAATTCATTTTTTATTACATTATTTTAATGTGTACAGTATATAGATATTTAATAGGTACCTAGCACTAGTAGCTAATAGCAATGCTGGTCATAGCCTGATGGCTTCTGAACCCATCATAGAGCACTTATGATATGTGTGTAGATAAAGTAATGTATGCAACTGTACATAATTAGGTCTTAAAACACTCGTGTGATCCTATTATGAAACTCGCTGACGCTCGTTTCATAAAATCACACTTGTGTTTTAAGACCCCTCGTTATGCAACAGTTGCATAAAATACTATTATGCAACTGCTATAATATAGCATTATACTATAATGAGAGGCCTTAAAACACGAGTGTGGTTTTATGAAACGAGCGTCAGCGAGTTTCATAAGAGGATCACATGAGTGTTTTAAGGCCTAATTATATACAGTTGCATACATTACTTTATCTACACACATATCATTACAGCAAAAAACCGTAGCAGAAAAAAAAACAACAAACAAATGACAACAGTAATGGCGGCAATTCGATCCTCCGTCAAGACGAACGTTTTTTTTTAAATTATAGACAAACGAATGAAAGTCCCTATTCTCGTGTCATTCGAGATCAGATGTCAAGCGGTTTATATTAAAAAAACATACTGGATTGACATTTCGTATCGATAACTGTTTTAATATCTATGGATACTAGAATAGGGACCCACTTGAATTTTGACAGCTGTTCCAAATTTAAATTCATAACGTTAGAGATATCAGTAATGTGATGACCAATAAAGTACAGATTTACCTACTACCACAGACAAGAAAATTCTTATAATAACGGTTGTAATAACGCTGGTCATTTCCTACGGTTTTTGAACGCATTATAGAGCAGTAACGGTATGTGTGTAGATAAAGTATTAAATACAGTAGGATAGTTATTTAAACTGTGTTAGGGCTTTTTTCTTTTTCCATCTCCTCTACTTTCTTTTTTTGGAAGCGCCTGAATAAAAAAATAACCTACTCTCAGATTTATTGACGTCATAGATGCCCGCGTTGGTCGGCAGCCCTAAGCTGTTTATAAAAATGCATATTCAAATTTGTAAATTTTTTACATTCAGAAGTTTCAATAGCACATGGCCTAAAGTTATCAGCTAGGGGCGTATTGGTGATAGGTCCGCGAGTCCAGCTGACACTACGCCCCCTGCGCCAACGCAGCGCGGCCCGGCCGGGTGCGGGCAGTCACTCAGACTGTGGCGGCACGGTGCCCACTCGGGACAATATGTCCTCTCTAATCGTACAATGTCTCTTTTTAATTGTGTGGTTCGTCCACCTCGATTGTGAAGTGTATCAAGATCGACCGAAAATCAAAACTTCAGATGGCGATTTAATACTCGAATCTGCTTTTGATAAAAGCATATATTTATTACCTAATGGACCGAAGTCGCGCGTGTACATCGGTATGTTGGACCTACTGGCCATAAACAGGAGCAGCGGCCCCGGCGGCGAGCCGCATCTGACTCCGGCGAACGACGGAATCGACAAGTACATCACTGGACCAAATGGCATACTACGCAGATTAGAAAATTTGGAGAACCGTGATAATTCCTTACCAAGTAACGTTCAGGTTAACGTTTCCTTGATTTGGAGAAGAATAAATAGAATTAACACGAGACTTACAAATCTTGAAAATCAAGTCAGCTTAATGGCGAGAGACGCGTGCCAGTCAAACGTGTGCCAACACGGTGGCACTTGCCTAACGTTGGTGAATGGTTACCACTGCCTATGCCCATCGAATTGGGAAGGAACAGATTGTGATGTCGACGTTAACGAATGCCGTAACTTCGCTGGTACCGATTTAGGGTGCCAGAATGGCGCTTCTTGTATTAATAAACCCGGAACATACGAATGCCAATGCAAGTTCGGATGGTTCGGTCTTCACTGTACCAGAAAACTGAAAGATTGCTCAGGTGGGAACTATGAAATGTGCGGGCACGGTACCTGTGTCCCGGTACCCACTGGAGAAGGTATAACTTGCATCTGCGATCAAGGATGGACGAATAACGGTACTGGACCTGCGTGTCTGACAGACATCAATGAGTGTGACGCTAGTCAAGGATCACATTGTTCAGTCAATCCTAGAGTCGAATGTATTAATACCCCGGGCTCGTTTAGATGCGGGCGCTGCCCACCAGGGTACGAAGGTGACGGGTTCATTTGTTCTGACATCGACGAATGTTCGACAATACCTAACGGCGGCTGCAGTCCTATGGTCGTATGTCATAATACCATCGGCTCGCGTATCTGCGGAAGTTGTCCACCTGGATATCAAGGAGATGGCGTCAGCTGTACTTGGAGAGGTACTTGCAGTATCAACCGCGGCGGGTGTCACCCCTCAGCGCAATGCATAGACGGCCTGGGTGGCCAAACCAGTCAATGTGTGTGTCCCAATAGCATGACAGGCGACGGTGTGGGCCTTCATGGGTGTTACGTACCAACTGGCGGTAATTCCACTGAGCGATGTGAAAATAATCCTTGCGTCCATGGTCAGTGTCATTCTCTTCATTTAGGTTACTCGTGCATCTGTTTCAATGGATATAGTGGCGCTCACTGCGATACGCCTGCTGATAATTGCGCTAACAACCCTTGCCATAATGGCGGATTCTGCAGACAGGACCCTATTCTGCCGAAGGGCTTCAGGTGCGAATGTTCGGCACAGTACACCGGTGAATATTGTGACACACCAGTCAAGACTTGCGGAGGTATTTTGGATAACGAAGAAGGTAGTCTATACTATCCGTTGCACAATTCGACATACACGCATGATTCTAAATGTGCCTGGGTAATTCGTACTGTACCTGAAAAAGTGATCAATGTTACATTCACTAAGTTTAATTTAGAAAACAATCCTGATTGTAATTACGATTTTTTGCAAATCCACGACGGTCGCGGTTCTGCTAGTCAGCTTATTGGTAGGTTTTGTGGAAATGTGTTTCCTAAAGGAGGTAACATAATATCTACTCATAACTATTTATATTTTTGGTTCCGATCTGATAGTACAGTAGCTAAAGACGGATTTGGTCTTCATTGGAACAGCATACTTCCATTTTGTGGTGGTGAAATAGACGCCACTAAACATGGTCGAATAAGTTCGCCGGGTTCACCAGGAACATATCCACCAAATAGAGACTGTTACTGGCATTTGCAAACAACTCTCGGAAAAAGAATCCAACTACATTTCTTTGAACTCGACATCGAAGCTCATTCCAACTGCAGTTTTGATTATATAGCAATTTACGATGGAGAACAAACCAGCGACCCGTTAATAAGTAAGTATTGCAATTCAACCCAGCCCGCGCCTGTTCAGTCGGCAGGTTCGGATATCTTTATACACTTCCATTCAGACGCTTATGGTTCAGGTCACGGTTTCCAAATTTCCTACGCTCCCGTTGAAGGCGTTCCTGGATGTGGCGGTTTCTTTACATCCGATAAGGGAGAAATTATTTCACCGTCGTATAATGGAAAATATCTGCATAACTTATTGTGTGACTACAAAATTCAAACAAGACCAGACACAAAAATCCGAATCACCTTCGTGTCTTTTGCATTGGAGCGTTCATTGCGATGCAGGTACGATTACCTCAAAATTTATGACGGTCCCTCCCCCGACTCACGACTTTACGGTAAATTCTGCGGAACTACTTATCCAAAATCTTCTTTCGTGTCATCTTCTAACAATCTCTTTATTAAATTTCAAAGCGACTTCAACCAGGCCTCTGATGGTTTTAAAATAACATATGAAGCAGTTTGCCAGCACACAATAATCGGTGACAGTGGCGTCATCAAATCTCCAGGATATCCCTTCAAGTATCCAGAAAACCAGATTTGTGAGTATATAATTCGTACTGTTCCTGGAAAAGCTATTCAATTGTCCTTCCAAGATTTTGATATTGAGGACAATAGATATTATAATTGTCGCTATGATAACGTTGAAATCAGAGATGGACCGGATATTAATTCCACTTTATTGGGTAGATTTTGTGGAGGTTCCGCACACACGCCACCTACCCAAACGTCAACATACAATTACTTGTACATTCGGTTTAACTCTGATATGAGCGTCACTGGCACCGGATTCTATGCAAATTACACAACGATTAATAGTTTATGTGGAGGTATTTACAGAGAATCTACGGGACTTATTAACTACCCGAGCACTACCGGTGATCGATATGAAAACGATCAAAGTTGTACGTGGATATTGGTTGCCCCTGCAGGATCGCTAGTCAAACTGACCTGGAACAGGTTCGATCTGGAGGCTATGTCTTCATGTGAGAGTGATTACTTGGAAATTTCAGAGATAGATGACAATAATGAAAAAAATGTTCTACGGCGTTACTGTGGGAGCACGCTACCACCTGCCCTTACTTCGTCTTCAAATCGCTTAATGCTGAAGTTTAACTCTGATAGCAGCATACGATCAACCGGTTTTTCAGTTCTTTATTCATTCATAGATGCAAAATTGCATTGTGGAGGGACGTTTATCAAAACTCACGGATACATCTATTCCCCAGGGTGGCCCAAAAACTACGACCGCAATCGCGATTGCATATGGACGATCACGGTTCCTGTGGGTCAACAAATCAAGTTAAATATTTCTGACTTTGATCTTGAACAGCCCTTGCGTGGAAATTGCGATCGTGGTGATTACTTAGAGATCAGAAACGGTGGATCGCTGAACTCGCCGAAAGTTGGAAGTTACTGTGGAAGTTTCCGGTCAAGATTCATAACATCTCTTTCGAACACAATATATCTTCACTTTCATTCTGACATGTATTTAACTGGCAGAGGATTCAAAATTGAGTGGGATGGAACAATAACAGGTTGTGGTGGAACATTATCAAGCGCCTCTGGTTCGATATCATCTCCAAACTATCCACAAATTTACAACGATAACGCAGAATGCTTTTATAAAATCGTTATCAGCCCTGGTTCGCGGATACAATTCACTTTTACCGATTTAGATCTAGAGCGTACCCGGAATTGTAGAGATGATTATATTGAAATTTTCGACGGTCTCACGCACAACGATCCAAGTTTAGGCAGACATTGTGAAATGTCACCAGCAGTAAATAGAATAATGACCTCGTCTAATTACGCCTTAGTCAAATTTCGTTCTGATATTTATATGGGTGGCAAAGGTTTTTATCTTAATTACAATACTGTCTGTAATAATAATTTGACTGGTAGCTACGGGATTATTGAAAGTCCCGATTTCCCTGGCAGTTACCCAGGTAACGTAAATTGTTTGTGGACTATTACTGCGCCTAAAGGTCATAAAATTAACGTCACTTACACACATTTCGATATTTACAAATATATAATCAGACGGTATACTAGTAACTCCATGGGATCTTTTCCACCCCGCACTTTTTCATTTTCACCGAGGTGGAGGGTAATAACTACCAGCAACTGCGACGTTGATTATTTGCAAACAAGACAGCTACCAGATGCGAACTTTTCTGAAAAGCTTTGTGGATCCGCGATCCCGCCTCCTTTCAGTTCTAAAAGCAACTCATTACAAATAAAATTTGTTGGAAGGTCATCTATGTTGAACACAGGCTTTAGATTAGAGTGGGTAAGATACGGCTGTGGGGGAACACTCAGAAAACGGTATGGATCCCTGTCAGTGGGTAAAACTGGTACCTCTGATGAAGAGATGGAATGCGAATGGATCATAGAAGCGCCAGTGGGTAGAAGCGTTTCTATTACATTTTCAGATGTATATTTAACAGAGAGTACTAATTGCACTTCCGATGCCATAGAAATTTACAATGGACAAACAAAGAACTCCCCGCTGATATCAAAGATTTGCCATCGCGGGCCTTCATCGCTGCAGTCAAATGCTAATATAATTCTGGTGCGATACGTGAAAAAATCTAATCTTAGAGGGGCTTTCTTTACATCCTATTACGATTCATACCGAGGGGGATGCGGCGGGAGATTAGAGCTGTTAACTGGTTTATTTCACACGAAAAACTATCCTCAAAATTATGATTCCAACGCCAATTGTATATGGCGTATTACTGTTCCTAAATATCATAGAATTGAAGTCAATTTCTTAGATATCGATTTATATTCATCATATGACAGTGATGACGATTGCAAAGATTTTATCAAAATCTATGAAAACGACCTTGATCTGGTAGGTCAAAACTACACTAAATTGATATGCCCCAAATCTACAATTAATCAATATGTATCTGTTAACAATAGAATTTCTCTACAATTCGTATCTGATAGCTCCGGAACGGCTAAGGGATTTAAGGCTAACTTTACAGTTACATGTGGAGCCGTTATACAAGTTGATTCTGACGGTATAATAACCAATGACAAATTTATAAGCCACTCTAACCGAAGCTGCACGTGGACTTTAGTCGCACCAAAACCAAACCAGAAGATCACACTGACCATAACCCATATTTCAATTCCCAAGACATACGAAATCGCTACAAATAAAAACTGTCCATCCTCGTACCTGCGAATTTTAGAAGGTAATGATGAAAATGGACCTCTTATTGGCGAATATTGTGGAAATAAAGTGCCTAAAACAATTGTAAGTCAAGGAAGCGCACTCACGGTGCAGCTTGGTACGTACACTAACAATATTACAGGTCAATTCTCCGCCCATTACACTACTTTGTCTAACGCCTGCGGAGGTGTCATCACTTCAGAAGAAGGTACTATTGCTTCACCCAACTATCCCTTGCCATATCCTGTTAATTCTGACTGCGAATGGACGCTAAATACATCACCGGGCAATAGAGTTTATGTTGTCTTTGAAAAACTTGACTTGGCGTTTTCCGAAGGCTGCAACGAAGATTATATTGAATTACGTGAAAATGACGGAGCCGGGCCATTAATAGACGTCTACTGCGGCACTACAATACCAACTAATACCACGAAGGCATCTAAAATATACGTGAAATTCCACAGTGATAACAAAAACGCGGGACAAGGATTTTTGCTGCATTACGGTTTCGTTCACGGAAATGAAATAACAGAGTTAGAGAGTGGCGAAATTTCTTCCCCTCTATATCCATCTTCGTACGATGGTACGGGTGAATATACATGGAGAATTATGGCGAAAGGAACAGGACCTTTAGCTTTGAAAGTAGACCGTTTAGAAATTCATACATACGGGTCGGAATGTTCAAACTATTTAGCCTTTTACGACGGATATGACGAAACTGCTCAACTCCTGCAAGAACTTTGCGGAGTATTATATGAAAATTCAAAAGACTTCATAACTTCTAGCAATGTTGTATTTATAAAACTCAAATTAGACAGTTCTAACACCGGTTCTCTTTTCCACGTCCAGTGGTCTAAATCTGATAATACCGATGAAAGCGTTGACAAAGCCGGGGACATCAACTGTGGTTCTAATGGAACTCAACTTTTACTACCAGGAAAAACGGTTTACGTCCAGTCGCCAGGTTACCCTGAGCCATACGCTAACGAACTAAACTGTGAATGGGTTTATAAAGCTACACCTGGTCGACATTTCAACCTGGCCTTTCTAGACATTAAACTTGAAGAAAGGCCAAATTGTTTTGCTGACTATGTTACAGTGCATTCTTCGGAAACTGGGGTGCAATGGAAGTCCGCGATAGATCATATTTGTACATTAGAAGCTGCTCACGATATCGACGTGGACACTAGTTTTATGAAATTGGGCTTCATAAGCGATTACTCAATGTCCGAAAAAGGGTTCCGAGTCCAGATAAAGTCAATATGTGGGGGTCTTATATCAGAGCCTTCGGGTGAAGTTGAAATGACGTGGCAGGACCAGGAAGAATACCAATACGGGAATGGGCTTCCTGTAAAATGTCAGTGGCGGGTCAAAGTTCGACCAGGTCGCGTTATACAATTCAAGTTCGAACACTTTAATATAACTAATAAAGAAACAGTTTGCAGTAAATACGTCACTATACGCAATGGCGACTCTGTGGAATCTCCTCTGATAGGGAAATATTGCGGCTATTCTCATGAAAATCATGATGAGATGGAATCGTCCAGTAACCGTTTGTATGTTACTTACGAGTTGACTAGACAACCAGAACCGTTCCAAAATTTTAGATTACACTATGAAGAAAAAAGCCTTGATTGTGGAGTGACGTCCAAACTAGATGCTGACCACAGCTGGGAAACACTGAGCACTCCAAATTTCCCTGCTATCCCGATGCCATATTCAGAGTGTGTTTGGGTTTTTAGCGGCCCTGTTGGAGAAATACTCAGGGTAGACTTCGATCGGTTTGATTTAAAATACGATTTTGAGTGCAAAAAGGAATTCCTTGAGATCAGAGATGGTCAATCGAGTTTATCACCTCTCAAAGGACGATTCTGTGAAAGACCCGGATCCATTAAATCCAGTAGTAACGGATTATTTTTCAAATATGTTACTCAAATCGATGTACCTAACGTTGGATTTAAAGCTAACGTCTCCATTGACGTGTGTGGCGGGACAATAATAGCTAATAACGGAGAATTGACATCTCCTGGATATCCCCACTTACCACCACTAAAGGAAGGCACAGTATGTGAATGGCGTATAACAGGATATCCCGGTCATGTCTTCCAAGTAAAACCTCAAGTTATAGACTTGCCAGAATCGGAGTCTTTATGCGCAACTAAGGTTAGCATAGAAGATCTCAATGGAGTAAACAATACTCTACAAACCTATTGCAACGAAGACTCTGAAGATTCTTACGCCCCCGTTGAAACCTCTTCTAACGAGTTTGTGATTAAATACTATGTCGGTAAACACACGGCTTGGGAGCAAGTTTCTGATAACAAAGGATTTCGGATCACATTTAACTCCTCCAGGCCCATGTGCGGCGGCAGCATCACTACACCAGAGGGATACCTAATGACACCTGGCTACCCTCGAACAACCACGTTTCACTACTGCTACTGGCTTATCACTGTGCCAGATAAATCTAGACGAATACGTTTAGAAATTGAAGACTCTGATCTTGGTACCGATTCACATAGGATAGGCATTTACAATGACAACAATTTTCAGACTGTTATTCAAAATATACCCAGCAAAGATTACAATGCATCAAACAACATTTTTGAATCAACTGGAAATAAACTTGGAATTTATATATGGCTGTCCCCAACAGCATCTCAACATAGGTTTAAAGCAAAGTTCAACTCAAATGAAATGGCGTTATGCGGTGGCCTTCTGAGCGGCGTTAGCGGCGAACTCGCGTCACCAGCTCTCGAGCGATCGTACTCATGTGAATGGAGCTATCGTGGTTATAATCAAAACAATGATGAAGATTATAATGATGATGATCATAATATCAAATACAGCAGTATATACATTAACGCAAAAGTTAATTCTTCTGTATCTAGAACGCGTTGTCGCTACGCTGATCCCAAATTAAGAGTTAATGCTGAGCTGGAAGATAAAACAATGATATTTAACAGGGAGCTCTGTGGTAATACCGAAGCGAGTATCAGGATACCATCAAATAGCATGACCTTGAAGGCAATTCAAAATAAAGCCACTTCGTTATATTTCCATCTCGATTGGAAAATGCAGCCATGTGGCGGAATAGTACAAATAGGACAAAAACCTGTCAATGTTCTAGATGTTCCAAATGGATATAGCAGTACAATTGACTGCGCCTGGATCATCAAAGTACCCTCAGGAAATAGGGTACAAATCAAACTGAACGGCACATTTAAGTTTAGTTGTTCTGATGAATTCATACAGGTAAGTTTTGGTCTTGGCGAAAATTATCCTGTAGTTGGAGATTATTGTAAAGAAAAAATGCAAGAAAATCCCTTAGTTTTAAAGTCTGGAGAAATTTACGTTCAGTATCATTCAAATGTCAAAAATGAAACCTCTATTGAACTTATAGCAGAAATGGTTAACCATCAGTGTGGCGGATATTTTACTAGATATGATAGAATATTTGCATCCCCTAACTATCCAAAAAGTTATAATGAAAATCAAGAATGTTCGTGGGAGATAGAAGCAGATTTAGGTAATAGAGTATCCTTAGAATTTATCAGCCGGTTTGTGATTGAAGATACACCTAATTGTACTAAAGATGCTGTTATTATGTATGACTGGGTCGACGACACTTACATTGAAAAAGCTCGGTATTGCGGACGCACGCCGCCGGCGGCTTACAATTCCACTTACAACAAAATGAAAGTCGTTTTGCGCACGGATAGTACTATCAACTTAGAAGGGTTTAAAGCGCAGTGGAGTCCTATTTGTGGAGGCAAGTTCATAGTAAAAGAGAAAGAGCAGATATTATACAGTCCTGGCTATCCAGGACTCTACATGCCGTCTTTGGATTGCAATTATGAATTATCAGTTCCTGCTGGACAAAAAGTATTGTTGAAATTTTTGGAATTCGAACTTGAAGGGACATATCCTGATTGTTCTTATGATAACATTTCTATAATTTCCCATAACGAATTTGAATATATTGATGTTTTTTCGTGTGGATCTGAAATTCCGGCACCAGCACGTTATTCTGGCAACGTTATATTTAATTTTAAAACTGACAGATATATTCAAAAGAAAGGTTTTAAATTCTCCTACGCTATTTACTCATGCGGTGGTAAAGTAAACGAACCTACAGTTATAACAACGGGTGAAGGTTTGTATGACACTAATATGAACTGTACTTGGATAATTGAGGCTCCGTCTAATAAAGTTGTCATAGTCAAATTCATAACAATGCATTTAGAAGCCCGCTCTTGTAATTACGATTATGTCGAACTTTACAACGGCCATTTAATTGATTTTAACAATCGAATAATAAAAACTTGCGGTTTTCTAGGCTCAGAGGTCCCCGTATTCCGAAGCAATGGGACCAAAATGTTGTTACATTTCGTTACTGACGGTAGTGTCAACTATGAAGGATTCAAAGTAGGAATATTTTTCAGCTATGCGGAATCTGTTGGTTGCGGCGGACATGTTAATTTAGTGGAAACCTCGTCGTCTATAATCAGTTCTCCATTGATTGGCAATAGTACCGTCTACGAAAATTTCTTAGATTGCTACTGGACCATACGAGCGCCGACTGATAAGATTATTAAAATAGAATTTCTCACTTTCCATGTGTCTTCCTGCGCAAACGTCACCAACCAAACTGCCATTGGTTACAATAAATGTGATTGTGATTATGTTGAAATCAAAGATGGACTGAATCCAGACAGTTCCCAAATAGGTATTTATTGTGGTCACACTATGCCACCGCAACTAATGTCTTCGGGAAATCTTATGACTATTAGGCTGTCTACGGATGGTGAAATTAACAGTTCAGGTTTCCGAGCTAAACTTAGCGTTCAATCCACTCCATGTGGTCAAACAACGTTTACTGTCTCTGAGAGTAGACAGGTGATCCGGTCTCCGGGGTACCAAACGGGATCCATCCCTCGAGGACTGCATTGTGCGTATGAACTCCTTGCAGATGAGGCCTACAGGATGGTTCATGTAAGGATTAATCATCTAGACTTGCAGCCAGGTGACGTCGACATAAATCAGTGCGACACAGACAAGTTCGTTATATCTGGACGTATCATGCCCCGTAACATAAGTCTCGGAAGACAGTATGTCTACGAATATAATTCCAACGACTTTTTCGTATCACCTTATTACTTTGAGGAAATTCAAAATGCACCAAAACTGTTTCAACTATGTGGCAATCAAAGTTCCCATGACTATTACTTATATGGGAATATAGTTTTGGACCTGTATACTTCTCCGAATTCTCATTCAAAACCACATAAAGGCTTTGAAGTGGAAGTAGTTTATCTTGGCAATTGTGGCAGAAATTACACTGAACCCCAGGGTCGCATACAAGGGGGCCGGTACGGTAATCCTTATGGGGAGGAGACAGAAAAGGATTGCTATACCCTTATTACTGCACCTGTCAACTACACAATATCTGCGTATTTTATCAACGTTTCCCCAGATTATTGGAATGATAATGTATATTTACAGGTATTTGACGGCAATACAACAAGTGCAGAGAGTTTGATAAAAATTTCCGAAGAGTCCAATTCTGACGAATCAGTCTTTTCAACAGGCAGATATATGCTGCTGCGGGCCCATCAGGTCGATAACGACCACGTCACCTACGATCTTAATTACGTGATAACCAACAAAGGCCGCGGGTGTGGTGGTAAATTACAGAACCAATTCGGGCGTGTCGCGAGTCCTCTGTACCCAAACATCTACCGCCAGACGAACACCTGCGAATGGGAACTGGAAACACCAGCGAACACAAAACTGCGATTATATTTCTCGACGTTTGATTTGGGTGTCGCGTGCGACCAAAATTACGTTAAATTGGTCAAAAGAAACGGCGACACAATATCGACGTACTGCGAAGAAACCCCGGCTGAATACACGAGTGACGATAATTATGTAAAAATTGTGTTTAAAACAAATTTAAACAACGGAGGTACAGGGTGGATAGCTAATTTCATTGGCGTTGTCTAGTTCATTGGAAAGTAAACTTTTTTTTTTTTTTTTTTTTTTTTAATTTATTCTTGGCCATGGGTGCAAAGCCCTTTAGCCGGGAAAGTAAACTAGTTATTCATCCTTGCCATATAAAGATTCTTACACGGTTTTACCAGCAAGGCAAATTATTAAATGGTATAGGTACGGACTAACAGTCAGCAGGACGGTAGCTTGGACACTGGGAATGGCCTATAAGATGAACACAAGCTTTTATTCTCTTGACTAAAATGATTAATAGATTCAGGCGGTACTTTGCGGATTTGTTCCAGTTTGTTTCTCTTGACTAAGACCTATGTGTAAACAGTTTTGACATCCTCGACTTAGATATATTGGGTGCTGACTGGACTACATTTTGCTCGTTTTCGCAGGCGAGATTCACCTTTATACTTATTGCTGTCATTGTTTCAAGTTAGTATGTTTATACAATTTTGAAAATCATTTTTATTTTCATACAAACCATATGCAGAACCCATAGGTAAAATAAAAGGTTTATCATGTACTCGTATATTAAGTTTAAAAATGTGAATAATACTTTAGCATACCTTAGTATTTTCTAATATTAACGCGTTCCCGTCGTGGTTTTGCATGGGTATCTTTAGTTTTACACATACATACACATAAGTACCTATTCAAAATGGTGTCATTCATGCTATGTAATAAAAACTATATTTTATTGTTATGATGGCAAATGTTACTAATGTAGGCTAGATACATAGATGATAAGTACATTCAATTTAATTTCCCTTGTATAATTTTAATGTTGTTTAATGCGAAAATATACTTGAAAGGGGTTTAAATAATGTGTTATTTATTTATTTAAAGAATACAGTGTACGGCTACGTAGTTGCTTGATTACTCGTAAACTTGTAAAACCGACTTAGCTGTGATAGTTTTTCTTTTAATTTCTTTATGTACAGGGTGTCCCTAAAACCAACGCAAAAACTTCGAGGGCTAATAGAGCGGCCCGTAGCCATCAAATTAAGTAAATACGACCTTGTGAAAAGTACACAATTTTCGAGATTTTGACACTTTTGTAAAAATGAACCATTCTTTCGGGTGCTTAATCAAATTTTTGCATAATGTTACTAAAGAACTGTGCTATCGAATCTATTCTTGTCGAGAGTACGGAATCGTTAAAAAATACATACATAGTGATGTCTGTTAAAATAAAAATATCGATAAATAAATAGATACGCCACCGATGCGACATCTCCAAAAACTTTTGTTTTATTGTTCATCGTAAACCGTGACAACATCACTTTTCGCTGTCAACGCCTTTTATTACGGAAGTGTAAAGATTTATATGAGATACATAAGATTTTGAGATGAAGCTGTCACTTTTCAATGGGAATTTACACCAAATTTAATTCCGTGACGTTGGCCCCCATCGCAAAAATATTTTAAAATAGTATATTTATCGATGTCGATGAGCGGTTGGTGTTGGACGCACTATTAAAGAGACTAATTTATTTTACGTCTTTCTTACGATTAACATCATAATCTATTGACCGTATTAACCCATGACAAGTATTATGAGTATGCTTACCTACCAAGCTTCATCAAGATAAAATATTGCTATGAACATACCCTTCTTGCCCGTCAGGTTTTTCAAACTTTAATTCTAAATTCTCGCAGTTTATGCACTTCACCGTCATAATACAAGAGACAACACTAATAAACAACTTCCGATAAAAAATAGACATTATAAAAATTGCACTAGCACAGTAGTTCATACTAATTATGAACCTCAGTTATGAACAAAACTCGCAGATTATCATATGCTACTTTGCTACCAAACCAAAATAACAAACATTTCAAATTCAAATATGACAGATAAATTAGTGAGAGATGTAGCAAATTACTGTAGCCAATCTGCCAAAACCCCTTTGATAAAAAAGTTCTTATGAAAATGGGGATCAAAATTCCTAATTGACGATACTACACGCTCATCGGGCGATCAAGTCGGATAGTAAAGAGGGCCGTCTCAAGTCAAATATATTCATTTCACTCACTTTTGCTACCTCTCTTGCTCTTATTCGTCTAGTAAGTAAGTTTTTTTATATAAACGAGTTCCGACTCTTAAGGAGGATCGCTTCGTATGTAGCGAGAATTTTAAAATTTTCACAGTTTTTAATTTATTGTGGTTTAATGGTGGGTCTTTTTATCAATTCAAGTGGTTTTTCGGTAAAATAATAAACACTGTTTGTTAAGGCACTGTGTTTTGTTTTTGAAAGTTCAAGCTGCTGATTTTAAATATTTGTGCATTCAATGCCTAAAAGTCCGTTGATGCATAAAGAGTACAATTATTTAAAATTAGTAACTTGAATTCCCATTATCATACCACAATCGCATAAAAAACAATGTTTTATTACCGGTAAACTGCTTGACTTAATACAAAATCACACCAATTGGCTGCAATAAATTAAAAAATTAGAAAATTTTGAAATTCCCGCCTCATACGAAACCATCCACCTTAATCGGATGGATCCTTAGAGCTTTCATGATGGATCGCTGCGTATGAGACGGGAATTGAAAATTTTTGGCAGTATTTAATTTATTGTGGCTAAATGGTGTAACTTTATATCAATTCATGTGCCGGAGTGCTCTCCGATAGTAAAACACTGCTTTTCAAGGTGCTGTGTTTTGTATTTTGAAATTCTAGCTGCTGATTTTAAATAATTGTGCATTAAATGCGTAAAGGTTGGTTTAAACATCATCATTATCAAGTCCATCATTATTGAAAATGAGTACTTCAAATTCTCAAAATCAGAACACAATCGCGTAAAAAACAGTATTTTACAACTGGAAAATTACTTGAATTGATAAATACACACTCTATTTAGCCACAATAAATTGGAAACTGCGAAAAATTCAAAATTCCCGCCGCATATGAAGCAATCCGCCTTAAAACGTAGTGTTTATATCAATTATATTGTCTTTGGGTAAAAGATTTAGATGAGATAGCGATTTTAGCTCCAAGGAGGTTTTAAACCCATGGAGCAAGCCTGAAAAATTGAGAAAAAGCGTGAATGTATCTGCTCCATTCACTCTTACGATGTAACAACGTGAAGGAGTGAACAAACATAACCATTTGACACCATCTTTAAATTTACTACCGTACACACTCAGTGCTGACATCTATATATATAAAATTCAAAGTCCTGACTGACTGACTGACTGACTGACTGACTGACTGATATATCAGCGCACAGCCCAAACCGCTGGACCTAGAGACTTGAAATTTTGTACATAGATACCTTATATAGTGTAGGCATCCACTAAGAAAGGATTTTTGGAAATAACACCTCTAAGGGGGTAAATTGGGGGATGAAAGTTTGAATGAAAGTCCGTCAGTTTTGAAGTTAGGATCTTGAAATTTTGTTGTTAGGCTGACGTAAAAAAAAAAAATTATACGGGTCTCAGTGTTTTTGATAATTCCACCCCTGAAGGGGTGAAAAGGGGGATAAAGTTGTGTATGGAAAGGCCTTCGTTTTCACAGCAAAAATCACTATATTTCTTATTTAGGCTTATAACGCGACGTGTATATCGGGTGTTATTGGAATTACAACCTTTAAGAGGGTGAAAAGGGGGATGAAATTTTGTATTTGAGTTGTTCGTTCACAATTTTTTTGTATTGAAGTAAAAATAACGTACGTGGTAATGTTGTTTTTTATGAAGTCGGAAGAAAAACAAGCAAGTGGGTCACGTGATGGTAAGTGATCACCACCGCCTATAGACACCCGCAACACCCAAGAGATTGCAGATGCGTTGCCAACCCAGAGGGCTAAGATGGAATACCTCTTGTGCCAGTAATTACACCGGCTGTCTTGCTCTCCACGCCGGAACACAGCAGTGCAACCACTGTTGCTTAGCGGCAAGATTAGTGAGCAAAATGGTGGTAGCGATCCGGACGGACCTTGCACAAGGTCCTTCCATCCGCTGTGTTATTACTAAGCCTCTATTGCCACCCGTCTATCCGTCTGTCTGTCTGCCACGCGCAAACGTGTCCTGACTGATTTGCGATCATCGTCCAACCGAAACTATTGAAACAAGAAAGCTGAATTTTGGAATATAGGTTATTTTATAACGTAGGCATCCGCGAAGAAACCATTTTTGGTATTTTTTACCTTCAGGGGGAAAACGGGGAGTGAGGGTTGAACTTTGAATGAAAGTATTTGTTGTTTGGAGTTATAAACATGAAAATTTGAATTAGAACTACTGATCATAAATAAATAAGTATTATAACGTGTTTCAGGATTTTTGCATTTTTACATTTAAAGTGGGAGAAGGGGGGTGAAAGTTTGTAAGGACGTATTGTTTTTTTTTTTAATAGGAGCTTGTAATTTTGAAATACAGCTACTTATCGTAAATAACTAATGACGTGGCACAGGGTTTTTGAATTTTCAAATTTGTAGGGGGGAAACGGAGAGTAAAAGTTTGTATGGAAGTATCGGGTTTTTAATAGGAACTTGAAAATTTGATTTTAGATACTTATCATAAAAAAAATATTATGTGTTTCAGTGTTTTACGACTATTGCATTTTAGGAATGGGAAACGGGGTGAAACTTTGTATGGGGGGGAGGTATCCGTTTATTCAAAAATAGGAACTTCAAAATGTTTGTTTGTTTAAGGCTGTTTGGATTTGGATGCGCGGTGAAAATATGAGAGGGAGTGAGAGCACTTATAAGTTTTTGATTTAAAAAAAGAATTGTCATTTGTTTTCTGTAGGCCACGCGTGCGAAGCCGCGGGCAGAAGCTATTTGGTCATATAGGTCATGTTATTATACAACAGTTTAAAAAAGTTTCTTTCGTGTATTGAATATGCTGTCGAATAGCAGCCATTCTTTTTAGTCGCATAATATTCACGTCAAATTTTGATGACGGTTCGTAGAGCTCTCGGTGCAAATTAATAAAATTCTTATGGTTATCGTTAGATTTTTGAGACAAGCAAGTGATATTTATTGTGCGAAATGGCATACTTCGTGCATGGTTGCAGTTCGCATTCATCACGGTGTCCTAAAGAAAGCAATGAAGGACAACACATCGGCGTTTACAAGTAAGTATTATTTGGTATTTATTTATGGGAATGTCGCGTTTTGGACGGCTAGTATTATTATGTGGGTTAAATTATGGAGCAAAGACTCATATGTGCTCGTAAAAACTAAGCTTATTTATTAATTTTAATGGTAATAAATGATTTATTATTTCTACAAGAGGTTATGGAAATATAGACTAGTGATGCGGTGCATCTGACATTTTGTAGAAATTATCGATAAGGTATCCGCCAATCTGATACCTTTCCCTCGTATGGGGCAATCGTGTCCAGGACTTTTGGGAAGCGGGCGCGGAGCCGTTGCCAACACCTAGAGGCCCTTTCGTCGATTTAGAGCGTCCGATACGTCGCGTGGGTGCACGGAGCGGGTGCACGCCTATCGAACAAATAGTATGAGTTCGCAGCCGCACCTGTACGAGTTAGCGGACGCTCCCATACTATTTTTCTATAGGCGTGCACCCGCTCCGTGCGCCTGCGCAACTAAGCGGAGGCCCTTAATTTAGTTTACCCTTCTCTTCAGTCTTCTTCTTCAGTCACTACTCCCCAACAGCTCGCCACAAGCTGTCTTGCGTTATAATTAATACTATTTTTTTTTCAGTTTTCCCAAAAAAGAAGAAATGAAAGAGATATGGATTAAAATATTGGGACGGCCAGAGGAACTAGTTGATTTATTAAGAAATAACACCTTGTTGAGTTTCTTACCAGTATCTTTTCATCAGAAGATTTTTTCCGCAATGATTATAAATTTTCTGACATTCATAAGTGGTTTCTGTATGCCTAATGTGAATAAAAATATTTTGACCTTTGGTTTTCTTGTAATTTTATTTATTTAAACACATCATAGTAAGTTTATTCTATTTAGAAAGACTATAATAATAAGCTTTGCTGACAGTCCCGTACAATTCAAAACCTAGCCTGCCAGTAGCAATTTTATGTCTTTGATTATGAATAAAACCTCTAACACACCCCTTTAATTAAAGACATAAAAGTTACTTTACATAGTTATCAAAAACACAATTAAATATTATTATTAATTATAATCATCCTGTATGTCTACGTCACCTCTATAGATAAACACCTCTAAGTATCCGCACCCCTTTAAACAACATGTATTACAAGTTACAGAAACAAACTGTATATACGCAACACAAACTTACTAATTAAAACGATCTCCGTTTCACTCCTTATACAATAGCATCCCATAAATATGAATTGTAAATATATAGTATTTAAATCATGTCATCAATTATTATAAACTACACTATCACTAAGTTTCATTATGAATCCCCAAACCAAAACCATGGTCACACAATGTGACTTAAAATTAAAAGAAAAACACTGTCTGAAACCATTCTGAAACACACCTCAACCATACTATTTTCTATGCTAAAATAAACCGTAATCCATTTATATACTAAAGCCACAAAATCACTCCTACAAAGTATGTGCACCTCACCAAATCGTAAGTTATTTCTCAAAACTTCAAATATTTGACGACGCCAGCTCTGTCAGCAAACTGTCACGAAACTTCTGAAATTTAACAGCAGGTAAACATTTTGTCATGATATCTGCTGTCTGTTGATCTGTGGGACAGAATTTAATTTTTAATGAATTTTCTTCTATCTTTTCCTTTAAGTAATAGTACCGAACATCAATATGTTTGCGCCTTCTATTGATTATTCCCTTTTTCATGAGCCAGATTGCAGATTGATTATCTATAGATAAAGTTGCTGGAGGATCATGATCAGTTACTTCTTTTATCAGGCTTTTAATGTATATTAATTCTCTGCAACACTCAGCAGCCGCAATATATTCTGCTTCAGTGCTTGAAAGTGCTACGATTGGTTGCTTCCGAGAACTCCAGCTGATAGGTGCTCCTCCAAACATAATCACATAGCCAGTAGTACTCTTCCGAGTATCAGGATCCCCTGCGAAATCTGCATCACAAAAGGTTTCAATATTAAAATCACCCTTACCAAACTCAATACCCAAATTCATAGTTCCCTTTAAATAACGTAAAATAGTTTTAGAATTATTAAGATCATTGATATTTGTGTCCGATTGATGTCTACTACAATAACCCACTGAGAAGGCAATGTCTGGTCTAGACTTTACTGCCAAATACATTAAAGACCCTACTATTTCGCTATAATCATTCAAATCATCTTTCTCCTCCCTTTTTGTATGAGGTTCAGTTAAAATGTTTGGCAATGAACATTGTTTACATTCGGACATATTAAATCGCTCTAAAATTTTCTTAATGTATGACTTTTGACTTATTTTGATAGAGTTATGACCAATGTCAATATCAAATCCCACATAGTTAGAGATATTATCGCTAACTCTCATTTGAAATTCTTTTTGAATGTCTGTAAGTACTTTATCTAAAGCTTCATAGCTTTCCCCAATTAACAATCCATCATCTACATAGATAGCTAAGATAGTTGAATCTGAAACAAAAATACAGGAATCTAGTTTTAGTTGTTTAAATCCCAAGGTCTTCAAATAATCAGTAAACCGTATGTTCCACATCAATGGTGCCTGTTTAAGCCCATATAAGCTCTTCTTTAGCTTGCAAACTTTGCCCTTTAACTCAGAATAACCTTTTGGAATATGCATATAAATTGTTTCATTCAGCGAACCATACAGAAATGCAGTTTTTATATCAAACTGCCTCAATTTTAAGTCCTTTTGCGCTGCTAAAGCTAACAACATTCTCAAGCTTGTTGTATTTACCACTGGACTGTATGTTTCTTCATAATCAACCATATATTTTTGCTCAAAACCTCTAGCGACTAATCTCGCTTTATATCTCCCGTCAGCTTTCTTAGCAAAAACCCATTTACTTGTAATGATTTTTCTCTTTCCCACTTCCTTGGCATCAACAATTTCCCATGTTTCATTTTCTTCAAGAGACTTTTTCTCTTCTTCAATAGCTTTTAACCATTTTTCTCTTTCACTTAATTTTACAGCTTCTTCAAACGTTAAATTACAATAACATTGAAAATCCATTTCATAGTCCTTAAATTTTTCTGGTAATCTTCTGTTTCTTTTCGGAAGCCTTTTTCTATTTTCTACTTCTTCATCGCCATATTCAATGTCTTCTAGAAGCCTTCTTCTATTTTCCACTTCTTCATCGCCATGTTCAGTTTCTTCTTCAGTTCCATTATTAACAATTGTTTGTTCAAGTTCTTCATTTTCTCTACCTTCAATTAAGTTCTCTCTCGTCTCTTCAAAAGTATCTTCCTCATTTAATGTCACCCTTTCATTTTCTTCATTTACTCTTTGTTCAATTATATCATTATATTCTTCTTCTTCAATTGTATTTTCTTTACTCATACTCGCAGGCATTAGCTCTTCAACTGCGTCTTCAAACACTTCAAGTTCATTGTTTCTATCTTGTATAACAATGTCAATTGATCTATCTCCTTTTGTTTGAGAATCACATATTCTTGATATATTGTTCCTTCTTTCAGTTTCATCTTCATTTGTTCTGTTGCTTCTATTTCTTGTTTCATCTGTTTTGTCTTCAAAAAACTGTTCAAAAATTGCATAATTTGTTTTTACTTCTCTATAAATTTTCTTATTCGCTCCTTTTGTCTCATCAAAGGCTACATCTCTTGCATAGAAACACCTTCTTTCTTCTGGATCCCATATTTTATATCCCACGTTAATATAACCAACTAAAATTCCAACTTCACATCTTGTTTCCAATTTTCTGAGATGACAATTTCTTTTACAGTATGCAACTGATCCAAAAGCTCTCAAATATGATAGATTTGGTTTCCTTTTGTACCAAAGTTCTGCTGGAGTAACGTTATGGGCTGTAGTATAACTTCTGTTTGTGATGTATGTCGCTGTATATAATGCTTCTCCCCAAAGATCAAGTGGCAGTTCTGAGTCAAAAAGCAAAGCACGGGTTCTTTCCATCAGAGTTCTATTAAGGCGCTCCGCTTTTCCATTGAGCTGTGGACTATACGGAATAGTGAAGTCCATTTCGATTCCTTTATTTTTGCACCACGATGTAAGTTTATTGTTTGCATATTCTTTTCCATTGTCACATCTTAACTTTTGAACCTTAGCAGTAAAATGATTTTCTGCAAAATTTATGTACTCAATCACTTTATCTGAAACATCAAATTTATTTTTAATGAGATAAATATAGGCGAAATGAGTATAATCATCTAAAAGAGTAAGAAAATAGACATTGCCGTCCCAAGTAGGCACATCAAGCGGGCCACATAAATCAGAATGAATGATTTCTAAAGGTTTCGTTGCACATGTCCTAATTTCTTTAAAAGGATTCCGTGTTAATTTTGATTGTGCGCAAACTTCGCAGGTACCAATTGGGACATTTTTGTCTACATTAATACCATATACAAGTTTCGATAATTTCGGTACATCAGCTATATGGCCCAATCTTCTATGCCAATTACTTAAGCTGGTATTTTCAGCACGCAGAGAACACTCTGGTATTTGAATTTTCAACTTTGTTTCATATAATCCAGAATCATTTTTCTTCCCATAACATAGTGTTCTATTTCCAATTTTAACTACTGCAGCATCTCCAAAGAATTCCACTCTTCCGTTTTCATGTGTGATTGCATTTACTGAAATTAAATTCTTCGATAAGTCCGGTACATACATAACTCTTTTAAAATATGCTGTATCTGTTTCCAATTCCCCAACAAGTTCTACTTTCATTATATTATTATTTGCACAGATTATTTCTGTTTCAATAGGTCTAATTTTCTTCAAAAGTTGACTATTATTTATCATGTGACATGTTGCACCAGAATCTATTATTGCAGGCAATATTACCTCTCGCATATTGAAGTTTTGTGCATTTTTCTTCTTGAAGAAGCATTCGTCTTGTGTATGATTATTCCTCTTGCAATATTCACAAAACTTTTGGTTTCTGTTTGAATAATTTTTGAAATTTATATTATTTCGGCAAAATCTGGCTATATGTCCAGGTTTACCACATCTAAAACATTCTTTCTCACTGATACGCATTGCATTTTGAATAGGTTCTTCATTTTGTGAGTAAGATGGCTTTATTGCCAATTCTGATAAAATTCTTGAAGTTAAATTATCTAGCGTTCTATCTGATTTTGCTGTAGAATTCCAAGCCATTTTGAAAAAAATAAATTGTTCCGGTAAGCATGTCATAATCTTTGAAATTATTTGAATATCATCCAGTTTTTCTCCATAATCTTTTAATTTGTAAACTATATTTTGGATTTCACTCAAGCTCGCAGCAATATCATTCGTAAATTTGTAAGTGTAGAATTTCTCAAATAATCGTGTAATTTCTGTTTCCTTGTTTAGATTAAAAATTCTATATAATTTTTCAAACATAGAATTCGCATTTTCACTGCATATAATATGCGCTGTCAGTGATCTGTCCACCGAATTTAATATTAACAGTCTTATTTTTGCGTCTTTTTTATTGTCTACTTCCTTTTTATCATCTTTAGTTATTATTCCACTTAAATCGTTTGCCTCCAGGTACAACCGCAATTCCGTTGACCACAAGCCGAAATCGTCTCCAGTTTTTAAAATTCTCAACTTAAAATTTTCCATTTTTTAAATTTTATTCATGTACTTATATTACGGAACGTACTCACTTTTTAACAACTCAACAATTGCATTGTATTTTTCTTGCTGGGCCCATAACCTCTTGTAATTTTATTTATTTAAACACATCATAGTAAGTTTATTCTATTTAGAAAGACTATAATAATAAGCTTTGCTGACAGTCCCGTACAATTCAAAACCTAGCCTGCCAGTAGCAATTTTATGTCTTTGATTATGAATAAAACCTCTAACAGGTTTTTACTTTTGACTTAACACCACCACTCGCCCTTCGGGGTTGCGAGTTGCTCAAGGGTAGGTACTTCCATCAAAGGGACGCTTCGGCGCCCGCGGACAGAGCTAGCCCTTCGGGCTCGCTGGGGGAGTAGAGGTAGGAGCATACTTGCTTACACCGCTGCTCACCATTCTGACTCGCAAGTTGCGCTGAAGATAGAAGCATGAAGTTCGGAACATGTGTACCCTCGGACCAGGGGTCTTTTTTAAAACCTAAACGAGTCAGTCTGGGCGTAATATTTTCATTGTTTTAATGCAAGTTAAATAATTCGCGGTCTTAAATAATGCAGTTGTCCACATTCACATTTGATTCACATATCCGAGAAAATAGCTAAAACTGGTAATCTTTTGTCTCTGCAAAAGAAATTATTTATTAAGTTAGTAAATCGAAATTGCAAGAGGGTTGAGCTATGGTTGTATGTTCGCTAATATTATTAATGGTTTTATAAGACTTTTTTAGTTTGTTAAATAAATAAATAAAATAAATATCTTGGGACAGGTAACACCAATTTTCCTAGTCCCAAAGTAAGCAACTAAAGCTACTTGTGTTATTGTGTTGTGTTGCTTGTGTTGTGTTGTGTTTGTTACAGTACAAGATTGTAAAATATCCCAAAAATGCCGTACTTCAAATCGAAAATTCATCGTCAGTTTTGATCGACTAATCTACATCACTAGCAATTTTCAAAAAGTGTACGTCGCGGGAACCTTTCAGCTCTCTCTATTGTTTTAATAGCTCTGTGTTTAGCTCGCTCACGATCGTTCCGAATCAAAAGCTAGCTCAATGATTTTGAACGAGTTAACTGATTCGGACCGGTCCGTGAGCGCCGTAAGTAAGCGCTTTAAGCGATATAAATAAACGTTATTCGGAACGCGGCCTTTGCGAACTGTCACTGTCAAAAGTGACAGTGTCAGATAATAATATCAAATCACAATCAACCACGAAACCTGCATAAAAACCTCGCTGCCCGAGTCCTCGCAACCTGTAACCCGCTCAAAATTTGATTTCAATGATCCATTCTAATTCAACCTTGCTATTATTCTAAGCCGTTTGGCTCGGACAAAATGTTATAACCGACTCTTATCGGTTATGTATACATAGGTTAAGTGGATAACTTCTAAGCGAAGCGCGCTCCTATTGTAGGCCGCCACTAGCCGAAACTATGGATGTTATCTCAGTGTTTTGGGTTTTAATCTTTTACGGTATTTCGGCCGCCTTAGCGCTTTTATTTTTGGTAAGTGGTAATGTTAATTTTAACTGCTACAATCATGTTTTCAGCAATAAATCTTAAGTTGGGTTAAACTTTCAGTGCCTTGTTGGCACTCTAGGTACTAAAGTTATTACGTTTAAAACACTTTATTAACAGAAATTTTACCATTTTTTACCACCTTTCATATGTGACAAGTAATAAAATAAATTATTTCAGATTTCAATTGTGATTTATGCTATCACAAGCCCTTATCCTGTGGTGGAATATTACAAGGAGGAAGAAAGTTATAATGATCCAAAAACAGGGCTCCGGTTAGAGTTTCCTAGCATCCAAGAACCGCACAGCATACACCTGAGTGTGGTGGTGCCAGCGTACAATGAGGAGGAACGCTGTGAGTACTTTAGTAGCTAAACTCAAAGGCCAAACTTCAATCATTTCCATATCTTACCATGAAAATATCAACAAACATTCCATTTAATTACTTCACGGAATGGATTAGGTTGATTTGGGGGTGAAGGGTTTGGATGAGGGTAGAGGATGTGCTTGTTATGTTATTTTTAAAGTTTAACACAGCCAGTGCCAGGAGTCAGTTATTCAAGTTCTTTGTTCAAAGAGGATTTTAGCTACAAAGCAGAAAACTGCTGCTATAAGTGTAGTTCATAGCATTATGTGGCAGTAAATGAAACAGACAAGCACAGCATAACTCAAAATGAAACAGTTTTAGTCCTCAATTAAATTTATAACGACATTGTTTTTCATTTTTATTTAATGCTAATTTTAGTTTTCAGGTTTTCACTTTTTTATTTCTAGATTTTCTGTGTTATCTGGTAAATAAGTTTAACCTTTTTTTTTTCAGTGCCTCCCATGCTTGACGAAGCTCTTGAGCATTTAGAGAAAAGAATGAAGGACAATCCCACATTCACATATGAAATAATAGTTGTGAGTGATGGGAGCAGGGACAAAACTGTTAATGTGGCAGAGTCCTATGCTGCCAAGTATGGTTGTGAAAAAGTAAGGTGTCTAGAATTGGTCAAGAATAGAGGCAAAGGGGGTGCCGTGCGATTGGTAAGAAATATAAAACTACTATTCGATTCAGACATTAAAAATAATGGATCACTCATATTTTAAGTTAGGAGTTATTGCTCAACATGTTTTGGACCAGTCCACGGTCCTTACTCTTAAGCCTTCACACCCATCATAACTCTGCTTTAAGTATGTGAGTGATCCATTTATTTCAATATTGTTAGCTATAGTATTAAAAACTCGTTATTTTGTTATGCTATTTAACAATATGATTTTTACGCCACTAAGTAATTAAATTATACATACTTCAGCCATATGATGTCAGACCAGTACAATGGGGTAATCTCGCCATTTATCCTACTTGGTGGCGCCACTTTCAATAGAGACACTTCGATATTTCGTTCATAAATTTTATTTCATTTTTACAATAACTATAATATTTTTTTCTCAGCTATACAATAGAAGATTATCCAAGTGGTAAACCCTTTTAGCACGTCTTCGTTAATAGTGGCGCCACCAAGGGAGATAAATAGCGGGGTTAACATTTTGGTTTGTTTTGGTCTATGTAGCCTAAACTTTATATAACTTTTGCAACATAATTTTTTCAGGGGATACAGCGTTCTAGAGGAGCAGCAATATTATTTGCTGACGCAGATGGTGCAACCAAGTTTGAAGACCTGACTAAACTGGAAGCAGCTCTAACAGAATTGGTTAAAGCTGACACTGTCAGCCAAGCAGAGCTGGTCAGCAACTGCCAAGCTATTGTAATAGGGTCGAGAGCACATTTAGAAAAAGAATCTCTAGCCACGAGAAGCATTTTTAGGTAAATATTTACTTTGAACAAAGAGCTTTTAGTCTCCACTAATATAATAAAGAGGTAAACTTTGTTTGTTTGTATGTATGTAGGGGTAATCTCTGGACCTACTGAACCGATTTAGAAAAATCTTTCACAGATAGAAAGCTACACAATCCCTGACGGACATAGGCTACTTATTTCACGCGAACAAAGTCGCGCGCGTCCGCTAGTAATAAATAAAAATGATTATGCCTAAAACATTGCTATGAAACTTTGATGAATGGTTGCACGGTCTCTATGGTTTGGAATAAAAAACCCATTTTGGAAACTTGTCTTCCCCAAAAACTGAATTTAACAGATTAACAACTTGGCAGTAACAAAGAAAAATTACAAAACCTATTTGACCACCAGTCCGCAACAAACCATAATTTTGTTATAGGTTGGTCCTAGCCTGCCACATTGTATGGTGCATTCTACAATTTTGACAATGCTCAAATTAACTTTCTTTGAATTATAATTATGGTTATAGTCGCGTGTCTATTTTCAGTTGTTTTAACGCAGTCAGTTTAATTGTCTTTTTAAATAATTACCCACAACTTTATGATATTTCCAGGAATATTTTAATGTACGGTTTTCACTTCCTGGTCTGGCTGTTCACCGTGAGGGGCGTGCGCGACACGCAGTGCGGGTTCAAGCTGCTCTCACGCCGCGCCGCGCGCACCTGCTTCCGCAGCCTGCACGTCAACCGCTGGTAACTCGCTCAGCAGGGACTGCTCGGTCGGGCACTGACCTGTACCCGCTTCCCGGGGCTGGCTCATGAGCCACGACCTAGTCTAGCCTAGTAAAGTCTAGCAATTTAATTTAACCTTAATTTTGTAAAATCCGCTCTTAAGAGCGTACAAACAGAGATTTGGCAACGTCGCCTATAGCTGCCAAATATTTAGCTGTTTTCACTGATTTATCAAAATTAATGAGTTAAAATACGGAATATAGCAACGGTACGCTCTTAAATAAAAACTGTCGACTCCATTTCCCCCAGTCACAGAATAGATAACAGTACAGACAGCAGCAGATATCTACAATTGCCTTTTATTTATAATGTCAGTCAAAATCTGGCAATTAATCTTAACTTTTTTTGGAACTGGTGGTAAAATTTCTGGCATTCATAAGCCTAATCTGAATAAAGATATTTTGAATTTAAACTGGCTCTGTGTTAGTTTTTGTTTATGGACTAGGAAGGAAAACTAGCAAGAAGATCACCTGATGGTAAGTAATCACCACCGCCCATAAACTTCCGCAACACCAAAGAGACTCAGAGGCATTGCCAACCCAGAGGACTAAGACAGAATTCCTCTTGTGCCAGTAATTTGACCGGCTGTCTTGCTCTTCACGCCGGAACACAAGCACAAGCATTGCTGCTTAGCGGCTAGATTAGCGAGCAAGATGATGGTAGCGATCCGGACGGGCCTTGCATAAGGTTCTACCACCCACAAATGGAGTAAGCGGCCGAAGATACAATGAGAACAAACAAAGGCGGATAGCGACTTCGTTTTATAATATGTGAAGATAAATAATAAAGAAAATATAAATGCGAATTCAGCTGTCTCTTTATTTTCAGGGCGTTTGACGTGGAGCTCCTTTACATAGCGCAGACGCTAAACATTCCAATAGCCGAGGTTCCGGTCCGGTGGACGGAGATCGAGGGCTCCAAGGTGACGCCAGTGATCTCCTGGATCCAGATGGGCTGCGACCTCGGCCTCATCTGGCTCAAATACAAACTGGGTGCGTGGAAAATCCGAGACAAGTCGGAATAAACTTTCGCGTTTTTCACACATACTTATTACTTTCTTTGGGACTTTAACAGTATATTATCGCGTTAAAGTCCCGATAAACTTAATAAGTAAGTCGGAATAACTTCGTTTACGTGATGCTTTTAAGGGTAGCCATGTCCCAACAGTACTAAATTATTTTTCAGTACACGAATAGATGTAAAACATATGACAAAAGCGCCGGCGCCACCGTCTAAGATGAATACACGCGTTTTTATAAGCATTCGTTAATTCCATGAGATCTTATTTATACAAAAAACGACCAGTCACATATTTTTCTCAATATAGTACTTTCGTAATTTGCATAGAGGACTTGTTTTGCAATGTTTGACATATGTGTCACACTGGCATGTATCGAAGTATATATATTACACCTTGGATGAAGAACTGAAGCATGGATCAGTACACGTCAAGCGCACACCCAAAACTGTCAAAATGGTTACCTTTGGTGTGCGTCAAGGTAACCCGTAAATTAACAAGAAAAACGTAAATTATACTTCCTTTTTAGGGTTCCGTAGCCAGAGGGTAAAATGAGACCATATTACTAAGACTCCGCTGTCCGTCCATCCGTCCGTCCGTACCAGGCTGTATTTCAAGAACCGTGAGAGATAGATAGTTGGAATTTCCAGAGGATGTATTTCTGTTGCCGCTATAACAACAAATACTAAAAAAAAGAATAATATAAGTATTTAGGGGGTTTCCATACAACAAACGTGTTTTTTTTGCCGTTTTTATAGATAATGGTAGGGAACCCTTCGTGCGCGAGTCCGACTCGCGCTTGGCCGGTTTTTTATGGCTTTCACATCTCCGTTGGGGTCGGGATGTATTTTGCCACCAACAAATTCTACATACTGCCTTAACGTATAGGACATATGGGACATTGGGACATGACACCCTTTAAGCACTTATGCAACTCACAGTCCAGCGCTCGCGTATGTTTTAGCTTAAGGCCGGAGTTAGGGTACAGTTCACATATATTTATAACATTATCGGGACTTTAGCGCGATAAAAATGTATTGTTGATTTACCTCGACGTTTCGGCCATGTTTCAATGGTCAACAATATATTTTTATCGCGCTAAAGTCCCGATAATGTTATAAATATGTGTGAAAGTCGCGAAAGTTTAAAACAATTTTAACCCGCAATGTACTACTCGGTTTTGAGAATTCGCGCCATAACTTCAACCTAAAGTTCAGCCCCGCTCGGCCGACTCGCACAAACTGTGAGTGAGCATAGCGCACCAACGTCGAATACTATGGGACTCATATCTAGGGCCTCAATTATTTCATTATCATTATTAAAGTTAAGATAAGCGCAAATTATGTTATGAATAAATATATTTATTTAAGTGATTTGGTAGTTTGATTAAACCCTGTGAACATTTTGTGTCTTTTGTTGTCTACAATTGTTTTAAATCGAAAGTTCGCCTATACATGGACAGTATTGGACAGTTGAGATGGAATTAAAGTGACCTACGTGCATCCGCATAAGGTTCAACTTCGTTACTTACAAAAAAAGTACTTTGTTACTTACTTTGTAATCTTGGTTTGAAAAGAGAAGAAAAAAAATAACTGCCGAGTTTCTTGCGGCGTTTCTTCTCAGCAGAATCTTCTATTTTCCGAAGCGCTAGTAGATTCAGACATGTAAAAAAGCCTATATGGCCTACTTGCAAAATAAATGTTTAGAGATTCAGGTGTTACTTTGCGGAAGTCCTTATTGATACTAATGGAATCAATTTCTTTGCTAATCCGCGAACCCAGTGTCAGCAGTCGTGAAAACGACAACGCCTGTGCTGAATACTTTATAAAAGAAATAAAACAAACAACACAAAACGCGACCACAACCCAACCACCAACAGCAAAAATACCAACTAATCGACTGACAGTCGAGAGGTCAATAGCTCCTGATGATGCCTCGTGGAGAGGTGAAACACGTGTCGAGTGGTATTTTTAGTGTTGGTGGTTGGGTTGTGGTCGCGTTTTGTGTGGTTTATTTTATTTCTTTTATAAAGTATTCAGCACAGGCGTTGTCTTTTTCACGATTGCTGACACTGGGTTCGCGCATTAGCAAAGAAATTGATTCCATTAGTATAAATAAATGTTTCATTTTCAAAAGCTTGGTGTGCGAGTGACAACTTTTGTATTTGACGTGGCATTGAAAGGGATTATCTCAATCACACAAGTCAAGATATGACTTATGAATGCGATACCAAGATGGTACAACTACTAGCTACCGAGTCATCGTGGGCCGGGAATTCCTGATTCGTCAATAGTATTTCTCGCGCTCTCAAAATACATTGACTGCGCAGAAACATCGATATCCCACCAGAACGGATATAGCGGCGAGCTTATTGCGCTTATTAGGCCTTATAGTTATACATTAAAATTAAATGCTAAATAGTGACAACACAAAGAAAAACTAGGGTAATAACAGGACAATAAAAATACAAAAAACCGAAAGTAAAAATTTCGATTACAAAAAAAGGCCCTTTAGTTTAAAACTTGATGTGCAAAATATTGCCGCCGATAAATTTTAAATGAAAATCAAACAAGTCAGTTTTTAAGACGCTTATATTATCAATATCATATTTATACTATTGGAAATTGTAATAAGAGCACAGTTAGTTTTATAAACAAAAACGTACCAGTACTTTACTTAAAATAGTTAAAATATGTATTAAAGTCAGAAACATATCACGTGATATAACTAGGTTGGACATTCAAAAGCACAGTACGAAACTGGTGGACAGAGTCAATACAGGTAGTAAAATGGGAACATGCAAGAAAATATTTTTATTACCATACCTACCTAAGTAAGTGTAGTCACATACCTTTTTTACGCACGTTCCCTGTTGTGACAACTACTGGTAAATTTGTTTTTAACATGTAAATTGTATTTTTCAACACACCACAATTGCTAAAAAAACACTTTAAACAATAATTTGCAGAAAAAAACCATAAAGACGTAAACACTTTAGAAATATAACAGTAATAGTGTAATAATGGACAAATTTCAAAATACCTACAGAATTATTCAATTCACCTTAGTCTAACTAATGTGATGACGTCACAACATCGTATAACATTCATTAGAAAATTGTATAAGATTTCCATAAAAGAGATTCCAAAAGCATTGAGGACTACCATACCTGGTGACCGAACTTCATTTATTCCAAAGTACTAATTCGTACAGTACAATTATTTCCAGAATTTACTTCGGCTGTCATCGAAAATGCCAAAACAAATAAAATTAAGCGAAGTATAATCAACAATATATATGCTGATAGTACATTCCTGCATTTAGATAGAAGGTCAAGTATGATATAATGGTCCAAAGAGGCAAAGCCGAGTGGCAAACGAAGTAATCTAACTGTACTGTAAACGCTTCAGTCTAACGATTCCTTTACATCCCAAAAGCGGATTTGGCGAAGCTGCAGTTACTCCCAAGTCTTTCGTAGGCTTTCCACACTTTACAACTGTTTTTCTAGTTTAGTCGTCATTAAATATACCGGAGCGGGCAAGGTGTTCAAAAATATCTAAACATGACCGAACGCATTTGGACATAGAGTCGCGGTCAGATGTTTCTGAGCAAGTTGCCCGCTCGAATTTATTTGATGGCAACTGTACCTACTACTCATAAGTCATGAGACAAAACCACTCAGTACAGTGGTACAGTCAGCAGCAGGTGTTGCCGAACACCCGAACGAGGTTAATAAGATCTACACAAGCTCAGATCAAAGGCGTATACACTTATACAGCACATATGCAAGAGCGGTGGGGTCGAGCTACCGATAGCTTAAATACATTAATACTTTCTACAATACAGCGGGGCAATTCTGGCGTCAGTAGAGATGAAGTCACACTCGACATATGCCAAAAAGAGCTGTCAGATCCATTCAAAATCTGTAATTTTTTGAAACATCTCGAATGCGAGATGATTCTCGATGAGCGCCAGAATTGGGGGCCTGGAGTGCGATTTTCGAATCTCACCGGGTGACTAAAGCTCGCCAAAATGGCCGTTTTTGGGAGAGATTCGGCCATTTTGGTGAGATTCAAAAATTGCACCCCTGATGTCCTTGTGATTTAGGGTGACCAACCCTGTGTGCCCATTTTAATTGTAAAATTCAACAATAAACTCTTTAGCAGAGTCCTGTATTCTAATAAGAAAAATACACCCCATGAGCCTCCCTGTATACGCCTATAGCTCGGGCAAGAGTTGTGTAAATACTTTCGACCACTTCGACTAGTATCTGCTCACTGTGCGACTGTATAATGTAGTCAGTCTTGTTGCCTAAAATAAAGTTTAGTAACAATGTGTTAGAAATCGTACTGTAGCAAAGGTACGAGATCATTTGGTCATTATCCTAAACATTGCTTTTCCGTAAATTAGCCTTATTTTGGAAGAGAACATCCCGAAAACATTTAGGATTTTTTTTAATGCACTTTGCTATGTAACTTTGTATATTTTTTATAAGTTTTTTTAAGAAACTCTGCCCAGATGTTATTTATAAAGAGCAGGTTCTGCTAATGTAACCCCGGCAGTCCTCGTTCGCCGCAACGTTTCGTAAATTTAAAGCTCGCAGTTATTGTTGAGCGTTTCACAATCTACTATTAAGTGATAGAAAACTTTTCGCCTCTACAAAAATTTGGCAAAGTGAGCCGAGTTTAGAATATTATGACGTTGGTAATGTACATAGAATGTTCTTTTAATAATATTTACACAAAATAACACAAAGATAAGGACGCAAGATTACTGAAAAATAATGTACAAAAATAAATGCATGCAGTTGCCGACTACTGTCAGCATGAGATATCTGAGGATAGTTTTCAATATAATGTGAAATATTTCATGCTGACGTTCCGCATAATGTCTACTAATAAGAACATGCCACGTAACTTTATACTCGTTGAGTCTACACTTTTGCTTGGTGTTGTATCATCTATGCAGTAAGTTCAGCTTCAATAGAAAGAGAAGACATACTTAGGCAAGGGTAGAAAATATGCAGGCACTATTATTATAGTGTTTCCAAACCTTCCCAGTGTGATATGGTACACCCGAAGTTTACGGCCAGCACTAGACGGAAGAAAAATTCCATAGTTAGTGCACAGTCACTGATAATTACTTAAAAAGCTGCATCAGTTGAGGTTTGGCGGGTTAGGCCGGATTTAACTTGAACGGTTAGAACTTTATTGTAAAAATAAATAAAGCTAAACGCGGTTTGGGCGAACCTAGACCTAAATTAGTGAAAACAATAACTTTAGACAAAATGACTATTCTTCAGTTAGATTATACATTGAATAAAAAAAAGTTTCATAACGAATGTATGTAGAGTAGACTGTCTCATACAATACATTTCATAGCTAAGTTGCTAGTCTAAAAGCATTATTAAAATAATAATGTACAGCAACATTCATAGATATACAATATTAAACTTTTACAACAACAAAAGCATACAAGCTTAAAAATAACAGTTTACCATTTTTAACCTACTTATAGCACGTGTTTTTAAATTTGGCGAAATGTTGTACATTTCAAATACATTAATTTTATTTAACAGTGAATATAATTTTTTGTGCTGTCTCATTAATGTTAAACATAGTAATAATTATAACATAATTTAACCGACAGCATAATTACACTGTTAAAGCAATGGTAGCATTCATGCTGTTATCTCTTTTACCATCCTCGGTGATAAATTGTCTTCTTTACTTTTTTGCCACATAAGAAGCTCTTCTATCTTCCAGTTGAATTAACAAAACTCAACCATTCAATAATTGAAAAGGAACATTGGAAGAAATTTTACAATTATTAAAGATTTTTGGATACAAAAAAGTAAAAAAAAAAACATAATGTCACAACGAAAATAGTGAAATAGATATTCCTCCTTCAATATCAAATGTCTTTCGCAAACTTTATACCTTTAGGCCAAACACCATTTTCAAAAATTGTTCATAGTGAATTGTGATCACTCCATCTTGGTCGGTGTCAAATTGACGGAAAGCCGATGTCAAAGTCTGTAAATAAAGTTTCAAGGGTGTAATTAAAATGCAACTAAAACAAAACCAATTGTAAAGTTGTTTTGTTCATCAAATTCGAAATTATTTAATACATCGTTTGTGCATAAACACTTCTACTATACCTACCTACTAAATGTCAACTTGAAGTACATATATGGCGGTTATCTCATTTGGTTATCTACGCGGCACAAACGATCAACTTTAAAGGCCGGGGTACACCGGATGCGTATGCAGCATGGCTTCAGTTCGCTGAGTAGACATGCGCGTGGATACGCCGATTGTTAAATGTAGGTATAGAATTATATGTTGAGATGGCATATCGCTTACGTTGCGCAGCGAGTTGAAGACGCATCTGGTGTGCGCCAGCCTTAAGGGCAGTATAACACAATCAATTTTTGAGCGTGGCCGATAACACAACTACACAACAACGACGTCGCAACTGCACTGGTGCGATGACGTATCTGAATCGTCACAATTTATGAACACTGCGACACCGCGACGACATCGCCGCGTTTTCGCTATGATAACGAAGCGGAATCGCTGCGACGTCGTTGCTCAATCGCGGCAATAACGCCGATAATATATAGTGCACCCCGACTCAGTTAGTGCACAGCAAAGTAGAAGACGACAAGAAATGTCGAAGCGGCCCCGCGGGTATAACGCAGCGATGTCGACGCCTTGTTCATAAATCGTGGCGATTCAGTTGCGACATAGCGCGGTGCAGTTGCGACGTCGTTGCGTTGCAGCTCTGTTGTCACCACCCTTCAAAAATCACTAGAGTGATGGCCCTAACTAGTATCAAGACAAATCCCACTCCTTTACGACACTGTAAACGAGAAATACTAAGCAGTAAACAACATTCTAACCTAAAAGTTCAGTTTATGCCGTCAAAGTATTGTTTCTCATTCAAATAAAACATTCTAAAGCAACAAGTTAAAAATCACCTCTTCTATTTGCAGCCTCGATTTGTTTTATTTAAACAATAAAAGATAATTAGGTGACTAAAAGTGAAATTTTGGGTTAGAATTTTGTTTACATCTTAAGACAAGTATGTATGAACGGACTATACTAAAGAGTAGGAGTGCGATGCGTCATCGCGGATTTAAGTATCTATAAATAGCATACTTACGTATAAAGTGACACAGCATTGAATAAAATCATCAAACAATATGGTGCCTCGTCCGAATCTGTCAAACTTTTGCACCATTATTCCGACCACATCATCGGACAATCTATATCCGAATGCTGTGAGGGCATTTTTCAATTCTTGTCTATCAATGTTGCCAGAGTTGTCCCGGTCAAAAGAGCGGAAGCAGTTCTGCCAGTCTGTTACATATTTCCATAGTGCTCCAAAGTCTTCAAATGATATGACACCTCTGTTTTGTTTATCAAACATACCTAAAACAAAATACCATATAATTATTACATTTACTTTTACAGAAAAGCCCGTTTCTAATTGAACAAGCAGTGAGTTGATGGTAAAAATAACTGTTGGAAAAATGAAACTGCTTGTTCAAGTTGTTGAAGTTTATAGACTTAGGTAGGTAGTTTGTCAATTCATTTAGTTGTTCTGAATAAATTCTTAATGGATAGTTAGTTACTTTTGCTGTTTACTCGAACCAGCTTGCCAAGCAACGGTGGTGATCACTTACAACCAGGTGACCCACTTGCTTTTATGCCTTCCTATTTCATAAAAAAAACCGTTGATTTAAATTTCTTACCAATCATAAGTCGCACTGTTTCTGGGTTAAATGGATTCCATGTGCCATTAGATAAAGCTTGCTGTAGTTCATCTGCTGAAATGTAGCCGCTCCGGTCCTTGTCCACTCTGTGGAGCACAAATTACCTATGACATGATTGGGACTCTCAAGAGGTTTGGAATCTGAGTCTCTCATTTGGTGAGATTTCGCGAGATGCAATCTCCACCATAATTTTCGAAAATATTAGATTTGTTCCATATTTATGTATCTTGTTTCATTTGAGAAACAAAACCGATAAACAAAAGAAATAAATAACCGATAAGTAAAAGATTGCTATGAGTTCTTCATTGACCCTCCCCTCCCTTTAAATGAGATTTGCTGAGATTTTGGTGGACCTTGTCCCCTCATTTTGAGTTCACATGACGCATGATGGACAGCCATTAATAATAATTAGTGAATTTTAGAATCACTGTCCAAGTCAGATAATTTTTCATAGCCTTAGTATCTTGCAAGTGTTGAAGACCTCATGAAAACTTAATTCCACCACAGACAGGTACATTTCAAACCCCTCCCTCTGCTAGTAGCACATTAGCGTATATCATGGACATGAAGCATCCATCCCTTTCTCATACACTGACTGGTAAGAAAGAGATATACCAGAGGCCTGTTTCACTAAGCTACAATTTACAATTTTACAAGTCTAAACCGGCAACATTGGTCATTATGTCCATTGCCATTGGTCATTATTGACCAATGTTGCCGGTTTAGACTTGTAAAATTGTAACTTGTAGCTTCGTGAAACGGGCCACTGATATAAATAAATAAATAAATAATTTTTTTGGGACAATTAACACCAATTGACCTAGTCCCAGAGTAAGCAACTAAAGTTGCTATAATATGCTGTAGTAGTTACATGCTGTAGAATAGAAGAATAGAATAATTTTTATTTTGCTTCAAATGCTATATGTCTGTGACAAAAGCTAGCCTGCTAGGGCTTCTGAACCCACTGTTTTTCATCACAGGTCACCAGGCCCCTAATCAATTGATTTAATTTATGTATGAACCCAAGATGGACCCATAACTAACATTAACTACAAGAAATAATCAACCAGGCACATGATAAGTAAATACATTGTTACATTTGTTGCAGTTGTGAGTGTAAGAAAGTGAAGGTATTATCTAAAGTTGATTTAAAACAGTATATAGTCAGTAAACTGCATGATCATGTGAGCATAGCTAAATCATAGCAAAGGAAAATAATAAGTTGTAATATGTTCTAGTACTATCCCTTACCTTCTAAAGATATCCCACAGAAATTCTCTGCTTGGCATCGGAGATTGGAATGACCTGCAAGAAATTATTATTATATTCTCTACCACAAAAACATCTTTCATAATATAATTAGTCGAAACTTGGGGTCGAAAAGTTCTCGAATGGCAGCCGCATATTGGCAAGCGCAGCGTAGGACGACTGGTTGCATGCTGCTTCCAACCGGTCACTTTGGAAATCCATGGAGGAGGCCTATGTTCAACAGTGGACTTCTTGTGGCTGAGATGACGATGATGATGATGAATATTATTAGATTGTTAAGAATATTAAGATTATGTATTTAACATAGAAGATACTTTTTATTCATATTGGGATCCTTAGTGTAAGCTCAACTCACACTTAGTAGGTGTTAGTTTTCTTTAGAGTTTACCCCATAAAACACTGACTTGTATTTGTATCTTTTACCATTTTATGATAGAACAAAAACAAAATCATTAAGAAAAATTGTTTTTTGTATGGAATATGGAACCTTAGTATTTTTATTATTTGTTTAAGATATCCACCTAAACAAAACAATAATATAATAATTTCAATTGGCCACCGTTTACGGTTTAAAGATACCAGAGTGCGTGGTTTTAATGATACCTTTGCCTTTAGTTGATATCCTTTGGTTGCGGAACCCTAAAAACAACCAGTTGCTCCGAAACTATAAGTAACTAGGCAGCTAGGCACTTATAGCACAGCCTGTCAAAGCAGCAAACTTTGTCTGCCAAGGATATTTATAAGAATTCTCGTCAGAATATCCTTTGATTACAATTATATAGTACATATAAACGCCATGACGAAAACTGGTGAAATAGAGGGAAAACCACGTCGCGTATGAGTAATATTTTTTTAAGCTCAGGTTTGCATTGCAAGTTGCAACAGTACTTACATGTTGTTAATCTTCTAATGTAATACAGGTAGCACAAAATGAGAAACACTATACGTCTTGATAAACAAATACGCTAACTTTAATAATTATCTCAGAAGAGATAAAGGTATGACGTGCTCCGTTGACGGTAAATATTCTGTCAACCTGTCAAGTCAAGTCAACAGAGATAATACAGATCCTATACAGATCAGAGAGAGCACAGATAAATTTCAGATATAGTAGAGACCCAGTAGAGACCATGGATGCAAGTAGACTGATATACTGGCGCTTCAACCGCCGTCATTGTTCTTTTTTGAACATTGGCGACATGAATGATGGTCAACATTATTTGAAATAAAAACGAAAGCTGAGCTCGAAACTGTTTCAATTAAAACTTGATTACATCGGACATTTCTGTTGTCAAAATCCCGTAGAGAACAATGACGGCGGTTCAAACGCCCAAATATACACCCGGATATGTCAATGTCAGAAACGGTAGTTTCCCCATTGTGGTAGTTTGAACAAAAAAACGACATTATTTTAACTTCTACATTAAATAATTTTTCATAACATGTTGATTTTGGGCATGATTTTAAATCCAAAATCAAAACTTAGGTATGTTAGTCCATTATTTTCTAATCTCTAGGTGGATTTAACACTAAAAATATTGTAGCCTTCAAGTACAGTGTTGCCAGTCCATAATTAACAAAGTCGTCGGAACTACTATGCCAAAATCCTTCCTCAGCCATGCGTTTTGTTATTTACCTTGACTTTAACTTAAAAAATATATTACCACAATTTTCTTGCAAAATACCCTTATTCTTTTGTATTGATCGAGTCTATTAATTATGAGAAATAAACATGACATGTCATAATTCGTAGATATTAAAAACAACACTTATTTTTATTAGAATTTAATGTCTATGTTTTGTTTCGCGGGGTTGTGGCTGTTACGATGATTTGGTTATGCGTATGTATCATGCTTCGATATTAAAATGGCGGATGTCTCAAGTAATGACCGCAAAATAAAGCTGACTAAAAACGGAAAAGTTGTAAAAAGACGTTCACGAAATCCGGAAGGTAAGTACAATGATTCCGCGTTCAATATGTTCGCCAATTTAATAACATTGTTAAGTTTTACTTCTCCGTTGACCTCTTTGATATGTGCCTCCCGAATTGTTCCATTTTTGACTCTTATTACTTTCTTGACACGTAAGTCAAAGACGAAATAGTTTATCGTCAAGTTTTTGCATTTATTTGATTCAGATTAGGGAGATAACTTTTATCTGTTATGTTTTAATTAATTAGTCTATACGTCCTCATTTCGAATCTCTTGAGTTTCACTTCTGTTTGAATTAGTCATAATTTTTTACATTATAATGATTACTTTCAGAATGGCACAAGCAGAAACAGAAACGACTCAGGATAGCAGGACTAGAGTACATAAATGCCAATGGCAAATTGGTTCCTCCCAAACAGCCCGGCCCCGATTGCAACTGCCGCCGTAAGTGCTTCCAAAAAGTACCAGAGGACATTAGGATGAGAACCTTTCATGGCTTCTATTCTATGAAAACCCATGATGAGCAAAATGCTTATTTATTCGGCCTCATGAGGCAGGTAGATGTCAAACGCAAGAGAGTCAAATCTAGCAGCCGACGCACATGTACTTTTGAATATTTTATTCGCGTAAAAGGCCGCGAGACTCAGGTCTGCCAGACCGCATTTAAAAACATTCATGCCATCACTGAAAGAAAGGTCAGAGTCCTCTGCAAGAAAATGGATGATGGAGTCATGTTTCCCAGTGACAACCGTGGAAAAAACAGCCACCGCCGCTCGGGCGAAATAAGACTACCAACAGGAGTAATTGAACAAATAAAAAACCACATTTATTCTATTGTTCACACTCACCGCCTCAAGGACTTTATTAGACTGGACAAAATTGCTGGGTTAGAAATAAATATTTCTAAAATGTGGAAAGACTATATTAAAACATATGACCCAGACAACATCACTGCCACAATGCCCAAATCCAAAAGAAGTTCCGATGTGGCATTGCCAAATGACACTCCTTCTCAGTCTCAGACCACACCAGTGCCGCAGGAAACATTCGCCCCCCTGGCATACCCTGGCAGTGGGCATCTTGTCAACTTAGCGGAGAACTACTTCCAAAATCAGTACCAGACAGCTGCACTGGCAACCACTGGTACACAGACTAATTTCTATCAAACCCAAAATGGGGCCCAAAGTATGGGCATCCTTCTCCACTCAACTGCTGCTGCAAGGCCAGCTCAGCCTGCCACTGCTTACATAGTGCTGCAGACCAAACCAGAACCCTCAGTATCCCAGAATCCAGCAATTACATATGCTCAAAACACAGAAGTAATTCAGGAACAAGAGGAAATTGCAAAGGAGAAAAAAATAAAGAAAGAAAGAAGGAGGGGACCTCTAGTAAAGCAATGGAGATATACAAACATATTCCATTATGAAATTAATGGAGCAGCACTCTCTGCCATTAAAACGAGATTGGGCATGTATTATGCAGAGAGTGATGCTGCCAGGAAGAAGGCTAAACAGGCACGGCCTGCGGAGGGCACTCCCACACAAACACCTCCGGAGCAAATCAGACCTACTCACACCGTTACTATTTACACATAGGATTAACTTTTAACCACTGATTCATTGTCATCAGACAAACCTATGCAAAGCTAAGTGACATATGTCTTTATTATAACACTGTGGTGAAATGAGCTGGATATTTTGTCTTAAATTGAAAATTGGCTCGATGCTTGGTTGCCTGGCTTGAGTAAACAGTCACAGCTAGGCAGATAATTACACTATAAATTAAGAAGTTATGCTGAACAACTACATGAATTAGCAAACTATCTAAATTATAATTTGCTTTATAATATTTTACAACTCAATAATTTCTGGTGAATCATCACTTTAACAATGTTTGGTGTTTGTTAAGTACATTGCAACTAATGAAGATGCACTAATAATTTGTTTATACTTACTATAGTTGGTAACAAGCTAGTTGCCTCCACAATTGTTAGGTTTTGAGTTATGTTGCCATCAGATATATTGAAGTTGTGAAGGTACAGTCAGCTGTAAAAATATATGTACAGCCGTAGCGTCAAAATATGTATACATCAACATTATGTTTAGTGGCATAGAGGTGTATAGATATTTTTGACGTCTTGGTATATATATATTTATGATGCTGACCGTACTTAATCCTTTAACCACCAATTACATTTTCATTCGACATGTACATGTTGCCACCTATACCATATATGATATGTCTTAATTATAAAACTGAAGTAAAATGGGCTTGATATTGTGTGTATTAAATATCACAATGGTGGTTAAATGGTTAAAAATATCTTTACCACATTCACTTATTTTTTTATTAACTTGATCTGAGAGGACTAGAGGCAAATGCCTGTTTCCTGCCTGTATAATGCATTGATGCTTCCATCAAACCTGATATTTACATAATCATGAAGCTATCACTGTACTGCCTTAGGCTAAGTTATAATCTACATAATTATAGGGAATAATCTCAATAATGCTTATATTAATTCATCTACATTGCTGGAATAATAATATTCAATTCATTAAAATTTTAATTTATACGTTTGTTTTTAATTATTTTCCCTCCCAAAGTCAAACAACTTCGCTCTAATGACAAAAGTTACGTGGGCAAGTGGAACTCCACAGAAACTTGTCCAGTGGGCTTATTACGAAATGTTCATTTTAACCTTTTCAACGCCAAACGTACGTCATAGAGTACAATATAAAAGTAACCTACATGCGTTCGTACAAGGTTCAAATTCGTTATTTACTTGTTAGTAACTGGAAGAGATTGGATAAGTTCACCTTTGTTTTTTTGTTCAATAAAGAATTTACGTAGGACAACTTCGTTACTTCGGGAATTAGGACCTTGTGCAAGGATCGCTGCCACCATCCAGGCGCTAACCAGCAGTGTTTGCACTGTTGTGTTCCGTCAGACTTTCAGCGTGAAGAGAAAACAGCCGGTGAAATGGCGCAAGAGGTATTCCATCTTAGCCGTCTGGGTTCGCACGCGTCAGCAATTTCCTTGATGTTGCGTGCCGTGTCTATCGGCGATGATCACTTACCATCAGGTCCCCACTTGCTAAAAATAGCTTGGTGTGAAGTACTACTTTTGTTTTTATAATGCACGTAGGTCATTTTTATATTGTAGGCATCGACTTATGTTTGTCGGTCATTAGCGTTAAACGTTAACTCCAGGTTATATTGGTTTTTGGGGTTAAATGGGGGTTAAAAACGTTAAACTTCAATTTAAAAAAACAACACCCTCGCGAATAAACGTATCGTTATAATTTTACGATGTATGACTGAACCACTGCGATTTGTTTAATAGCAGTACTGACAAGTCCTCATAGAAAACGTGTTAAAATTTAGATAACTGTTAGTACATAAAGCTATACATCATTTGAAGATCGAGAGCGGCTATAAGATAGCGTCCCTTAATGCCCCTTTTATTGGCATCCAAAGTACCAATCACTGGCAACTAGTTTTTCCAGGTTTCATTGAAGCGATGCCGACAATAGTAGTGTTTACCCTAATCACCTTCTGCCAGTGTAAGTGCTCACCAGTTGCTGTATTGGACATTTGCCTCGGAAGGAAATGAAATAGACACAAGATGGATTTTATGGAATTTTATTGTACACTTAAATTACGCAGACAGGACGCAAACACCGCCGACGTCCTTGATTTTCTTCTCTGCCGTTTTCGAGAAGAATTTGGCCTTGACGATCACAGGCTGTTTGGGGAGCTTGCCTTTGCCGAGAAGCTTGTAATAGCCCTGTAACAACAACAAATCGTATTACATTTATATAGTCTGTAAAAATATTCAACTGCATAGTGTTTAGATATGCATTGTGTAAACCTTCTGTGATGCCTCACCGCCTACCACTAAATGTATTGATAAAGGGCTTTTTTTACATAATGCAAACTAAACCAGCCAAATATTTGGTAAGCAGGGTGTCTTTCACAGTTGATGCAAATGGAGACCTCAATATTCCATGATGGCAATGCTTATTTTAACAAAGTACTGTCACAGCCTCATCAAACTCATCTGCTGTTCAGACCTAAAAGATCTTTGAAAATCAATTCAATCTAACTAGTTCCTCCTTTGCCTTTACAACTGAATTACCAAGAAACTAGCTTTGCGACTTCGTTCGCGTGGAATTTGTTTATTGTTATCCCACTGGAACCTTACTTAATGACATTTTTAATTAATTTAATCAACTTTTATGTTCATTTAAAATATATTTACACAATACTTAGGACTTACAGCCTTAACAATGTTGATAACGGGCACCTTTCCATCAGTGGCATTAGCATACTTGAGGCGCGACTGCTCCGACACCAGGGTCCACAGCTTGTCAAGGTTCAGCACCGGGCAGAAGTCCTTGTTCCTCCGCAGATGGTAGTTCCTCATGCCCAACTGGAACACCACATCAAAATTATTTAGAAAAATATTAGTTGTAGCAATCAGCACTCTAAGATATATTTAGACACGGACAGTTTTATTTGACATCATAATTCAAAAATAAAAATTTAGTCAAACTTAAAATTACATTAACACAGTGGTGATGTCAAACAGGGGCTTAACTCAGCATTATGCTGCAAAACATAATGTGGGTTAATGCATTACAGCACTGATTTTCAGTCTGATTCTACATTATTTTTGGATTTTTGTACAGTAGGGGAAATTTATTCACATACCACCTTAGAACCCTATCGCAATGACGCGACGCGTTAAACGCCAGGCTATGTCATACAAATGTCATGCGTATATCTCTTCGACTAGGTTCTACGGTGGTACATGTTTCAATTTCCTTGACTGTACAGCTATGGATATGGATGTTGAGGCATGTATCACCTAGAGCAGGGATCACATCCTCTGTTGCAGTGTACACCCAATCCCCTGAACAACTGCCCTACTACTGTTCCACAAGTGCCCGCAGTCTTAACAGGAACCAGATGGAGCTAGTATGTGGGTTCCAGAACTTAATTATCATGTTTAATAACTTTCTCATATACTTCAAACTGACACAGTAAGCAAATGGTAAAACTAAAAGAAAATGTTGCTTGAGTCGTAAGTGAACTAGTGTCTGAAGTGAGTAACTCCACTTTAAACTTAAAGCAACAAGAAACTATAAATCCAAACAACTAAATCTATTGTCAAGAAGACATTAATTTCTCAAGCGTATTATAAAATCAATGACTATATCTTGGACAAGGATGTTTGGAAATGATCCCAATCTGTATTGGCGATCCCTGGCTCCAAAGATTGTACACCTGCTGTGTTAAATTGTTAAATTGTAAAAATTTTGAATATTTGAGATGTAAAATAACATTGTAATTTTGATTTATTTAAAAAATTACACCTCGTTGAGTTTCTTGCCGGTATCTCCTCATCAGAGGTTTTTCCGAACCGGTGGTAAATTTTTTGACATTCATAAGTGCTACCTGTAAGCCTAATCTGAATAATATATTTTGACTTTGACTTTGAACTACATGTCAAAAAAAGTTTACATACTAATCTGGGATTGGTTTGGGGTCAATAGCTTTTTGTGGAACTTTCCATAGTAATTGTCATAAGGACATGATGCCTACCAAGAAAATCACACACAGACATACACAGAAAGAACATACTTCAGCTGACAACTGCTGTAAATAAAATTGTTATACCTTGCCAAAGTATCCAGGATGGTACTTGTCCATGTTAATTCTGTGGTGGTGCTCGCCACCGGCGTTACCACGACCTCCAGGGTGCTTGCGGTGCTTGCCTGCAACCCAGACACATCCACGTCAAGCAAACCCGACGTACATCCAACAAGACATGGACGATAAGGTATTCACCAAGCGGCTTTTGAGGTTAAATCACATCTGTAACTATTTATTGGCTTTTATGCCAAGCAATACTCACCGATACGACCGTGACCATGGCTCACGTGTCCTCTCAACTTCCTAGTCTTCTTTTTGGAGGTGGCCTGGATAACAAACGCAAGGTTATGATAAACATCACAAACGAATTTGTTAACAAAATAATCCTTTTGGCACCATCATTTCCACTTTTTACACGGAAAACATTATCACATTTTATTAAAAATGTAACGATTCAGTAGATAAACTTAGATAAAATGTAAGAAACAAACACTAACCATATTTTCGACTTCAACGTCAAATTCACCAAGGAAAAAGAAGGATAAATTATTTACTTGACATATGTCAAGCTTTCGTGTTGCCAGAGAAAAAATATTTCATTAAGGCATCGCCATATCATGATCTTGGCACATTTTTAGCCACTCTAGTAGGACGCCCGCGTTTATCGCGCACATAAACGCAGCTGTCTCTCTCGCACACGCTGACTGGTAAGAAAGGGGTATAATATGCTAAAGCATAATAGGTCAAGGATAAAAGCTAGCGTGCTAGGGAAACGGAAAATAAAATATTCAAACTAGAGTTATACTATCAGTCTAATATTATTCCTTAGAGGATCCATAATGCTCTAAGATGAAAACTGATCTCTCACGTATTTTTAAGTCAAAAATTGCCCGACAATTTTGGACCATGGTCCTTAATCATGCGCCCTCGCGGCGGTGGCGCGACGACGACTGCGTACACGCTGCGCGCCGAAGCCCTGACAGCTCGGCTGCTCGGATCAGGCGGCCGCGAACAACTACCCTCGTTTGCTTGATTATTTTTAATGTCAAATATAGGGTTGCTCCCTACACTAACCATATCACTCTCTAAAGGCTCAGACACACTTATCCCTGACGTAGTACTCAACGCGGAACAAAAAAGTTTTACTCATGCAAAGCCTGAGTGCCAAGCAGTGTTAAGAAGGTGCCAAGCATAGATAGAGATGCCAAGTGGCAATCATAAACATAGCATATTCTAATTTTTATGGTAAAATAACAAATTATTTTTTTCTAACATTCTGTCATTAACAAAATTCTAGGAATGGGCCGGAATCGTAATTAAGTAAGTGATTGTAATTATGGTAACTCCAATTCACAGAATTCGCAGAATTCCATTCAATGTTGCCAGTTGCATAATAGTGAATTTTATGAATTTCCCAATAATAAATTTTGGACATATTAATAAAACGGATCACTCACGTATTTCTCACGGTAGTTTTATGTTAATAAATTTTGGCCTAAAATCGTTAAAGTAAACACAGTACTATACATATACAGTATTTTTTTTATGTCAAGCTAATTTTTTTTTGTGTTTTTACATCATGTAACACTATTTTGAGTTAACTTTATCTGTGTCATATTTACTGGTAACTCTATTCAGTACACAGATTAGAGAGATATAGTATTCAGTACGTTTCCAGAAAATGGCTGGGGTTGTGTGTTGAGCTGAACTCTGACACGTATTTTTCTTTAATTCGTATATAATTTGATAAAAGTTTATTATGTTCGTGTTATAATAACCTTAGTGCCAGTGAAATCTAAAGAAATAATCGAAAATGGAGTTCCGAGAAACCTTGCTTGCTGCTCAACGAAATCAACAACAAAAGTCATCTGTGAGTTCATTTCGTAGTTTTCTAAATACATATTACTGCGCCCCATTTAAATATGTTATGAGAATGCAATCTCCTTGAAATTATTTTGCTTGTTTATTACTGTATATGGATGTAGATCTTTGCTGTTCAAAAGTTTAATTATTGAGGGGGACTTTTACTTTCGACTTTAATTACCAGCTCTGATAGATATAAATATTGACTGGAGCACTTTGTTTTTTAGCGCAACGCGTACTATAGGGCTGGTTTTGATCCTCCTAAGAAAGAACAGAGGCAGAAAGATAAGTTATCAGAAAACATATTGAAGTTTCTTGCTAAAAAAGATGAAGAAGAGAGACAGAAACAACTGGAGGAAAAGAAGAAAAGGGAGGACTTGCTTGCCATGCGCGACCCTAAAGCCCTACGGAAGATTCAGAAGACTCTGAAGACAATTAAATCTGCGAACAAGTCTGTGATTGAAGATGCAGTCGACCACAACAACACTGCTGTGACTCGGGAGGGGCCCGACCAGCCGGACCAGGATGACTATGGGTATGAGTCCCAAGAGGCTGCAGCACTCTATGAGAAGATGATGCAGAAGTACAGCAAAATACCTGATGAACCCAAGTTTCCTGTTGGCAGTAAGTTAAAGCTTCAATTTTATTAGCCTCTCCAATGTAACAATCTGACTTGCCAGATCTGGAATCATGGTTAAAGTGTAACCCATATCTTCATTTGCCCATAATTTAAAATTTAAAAATACTTGAATGATAGCGATTACAATATTTTTGCATTGTGGTGTTTAGGCATACAACCACCTCACACTGTGGCTATGATAAGATTATGATATAAAAATAAATTTATTTATATTTTTGATTTTGCTCTACCACCAGTTCAAGGTTTTTTTTACTAAACTATAGAGATTGTATTACAATTACATTTTTATTTGCTGAACATCCAAAAAAAATATTTTTCAGGCCATTTCAGGCCAGTATTTGAATAACTGACTTGTCTATCATTTGTATTCAAAATACTCCTAGTGGACTTTTAACCAACGAAAGCTAGAGAATGTTCTCAAGTTGACCCATAAACATATTTTTTTAAATGATTTCTTTTTCATAAGATTTATGAACCTCCAACATTTTTTAAATCAATGATAGAAACTTTGTGCTTTTAGACTAATTTGAATACAAAAGAACTCTGACAGGTACGATCAGCCTTAAAAGTAGCTACTACCTTGTTGCTGTCAGAAATGTGACAAATTCGACCAACTCTCATTTCATACGTTAAAAAGACAAGGTTCTTTAATGTTTAGCTATTCCTGAGGCTGACTGTACTCAAATCAGTTTAAGGTTCATTACAAAATAGTACTCACAGTTTTGCAATAAATTATCTACTGTCTTATCAGAAACGACGACCTTGTTTCAGAAAAGAGTGTCAAAAGAGATCTGAAGGGCACCATGGAGCGGGTGAAGAATGCGTTGGCCCACGAGGATGATCCCGTTCCACACAAGAGACGGAGGAAGACCGATAACAGTGGTTAGTTACATGATAACAATCCTTTTTTTTTCATTATATTATATACCTGGGTCATTTTTCTTTGCAATGCATATTTAATAGTTGTATAGTAATGATACAACTTTGTGACTTTAAGAAAACATCTCCAAAGATAAGTAAGATTCAAAGATTAAATAACTTTATCAAGTTTTATATTTTAAGGTATGTAAATTGATGAAGTTTTTTGTGCTCTGTATATTATGTATTGTATTACACATTATTATACTTTTGCACAATTACTCCCTCTATGTGACAATTTATATCCATTGCAAACTGGAATGACCTGTCTGCATTATTGTGTGTTTATTTATAATTGTTAATTTGAATGTATTTATATTATATTTAAGAATAATTATAAAGTCATGTCTCCCTACTTATTTGCCAGTTATTTATCCCTTAACTAAACAAAATTAATTGTATATCTTTCAGTAATACAGGGAGCATTTCAGAAAAAATACCAAACTTACAGTCAACTTTATATATTTAGTAAATATAATCCTGGGGTTTATTATATCTTCATTATATTGCATAAGGCAACCACTGACCAAGTTTGGGTTACCCGATTCAACTCTTAAATTTATTTTCCTGAATTCTACTACAGAGCGTGACTCCAGCCCGCCGCAAAAATACGAGCCTGAGAAACGGAAAGAAGAAAAGCCGGAAAAGCCCAAGTTCCGTAAGCCGGCGCCTCCTCCGATGGACTTCAACCAGTTGCTGAAGCTCGCTGAAGAAAAGAAGAGCGCCCCCGTGGAGGTAGCTCCAAAGCCCGTGGTGAACAAGCCCGTGGAAGGGCCCGACCGGCTGATGACGAAGAAGCAACGCCGCGAGTACGAAGAGGAGATGGCGCGCCGGCAGCGGCGGCAGGAGCGCATGGAAGCTGAGAAGACTGGAAGGAAACGTAAGTGTCTTTGGAATTTTACTTGCTTTCAGCCTGTCTGTGGTATACTGCTGTGAACATCAGTACGAGTATAAGTCGATTAGTCAAAGAGCAGTAAATGCATGCATGGAGTTATTGTTGTGGGCAAGCATAATGAATGAATAATGATAATTGAAAATTTACAGTTTTTTTGTTAAATAATAAGATGACTGAAATAAAACGATAGCATTTTTAATTCAAGTTTATCATGTACACATACGAAGTTGAGATGCACTGATAGATAATTCATGTCGCAAATAATTATATTATTATGTTGTTGGTATACATTATCTTGTTAAAAATTTTATCAATCACTTATGTTACAAAAAGTTGTGCTGCGTTTCTAAGCGTATATTTTGTTTTTAGCCCAAAGGGACGAAAGACCCGACAAGCCTACTGTAGATAGAGAGAAAAAACCGGAATCTACGAGTTTTGGTCGAATCCCGAAGATCGGCGACAAAACTGCCAGCGCTACTTCAAACCATCACAAAACGGACTCGCTAAAGGCATACGAGCGGAGCAAGGAGAGGCCTGCAAGTGACAGAGATAGGATGGAAAAAATGCAGAAGGAAAAAGACAGAGCTAGACAAGAAAGAGATAGAGCTGAGTCAGAAAAGGTGAGGTTAGACCGGGAAAGGTTGGAGAAACTGAAAGCCGAGAGGGAAAGGATAGACAGAGAGATGGAGCGACTGAATAGAGACAGAGACAGACTGGACAAAACTAAGATGAAGCTGGAATCCAGCAAATCCTCTGATAGAATTAGCAAAGAAGTTGATAGAAATAAACCAAGCTCAAGGGACCAAGCTTCCAGGCAGGACGTCAAGAAAAGCATAGATTTAAAAAGCCAGAACACCTACAGGATAGATAAAAATTCAAACGACAGAAAGTTCGCTATTCCCAAAAATGGCGAGAGCAAGTACATGAATGGTCACAGTTCCCAGAGCAAGTTACCTCCTAAAGGGAGAGAGCAGGAAATACAGAGGAGCGATAGGGAGAGGATGATGCTGGCGAAGCAGAAAGCTTTGCAAGAGAACGGAAAGCGTCTTCCAGAAAGTAGTAAAGGTCCTTCAAAGAGGCCTGACGAGAGGTCTGCGCCCGCTGGCAAGCCCCAGGCGGCCCCGAGCAAGTCCAAGATCTCAAACACGTTTGACTTCGACAAGCATGTCAACTCGCTAGGCAAGGACAAGGGCCGGCCGCAGGATAAGAACGGCACGAGGCCGGAGGGCGGGCGACAGTTCCCTCCGGGCGACGTGCGCAGGAAGATGCAATCTGACGACATCAGAAGGAAACAGAAACGTAAGAAACTCACTTATTTAGCTATTTATAAAGGTTTTTAAAAAGTGATTTTTTGTAGCCTAGCTTTTCTTTTCTGCTGCCATTTTAATGTTCCAGTGCGTATTATCATTTAAAATATAAAATTCATCTTATCCCGATTTGCCAGTTGTTTTTTTTTAAGTACTGTTTTTTACTTGTAGGTCGCGCGATAGATTCGGAATCTGAATATGATTCTGAAATGGACGACTTTATCGACGACGGTGATGAGAACATGGACTACTCTACCCACATCAAGGAAATATTCGGATACGACAAATCCAAGTAAGTATTGTACAGGCATTTACAGTTAATAGATAAAACGTTGACTGAGGTGCAGCTGATCGAGCAATGGACGTTTGCCTGCTTCAATTGTTTCTTACCTCGTACATGCTATTGCCATGAAATTGTTGACTAACCTTTTAAAGTGACTACTCCAGTTAGTAGGGGATGGATGGAAACCTGTATTAAGTCATAATCGGTGGCATAACATGACGGAATAACAGTGATTCACTGCGGCAGTATTGTTATTAAAGATTACATTATGGGATCATCCATAAGTGTAATCACGCTCATGCAGGGGGGGGGGTTAACCAAACGTGACAGCCCGTGTCAAAGAGCTAGGAAAAAGCGTGACGAAGGTGGGGGGGGGTCTTGAAAAGTTAAAAATCGTGTGACCTTTGTGACGTAATTTATGGACCACCCCTAATCATTTGCAGAAGTTGATACTATTAAGATACGGGATGCCAAAGTTTGATGTTTTGGTTTATTATTAAATATTTTTCATTTCCCTTTAGGTATTTGGACATGGATGACGACGATGACCCGACAATGGAGTCCAGTTTTGCGCGCCAACAGCGGGAAGAGTACATCAGCAAAAAGCTCGGTGAGTTCCAACTCGCGTTATCGTCGCGAGGAGAAACATGTTATTTAATAACGGGATAACTCCTGCTGTATTGCTTAAACCTCAACTTTGTTTGGCACAATCAACATGACGGGCTGTAAACAAACTGGAACAAACGCCATTCGTTCAAGTAGCCAACGGTCGTACTATTTGATCCGGATGATGCCTCGTATTGAGGCGAAACGCGCGTCGATCGTGTTGTTTTAGTGTTTAGTGGCGATGGTGTATAGTTTAGTCTGTGTGATATATGTTGTTTCGTGTGGAAGCGGAGGAGGGTGGGTTATTGCATGAAAACAAATGTCGCACAGACGCAGCTATCTTGCACGAGCACGGCACTGATTCCGCGGAGTAGCAAGGCAATTTGTTCTAGTTTGTTGATGTGGACCTCCGCAAAGTAACGCCTAAATCTATTAATTATGACAGGCTGTTTAGATCTCACAATCATATGAAACATAAAAACACTATTTAATATTACAAGAGTATTTGATGATGTTTGGATATTTGTTATTCAACGCATCAACAGCAAACTTAGCATATGGCGTCTGTTATACAAAACGGAAAGAGAGACAGAGGGTTCAATATAGCTTTTAAAAAGAAAATCGGTTTTGGTTTTCTTTCTTGTTTGTAATTTAATTTTGCATTGTTGTCCAGTCTTAATTTTTTATTGTTTTTTTACCTTTAGTCTTTTTTCTGTTTTGCTGAATAAATATTTTCTTTCTTTCTTTCTTATTTCATATTTTGTGTCACATGACAATCGGATTCTTCTTCTTCTTATTTAAACAGGGAGATTATTAATCCCTGTACATGGCAACCGGTGCTCTTATTTGAGACCATTTCTGCCAGTGTCGTGTTTGGCAATCGGATTGCAAGAGATTTCATTATATTTAGTTAGTTATAAAGAGGTAGAAATGAAGCTAAATAAATTGCGCTGGAGATAAAAAACTAATGAAGTGTTCTTCTTCCCAGGGATAATGGAGGATCTAGAGGACATGCGAATGGAGGCTATGGAAAAGAAGAAGGCCGCGAAGAGAAAGCGCCGCATCAGCGACGACTGACCGCCCGCGCCGCCCGCCGGACTCTGAACACGCGCAGTGGTGCCAACTTTATATTCCCGCTTTCGTGTTGTACATTAACTTTTTTTTGGCTCAGATCTTTTGATTTTTCTGCCAGACATTGAAAACCAAAAATCTTATACTTAAAAGGTTGATACTTTTAGTACCGACCCCGTTTTTTGTCGTTATTTGAAAACCTATGTTTGTTTTTTTTTTCAAATCAATTTATTGGAGTCATCACAAGAGTACCTACTCGAAAATTTTAGTAGTTAAAGCCTGGAGCTTTGCGAAAATGTTTCGCGTTTGTATGTTTTCGCGAATATTGCTCACACACACATTCATGGTTACATGTGAAAAAACTACTTACGATTAAGATTACTGTCGCGTATGTACTACTTTTTGATTTCCTATTTTTTCGAGCCAGTAGTCAAAAGGCTGATCGAAACAGATGCTGGTAATTGGGTTTTCACAAGCTATTTCAATTAACTTATTTTAGTTATTATCTGACTGGGTAATAACTTTTTTCGATGCTTCTGGCTTGTGAATGTCGTCAAAGTATATATTTGTTTCATAAAATATCATAGTTATGTGTAGTTTATTTTAAGTTAAGGCTCTATTAAGGATTTTCTTAGGTTAGTTTTTGTGTCTTCATACATTAGTATATTTTCTTTTGCTAAACGATCACAATCATACGTTCGGTGTGAGGACGCGACATACTAGTGATGCGCTAACGTTGATTCTGAGTAAATCAATGTTTTTCAACTGTATATGTATATATATTTTACGTGTATATATAATTATTTAATCATGTCCTCTTTGGATCGATAGTATCTTGCATAATAAAATTAAGCATAATTATATTATACTATATTATTTATCTATAACATTCCCCCCAAATACTAACATTTTTAAACAAATTCGTAAAGAGTGACCAAATTTCTCGACATCAGAACCAAAATGTCGAATGTATTTTTATTTATGTATAGTCGACCAAGAAATTGCTTGACCACTTTTCGACCGTATTACAAAGGGATGCGGTTCAAAAGTGGTCAAGCAATTGGTCGACTATACAAAAATCACTTTTTTTAGACATACTCAATTTGGTGTCCGCTTTCAGACCATCTTATCATTATATCACTATCTCTTTGATTAACTTCTTCAACGCCACGGCAAATACAAAATACATGATTCACACGCCAAGTTTTTCTTTGTAAGTTACGAAGTTGAATCTTTTGCGAATGCACGAGGTCACTTATATTGCACGCGTTGATGTATATTATAGGTCGTTGGAGTTGAACCTGCGGTGCTGATATACGAGTCGTTGGCGTCGAAAAGGTTAATGTTAGATTAACTAAAAAGTTACATGCATAAGTACGAATGTTTAAAAAAAAGTGAAAAGTTATTTTGGTAAAAATTTGACATCCGATCCGTTGGCTCTGTAGTCCAGAATTGTAAACGCCCCTTTTGGTTCGATGACATCACATGGCATAGTTATCGTCACTTGAATTGGCTAGTGATTAAAAAAACCAGTTACACAATGCACGTGCAATATTTTAAGTGTTTACAATGAAAGCACAGAAGTAAGAGTTATTATTTTTATATTTCAGCCTTAAACATTAAAAATAACTAAAGGTTCTAACATAATTTCATAATTCGCTCATCCCTATTAAAAATGTCGGATCTGCAAATCGGTCGGTATTTATACCGACATTATTAACGAATGCTTAAGCAAGATCAGACGTTTTTAATCTACGAATTTCATAAATTATACATTAAATCTAATATTTATTATTATTATATTAGGGGTGAAAGTTACCGTAATTCAAGGTCTATTAATGACATAAACAGAAAATGGCAAATTTGCAGATCCGACATTTTTAATAGGGATGGGCGAATTCAATGTTGCAATAGCAATGCGGGCCCAGCGGGCGGGGATGATGGCCCAGTTTTAGTTTGTCCATCCTTCTGACTCTGTCTAACTAGTGTCACAAGAAAGGGACGCACGTACAGACAAATTAAACTTGGCTGGTCGTGATACGCCACAATTCAAGTCCAGTTTATATGATTACATATCTATCAGTCTCTTCCATATTAGGTGACGTTTGTGTTCCATACCTTGCAGCACAGTATACATATAAGCAGTAAGGAATCTACATACAAATGCTCGAAACCGGCGCACTCACACAGACGCACGCTCAACACTCCCGCTAAGGTTTTTTCGCGCCCTAACAACCCTAACGCTCCACCGGAGCTTAGGTATCTATCTCAGCAAATAGGCCCAGTTTCGGTACTGCTGTATTTATATACTGTGCTTGCAGTAAGTAGATATTAAGAAAAGTGACTGAAAAAAAAGTGGCCAATGTCTCGGGATTTTTACAGCAATAGTTTTCGGACAGGTTACTTACTACCTGACCGTTTTTTTGAAAATGAACACTCTGTATAGGTAAACGCACCAAGAGTTTGTAACGGAACGAGAGTCAAGTGAACGATTAGAGCGGTTTCGCACTACGTCCGATTCGAATCCGTGAAAATATGGTCCGTAATAGCCGTAGAACTATTTCTATGGTAATTTACGCACTAGATTCGATCTCCGCCATCCGATTTCGTTCTGTCTTTCTAGAATCTCCATTCCGGAGAAGATTTTTGACGGTCCGAAGTAGCCATAGTATTACTTGTATGAACGCTCGCGGACTGCGTCCGAGTTGAAGCCGAGCTGCGTACGAGCAGAGAGGCAGCGGGGCGGGCGGGGTATGCGGCTGGGTGACGTGAAGCAGCAGGCATTCAGTGTATTAGTTCAGTGTTGCAGCGAGCTATGTTTCCTTACGAAGTTTTTACTTTAATTGAAAATGTTGAAATTAACCCAAATTTTCACGGGTTCGGATCGGACTAGTGCGTAAGCAATATCCGAATTCGGTCCGAGTTATCTAGACCCATGTTTTCACGGGTTCAGATCGGATTCGGATCGGACGTAGTGCGAAACGCTCTTACACAGACTACTACACAGCGCCATACAAAACAAAACAAACATTTGAAAATCGAACGAAACTCCGGTACACATTTTGACATGCAGCAGTTGGCGTGACCACAACTCTCGTTGCGTTGCCTAAACCTTACAACCTGTATACCCCACGTGACATGATTCGTTACCAACCGACTGAATAGTCAATGAATGAATAGGTATTTTATTTTATTATTATGTTTTCACGGCATGAATATGGAACTTGTACTGGAATTAATTAATTTCGTTTCAATGGTCGTGGCATTACGCTGGTGAGCATTGCACACCTAGAAACCCTACCCCCATTAGAAATTTTAAAAGTGAAGGAGCATGGCCGGCCTGAGGAGTAGCCCTATGTATCACCGAGTAACTTTAATTGTTTTAAAACCCTTCAAGATACCATAAAAAATAAGTGATAAAATTGTGTTTAAAATGCAAAGTGCATTTATCAGTGCATCGCTGCGTTTTTATCACTTTTGTGATAAAAACGCAGCGATGGTATCGCTTCGACCAATCACTGATAGTGATATGGGTGGCGCACGAGCGTCGAGCGTTGTTATAGCAACGAGCGTTTGTATCGCAGCGATACGCGAGTTCTTTTTCGTTATTCCACCTTTATTCTTATTTGACATTTTGACACATTTTTGTACGAACAATTTACAATTATGTCAAATTCTAGCAATTGTAATGCTGTTGGTATAGGGTCCGTTGTCGTACTTGTAGCATCTGTGAAAGAGGGCAGCGGTTGCAGTTGTCACATTTTCGAACAGTTTGTTTCACATGTCTGATTCTACATGCATCTACAATTTATTGCATCACAGGAATTATCAAATTAAATACATTAACAAAACCAATATACTATTTAAATACTTTATACTATGTGTTGATAATTTAAATTTTATTTTAAGTATAAATTGTTTTTCTAGGTTTAAACCGGGCTGTGTTGTATCATACTACTTGTAGTATTGTTAGGCGCCTTGTTGCTCAGACGATAGGAAAGATATGTCAATAGCTACACATGGCAAGATATTTGCCATCATAACTTTAATTAAAAAAAACAACTGTAAAATTTTTGGCATTATAATAAAGATATTTAAAATTTCTTTATAATAATGCCAAACCGCTAAAGGATTTAAGTTTTCTGCACCATGCCAGTAACAATAATGTAGTTGTATAACTTGAGGCGCGGGGCAACCAAATATAGATACTTTAACGCATCTTGGCGCGCAGCATGTGTGTGTGTACGGTTGTAAATATGCACTTTTGATTTGTGTGTTGCTTGGACAACGACTGCCGCGTCACTGCTGTACATTTATGAGGAGTGTGAACCCAGCCCCATACAAACGGTGATAATGTTTTCCACCCTCTACACCTTAACCTATGGCAATGATTTTTTGGTATGTATGTTGTCATTATGCATTAGAACTAGGTTTGTATGTTTTGATTTTTTTTATATTCTTTACAATATTCGCATTTTAGGACAAACAAAAATTAAATATAAAAAAAATCGAAACATACAAACCTAAATCTACAACATACTGACAACATACAAAAAAAAACATGGCTATAGGTTAAGGTTCAGAGGGTGGAAAACGTTATCGCCGTTTGTATGGAGAGTGCTGGGTTCGCACTCCTCTTAAAAGCTCAACACACAGTGCCGGATGCTAAGTTGAAATATCTTTAATTAGTTTACCATTTTAGAACCTTTTCTCCTTGTACAGTCACCAGCACCAATATCTGACACAGCGAAGCGTGCAAAAATATCTGACACGTCCTACCAGCCCTAGGAATAGAGTCGTATCAGATATTTATGCACGCTTTGTTGTGTCAGATATTGGTGCTGGTGACTGTATTACGGTTGGTGAAGAAATTTCGTGGCCGGCCATACAATGATTACCACTAACATAGAGGTAATTAAACATTTGTACTAATAATACTTAATGTTTAATTTTTTTTCTTCGAAAATACATAAAATAAACTTTCCCAAAACAACAGGGTTCTAATTTATAGTTTTGAAGGGTATTATTATAATTTGATTTGCGATCAGAACTTTGTCAACTCAATAAGTGAAATAAATTAATACCTGGGCTACCTATTTTCGATTTGATCTCTTATACTTTGATTTGTTTTAACCATCCCCTCGACATAAAAAGGGGGGCGTCGTCTATGATCGAAACTGTCCATGCATTCGTTTATTTTTATTTTATTTCAAAGAGTTAATTTACTGTTGAGTTGACTGACGTACTTGAGACGGTCAGCTTTTTATCAGCTTCGTAATTATCAATTTGTTGTTATGTAATTAATAGTAAGTAATTATACTACTTGTAAACTTGTAAAGATGTATAGCTTCATGACAAGAGAGAAAATGAGAAAAAAATATTTATACATTATATTCAGCAAGTTCTAAAGCTAATTGTTTTATTTTTGTGATTCTCAATCAGTGTTCAAATCGGATGAGCAGCCGACTGATATTGCTAAAAAAGGAAATTTTTACTAAGGACATTAATAAATACCTATCTACTAACAGCGATTGCGACACTTCATCCCTTCCATGCGTAATATCATTCCCCGAAAGAGTCGCCCGAGAGAACTAACAGCCAGGCCATGCTGGTTTATAAAATAGGAAAACAAGCAAGTGGGTCACCTAATGGCCAGTGATCGCCATTGCCCATAGACACTCGCAACACCAAAGAGATTGCAGATGCGTTGTCAACCCAGAGGGCTAAGATGGAATACCTCTTATGCCAGTAATTTCACAGGCTATCTTCCCTACGCCGGAACAACAGTGCAAGCACTACTGCTGGCTGGCAGAATTAGCGAGCACGATGGAGATTTATCAGATCAGAGGCCCTATAGCTTTTATCTACACAGCCGAGGCGGAGAATTTAAAAAGTCCGATTTACATAATCTTTCGGCCTGTAACGTGTAGTCGGTTGCCAATTGGTTGCCATGCACAATATTTTGGACTAGGTATAGTTAGAATCATCAGTAGTATTGTGACCTCGGGAAATAATAAAAAAATAGCAACATTATAGGGAAGAGCCATCGATCCTATCGATAGTTACAACACTGCTGATATTCGATGGTACTAACTAATGTTGTATCGGTGCTAGCGATGATCTATTTGTAAGAAGATTTGTAAGAGATTCTGGGCCCCTATTCTGGGTTCATGCGAGATTCATCTCGCACGAGAATAACTGTCAAATCCCAAGGAAATCTCTCATTTTTGACGTATGTGGCATGCGAGATAGCGTCTCGCATGACCCGAGAATTGGGGTCCTGAAACGAAGAATGATACATTAATGAAAAGATTGTGGCAAGGCAAGGCAACACTAGTCGGGCCGCCAATGAATAAATAAAGGTAGCAACACTACTACACTATGCAGTGATACCAGACGTACGTTAAGTACCGCATTTGTGTGGTATTTTATGCTTCCTCCACGTTAATTTAGAGTGATAATTTTCAGAATAGAGTTAAAATTTGACAAAAGTACGGTAATTTTAAAATCACACCTCACAATCACTGCCTTGGATAACATTGGCATTGACAAAAATGATATGATGAAAGGATAGCTCTATGATCAGCAGGGGATCAATTTAAAAAAAGGCCATTTTCTCAACTAATCGCAAATCCTATAATTAAACAATTGATTTAATGCAAATATTGTTTATTTTGACAGCCACACTCAACCAAATTCAAAAGTCGCAACTTTTGTCTCTATCGCACTTCCCCAATGATTATACTTACTCTTTTTTAATCCGTACTGGTTTGGGCTGTAAGTTTTCTGCCTCGTACTCAGTAAGTAAGTAAGTATAAGACTCTGACACTAAATACAAGTGTATTTACTTACTGTTTCATAACAATAAGTTGGGGTCTTAGGATGTTTAAAACCGAATATAATTAATTAGTAACTTACCGTAAAGGCATTGTGTACGGGAGAAGTTTTAAGGTAACTCTAGCACCACGGTCTGGCAACATTGAGTTTTTCTTTTTCACAAGTCCGACCCGACTGTCACTGTCAAACAATTTTAGTTGGTGTGGCGCCAGCTGTATACTTGAGTCTACATAATTTTGATTTGATTTCGCCGTCTTTAAAAATATCAAACAAAGAGTAATTTTGCCACAAAAATTTGTCGACATATTTTACGCAACTTAAAAAGTGCTTTTAATAGCATTTTACAGGTAACATTGCAAACCCCAAGCCCAAGACCTTGAATATTTGGATTTTACAATTTGTGTCACAGGATTGAATTCATATTTGTGAGTAAAATCATTTGTTAGGTAACCAAAGTAATTTTGCATCGTTACTTGGGTTTATTGTGGTAGATATACAAGTCACATTTGAAAATTTAATTCCTTATTTTGGTTATTGAAGATTCACAGAAAAGTCTGTAAATTCTTATCACGCTAGTTTAACGTGCCTTTACAAACAGTACTTGTACTCCAAACATATTAATACTGCTCAGTAAAAATATATATTTTTATTTATTTCTTTATATCACTAGTATCATTAAATTTCTACAAATTGTTGCCAATATTTGGTGACATTGATTTTTCATAGGATACATTTTAATTATTTATTTATAAACTAGAATCACAATAGGTATATGTTCATGGAATTTGCTCATCTTGGTACTATTTCATTTTATTCATATGTAGTGTGTTTTATGTGCCGTCGGCCTCTGAAGTAGTTAAACACTTAAGAACCTTGTTGCAGTAGCATATGAAATAAGAGTTAATAGAATTTGTTACGTTACTGACAGCGACAAGGTTATAAAAATGTTCAGCTACTTCTGAGGTTGACCATTCAATAAAGTGTTTACTTACTTATACTTAGTACATGTTTTAACATCTCTTTTGTTGATGTTCAGGGAACAAACATGAAGCTCATGGATTTAACGGACATACCAGAAATGAATAGGGAAAATACGCACATTGGTAACAAGACACAGCTCTTGGAGAAGATAAACAAACTGATCAGCGGAGGGCACAGCAAGCTGCAGATAGTGACGGACTTTGACCACACGCTGACACGGCACAAGATGGACGGGAAATCGGTGCTCACTAGCTTTGGTAATGTCCATTATCATCATTCATTCATTTAACAAAAAATAAATAAAAATAGCCTTGATTCACTGGTCCTCATATTGTATAGTGATTTAACAATAAGCTATCTAAACTAGCTTATTGTTATGCCTAGCATATTGTTTTAAACCAAGACATGACCTATTTGTCTGCAAATTTCATCTAAATCTCTTCAGCCGTTATTGTGTGTTTGAGGAACAAACATACAAATATATATAAACATAATTACTTTCGCATTTATAACATTAGTAGGATGTTTATCATAATAAAGTTTACTGTATTGCAGGCATGTTCCGAGAGTGCCCCTCGATTCCACAGCACTACAAAGACGAGGACGTCCGGCTGGCCGCTATCTACAAGCCCATTGAGGCCGACCCTGTAATGAGCGTTGAGGAAAAAACCAAGCACATGGTGGACTGGTACGTCGCTGCACATGCACTACTAAAGTAAGCACTCCTCTTAGTACTACAGCCCGAGTTAAGAGGAGTGTGAACTCAGCCCAAAAAAGCGTTTTCCATACAAACTGCGATAACATTTTCACCTCTCTTAAACTTAACCTATGGCAATGATTTTCCGGTATGATGATATTATGTCTTGGAACTAGGTTTGTATGTTTTGATTTTTTCAATATTCTTCATAGATTTGACAATATTTGCATTTTAGGAGTTTCATACAAAACAAAAAAAACGTCAATATTTTTTAAACTATTAAGAATATTTAACAAAAAAAACATACAAACTTAGTTCTAGGGCATAATGACAACATACAAAAAAATCATGGCTATAGGTCAAGGTTTAGGGGGTGGAAAACATTATCGCCGTTTGTATGGAGAGCGCTGGGTTCACACTCCTCTTAAACTGTTTAACAATGGCGTCCGCGCCGCGAGATACCTAGCTCATAGGCATATACAGTGGGGGGGGGGGGGGGGGGGTACTAAATCACAAGCACCATTTGTTATGTATGAAGGAAATGTTTAGGTAGATGATGATATGATGCTGTATATGCCTCTGATTTCGCTCACACTAAAGCTTTACACAGGATGTTTCTGACCAACATACAGATGGTGAGGGCTGATAGGCTAGCTAACTATTAATGGTACCTCTGCACAAATATCATAGTTTTCGATTTATAAGCACTTTTACATCTCCAAAACTGATATTTTTATAGAAAATCTCAAAATTTAAAAAATTATGACATTTTTATTGTGGTTTCAAATGTTTACATTGTCATATTAAATACAAAAGTCGAAAGGGGACCAGTCCTTCTTTATGGTTGGTTAATGGTTGCTGTTTGTATTGCACTATTTCAAGAAGTGGCTTTGGCTGTCATCAGAAATGCCATAGTAACTAATATTAAGCGAAATACATTGCTGGCTTTGTATGGAAAGTCACATAATGGTCCTAAATAATAAACAAACAGTCCTTGTCACCTAATGCCGTGAGGCAAACTTTAAGCAATCGTACTGTACAGTCTGTCTGCGTAAGATATTAACATAAAGTAATTTTTATAAGTAATTTGATTCTGTGAAAGCTGAAGGATTAATATTTAGAGTTTTTCACTTTAAACATGAAGTAAAAAAATGAATTTTTTGTTCTAGAGGCATCAAGTTCCCAAGGAGTGAACTCATGGAGAGTTGCCAACGGGTGGTAGGGTGCTTCAGGTTTGTGGTGTGATGACATTTTACTTTTAATATTTTTACTTTTAATTTGCCATTTTAAGTTCAACCTTTTTTTTGCCGACTATACTTTTGTACAGTAACAGTATTTCAAGTCGGTCTCCAGATTAGGTGACAATCCATTAGTGAGTTTCAGTGAAAATCAAGTCAAAATATTTTTATTCAGATTAGCTTTACATGATTGTTAGAAAATATACCACCGGTTACCGGTTCGGAAAACACCTACTGAGAAGATACTGACAAGAACCTCAGTAGAACACATGTGTAATTGTGATGCCCACGCCAGAATGAGCATAAAACTCTTTGGCAACGGATACCCCAAACCAAGAGAATTCAAGGCACTACCATTGCACCATATCATCCACTTTATGGAGGAGTTAAAAAAAATGGTACAAGTGTGAAGGAGGGGTCCCATGAGATCCCATCGAAGTGTACCTATCTGTAAGGATCCCTAGTCAGGCGCGGCGCACTCGCGAAGCTACCTGTACCTGTAGGTACACCGGCGGACCACTAAGTCCGTACTTGCCACCAGTTAGGACCAGTAAGACTTTTTTTTCCAGAAAAGACTTCTGTCCTTGTACTGTTACTGATTCTGTGCTGTAGTGCAAAAGAGTCTCACGATAGTTTCTTATTAAGATGACACTTCGCACCCTTAGTATTAAAGCGACTCAATTCTGAATATGATATTTCCCAAAATTAAACCCTATGTCTTTTAATTAAGGTGATATTTTGGGACGTGTATTATTCGGAAATGGGTCACTTTAAATCTAAGCGTGCGACTTCTTATTAAGTACATGCTAATTTGAAACTTTTAAATCTAAATACTTAAATATTTCACTCGAGCAAAGTCGACTGAGGAATGCATTTCGCAATTCCGTTTTTTAACAATATTGCAATTAGTTCAGTTTTCAAGGTTGGCGCGGCAGCAAAAACTAATAACGCGGTCATTCTAGTACTCGGCCATTTGAGATTAGAATAGAGTCATTACATTATGAATTTTATTATGTTTGGGTGAGTCGACTTTTAAAGTTACTTCTTTTTATGTTATTATGCAAAAGGCTTTTGCCCGCGATTTCGTCTGCGTTGAAAATGAATGTTTATGAAACTGATATTCTTTGTCGCCAATCCATCGTATTTCTAGCAAAAGATTTTTGAGACCAGCTAGAAAACTAAAAAAAACGACAAATCGAAAAGAAATCTTCCTTAAAATTAGTATGGACTTAAAAAACATGCACTTTTTGTTAAGTCAACCAGTTCTACTATATTTAAGGATCATATGGAGTTTTTGGTAATTTTAAGGAACTTATGCCATTCAAAGATTGTCAAAAATTTAATTCTAAATGGTGTCAGTAAGCTAAAATTAGTCGTTTTATTGCGGTTAAAGTCGCGGGCATCAGCTAAGTAGTGCCGTAATATTTATGACGTAAAACAGGACTTTGGACGGCGAACAAGCAATCGTGACCCACTTGCTTGTTTGTCTTCCTATTTTATAAAAAAAAAACTCGGTCGAAACGTCGAGGCAATTTGACAATGATTTTAACTCGTAAAGTCCCGTTTGACATTAAAAGTATGTATGAAAATTGCGTTTAGAACAATTAACATAGTGCCGTAATATCCGTGGTTGGGTCCCGCAGGAGCGGCGTGGCGGAGCTGGTGCGCTGGGCGGCGGTGCGGCGCGTGCCGCTGCTGGTGTTCTCGGCCGGGCTCGGCGAGGCCGTGGTGGCCGCGCTGCGGGCCGCGCAGCTGCTGCAGCCGCACGTCAAGGTACAGTACCCGGCGTGGCGGAGCCGGTGCGCTGGGCGTCCGTACAATAAAGAGTTTAGCCACATACGAAGCTTATTCTTCCGGCAGGTGGTGTCCAACTTCCTGTCGCTGGACGCCGAGGGCCGCATCACGGGCATCCTGGGCGACGTGATCCACACGTACAACAAGAACGAGGCGGCCATCAAGAGCACGGACTACTACGAGCTGGTGCGCGAGCGCAGCAACGTGCTGCTCATGGGGGACAACATCGGTGCGTGCGCTCCTCCATCTTCTCTCTTTATCTTCTTTACATAGTATATTCATATGTACGGTCATCCTCAGAAGAAGCTGTACATTTTAGTACCCTGTCTCTGTTAGTAATGTGACAAATTCGAGCCACTCTCATTTCTTACGCTACTACGTTTGCGGGTGTTAGGATTTTGTGCAAGGTCCGTCCGGATCGCTGCCACCATCTTGCTCGCTAATCCTGCCGCTAAGCAGTAGTGCTTGCACTGTTGTGTTCCGGCGTGGAGAGCAAGACAGCCGGTGTAATTACTGGCACAAGAGGTATTCCATCTTAGCCCTCTGGGTTGGCAACGCATCTGCAATCTTCTTGATGATGCGGGTGTCTATAGGCGGTGGCGATCACTTACCATCAGGTGACCCACCTGCTAGTTTGCCTTCTTATTTCATAAAAAAAAACTACGCAAAGTCCTTAGGTGTTTAGCTACTTCTGAGGCTGACTGAATATTATAATAATATTTTATTCATTTTACTTGCTAAGCAATCGTAGTCGACTACGATTTGCAACATTCAGATCACAAAAAAAAGTATAAAGTTAAGTCGCTATTTTTCCTGTCCGTCCTAAATCCTTATAGTGAATGTTCGGCCGCCTTCTAAACCACGCAACGGATTTTGATACGGTTCTCACTGTCATTTAGAGATTTTGTACAGAAGGGTTTATTTAGGTACATTATATCCCGATTGCACCTACTAGTGCGAAGCTACAAGGAAAAGCTAGTAGTACATAAAAAAAATTCACACTTACGCCACAGAATAAATAATAGTACTAACGTACAGAAACTTCTCTTTTTCGACCACCATTAAACGAATTCTAAGTTCGTATGACTTCATAAACATTCGCCAGGCGGCATGTGTCAAAAGGAAGGCGCCGCCCGCGCCCGCCTTTCACCCGCAATGCCCTAGCGCACCGCTAGGGTTGGGCTGCTTACTGTAATACTATCAACGTGCGACACAGAGTGAGCGGGCGCGCGCGTTGCAAGCCGGCAACCTACTGCGATTAACCTATGCCATAGGTCATGCGGCGAGCGCACCTACATTGCGAAGTGGAACCCCCCTGCTTACGCTAACAGTTCTGTAATTTGACTGTAAAGCACAAACTTTAAGCATTTAAATTACTGATTATTAAGTCGGTCAATATAAACACACTGTGGTCCCGCAGGCGACGCGGGCATGGCGGAGGGCATGGACCACTGCGACGTGGTGCTGAAGATAGGCTTCCTCGGCCACGACCGCCAGAACCTGCCCAACTACCTCAACAAGTTCGACATCGTTCTCGTCGACGAGGACTCCGTCGATCTAGTCAACGCCATACTCAAGCTAGTGCTGTGATTTATTTACGAGTCACCCGCGGCATACGAATAACAGAACCTTTTAACAATGGTAGTTAAAAAGGTAATGAAAGCGACACTTCATTCCCTTCCAGTCTTTATCTTTAATTTTGACATGGAGTTGCACTTCTATAAGACTATTAATATGGCGTTAGCGTGTACCTATTAGTCCTCCTGGAGTATTAACCCGACGAATGACACGGAGAGCAGAAGGGATGAAGTGTCGGTTCCATTAGTTTCTATTCATATGCCCGGGGTTTAGTTCAATGACAGTTGGAGCTTCCCACGGACACTGTAGTTAACGAAACGCGTTAAAAAAATTACATACTATACAGTACAGACTGATACTGAAGTGAAGTTTCGACATAAAGGTTTTTTTTTTCAAAAATGGTTGGATCCTAGAATGTTAAGACGATTTTATTTTTCAGATTTTTGTCGTTTGTTTTAACGTCTTCGTCAAATTAATTACCGAATGTCATTTTAAGTGGCTTTATTGTAATTATTTAACGTTTTATTTATCATTCTTGAAGATAAATTGACCAAGCTGTGTAAAAAAGTGTGCAGAGATATTTGGACGAACGGCAAAAATCTGGACGTCTAATAGCGCGTCAGGCAAAAACAGTCTGTGGGATGCTCCTTATATTTTACTTATCTTGTTTTATATTTAACGAATTTTTGTTACAGTTGATTGAGTACCGATTGCTTTGTATATTTTTATATTTGTGTACAAAAACAGAGTCTCTGTATTAAGTCATTGGCAGTCGTGTTATTTCATAGAAGGCGGGCAGTTGGAAAGTATACTTATACCCTCGCACACGCATATATTTCAAGTAACCGTAAGGAAAATATTTAAATAATTCTTTATCTACACATATATCATAAATGCTCTATAATGCATTCAGAAACCGTAGGCAATGACCAGCATTATAACAACCAATGTTATTATGAGAATTTTTCTAATTTGTTTCTATATTTGTTCAAATATATTTTTTATTACATTATTTCAATGTATACAGTCTACAGATATTTAATAGGTACCTAGCACTAGTAGCTAGTAGCAATGCAGGTTGTAGCTGATTGACGTCCGTTTCGCTTATGCGCACTGAAAAGTGCACATAAAGAAACAGAGATACATTGACGCGATAGCCGTACTGAAAAGTACGAGAAACAGCAACAGAAGAGTCATCTATCTCAGTCTTCCTTCATGCAGTGGACGAGTGGAGCTACGATGTTCACGCCGCGACGACCGGAGCAGAAAAGGAACGAATACAGGCGCGCGTCGGTTTTATAGGTGCGCGAGAAGACCGCGCTTGCGCAATGCGTGCGCACATCACGCCACCTATCGCCGTCTCTTTCTCAAGCCATCTCTCTCACACGCTTACCGCGAAAGTAGGCGTGGTTTAATATGTATACTAGGTGGTACTAGCACTAGTTGTGCGATTCAAAATTGTTATTTATGTAAATAATTTGTAAATAAAAATTCATTCCAATCTTCATACTACAAACAACGGTGTTTCCTTACCTCCAACCATCTTCCCTAAAGTGGTGACCACCGAAGAACAGCCCTCGAAATGCCAGACACGGAGAACTCCCCATCCGGCGACGGAGACGACGCAGCAGCTGCAGCTCAATCATCCGCTCCAGCTCAGGAAACGGCAAACCAGGTGTCAAGCATCGCACTATCGCTGCGCGTACCACCGTTTTGGCGCGACCAGCCGCGCTTATGGTTCTGCACTTTTGAGGCAGCCACCGCCGAACTCAAAAAAAGCAAAACCCAGCTAGCCCAATTGGTCATTGCGCAATTGGATAAGCAAGACATCCAGCAGATCGCCGATCTCATATATTCGCCGCCAGAAAAAAACTACTATCAAGCCATAAAGGAGCGATTGATCTCTATGTATGAAGAGTCGGACAGCGCACAATCAAAAAAATTACTGTCGCAAGTGGAACTCGGCGACCAGAAGCCCAGCCAGTTACTTCGACGAATGAAGAATCTCAACCGCGACAAATTTCCAGAGAGCACCATACAGATGATGTGGCTCGAACATCTACCATCCCACGTCAGATCTGTACTTGCCGTCAGCGAAGCTTTCAAGATCAAAACCACGCTTGACGACCTAGCCCTGCTCGCGGACAAGATGATGGAAGTCTCCGATTCATCACCCCAAATTGCCGCCATTTCGACGCCCATCGCAACACCTGTCGTACCAGCACCAGCGCCACAACCACCACCGCAACCCGTCTACAACCCACAGTCCGTTGTCGACACACAGATTCTCATCAACGAGATAAGGAAACTGTCACTAGAAGTCGCTGAACTACGATCAAGACCGCAGGAAACGCAGCACAATAGTCGCTCTCGCCGCCGTTTTCAATCACGTTCCCGCAACGCGTCACAAAGCCGCAGCCGCAAGAACTCGCCTATGCCGTACTGCTACTACCATCACCGTTTCGGCATGGACGCGAAGAAATGCACACCACCATGCAGTTTCAAACCGGTGAACGCGCCGGAAAACTAACTGCAACGCTGGCTGCGGCGGAAACCGGCGTTAACGAAGCATCACACCGCCTATTCGTGACCGACAGGAAAACGAAGCTTACTTTTTTGGTCGACACAGGAGCCAATATCTCCGTCCTACCTAAAAAGAAAGGCACTCAAGCGCAACCACTGCCGTTTCAACTGTACGCCGCCAACAACACCGTTATACCTACCTACGGTGAGAAAACGCTCGAACTTGATCTCAGCCTACGACGTTCATTCAAATGGAAGTTCATCATCGCAGCCGTATCGAAACCAATCCTGGGAGCAGATTTCCTGAAGTTTCACCATCTCATCGTCGACATCAAAAACCGACGACTAATCGACGGCAAGACGAAGCTCACGACAAACGCGCAAGTTTGTGTTTCGAACATACCTACCGTTCGTAGCATAGACGTGCAGCAGTCGTATCACAACATCCTCGTCGATTATCCTGGAACTACGCGACTTACATCTATGAAGCTCAGCCCGAAACACACCGTGGAACACTTCATAGAAACCACTGGCCCACCTCTTCACTGCAGGCCACGACCTATCGCACCGCATCGTTACGAGCTTGTGAAGAAAGAATTCTCCAACATGATCGAACAAGGATTATGCAGACCAAGCAAAAGTCCTTGGGCATCACCTCTACACATCGTGCCGAAGAAAAACGGAGAATTACGTGTGTGTGGAGATTACCGAAGGCTCAACGCCATAACCAAGCCTGATCGGTACCCCATCCCACGCATACGAGATTTTACCTACCAACTCGCCGGTAAACAAGTATTTTCCACACTCGACCTAAACCGCGCGTACCAGCAACTCCCAGTCAGCGCACAAGATGTGGAAAAAACCGCCATCATCACTCCATTTGGCCTCTTCGAGTTCCCGCGCATGTGTCCAGGTCTCAAGAATGCCGGACAGACTTTCCAACGATTTATACACGAAGTACTCCGTGAACTCGACTTCGTATTTCCTTTCGTCGACGACCTACTTGTTGCTTCAACCGACGAAGAAGAGCACCGAAAACACCTACGCACCGTACTACAACGACTCGAAGAATACGGAATCACAATAAATCCGTCCAAGTGTGTTTTCGGCCAGCCCACAGTCAAATTTCTCGGCTATCAAGTCTCGAAGGAAGGAATACAGCCACCACAAGAAAAAATACAAGCTATCATCGATTTTCCAAAACCTCAAACAGTAGAAGAATTACGACGTTTTCTCGGTATGCTCAACTTTTACCGGGAAAACATCAAAGACGCCGCAACCATTCAAGCGCCGCTAAATACCTACTTACACAACGTGAAAAAACGAGACAAGACGAAAATCGACTGGACCGCTGAAGCAACGCAAGCATTCGACGCGTGTAAAGTGAGCATTCAAAACGCCGCTCTACTCGCTCATCCATCGCACCATGCGACGCTGGCGATATTCAGCGATGCAAGCGATAAAACAGCCGGAGCCGCACTCAATCAATTCATCAACAACTCGTGGCAACCACTCGGCTATTTTTCAAAGAAGTTCACCGAAGCCCAGACACGCTACAGTACCTACGACCGTGAATTACTTGCGATTTACATGTCGATAAAACATTTTCGCAAGATGTTCGAGGGAAGAGAAATCATAATATTCACCGATCACAAGCCGTTGACCTACGCGTTTACGAAGACGAAAACTGATAGCGAAACACCACGACGCACCCGCCAGCTGTTACACATCAGTGAATTCACCACTGATATACGTCACATCAGTGGGACTCAAAACGCTGTCGCGGACGCACTCTCTCGCGTCGACGCAATCAGCTGTCCAACGCCGATCGACTACAAAAAACTTGCAGAAGCCCAAGAGCGAGATAGCAACAACATTCAAACACTCGCACAGCAAAGTAACTTATCCATGAAACAAGTAACTTTACCCGGATCCGACATCAAGATTTACTGCGAAACTACAACTCCATACCTACGTCCGTACCTACCTGAAGAATATCGTCGCATCGCATTCAACTCCATACACAATGTCAGCCACCCTGGAATAAAAGTAACGCGAAAACTGATATCACAACGTTACTTTTGGCCCTCTATGAACACAGACATCGGTACATGGGCTAAAGTATGTGTTCAGTGCCAACGCGCAAAAATACAGCGACACACAGCGAGCCCAGCGTCAGCTTTCCCGCCCACCGATCGATTCGAACACCTACACGTCGATATTGTTGGTCCGCTACCTACTGCGGCCAGCGGACATCGATACCTCGTCACGATGATCGACCGAGCAACGAAATGGCCAGAAGCTTACCCACTATGCGAGATAACAGCTGAAAATGTCGCCAAAGCGGTATACGAAACCTGGATCTCCCGTTTCGGCTGTCCTGCAACACTAACAACAGATCAAGGACGGCAATTCGAAAGCCGAATATTCGCGTCACTTGCACGCTTACTCGGCATAGAAAAAAACCGCACAACGCCGTATCATCCGGAGTGCAATGGAGTTCTGGAACGCTGGCATAGGACGCTGAAAAACGCACTGAAAGCAAGACTACAAACCGCAAGAAGCTGGATCGACGAAATACCTACCGTGCTACTTGGAGTACGCGCCGCGATGAGAAGCGACACCGGCGTAAGCGCAGCCCAACTTACCTACGGCTGCAATATACGACTACCCGGTGACTTTTTATCAACGCCGCACGATGACGTCATCCTAGACTCCGCCTACGTAGATCAGCTGCGAGAAACAATACGAAGCTTAACACCGATGCAAAACCAGCCGCACAGCAACACGAAACCCATATTTGTACACCGTGACCTGAAAACATGTGAACACGTGTTCATAAGAGTCGACGCCGTAAAAAAGCCGCTACAAGCACCCTACGATGGACCTTTCCGCGTGCTGAAGCGAGACGAAAAAGTGTTCACAATACAACTACCTAATCGGCAAACTAACATCTCAATCGACCGATTGAAACCCGCATACACAATCGCCGAAGAACAACAAACACCATCAACATCGAGTTCCTGCAATAAACCGACTGCAACAGCGAAACCAAACAACCTGAAACAACAAGACAACCTGAAACAACAAGATATCCCGAAACAACAAGATGTACAATCAGCCAGCAAAAACCCGACCAGCACGAAGACTACCCGCCGAGGACGCATCATTCACCTGCCGGTACGCTTCGCTTGAGGGGGAACCCTGTAGCTGATTGACGTCCGTTTCGCTTATGCGCACTGAAAAGTGCACATAAAGAAACAGAGATACATTGACGCGATAGCCGTACTGAAAAGTACGAGAAACAGCAACAGAAGAGTCATCTATCTCAGTCTTCCTTCATGCAGTGGACGAGTGGAGCTACGATGTTCACGCCGCGACGACCGGAGCAGAAAAGGAACGAATACAGGCGCGCGTCGGTTTTATAGGTGCGCGAGAAGACCGCGCTTGCGCAATGCGTGCGCACATCACGCCACCTATCGCCGTCTCTTTCTCAAGCCATCTCTCTCACACGCTTACCGCGAAAGTAGGCGTGGTTTAATATGTATACTAGGTGGTACTAGCACTAGTTGTGCGATTCAAAATTGTTATTTATGTAAATAATTTGTAAATAAAAATTCATTCCAATCTTCATACTACAAACAACGGTGTTTCCTTACCTCCAACCATCTTCCCTAAAAGGTCATTGCCGTATGGCTTCTGAACCCATCATAGAGTACTTATGATATGAGTGTAGATAAAGTAATGTATGCAACTGTACATAATTAGGTCTTAAAACACTCGTGTGATCCTATTATGAAACTCGCTGACGCTCGTTTCATAAAACCACACTCGTGTTTTAAGACCCCTCATTATGCAACAGTTGCATAAAATACTATTACCAATGTTAGTTTTTTTTATAGTTATAATATAAGTGCTGGAGTTTTGTTATGTCGTGCAATTGATTTGGTAATAACTGATCACATGTCGATATTCTGTGTTAAAGTTGTTCTATGAAATTAAATGTAAGTTTTTTAAACTATACAAACAAAAGTTTTGTAAACGTTTATACATTAGACACGCTTCCAAAAAGACATAGAAGTGTTTACGGATAGGTTGTTGACTCAAATTCTGGTACTAAAAAGACAATGAATTTCAACAAAACTCTTGAGGGAGGATTGGTCTCTATCTTAGAATTAAACGCATGAGATGCGCCTTTGTTTGGTAAGAGTAGAACAATTGATCTTCTATTAATGCTATTGTTATTTATTATTTTTTTCCTTAGGATTACGAAGAGTCCAAATTATAGTGTTTATGGCCTAAGAAGACAGATACTCGCGTGTGTGTCATGTTCCCTGGGAAGATGATTTTCCACTTTCTTGAATTAAAAAGCAACTTTATTAGATTTTGATTTTTTGATTAAAATTTGACTGTATTAACGTGAATATCGACGTACTACTAAATTGATGTTACCAGTCTCTAATTGTTTTTGGGGAAACTCCTTGTTTTATGGGGCCTGTTTTAGAGTTAACATGAATTTTATAAAAATAACAAATCCTTGAGTAGTGTATCAACGTGATATTTCTATTAGTTTATGACGTTCGTAATTTTTTCGGGTATATCTGAAACGCCGTGGTTGCGACGACCACGGCTTCCTCATTGATAAATACTTGACTATGCTCGGAACTGTCTTTTTAGGTCATGATAACCTTTACATAGTTTTTTTTTTTAATACAACATAGGAAGGAAAACCAGCAAGTGGGTCATCTGATGGTAAGTGATCACCACCGCCTATAGACACCTGCAACAACAAAGAGAGTGCAGATGCGTTGCCAACCCAGAGGGCTAAGATGGAATACCTCTTGTGCCACTAATTACACCGGCTGTCTTGCTCTCCACGCCGGAACACAGCAGTGCAAGCACCGCTGCTTAGCGGCAGGATTAGCAAGCAAGATGGTGGTAGCGATCTGGTCGGACCTTGCACAAGGTCCTACCACCCGCATATAGTATAAAAGAAAGTCGCTATTGGGTTCTGTTTGTCCTCTTATTTTCCGCCGCTTACTCAATCTAAACCACGCAACGGATTTTTATATGGTTTTCACTGTCATTTAGATACTTTTTTACGGAAGGTTTTTATGTATAGTCGACCAAGGAATTGCTTAACCATTTTTGAACCTTATCCCTTTGTAATCCGGCTGAAAAGTGGTCAAGCAATTTCTTGGTCGACTATACATTACCTCCTAAATGTACCCTTGCCAAGCCGGGAGGGGTCACTAGTATCCAATAACTCCTATATTCAAACAATTCTTTCACTTCTCACTCTCTATACATACCTCTCCTTTAACCATGGGCGTACCCCTGGAAATCTCGCAAAACATGTATGAACTCGCCTAATTACTATTAAAGTATAAACGGGGTCTTATGCTCTAACTTTTAAATAAACTGCGCAGTAGACACTGGCCAAAAAACCGTGCGCGACGATAGCGGACGAAGATTACCGAATCTAGCATCTGACTTGCCCCCCCCCCCCCCCCCAGGCCAGAACCTGGGTACGGCCATGCCTTTAACCTACCAGCCGTTAATCTTTGAAAGTGTCCAATAGAGAATTCGTCACGATGTAACTGTTGGTAAGCAGCACGATCGTTGTTTGTGTATGGGAACCGGCCTTAAATGTCTTTATGCTTAACTCTCTGAGGATCCCTTCAATTGGCAAGTTTGACAGCTTTGCGTCCCCCATGTGGTTGAGTTACGTCCGCGATTTTATAGAAGTCCTTAAGACAATGTCTGATTAAATTTCAGTTACTCTTTACAGTTTCTGACATTTCTTAACATTTGATCTAACGATTTTCATAAAATTCAGACGTAGTCGGACTTGCACCAAAACGTTAAATATGTTTCAGACGCTATTAAATTGTCGGTTTTTGCATAAATCTGACGTAATGTAGCGTCTAGTAATATCGATAATAAGTATCTTGGAATTAATACCAATGACCCCGTCCCAAGCTTGTACTATGGTCTCGGCACATGTACCAGGATTCATATTCTTCATACACATATTCGTCTCTTATGGGGTCTTAAATATATTTAACTTTTTGGTGCAAGCAAATCTCTAATTTTATACAAAATTAAGTGCAATATACAGTATTGTATACACTATTTCTCGCACACGTAGCCGTAGTTGTTCCTAAAATGTATTGAATTAAATGTAGCTAAATTTTGAGTGACACAATTTTGCATGAAGATGATGTCAAACAACAGAAATAAAACAATATGTTTATTCAATGTTTTGTTATTTTTATTAAAAAAACAACACGTCAATATGTATTTTCAAGTCATCGCAGTGCACGCTCGCGCGGCAAACAACACATTTCCGTTTAGACAATTATCAGGTTATCACAAACATAAATGCTTACAAGTTGAACGGAAGCAAGGTTCACTACTCAGTACAAGTGTAGAAAAATGCTCGTCAATTTACTGCTAAGTAACAGAATCTTCGAGGAAGATTTAGTTAGAAACATTTTAATACGAAGAATGCTTGTTAATACTATTTTTCGTTGATAAAAGACTAGTTATTCGTAAAAATAATGATAATAGTAACAGCTTAATTATATCGTCGGTTGATATATTACGTAAGATATAATAAATAAATATAGACACGATACTTGACGATCCTTCGTCCCGCCAAGCCGAACGATCGGCTACAGAACACAAAGTGGGTCAGAAGAGCCTCGGGCCGCTGGACACCCAGCCGCAGCTTTAGGTGTTACTCGTCTTATTTGTACTAAACATTTGGTTAAAAACTAAAGTTCCAATTCATATGGCAAGAAACTCAAAAGTATTCGAGGACTTCCGCGTGGTCTCATAACTCACAAAATGACTGGAAAATACATGATTTATCATAATACCCTATTAGTAATTTAACTGAACGAATTAAAAGCTCTAAATAAACAACAGTCTTAGTACATACAAGTTATTTACACAAAGATTTTTATATAAAAATATCCTACTGTACATATAACAATAATTATCAATGTAGAAATATAATTTGTCTCTATGTACATAACTAGAAACAGTATTAAAAATAGTCAAATCTTCTAGGAATCATGAAGTTACGCAGGCGATAGACGCGCGGGAAATGCGCGGGCGCTGTCGACCGCCGGCGCACGCGGCTTCGAGCCAACACTGGAATGTAACAAAGCGACGGCACATACACCACTGTATTTTTTATTTAAAATTTTAATACAGAATATAAGACAATACAATTGGCAAACAAACTGCCCTATATTCTCTGCCAGTCGACCATACCAGCGTATTTCCCGACGAAGAATGAACGCAGGGGAGATCTAAATCGAGCGCTACGGACCGACACGCAAACATTCAGAGTACCCGCTACGTTGGTTGCAATCGACGCTAAAAGCCTACTTGAACTTGTATAAATAGCCCCAATACGGGGGCAGTCTCGGGCAAGGCAGCGGTTCTCGCCAGACGAGCGCAGAATCGACAGCTCGGCTAGCACGACCCGCCGCGGCTCTGCTGACGCGTCTCATCTACACTAGCGGAACACGTGCGTTATAACGCCGTGGCAACTCGTGCTAGCCTTGCAGGAAGCCAAACATCACACACTAGTACTACCAAATACATATCACGAGTCGGAGTTTAACGTGCACGAAATGGCCTGAAGCCGTGGGATTAAATAATAACCTAAGATGAACACAAAACGATAGCTATTTTTTTTAATATAAATTCGCAGATTTCACCAATCATTCTAAGGAACCTAGACAAGATACTTGGTTTCTATTAAGAGATTACAATACTGTAGGGGTCTATCATGAGAACATTAGATAGCTACATGTATAAAATTACACATCCCTATCCAGAAAGTATTAAAAATATCGAATACTTATTTTTTGAAAATTTTAAACTTTGCTAAATAATAAATAATGTGGTGAAATCGTAATTTTTAAATGAATCGGTCGCCATAATAAGTACATAAACAGCGGATAGCCGCACACCGCGATCCGCATCGTCGGGTCGGCGGTCGTCGCAGAGTCGCGGCCACGCCGAGCACCGGTCCGTGTGGACGCGGCTACTGACGATCTATCGACATCTCACACGTGATGAGCGCGCCTTGGACCTACGAAGAGTATGAAACATTCGAGACACTGAATCGCTGGCAACGTTAAAATTATAGAAGAATCTCAACGTCGATTGTTTTTATTTAAAATCCTATCGTCTAGGGCGCAAGATACGCGTCCAATGAAAACTTAATAATACGGTTCGTATCAAAACTATTTGGAATCTGTTTAAGGCTCGCTCAACACAACCCGGGTCCTGGGACCCCGCTCCGTTAGAATGTGACGCATTGGTCCCTCGTGGTGCGCGCGCGCAGTAAGTCTACGATTATAATACAGTTAATGACAGATCACAGCCTAAGTTGGGGCGCACCGCGCGTCACGTCACGGCCGCCACGTCCGCCGCCGTCTTCTGCAGCCCGTCCTCGTCCGTCGACCTGCCGGAACGCACACATCTATAGGTCAAATGCTCAACTGATAAATATGCGTACGTAGTGGTAATGTGTTCGGGTAGATCAGTACAAATTGAATGCATGCAGGCGTGATATTATAGTCGCTTGCACACGAGGAAGCGTATCAGCAGACGTATCAGCCCGAGCCTCCCGAGTGCCATTCGGGAGGTACTCTTCGTGTCAGTGGTAGTTCTCAGTAGACGCAATATGGTTGAGCGTCGAGGCGTCAGCTAGTGTGTGGAGGTGAGCGCGCTACCTGTAGACGTGCGCCTCGGCGCGCGCCACGTCGCAGTGGTAGTGCGCGGCGTAGGGCAGGCGCGCGCGGCCGCGGCGCCGCGCCAGCACCGCGCGGCCCAGCGCGCCCGGCCGCACCGAGTTGTGCGCCGCGTGCCACGCCAGCCTGCGGGCGTCAGCTAGTGTGTGGAGGTGAGCGCGCTACCTGTAGACGTGCGCCTCGGCGCGCGCCACGTCGCAGTGGTAGTGCGCGGCGTAGGGCAGGCGCGCGCGGCCGCGGCGCCGCGCCAGCACCGCGCGGCCCAGCGCGCCCGGCCGCACCGAGTTGTGCGCCGCGTGCCACGCCAGCCTGCGGGCGTCAGCTAGTGTGTGGAGGTGAGCGCGCTACCTGTAGACGTGCGCCTCGGCGCGCGCCACGTCGCAGTGGTAGTGCGCGGCGTAGGGCAGGCGCGCGCGGCCGCGGCGCCGCGCCAGCACCGCGCGGCCCAGCGCGCCCGGCCGCACCGAGTTGTGCGCCGCGTGCCACGCCAGCCTGCGGGCGTCAGCTAGTGTGTGGAGGTGAGCGCGCTACCTGTAGACGTGCGCCTCGGCGCGCGCCACGTCGCAGTGGTAGTGCGCGGCGTAGGGCAGGCGCGCGCGGCCGCGGCGCCGCGCCAGCACCGCGCGGCCCAGCGCGCCCGGCCGCACCGAGTTGTGCGCCGCGTGCCACGCCAGCCTGCGGGCGTCAGCTAGTGTGTGGAGGTGAGCGCGCTACCTGTAGACGTGCGCCTCGGCGCGCGCCACGTCGCAGTGGTAGTGCGCGGCGTAGGGCAGGCGCGCGCGGCCGCGGCGCCGCGCCAGCACCGCGCGGCCCAGCGCGCCCGGCCGCACCGAGTTGTGCGCCGCGTGCCACGCCAGCCTGCGGGCGTCAGCTAGTGTGTGGAGGTGAGCGCGCTACCTGTAGACGTGCGCCTCGGCGCGCGCCACGTCGCAGTGGTAGTGCGCGGCGTAGGGCAGGCGCGCGCGGCCGCGGCGCCGCGCCAGCACCGCGCGGCCCAGCGCGCCCGGCCGCACCGAGTTGTGCGCCGCGTGCCACGCCAGCCTGCGGGCGGCAGAGACAGATTTAGCACACCCGGAAACACTTGCATCGACTCGCTATCGTGCACCGTTATCATTTATTAGCAACCACCATCTGTTCCGCTATCGGAACCCTTCGCGTGGCGGCCGCCTGCCGGCGCGACTACTCTAAAAATTTGGTTTAAAAATCTTACACCTGCGAGATGTTTTCATTGAATTATGGGAAACTTTAATATTCAACTGAAAAATGTATTCATTTATCTCTAAAATTGTGCATGATGACACACGATATTTCTTCGTCAGTTCCCTTTCACTATAAAAAATATATTCTAAAAATTATGAGATTTCAAAAACGACTTCTTTTATACCCCTCAGCGGATCGTCAGCAGTGGGTCGCGGAGACTGAGGGGATACTGCTGACGGTGCTACAGCAGCCCTCGGCGGGCTGTCGGCAGCATGGCGACGTTATCGCGGGTGCAACAACAATTTGACAGTACTGAAAGATAATGTTTTCAGTACTATCAAATCGCACCTAGTCGCACCGGCGATAGCGACGCATGGTCCTCACCATACCACCAGACAGCGAGGCGAAACGGTCGGCGGTGCCACGGCCGGGTGCGGTACTCGCCTGGGAGCCAGCGCGGCCACGGTGGCCAGCAGCACGACGAGCCAGTAGACGGGGTCCGCGAGCGCGTGGTGCAGCACGTGGTAGGTGGACGGCAGGCGCAGGAACGACACGATGATGGACTGGTACACCAGCGTCATCACGAAGAACGCGCCCAGCGAGCCGACCAGCGCGATCGCGTGGATCACCGTCTGCAACAGGCGCGACATGGAGCTCGCGTGACAGGGAAGGGCCCGATTAAGGTTAGCCGACTCGGCGCGCCAAACAGAACGGTCTCGGTTTGCCGAGGCGGTGTGCCGAGTGGGGCCCTTTTTGATTCTGTTCAACACGATGTTTCCGTATTTGTATTCCGCCCGTTTTATGTGTACGTGTATTGAACGTTTTTTCTTTCTTTCAGATGGCAATAGAGTAGAGACGCTGTCAAATTTCTTGTCGCAAATGGCGCATATGTATGAGTTTTATGTAGTGTATTGTGATAACGATATCATCATACTGTTTGGAGCGTCGTTTTTAAAAACTACAGGACAATGTTTCCTCAGTGATAAAGCCATTTCGAAAGGACAAGTCTTATACAACTATATTTAATTGCCTTAATTTGACGATAATTTGATACATGTTATTGGAAAGTTAATGGGTGTACCATCTGTTGGTATGTTATGTGCCCCTCGATTTGAGCACACCATTATAATTATCTAATCTAATAAATTATTACAACTAGAAGCATTGTGAACAGCGCCTGAAACTGGTGAACATTAAACCACACAAACACAGTGTTCACAACATCGTGACGGACAGACATCACAACATAAATTTTCACTTGATTTTTATGATTAATTTCACACACGCTACCCACTTACAAGTTTAAAATAGAAAAGCTGCATGGAAAAATTTATCAGTTGAAAAAACATCAAATTATCTAGCAATTATTAAAATGTATCAACATTCAGACAATGAAAAACACATTGCACAAAACGTGTAAATCCATTTAATGAGGAAAAACAAATAAGTCCGACAATTTAAGTATTTACACAAAGTCGTGTCGTGGAAAATTAGTTAAAACATCAACGTGTAAGCAATGGGAATACTTGTAATAATATAGATATTAATAATATCAAAGTTGTAAGGTGGACAATAGAACACTTAAGAGGAAACACCAAGGTCTAGAGAATTGAAAAATAGGTATTTGTAAAATCTATTGCTGCCTCCATCTATCAAGCCTCCCCCCGCAGAGTGCAATAGAGACAGCCGCAGCTTGGACTGAAAATACCTATTAAAAGTACACAAAATCAACGATTCGTAGACCCCTGATTACTTCTCCAAAACTTATCCGATTTAACTACTTTTTTCATTAAAAATTAAAGAAAGGCTTTGGCAGTGTTCCTATGTTTTTCTTTTTTTATATAATCTAGTAAATTTTGTTTTCTGAATGTATGAACGCAGCCGAAAATCTGGCCAATTTTTTTGGTTTTTGAATGTCCATATCTCTTTTAATAATCAATTTATTAAAAAAAGGAAAACATAGGGACATGCATAATAGTGGCCATCGATTTTTTGGGAAAAAAAAATTGCTCTACTGGCATTATCCAGAGAGGAAACAGGTTTGTATGGAAAAACGGCCCTTGTGTTTCCTCTTAAGCGTCAGAACAGCAAATGCATCGTGTTCGAGCTCGTTGGACTCAGTTCACTGAGCAGATTAAATTAGTAATAAACACCAATGCAATAAAGTCCCGGTAAAAAACAGGAATGGTGAAGTCATCCGCGCCCACGACTCCCCTTACTATCGTAGTGACGTTTGAATTTCCAAATGGTTAGCTGGATTTAAATGAGACTAAGCCAGACTGGCTCTCGGCTGAGAAAAAAATATGCAAAAGAACTAAAGCTATTTTTAATTTTTATACAAAATTTCAACATGCACTTAATTTTTTCGCTTTTTTACACCCAAAACCGATTGAAGACATCATAATGGCTTATTTTTCTATATCTTGAAAGATTTACTCCGGAAATTCATTTGCAAATTAAAATGTAACCACGCCCGTACGGAAACACGAGTTCAGGCGATCCGCTCGCATGGATATCAAATAATGTACTACGAAACGGACGATCGCGCGGCGAGACTCACCCAGCTCCTGGTCTCGATGGCGACGTAGGCGAGCATGATGACGAGGCAGCAGGTCATGTTGCAGACGCCGAAGGCCCAGAAGTCCACGCTGGAGTCCCAGTAGGCGCTGGCGGCCGTGAAGAACACGACCACGCTGATGTACACGGACTCGGCCAGCACGGCCCAGAACGAGTGCGCGCGGTACGCCAGCCCGCGCCGCGCCGCGCCGTACAGCCCCGGCCGCTCCGACAGCAGCGCGGCCGGCGCCACGCGGTCGTAAGCGCCTGCAGCACGAGGCTATGAGAGATCGCTTCGCCAACTCGCTATCACTAGCGGACGTCTACTATGACATCTAATGAAAATGTGTATGTGTTTCTATTTCTATAAATTTGATGTGTAAACAATGAATAAAACCCTCCTATATAAATATGCTTCGGCCTGTACTATCAGTATAATGGAACCCTGACCCGCCACCGAACGGAGTCAAATTGACATAACGAGTGAAGTAAAAAGATTGGAGTGGATTCCATTCTGTTGATTGTACATATTTTTGTTTTACTGACAAAAGTCGAGTGGGCCTTATATTATTTTGAGGAGTATATTATAGGTAAGTACAGTAAATAAAGGATTCACGGAGCGAAAAGCACTGTAATGTCTCGGCTAAAAGATGGACTCGTTTCTTAGAGCGCCTCGTCTTCGGCTCGGCCTTATAATAACTTACTCGTCCATCTATTGTTCTTTCATCTCAAAATATAAAGCGCGCAAATATAAGATCAATAGTATAGATCATTTTAGTATACTGTCAAAGTGACAAGGACACAGCGACAGTTTGAGTACGTCAAAATTATTATGACAAGTTCCAACAGTGATCAGCTACTTCTGATGCTGAGGGCACGATCGCCTGGCAGGAAGCGAGCGAGCCTTACCGATGACGAGCGGCGGGAAGGCGGTGAACACGAGGTTGTAGGTCATCATGTGCAGTTGGTCGATCATGACGGCGGACGAGAAGCCGCAGTACAGCTGGTACCAGAACACCATGAACACGAACGTCTGCGTCAGAAAGAAGGATGAATGTACCTCCGAACCAAACTACCTACTAACCTATATCGGGCACTCGTAAAGTGCCCTTTAAGGGTTTCGATCATGTTCAGACAGTATTGGCATTGATAAAGATCAGGGCGAACAAAAAAAAAGAAAGAATATAAAACAGTTGATAAACGATCAGACAAAGCATACTCACGGCATTTTTAAGAAAGAAGTAGAGTATCATCCTGGCAAGCCGGTCGTAGCACCAGTGGCCGTGGACCAATAGAAGTCGTTCGATGAATTTGAAACTTGGCAGTGCGAAGTCAGAGGCCATTACCGCTTGCCGCCCTTCCTGTCCCGACAGGCCTGCGAGTAAAATAATAAAGTGAAAATATATTCGAGAGGGGTTCTATGCTAAATATGCCTCTTTCGTATCGGTATAGTTCGAAGTAGACGAGTATAGCGACAGAACAAGCGTAGCGGTGTGAAAGTTAGGCTTTCCAACACAGAGCAAGACTCCAGATCAAGACCCCATTCAATATTTTTTTAGGAATAGTAAAAGCTGTGATAACGCCAGGGAGCTGAGAGGTACTCAGTCTCTTGTGATTGGTGTATTGGCCGCTGTGATTGGAGAAAATGTAGAGTTATAAAAAAGTAAAAAAAAACATTAGTATCAGTTTATGTAGTTGACCAAGTAAAGATTTCACAATGGGTTAGGTATAAAGGGTATATGTTAGGGATATGTCAGGTTTCGTGAAGTGAGCAACGTACCGACGCCGACGTCGGCGGTCTGTATCATGGACACGTCGTTGGCCCCGTCGCCGATGGCCAGCGTCGTGACGCCCAGTTCCTCCTTGACCGCCTGTAATGAGTACGATAGTTCAATAAGTACTTCCACTCGATAGGTACCAACATGAAAAATCTGCCACTGAAAGTCTTGGAAAAACTAGTTCACTAAAAAAATACGCGTTTTTCTATTGTTATATAATAATTTAAGTCAAGTAGTATGCAATGTAAGTGGGTTTGACATTGGTAGCGGCAACAAGGGAATTGCAATAGTTCGTCGCACAGATTTCGAATGCAGCTCAGCTAGTGGAGGTTTAGGGGCAGGAAGCACGACGAAGGTAAAGGGCAGGCAGTCCGACCGGACGGCCGAGTCACGCGGACTCGCCGGTTCGCAGCGCATGTAAGCCTTCTGCAGCGGCGTGGCGCGGCAGCACAGCACGGCGGAGCAGCGGCGCGCCAGCGACAGGAAGGGCGCCACGAGCCCCGAGCGCCGGTCCAGGATGTAGGTGAGCGTGCGCCCGTCCACCACCAGCGCGCGCCCGCCCGCGCCCGTACCTTGACGATGTAAGCCTTCTGCAGCGGCGTGGCGCGGCAGCACAGCACGGCGGAGCAGCGGCGCGCCAGCGACAGGAAGGGCGCCACGAGCCCCGAGCGCCGGTCCAGGATGTAGGTGAGCGTGCGCCCGTCCACCACCAGCGCGCGCCCGCCCGCGCCCGTACCTTGACGATGTAAGCCTTCTGCAGCGGCGTGGCGCGGCAGCACAGCACGGCGGAGCAGCGGCGCGCCAGCGACAGGAAGGGCGCCACGAGCCCCGAGCGCCGGTCCAGGATGTAGGTGAGCGTGCGCCCGTCCACCACCAGCGCGCGCCCGCCCGCGCCCGTACCTTGACGATGTAAGCCTTCTGCAGCGGCGTGGCGCGGCAGCACAGCACGGCGGAGCAGCGGCGCGCCAGCGACAGGAAGGGCGCCACGAGCCCCGAGCGCCGGTCCAGGATGTAGGTGAGCGTGCGCCCGTCCACCACCAGCGCGCGCCCGCCCGCGCCCGTACCTTGACGATGTAAGCCTTCTGCAGCGGCGTGGCGCGGCAGCACAGCACGGCGGAGCAGCGGCGCGCCAGCGACAGGAAGGGCGCCACGAGCCCCGAGCGCCGGTCCAGGATGTAGGTGAGCGTGCGCCCGTCCACCACCAGCGCGCGCCCGCCCGCGCCCGTACCTTGACGATGTAAGCCTTCTGCAGCGGCGTGGCGCGGCAGCACAGCACGGCGGAGCAGCGGCGCGCCAGCGACAGGAAGGGCGCCACGAGCCCCGAGCGCCGGTCCAGGATGTAGGTGAGCGTGCGCCCGTCCACCACCAGCGCGCGCCCGCCCGCGCCCGTACCTTGACGATGTAAGCCTTCTGCAGCGGCGTGGCGCGGCAGCACAGCACGGCGGAGCAGCGGCGCGCCAGCGACAGGAAGGGCGCCACGAGCCCCGAGCGCCGGTCCAGGATGTAGGTGAGCGTGCGCCCGTCCACCACCAGCGCGCGCCCGCCCGCGCCCGTACCTTGACGATGTAAGCCTTCTGCAGCGGCGTGGCGCGGCAGCACAGCACGGCGGAGCAGCGGCGCGCCAGCGACAGGAAGGGCGCCACGAGCCCCGAGCGCCGGTCCAGGATGTAGGTGAGCGTGCGCCCGTCCACCACCAGCGCGCGCCCGCCCGCGCCCGTACCTTGACGATGTAAGCCTTCTGCAGCGGCGTGGCGCGGCAGCACAGCACGGCGGAGCAGCGGCGCGCCAGCGACAGGAAGGGCGCCACGAGCCCCGAGCGCCGGTCCAGGATGTAGGTGAGCGTGCGCCCGTCCACCACCAGCGCGCGCCCGCCTGCGCCCGCGTCCGCGCCTGACGCGCCCAGGTAGCTCGCGATCGTCGATTCTGCGTGCTCCTGCGGACCCGACCGGCGGCTTATTATTCATTTTTACTTATTTATACAGCATAGGAAGGCGAACGAGCGAGCGGTTCACCTGATGGTGAGCGATCATCACCGTCCACAGATATCCGGACCCGGTTGCCAGCCCGGAGGGCTGAGATGGAATACCTCTTGTGCCAGTAACTGCACCGGCTGTCTCGCTCTCGACGCCGGAACACAACAGTGCGAGCACTGCTGCTTTGCGGCAGGATTAGCGAACAAGATAGTGGTAGCTTCGTTTACACTGCCACATTCCACACGGTGTATACATACACCGAGTGTCTCCGCTTGAACGCGAGTGTCTCTAGGTGTCCCTCGGTGTATATACCGAATGTACCGCGTGTAGTGTCGTAGTCTAAATGCTTTGAGTATTTAACATTGAGATGCCAAGTCGTATTATCACCTAACAATTTTTTCTGCCAATTTTAGCGGGGGGAGACGGGTCTAGTGTTGCCAGATGGCTGGGAAATTCGGGATTGTCCTGGAATTACGTGTCTTGTCCCGTGTCCAGGAATTACACTTTATAGTCCCGGACTTCGAGTGTTACTATATTTTGAGAGTTCCTTACCTCAAAAGGAAAAATCCGAAAACTGTAAACAGTATCGGAAGTTTCCAGATGAGATATCCGAATAAAGTCACAACATGCTGTCGGCAACACTGCCACGAATGCCATGATGTCCCCATGGCCAAGAATAAATTATTAAATTTGCCATGATGTCAAATTTTGAAATGTTTACGTCATGTCTGTCAAAAAGCTTATTCATTTAAAATGTTTTTGGTGTTGTAAATAATAAATTAATTGTGAAGAAAATTATTTGCGTGTGATAAAAAATCTGTCTTTAGTGAAATTTGAAGTTTTTGATAGCCGTTTGAAGGTAAATACAGCGCGATTAACCACTTTTGCAGAGATCGCTTTCGCGATACGGACTAAAGCAAAATGACACACGATATCGCGGCGAACTGGTTTTTATAAACCGTTATGATTTAACTCACGGTTTTAGGTCATATGCATTGGCAGAGGGGAATGCGTGCTTTTCGAGGTCCCTTGGCTAAATTGTCTAAGTCTAAATGATACCACATTTATTTTGTTCGTGCTGTATTGAGTAAAAAGTGAACTTAATCTTTTATGAATATTTTTTTTATATAGTAGAAGGGGCAGCGCGATGCCGGCCTCCCCCCCGCACGGCCTCCGACCGGTACCTTGTCCCTGGACATGAGGTGCAGCAGGCGGTCCCGCTGCGAGAACAGCGCGGCTGAGTAGGCGATGTTGATGGCGGTCTCGGGCTTGTCGCCGGTCAGCACCCACAGCACGATGCCGGCGTCCAGCAGCGCGCGCACCGTGCGCGGCACGCCGTCCTGCAGCCGGTCCTCCACGCCCGTCGCGCCCAGCAGCGTCAGCGCGCTCTCCAGCCGCGCCAGCGACTCGCGCAGCCGCCGCTCCCGACCTGCCGCCGGAAGGTTCGGACATTAGACGGCCGTCGCGCGCCGACGCCCGCCGCCCCGACGCCCGGCGCCCGAGCCTACCTTCCCCGATCTCGGCGGCGCGCGCGTGGCCGGCCAGCCACTCCTCCCACAGCGCCGGCTGCATGGTGCGCTTGGCCATGACGAGCGTGCGCAGGCCGGCGCGCGAGTACTCCGACAGCAGCGCGCGCGTGCGCTCCGCCACGGCCGCGTCCGGCGAGCCGGCGCGCACCGGCGCCAGCGCGTTCAGCACCGTGCTGTCCGCGCCCTTCACGTACAGGATCACCTGGCGGACGCGGGCGGAGAGTTCAGAGTAGTCCAAACTCCGACACGAGGACGCTTCGATATAGCTCCTGAGAATTATTAGACTTACTGCCAGTAGACCAGACAGTAAGTCTAATAATTCTGGCTGCAATGGCCGATTGCATAAGAAAATTCTTGAACGGCAACCGAGTAGAGGAAGACGCGACATCACCAGAATTGGGCTAGCACTCCACGAACCTATACCACAAACCTCACAAGTGGTACAATTTGACATATTTGTCACATTTTTGTATGAAAAACTTTAAATTTATGTGAAATTGAAGCACTTATAACTTTTGTGGTACCTACACGAGGCCGGTCATGATTGCGGGAACCCGCTGGATGATAGCAGCGCGAGATATGCTGTCATGATGATCTTTGGGGGATGCCTATGTCCGGCGTCAGCCGGCTGAAATGATGATGATATTTAGTAAACCCGATACGAGTATCTCGTCCCCTACGAGAGACGGTTGCGACTGGTGGTAAATTTTATAACATTCATAAGTGCTTCCTGGAAGCCTCTGAATAAAAATATATTGCGTCTGACTGTATAGAGGGCCCTGTGCCTCGGAAGCTTGCAGCTCACCTGTCCCTGCGGGCCGCGCAGCGCCACGGACATGCACTTGCGCGTGGAGTCGAACTGCTGCACGCGCAGCACGCGCAGGCGCGTGAGCTCGCCGCGCACGCCCAGCTCCAGCTCGTGCGGGGCGCGCGCGCGCAGCTCGTAGCCGTACGCCAGCGCCGCCTCCGCCAGCGCCAGCTCGTCCGGGCTCTCCGCCTCGAAGCGCGCCAGCTGGACGCGACAACAGACTGATTTTCTACTACTTTTTGGGAGCAAAATATAATTGAAATTGTTTGCTATAAAATGAAATCAGAGTAGTACACAATTTTTCCTTCCGTTACCGAAAGTATCCCTACTTTTACCACAGCTTGAACGTATCGCCACTTTGGGAATACCGATTTCATATCATTATTAAAGTTTTGGAATATTTTACTAGCGATGAGAAAAATAAAAATTAAATACGGTTTCTTTTATATAATTATGAGTGGCGGCTAATCTTTTATTTTATTTTAATTTATTCACATTCTGATTTGAATGTCAATTGTGACATAAGGCTGTTGACTTTTTTAAATATTATTATTACATACATACCTATATCACTTTTGCCACCTTTAGACCTTTAGTAAGCTGTGGAGAACCCTTTAATTTAGTGTGAGGGCTAGTGTCCCAGGCATACAATGACAATACCCGCCAGGTGTAAAAACTATTGTGAACTGATAGGATTTAGAATAAAGAGTTTCTATATTAATTTTTACAATATTGCATACTTATTAAAAACATATGAAACAGATCATTTAAGATTCAAGTTAGAACTATGAATGGTAAAATAATCATTACAAGAAAATGTTAAATTAATTCCAATAAACATTAGATATCAGAATAATACGTGACCAAAAAAATAGGACAAGGTCAGCCTCCCAAGAGGTCCTATTTTAAAGTGCTATAGTGCTAAAGTGCACCTGTTGTTCGGCGCTGGTGCTGGGTTCGCTGGCGCTGTCGTCGTTGCGGCCGAACGGCAGCCGGCTGAGCCGGAAGCGCAGCGGGGACGTCGTCGAGGGCGGCGGCGACGGCGTCGTCGAACGCGACTCCGTCAGCCGCGCGTACCTGTAATTAGCGACGTTACGTTGCCAACACTAATCATAGAAGGGAGACTTAAAAAGCAGAGTTATTAATACATTTAGGCGATAATGACAAATCGGAACGAAGTACTTTACTACGTATAATTATTAAATAATTATTATACGTGAGTCAATTGTTTAAGCAATGAAAGACCGTATTACTAAATGCCGTTTCATCTTGATCATCTTTCATTTAGAAGCGAAACACGTGTAGAATTGATGATGTCAAGTAGTGGTGATTGAAAAGTTGAGCCTTTGGGATATATTTTGTTTCATGTGCAAGCAGAGAAACACGGGTTGTTACTTCATATCGCACAGGCGCAGCTGTTGGCACAACAGTGCTAGATGTAATTTGGTCCTATTTGTTAAAATGCCGAGTCCAGATTAAGCGAGCAGCTTCCAAAACAACCGGTTTTGACGCGATTTAAAATTCTGAGCCATACAAACTAATCCCTCATGCGAGTCGGCTCATTCAGTCAGGACCCGGCTATTGTCTCCAACACAGAGCTCGTCTCAAGTGTTGTTTAATTGTTGCCGCATGCAAATTAGATAAATATTTCAAACAACGCGCCTTACTGTTGCGAGATACGGTGTTCCCCAGGGTTGTTAGGTGCTAACAAAGGCAACGTCCCTACGTTACGTTGTAAATAGTTTTTGTTATAAGTGAAATCCTAAAGTAGACGGTAGAATGCGTAGAAAAGAAAATAACGACTGTAGTAATTCTTTTCAGAACAGAGCCTGGCAAACGCAATAAAAAGACTACGCCAAAGTGTGGCACATGTCGCCTTGATAGAGGTCGGTCGGATGATCTCGACATGGTTGCGGCGCGTGCCTTGCTAGCTTGGTTTTATTCCCCGATGTGACACTCAGCGAAACGCTAATCAGAGCGCTAGATTGCGAGTGTGCATACGGCGCAGAACAATTTCAGGGTTAAAAGTGGCGACAGTATCACACTGACTGGTGAGTTATTTTTTTAATTCTAAGGCTATAAGTTGTGGCATAGAAATACCGCAAATGGATTGCCTGGATTTCATTGCCGTTAGCAGACAGGTTTTTTGCAAGGATCTTTAATCTTCGGATTTAATAACAAAACAAATAAAGTAGATGTCTAACTTTCCATGTATCTCACACTTAAGCACTGTTTAAGACGTCTAGACCACAACAAGCTTTTGTCAAGATGCCTCTAATACTTAATTCGCCGGGATTGAAGTTTACGAAGTGAATGCATGAGAGAAATTAGAATGCTTGTCGATTTAAACAAAGTTCACAATATCGTGGACACATTAACAAGATTTTGCAAAGCTCTCATTTGCAGTATAGTATACCTAAAACTAAGTCAATTGGTATGTAATTATCAATGATATGATAACTTGTGCTATGAAAGTTTTATCATCATCAAAGTGCATAAAAAAGTGCGTAGAAATATACCAAAATCATGATAAATTAGATGATTGGTGGTTATAAAATGAGACTTCTGCAGTTTCTAGGTTTTAAAACGGAAAAGATTTAAAAGCTCAGTACAAAAAAAGCATAGGCAAACTAGAAAGCATCTTCGCTTTTTTACATAGGTACCCTTTTACTACGTGAACTGCTTTATTTAGTTTGCTAGTTAATCCCTATAACTACGGCGTTGCCCGCTTTGAGATAAAAAAATATAAGACGCAATTTAATATCACACATATCTATCGATTTTATCTGTTGAAGTGAAAGCAAATAATAGTAATTCAAAATTAACTGTATGATTAAAAGAAGCAATGATATAAATATAGGGCTAGTTCTTACCTAGCCCTCAGCATTGCCACCCAACGTGGCAATGCTGCCAGCTTTTTGGACACCCTCCCGCCACGCTGCGATCTGGGACAAGTTTTTATTTAGTTTAATTTTAACAGGTTATTTTATTACGTACTGAATGTAGGTCGAATGCCAAAATTAAAATGTTTAAAAATTCAGCATGTTACAACTTCCACGAAAGGGTTGATTCTAACCATGATACTGAACGTCCCTAAATAGCAAATTTCTAAATATAGAAAGCAATTTAGGCTCTCCGTTATCATTGTCACATCACCTGAATGCTTTTGGATGGAAACGAAATACTTTTTGGCGAATTTAACGTTTTCCTTAGGGACAGGTGTTCAGTATCATGGATCATCATTTTGACAAGCACATTCTGTCTGTTTTAAAGTTGTTATAGGGAAATATTAGTGTCTGCTAAATTAAGGTGCAATGCCTACGTGAAGATAAGTTAGGTTAGGTTAGTAGGTATTAGTTTGGTTATAAAACAAAATATGCCTACACCGAGCATTGTTAGCAAACTTCGATTGCATTGGTTGGAAATTAGTAAATGCATTTGAAATTCGATTAGCAATCGTGCGAGCGTAAGTGAGTGGACGGCAGTCAACTGTTAATTACAAAAGAGTTTAAAAATAACCTTACATTTGGTGGTATATTTCCCTGCATAATAGTGGTGACGTGTCGTGTTGGAGCTTACTGTTATTAACGGCACAAGCTAGCTACATTATAAGCGACAGTTTCAAAAGTCCCTAAATGTCAAATAACATGCAATTACAACGTTTAGAGTAATCGGTAAACACCACTTCTACACCATTTGAGTATTAATTGATTTACTTGTAGTCTGTTTACTAAATGCTCGTTATTCTATCAACCACGATGTTGTACTAGGTGAACATCATCAATAAAACAACACAATGCTTCTATTACAGTCTACCTATATCTATCTTTATACTTTACCGATTTAGATCGCGTTTTCATTATTTTGTAAAAAAATATTTACACATTTCTAGAATATGATTGAAATAGCTATTTTCTTATTAAAAATACATCAACTTAGGAATACAAATACGATTTATTCAAATCTTATAATATTCAATAAAAACGGTATATTTCCTAGCTTCCGCACGTTATCTAAATTGTTATTCAAGAATTCTAAATCCACGCACGCGAACGCGAAACAAGAATGATACATAATCGACTGGCCTTAGCGGCCGCTACACATTTCTCGTGGCTGCATCACGAATCCCACGACAACCCATATCAAGTTAATTACTGTATCCGCCTTTGCTCGGCTCTGCCGCCTCTGTCGGACTCAATATGTTCGTGTGCCAAGCTGAGCAAAACAAAGCTTTGTTAACCTTGTACCATCCAAAAATGAAGTATTAATCTCTATGCTGATTCACGTTATTAACAAAAACCCAACTCCAGAAGTTAATTTTAAAAGCTGTCCAAATCAAAAAAGTTTAATGATGTTGCGGTTTTTTTGACTTAGGCATCTCTGAATATTAAGAGCAGTAGGCAATCTTAATACAAAGCGTCACGCACACAGACGAGCCCTCCACAGGCTAACTTATTGTTGCAAACCGAAATTATCTGAGCGAACGAGCAAATTTGTGTGCGTGAGACGCTTCGAAAATTTACCACTTCCTTATCATAATGCTATTAACGTAAGTACGTACATCTACGTTCATCAAATTGAACAAAGTAAACATACTTAACCAAACCACATAGCCAAGCTCATCCAATACCATTTTCGAATTTACTTTGCGTCTGGTAAGCTTCGTAAGCTTCGGTCGTAGGTAAACTTTCCCTTAATACATAAATAAGTGCGGCTGCCTCACCACCACCGTGTCGGGGTACTTGGGGGGGGGGGGGGGGGAGGTTTGTACTGACTTGTCATTGGAGCGGAGCGTGCCGTTGGAGCGCGCGGGCTCGTCGCGGTAGCCCGGGCTGGAGCCGCTCATCTGCATGGCGTCCACGTGCGGCTGGCTCACCACCACCGTGTTGCACACCGCCAGGATAAGCAGAAACTCGCGCACCTGCAACACGCACCATGTTATGGCGGAGGCCTGGTGGAGCAGAGTTGGGATTGTACTCGCGTCCAGTTGTGTGGTGATGCGAGATATACAACAACAACAAATACTCTTTATTGATTCACCAAATAAACAAAAAGGAACACATACAGGTAAATTTTACATCAGATACAACAGGCGGTCTTATCGCTAAGCAGCGATCTCTTACAGACAACCTTTGGAAAGAGATACGGGAGACGGAGATACGAGAATAACATTTATCGAAGGAGTTGCAGTAAATATTGCACCTAATGTCAATTACACAATGAATTTTAGTTTAACTGTGATATCGGATATCATCCGTATCGTCTGTCCATAGAAGACTCACGAGCTGCCACATAAGCCATATAAAGTTTACTATACGTACCTTTTGCGTGTGTTGAGTGTCGTTGGAATCTAACAAGTGCTGAAGCAGTCTTCTGTTCGGAGACACTTGCGTGATGGGAGTGACAATGGGCGGCAATTCTATCGATGGTTCCGCCGGAGGGCCCGGCGGGTGGTCGTAGTCCACGCCGCCCACTGTACACCTTCTGAACACCATCTTGTTCTCAGTCAATGTTCCCGTCTTATCACTGAACAAGTAGTTGATCTGCCCAAGCTCTTCAGTTATGTTCAGCGCTCGGCATTGCGTCCGTGTGTTCGTCTGGGCGTCGTACATCTCCACATCCTGGTGTATGTGGTACACTTGCAGGAGCTTCGTCATCTCTATCGTAACGTATAACGATACCGGTATCATGACTTGCAGGACGATGATGTACGTCCAGAAAATGAGTAAGCCTTCGTATGCGGGCGAGGCTGCTTTGGGTATGAACGGTGGGAGATCGTGGAGAAGACTGTACTGGTCGAGCCAGGTCTTGCAGCCGACAGCGCCGGCGCAGCACAGGAAGAGGAGGACTAGAACGCACCAGATGACGTCAGTGTTCATTTTTCTCTCTAGCTTGGAGCACTTATAGCGCGGGCCGCCGTTGTTGAGCATGGCCTTGGTCTCGTGGCCGGCGTACACGACGATGCCCTCGACGAAGTCGGTGTTCTTGATGGTGCACTCCCGCAGCAGCAGGTGGTCGGAGGTGAGCGGCACGCGCGCCTGGTTCGGGTGCGAGATCGTTCCTGTGAACCGGTATATTTTCGTGGAAGGGCGCTCCACTTCCACTGAGCTTCTAAATTTGGCTGGACTAAAAGTTAAATGCTGAAAGAAGAAAAAGAGTGTGATAACAGAACCGCGATGCAATTACGAGAGTTAATAAAAGGGTGGAAGTTTGTTTGTATATCATCTACGCGGACGAAGGGGGGGGGGGAGTTGGTTTAATCATATTACTTTTTAAACAGGGTAAGGGCCGGGGCACACTGAATTATATATTGAGATGGCACATCTTGCGTTGCGTTGCATGCACTCACAACTCTACGCAGCGAGCTGGAGCGGCGCTGCATAGGCGTTAGGTCAAGTAGAGATAAAGTCTATTCCCAGATTGAAACAATCGTTCTTTGACATATTTTGAATGTGAGGTAAATCTCGAATAATCTCGATATACCTACTTATGCGACAATTGGACCCCAGGTCGCAGGAAATCGCGTGTCATTGTCAAATTTGTTTTAAAAGCTGTATGTGCATAATTCCCGGCGGGCTTTATTTATGAATATCCGCTCCTCGTTATAGCTAATTGTTGTTAGATGTAAAGCTCACGTTGGCATGTCACCGCCGGGTGACAAACGGGTACCATTCATCGTGCGTGACATTTGCTGTTAATCTTGTTTTAATTGGTTTGAGCTTTAATAGACATAATTGACGTTGATGCAACTCGCTCGACTCGAAGCAGTCTCATTTCCGATTTTGTTTTGTGTAGGTAATAACGGAGAAAGTGTTCCCACGCCTCGGTTCTTAGGACTGATGGGGTATTATAGTGAGTCAAAATCGAGAAAAACCGCCATTATCATGCCTACAGTGTTATGAAAGCGACGTTAATGTCAGCCCGCAATGAGGTTAAATGTGGATGTTCGTTGGACTGGAACGACGGTGACACACTTTGGTGGATATTCGCTAAATACAGTGACAGTAGCAAAGAGACAATGTACAGGCTCCTAGGTAGGGAAATGATTAATGGTCACAGGTCACAGTGATTACGCCCCCGTTTGGGACATTAAGTATGCATGAAAAACACATCAGGCCATGACCTTGATTGCAACTACGTTTGATTTTTATATCCATTACTGTAATTGAAATTCTGGCGACAGTATTTATATAAGTGAGAAATAATTTGGCCCCGGCACTCCCTATTTATGTTATGTTGTGAAAATCTAAAGTGGATTTTGAGAAAATTTTATTTTACTCTTGTGTGATTGGGTGGAGACAACTTTCACTCTACTGTATGAGTAACCTAGCGCTTCGAAATAAAGCTAAGGCCATGCAATTGACCCGTATTCGTGACCGGACCATACAAGCATACAACCAGGATGTTCGTTCATTGGTAAAGGGAATTTAAAAAAAATAGTAGCGGTAAAGAGAGTTAGGTACTGTAGTTTATGAGAAGTTAATTAGTTCCTAAATACGTTAAACAACAAACTTTTAATCACGTTTTTGTTACGAAAACTAAACTAATAAGATCTTGCAACTTGTTTTTTTATGCACTAACTAAAAGTTTCACACAATTTCAAGAACGTCTTACAATATGTACAATAATTTGGTAACCCTGACCAGATGCTGCAGGCAGGGTCATCAGTTCACAAAGACTATTGTTATTTTTTCAACTAAACAAATTGACCATAATATTATTATTATCACGAGTAAAAGTAAAGTTTGTCATCATTTGGTGTCCAAAAGTACCACTTATGCGCTCGAGGGGGTTAAAGTGTCGAGTGTCCGAAAACCATTATAGTAAAGTATTATATAAATATTATTTCAAATGCGTGTAGTTTAGGTACATTGCATGAAAAGTCTCTTTTACTTCAAAATCAAATAGCGCCGTTTTCTCAAGATCACTTAAAAGTAAATGCTTACTTCCCTGAAAAACTTATTCGATTGGGCTCATAAAAGTTTCACAAGTGCAATAGTTAGTGCTACAGCACTTTACAAAGTGGCATCGCAAGAATACGGTGCGTGTAGGACACTTCTGTCCTGGAAACCCTCATTCTGTCTTTTTCTCTATTATGAGTTAGTCTCATTTTGTAGTCGAGCTGCTTTTGGAAGCTGTTGGCTACATGCAAAAAAATAAACGAAAGAGATCAGTCTTTTTTCACGTCTTCGCATAGCCCAGCGATTATTTGTTTTTTTCTAAAGCTTTGGTGAAGAGCCAGCTTAATCCTACTCCCTAATACCGTACTAATATATGAATGCGAAAGTAATGATGATTGTATATTTGGATGTTGTTCCTCAATTACGCATTAACGGCTGGAGGATTAAGATATAATTTGGTAGGCAAATAGATCAGGTCCTGGATTAAAACATATGCAACTTTTTATCCCGTAAAATCTCGCAAAAGCATAGAAAATTAAAATCATGCGGGTTAAGCCGCGAAGATAATTTCTCTTACCTTTTCTAAAAACCCCGGCGCGACCATCCTCTGTTTCAAGTTGGTCTCCCCATCCAGGTTGCAGGTATCTAAGTAGCAGATGCCCATCGGATTGGAGGAGTGCAGCAGCACCATGTCTGCTGGCACCGCCTCGTTGTTTGACAGGTGCACCAGGTCGCCGACGCGCACGTCGCACCATTTCACTCGCACGTACCGGTCCATTGATCTGCGGAAGGGAGAAGGTATATAGTTCAGTAAAATGATATTTATCGAATCCTAAGATCGAACACAATAGATGTTTGTTATCCGAGTTGTGTAAGTTGATTTTTACAAATAGTTTACCGGTGTAAAAACCGAACTGCCAAGCGAGGGTTTACTACCATCGTACCATCGACCTAAGTTTGTAAAAACTTTACTGATCGTGCAATATATTACGTTTTTTAATACATTTGTAAAAAAAACAAGTATCTTCTATTGGTACAGATTGTTAGCGACAGGCTCATGCGACCTCCATGGAATGCCTTAGCTGTCATAGCTTTTGAATATTGTTTGTTTTGCTTGCTGTCGTACGTCGTCTTTTGTACTATCTTTACCGTTTCTCAATATACTTTATATGTAATTAGTTCACTAGTCTGAATTATTTTCGAGCCCGACCGCCAACACAGATTTATCGCTAACTATTTAGCCACCGAAACTAATGGGTATCCGGTCAAAGTATCAAAAGGATACTGATCTTTCAGTAATTGCCATGAATCAAAAACATGAGTTTCATAAAATCTCATAAACTTTTGAACTACTAAATCTCGCTGAACATACATGGGGGTGAAATCGATATGTAACGAGGTCCCCATCGCTCAGTTTCTTTTGATCCCTCTACCAAGTTTCACCCTACATTGTGGATCATTATGCAACGGTATTTAAACGCTTAGTATTATAGGTAGTCTGGTTCTGTGTGGCGGAAAACTCGTAAGCAACCGATAATAGAACTATTTACACGACACATTTGAGCCATTAATGTATTATTACAATGCATCCGCATGCTTTGAATGTCAGATGCGCAACATACAAACAAACAAACAATAACCCCATTAGTCACCACGTGGATCGTTCTGTTGTAATCACTGTTGTAACACTAATAGTTTTTCTCAAGGGACAATAATCATTATCGTGACCAGATTTTTATCTTTATTGATATTCTTCGTAATGGACTTTGAATACTTACATTTATGTATGTTTATGACAGTGACCTAGATAACCTATTGCCGGGTAGTTTTTGTCTTAGTTTAATTACTAAATCTGCTAATAAATTTGTTTCCTACATCTTTATATGACATACATACATCTACTACATATATCAGTAGTTCGATTTTCTGAAGGCCGGGCTACACCGGATGCGTAAACAGCAGAGCTGCGTTACATGCGCGCAACGCAAGCGATGTGGCATCTCAAAATATAATTCCATACATAATAATTCATATATAATTGTAAGATGTATAATATATATATATATATACACACTACATTGCATACATTTAGTTGGAATAAATGAATAAAATGTAACATTACAACAGGCTTGTGCACGCTCATGTTTCCGGAGCCGTGCTGCATACGGATCCGGTGTTGCCCTGCTTTAAAATAATCGCTGCGTTTAACAATACGTCAGCGACGAATACTGAATGGAGAGAGAGAGAGACTCTATGACTCTAACAGTTCGATAGCCCCCCAAAATAGAGGAATAGGTAAGACAAAAAATCTACTAAATACTTAATTACAATCTCTCGGCGCTTTTTCTCGTTTTCTAACAGTCTTAAAAAAAGGAGAAGGCTCTCAGTTCGACTAAATATTTTTAATATGCATCTTCTTGTTTTGTTAAAAACGACGTTTAATTAACGTTCATTTTTCAAAGTACGCGTATCTTCAAAGTAGCTAAGTAGTAGTAGGTAGTAGTAGTTCTTATCCTTTGATTAGCTGTGTGAAATTTGTCAAAAATTTACGGCGGGTACGAAAAACCATCGAATACGTTTCAATATAGGAACGCGGCTTTAAAGGTGGGGATCTTAACCTCAAAGATCTGAACTTGTCCATATAAGGCTAGTTATCGAAATTCCTTCAATCGTTTACAAATACTATGAAAGCTACACGTCTGTATTTACTTTGGCTTCACAGTCATTTTCATAGTCAGAATAGGGTACACAGTATTGCAACACGGGTGTTATCGCATTACGCCATACATATGTTCGACAAAGTCAAAACTGGCTAGTAGCTTTAGTGTGACAAATATATATAGCACTTATGGCCACGTTATTTACTATTATTTATATGGCCGGAGAATATGAACGGATTGTAACACGGGAATCAAGGTGTGCGCTGCGCGTGAGCAGGATATTGAAGATACTATCTCATACCAATATCATGTTTATTCTTCAATTAATCGGTTTTTAGGCAATTATTGAATAAGTCCTCTGGCATGCTACAAGGGTGGTTGGTAGTTATAAACCGAACTTAAGTTCCAGTTTTATACTATTTTATTAGTATGAAACTGAAACTTGAGATAGGTGTAAAACTACGACCCTTAATGTAGTAAAATAGTATTTTATGCAACTGCTATATAATGAGAGGCCTTAAAACACGAGTGTGGTTTTATGAAACGAGCGTCAGCGAGTTTCATAATAGGATCACACGAGTGTTTTAAGGCCTAATTATATACAGTTGCATACATTACTTTATCTACACACATATCATAACTGCAAAAAACCGTAACAGCAAAAAACCAACAAACAAGTATGGCGGCAATTCGATCTATCCGTCAAGACGAACGTTTTTTTTAAATCATAGACAAAAGAATGAATTCCCTATTGTCATGTCACTCGAGATGAAATGTCGTGCGTTTAAATTAAAAAATCATACTGAATTGACGTTTCGTATCGATAACTGTTTTAATATCTGTGGATACTAGAATAGAGACCAACTTGAATTTTGACAGCTGTTCCAAATTTAAATTCATAACGTCACGAGATATCGGTAATGTAATCACCAATAAACACAGACTACTAAGAGATACTACCCAATAAAGAACAGATTTACCTACTACCACAGACAAGAAAATTCTTAAAATAACATTGGTTGTAATAATGCTGGTCATTTTCTATGGTTTTTGAACGCGTTATTGAGAAATTATGATATGTGTGTAGATAAACTAATTTTATCTACACACATATCATAAAGGCTAAATAACGCGTTCAAAAACCCTAGGAAATGACCAGCATTATTACAACCAATGTTATTATAAGAATTTTCTTGTCTGTGGTAGTAGGTAAATCTGTTCTTTTTTGGTCATCACATTACCGATATCTCGTGACTGCTCGTGACGTTATGAATTTAAATTTGGAACAGCTGTCAAAATTCAAGTTGATCTCTATTCTAGTATCCACAGATATTAAAACAGTTATCGATACGAAACGTCAACTCAGTATGATTTTTTTATTTAAACGCACGACATTTGATCTCGAGTGACATGAAAATAGCAACTTCATTCGTTCGTCTATGGTTTAAAAAAAATGTTCGTCCTGACGGATAGATCGAATCACAGAGTACTTTTTTAAAATACATGGCCGCCATTAGTTGTCATTCTTTTTAGGTTTTTTGCTGTTACGATTTTTTGCAGTTATGATATGTGTGTAGATAAAGTAATGTATGCAACTGTATATAATTAGGCCTTAAAACACTCGTGTGATCCTATTATGAAACTCGCTGACGCTCGTTTCATAAAACCACACTCGTGTTTTAAGGCCTCTCATTATATAGCAGTTGCATAAAATACTATTATGTATAAATTTGAGAGATAATTTCAGATAAATTTCAAAATAATAGCAACATTGGGTCTGAATTCTATGGAGAAAAATTTTAGCTATCAATTAATTGATACTTATCTTGGTCGATTATCAAATGTTTGAATTAAAAATCGTCACTGACCGTCACTAATGAAATATTGAAGTAACAATAAGTGAGCGCGGCAATTAAGTCTAATTTTTCTGTTATTCATTTTAAATTAAACAATTGAAAACGTACTTAAAACACTTAATCGAAACTTGGTCATTTAACGATCTGCATTCCAAAAAAATGTCTATAGTAATAATTAACTCAACATAAGGAATAAGAATCAAAGAAAAAGACGTTCTACGCCATGCGTGTTACAAGCGAAGTTTCGTCTCACCCAATATTAAATACTACCTAATATATTTTTTGTCACGTGCAAAGAACGAGAAAACACTCTAAATGTTATCCTCTGAGTATAATGAACTCCACAAAGAGAGATCTTCCTAGCGGCGAAACAAGGTAAATTGAATCATAAATGTCGTCATCACAACATGGGATTTATTTTGTTTTCCGTTTTGGATCTAATAGAACTAGGCTGGCCAACTGTCCCGAATTTTACAGAACATTCCGTTTTTCAGCTGTCATTCTGGAAGGGTCTTGTATTTTAATAAGAAAAAAATATAGGACCAAACCCCATGTCATACCGTAAACGCATGTCTCCTATTTATTCCTTATATCCTGTCATTTTAGAACACATGTACTATAAAATTATCGCATGGGGTTGGTCACCCTAAATGGGACGAAAATGACGCCACCTCCGTAACGAGTTAGGCTTCGAAGTAAATTTACGTCAAGAATGAAGCAGGTATTTTTTATGTTTTATGTATATTGGAAAAAAATATGTTGACTTTGATACAGAAAAATGTGCACGTTTTTCCGTATCCAAGTCAACAGTCGGTATCTTCTGTTGTAACAGGAAAGTTAACTGTTCTGTCGGAATGTGACGTGACGTTATTAATAAAAATAAGACTTAGTTACTGCATGCGATCTCATAACAGTAAAAGAGTCGTGTAAACTTGGCAACATATTTTACATTATATTGTTTCTTTGGAATATCTATCATTTATTTATGTAGATAACTCTTGTTATTTATATATAATATGCATTAAGCCTTAATAAATTATTAATATTCCACACGTTCGCTATTTTTGCCCGAAACCCAACCTGCACTTGCAGCACCCTGAATCGTGTATTTTTCACCACATCTAATCTGTTCAATATTTACTTCATTTCTAATACCTAATGATGATCAAGAAGAAAATTCAAGGTAAACAATAGTCTGTGTTATTACACAATTGAATTGAATTTTCTTTTTGTGCCATTTTCTAAGATTAATAAAGAGTAGGTAATTGTGTTTGTATTGCATGGAAATCAATTATAAAAAGATAATAAAAAAGGGTAATGATAATTCATCTTGTCATTATGACACAAGTATCGCTACTGCGTGACACGTCTCTAAAGTCTAGGAAAGTCGTTTAACGGGAATGACTAAGACAATACAGTATATCCGATAACACCTACCACCTACGAGTACATTGTTTCTTTCCTTTTTATTTACAATGATACTGAAAGTGTACTTCGGCCAGGTTCTCGGCGATTGTGAGATGACGTAACTCCCACGCAGCGCGATCCAATGCAACGCTCTCTTATCAGCGGCCAGCTATCGCACTATGAATGTCATTCACTTATCAAGTGTTTAGCAGTAACTACGGTTACCACGTGCGACAATAGCCCATTGTATAATTGAAAGGATAATTTCATGGTTTGTGATTAACACGACAATCGGTTTGGAACCATTAAGGTCGGTGTACTCGGCGTTTCGACTTTCGTTCTTTGGTAAACAAATGGCTCGATGGTAAAAGCAACAGGTGACGTAACGAGCTATTAAAATCGACCGAGCATCAAGCCTTCTATTGGGGCACGGATTCCGTACACGCTGAAGGCAGCGGAGTGAAGATCCCGATCAACTCGGACGTTTTGCATTTAATTTTGCACTCGCAATAAACGTTCACTAAACCGAACATGAGAATCGTTTGCGTAACAACAATGAGCTCTTTTATACGATGTTTAAATTAAGTTCGCCAACAAGTGCTTCTATTGTAAGAAGTAATTATAACTTAAAAATATTAGTCATAACAAAGCAAATGCAAAACAGCACACAAGGCACACCGGGCTACGTTATAATAAGCACAAAGGAGTAACGGCGACACACAACGGTGGGAACAACATTGACCCAGAAGGGTCTCGGCGATAAGAGCGTTCCGCGGAACCTTAATAAGCGACGACGCCACAGCCGCGGCCGCACGCAGACAATGGGCCAGCCATTCAGCTCGCTTTACAACGAAAGTGATTTAACAACTGATAACCCACTTTGCCGGCTTTCTAACGTTTCCTCGTCTTAAATATCGCGATGTGACGTCATCAATTTTATCACGCTAAAGGCCACGCCACACCAGATGCGTATGCAACACGGCTCCAGTTCCCTTTGTAGCGCTGCGTTACGTGCACACAACGCAAGCGATGTGGCATCTCAACATATAATTCCACACATTACAACCGGTGTGTGCACGCACGTGTCGCCGGGGCGGTGTTGCATACGCTTCTGGTGTGGCCCGGCCTTAAGCTTCCTATCTTTATTTTTTTCTGTCTCCTGACACTCCTTAGTGACGCAGACGGGAATCCCTGAGTCAAGAATCGCAGCCATGCCGATTATACGCTTGTCCGGTTCCGCTCTAATTTGTTGTTTGTTTGTGAATTGATAATGGAAACCAGGATGTGTAAATTGACTGCCACATGAATAAATTATTAGACACATTTATTACGAAACATTGGAAGCTTTACCAGACGTAGGACGTAATGAAATAATAAACAATGCTTTTGATGTGCAAATGAGTTTGTGATGATGTTTACATGTCATACACTGCAAACTGTCCAAAGCGTGTGAAGAAATATTGGAAAGCGTGTCAAGAGTTAGACGTGACCGATGGATGAGCAATAAGCCTAGGACTCGTCGCTGGTCGAATCTCAGCGAAGCGACTGATGCAATAAACTGCAATTACGGGCAAAGCGTGACCGAAAAAACTGTGCAACGAGTTGAATTGACCCCTTGCTTTTGTGACATTTTATTGATGATACTCGTAACTTTACAACATTACGAACTGTGTAATGTAAAATGTTTTAGTTTACTTGCCGATAATATGGTATGCTATAGTACATTATAATGCAGATGAAAATAATGCTATATTGGTGAAGCATATGTTCAGCCGAAGAACAAACTGAATCCGTCCGCAATATTCCGTTTTTGACCAGATTATTGAGTTCATTTCACCGCGGGTCGTCCTACAAATAAGGGCGCATGTCTAGACTGTATAATTGTATTGTATTGTATGTCATCGACCGAGACACTGTTCGTTTGCTTAGGCATTAGATTTGTGTGTTTGTATGTATTCAGCGAACTGAACTACGTCGCGCTGATCGTCGTGACTTATCGCTTGCCACTAAAATGGTTATCGGACTTTATCGTTTATTTACTTGGAAGTGATCAATTCCGCTTGAGCATGACTCACACTATTTTCTTTAAAGAAATATTTAATTGTAACTTTATACTTACTAGCCATAATCTTCAAATTTGCCTATGACTGTAACGATATTAATTTATAACGATTTCATTTTAAAGAAATTAGTCAAATTTGAAGCACTGACCGAAGTTTAGAGATAATCACGGTATGAATAAGTAATTTCCGAATCAAATTTAATTTAACCCGCGAAAAATACAGATTTTTATACGCTGTTATGTCAACTTAAATAATTCAGATTTTTCAGGAACAATTTTTTTTAAATATTGTTACCAATTTAAGACACTAATTTTAAGGATATCGTTAGTTTGAAATATTAAAGCTATTAAGAAAATTTAAGGATTACCTAAGTAATGCAAAAAATGACGTCATCACAAGCTTAACTTTTCCGAGTTCCAACCTAACGGGTAATGGAAAATGCGGTTTCAGCTTATGCTGACGTCATTTTAAGTTCAAATAACGGTAATTCTGTTTCTTCCGCAGAACTAAGTAATTTTTAAATTATTTATTACTTGAAAGAGTGGATGAGGAACGCAATAGCGTTCTGTGTCCTGGAAATTATTTCCCCCGTTTTAACGCATCGTCAAAAGTAGTCAATCCCATTATTATTTTGACTGTGATTGTCGAAAGCTCATTTAATGTGATGTCAGCCATATTCATGAAAACACGTTTTCTTTTTAAATCTAATATAATCTCGGTCCGTAAAGACAACGTACAAAGTGACATGAGAGTTGTACGAACTATATAACCTTGTCGTATCATGATTAATGTGCCATCAATAGTAATAATTAGAGTTGAGGTGTCGGTATTGTCTCGGTGATCGATGATGTAAGCTCGCCATCAAACGGCTGTGTAAACTACTAAAAGGTAAATAGGTGACTCACGCCCCGAACCAGCCCAGTAGTAATCACGGAAAAGCACTAAATTTGAGGGCGAAGATTTACTAACACTTATAGAGGTAAATTTCCGTACCGCGTTACATTGAATGGGCTCTGTGAAACTTGGGAAACACGAAATTTGTAACGGACGATAGATTTCACACCTAAGCGAAACGTTAATTTACGATACCACAGGGAAAATATAATTAGTTTTAGTCTTTATAGGCGAACGAGTTTATTTGATTTTAATTGTTGCGCTGTTGTATAAATTTTTTATATAAATGTTTAATGGTCCATTATACACATAATAATCAATTTCATATGTATAATTTCTAACACATAATGGCAAAAGGTACGCACAAAACGTAAGCGTAAAACTTGCTTAAATTTACTTAATCATTAAAGTGATAAGTTATTTAAGTACAAATGAAATAAAGAATGGCAATAAAGTCAATAAAACAATAACGATGAATTAAAGAGCTGAGCTATTTTATAATAATTTAATGGTGATATAGATCGCATCTGCGGCTCTGTGCGGAGTGTTACGTACCATATGATATGTCATCTGTCATTCGGTTAAGATACTATGCGTGATGACGAAATTCAGGTCATGATTTTACTATCATCTCTATGCTTGTGTATCGAATATTTTTTAGTTAATGAATAAAGGGACTAGATTAAACACCTATCTATAATCGAACGACTTGATCGGCTTAACAGCGCAAAATATCATTATTTTATACCGCCGCAAACTGGATCAGCTTTGACTGGTTGCGGCACTATGAACGTCTCCAATATGCTCTGTTGCGTGCGTGTGTTTCTTCCTAGTAAATACGCCTCAGCATACGCGGATAATTGAAATCGCAGAAAAGGCAGTAATCATGCTTGACGCAATTCCATTGTCAACACGCCTGGTGCGGCCTTTTGAACGTTTGAGTTAAAACCTGTACCAAAGTTGAATTTAACGAGAGTATACTAATGAAAGGGTAAATAAGACGTTAAAACATTCATGATTGTAAAGTATTGCTGTTACAGCCGATTAAACGTGTAACATAAAAATAATGCAAAACGAGTGAATGGTTAAAAATGACTATTATAGTTATTGCAAATGAAGACGATCATTATCTTTCGTTTCTGTGAATTATGTGTACGCGTCGGCACTATCATCACGCGATTATGATAACGGTTCTAAATAAGAATACCTACAATATTTTCTCAGGTGGTTCTTTAGGTAAACAAAATCAGTTCGCGACTCAATGGCTGTATATGTATTAGAGCGAGTAACAACGCTCGTAAAAGAATTGCTTACTACGGTCTTGGTCACTTTCTCTGCGATCCGGTATGTAGGTGAGGCGTGAGGCTAAATCTGTAGGAGTGTATGTCATCGTTACGTCGCAGCGGATCTTGGCCGCGGCAGGCAATGTGAAGGTCGGAACATTCACCGACGACCTCACCGCCGCAGCGCCGGAGCCGCCGGACCGCCATCTGCACGCGTTGACAATGATCTCTAGCACACATTATTGTGATTTATCACTTCACCCTTAACTTTAAAAGTTCCATGCCGTCAGAGCAAAGGTTGTCGTCAGTAAAGGTGACGTTATCCAACAAGCAATCCAGCAAGCAACCTTAGCGCAAAAACAAGCTTTTGAGATGGTTTAAACTGTATAAAGTATTTTAAACTTTACAGTGGTTGCAATCCTAGTTCAGGCATAAGTGTTTCTTCCCTTTTTGTATGTTTAGACTATAGATGTTATATTGTAAAAAATAATTTTGAATAAAGATTTATTTATTTATTTATTAATCATCAGAAACTGCGGCGCCTCTCATTAAACTCAGTAGAGCCAGCCATAAAAGCGCAATACATGAGATGGCTGATCAAAAAACTTTCGCAATTTCTTAAGTGCATCATGGGTGTTGGATAGTAATACTACTATCATAAAAGAATAATGTGGGTGCAATTCGTGCAATGCTTCAGGCGATGTTATCTATTAAATTGAACATTACAGTCCGGGCGAAGATCGTGGTGGCTATTTATATCTGCGGATTAATGGGAAGATGTATCGTTTATGGTGCATCAATAAGCCATGATCGGGCATGCTCGTGCAGCCCCGTAGCCGCCGACTAGTTACGAGTATACTCCGCAAGTTCCGGAACCAAAGAGAGTAAGTATACCAACCGCTTCTAGCTTCATACTTTATTATTTGAAGATAGCGGTGTGAGAAAAAAACCTGTTTTACCAAGCTCATGTTGGCACAAAATGGGTGGGGCCAGCTAAATTTATGGGAACCGCAGAAAATTTACAATTCGCTAGGTGAAAACTTAGTAGCATTTTAAATTCTGATAAGTATGTACATGAATCCCTCCCCTAGTTCCGCGTAATCAACGTCGCGATATAAAGTGATACCATAATTAAATATATTTCAGACAATCTTGAACTCTGAAAATATTGATAGAACAATTGATCGTAAGTATTCACCACAATTTTGACGATTTCCTTTTACGATGCAAGCAGACTAGAACTCTTTGTATGATTAAGTATCCCTACTACCTAGTATTCATGAAGTTTTATTGTTGAAATATATTTTTCTACCTAACTCGAACAGATTAATACAAACAAAGAAGATCGATCAATGGCACTAAGCAGATTCGTTCGTGGGCAAGTCTCGGGATGACGTAGTTCGCCGCCTACGATATTGAAACGGAGAGTGAGCCCTGTCAAGTAACCATTGTAATCCAAAATAGATATACACAGGAACAATAATTCATTATTTACCATTGTTAGTACACTACCTATTTACACCTTAACATCTAAAATCTTCTTCACTTCATAAAAAATGGATGCGTTCTCGGTTTTAAGATTATCTTCGAATTCAACTTATCACACAATATTATGAAGGAATGTCCCGACATGCTCTCCATAATACTGTACTACATTGGTTACTTATATGTATGTAGAGCACCATATTGGATATTGTTGTGTGTAAGGCGGGAATTTCCAAGAGCATTATTGCAGTGCAGACAGGAAAACCCCAGAGCGAACGATTTAAAACGAAATGATTTCGTTAAGTTGAGAAAGTTTGAAAATGATTCATTTCAATCAGCCGGCACCATAAACAATGAAGTAGGTAGGTACAACAAACAAGCGGGCGCGTCCATCACCGAGCCATATTGCTGATACAGATTTAACGACTTTTTAACGATACTGCGTTCATTTTCCACTGCAACCTTTACCTAGTTGTGAAAACGGTTTACCGGAGCTGTTTGCCGGCCGGGTAACGAAATCAATATTATTTTAAAGCTCATAAAGTGCCAGCTCGATATGGTGCAATCAATCCCATTTAGGCTTTGTTCCATTAACCCTGTTTGGTTAGACAAGTGCTTCGCCATAATGATAATGGAGAAATTCACGAGCGGCTGGCTAAAAGGAGTTAAAGTTTCAAGTATCCTCGTTGCAATTTGACCTAATTACCTATTATTAGATATAAAGTATTCCCTGCGCGTAACGGGAAGGCATGGGCGCTAGTAAGGTGAATAAATTGTATATGTTGACGTAGAGTACCGTTAGTATAGCTTTCTTTTCTCTCGCGCGTGCGCAGCGGGAGAAATTCGTTCTCGAGGCGTACGCGCAGTGACGCGCATGCAGAATGACTCGCGGATCGCGGAAGGCAAATACGGAGCTGGTTCATGCTGAGCATAAGTTTTATGTCGACGATAAACTTAATGGTTCATATAACGTATTTTAAGCCATGGGATTCCCATGTGACAAGTGTTTTGATAAAACGTCATTATAAAAAAACCTTTCTTTTTAATGTCATCACCTAGGATAAATAACTATTAGCAAGTAGCTAAATAAATTCTTCATTTATGTGGCACAGTGTTTAACTGGTTATATATTTCTAAAGAGACTTCGCTATCTCAATACCTTCGGACTTTTGCCTTGACACTAGTTAACGTTTATCGTGGACATAAAGTATCCATCTCTTTCGCACACGCCAACTAGTTAGCAAGAGGTATATGCTTTATGGCCGCGACAAAAGCTAGTGTGCTAGGGCCTCTGGAACATGATTGCAGCCTTCCATGATATATGATATAAACAGGTAAGTAACAAAAAAATATTGTCGCATAAAAAAACAAATTTTCCTTGTTTTTTAAAAAAAAGACCTTCTATTCTATGAAGTCTATTGGTATTGGTACAGTTAGCAGCAAAAAAGTAGGGGAACACTCGTATAGGTCAAAAAGATCTATACTAGATCTTACTCTCTTGAAAATAAAGTCGTGTGCAGATGTTGTTGACCACTTTGTTTATATGTACATCTGTTGCTGACTGTAGAATTCGCTTTGAAAAGGCTGACTTTTTTATTTGCCCGGTCACCTTGACCAATTCAAGACATTTGCAATTTTATTGTTACGCAGCAGCTACGTGTCGATCGGACTCGGACCGGCGCGGGCGCTTTCGAGGCCGCACACTTCCGGAACAACTTAGACTAATTCCGGTTAACATCGCAGATCAAGGCGAGGCATCGACAAGGGACTAAGAATCAATTAAAAGTCAAAGTCACAATGTGGGGTCTCTATTTAAGTCTTAGTATACGTATGGCCAGAGAATGTGAGCGGGACAGAATAAGGATATCAAGGCCCTCGTGGGCAGGACAGCTGCTTAGGGCAGTTAAAATAATATTTTTCTTGAATAAATCGGTCTCTAGGCTATAATCAAAAGTACACTGGCATGCAACAAGTCTCGGTTGAAACACATTTTATGTATTTTGACAGGTGTCTAATGATGTGTACAAACAAATATATGTTCAAAATCATACGAACTTTAGGACTGAATTAGGTTCTATCGAGAAAAGTTTTAGCAATCGTGTTTCTGTCGGGCACGCTTATTAGTATTAAAGTCCAGTTTTAAGAGATTATTTTTAGACTAAACCAATGCATATTAATATACACGTAAACACTTGATCAAAGTTTGACATCTGGCATTATAGGTCTCTTTTTTTTAAACGTTTTTATTTATCGGTTGTTGAATGTTAAAACGACGCGATATGTTTCGTTAATGTGTCTGTTGTTCAACTTATAGTACTGTAATAAGCGGTAGATATCTTGAAAAGTTGACGCTGAAAAAGTGAAAACTCTGTATCATAAAGCCAATGTACATTAGTATCAAATAGCACAAACAATAGTAATGCTAGATCATTCGCCAGTATATACATATGAAATAAAGCAAAGTAGTAAGTTTGTCTAGCATTGTCCTCAGTCTTCAAGGGTTGTGTTAATATTCTAAGAAATCCGCTGAGTAGTTTCCTTACTTCAGTATGGAAGAACTAAGGCCTGGATTCTTTTGCGATGTTCACCGCATTTACGTCATCGTACGCAAGGGCTCGACTCAAGGTTTTCAGTTCAGCGATCTTGAATGTGATTCACTGAGTCAGTGATGTAAGGACACTTCCGTTTGATAAGTTTGCGAAGATAATAGTCAACCAATAGCGTCACCAGTACTTATCTGATGAATTCTCGCATGAGCTTTACCAGATATAGCCAGCCGGTGTTAAAGTTAAGCCCTTGGCCATGGCTTAATCTTGCCAAATTTCGCAACAAAAAACAAGTCAAGTTGCTTGGAATTTCATAATCGGCGTTTGTTTATAAAGTTATAAAATGTTTTAATTTTAAAAGATAAAGAATAAAAATAAACGACGTGGACCTGTAAATGTTTCTAAGGTCGGGCATGAACAATTTGTATGACTAACTGAAGGACTACAGCACACACGTCGAAATAATTACACGGCTTCATGTGACTAATTATTAAGTGGTTCTTACCGCTCAAGTGGGACATATTTATTTTGTATCTAAACAAGTTAGTCATAATTAATGTCTACGAACACCGTTGTCAAATATACTTCCTAAAACATAAGCCTTTTAGAATTGGTTGGGTGAACTCAACAGAGTTCGACTGCTTGAAAAAAAAAGTCATAAACGGAATCCCTCCACAAGGAATGCCACTTTATTGGTAAACGAAAATGAAAAATTAAAATGCTAAAAATATTTTGCAAGTAGGCCTCATAGGCTCTTTTACATATTTGAGTCTACTAGCGCTTCGGGAAAAGGAAGATATTGCTGAGGGGAAGCGCCGCAAAAAGCTCAGCAGCTTATCCCTTTTTTATCGCTTTTCAAATCAAAATTACAGAGCTATATCCATTATAAATATCTATAATAAATACTTAACATAACGAATAATAACTAAAGAAAAATAAATAGGAGTAAAAAGCACGGCAAGCTTTACGCATATTGAGCGAACTGGCACTAGTTAAGATTGCCCAGGAGATGTATAGGGTATCCAGGTCAAAGAAATTAGATAGGGATGTAATAGTCCCTGAACTAGTCCCCAATCTGAGAATGAAAAATGCCCAGTTGGCAACTTAGCTTTGTTACAGCCCTTTAATTACTGGAAATTAGACCGAGACTTACGCAACTATAGTCTGAAAAACACATAGGTTCAATGGTAGAGCTAGGTCTGCGAAGAAAAATTTATTGTGGTTCGGACATTGTCTAATTATTGTCGTCCGTCGTAGACGGAAATAATTCCCTATGTTCGCCTGCGTGAGAAAACGTGGAATTCATTGCATTTAATATAGAAATAGCTTCTTGTCTATGAATAGAACGAAAAGTTGACAAAACGTTAGACGAAAAATCTTTTCTCTCTTTGAACAAATTTGAATATTTGGCACTATTCCCGACTTTACAATAACTATGTAGATCCACGTTTGGAAATACTTGAAGATGTGGGAATATCCCATATTTCTAATTTGGAAGAATTAAGCATTGATTATTGACGTGTACGTACGCGTACGGTATATTAGTAATCGTTAACGGATCCGCCAAGTAATAAGCAATATCGAAAGGTCCCTTTATTTGAAAAGGTTTTATAAATGTTTTCTTTAGCATAAAATTATATTCAGCTGATTTTTTTTTGCTGGCCAAAAGTAAATATTACGCAGACAGAATATTTACTACCTTTTATAAATCCCTGCACTTTTGCAGTGAAGTAGGAAGTGAGAGGTCTGTATCGGCGTAGATATTGCGTGGCCTCGGCAAGACAAAACCAGCGTCCGCGAGCAAAAACTGTAACCTGCCCTGAGACACATTGTGCCAGTGCCTAGGCGATACCGGACGGCACGGCCTTCGTGCGCCCCGGGGATTTCAACTAGTTCGTAGTCGGAAAAACACACTGACTCAGGCATATCGACATACATGATAGGTATATCAAATCATATCAATAAGGAGCTACTAGAAACGACGTTTCATCCCCTCCACGCGCCGTGTCACTCTTAGGAAATGTCTCCCGCAAGGATTCATCCTCCTAGCGCTTGATTCCAGTTTGTAAATTCAGGGTACGCTTTGACCATGCTCCCAGATTTGTCAGGTCAGGTTATTACACTGGAGCGACTGCCATCTGACCCCGTAACCCCTATTGAACCAGACCGACAGGATCATGGTTACACATTCAATTACATTAATATGTAGTATCACTATAGTACTTTAATAATGTATATTATAAGTTCTCACGATCACGAGTCTACCCCCAGCCACTAGGCCACCATCTTCTCCCCCAAAAGGACTAACGCACGTTAATGCCATATAAATAAAGAGTGTTAGAAGTGACTCCGCCCCCTTGACGCGTTCAACATCAAAGAAAAACGAGTGGAGGGGATGAGGTCGCCTATATTTATTAGGTCTTTTTTTACCTATATGACCCAACCGACTGTCCGTTAAGGCAATTGGAACTAGCAATTGATAGTGGTAGGATACAGCCACACTGTAACCAGTTGATGGTCGCAGTACGAATGGGCCGGCTCGACCAGGGTGGTACCCTCTTACAGAATATCGGCGTGCGTCTTTACCGCGATGATAACATTATTTACAGATAACCAGACTACCCATGACCACGCCCTTTGCAATACGGTCGAAATTTCGAGGTAAATAACAAAACTTAGTATCGCAATTAAAGCTCTCGTTACATATGGCGAGTAAAGTCATGTGTCCAGGTAATTCATGCATTAGCAGCTTGCATTCGACACATAACAACCCACTACTGATTTAAATTGACTTTGATCTGAATGGATAAATGTAGTAATAGACTAATACGTATTCATCATTCAAGACTCGTTTGCAAAACTTTAACTTCACGATTGGTTATTAATTTTAAGAGCAAAAAATTTTCATATTCACAGGAATAGTTGGAGTTGGAGTAATGAGACATTCATCAAGAGATCAACTGGTATTTTGACGTTAAGCAGTTAGCGGCTGGTGATTGATTGCGGCAGAGCGTTGGTGGCCTATTAGGCCACGCAAAGGCTTTGGGGGTGGACTCCTGACTGTGAGGTACCGAGTTTAACCCCACTGGTCGTCATGTACCAATGAGTTTTTCTAACTTGTGCACATTAAGTACTATACCTATAGTAAGTAACCAACGCTCTACGGTGAGCGTCAACATTGTGATGACACCTGCATGTAACCATGATCTAAATCGGTCGGGTTTCTCTGAAACAGGGGTTGCGGTGGACAAATGGCAGTCGCTCCAATGTAATAACCTGAAATGCCAAATCTGGGCTCAGCGTCAAAGCTTCCCCCGAATTAATAAACGGGAAAAGCGCTAGGGCGATGATCATGATTGATCGCGGTAGTTATGCAACGCAATATAAATATCGTACTGCTAGTGACGATTCCCAAAACAGAATTTAATGTCACCGACGACGAGGGCCGCATGCTAAATAGCACAGAACCAATGATCGTGAGTGTTCACACTAGTTTACCGCACAAACGTGACGACAGTGTTGCGGCCACTGCATTTACTCACGAAAGGTCAAAAGTCTTCGATAAATCAAATATTATAGCTGCGATATATAGACGAAGGCAAAAAGAAGAATAGTTTTAAACGCAAAGTCGGGTTATTTACAGTGGTTCCCTTTGCACTCTATTTCGCACATGCTAAAGGAACTACCTACTGCGAATATCTTGCAAAGTTATGTTTGGTGAAGGGACATTAATAAGGGTAAATAAATGTGAAATAATTAATTAAAAATCCTATAAAATAATATAAAAATAAAATACTATACCGTTGAATATAAAAAGAGTAAATCGTAAAAGTGTGTAGATATTATGTTGACTTAATGTAATAAATGGAACTCAATGAAATGTTTTTTGATATGTTCTTTCTTATTATGATTTAAAGCAATTTAACTTTCAAATATTTATATAATTATCATCGCCCCAGATATAATAAGGTACTTTCATAAAATCTCATACCAGCTCTAGCTTATTTTTGTATGTGCATTTCTATCATAGTTGATAGCTGGGTACCAAATCATATGGTTTTATGATGTTTTTGCACTTGAATTGTTGTGACTGCGGTTTCATAACTTTCATTTACGTAAGGTCTCGTTTCAGGACCAGCACTGCGCCCGCATTGGAGTTGCGCCAGCACTTTTTCATATTCGCGTCACGATTGCATTTTGGTTATCTTTATCTATTCTGAAAACAGCAGGTATTCCAAGGTTGGGTGACACTGTAGAGAAGTCAATTATTGGCAGTAGTTTGCAAGGCAGTTCGGGTGGTCGTAAATAAAGGCCAATATAATTTTTATTAGTTTGCCCGGGCGTCACAAGCCCGGAAGGCCTTCAGCTGTTAAGCTTGTTAAAATCGCCTTCGCTTCAGTTGAACACGTATCAATTACTCTGACAATTTCAGCGCCTCGCGGTGTCAAGCACATGTGCTTATGATGTGAAATGAAATCACAAATCGCGTAATACACAATACACGCAAGGTATTGTGTTTTCTGCTCCGCATGCGCCGTGGGATGCGGCTGGCTGCCATGGAGCGATGAAGTACCAGACTACTGTTATTTTCTTACAAACGTAACAGCTTATTAAAAAAAAACAACATGACTATGTACAAAGGCACATTCACATCTGGGAACTTCGATTTTATTAAAGAGTAAAATCCCGTTCTAAGAATCAAGTAAGCACAAAAACAGTTTGCAAATATTTTCCCATTAAAAACCAATTACTAACATTTATATAAAATATACAGCCAAGTGGGTGATTTCTATAACGTCTTCATTGCTAATCGGATTATTTTGTACAATCACGAAACATTCGCGATTGCGCGGCACACGGAAATTGTTACACTAACTCAAGTTTGTTATTTAAGCATTTAATAAGCCCTTTATATTTGCACGTGATATAATAGCCATCCTACGTAGTTACCATGTGTTACTAACGTGTAGGAGATTTAACAATTTACCTTATTGATTAACTTAGCCAAATATAAGTTCGTAGCTAAACTGTATATTTATGTCATTAAGGTTACCGACATTAATTTCGTTTAGTTACGCAACGCTGTAACATAAGTTGCCATTATTGTATGTAGCCTCGTACTACCCAGGTCAATAAGATTGTTAACCCGAATCTCACTCACGAGGTGCTATGATTGTGCCTATTACGAATCGGCGCACGATACGCCGCCAGTTTCAAGATCACGGCAATCGTCAATGGGGCTCATTATTTGGGCTTGTCAATATTATATGGTTTGAAGGTGCCCGTCGAGCGACGCGGCACTCGCGTCGCGACTGCATCGAGCCATCGATTGGCATTGACGGTGCAGATGTTAGCTTGCTGTAAACTGTACGGTGAGGTCTGGTCTGGATTTCGAGAATTTATAGTGCGATGTATATTGGCCGTTACTTGCTGAGTGCAGTGTGCAGTTATAGCGATGGCAACTCGGGACTCGAGAGGAGCTAACGGCCATTTGTTAAGTTAGCGCCGGCACCGTTATACCATTATTACTGGGGACATTGGAGTTTAGACGTGTCGGTAAATTCGTTATTGACATTCGTCAAGTGAAGGATTAGAAGAAACACTGGAACCTTGCGGATAGCCCATTTTTGTATTTTAAACCGACTACATACATTAAGTATGTTTAATTGGAGGATGGGCTAATTGGCCTATATGACCAATAACGACAAGTGATATGTCATCGGATAGGTTATTTAAAGTTCTAAAACTTTAACTTTTGATGAATATTTTCGAAATATTTAAATAAGGAAATATATGTACATATAGGGAGGGTCTGGTATGGAATACCGAGAAACAAATTGGAACAAATTACCTTGCTAATCTACAAAACAAGCGCGGAGTAGCAAAAGGCAACTTGTTCCAGTTTGTTATATGGATCTCCGCAAACTAACGCTTGAATTAATTATTTAAATACTGAGAAGCAGGTTCACGCTCTGCTGACTGACGAATGTTTCTTTGTATGGTATTTGACATTGATAAATCTAAAACATATGTACCTACATATAACCTAATTAAATGTGGGACGAATTAATCAAACTGTGCTAGCTTTGAACGTTATATTTCTTATCAACCGTTCAGCTAATAAAATTACTTTTAGCGACGTAACAGATGATAAAATTGACTTTCAGTCGAAACGAAAGTCGATGAACGCTAATCAAAATATTTTAATGTTCCGTATTTCACAAACAGTGATGCTTTAGCAGATTAGATCCAGACACTGGACAGCAATATAAATTTAAATCAAAATAACATTTTATTAAATAAACATTTATTTGCATCGTAAAAAACTGTCTTTCCTGTCCAGACGGTTAACTGAAAGCAAATGTTGCTGCAAGGATAAAGAGTTTCGACTTCTTAATGATTCTATTTTGGTTTCAACAGAAACAAAAGTATTAATATTTGAACTCCAAACGTATTCTCGGAAGCGAACGGTTTGTTTTGTTCCCGATCACGAATGCTCTCGTCATCAGAGTAAAACAAAAAGAGGCACGTAATCGATCCTCAAACATTTAGTGTGAAAGACGAGGCTATTGCACGCGGGTTTGCGGCTAATCTAGTAATTAACATCACTATGTAACGTAAAGTATAGAATACGGTGATGTCGGGTGACGTCTTAAAACCGGCCCAGTGCGAGTGAGGCTCGAGCACTGAGGGTTTCGTACCATTACATTATATTCGTGTTTCTATATGCAAAAAATGCTTTCATACAATCATTTTGGGGTCCGTAATGCCAGTCAACTTGTTTTACTTTAGGCCTTGCACTTTAATTAATTCAATTTTGACGCTTATAATGAATTATCAGTTTTGTTCTAAATATAGCAAAAGCAAGAAAATGTTGATAAAATACGCCTCTTTTTATAAAGCCCTCACCCTCCTGTAGCTTATTATTTTACTTTGGATATAGAACCCTAACAATCCATCAGCAATGTTACGATAACGAACTCATTATTTTAATTGCCATCATTTGTGTACCCGTAACACCTACATACGTGATTCCGCCTAAACTTAATGTCAATATCGTTTTCAGCAGGCTAATTGAACGCAGCATTTACCATACCACGTCCTTGCCCGCCGAACTCTCCGATTGCATGGAGTGATTGTTTCTCTCAATTCGCGACGTCTATTTCTGTTGTCCGTACTCGCGAGTTCGATCCGGCGCGAAGTGGACCACGCTCTAGTTACGTCAACGTTCCCGTAAAGTTACGGGCAAATAGCAGATCTCGTGCTTTATAGAATGTGTAATGAATTGGAGCCGCGGGACCCCCGATGGCGGAGCGTACTCCTCATGAGGATTTTTTATTGTGAAGCTCCTTTTGAGAACTTTTAACGAGCACAATGATTCTGGCGAAGGTCCATTAATGTTTTCTTTGCTCGATATTTAACGAGGATTGTTGTGAACACAATGTTTAGTCATGCGCTCGTTAACAGTGCTATTGTAAACGTGTATAAGCAGCTACCGAAGATATTAAGAGAATGCGAAGTGATTAGCAGAAGTCGGCGAGTTACCAACAATTAGCGCTTTAGTCAGTGCTCAATTAACAATACATAAGAATTATACGCCATTACTCCATATGAGGAAATGGCAGTACTTCTCTAACAAACCTGTTTGTTTCTTTCCGATCGATTTTTGCATCGAAAACTCTAGTAATTCTTATTTGCTTGATACTTCCTTAATAATTAAAATACTGCAAAAACAATGCCAGACAATGCGAGTAGTGGTGCTATAGAGAGAAGTAGACGACAACTAAATAAAACAACAGGTATTGGCAATAAAATTAAACGAGCTGCGCTAATGCAGCGAGGAGAAGCAATCGAGTGACTGCACAGCAAAGCTTGGGCCCAAGGTCTGCTGAGAATGTGACAGCGGCTGTAATTGTTTGGAGCATTGGTTTCATGCCTATCTGCTTGCAACATGTATTTTATTTACTTATGTACCAGAAACGTTAATGCTGATGATACTGACAAATAATTTATATCTCTTCAGTCAGCTACAAGGTATATTTAGTCTCTTTTGAACTATGCCGGTAAACTATCAAGGTTCGAAAGACAATTTGCTACATACAAAACAAGCACTGCAATAAAGGAAAATAATTAACTGCACTAAACGAACAACTGAATTCGCTTTTGGTGTGAATGAAGTTTTTTGATAGTCAATTTACTATTATTTGGGGTGTTGGTTTTATATTTTGCATATAAATACCTAAAGGTCACTGGGCTTCGAAACGATAATCGACATGAAAACTGTATACTGTTTGCCCATTTGAACCGTTCCTGAGAAAAGTGACTCGGGTTCAAAATGAACAAGTATTTTCTAAATGCCAACGTCCTTCGAACGGTTTGCCGCAAAAGGTCATTTTTCCAAGGCCAATGTGAAACACGCAATTAGGAGTTTCATTAGTGGGGCTTCATATAAACACCAATCACCTGCCGTCAACAATATCCCGTTGTATCCACAATACAAGTTTCGCGAGTCACTTCGTATTCAGAGGCCGAATAGATGCTTTTTGAGACTACACAACGCTTTGATCGCTGAGCTGCGATAATGATAGAGCTGTAATCTGTAGTAATCTAATTTCATATTTATAACTAAGTGAGATTTGATTGCAGTGTGTAACGGAGTATCGTAAAGCTTATTACCTAGGTTTAAGATCTTCCTTGCAATAATTTATTGGAAATAATAATAATAAGTTTCCAGTGGTGACACGAATATCACTTAGCCATAGCCAACGATTACTGCCCCAAATTATCGACGATTCTTTGGGGTATTAATCGTCTCCCATTCGACTTTTCTCAGTAAAAGATAAATATAAAAATATGTATGTGCCAAGGCATATTTACATAGCAGGGTTTTATCAATTGTTTACACATCAAATTAATAAAATCAAACCCTACTTTTAAAAACGTGCATTGTTAGAAACACATACTTATTTTCATATTCTCATTTTACAGAGAAAAGCCAATTAGGCCCTATTTTGTTTTGAGTGGTTTATCTATAATTAAAATATAAGTAATTGGTAATCGTTAAATAATCGCAACGATAATTAACGATTCCGATTAATCGTAAATGCCGATAATCGTCGATTTCAATTAATCGAAATCGTAATCGTTTCACCACTAAAAGTTTTCTATATTCATAGATTTTTATCACTGATAACTAGTGCATGACATGTCAGATGCAACATTAAGAAAGCACACGCAAATTATGTCAAAGGGAAATGAGATACATAGGCTCATATAACAATACCAAGGAAAGATACTTTTAAAGGCTGTTAATTTATTTAATTTATCTGCGACAATATAATGGAGCAAACCATAATGAGGCATTATGCTCATTGGGCTCTATACCGAGCAATAACAAATGGAGAAGTTTGCACAAGTGCTTGTGCTGGCCCGGGAGGGTGAAATGACGCAGTCCACTAATCAGCGCGGCACCTACGTATTTTGCAACACTATTTTTACAACGAACATCAGTAAACACAAGGTACAGGTATTTCAAGTACACTTAAATACCATTCGCTTTAACATCGGCCTATGTTTTTTAATCTTGATTGTTATTAATGCATGATGTGTAGGTGCGCTGGACAGAGCTTAAAAGGAAACTAGTTGGTCAACAGACTTGATTGTCGACGTTTTTTTGTAATACAACAGTTTACTTATAGAGTCACTTAACTTTTTATTATGCACTTTGGGACAATTGTATGAAACACCACTAATTAAGTTTTTCCTCATTAGATTGTTCTATTTTAATTGGTAAAACCAGGCGGTAAAATCGTCAAACGTCAAGTAGGTAGGTATGTAAATAAAATTGTAATGAGTTTTAATTCGGTGTTTCAGAAAATTATACTCGTTCAATTACAAATTTAGCCACAATTTCATAATTATATAAAACGACGAATTGAAATTAGAGGCGGTTCCATATTTTTTAAAATACTAATTTTGTTGGGACTGCTCAAATAATCTCTCTTAATCCCAAGGCTCCGAGCTCGAGCCTCGTCATCTCATTGCGCCATTGTATTCCGCCCCGCTGGTTATTGCCATGATTAAAGTAATCATTTAATTAATCATAATTGTAACGTGATAATGGCCAGTGTGCATTAAACTGAACGATGAACGTTAATTGACATCTGTAGGGTCAAATAGGGCAACTTCGGAAAACCTAAACAATTAAATCGGTCTAACGATAAGCTTACCAATCGAATTCTATTCATCAAAAACGGGATAGTTGATTATAACAACGTACTAAACTTTTATTTAAAAAATATTTAGAAAACCATCACCATTTGTCTGAATTTGCATTCCAATTCAGACGTTTCTCTTTGATGTCCTTTGCAGACGAGTTATCAGCAATAAAGTCTGTTATCGGAGCTCAGACTAATTACGGACCATTAATGAGTATTTGAACGACGGTTCATAGCCGTTCAGCAAAATTCTAATACGGTACCTTTAATGATTCACTCTTGATTCACTTTATTTTTTTCTTACTTATTACCAACGCCTATTAAATGAATCTGGGACAACAAAAGTAGACTAACTCTTTGATTGCGTTAGTGTTTTATTTACAAGCTATTTAAAGATATTTGTAGACCAATTCAATGGAGTGCCTACATAAGGTTTGTAATCCACACTAGACTAGCTCAATCCAGCTAATCCAAGAGGCCTGTGAGCGTATAAGTAGACTGGTATTTGTTGAAATGAAACTATTTTATGGGCGTACTTGGGTTAAAACATACAAGTCACGAAAACATAAATTATGTTAAAGTGTGTTGTCAAGTTTTTCTGTGGCAACCTACAAGCCTATTAGGTCCGCCTTTTATACATTTTCTTATTCATTTTGTGCAATAAGGATAGGATAGGAGGAAATAAATAATCAACCTAACTCTTATTGCTTCAATGAAATTGTAAAGCAAAGAATAATCAGAATCACCATTATAGTAGTGAATATATTAAACCTAGTCTACGTATACTGGCCAATACAAACGAACCGCTCCATGGAGCGTTACCATTTTTGATTTGTCAAACTGTGCTCTATCTATAAGGTTCAAAATAATGCGAAAGTATACATAAAGCTGGCTTACTTGGGGCGACCTGTTATTTATAACAGGTCGCAATGGTTACAATGGCGTTGTGTTTATTTTCACTTTCTTAAGGCCGGGCTACACCGGATGCGTATGTAGCGCGGCTCCGGCTCGCTTCGTAAAGCTGCGTTACGTCCACGCAACGCAAGCGGTGTGGTATAATGCCATACATTACAACCGACGTGTGCACGCGCGTGTCTCCGAATGTGTGCTGCATACGCATCCAGTATAAGCCCGGCCTTTACGTGTGCAAGTGCCATAATAGATTACTTTCCCACTTGCATACTTAGCCTAGTAAGTTACACGGTAATACTAATCTATGGTTTTTATGATTTTAAACGGTGCGATGAATGTATTGCATAATTTAACAAAATTTCTGATTTAACTCTTGTTGATAAGTTTGCAAAGCCGCGGCTAAAGCCATTTTGGCAAACTAAAATCATCAATTGGTATGGTACGAAATTTAAAATAAATATAAGCGCTACGGTAATACAAGTTTCTTAACGCATATGAAATATTATTAGACGAACTCACTTAACACATAAGTTATGATAAGCATTACACTTCCTTAGTGTAAATATGTTTGATTATAAAGATAAGAGCGATATTATCCGCGTTTCCAAATACTGTAGAAAATTACGGTTGTTATGTCATTAGGGCATGACTTTGTGGTTTTAAAAGTGTTAAATTAATGATGGTAATTAAGAGGGTATGTATGGGGGTGGCCAATTTCCGACCACTAACGTTGTCCTGTCCTTATGTCTTAATTGTTAAATTTTGATCCTCCAAAAACCAGAAGATTAAGTATTTTTATTCTGGAATAAAAATTTCGCGTGTCGAACTGGCACACATTTTATAAAGGAAATGTACAAACATACTAACACAGATAATTATCTCGTCCTTCTGATTCTATAAGAACTATTCAACTTGGTTAAGTTTTGGGAAGTAAAAGAGGGACAACGAATTCCCGATATGCACCACTTTATCAACATTATTTACTGCAAAAAATAGCTAACACTTTAGTGGTTAAAGTAGGTACAGTATTATGCTCTTAAATGGATCATTATAAAAGAAACATAAATCACACGACTGCGATGGATCAGACCATGACAGAAATAGACCGGTGTGTTGCTACGCGACACAAGACAGCTTAGGACCTTGTAAAGAGTCTAAGGAAATGAACTCGTTTGCTCAGCGACGGGGCTATCTAAGTGGAACATTCTTGAAGACCTGAAATTTCAGTTGTGGTTTAAAGAAGTGAGATGGCGCGGTGTTGAAGCCCTAAACTTACTATACTATACTGGGGTAAAGTATAGAAGAAAAAAAAGATAGCCGGATGTAAGCATTTTTAAATTGTTAAAGTTCACCTCGTTGAGTTTCTTGGCGGTATCATCTCATCATAGGTTTTTCCGAACCGGTGGTAAATTTTATGATATTCATAAGTGCTTCCTGTAAGCCTAATCGGAATAAAAATGTTTTGACTTGTAACTTTGAACGGCCAAAATAATGCGAAAGTTCATATTGAAGCGGGCTTACTAGACCTGTCATTTACCAACTTATTTCATTCCTCTTTTTGCGTCGGGAGGTAAAAAAAGGTTATAAATTGCATTGTTGGATTTCTCTTTCTAACTTGTGGAACTGGTATAACAGATTGCCTCCTCACTTGTACACTCAAGACATGTTCGTGTCTGAGGAATATCTGGGGCCTGTACCACAAAACTTAAAAGTGCTTGCTGACAAATATGTTAAAAACTTAAATTTAACATATTTGTCACATTTTTGTATGAAAAACTCTACAATTATGTCAAATTGTAGCACTTGTTATTTTTGTGGTAGAGGGGGCTGCTATAGTGGTATAGTAGGTACTGGATATGTGTATGTGTATTTGTAAGCTGTTGATTCTCCGAAAAAAAACATAAGTTAGCGTTTATCGCGGACTTAGAGCAACTGTTCTCTCGGACACGCGAGTTGTTAGAAACGGATATATGCTTTATGCCAGCGATAAAAGCTACCGTGCTATGGCTTCAGTTACCGATCGAAAGGACTGTTGACGGTTCAGTATCAATACTATCAAATGCGTTGTCAATGGTGACCCATCGATATCCTAACCGTTTTTAAGGTCAACAATCGATAGTGGGATCGTTCTATTGAAGTTCGGCATCACTAGTGCACGCATTTCAAATGGATACATCGTCAGTGGCATCTTATCGCCACTTCCAAGCCTCAAGTGACTCGACAAACGTATTGCACAAACAAACAAGCAAATACCAGTAACAGCAATCAGCATCGATTCGGGCAGTAGCCGTGAGCATTATTGTCCAGCATAATTTATATCGCATTGATGGCAGAGCTGAATGAGGCCCGAGTCGTTCCGCTGCCTGATTTACTGCTTAATTATTAACACGCTTCATGACTTGAGAAATACCATTTATTATGATTGCTAATTAATGTTGCAGCGATTTAGTGATGTTATAAGCAAAGAGACAGGAACCGAGGACATTGGTAATTTAGTATATTCAAGAGTTGGGCTCTTGCTGGCGCGGCGGAGTCCATTGATATATGGAATAGTCTAGCTGGGGGCATTGAGACATCTCTTGAGGGTGATATACTGTGCTTGTATTCAGGGTTGTATACTGTTGCAGTTCAAACAGTTTTCTATTTTGAACGTAACACTAGCAACATTACAGTTGCTACAAGTTTCGTTTAGCTGGTTTGATCATAGGACCAGAAGGTGACCCTAGGAACACCGTAATAAAACAATGCATCACCGTTACTCTAGTACTTTCAGCAAAACCCTGTCATTAAAACAATTTTCGTCCACAAAAACGTATGAATGAAAAGATTGATTTCTACCACACTTTTTAACTAAAGTGAGGCACTCAGTGGCATAGTGCTAGTGGGGGAACCTGAAATGAAATCGTTCCATCAAGCAGCGACTGCTCATTCTCTTTTAATCAACGAAGCATCCACTTCTTACAGTTTGTAGAAATCGGTAATGATCACAGCAGTTAAGAATCGACATTTGAAGGCATTCAAAAAAATTTATACCTACCATTTAACATTCCAATTTATGTTGATTTAAAACGGCAAATAACAGTTTCATAATGTATACAAGATCCGTATCGTATTTTAGTTCATCGTTTGCTATATTTAAAGCCATAAATTTGTCCGAACTTTATTTCAAAGTTAGTTGAAATACATACATAATTAATATATCGGTGCGGCACTACAAAATAAGGAACAAATCATGAAAACTCTAAGCACTTCGGATTGTGGAATTAGAAAATTTAGGCTTGCTGCCAACTTGAAGAGTTTCAGTTTTTCGGAAAATTGTTTGACCTAGTTTCGCAGTGATATCATTCATTTACAATTTTATAATCGTATCGGTAGGGAAGCGGCCAATATTCCACACATAAACGTATTTCCTAATTTGTTCCTTGAGCATTAAGTAGCACTGGAGAAATAGGTTTTGATTTGTTGAAGATGTTCATTGGTTTTAATTTATTGTGAGGTTTTATACAATTTTAACGAAATTTAAAAACCTTTTTTTAATTTAAATCTTTTTATTTTATATGATTTAAACTTTATTGCACAAAAAATACAGAATGTTTGTACATTAAGGCGGACTTCATGCCTTAAGGCATTCTCTGCCAGTCAACCTTTGGGCATAAACAGAAAAGTTGTGGACGGTGTGGTGCGGTTACTCCGCAGTAAAACAGAAGAAAAACACGAAATCTACGAATAGTGATAGTTCCCTTGTCTTTCCAATTCTGAAAGAATTATAAAGATTTGTTAAGTTTGTAATTCGGTAAAAAGGGAACACGAAACATCGATTTACACCATTTATCAAACATAACATTTTACCAAAATTATATACCGGGTGAGGTGCAACCGTTCTACAATACTTTTATGCTTAATCGCTTAGCTCTCCTTACCAAGTGCAATGGGCAACAATTTGCAATGGCATATCCTTCATATGTAGTTGAAAGGAGGTTTGTGAGATATTTCACCCGGTTTCACGACGTTTCGGTTTGCTCTTAGCAGGAACCGTAACAATTAAGGCCGGCGTTCACTAGCGGCACGCACAGCGCGTCGTGGCACGACAAAGATTTCTGCAAGCGGATATTATATGTATATTAATTTAATACCCTTCTCGTTCAGATCTCGTTAATATAGTCACAAGGAGACGGCATGGCACGCCAAAGTATTACACTATAGCATTGGAAACCTGCCGCAGCGTACCGTGCCGTGCCGCCTAGTGATTGCCGGCACCGAGCACAAATCAAGTTTTTTTAAACAGAATTAGTGAATTACTGCGGCAAATGCACTCTTGTTTTGACTACTTTTGGAATTGTGCGGTCGCATTGCAATTGAAGTGCATGATGGGCTCGGAAAAGTATAATAATTTCCGGTAATGTCCCGAAACTTTGGGCATATGGAGACATTGGAGACACTGTAAGTCTATGTAAGTCTAGGGTGGCGGAGTAAAAGATATTTTTTTGGAATTTGGATACTTGCATAGGTTCAATTTCCACGTCCGCGTGGTAGGCTTGTTCCGGGACCCACAGACCTTGACCGGCGCGCTGACCTACTTCAAGCCGCCGCGCCGACACCCATCATTCACTATTCATGACCCCTAATCACCGCTAGCTGTACTTGATTTTATGAATGAATAGATTTTGATATAATCAACGGCCACGTTATAAAGTTCCGCCGTGTTAAAGAGTTGAGAACGTACAAAGGAATTATAGTCTGCCCGAGGGGCCACGAATGATACACTTTTAGAAATGCGATATTTTTGTCAATCAGGCGAAAATTAATTTGATTCCGACTTGATAAATACGTAATCATTGCAACGACACAATTATTTAATAAGTTCTCTAAGAAGCAATCATTAGGTACGTAGATTCATAGTCGAGATGACAACTTAGATTATCATTAAAATGCAGAAGGGCATGCCAATTTGTGTCTACTTCTTTTGGCATTTTCGCAAATGGAAAACTCGTTATTTTTAATTCTGTAATTATGGCTAATCAGTTGGATGAACTTTTATGGGCAGGCTAGAAAACGTACCGAACAATCGATAAGATAGAGCGCAGTTTTAAGAAAGTATTACAGATATCTAGCTCCAACTGAGGCAGCTGAAGGTTTTATAAACGAAGAATACTTGATGTTTATTGATCGGTCGCACCTGCATCAATTTAAACAAACGCATACGGGTTAGCGGTTCTCGAGATATTGAACTTTTAAAATATGTCGGGGTTTACTTCAAAATTATTACTGATGTGGCAAGGTAGCACTCCTCAGACGGCTGAGAGGCGAGGCAGTTCAGGGACTGGCTACTACTTGACATTGACATTAAATGCCCGCCCTGATTTTTACCAACTACGTAAATATCTACTTGGTATAAATAAATGACTAAGCCTGTACGCACGCCCATAACGCGATTAGAGTTCCCACGTGGCTTACAAGCGGCTGAAAGGTTGCCGGAACAAACAACATAAGAAATTCAACGATATTCTCGACAGCACGCAGAGTCACGTCATAATTCATGGAGTATTGTTTATAGGGCGTGGACTGACGGGGATGGCGTGTGCTTCAAGTCAAACCGAGGAAATTACCTTCGTGACGAACGATTGTCTGCGTCATTACAGCCGATACCTCTAGTACTCGTAACAGCAGAGTAGGGACTTAGCATGAAAGCTGGGAAGCCTTGTCGAATCTGCGGTGCTATTCGAATAATTATTGCCGCATTAATAATAACTACGAGTGCTTGTATGTGTGTTGTATAGCTGGGGCTGACATTTGTTGTAAAGAAAACTGCTAAACGATACCCGGGTATGACTGTTTGGGGCATGCGGAAACACCACGTCATCCCTAAAAGCATCAATAACTCAGTTTAAGTAAACGCAGAGTGGTGACTGGCAGAGAATGGCTTAAGGCATTAAGCCCGCCTTTTATACAGTAAAATTTAAATACATAAATAAAGGCGCCCGTTGCAGGTATGGCTAGTATAGACTCGAGCAAGTTTTTCAAAATACCTATGTTTCATTGCTACAAGCTTTTATCTAGCATCATCCCTGCCGTTATGAGTATTTTTTTATAAGTTTGTTTGATAACTGCCCGGTGCAATGATCAGTTTGAGCTGGAATTTTGCATACGTGTACAGTCGACCAAGTAACTGCTTGACCACTTTTGAACTTTATCCCTTTGTAATAAGGTCGAAAAGTGGTCAAGCACTTTCTTGGTCGACTATACTTACTATATAAAAAAAGAGTAGATGGTATTACCAAGTTAGACGCTTGTATCAATTAACATTTTACGATAGAGCAAAAATAAAAACGGCTAGAAACACGTGTCTTGCATGGAAACCCTTTTAATTTCATATAGTTTTTTGTCAGAATATCTGCCGTGAAGATAAACATTCTGTTAAAAATTCAAATGCGATTTATAACATAGAGCACTTTAAAAATCCGTCAGATAGACGGGCGGCGTAACCTTAACAATAGGGTTCCTACTGTTGGCACCCATTGCTATGGAACCCGAAAAACCTAGTATTAAAAATGTCATTTTTAATAAATAACATTCTAATGACATCACACAAACGCCATAAGGAAAGTTGTGAAACATCTTTCTATTACGCGTAGAAAGAAATTAAATCAAACTGGATAATTGCTAGTGGTTTAAAAGAAATCTTGCGGTTAGGTAACAGAGATAGACACCTACCTACAGTTAGTTAGCAGGTTATAAGTAGGTAGGTATCGCGCCGGGGGCCCGTTTATGTACCTACGCATAATTACTATACATGAGCAAACTACCTAATGTTCGTTTTCGCCTGAATTCGGTTAGGTGGGTGGCCATTCTGTTTTAAATACTTTTATGTTATATATATAACCAAATCCACATAGGTATTGCTGGCACATATTTATGTTATGAGTGTCCACTATGTCCATTCAAGTTACCATTAAAAAACCAATTTTCTTTCAATCTATTAACATGGTAGTGACTGACTTCACTCAACCCAACACATATGCATGTAATTTTTAAATAGCAGCTGAACACTTTAGTAATTGCAAAAATGGTTAAATCTTGATAAGTGTAACTTCATTTCATACCATCATTTATGAAAGTGACTTGAATTACAATTTCAACACTAGTGGCTGTGGCAACATGTGTCATTAAACAGCCATTATGCAAATAGATAGCCATATTCAAGTGCTCTATTTAAACTGTTTGAAGGACAAATGACCACACTATTTAGATTTAGACAACAAATAAGACCTGTGAAAGTCTGTCGGTGTAGAGATATACCTACCTGCCTGCTTGTCCATTCTTGGATGTCAACATCCAAATAATCTCTACCTCTTAATGTACACGTATAAAAAAAGGCCATCATTAGTCTTGATTTCTATTAAAAATTAATACTGGATATTGAAGTCGCTTTTTCAACCTTTTCTAAGCCAATGATGCATAGACATCATGTTGTCACTGACGCACCATGTCGTTATAGTATAATGTCAAACGCGAACTTGAACCTTAAGCGCAAGCCTTTAGGTCGCAGTTACACCGTGTGGTCGGACGACTATATGGGTCGTAGTCACGACAGCTCGCGACGCCTTTAGGCGTCCTTGGCGTTGAAAAGGTTAAATTCAATTCAATCACTTGCATTTTACATTAAGATTAGTTAATTAATGAAATCTTAAGTAAGCAATTAAGATTTGATAATTTCGTTTCTTTTTAAACAAATCATAAATACCATGAGTGTCACAACTACATATTTTGTAGTTTCAGATCAGAATAAGTGCCTCCAGATAGGAGTATCAAATGCACAAATGTATTAATTACCAAACAACCTTGTAAATAATTCTGGATGGTGTGTTAATAATTGCTTCCATTTTTAAACCTGCAAATGAATGGCTCATATAATTTTGACCATAATTATTTACTACCTTGTGTGCGTACCACATGATGTCACTACACGAGAACAGGTAAGAACATAATGATTATGTAGGCGTGATTTCTTTATGTTTACATAAAAAGGTTCACTGTCCAGAATGAGGTAAGTGTCTTTAAAAAAATGAGTAAGACCTGGCCAAGTGTCATATAAGTACCTGGCAGAACGTTGTTACAAACCATGGCATATCCAAATGAGGCAATGGTACCAGAAATACCTTGAGTTACACCATTGAAATGGTAAGTATGCCATGTGCGCATGCTAGGATAACAGACCCTATTATTAGCTGAATGGTGGAACTAATGTAGTTAGTCTGACTGGTAACTCATAGGATAATTGATTTAAGTTTTAATTACTAAGTAATTGTTTCGGGTTTGCCCATTAACAATTCATGGCTGACAATGATAACTAATTAAAATTGAGTGTTGTTTAAGTGTAGTTTGAGTGTTTGTTGGCTTTAATGACATAATCTAGTGTTGAGGTTAATGTAGTAACTGATGTGACCCGACATCAAAGTTGAGGGATAAATGAATTAAGCATTTTATTAATGCTTAACCCAAACATTTTGAGTAGAATGTGCTTATTACAAATATAGAACTAATTGAAGCAAACTTCAACATCCAGTTGATATGTTAATCTTTTATGTCCAGGTCCATCTTTATCCTGTCAGAGGACTTTAGAATAATGAGTAGTTTATTTTAGTAATAAAAGGAGTAGGTTGGTGATCTGGCAGGAACCAGGGGGCCCCACTCTTACAAGGTACTAAATATCATTGGGGCTCCTAGGGTTTGTTTTACAATGTTTGTATAAAAGTTATTCAGTGGATAAATTTCTTGCTAACCTTTTCTGGCACTTGTTATTATAAGGAGAAATCCTTTATCTGGTGCATAAGGTTTAACTAGACATTGCAAAACAAATCCTTGTCAATTATGTACATTTTAACACCTCAATATGAACATTACGTTATGCAAATAGACATATTTAATTTAATTCCATCTATCGCAGGGCCCTGGGTATGTATCCAGAGAGGGAGTGAGAGAGATCGAATTGGCCAATGGAAAAGAGGGGCCTGATGACGTCTACATTGAGGAGATGAAATGACACTTTTATTAGACTATTTATTTGGCATTAGTGTGCAACACACTACTGGCGTACCTATCCCATAGATGACATAGCGCATAGAGGGAATGAAATGCTGCCTCTATTGGGGTTTTTAGTTGTTTATGGTTAGACATTTATACCTAGTTGAATACATGCTCCTTTCATGAAGAACATTTGAAATTGCAATATGAATAACATAGGTAGGAAGGTAGAAGACAGCAGAAAGTGCCAGCTAGATTAGAATCTAGCGATCCAATCTAGAGATTGAATTCAACAGTCAAATAGGTCAAAAAGATTAATACACAACTCTATTGTCAAGAGAGTATGAGCTTGTGTTGATCAGTATAACTTCTTCAAGTGTTCTGCTACTTCTGCGGCAGACTGTACCTTTATGTAGTGCGGTACAATAGGAATGTAAGTAATCACGTAGTAAACTTTTTGATAATAAGCGAAATGGCTATGTAACTTGCATACTATCTTATTATAACTAGTTCAAAGAAGAGTGACCAATTACATACACAACCATAGTGAAAAAAAAATTTCTTTAAACTGTGTGTATGTCTTATGTTCTTAAATTATATCTTTTCACTTGGACTTAGTCATTGTTTAAATTGAAATTATAAGATAAGTTACTCACTTTTTATAGACTCTGCAATATGAATTGTTGATTCTTTTGTCAGAGAGATGTCTCCGTCGATCCTCAAATAAGTCCTTGATGGCGGTGACGGTAAGCACAAACACTACGGGGAACATGGCAACCTCCTTGCCGAAGGCATTCAGTTGCGGCACCCAATTCAGAAGCACTATGAATATGAAGTACACATTGGCAATCCGGTGGAACTGTTCAAACAAGTTTTTGGGTAGGAACGACAAGAGTGTGTATTTAGTAGTCCTTATTTTGTTGTCGCACCGATGGCCGTTGGGGTGTTCTTTGGGGGGCGTTTTATCGGGCACTAGGTGGTTGGGCACTACTGTGAGATGGCGCATGTCCGTTGTGGGCGCCCGGCGCCGCAGCAGCCAGAACAGCGTGCGGCGCCACGGGCTGACTACCGAGGCGCGGCGCAGCGTGTAGATGGAGTCCGAGCGTGATGCCTGGCGCGAGTGGGCGCGTACGGAGGAGGTGCGCGCGGCTGGTGCGGCGCGGTGCCCCGGGGGCAGGATGAAGTCCGTGCGACTGCCGGCGCGGCTGTGGCCGGGCGCGCTGCCGGCCGCGCCACCGGCCGCGCGCCCGTCGCCGATCTGCCCCTGCGAGAAGGCCCGCTGGTGGCCACGCAGCGCGGACTTGAGCGGCCGTGGGGCTGGCGCGCCTGCCAGCATCGGCGTGCCTCCATGGCTCACGGACCGCGAATGCCCCTTCGCCTTCGGGAACAGGTAGGTCTGCTCCGGCGCCCCGGGCAGGCTCGGTGCGCTCGGTGGAGTCTCTCCGCTTCCTTCTGTTGACATTTTTATTCATCTGAAATGAGGTCTATCCGCTCCTTCCTCTCGTTAAAATGCAGCCTCCGTGGCGTCCGGCGAGACGGTTCACCGCTTTCGATACGCTCGGGATGATTTAGCAGCGGGTATTGAAACATATGGTTTGATTCCAGTCATCTGTTTACAAATTCACACATCACTTTAATTTTCATTCAATGGAACGAAAGAAAGCACTGAACACTGCAATCGAACGTAAATCAAATTTGATTTATCCATTTTTTTTGTCACAATATTGGATACGAAATCATACAATAATAATAGCCACGGTGCAACAACGGTATGCACAAGGGAAGCGAAACTCGAAAACAAGCAAAAGTTGAATCAGCCGACTGACAGTCCAAGCAACTGACGACGACAGCGAGCGCCGAGTGGCAGGCGGCTGCGCGTAAATGACAAGGACTAGTGAGGCACCCGCTATATCGATAAATAACGTCTCATCACAGTGACAACTAAGCCTTTAATATATTTTTTACTATTCTAATTTATTTTAGTTTCAGCGGTGATGGGGAACGATAAAAATGTCACGTCACATCATTTTAAATAGTTTATTTGGTACAGTTGAAACTGCATAGGACACCTGGGAAGGAAAGTATTTCATAATTAGATCTCGTTTGTATTGTAGGTTCTCTATAAGCTTAATTTAAGGTATAACACATTAGCATTTCATAAATGCTTCCTGTAAGCCCAATCTGAATAGACATATTTTGACTTTGACTTTAATAAAGCAATTAGAATAGTTTGTTAGCTTCTGTGCGTAATCGTAAAACTGCTAAACTATGAATGTGCACATACTTACGGTGCTGGACAAAACGAATCATACACTGGTACGTAAATGGGAACTTCCTCATCCACTTCTTTTATCTACTTCGCTACATATTTACTCTTGTGGGAAACTAGTAACTCTGTTATGGCTTATCATATACTCATAGTAAAAATTAAATGATCATAGAAAGTAGTTTGTTTACATGGTCCTTGTTAAGCCCTGGGCTCTTTTGGATAATGGGGCCCTATGACTATGGATAGGGGACTATTTTGTGAACAGCAAGCAAAATGAGTATTATGATGATCTGGCAGAACTCGAGGGCCCCATGTATCGCGGGGCTCCGGGCACTTGCCCAGAGTACCCAATGGAAAATAAGGGCCTGAATTTCCTAGGACAAATTAAATCATGCAAAGCACACAGACAAACAAAAACACATTCTAATATTTCGTGTGACCTTTTGATTTAATTATAGTTGCCAAACTTCGTGGATACGCTTTCAGCTGATGATTTTAATAACAATATTAGCGGAGGCCTTGAGTTTTATGCGACACAGAGAGAAAGTACGTTTAGGGACGTTATACAAGAGTCTTGTTAGACAGTGGAACTTCAATACGTAATTTTATTATCTATTCTGTATTTACATGCAGCATTTATAGATGTCAGAACATTTACCACAGGTTCTGAAGAAACTGATTAGATACTCGATTAGAATACCCGTTAGAAACTCAACGAGGTGTCATTATTTCAAATAAATCAATGTTATTTTTATATTTTAAATTTTTCAACACAGTAGGTATTCACTATTGGAAGCCATGGATCGCCAAAGTAAGTCGGAATCATTTTTAAACATTGCTGTTCAAGACATAAACATTAATTTTGTAATATGTACGAAAAACCAATATTTTCAAAAATGGCTGTCTATTCATTAAGTATTTTTTTTAAATAAGTTCCGTAGTTCTAGAAATTACACCATACATAAACAACATTTTTACCTCTTTAATATATGTTCAATCAAGTCCTAACGATTAAAAGTTTTTTTATCGAAATAACTAAAACGTCTTGCACATCACTACCACTCGTTTTAGTCTGTCAAAATTTCATTGCTACCAACCTAGCGATTTTCTTCTGTCAGAAGTAGGCGTTTTTCTTGCTATTAATAAATTATTGTGACGTTTTTAAAATTTTAGAGGAATATATTAGTAAAGCTCAAATAATTTATAATTTTGGTCAATTAAGAATTTTATGAAATATGGAAAAAAAAATGCATAAATACTTGGATAACTTTTCAGTTTATTCTTATGTCATTTGGAGCAGCAGTTTACGTGAATGCTGCTTGTTTATATTGTTAGGTTGGTTAACTTGGTTACTAACTCGTCGACGTCATCACTGGCAGACATTTTCGTTCCGACATTTTGACATTTATCGCCTCCCGGTCAGTGATTTTGTACCAAAAAGAGGAAATTCGTTTTTCTAATATTCATCATGGATGAAGAATATGACGCTATCGTGCTCGGCACCGGCCTCAAGGAATGCATCCTCAGTGGAATGCTTTCCGTGTCCGGAAAGAAGGTATTGCACATTGATCGAAACAAGTACTACGGCGGTGAATCTGCGTCGATTACCCCGTTAGAAGAATTGTTCTCAAAGTTCAACGCACCAGCGCCAGATGAGACATACGGACGAGGGCGCGACTGGAATGTCGACTTGATCCCCAAATTCTTGATGGCAAACGGACTTCTGGTGAAGCTGCTCATTCACACGGGCGTCACCCGCTACTTGGAATTTAAGTCCGTCGAGGGGAGCTACGTGTACAAGGGCGGCAAAATCTCCAAGGTGCCCGTGGACCAGAAGGAGGCGCTGGCCTCCGATCTGATGGGCATGTTCGAGAAGAGGCGTTTCCGCAACTTCGTCATCTACGTGCAGGACTTCCAGGAAGAGGACACCAAGACCTGGAAGGACTTCGACCCTAGCACGGCCAACATGCAGTCTCTTTATGACAAGTTTGGTCTTGACAAGAACACTCAAGACTTTACTGGGCATGCGCTAGCCCTGTACCTGGATGATAACTACCTGCAGCAGCCAGCCATCCACACGATACGCCGCATCAAGCTGTACGCTGATTCACTCGCCCGGTACGGCAAGTCTCCCTACCTCTACCCCATGTATGGCTTAGGTGAGCTGCCCCAAGGGTTTGCCCGTCTCTCTGCTATTTATGGAGGCACTTACATGCTGGACAAACCTATTGATGAGATTGTACTAGGCGAAGGAGGAAAAGTTGTAGGTGTGCGCTCAGGAAATGAGATTGCTAAGTGCAAGCAGGTTTACTGCGACCCCAGCTACGTCCTTGACCGAGTTCGCAAGAAGGGTCAAGTGATCCGCTGCATTTGTCTGTTAGATCATCCCATAGCTAATACGAAGGATGCTCTGTCCACCCAGATTATCATTCCCCAGAAGCAGGTGGGTAGGAATTCTGACATTTATGTGTCGCTGGTCTCCTACACCCACCAGGTGGCCGCTAAGGGGTGGTTTATTGCGATGGTGTCAACAACTGTGGAGACTAATGACCCTGAGTCTGAAATAAAGCCTGGTTTGGACCTACTAGGGTCCATCAGGCAGAAGTTTGTGTGCGTGTCTGACTATTACGAGCCTACTGATGATGGAAGTCAGAGCCAGATCTTTATATCCGAGTCCTATGATGCTACTTCTCACTTTGAGACAACCTGCTTAGATGTGCTCAAGATCTACAAGCGCGGCACGGATGAGGACTTCGACTTCTCCAAGGTGAAGGTGGAGCTCGGGGAGGAGGAGCAGTGAGCGCTCGCTGTGCTGCTTGTGTACATGTACATTGCTTGTTAATTATCGTATTTGTTTATGAACTGCTCTGGCAGCAATATAATGTTCATTAGGGTTTTTTGGGTAAAGATTTATAAGAGCTTGGTAGATCGAAGTATATGTGCAAATTGTCCCCATTAAGTGGTTCCAGATCTTCAATATTTTATTTACCAAATATGTTTTCAAAAATATAAGATTGTTATACAAAGCATTTTATTCATTTTTAAGATTGCTTTTATTATTTAAGGAAACCATGCTAGTGATCTGCATAAGTGAAGTAATAGGGTTATTTCAGTTGACAGAATGCATTCCACTGTGGTACATTGTTTTGATCCTGTAACCATATCATATTGTAATGTCAAAATTATGAATGCTCACTATACCTCTATGTCCTGTGTAAGATCATGAATAAAGTAACATTATACAAAGCTATTTGTTTCATTATTTGCTTAATTTACAAAAAGGTAGATAGTAGTAGAGTCACACTGTAGCCAGTGGCTGGTGGCAGCACAAATGGGCTGGCTCAATCATGGCAGTACCACACTACAGAATACTGACATGAAGTAGAAGCTTTTTTAAAGTATGGCTTTCCCATATCTAGGTTGCAATGGAAAGCACGGATCCACCATTGTGAGTACTGTAGGCATGCCCACAACCATAATCGAGAAGTAGGATTGCAAAACGTCAATCGTGATCGAGTAGTCCGTCTCGCATTTGGCCGATATTCGGTGGTCGTCCTTACAACCTTTTTTGAGGGCTGGATCCGCGCCTGTAAAATGGATTTTCACGATTTTGAATAGTAGTTGGCTACTGAGTTTTGAACTGTGAGTGACAGATCCCAGATCTGGAGGCACTACCGGTGAGCAAATGATCAGTGATTCTCTTCTGATCGTTCTCATGGGCGGTGGTGAGCACTTCCTATGAGGTAACCCACGCCACGCTCGTTTTGCTCTATTCCATAAAAAGACAAATTTATATTAGGTATTAATTTAATTTACTCAGGTACTTCACGGTTTTACAAGTCGAGAACATACTTTAGACAGTACAAGTGGTCATTTCTGCATCCGATGAACACGTAGTCCCCGTAGACTGCGGGCGACGAGAAAGTTTCCTCAGGGAGCGCATGTTCTGCTATTACGATGCCATTCTCAATGTCAAGAACACTGATTTTGCCGTCGTTAGAAGCTGCTAGCAGCAACTTGTCGCCTAAACCGCAAGGGGTTGAGTACACGGGAGACGTCATCTCTGTTTTCCAATGTAAGCTTGGCTGAAAATTCTTGATGTTAATACTGTAAACCATGTTATCGTGGCAGCCGAACACCATTTGCCACTTCAACTTTCCCACTTCTCTTATGTAGAGTGACGAGAAGATGTTACCTTTCGCGCCTTGATATTTCCATATCTGCAATGAAAAAAGAAATATGAGGAAGTTAATTTATTCAAATTAGTCTTATGTAGGCACAGGTAGAGTAGGTAATATAATATCCTGTTTTATTTGGAGCGTAGATCCGCTGTAAATTCAAAACAACACGGAGGCTACAAAATTAATGATATTATAATAATAAACATTATAGCGTACAGCATTAACTTACAGAGCATCGAGCTTACAGAGTTACAGAAAATGTAAATGTAATTTTTGTGTAGACGGTAGGCCCACTGTCATGTGTTTTCCATTTGCTCGCGACGTGTACAAACTAACAAGATACATAATATTACGCATACAAAATTGCACAAGTTTGGAGCCAATGTGAAAGGAAAGCCATTGCAAAAATCATGCAGACATAAAACAAACACATCATTCATTATGCTCTCTATTTACAATCAATCATACATTAATAAAAAAAAACAAATATACAAGTCGATTTGAGAGCACCGGTTGCCGTGTACAGGGATTAATAAAAGAATCTTCTCCGTTGTTTTCGACAGTTAATAAAATGGAACCCGGACCCACCAAAGAACCGTGTCAAATTGACATAACAAGTAAAATAGTAAGACCCTGCTTACGATTTGATTTATAACGTCACTTTGGCATAGTTCCATGGTGGATCAGGATTCCATTTTGTCGACTGTGTGTCCCATTGGCTGGTACAGCTTATTTCAACATTACGAACTGAAAACACACGATATCAATAAATTGCCTCGCAGTTTTGAGCGGGTTTCCTCTCGATGTATTCTATCACCGAAAACTCATGGTACATTTCTAATTAAAGATGAAGTTGCCGCTTATTAGTCATGAGCTGACGCCGAAAAATAAATAGTGTAATGGGGCCATAGCTTTCTCAACTCGGCGGGGCGCTTTTTAATTAAGCAGGCTCCTATTTCATCAAGCTGACAAGTGACAACGACAATTCGGCATACATGTCTCACTCGAGGAGAATTTGTATTGCCGGGCTAGATAGTGGCTCGGTAATGTACTCTAAATTGTCGTTGTCACCTGCCAATCCTGAGATATGTTACTTTAGTAAAATAAGTATGTATATACACGCCTATTACACGGTCACAAAAAGTTAGTGAACACTAAATTGTTATAGGTTCAGTGTACGCCAGAAACACTTGTTTTGCTGTAGGTAGGCATACCACTAGCTCGTAAAACAGTCGCAGCCATGATACGGGTTCGGGCGATCTCAGCAGGCGAACATTAACGGGTGGTTAAATTTTATTGCTTACGCGTACTTGGATGACACGCTGTTCCGCAGTAGAGCGCACACGTGGATTTATAATGAAAAATCATAAAAACTACTTAAATGATGGACATGATGGCAACAGAAACAAAAATCTAAAGAGATGGCCCGGATCTAAAGAGAGGGGCAAAACGGGACACCCGGCCGGGAATTCAGGGGGCGCTACTATCAAGTTTCTGCCCCGGTTCGAAAAATCCTTAAATCGGGGTTATGGAATTATAGCACAACACACTGCGACCAGCTTTGTCGCTCACTTTATTATTTCTTACTGGCTGAGTAGGAAAGAGACTCACTGTACGACAAGCAAGAAAGGGAAGCTCGCGTGCTAGTCGTTGCGGCTAGATTGAAACCAGAGACCATTGCACTCCGTTTTCGATGTATTGAAATCATATAGATCATTTATTATATTTAATTAATATGAATGTCCTACTTTAAATTAAAAAATTGAAGGACGGTTACAAAATTAAATAGGTAAAAACTACTCCTAATGTTAAAGACGGTAGGAAGGTAGGTGTTAGGTACTTAGATAGGTTGGTAATCATACAATTAATCTATTAATTTATTGTCCATTTGTCCGAGCAACACAAATGTGGTGCGATGTGCTTATCGTGCAACAAACATACTACGTAGCTAGGGAACTGTACCTATACATGCAAACTGCAGTACTCACTAATCAGATAAATCTAAACTTAGATACCATCGATGGCGTAAGTTACGTAAAGTAACAAAACTTAAATGCAAGTTAGCGCACTAGCTTTTGTGGTGGATATAAAGCATGTATTGCTTTCTCTCTGGGCCATAAACGGAAGTGTGCTACAGATTTTGAATTACCTATTTCAGCATTCTATCGGCCCTAACATGACTGCCTAAGTTTAATTTATCCTTTCTTTCGGCTCTATCTAACTACTGTCATAAGCTAGGGACGCACTGACAGGCAAATTAAATGCGGCCATGTTAGGGCTGGATTTAGATTAATTCGGTAAAACAATACAATTCAACAAGTCATTCTTATAGTGCTAATTTTAAGTACATGTAGTGATTCATGCAAAGAGCGACTCCGCTCTAGCCAACTCGAGCCGAAACACGAAGTAATTACCGCGGAAACGAGCTGCCGGAAACGATAAAGCATAAAGCCATATTCTCACCTTGATACCCTTCTCGACGGTGCGGCAGTGGATCTCCCCGCCCACCTCCGCGAACACCACGTACTTGTCGCCGTCGTACAGCGCCGGCGCCGCGAACACGGGGCTGGCCAGCGCGCCGCGCCACGCCACGCCGTCCGTCTCCGCGTGCACGCAGGCGCACACGCCGGACAGCGTGCCGACCAGCACAAACTGATTCTTGGCGAGCGCCAGGTCCGCGGATATGGCTTGGTCGGCGACGGCTATTGTCTGTTTTATGCCTCCTGTCTGTAACGATAGAGAATTGGGAGACCGAGCTTAGATGGCGTGAAGCCGTCTTCTGCATCAGCTAACCGCGTTAGGCTGCGTTTCCACCAAAGATGTGCGAGGATGCGTAGCGAGGGATGTGTTTGTAAAGAACCAATGAGCCGTTTTCACCAGAGCTATGCTGACCGAGGCGAGGTAAATGAAGCGATCCTATTGATTCTTGCAAACACATCCCTCGCTACGCATTCTCACACATCTCTGGTGGAAAAGCAGCCTTACGCGGCGGCCGGTTTTGAAGCCATTTTAAACCCAACATGACTGACACAAGATAAGACGTTTGTATGTTATTACTTCATTATATCAAATAGAAATGGGAAACTACATCCACTCGACACGAGTATGCTACTACATCCAATTCCAAAGTAATACTATAAATGCGAAGGTCTGTCTGTCTGACTATCACGCTTAAACGGCTGAGCTAATTTTTGGTGCAGAGGTAGGCCTCTTTTTTCAAAAATCTTCTCTTAAGGTAGTGAAGTGGGAGATGAAACTTCGCATGCTAAACTGTTAAATTTTAGTGATCGAAGAAGTTGCCGACGACGGCGGCAACAGAGAATCTTGATGTGGCGGGGAGATGTTTGTACATCGAGAGTAGCCATAGGCTACTATTAATCCCGAGAAGATACAAAATTCTGGCGAGATAGCGATACACGAATTACCTATATTAGAAATGGAGCACAAGTAGGAGGCATACGGCAAGCTTTAGGGGTTGTGGTTACTATACCTACTCTGCTTAAATTTAGTACTGTATATTGTTGCAGTCTTAAATAGTTATAATAAATATAGCTTCTTTAAGTGTTTAATGTAAAGTACTTGACGACATCTCACGCGTTAAAAAAGTTAAAATGTAAGCCGTGCAGGCTACAGAGCGTACCTACTTACCTACGGCATACGTATGCACTCCCTTCTGGCGGCAGCCGTGTAAAAGGCGAGTAAGCCGATTGCGACGCTATATAAATATTTGCCAGACTGTCCCTCATTGTGTTTTTCACAATGTCGTGTTTAGGTAGTCGCCACAGATATTGGTGATAAAAAAAAACTCGTTTTATGGATTACGTAACCTATGCTGTAATACTATAAGGTTGCATTTTCATTGCATCGTTCGGCAGTTTAGTGGTGTTATTATTGCGAACGGCTGAGTATTACTCATAATCATGTGATTATTTTTATCGTTTAATTGTGTAAATTTGGACGGAAATCAACGAATAGACTAGACTACAAAGAATACAAATTAATTGGATAAAACTTGAATTCACTATGGAATGCAACAAATTCATCAATCTTAATTCACTAAACTAACTTCCTGTAGCTCACTTTCAGTCTGTACCATAAGGTTGAAAGCCATAATTTAGGTGGTAGAAAGTGCTATGCGTTTTTAAGTAAAATTAAAATAAATATGGTATGGTTGTATGGTATGGTGGTATGGTATGGTTGGTATGGTATGGTTGGTATGGTGGTATGGTATGGTAGTAAGTATGGTATGGTATGTTTAGTTCTATTTTATTTGCACTTTGGCTACTTCTCATCGTATCTCTTTCCAAAGGTTGTCTGGAAGAGATCGCTGCTTAGCGATAAGACCGCCTATTGAATCTCATGTAAAATTTCCCTGTGTGTGTTCTTTTATTTTGTTAACTTGTGTGAATCAATAAAGTGTATTTGTTGATGTTGTTATCTATCATAGAGATCCTTATGGAAGGCGTATATATGATGATCCTTGATATTATTCAGTTTGGTAACAAGTTTTTTTAAGTAAGTTGTTCCAAGTGCTTCTAAAACAGCGTCTCTGAATAATGCTAATAACTACAAGGCATGACCCAATACTTGGTTCGGATTACTTCTGCGTCCCTCCGGGGTTTGCGCTGTGTGCCTGAGCATCGCTGACACTGCCCTAGTACGACTCTGATATAATCACTACAAATTTAGAGTGGTATCACGTTCAAACGCCTGAAATTATAATTTGAGCAAACACAACGTACCATGATATCAATACATCGTATCTGTCCATCGTATGAGGCGATGTAAAGGAATCCATTGCAGCAAACCCCTTTGCTTTTTATCATAGACCCAATGTTAATCCTCCACAACTCGTTGCAGGTCTCCATAGAAAAGCAGACTATGGTTCCGTCGTAGGCGCCGACCACGCCCACCGCCGCCATTGTGCCGGGGTCGTAACACAGGACTGCGGCCTCCACGCGCGTTTTCAAAGTTATCTTTCCTTGTAGAGTACCAGTTATGGCGTCAGCGACTATGATCTTCCCAGAGTGGCTGCCCACTGCCACGTAAAGGTTGCTGCAACATTAATAAGTTTATTTACAATATGTACGGATATCTATAGACGCATGGAAGTAATAGGTGTTAACGTACAACTGGAAGATGCGAGCGATCGTTAATATCAAAGAAAAATTAAATCTTGTCATAAAGACATAAATCGCGTATTTCAACGACTTTCACGTCAATAAAATCCCTTTCGCACATCTATTTATGTATATCCGTAATGACTCTTATCCTATAAATAAAACACACAGAGACAACTTCTTATAGTGAATATCTGAAAGCTCGCTGAAACTAGGGAAGGCCCAGGTGCAAGGCAAAATCAAACACATTGTATAGCAAATAGCAACTTCAATAGGTGCGTCCTATTCATCCCCCAAACATACTATTATTTCCATGGTTTTACTTTAAACTAAGTGTGTAGGTAAACAATTGATCATCTTACTGTCCCGTCAGGAACAACGTTGGCGAAGCGTCAACACATTTGCCAGTGTCATAGGTCCAAAGGGTAATAAAATCCACGGGGTTGGTGGGGTTTAAGCTCGATTTTTTGCTGACAACTATGGTATCTTTGCTAGATCTGCACCGTTTTAACCTCTTCTTAGGCTTACAATCCTCAGCACATATTTCTTTTTGAGCAAATTCCATTATATCATCTATTGTATGCTTTTGGGACAACAGATAAGGTAGAATGAGTTTACTAAATTTGGCACAGGCTAGGGACAGTTTATTGCACAGTGACACAGCTAAGAAAGATGTGCCTCCAATAGCAAAGAAATCTTTGTCCTTGATATCGTCGTAAGTGACGTTCTTGTTTATTGTCGATTTGAGTTCTTTTAAGAAGGTGGCTTTTAGGGAGCAGTATGACTGCGGAGTAAAAGAGACGCTTTCAAACATTTTAGAAAGAATGAGTTTTGATATCTTTCCATGTGGGTTCGTAGGTAGGTTGTCGACCCTCATAATTTTATCGGGCCAGAGCTTGTCCTCCAGCTTGCATTTCAGGAAGTCTGACAACTCCTGACTGCTGAGGGTTTCGGAGGAGAAGTAAACCACAAGTAGCATCGGTTTCGGCAGCCACACACATGAGCATGTCTTCACTTTGGGGCACATCATGATAGTAGTCTCTATCGATTGTAAATTCACTTTGTGACCAAATCGTTTAATGATGTCATCTTTACGACCTCTATAGTAAATTGTGCCATTTTTAACTTCAGCCAAATCTCCGGTGTCAACAAACTTCAATGAGTTTTCTTCCACACTACTTTTTGAGTTATTTAATATTATGCACTGCCTTGTCTTACTCACTGTAAAGTAATAAAGAAAAAGTTTTAATATACATTCATACTTATTCAATTCAACTAGTTAAACTTCAATTTTACAAGTGGGTATTGTGTGATTGTTTATATCCAGAAAGAAAGCTGTCTTCTAGAAAATCTAGTTCCGAATGCATTGTGCCATTATCAATTATAAAAAAATTACTGAAATTATGAGCTATTCACGATTTATTTGAAGATCATCATTTACAACCCATTAGCACAAAGTACATAATACTAGTACCATTAGGTTAGGTTAGGATTGCTTTCCACATTCCAGAAAACTTAAGCATATGGTGGTTTATGATGGACAACACAGACCCATAAAATGGAGTTGCATTACATTTAAAACAATTTATTAAGATTTGTGACTTACCTAATATAATTTTACCAGTGTTCTTATTTTCCTTGCTTGGTTCTACAACAATCTGTGTTTCTGAGAGACAGTTTCCTAAGGGAATTTCCTTGTCAGTCAGTATCCTATTGAGGTCCAGTTCAGCCACACACGCCCAGCACGACATTTCAGTGACGCCATACAAGGTGAATATCCTTGTTTTATTGTCCCATTCTTTCAGTTCTTTTAATCGTTTTACTCCATTTAGTGGCTCACCTCCCAATGCAAGCACTTTTAGTGTAGAATTTGTACTGAGAATCTTGTTTCTTATGTCTGCATTTGAATATTGAAAGAACTTGGAGGGTGTGGTTTGCCAGAAGGTTATGGAGTTATCCCGGTTTTCAGGGAACAAGACATCTGCTTTATCAGGTGCTATGAGAAGCGAGGCACCATTCATACAGGCAAGAAGTATTTCCACCATGGAAGGGTCAAACGTGAGGGGTGTAGAGAAGTATATGATGTCATCTGGAGTGATGTTAAACATTTTAGTGAGATCATCGACATTGGGCTGAATGCATTGTATTGGAACTTGTATGTGCTTGGGGTCACCGGTGCTGCCAGATGTCTGCGCAATGAAAGAATGTTCATGGACATGCTTCTTGTTCTGCTGGTTGGGTTCAAGGCTGAAGAAATCCAGCACCAAATCAAACACTCTCACGGTCTTGTCTGGTTTTTTACCAAATAGCTCTGCAGCCAAGCTGCTCTCAGCGTTGCTAATAGTAATAATAATTTTGAATTTGATATCATCAGTCACACTCTCAATGTCCTGTGCTGGATCCAGAAACATAAATGTTGTGCAACATTTGTGAGCTCTGAAACAACAAAAAGTAAATTATTTGGTTTCAAGTTGGCATTGGAGTCCATTTTATTTTAGTTTACATAATATTATTTGCAATGCTGAGTTGCATAACTGTTTTTAGCAAACTTTATTTAATCCCTTGGTCCTCCCCGTCAGATGATGCTAGTGAAGATTTTATAGTAAACCAACAGAACATCTTTTAACAAGATTAAAAGCTAAAACAAAATAAATTGACAGAAGGTTCCAAGTAGTTAAATGAGCAGACCACATTACAAGTATAGTAGTGGACCCTCTACACTGCCTCACCAGCCTATTCAGCAGCCTATTTTGTAGATGTTTTGAGTTGGTTGGTTTGGATGGATAGAGTTGAATGAATTACTTTTCTTTATCAGAAGGACATGCTTAAGTAGAATATTTTTAACGTTTTGTAAATAGAGTAGACCCGGAATTTATACATAAAATCAACTGTTAGTGAGAGCAGTTAATTGTGTTACTTACGCAGCTATAACGCACGGTATGATGATATTCCTTTCAGATACGAGTCCAATCACACCTTTACTGCTGTTGAGCTGCTGAATGTTCTGCGAGATGTACTCGCAGACCCCGTACAGCTCCGAGTACGTGTACTTCTTGTACGCACCATTCTCGTACAGCCGCACCGCGATCCTGGATGGGTTCTTGGCACAAGTCCGCACAAAGACGTCGTAGTAACCGCGCTTGTATTTCATTTGTTTACGCTATTAAAACAAAATAATTTGATCAACCTACGGCCTGAAGAAGCCAGGAATATACACATCGCATCTACAAAACGCCGATAAAGCCATTTATAACTGAATGTGGAAGAACATTTTAATTATTTTGATAAATAAATACTGATGAGCGACGACAGGCCAGAGCCAGACAGCTGTTAAGTGTCAAGTTGACAACTGTCATACCTTTTTTTATTATTTTGCCCAATTAAAAGCAGGCAAAAGTACTAAAACCATACAGCCAAGAACTGTCAAGCTTCATGGTTCGCAGAGGCATATTTTACATCCTCACCATTGATCCTCACCGACAGTTTTTTTTATTACAGTGCCACAACCACGGAAATCAGAAAACAGAGCAAGTGCAATGTACGCGTGATGCGCGTGCCAACATTACGTACTGTTGTACGTAACCTCCGCTAAACCGCTCCCAGTCGTGTTCTGTCATCCCGTGGAGGTGTTAGTCTCGCGAAATACCTTATTTTTCCCTAGCCACGCCGTATTGTTCAGTTTTAGAGTGCAAGAACCATAGTAGGAGTATAAATCTTCAAAATAGGGTTATTTCTACCACCGTTAAGTACGATTTTAATGATATTCCATAAAAATCTTAGTTATTTTCATTGTACTAATAATTTAACAGAACATTTAGTCAAAATTCAACCGTACAATAAAGTTCATTATTGATTGACTGCAATGACTATTTCGCTCTGGAAGGTTCTGCGCTACAGTTGTGACATCTAGTGTTGAGTAGCGGAACTACGAAGCAAAATTTTTCTTTTGACGTTTATAGATTAAAATGTCGTATAATCAGTTTGACGTTAATAAAAAGTAAACCTTAGTATCACTTATTTATAACATTAACGGGACTGTCCTACTGTACTAACGGGAAGTCCCGTTAATGTTATAAATATGTGTGAAAGTCGCGAAAGTTTAAAACAACTTAGTATATCACTATCATGATATATTTTCTTACAAAAACTTGTGTACCATTTGTCTTATATCGTTTGACAATTGTAACCAATCAAGATTATGTTGTTTTAGTAGTGTAGTATACGATGATATCCACAAGCGTGTGCGTGTGGCGACACCGGTACCGGTACAAATAATGCTTTTTAAATCACTTCCCCTGTTTTCTGATTTCCGTGGCGACAACTTCGTGCCCAACCCAAAACCGACCCTAGGGGTGACAGACGCTGGCGGGAACGGGGTAGCGCGTCATGTTAGCACATCGCTACATACGTAGAGACTTGGCCCCGCCCCGAGATATCTTGAGAATAGTTTTTGACAAACCAATGAACAGAGCATAAAATTTATGTTACAAATTCTAAATACGCTTACCATGTTGGATATAACCATCCTATCCCACAAAGAGCACCATAACATAACGAATGGTCACTGGCCTTCCGTGTCCAACTATGAACATACAACCTCTTTCTTTAGCAACTTCCAAAATGTTCTGACTGGCTGATTGGAATTTGTTTTTCTCCCATTCTCAGATTATTAATAAATAAAAAGTTTTGTTAGTTATTATTAAATAAAATAATAAAATTGTTTTTTTTTGCGTTAAAATATCTACACTCAAGGTTTGCTTAAAGTACAAAATTTATGTTGTGTTAAGAAATGAAGGTTTCAAAGATCATTTTATATCAGTACCTTACCCACAGAACAAAATTTCCTAAAATGTTGACTAAGGAAAGTTATTAGTGCTTACTGTTTAGCGTCGTTATTCTATCATGTAATACATACTGTAAAAAACATACATGAATTTTACCAGTCTGTTTGACTATAACACTTGGGATTACTGGTCTGGTAAGTTATTTAATTTCAACTCTACAGTAATTAACATTTTTGTAACGGAAATTTCTTTCGATTTTTATTATTTAATTTTTAACATTCATGGAATGACGAGGTTGCAAGTTCGAATCCTGCCAATAACCTAGATTTTCCTTTGTGTTGTTCCAGGTGAGTCGTAGCTGACGGAAATTAATAATTTCCGGGCATTAAAAACTTAAACGAATGTAAACAAAATAGTCACGTGACTCGGCAAATCGACCAATCAAATCAATCTTTTGTGGAGACCCAAAAGATTGGTTGATTTGCCGAGTCACGTGACTTATTTTGTTTACATTCTTTTAAGTACCTAAAGAAATAAACTATAACTAAGTACTTCTGAGGCTGACCGACTATGATTTTTATATACTAGATACTTATGTGTATTTGGATAAATACCAGCATATTATTAACAAACGACTCGTCGCAGCTTTGCATGGGTATAATAAAGACGTATTCTACATACAAACATTCTTTAAACAATTCTCTAAATTACAGTGAAAACCGTGTCAAAATCCGGTGCGTAGTTTACTTAGAAGGAGCCGAAGATATGCGAACAGACAGGAAAGGATAGAGACTTTATTTTACAGCATGTAAAGAAGATAATACGATGGCATTAAAATTGGGTTTTATTGGCAAAAAACCAATTACAGCTTAAACGTAACATAGCCGACAGTTAAATATTATGTGACCCGTCTACTCGATCCCACAAGTAGATGAAACTGTGTTTATGTAATTCAAGAACGTAATTTTTCATGAACCTACTCCTGAGATAACATCTCGTTTTGGTAGAGAACTCTAAACGCCATACTCTTAAGGCCGGGCTACACCGGTTGCGTACACGTTGCGTATGCAACACGGCTCCAGCTAGCCGCGTAGAGCTGCGTTGCGCACGCGTAACGCAGGACTACGAAGCGACTTGCATTATGGATCCGGTGTGACTGGGCCATTAGACGGTTATGTGACACCTGACTCTGCTTTAACAGCCAGATAGCCTAGTGGGTTAGTTACCCTAACTACGCAGCTAGAGGTCTCTGGTTCGAATCCCGATAGGGGTAGGATTTTCTATGATGAGTAGGAATTATTGTATCTGTGTCATAGATGTTAGGACGAGGCTCTGCTTAGCTTGGGTCTAGGTCAATTGGTGTAATTTGCCTCAAAATATTTATTTATTTATTTTAGGGATCCGTACCAAAAGGATAAAAAAAGGAACTAAGTACATATTATGGTGCGACTCCGAGTGCGGTGCGAGTATATATATTTCAGCAACTACTTATGCCATTGACTTGATTTTAGGTGGAATAGTTGGGAATAATGTTTATTCAACCTTACTGCCAAAGAAAATGATTCTTGTTTCCTAACAAACCGCTTCGAAAGGGGGGTCTAAATAAGCGATAGAGCAAGAGCTGGCAGCGTAAATCTTATATCATTTTCTTACGAATGAGATTATTCCAGTCGTGTTCTGGCGTGTTTCTGGACTATCCTTATGGAAGTCTTCCTGCTGAGCGTCGGTGCGTTTGGGAATGATGCGGGTTGAAATCTCGTAAAAATTTAACAAAATTACGGGTCAAAAAAATACCTACATAAAAATAAATATATACATATAAGGTGCTAGGGATCCTCGGGGTGGGAGCTGGGAGCCAATAGGTGGCACTTGGCCGGTTTTTACAATTTTTCACGATTTAAGTGTCAAATGATGTCTAATCTGTAAGATACTACTCTTGTAATATTTATTTTCCCGATTCGAGTTAGGAGGTAGGAACGTGAAAACTTCAAAACACTTTTCTAAGATATATACTTTGCTGAATGTTGGTAAAATTTGCAGGCTCTCGGCGAAGTGACGGGTCACAGGCCACCCGAACGTTGCGCAGAGGCTCTGCAGAACTGACCTAAAATGCGTTCGGCAAATGTGCGGGCCAATCAATTAGGGGCGGTCAGCGATCTGCCGGAAAAGAGGGCAGCGCGCGCGCTCTCGAGGAAACTCGGGAAATGGCCGCGGGGTGTGTGCGGGCGGGGCTCGGGGCGCGGGGCGGGCCCGAGGGTGCGTGGAGGTGCTGGCATCGATCGCGCGGGGCGACCGGCGACCGCTCAGTCCGCCGGGACGGCCGGCGAGAGCGCACGTGTCATGCGCCACCGCTGAGATGGCCGGCGCTCGGGCGCTCGTGGCCGCCTGCTGCTGGTGGTGGCTTACGATCGCGGCCGGTAAGTACTACCAAGTTACCAACATTACAGCCCCAAACCCCGCTCTTTATTCTTTTTTACGGAACCGTAATGTGACATCGGAACTGATGCTTAAGAGGATTACCACTATCCTGGTTGAAGAGTTAAAGCGGCGGCGCGAGACGATGTCATCGCCGAACTTGACGCGATCAGCTGTTCGGCCGTGCCTCTACTATCGTTTTCAGCAACCGGTTTTCCACGCTCTTAGGGGTCTTAAGTCGCGTGTGTTTTATCCACAATCACCCCTCGTAATTACTACAGCGGCTTGAGGGTCTGCTTTAGTTTTTAATTACTTAAATTGCCCTCAGTAATTTGGTAGTCGACAAAAAGTTTAGTTTATTTTAGGTTATTTGATTGAACAAATGTTGGTAGTAATGTTTGTGGTCGCGTGGGTCCCGGCCGGCCCCGGCGCCGTCCTTGCGGCACCGCCGGGCCCCGGGCCGGCCGCCGGGTTACGTAACGGCAGGCGGTGCCGGCGAGACATCTGCGTAAATATTGGGCGCAATCACGCCACGCAGAAGCCTGGGCCTGCACCTGTCAGCGCTGCAGCTGTGGCGTACTTTCGACCTTCATAACTGTTTTAGTTTGTGATGACGGGAAGGTTAAGCCATTATTGTAAAGGATGAAAGACGAATGCGTGTATTGGAAGGGTACATTTCTCAACCTTAGTGCAGAGGTCCCCAAACTTTGTGCTATCGTAAACCATTTACCATTTTTTCTGTGTTCCGTAAACCCCTTTGATTTCCTTATAATGATTTCACAAATCCATATTTTTTTAAGAATGAACCGGTTCTTCTTCAGTCATCATTACATTTTTCTAACGAATAAATGTAGCATTTTAGAAAATACTAAGACTTCCCAGTTTTAAATAAATAACAAATGTGGTAAAAGTGTTAGATAACACGAGTCATTGACGTATGTTTCGTTAGAAAAAAAAATGTATAAACCTCCCCACTTTCACTGACCTAAACCCCTTGGAAATTAAAATTGACCCTTGGGGGACGATATAAACCACTTTGAGAATCACTGCTCTAGTTATAGGCTCTTTTCAGCGGAGGATTCTTCGGAAACAATAGTAAATACATTCTACAACCATCAAAAGTGCACATTACAAACCACAATTGAGTGGTGATGATGGTCGGTTTTTTTACGTTTTAGCCAATTAATAGCTGTAGAGCTTTGGTAGAGTCTCTGAAACCCAGATCGCTATTACTTAGCTACGTGATTTGGTATGGCTCTTGATATCTTCATGATAATATACTTTTTACAATATAATACTTGCCTATATGATTTTCAGCCTTTCAAAATATTTAATTCAGAATATTTTTTCTAATAATGTAGAGTCAGTTTTTCCAAGCTGTGGAAATGCCAAATGGCGATCAAATGGCTACTGACTGTAGGCATAGTCCTGCAAAAATCGGTCGCATAATTTTGGCATAGTGTGTGCGGAACCCAGTAATCTTGTGTGTCCAATAGTAGCAAATCACAACCCATAGTAAGTCTTCCTCGTAAGCCTTAATGCTTAGTGTAGGCCTCTTCCATTTCACGCCATTCCTTCCGATATTGAGCTTCTCTTATCCATCCTTTACCGGCTACCACAACCAGATCGTCTAACCATCTCATTGGTTGTCTGCCTTCATTCCTCCGACCAGTCTTAGGTTTCCACTCAAGTATTATTACGCCCCACCTGCTGTCCTGTCGTCAACATATATGGCCTGCCCACTTTTATGTCCTTTGAGCCATAACCATGGCTATGTCAGTCAGTCTAGATTTCCTGCGAATCTCTGTATTTAACTCTATCTCACGGATAAATCCCCAACGTAACCCGTTCCATGGCTGTCTGGCTAACTTGCATTTTCGAGATAACTTGCCTTGTGAGTGCCCAGGTTTCAGCTCCATATACCATCACAGTAACCATAGCATCATAGTAAGTTTGTAGTATCAGTTAGGGATTGTATCATTATATTATTATGAACCACTGAGGATGACTCATCTCATTGTAAACAAAAATAGTTAATTTCAATGTAAGTATGAAATTGATACCAAGCATTACCAAGAAACTCGTCAAAAATGCTAAACGTCCTATTTTTACTATATTCACCTGAGTTCATATTTAAGTTCAGGGGTCCCAATAGAGTGCAGTGTAAAAGCTGCCGTAGTTTGAGGTCACTAATATTAAAATCGAGTCCCCTTTAAAAGACTTCAACGCGTCAAGTTTCAGCTTGGGGTCCGTTACTTGACGACTTTAACAAAACATGTTATCAAATTTTCAATTGCCATACATGCTGTTATTTTTAATACGCTTTTTTTAGCTTCACTTGTAAGTCTTGTAACTAACTAATGGGAGGCGGTGATCACTTCCCATCAGGTAACCCTCATGCTTTTTCCATTGTTTTGAATATCTTTCTTACTTACAAAATACTAACATTCAAAGGCTAAACTTAAACCTGTCTTGTAGAGTCAGTTTCAGAAGTCGCTAAATACTTACGAACCTTGTCGTAGTAACGTATGAAATAAGAGTTGCTCGAATTTGTTACTTTTTTTCTTTCACGGATTGTTAATGTTAATGCTTGCACATGTATGCACAAATATGCATTGTTTTGAATTGATACGGAATCCTTGGTGCCAGAACCCGACTCGCACTTGGCAAAAAAAAAACCCGGACGAGTGCAAGATTTTGTGTTTGTATCAGCTTTTTAAGTTTTTTACAGAAGGCAGAATTAAGTACTTTCATCTCGGTACATGATCCAAATGTCAAATTCATCCCAGTAAATTAAACAGTTGCCAGAAGAATAACGTAATGTAGTTCTACTTATGCCTTCGAAACCGAGATATAATTTTATATAGTTACATTAGAACGTCCCAAAATTATTTTGTATTAAAACGCGCCTTGCTCAATTAAAACCTTATCTAACAGTGTCTTTCTTTGGCTCAAGCCCAGGACATACAAAGTTACAAATGAACGACCATAGCAAATAAAACACATTTAAGTAGTATTGCAAAAATGTTTTAATACAAAAGACCCTAATAATGATTCCTAAGACAGTTATAATGTCCCAGTTGAAAAAGACACTGTATATTAACGGGCGAGTAGGTACTTACATAAGTAAACTGGTAAAAAGTAAAATATTCTAAGGCTCGCGCCGCCCTTGCGTAAGGCAGCGCATTGAATTTTCATCGTTCCCGGCATTTGTATTCAATTGCCTGGCTTATTGGATTTCTGGAAAACTTTGGGGGAACGTTGTACTTTTGCGTATACCTATTCTCTGTTTATTACGTGGAACTTTACTTAAGGGATGACGAGTTATTGGCAGTATTTGTATGCTATGTATTCTTATATTTCTCTAATAGTGAATGTGTTCTGTGTGATGATCAATGAAGTCAGACGATACTTTGATGAAACGAAAAATGATGGGATTTGGAAACACGATTGCATCATACATACATTTGTAATGGTGCGATATCCACATAGACGGCAAGCCTCAATAGGACCAATTAGGATAACCGTCCCATTGTTTGTCACATCAATTATTGGGTCTCTATCAAAGACTGGAACCGTTACCTTAGCAAATATTTGAATTTGTCAAATAACCCCCCAAGGAACTTAAGGCCTGTGTCACAAAAATTACAAGTGCTACAATTTAACATATTTGTCAAAAATTTGTATGAAAAACTCTACAATTATGTGAAATTGTTGCACTTGTCATTTTTGTGGTACAACATATCATAGTTAAATAGTAGCCGTTCAATCATTAGTCAAAGTTAAAGACATGAACTGCTCTCGACTCCCGAAAAACAATGAAACGAGAAGGCCATAGTAAAATGGTGTATTTAATTAAATAGTTTTTCATCTGTAGTAGGCATGAGCATATTGAGCATATTCGAGCCCCGTGGTATTGTAATGTGGTATCTTATCGCAAATCTGTTTGGTGAGGATAACCCAGCGATAGCGGCGTTCTTCATTGGTTTTGATATCATTATACTTGTTTGTATACGGTTGTAAATAGCTAACATACATGATAATTTGCAAATTAGTTTTAGCTCTATGAGATGCACCTTGCGTTCTTTAGTATGATGTAATAAATAAAAAATAATACTAAGAATGTGTAACAGTGTGACCTAAACTTCCATGGGAACTACTAAGTGTCAAAACTTCAAATAAATATTTACGTCTTTACTCAAAATATATTTTATCAAATCTACTATATCTTCTATCGTACAAAAAAAGTTCGTTCGTTTATTCCCTATGCGATCCTAAGCTATTCATTACGATGAAACTTTGGTGAGGTGTGAACATTCCCGCAGCAGATTCTGAGCGGGTAAACTGGCTAGCGGGATATTAAGAGAGTGAGGATTCATGCGTTCTTCATTTATTTATTGCTATACTTTGCACTATTTTTACCTTAATCCTAGCGCAAATTATTATAATGAAATCAATTTTAGAAGGAAGGCAGTGATTTTACTTTAATGCTTGGTGCCGGTTATTCCCATTAGTAATACCTACGGATTATTCCCGATTAAAGTAACTCTAGCAGATAAGAATATAGAGGAATTTAGATTTTTATTGATAAATAATATACTTGCGTATTAAACAAAATTAAAGGTGATGGTGAGAAAAGGCTCACTGGATTCAAACTAGTTTTCACACTAAAACATTTGGTCTTTACAATGGGCAGCATGAAATACGCGCCCAGAATCAACAGAGTTAAGTGATATGGCATAACATAGGTATTTGTAGGTACCTTATTTTCTATTAAAGGTATCAAATCGAATTCCATTGTTGAAAACGCGGTTTCACTTGGAAAATACACCTTATAACTATCTCGGTACACATACGAATATGTTAGATATTGGCCACTAACCTTAGTAGTAGTAGTAGTAGTAGTTATATATTTCTTTAGGACTGCCTGTAGGCTCACACGTGAATGCATATTTATAAACATATAGAAAACCATAAATGTAGCTGACACGTACAGTTATATAGTATGTAAAAATGTATATCCGCCTTGTATTGGAACGAATAAAAAAACATTCTGCAATATCTTTTTGTTCATCTCGACGTTATGACCACAAAAAACATTTCCAATAACGAAAGTAAAGAAAGAAATGTGCAGAGGTGACACGATTGATATTTTTTCCAGTTAAACATTTTCTCGGAACCGGCTGGGCGTGGGAACGTTGGCTCGTCGAAACAAAATAAATACAAACACAATAATTCCGTCTCAGCTATCCGCTATCGAACTATTGACAGACCAGCGAGAGGGATTGAGACTCCAGTCCCCAATAACCTATCCACTCTACATTGATACATACTATATTTACACTGCCGACGTATAAACGATGTGAATACCTCTAATGCTTATTATGGCTATAGAAATGCAGACCTAAAGGAAACACTGTATGAGAATGCATTATTAACTTTTTGAGCCCTTTGCAACTTTTGCAAGTCAGTCTGTAGGATCCCTCTCACCGCGGCACCAGTGGCCCGTTTCACGAAGCTACAAGTTACAATTTTACAAGTCTAAACCGGCAACATTGGTCATAATGCCCATTGCCATTGGTTATTATTGACCAATGTTGCCGGTTTAGACTTGTAAAATTATAACTTGTAGCTTAGTGAAGTGCAATTTTTGAATCTCACCAGGTGACTAGAGCTCACCAAAATGGCCGAATCTCTATGAATAAGGCTATTTTGGCGAGCTTTATTCACCCGGTGAGATTCAAGTGCAATTTTTGGATCTCACCAGGTGACTAAAGCTTACCAAAATGGCCGCTTTTCTATGAAACCGGCCATTTTGGCGAGCTTTAGTCACCAGGTGAGATTCAAAAATCGCACTCCAGAACGCAAAATATGTTGACGCCGAGTAAATTGCGCTGCGTCAAAATAATTACACGGCGTCATGACACGATAGCTTCGTCTTTAGCATCTGCGGCCCTAACCTGACGGCCCAAGTTTAATTTATCCCTCCCAGTGTCTCTGTCTAACTAGTGTCGTAAGAAGGGCACGCTGATAGAGATTTTTTTCTTGGCTGGGTGTGCTAGGGAAACTGATGGTGTAATCAGGTCCGTCCATAAGACGCTATGTGCTTATAAGGATATTGACGCATGTCAATTTAAGCAGCGTCAGCGTATTCTAAGCTCCGGCGAGTCTCTCTCCCCTTAACAGTAATTGAAAAATAAACTGTGTATATGGATGCAAAGATTCCATTGACGTGTAATAATTTTTGATCTGTCAGTGTTCCAAATAATGCGAAAGTTTATACAAAGCGGGCTGACTTGGGCTGACCTGCCATTTGAGACAGTTTGCCAGGACTTTGTAATTGTTTTCTATTCCTTACTTTGCGCAACTGCCATGATAAATTATTTTCTCGCTTTCACATGTAATTATAAGTTTAAGGTTCAAACACGACAATTTTAACTCATAGATGCCGTCGAGAAAAAAATATCGTCGGTTGCGGTGTGCCTCAACCCCAAAGTAGCTAACATATTAAAATTGTAAAAATTCTAGGTTTAAATAACGCTATGAAGCATCAGCATACGATATCAGTAGTTGCAGTGTTAACTAGCTTTAATTAGGCGAGCTTTAAGGCTGTGATCTGGGCTAGGCTTTTTAAATTAGGTTAGTACTTACTTAAAGTTAAATTTTTATGTTTTATTTACTGCAGTCAGTAAATTGAAACAACAAATTATGGTCGTAGTGCGAAACGGGGTTTGTTTTTTTTTAAAACCATAATGCTGGTCTTTATTTGGCTCAAATAATAAGTAAAGGTAGCTTATATGCTGCTAGAATTTTGGATACGTTCCTACAAGGCAACCTTTTAGCCTAGGTAAGTCTATAAACAATTTATTTTGTTCTATTTAGTAATATTTTTTTAGGTTAATAGCAGCGCAACTGCAAAAAACGTTTTTACCACAATTTTGTTCGCTTGAGAAATATTGTTTTATTTCGTTTTAACTAATTGCATTAGTAAAGGAATCGTTTCGTGTCGCTTTTAGGGACCATAAACAACAATGATCGATCCGCGAGTGAGTATAGACGATTGTAAATATGGAACCGTCGTCTCTTTTTATTGCTGCCATAAAACGAAAAAGAATTTTACTAGGTAATCGTTCGATGCGTAAATGTACTTATTCATTCAATACATATGTATACTCTATAAGCAGGTTTTATCAACGAATTGTACACGCATAAAGGGATATGTTCCATTTTAATTGTTAAATATCGAAAGTATTAAAATATCTAAAGGCTTTTTCCGAAACATTAAACTTTTCAGTTCTATAAGCTTTTAAAAATAAATCTAAAAGTAGACGGTAAAGTAGCGAATCTATGAAGATTAAGTAACTGCTTGTTGTTCTTGCATTCTGTTATATAAATTCAATTGCATTAGCATATCTTTTTCATTTGAGAATGTTTGCTTTTAATCCATGAATATCTTGAGGAGAGTTGGAAAAGTTCATCGACCGATACTTTAATTTATAAAAAACAGAAAAGGTACAGAAACCTCGCGTGTTGTGCGGGCGACTACCCTCGCTTTTGCGCCATGAAAGTCGCCTTTACTTTCTTATGATTATCAGTTTCAGTCATTTTTAACTTTAAATCACTAATATAGATAATCTGACTATTTTCAAGAAGCGCACGAATATTCTTAATAGAGAATAATAATAAATAAATCAGTAGAATTGAGAACCTTCTCTTTTTTTGAAGTCGGTTAATAAAAATGAGGTTGCGCTATATGTATTTAATCAAATGAAGGATGAAATTATTTATGTGTGCACATTAACTTTATTTGGGATAGATTTTTTAAGAGTAATGTAGAGGTTTTAAATTAGTTTTGTATTCTAGTCAATAGTTCGTGAGATACTTATGCGTTTCTATAGTAGTAAAATGATTCCCCGAATTTTTCTAATATGGGGTGGAGAAACGAAAATATTCAAGGCAGTTTGAATACATTTAACGAACGTATTTTAAACAGGATATGCTTTATACCTTTACTAAATATTTCGTATTTTCAGTCACGAACCATCTTCTTCTACACTTCCTTAAATGATCATTAACCCGATAACAAGAGTAAAAATTTATTGTTGTCTATTTTTCTTTAATTCAATTTTTAATTTAAATTTATATTTGGTTTACTTTTGTTATTACCTTATACTGTAATGTTAATTTTAATACACAAATGTATGTAAACAAAAATAAGAATGAAATAAGTAAATAAAATTCATTAAATCTCTTTATTCAAATAAAACATACTACTAGTAAGTAGTGGCAGCTTCATTGGTTTATGTAATATATAATTATATCTAACTTTAAGAATCATGTACCGTTTGTGCCTGAATAAAACATTAAAACTTAAAACATCATAAAAAAAGAATACATAACTTAAAAACTAACATTAAAATAAACTTAAATAAACGTAAATAAAATAAATAAATAAGGTCAAAAACTAGTTTTCTACGGAACCATGATCTTATGCTTTCCCGGCACGCGCTAAGCGGGTTTTTTAATTTGCGATCGTCTGAACTGAGCGTCTGGTACAAGTTTGACTCTGCTTGACTAATTACCGCCAGACTCCATGTTGTTGCGTTGGATGTGATCCAAATTCTAAATGCACGTAACCGAGATCGAAAAATTCTACGGCATTTGGGAGAAAGCAGCAGTTATGTACATCGCATAGTTGTTAGTTTACTGTTTCCCTTAATCATTCATATCGCTCCCCTTCGGTTGCATGGGCTGCCATTACTTTCCCCCTTGCAAACCTTTTTGTTATTTGCTGGTACTTCGAAAACGCCATGCCCATGAAAAATATTTCGTATTCCCGCTTGAATCACATGCAAAGTTATGAATCATTTTAAACGCAGATGCCATTTTTCAGTGGCCCGCTCGCACTCTTATCAATAATTTATTTGCTTTTCCCTCGAATGTAGCAGATACAAAACACTTGCTATAGAATATGAAATAAAAAAAAGTTATGGTTATAAGATTGGCTGGTTTTTTGCAGCTCTAAATAAACTATAAATCTTGTAATTTGCTCTGAACAGAGTTCTCGCGATGTACCTAAAGCATGCATTATGTAAAATCTAAAATATTGATAATTTCTTACTTAAGATTGAAAAAAAAACGTAAAATACTTTAGAAAACAGTTTGTAAATGTACAAATCAAGTTTTTTTCATTTGATACATTCACGCAGGCATATTTTCAAACATTTGAAGGGATTTTCCAACCTCCTTTTAGTGAAGGATACCTCTTTCTTCTAAACCCCCAACTGAATCTGCGGCCGCAACATGACTGCCTAAGTTTAAATTTATCTCTATGTGCGTCCCTGTCTTATGACACAAGTTTGACTTTAAACCTGGATCGGTCATGTTAGGGCCACTGCTGTTGTCCAATTTTGAAAATTATATCAGCTCCAATTACTCGTCTGCGAAACATGAAGATCGGTACTCAAGTTAATGTCAAACAAATCCTCATACAAACGTCGACTCCGAAACAATCACTTCGTTCAGTTTATAAAATATCATAAAAAAAGCGCCATGAATACTACAATGCATATTAATTAGTACTTAATGAAATCAATTATATAATTATCAACAACTTCGTAATTGGTGTGTCTAATTTGGCAGATTGTACACAATTTATTGGTGAAGTTTCTTGTTCTGAGCGGAGTTTGGTCGCCGGTATTTAATGGAATTGAATAAGATAGATTTTTCAATGAACTTAAATATGAGAGTGAATGAATGAACATTGATTTGCTAAAATTTTGGGTACTGATATGAGATGGTCATTTTGTAACTACAAAGAATTTAAGGCAAAATCTACAGATTACAGATTTACAGTGATAAAAGATGTTGGGTACAAAATAATGTTTAGTGGCCTTAGACAATTTAGCCACTGGACCTCGCAAGGCACGCATTCCCCTCTGCCAATGCATATGACAAAAAACCGTGAATTAAATCATAACGGTTTATAAAAACCAGTTCGCCGCGATATCGTGTGTCATTTTGCTTTAGTCCGTATCGCGAAAGCGATCTCTGCAAAAATGGTTAATCGTGCTGTATTTACCTTCAAACGGCTATCAAAAACTTCAAATTTCACTAAAGACGGATTTTTTTATCACACGTAAATAATTTTCATCACAATTAATTTATTATTTACAACACCAAAAACATTTTAAATGAATAAGCTTTTTGACAGACATAACGTAAACATTTCAAAATTTGACATCATGGCATTCGTGGCAGTGTTGCCGACAGCATGTTGTGATTTTATTCGGATATCTCATCTGGAAACTTCCGATACTGTTTACAGTTTTCGGATTTTTCCTTTTGAGGTAAGGAACTCTGAAAATATAGTAACACTCGAAGTCTGGGACTATAAAGTGTGATTCCTGGGCACGGGACAAGACACGTAATTCCAGGACAATCCCGAATTTCTCAGCCATCTGGCAACACTAGACCCGTCTCACCCCGCTAAAATTGGCAGAAAAAATTGTTAGGTGATAATAAGGCTTAGCATCTCAATGTTAAATACTCAAAGTTAGTGGCGGTTCGTGTAAATATACACGTGGCGAGTGCCGTGTGAGTGCGAGTGAGTAGATTTGCTACATTCGAAAAACAGATGGAAAAGCCGTCATAATAATCATATCGCAAGCTTATAAGCGCTGCTCAAATGTTTCTTTGAGGGTGTTATATCATGGAGCTATATACCCAACCGTAAAAACGTTTAAAACGTAAAAAATATTATATTAACATAAAAAGGTGATGAGGATATTGCAGCCGGAACCGTGTCTTGTTAAAGTTACTCGTATCTTGTAAATAGGTAACGTTTTCTTCACGATAACATCAATAGACCAGGAAAATTCACAGCTTGGAGCAGAACAATTTTCTTATTTATGGCAACACTTCTACGAATCGCGGTGGAAGTTACCATCGTTTTTTTCATCGCAATTCACAACGAGAGATGGAAGTTTTTATCGTACGTCAAAACTTTGATCGACACCCGCGGTAATGCACGGCGAGTCACGCAACCGAAAGTTGGACCACGCAATACGCCAAAAGATATAAAATATTTATTTATTAATTATGACTTAGCATTAACATATGAACGATATCCCGAAATAGAACTTAAGATATTAAATCGTTGGTTTTGAGTGCCGAGTGAAGACTGACATTTATTTTTTACCTTATCAATATATAAGGTAACCAACCCATTGACACGCGTGGACATTGTTTTTACCAGTATCATTGTCTCTCGTTTTTACTTGTATGTTTTCGTATCTTCCTGTTAATTATTGGGTCTCTGTCGAAGACTGGGACGTTACCTTCATTTATAATGAAGATAATGAATGACAGTGTAAAGCTCAATACGATGAAAAATTTATTAGGCAGGTTTACTCAAATCCAAATTTTAAAAATCTTTTATTTTTAATTCTAGTTACTGTCTTATATTTAATCATTCAACAACGACTCTAGTGGTATAGTGAGCAGCCTACATTAACACACTTGAAAAGATTTAGGTACACTCAACTCTATTGTCAAGAGAGTAGAGCTTGTGTAGATATTTTGACCTCTTGGAGTGTTCAGTGGCTTCTGCTTTTGACTGTACGTTAGGCATATTTACCTGTATACTCTAACTTTTTCAATAATCGGTTATATTTCACGTTGAATTTGAAATTAAATCAACGTCATGCGCCAATTATATTAAATGAATAAAATTCATCAGTGATGGTGACAAATAGTAGCACTACCACATTGAAATCAATTCAGGAACGTCCTCTAAGCGAAATATTCTTATTCCAACCTTGGCATTGACAGTGATTGGTTTAGCGAACCTGCCTATAAATAATACAGCGCTCCGATTTACATTCGATTTCAATGAAAATACGTTGGCTGGTTGGGAATAGAGCTGGTGTGTTTGTCTGAAGCGCTAAAGCTAGCGATGACGTAGTTAGGTGATCTAAAATTTATTCGCTATTTCCAGACACATGCAAGCAGGTGTCTGTCGGGACCTTGATCAGGCAACTTGTCACTGACAACTGTTACTAACGGCTGGATACGTGTCATTTGCATATTGAATGCCGCCCTGGACTCCGGCCGGCGATGTGGAAATGGACTAGTTCCAAGTTGTGGTGCATTACTAATAGCGTATTGACCGCGAGCGGATTGTTTACATTGATAACGTCATTTTCTTACTACTGGAACTGTATGATCACTTCTGTATTCACTGTAAAATGTGATTCCATTTAGAATACAAAACAAAACGAAAAACATGCATATGTGAGGCGCGTTAGGCACGACGAAGACATGACAATTTCTTGCAATGCACCAGCAATCCATGGGCGGCGGGGATCACTTGACGCCATGTAAACAGCTTTCAGTTTGACGGCTTTAGAGTAAAACAAAAACCGGATCGCGGAAAGAAAAGCAAACGTTTGAATATATAGAATAACATTAGGATAAGCTTCGTTTGATGACAGATAGGTATCTAATAGATAATCCCTATTACCTTTTCACACATTTTCTATTAATTCATTCCAATGAAAGCAATCAGAATCGTCGGAGATGAGGCTCGCCTAGCTGCAGGTGGCGAGTGTCGCAGCGAGCGCAATGCGGCTCCTACACTAGATCCACGCCGACCTCGTTTCACGGCCATGGCTACTCACTTCAAGACTCACACCCATTTTATGTTTCATTTCATCATTCCAGAATTAGGTAAACTTTTTAAGATTACTTCGTATCTTCAAATAAAGCAAAACGAAGATTATGTAAAACATTTTTTGTAATTGAAAACACCGTGTAAACATTGTATGAAACTTCTCCGTCCCCGTCGCAGGGGACAAGCCATGCGTGTGTCGAACTTGTGTATCCAAATAAAAAGCAATAAATTACCTGCTGTTTATTCCAGAGAGGCGAGTTGCCGAGCGACCGCGTATTGCTAGCCGAAAGAACGGTATTGATTACCCACCCTAGTCACATAACGGCGGTACGTAGCCTGTGTAACGTGAATTGTACAACATGCCGCTGAATTATGGACGCCTACGACCCACAATTAGGTCATCTTAACACTTGTTCCGCCCTCTGTTCGTTTCCCTCCTGATAGCCGGTTCGTTATTAATAGTGCCCTGAGCACTTTAAATTCTTAATGATGTGAAAACCCGACGAACCCTTCATTAATACTGAAAACGTTGGTTTTTGTTTTTAGTGCTAACATTAAGCTAAAGGCTGTAGGTAAAATTGTGGTAGAATTGTTTCAGTTTTTTTAAACGTAGTTTTTTTTAACGTATTAATTACTGTCAGTAAAACATAGTTTTTACCGGTGTATTGAATAAAAACTGTGCCTATAAAGCTCTAGGCGCGTGTCCGGCCAACATTAAGTATTCGTCCTCAGGGGGCTCAAGGACTAATTCGCTATTCCCTGCGGGGTCTGAGTCTAGCTCTGTTCAATATTACGTCATTATGATAAGTGATAACTGTCGCATTTATTTTAACGTCAACTTCCCGTCGTTACAATTCCATTACAGGTCTGAATAAAGTGTTTTCAGAGCATGTCTGCATAACGAGATACTCGTCGTAAGTAAATGGTATACCTAATGGAAAAATATTCCATTTTTTTCATTCGTTTTCTTGAATCCTTCATTTCAATATAAGTATATGATAAATCAAGCTTTACGACACATGCCTAATGTTAATATAAATACGGTAAAATGCATTTTACAATACTTGCCTTCTTATAATCTCAATATGGGCCTAGGTACCTACTTAGCTTTCGCTAGATCTACGATGGCCAAATGTTACCTACAGACATTGCGAAAGTAAACGGCTAGCTTGTTAGAATGATGAATTTAAAAAGTTAATTTAGGTAATTTGGCAGGGGTCGGAGTTCACGAAGGGTAGCTGACAGTGACAGAGACAGGTTGTTACGGACCAACCGACGTAATCCCGTACCTAGCACCCGACCGCAACATTGGTGTTAGTTAATTGACTGGAATCTAAAGCTGAGTCACTAAGTAAATTAAACAAGTGTTTTTCTTTTAATTTATTTATTGCCTCTAAGTATAATCAATGATTAAATAAATAGCGATTGTCATTTGTTATTATCCAGGATAGAGCAACTAGTTTACGACATATGTACAATGAAGGATCTCGTGAACTGGTGAAATAGTATTTGCCGCTTGCGTCAATCTAAATTATTCGGTTAACTAACTTACTAGCGTATACACATAGTCGCCAACCAATACGTCTAGATATGTTTAGATCGATGAGTTGACCATTGATTTTTGATGTCTTCGAGTGATTTCCTCTAGGAAATGCACTTTGACTAGAAAATTTGGTTGCCTAAAAGCCGATGACAAGCACATGTGTATCCACAATAGCTGAGCACACACGTGCGGCGATATGGCATCTTATCTCGCGTGCTGTTTGCTCGGTGCCGGCGCCCGCGCACCCGCCCGAATGTCAAGTTCAAAGAGTCGAGAACTGAAAAAGGATTGTGTTGCCAACGCCCGGACGCCGGTACGCGAGCACCGGACCGAGGACTGGTGAACTGGATTTTCCGATTTCGGACACTGAGATTATGATGGTCAGTTAGTATAATACAATACCAATACCAATTTACTCTTAAAGACAATATAGGCACTTTGCTATTGAGCTATTAAATAATAAAAAATTCCCTTAATTAAGAACAGGAAAGAACGGAAAACTTGTAGGTATATGTAAGAATATGTTTAATACCTCTTTTATCGAAACTGTAAAATGTATTTTGTCGGAATACTTTCCACTGAATAATCTTTATCATATATTTAATGATTATCAGATCAATCGACTTGCGGTTTGTTTATGTACGTAATAACATTATTGATTATGATATTTACTCTTAGGAATCATAACATCTAAGAGCGCTTATTGTTTATGATACGCACACCTGCTAATGTGTCATGCATATCTTATTAATTATTATTTCTATCGATTTCTTCGTCACCCAAGCTTGCCCGCCAGCAGTGAGAAAACAGATCAATATAATATTCTACCAGAAAGTAGACGCGGATTAATAAACGCTTGCTTCAGCGTTTAACAAAATAAGAGTTTTTCTAGATTAATCCCGTTCAAAAGTATATTAGAATTCTGGCTGACTGTTGTACTAACATTATATTAACATATGACACGACACGGCTCTTGCAGTAAATAATCCACGGGATGTTTGCGCACGGAGCGCGGAGGTAAACGGCAAAGGGTAAGCGAAGGACAAAACCTTATCGGAATTTCAAAGCGCGCGTTAGAATAGCTTAGATGGGGGCAAACATGGGTGTAGCGGTTGCAACTTTTTTTGAGAGTTCAAAATCTATAAGCGCATTTATTATACCGCCAGTGACGGCGGCGACCTTCGATTTATGCTAGTTGCTAGTGTAGGTACTGAAGGTGTTGTTCCATTTCGCGCACACGCTGCGGGTAGTGGGCCTTCTGGCAGATTGTATTAATTCGTAGAGTGTTATTTTTCGCGTGCGATTCTCTGCAAAAATTTTAGTTCAGCTAGATTTATTTTATTGGGATTGCTAAATATTAATGGTTTTTAAGATAATATCACTCTACGAAACAAATTGTTTGCGAATAGATTGTTTTTCAGTACCTTTTTGTATTTACTCAGTTATACTCGTATATAAAAGCGGAACAAAATATCTAGTAGAGTTAGTTGACAATTTTAATAATTATATCCTTTCATTAGATATGTGTATTTATTTATAAACTCATTAATGTTAGTAATTTGGTTAGCTTTTTCAGTTGTTTTTTGGTTGCTTTATCTTTCTTATATTTTAAACTAAACTGTCATTTAGTTTCTTGACGCCGCACACTGCGGAAGTGCTGCAACGGTTACACTAAGATCCTTAGGCTCCCGAAACTTTGTCGGCCATATTGCAACCCTGTGTATACAACATTTGCAATGTGTTAGTTTCTTATTAAACAATTAACTATAAAACCCGCAATTCAAGAAAAGAAAATGTAGAGCCAATATCTCAATGTTGAGTCAATGTTGCTGTATCTCCGTCAGCTTGTTATCTAAGATGCAGACAACCTATTTATTGCCTGCAAAATTACTTGAAAGTGAATCATTTGGACATGTGCCTAAATTAGTAGTAAGTTAGTAAGTGCATGTCGAGCACGGCGCGGCGCGCGGGCAGTCCGCGGCGCGGTACGGCACGGGGGCGAGCGCCGGCCCGTGACCACCACCTGTCGGCCACCGGTTCATTCCCGACCACCCCACCCTCACCACTCACAGCTTATTAACGAACTTCATTATTCCAAAATCCCGCATGCATAATATACACGGAATTAGCTCAACACGACTTCATCTTACAGTTTGTTCAAATGATGAAATTAACATATTTCACAGACATTATTTAAATTTCATTTACAGCTACGATATATAATCATATACATACGTATAAATAACACAAATCGAGTTTCTCGTTTTTAGATGTAGACATTTGTACAGCAGGTTTTACGTAATACTTAAGGAAGTAAAGAAAGTATATAGGATTTATTTCTGCTTGTCACGAATGAAACACTTGGACTGTCAGTCAGCACTTAAGCACGGCCGTGAATCACACCACACGAATTTCTTGTCGTACGATGTTTCCTGCTGACCGACAGTCTTCGAGATTTCGTTTGTTTCGCAACATCGCGTGATCGCCAACGCCATTGGACACCGTACTTTACTTACGTTTGTCTTTTGGAAATGTAAAATGCAATATTTGCTGCTTGTCTGACATTCTCACGCACAAACACTTTAATTTAGCTGTGTACCTTACTCTATCTGACGCTCAAGTTGTTAAAAATGCAATAAAAATTTGATAATCTTTCAACTTAACTCTTTTTCTGCTAGGTGTAAAAATAAACTTTTTCACGACCAATAAGTTTATAGAAACAATTCGTTGCGTGCTCCTAACGAACTAGCTAACTATACGTCGTCGCGTAAGCAATAGCCGTCTTGGTATAAAAAATGGGCACGGCGCGCGGGCACGCGCGGGTGACATATGTCACGGCAGCCCTTCTGCGAGCTATTAGCTTTCGATTAGGTTTTTGTGCGTGTTCCGTACGAGTGACTCGCATTATAGTTGCTATTATTAAGAAAAGCAAACCGCTAACGTGTCGCCACGTTCAGTTAACATTGGAGGGGAAATGCTCTAAACCACGATGCATGGCATAAATTAATCTGCCAACTTGCTCGACGCTTTACAAAAACTTGCGGAATGATTCGCGCTGAAAGTTTTGGGTAATCCATTCGTAACCCATTTATAACCCAAGATACATGCGTCATCATAAATTCGAGACCGCATTACAAAATGGTTTTTTGCATTATTAACTCGCATCATGGTTTTAGATTAGGGCCTTGAATGTGCTCTACGTTTTGAGGTAATGACGACCTAGTTTTGATTACACATCCGGTATCCTCTGAGCCTATATCTTCTTCAAACAAATCTCACGCCATGCTAAATGTGGCGAATTATCGCAGTATCAGTACAAAATTCTTATCGCGCGGCGACGCCTTGCACCTGACCGGTCATTGAATCATGGCAAAGGACGAACGAACGTACACAATATTAACATTTGTGCCAAAAAGTATGAAGTTGTAAAATTCCGAACTCAAAACAAGATAACTTACGTACACTTAGGCCTACTTGCGTCTACCTTAACAAATGAACTAGGGGTTTGATCTTGAGTTAAAGTGTTCACCGGGTAACCTAGTCTTTTTTAAAGTATACATTAGGATAATATCAATCAATATACTTACATTCCGTCATTTTTATACGCGTAATTTATTGTATAATTTAATATAAAATGTATATTCTAATCTACATACCAGTATCTTATCTTGGCACCTAAACCTTCCGAGAGTGACATTTTAAACTAAACGCAATTTGGTATGACCCGAATGACCGCGTGTGTTTTGAACAGATATTTCAATATCACCTTTTTCGGCTTCAAACGTTGTCCATTTATTGGCCATGATTAGAAAATCTTATGATGAAGGAATACTAAATCTACAGTAATATAATAATCTACACTAATCTACATCTACACTAATATAATAAAGAGGTAAACTTTATAAGTTTGTTGGTGGGGGGTAATTTCTAAAACTAATGAACCGATTTCAAATATTCTTTCACTAATAGATAGCTACACTATCCCTGACGGACATAGGATACTAATTTTATGCAAACGAAGTCTCGCGCGTCCGTTAGTAGTATACAATCGACTGGCTGATACAGTCAGTGGCAGAAATATCTACTCAATTGAAAATGTTAATAAATCTACACACGACTCTATTGTACATATTTTTAGTTCTACGAGTGTTCAGCTACTTTGTTTTCGACTGTACATGAGTTATAGTTATTTCCGTTTTCGAAGTACATACTTTACAAATGTACTGCAATACTAAAAGTTTGCAAGTACGTTATAAAGTAAGGCTTGCATGTATGTCAACAGGACTCTATAGTCAAGAGTAGTTTAGAGGGTGTTCAGATATATTCATATCCTATCCGGTTCCAGATATCTGATCCAGCTGTCCAGCGTCCATATGGTCAGTTTGGTGGGCACTCAGGCAGGTTTCAGGCGCGTGCCGGCTCGGGTTACTGCAGGGACTTCAGTTAATTGTTATTAACCCTTGCTACACAATTCCGTTCCGATCGAGTGGGCAATGAGTATCCATAACACACCCAAATACAAACAGGATTGATATGGCGGTTGTCTTTATTTTTTTCAAAGATACGTTTAAATCTCACGGTTAACATATCTTTGATAATTGCTTCAGTGTTCTATGAATAATATTTGTATTGTGCTGTATGTGCATGCGCTTATTGTCTGAAACTTTTGCGATATCCAATTCACTGATATTCATATGGTATGACAGGACTTGATCACGTAAAATGTTATGCGTTTCGGTCATATTAGGCTCAATCACTCGTAACCTCGGCCTTAGTAATACGGCGGAAACAGAGGTTAATAGAAACTGAATATTTTTGCGTCATTAAGTCCCATCTTAAGTATATATAACAACGAGCTTGTCTAATTAAAGAGTTTTTTAATTTAACTTCTTAAAAAGTAGCAAGGTCGCGTTACACGTGACACTAAAGGCATCGTAGGAGTAAAAATTGGCTTTCTCTGCGGAATTAGGGTGAGCATTGTGTAGGTTGCAGTTCAAGTGCTGTATTCAGTAGGTAGAGCATTTTATCGAACCGCAAGTTTTTTGTCTTAGTTAAAAACGTATCTAGTCTTTAACTAACATTCTTATTGTAAACGTGTGATTTTGGAAATAATTAGGTAAGTTCCTTATACAATTGTGGAGATCGAAATACTTACAGCCGGGATATAACATATAAAAATAGTTGGAGAATGATAGTCGGAATACCCATGACAAGGTTTTCTAGTATTTATATCTTGTCAAAAAATAAGAGTATTTGTGCTTTCTAAATTCCGACTGTTTAGGCAGTTATCTTTTTGCCACGTGTTAAATTAGCATTCCAAAGTCATTCATGTAAATTATTTGCGGTGATGTCCGACGAAATGAGCTGAAATTATCCAAATTCATCAACAAACATCGTAAACTATTAATCGATTTCATTGAAATGTATGACAAAATGGTATGGTTTTATTGGAGAGGGTGATAAATGATAATATGTTTTCTTATAAATTGAGGGAAAATTGATGTTTCAAATAGTTCAACTGAATTTTCAAACAATAATACTAGTTCGTAACACAGAGGTATGCCACCCTAGCATTTCAATGGAATTGATTAAAAGTTTACGATGTCTGTTACTCGAACATCGTCCTGAAACATATTGACAACATTGTTATCCTTTATTGCCTTTTTATATAAACGCAGACCCAGGAGGGGGAGGGGATTATGGGGGCCATGACCAGTGGTTGACCACTGATAATTCTTCTAATCTAATAGATGACCCTGTCCTGACAGAAAAAATGACAAGCATATTGACATGAACTCACCACCGAGCCACCTGCTATGCATTATCTTTTCGGTAGGTTTTTTGATACCATTCGTATTAACTAGAAGATTAAACGATTAATACTTAATGCAGGCTTCAACAAAGTTCTACTCGATCAACAGCGGTTAGAACCAAGTGTCGTGTAGCTGAAGGCTGCGCGCGAGTTAATTAATCACACATTGATCGCCTAAATCGCCTCCGACGGCGGTTTACCGAAACTGTTCCGCCTCCGAGGAACTCAGCTCACCCACCCGGAACTGCTAATTACCCGCCTTTCAGGCCGTTTTGATTAATTACTTCGGCTATTACTTTCATCCAATAAAACCTTTAACGCTTCCACTTTCATGCAACACATTGCGTGCCGCCGCCATAATAACCTGAAGGGTTGTTTCGCTTGAGACCAATTTATTTTTCCGAATTCTTCGACCTATACACATAAGAAATCAAATTAAATTCTCGTATAATTATTGGTGCGCAAATGGTCGGTAACGCTGTTAAAAATGGATTTAAGTCGTATTTAATGCACATCGTAATTTCAGCGCACGTTTTCCGAGCGATAAATTGCATTGAATGTAACACAGTACGAAAATACATTGCGTTTTTCCTTACCTCGTAAAGAAGTATTACGTGCTTCGGGAACACAGATCTTAAAACCACAATGTAGGGGGCTGTAGATGTTTTGATTTGAAAACGGGCTAGGGAAGCCTGAGACTGGAAATTCTTGGAGTAGTTGTGTGCTTACTTTGTAGTTCAGTTCTGGTAGGCACTATCAAAGCAGAACGTAGCCAAAAGTGTTTACGATCGCATGGAGAACAGTATATTTAACGAGCGCCATTCTGTAGCCAGCGAGCATTAAGCATAGCTTGATAGCCGATACAGCGTCTGGAAATCCATTAAGAAGTCTTGGTCACGTCTCTTGTTGGGTTTTAGTTCGAGGTAAATAGTTACTAAACAATCAAATGGTGCCGTCGACAGATACGATGACGTCAGTGGTGAACTTTAGGGGTGAATATTTGGGGTCACTGAAATGTGTGATGTTATTTCATTTCGTCACAACTGATTGAAGAGCTTTTGTCCCTTTGGGGAACGAATTGTTTAGCTTTCACTTTCTGATAAGCTTTTATCCACTTTACGATGAAACAGTTAAAGAGAACGGTAAAATTAATGAGAACCCTTCACCGCGCAGCATCAGGTTGTGTCCATCTGATACATAGACTCTATCAAATAAATACATTTTCATTGGAACTGGACCAGTACAGGTGTCTCTATTATGCAGGCATATTAGCGTTTATTACTCGTACATTTTTTGAGATGATGAATGTACACCTATATTTTTACAGTTGAGTTCACTTGGCTGTACGTACTAATTAATTCCAATAACGGCAACAGCTTCAAAGCTTCTTGCAACATTTGGCTAACCAACTAGCGCACTCACTCCAAGGTAACCAAGCGCTTATATTTTATCTTTCTAGGCTAGAAATCAATTTGACATCTTATGGAAATCAGCTTCACGGAGTCGATCGCATTCAATTTGAATAAGGCTCGCTGTGTCAGTATCGGGGACATCCGCGTCGGCTGCTGAGGGTCGATTCTCTAAGCGTAGCAGCGACGAGCTCGACGTCGAGGCAGTACGCTGTCTTGCTCTAGCGCCTTAGCGAGAGAGCGAGACGGAGCGATCGTCCGGCGTCGATATCGTTGCTGTTGCGGTTATAGGATAACAGCCCAGATAGTCGTGGCGGGATGATCTGGAGCGTGCTCGTAGGCCGGGGCCTCGGGGAGGCAGACGAGCCGGCGTCGCGGCGCGCCGCCCGCCCCTCCACCAGCCGATAGGGTTGATGAGATGATTTTTATTTTAACTTTCTTCAACGCTAAAGACCGATATATCCATCACCAAAAGCTCAACGCCCATGACGGACAACTTGTACAATATGAAAGTGAACTACGTACGTCCGCGTAGGGTTAAACTTTGCTACTTACAAAAGTAAGCCTTGGCGTACGAGTGACGACTTTTTGTGTTTCACGTGGCGTTGAGAAGGTTAAATTAGCAACATTTACTGAAATACCGGGTGTCGTACATAGTATTTTATGCAACTGCTATATAATGAGAGGCCTTAAAACACGAGTGTGGTTTTATGAAACGAGCGTCAGCGAGTTTCATAATAGGATCACACGAGGGTTTTAAGGCCTAATTATATACAGTTGCATACATTACTTTATCTACACACATATCATAAATGCATAAAACCGTAACAGCAAAAAACCAACAAACGAATGACAACTAATGGCGGCCATGTATATTAAAAAGGTACTCTGTGATTCGATCTATCCGTCAAGATGAACGTTTTTTTAAACCATAGACGAACCAATGAAGTCCCTATTGTCATGTCACTCAAGATCAAATGTCGTGCGTTTAAATTAAAGAAACATACTGAGTTGACGTTTCGTATAGATAACTGTTTTAATATCTGTGGATACTAGAATAGAGACCAACTTGAATTTTGACAGCTGTTCCAAATTTAAATTCATAACGTTACGCGCAGTCACGAGATATCGGTAATGTGATGACCAATAAAGAACAGATTTACCTACTACCACAGACAAGAAAATTCTTATAATAACATTGGTTGTAATAATGCTGGTCATTTCCTAGGGTTTTTGAACGCGTTATTGAGCCTTTATGATATGTGTGTAGATAAAATTTATTAATGACCTTGAAGCAGCTGATTTAATAAAACAGTCCAAACAACTCTGTCAAGTTTATCTATGATTGTGTTTGTTTTCATGTCAAAAGAATATAAGTATGCTGAAAATATTGTTTTAGGGTTGCGTATCCTATAAAAGGAATCATTATAAGTTCACTTCCTTGTCCGTCTGTCTGTCAAGCGCAAAAAAGTCAAAACCTATAGGGTACTTTCCGTTGACCTAGACTAGAACCATGAAATTTAGCAAGAAGCATGGTTTCACACCACAAGTAAGGGGTAAAATACGAAAATCGTTAATTTGTAGTTATATTGAAATAAAACAATTTAAACGGTTTACATCGCGTGTATTGTAACGAATCTAATTCCCGACGTTTCGAGCCCTTTACAGGTCTCATTTTCACGGGCAGACCGACAAAAAACTTAAAATACAAACTACCCAATTTTGAAAAATATTTGAAAAAATTAAAAAACTACATATGAAATCGTTCCAATTAACGCAATGAGACTACAGACTCTACCAGCGCTTCGAAAATGGCAGCAAATGTTGATATTTAGATGTTTGGATGTTTGTTCCTCAATCATGCAAAACCGGGTGGACTGATTTTGATGAAATTTGGTAGACAGATAGATTATGACTTGGATTAAATCATGACAACTTTTATCCCATAAAATCACGTAAAATGCATAAATAATCGCGTGCGGGCGAAGCCATGGGTAAAAGCTCGCGAAAACATAAGACCTAAAACAGGCAAAAATCTTTAGAGACAAGATTTTCCTGATTGACGAATTATCTAGATACAATTTGCGGATCGCGATGGATATGAGACGCCACTCTAGCCCGGGTTTTTTGTAAATCACGATCAGCCAGTGCTTTGCTCCTGCGTTGCACTAATTATTCATATCATCAACATCTTCAGCCCATATATGTCCTGCTGCTAAAGATAAGCCTCATCATGAGATAGCTTGGGCCATAGTTCCCACCCGAAGCACTTATTAATGTAAAAAAAATTAGCCCCGGTTCGGAAAAACCTCTGATGATAAGATATCGGCAAAACACTCAACAAGGTGTAATTTTTTAAAATAAATGATAATTACAATGCTGTTTTTTTAACTTAAGTATTTAATAGCCTTAGATATAATTATGTACACTATTGTCTATTTGGAGCCAGGGATCGGAGGTTGTTTTGCGCTTTCAATTTTTTCAAGTTATTCGCACGGACCTACGTTTTTTATGTTATGTTGATAAAAATCAGCAGCCTCAGCTTCAGTTTAGTATTCGCGCCGGTGCGGGGAATTGTCCGTTATTGCAAAAAAAATAATAATTTCGTGACAACTTAAGTAAAGTTCCATGCTGTGTTATCATTTTATATTGTGTTTTGCAAGGCGAGATTACCTATAATTAGTCTATACTAATGACAACTATGATAAGTAATCTCACTTAATTAATAATTATTTGGTTACTTTAAATATAATTTCTCCATTATTCCAACTTCTCGAGTGTCACTTCATATCAAATTAGAACTATTTTAGAACTAGAAAATAAGCACTACAATATTTCATTTACAGTTAGAACTATAGGGATGTCTCCTGGGTTAAAACAACAAGATTCTAATTAGTCCGTCAGTTAGATTATAGAAAAATACTCGATACGTATTTTTTTATTTGTCCATACGAATAATATTGACAAAGATACAGCACATTCAAATTCAGGAGTAGGGGCTCGTGACGTCACTCTTTCGTAAAAATTTTACGATATAATGACGTAGCGCGAACTTTCGCCGCTCTGTAACTTTGTTATTTTAAGTTTTAGAAGCAAAAGAAAAAATACGTATCTACTATTTTCTGGCGTTCTAAAAGATGGACTAATTATTATTTTTTAGTCAACATCCCAATTCTGAACAAAATATTTTTTATCTACACACATATCATAAGTGCTCAATAACGCGTTCAAAAACTATAGAAAATGACCAGCATTATTACAACCAATGTTATTATAAGTATTTTTTTGTCTGTATAGCAGTTGCATAAAATACTATTATTTTTTCATTATGAAATAAAAGAAAAAACTCATAGATTGTAATTATAAACAAAAAGAATGAATAAACTTAAAACCTAAGACCCAAAATTAAGTATAAACTGTAGGGTTCAATACCGCACAGTAATTTCGCTAACTCGCGCCCTACTTTGAACATGCGTAGCAACAGCACTATTTACTTAGACTAGCATTAATATATAACGCGCATTAAAATACTCTTAGAACCACTCTTTATATTAACGTCAGAGATACACGACCTTGTAGTCTAACTTGTAACTATTACTTCAATAAACTATTAAGAGAGTCATAACTTTAACTTACATAATCAACATCAACTAGGAGCCCTACTGAAACTTAGCAGCGGCCCCTACATAAACTAATAGAGCATTATAAAGATGAGGCCCCCACGGTATGCTTCCTGAAATGAAATAAAATATTGTATCTATTTTTACATTCTCACAGATATAGTATGAGTACTTATTTTAAAAGCTTTAAAAGCTTATATTATTTGTACCGTTTTATACCATCATAGCGTCTCTATCTTTTTTGTACACTTTAAAAGAGTGACAACCCTATCTCGCAACGTAAATTGGAGCTGCACTTCCGTCGGACAAGAGCTCTCGCCGGAATCTGTGACACTTCCCCGCGAAGAGAGATTAAGAGCGAGCTTTGTATGAGCTTCATCACTTACTAACACACTACGCTTCGCGTCACTGTCACAAAAAGTAGTCCAGAGCTTTTACTTAGACTTTGAAAAGCTTTTAAGGAAGGAAGGCGGTAATTACAACTCTACATTCGTTTTAGTGGACGAGTTTTCGTTTCGATCGTTGACTTTAACCAATCAATATTAGGTGGGGCGTGTAAGTTAAGTAGGCCAGTTTTTCAACCATTGCTAAGCTACGGAGCACATGGACTTTGCTCCGAAACCGCTTTTCCGGTGCATATTACTCGCACGCGACTATCTAACGCGACTAAATCACATGAAAAGATTTTTTTAAGTCTTAAATTGTTACTATTATTTAAACAATTGTGGTTAAGATTATGGTTATTAAGACGTGGCAACTATGATGTAGCTAAAATCTTACAAATTGCAAAAAACATGTCGTTCATTAGACCTACACAGTATAAACGTGATGTGGATGGTACCCGAATCCCTCAATCTGATTGGTCGACAAAAACATTGGTTGCATTGAGAAATGTATGAAAGAAAAAGTTCGTGCTAGCGACTCTGTAATGAATGAGCAACGGGCCTTGTCAATAAATCTGTGCGAGTCTCGTAGCGGTTGCTACGCGCGGAGGCCGCTACGAATTGCTACGTGATTTTCTTACGGATGACATAAATACTTTATATATTATGTTCCTTTTGTTTGTCCCTCTTTCATATTAAGTCATCATAATAATGAATATCATAAATTCACAAAAGAAATAACAAATTTTAATGTAAAGTTTTCTTTGAGAAAAACATACATATAATTTTTCGTCAAAGCAACTTCCCGCCGTTTAGGTAAAACTCTTTTATTTTCTGAAAACAATAGGGGAAACCGACACGTGTCCTGAATACCTTTCCCGGCCGCGCATTTTTCCTTGTAATTTGTCTTGAACTCTTATCTGAACATTTATGGTACCAAATAGGCAGACTTTGGTCGTATTCAGGTAGAATGGTAAAGTTTTGCAGCGACACGAGTGTGAGAAGCAGTTTCGAGGCTCGGATCAATACGCGGCCGAGGCTGCGACTGTTCTCCGTTTTTCGGACTCCTCCGCCGATATTGATTGTTCGAATGTAGGCCACCACGTCTTTTGGCTCGTTAATACTTATGACACGGAATACAAAATTAATTATCCGGTTATTGACACACGCGGTCAATAAAACGCGCTGCCGGCTGTCAATTGATATGCAAACGTGACTGTTGCTATTGGTGTGGGTACGCCGGGTTGGAGCGCACGAGCTTATCTTTTTATACAGTTGATGTGTGGGCATGTAGGTCCGTAACTTGATGGATTAATCCTTTATGGCTCCTTTACATGTTCGCCCATTACAGAGGCCATTAATCACCTTTGCACAATAGGCCGTGTTCTACACGCTTCCGTCAATAGACGTTGCACACAAAATTTCCTTCTACATGTTGGAATAAAACGTACGTGCACTGATGGGAAGTAAATGTTACGCCTTTGATGTCAGTAGGTAGGTATGGTATGGTTTTAGTCAATCGGGAGGTTGGCTTTCGGGGCTTAAACGAAAGTTCTGACAATATTTATGGTTAAAAGATGTTATGTGACCGACGTATTTGCACAGAAGAATGTAGCGATTTTTATCATAGAGGAATGTCTACACTCGGACCTATGCACTCGACTAGTACGCTCGAGTTAACTAAATGATCGCCCTATTTAAGGCGTTTTCTGGTGTTAATTAATTGGCCGAACGAATTTAATCGGATAGCACAGAGGTATTTGACAGCGTTCGTTATGAAGCAAAATTTTCATAACACAAAAGCCTCATATTTGGAATCGATATTCCACATATTTGGAATTAGAGAGTTACGGTTTGTCCTTTGAACCCGGACTCCGCCACTTCCAACATCATTACGAAATCTGTCGAGCTCTCTTAGTCTATAAAGTCATAGTGTAGTAAGATCTACTAATTTATAGTGTTGTATGTTTTGTTGCAGCCACCGAGCTAGATCTGCTGGGCGCTCTGTCGCTGCACAACACGTCGCGCGCCGGCGTCAGCGCCGCGCCGGGCATGCAGCCGCAGCGGACCGCCTACACCCTACAAGGTAAGTCCACATATCAGCAGTTCATGTTGCAATACATGAAGACGCTTCGCTCATCCTAGATCGTGTTAAAGATTTATTGTAAAAGCGGTGAGTACAGCGGCTCTTATTTGCGACTGCCGTCCCGATGTGGCATGTATACTAAAGCGTAACAATATGTTTTTTAATGCACTTGCATTGGTATAATCTCAGACGTAAAGCACACAGACAGAAGCAACGGCCACGCGCATTCACGAATGACGAGCATGGGTGATTTGTACTAAGAGCACTCCTAAAAAAACCTTTTGGGTGTATCGAAGTTAGTGGTCCGTTGGCCCTAACTGTTAAGTGCTGAACATAACCGATCAAGTTTAGTTTATCTGAGTTTATCTCTATGTGCGTCCCTTTATTATGACACTAGCATTTGCCCGCGGCTTCGCACGCGTTAAATTCGTAGTAATACAATTCCCCTTTCCCTATACTATGAAGATTTCCTGCTATCTTTGGAATATCTAAATTCAGCCAGCGTTTGCAAAGAATGCGCAAAAAAATGTGTTTATTTTCGACTTCACATTAGAAATCTTGAAATTATCAGTAGTTCTCTAATATATTAAGCATGTTATTATAAATATAAACCTTCCTCTTAAATCACTCTATCTGTATTTAAAAAAACCGCATATAAATCTGTTGTATAGTTTTAAAGATCTAAGCATACATACATACAGACAGACGCGGGAAGCGACTTTGCTTTATACTATGTAGTGATAGTGATGACACTAGATTAACGGAGACGTAGGGATCTATTTTCACTAAAAACCTATCAAACAGCGATTGTGCGACTTATAAAATATTGTTTATATTTATGTATCATGTCACTGCATCCACCATTTCTTATGCAAGTTGCCTAAGAAAACGGTTTTATACTTTTACTATCCTTTTGGTTAGCTTTTGGTTAGCCGAGTGTTACGTCATGCTGGCATTTTCTTCGTTCTTTAAAGCACTAGCCCTGAGTGTTGTATAAGTCAGCTCGACATTTACCCCCAAGTTCAAAGACCTAGTGCTTTGCGCCCCATTTGCCCTAAGCCGTTTGTTATCCTGCTATCAAGATTGAACACGTAGTACGTACTCGTACAGTGGCACCCACTGCATACTACTGACGTTTAAATAGTTTTGCTGCCTTGAACAGTTTCTACCACCACATTTTATCCTTACAAATAATTTAATTGTGATTGATACTTTAACTGTTCTATTTCTTAACTACGATCCTCTGTCCCCGAAAGTTAAAGGTCGTGAGGATTACTATCCAGTTTATATTGTTATATAGGCTCTGTAAGAGAATAAGGGTAAATAAAAAAAATTACACAACACGAAGTAAATCGATGGACTCTATGTAATATTAATACCCATGTATTTTTGTTTAAGAAATTATCCCAAAGACGAATGTAGTTTGTAATTTCCATAGACTTTAATCATAATAATCGTTCGCTGTGTCTCAAACCTTGTTCATCAACACGCTAACTTTCTTTTTCTAATAGGCGTACTTATTTGTCATTTTATGTCTTGTGTTGAAGAATAAAATCTCTTTTTCAATTTTTTTATATTGGTGATGAAAGGTGCTTTTTACCCGACAGCCGCTAGAAGCGATGGTTATGTTTCTTTGAGTGTATTTGGCAATGAATTCATCCACTATTCTTACCTACCTCGTATATTTTTTGATAGACGGAAATATAATTAAAGCGCAGTTTATCGCACAGTAGGCAGGCACTCCGACGGCGTAATGGATCGTAAACACAGCCAGGTCGTATTGGTGCACTGCAATCCATTTTAGGTGCAATTCCATTCCACTTACGTAGAACGAACCTGGCGGCGCCCATTAGTGAAAGCCTGCCGAGGCACACCTATTTACTGCCTTTTAATGTTACACGGTAACAGAGATCTTATACGAGGTTCGTGGCAAGTCGTTGTTGAAGCAACGGTTCAAATAAGAATGTAAAAGAAGCGTGTAACTCGATTATGTTCACGGTTCGGTTTAGGGAAAAAAGACACCAGTAAAATAGTATTGCCAAACGTTTCAAAAAAAGATAAACTGCTGAGTTTCTTGCGGCGTTTCTTCTCAGCAGATTCTTCCATTTTCCGAAGCGCTAGTAGATTCAGACATGTAAAAGAGCCTATATGGCCTACTTGCAAAATAAATTTTTCATTTTCATTTTCATTTTCGTCCAAAGTGAATACAGTAAAAACTAACGATGAAACCATTATTCTTGACAATACGGTATACTACTAAACTAACCAATCAAATGACGCAAAAGTGTAAAATTGTTGTAGATAACCATTTAAAAATATTTTTACGTAGAAAGGAGATTGACAAAACTTCATTTTACAAGTTATAGCGAAACAGAGTTCCAAACTAAAACACAGTATTTAATTGAACCGCTATGTAATGACAACACAAAGAAAAATTAGGGTAATGGCAAGACTCGAACCTGCAACCTCGGCATTTCGTGCCTTGCGTTTTCCAATTCCGCCACAATACCAACGAAATTGGTTAGTAAATGGTATGTGTATTATTTAATAATTTAAATGTTTCAAAAATAAAAAATCAGAAGGAATTTTAGTTACAAAAATTTAAAAACACAGTTTTTAAACCAATGCTTTCATTTTCGCAAATAAAGCAAAATATTGAACACCGTAACGTGCCGAAATGTCTAGCCGATTAATAAATGTAAGTATAAACTACATTTGATGCTTGCAATATAAATTACACGCGCGAATTAAAGGAAAACGGACGTAATGACGTGTTTTGAAATTTTAATTTGCGTGTTAGCGAGTCCGAATCTTTTGCCCCGGCCGACTTCGAGGGTCGCCGAGGGGGCCCATTGTACTTTCCCTTTCCCTCTGACATTTGCAATTTGATGTTAAAAAGACGATGGAGATGTTGTGGTGAAGGAAATTGGTCGGTGCAGTTCACTGGCGAGGGGCTTTGTTGCGGGACGAAAACAATATTATTGTTGTGTTCTATTAAGTATACGTTTCAGCATGGTTTAAACATGCCTGCACGTTGAAATACAATCACGGTCCCGGAAAGTTGTTCCGAGTCGCACATACAATATCATAGAGTCGTTCAATAAGTAATAAATAAATAAAATAAAAATTATTTACCAACACAGCAAAAGTAAAATAAATTTTGATATAATGTGTTATCTTTACCAGTAAAACTTAATATACCTGCCTTGATGTAGTCCTATTACCTATACCACCAAGAGACGTATAAAAAGGTAATTGAAAGCAGAAAATTAAAAAAAAAGTTCTCCTTATAGATTTTGAATATTTTCAGGTTTTTCCTGATCAGATATTATTGCACTGACATTTCTACTTTAAAGTTTCTCGCACCTACCGAACAGATTATGTGCGTGTTCATTGTATTACTTACTACATTTTTGTGCATGTCCCGAACTCCCGTTGCGTCGCTTAGATTGAACCGTCGATTTGTCGCAGGAACACGGGAACGAATTGTAATCCCTCGGGCGGCCGGACCGTTGCCGGCGCGGGCAGTAAGCCGCCGGCAAACAGCCGCAATTCCTCATTGCGCCGGTGATTAACTCGCCCGAAAACTGACGCGATTGTCTAGGGTTGCCTCTATAAGGTTGCTTCTTAACTGTCTTATAGTTGATTACCCCTTTAATGCGTACAGTATTCAACATCATCATCATCAGTCAATATCATCATCAGCATACAATATTGTAGGCTACGTATTATTTATACAAACAACTTACCCATTTCGTTTAATTTATTTATTATTTAATTAAGTATTACTTTACATGTTTTAGTTTCTATGTACCATATCAGATATAGTACAAAATAGGTTATCGTCTGTACTCCGTTAAACTACTAAAGTACCTAGTTATAAAAATAAATTCGTTCAGTGGCCCTAACATGACTGGCCAAGTTTAGTTGATCTCTATCGGCGTCCCTTTCTTATGACACTAGTTAGACAGAGACACAGGGAGGGGTTAAACTAAACCTGGACTGTCATGTTAGGGCCGCAGTTGGCTATGTAATTTTGTAAATACAGTGAAAGTGTATCATGCTCGTATATCCACTAAAATACGTCATTGATGCTTTAAACAGGTATCAAGGCTATCGTGTTGCTTTTTATGGCAGCCCTATCGATTGGGGGACCTGCTGCATTGCCTTGTTTCACTTACGCGTAACGTAATCCGCACCATTAGGCGAGCGACGCACTCGCGTAATTGTCGAAGGGTGGTGCCACTAATTTGAGGGGATCTAGTCTGAGCCATATTGTCAAGCCGCGGAGCAGAGTGTCAAATGTCAAAAGCAGCGCGCCGTTGTCTGGTGCAGAAAATAGGGCATTACGGCCTCCCGCTTGACAGACATTTGGGGTGACAGTTTCATTTGAAATAGCTAAATTTAACAAATTTTACGCGGCGGCACTTCATGGAACATTCGCAGCTCCTACAATTACATTGACTGCTTGAACACTTCTTTTTATGTTTTAACGTCGATGTATTGAGTCTTGTGCTACGACAAATATGTAGTTTTTGTTGGACCTTGACAATGTCACGAACGAAATCAATCGCGTAGGGCGGAACCCATATAACGTCAGGCTAAGAAACACTATTGCTGTAGCTGACAAGTATCTAGATAGTCAATAGGCATTAGGTGTCCGTAAACACCGATAAGAGATAATGGCAGCCCTAAAAATCGTTAAGGCTCGGGCGATAAAGTTTGCTGAATGTAGCTGAATGATCTTAGCGCAAAGTCAATGTCTCGCTTATCGCGAAGGTTTGTCGATTTTATACTGATGACGTTTCTTCTTCCGACCGCAAAGGAATGCCTCTGATATTTTTGCCTAAAGCGGTCCTACAGCGGATTCGGATATGAGTTACCAAATTAAGCTTATATTTAATCCTTATTTTGTATAATATTCATTTCACAAACGTATTTTTCCCCAAATGTATTGCTTTAAATGTTTTTCGTTTGCCAAATACTTATTTATTTGTCAAATAATTAATATCTCATAACGCCGCGTCAGTTAAATATGTCGTATTTCAATATGATTTACGTATTCTTATTCCATCTGAAAGGATTCGTTGAAGAAATTAATTTTTTTAGCAAAATTTATTTTATTATATTTATTCTACTCGAGAAAATGTTCGCAAATGTAATCTACACTAAGCGAAAAAAAAATCATTTCTGTTCGGTCTGTGACAAAGTCGACGTAGCCCCGCTTCTTTGGATTCGACAAAGTGTAGCTATTTAATTGAACAACATGACATAAAATAATCCTTACATTTATGATTTATGACAGAAAATGTATCGCTGCTTTAAATTTAAACACATTTATCCTAAACAAGTATAAACTTGGTAGTTGTATAAAGATGAAATAATTAATGAAAAACAATTTTGTCAACCGTTTTGTTTGTTGTAAAATGATTTGCAAACTACTGTCAGTATAGGGTCCCTTCCGCTGGGGTTAGCCGCCTCTTTCCTTCCCATTCATCTATCGTTTTGTTTATCGACGACGTGAACAAAAGATGAGCGAGTAGTGCCATAACATCGAACGTGCTTGTGACGTACAAGAGCATCAATATTAATGTTTACACGAGCGGAGTGTTCGCATTGTGCGCGCGTCGTCGCTGTCCGAGCCAGATTACGGGCGGAACATTGCTCCGCTGTGGTGGCAGGCGTGACAGCTTTGGCATCCGCTTTATGAACTCGACTCGGCTAAATGTTTGTATTCAAACACCGCAATATATCAAATGTCAGCGCAGTGAACCAAGAGGTGTTTAATGTAACTATAGTTAAAAATACAGGCAAAGCGGTGGAGTGTTTGCAATGCAACGATTTGATGACGTATAGTCGACCAAGTAATTGCTTGACCACTTTTGAACCTTAACTCTTTGTAATACGGTCGAAAAGTGGTCAAGCAATATCTTGGTCGACTATACACAGGAACATGACGAATTTATCTAAACTTGATAAAAAAAACGCATAAAATTCGAACATTTCTAAACACTAGGCAATTCTAATCCTAAGCCTTTATTTGTACACATTTAACAGAAAAATATATCACCAGCTATGCCTGAGGCTGCTAGGACTTTAGTCTTCATACAATGCTTCGATAGCCTCATTGAAAATTCCCGGAATTAGTACATAACCTATGTCATTGTGCACAATTTTTTTACGGTGTCAATGCGCATCCATTACGAATTTGAATTTACAATTACAATGCTGCTGAACGTAAGAGTTCGATATCTTATGTTTACCACCAACAGTAAAATTGTATACACTCAGTCCAAGAGAACTTAAGAAGTTATTAGGGTTTCATTGGCAAACAACACATATGTGATAAGCAGATGACGATATAAGTCGATATGGTAAACTGGAAGACAAGTAAAATAATGACATTATTCGACGAAAATCGAAGGTCTATTTAAGATCTTACGGACTGTAGCATCAATCAATACGAGTAAATAAATCTCATAATAGGCAACTCATTCCGCAATCTTTACTGCAATGTTTACGGCAGCAGTTTCCGAAGTGTGCGTCGTCGCGCCGCCCGCCCCGAGGCGTAGTGTCGTCATCCTTGAGACTTATAAATCTTAAAGTATCATTCTGAACAATTTATTTTTACAGTCTACATTAACTAGAGACGGACTTACAAGTCGAACAGGATAGCGTTCTTACTTTATTACAACATGCAAAGAGAATCATTGTAAAAAAGGTGTACCTACCTACTTCATTGGTCGTAAGGCGACCGCCCAAGTTTAGTCTATTTCTCTCTGTGGCTTTGCCTTACTACTGAAATGAGAGAGGACCCACAGTTAAATAAATAAAACTTGTGCGGTCATATAGGACCACTGGTTCACAGCAATGTGTACTCGCGTCGCTGGGTGCCAGTGATCCAGCTGGTCCATTGATCCCGACACAGATTATGCAAGCTACTGCGTCCATATGGGTGCGGGGAAATCACTCGGAAAACTACCCCTCGAGTAAAATTATCTCATGGACAACCAAATATATTCAACTATGTTGGCCGCAACTTCGTTCGCATAGAATTCGTTAATTGCTATGCATTTTTATAAAATAAGTATCCGATGTGTTAATTTAAAGTATAAGTTAGCTAGTCCAGCTATTTTAGCGTAAAGAAGTAACAAAAATTTAATTTACCGAGACATAAACTTTCAGTTTTAAAATATTAGTGTGATTTTCAATTGTTAAGTACGCTTCATAAGTGCATTTGAGTTGAGTCATTTCAGTTTTCTTTTGGATTGGAGCCAACGAGGGTAGAGAATGAACTGGTAAATTTCGTTTTTCGATCTGCAGCGAGCACAATACGAACATCAAGCAAACTTTTATTAGATTTATAGACCAATCTCAGAATTCTGCTTTAAGTTTCTATATTCATTGTGGCAATATTATGTAAAGTAAAATATGTAGGTCGGTAAAGTCTTTAAGTATTGCACAAGAGCAATTGAAAATTAACAGATAAATAGAGAAAGCAGGTACAAAGATGAACTTAACGCTTAAAGAGTCTCTTCTAGCAATTTTTTGAGAAATAGAGAGCAATTATAAAAGAATGGAAGAATAGAATTAAACTGTGCAATAAAATATACAATACAAACACACTTTAAGAAGCACCACACAAGTAAACAAAAAATAAGAAGAACGCTATAAAGCTTAACTAGGAACCTTAAAAAATACATATTCATAAGCTTAGCTGCCACTGGATGCGTAATATCTAATGTATATAACTGGTAGTTTTGCTTCCCAGGATGGCTGACTAGCCAAACAAGCCTCACCATAACCAGCTAAGTTACCTTGCAGTGCATCCTTTTCGTATGACGCGAGTTAAGCAGAGGCGTACTCGTACAATGATAAATTAAACTTGGACAGTCATTTTAGGGCGCAGGTTGAGGTCAAACAGGTTTTCCTTTCATCCTGTTATTACTGGATCATTTAAAGTTATTTAATCCCTTCCCCCAAGATTGCAGCATCGTAACCCCAGTCGCAATCGAATTGTGTGCGCAACTCATAAACGATTGGCAATAAATAAGTTCACCGCGGGAAGTTGCATCGGTGTTGACACAAGCTGTGCAAATATTTGTGGCGATTGATATCGGGGTGCTTTAATTAAACCAAAACAGGCTGGGGTCGGATAAGCCGCATTTTAATGTCCCGTTTTATTGCCAGTGTTAAATATGGATAATAAACGTCAATCTGTTTTGATTGAGATTTAAATTGTATCGAGGGATTTGTTTAGGGTTAAGTTTAAATCGACACCAGCAATTAACACTAAGCTAACTTAAAAATTGTAACTTTACACCAGAGCCAATTAAAGGGAAACTTACTATAACTTTTTAAATTTTAAACCTATTTTAATGATGATTTTACTATAACTTATTCAGTATCGATTATATAATAAATGATTATTATTTTTTAACATGTTTTCTTAATTTTTAATTTAGCACAAATTAGCCGTGTTTGTCTCCAAAATAAAAAATGCTGAATCATATTAAACAACGCCAAATATTACTTAGCGTAGTTATTTCCGGGGTGTAGCCGTGGTGTTTCTCTTTACCTAGTTCCATTAAATATTTAGCTCGTTTTCGAGACATATTTGTTTATTATAATAAGTAACAAGCGTAATATACTGCTTTTACAAATGAATACTATAAATTTTAATTAAACGTTGCAAATAAACTTTCAGTAATCACAAAATGCGTGCTGACGAGTTACACAACGACAACTGATACTTAGGGTAGTTTTAAAAATCATGCCCTCGCCCGGTCCCCGCGCGTACTCGGCTAAAAAGAGTTAGCGGCCTATAGACCGGATGATATCAAAAAGTATATCTACTTAGCGTTTTCTGAGTTTCAAAACTTTTTTGTTTTTGAAAATTTGGTGACGAAATTTGGTGAACAGATGCGTTAAATTATAGTAAATAACTTGGCATAAAAAACGCAAAATCGTAAAAATTCGAGTTAGCGTAGTGTTAATTGCTGGTGTCGAAATGATCGCGGGCCGCGGCCACTTTTTAAAGTATAAATCGATGAAATTCTAACATTAAAATCACCATATAGCAAATAAACCAACCTTTAACCAGTTCCTGGTTGTTGTATAGAAGGGCTGGCATGACCGGGGTTATAGCACACTCTTACAGAAAATCCCGGCGTAATGTGTTATATGGATGACGATGATCACTTACCATCAGGTAACCTTAATTTTTTTTTGCTTCTATTCGTTTCCGTAAAAATAATGTATTCCAAAATTTAAAAAACTATGGTGAATGGGCATTTTTGTATGGGCGCTGTCCCAACCCTTGTATACAATAGTGAGTAGTATGGACGTGTAGTACTCGGTGTAAGGATCATCATAGGCTATGTTTCGAAGACCAGGTGTCTGCAGCATTAATCATTGTTTTGTATAAAAAAAAAAAAAACAGCAAATTAGACCTATGCTCCCATTACGTTTTTTACTTCTAGGGGCCTCAGTAATGCGTGGTTAAAATCTTTCGGCTATATCTCGAAAATGATTTTACAGATACTTTTCATACAACTGCTAGTACAAAGTGAGGTATAAAATGGGCTGTAGCTTTTTTCCTGCAAACATCTCGGTTTTGCTGTCATATAAAAAAATTAAGCTCTTATTGAGAGCTTTCTAATAAGATATAGCACAACTGTATACAGCACTTGGGACAATTTGCCCATTCTCCTTTACTCACTATTAACTGTCCCTCACATAATGCAACAAATTCACGCGCGATTTATCAGACTATTTCTGTAAAGTTTGTTAGTCTCTATAATTCAAATCGGTGATCACACGAACCTTACTGGAACCGTTAGTCTAAATGTTTTCGATTTTACCGAATTAAGTTACAGTTAAAACGCAAAGCGAACAACGTATTACTTTAATAGTCTCCATTCAATCGAAAATTTAGTTGTATCGTACGGACGTCGCTACTAGAAACAGGCTATTCGTGATTAGACATTGAATGAACTGTTGGTCTAATGTTTTCAATAAAACGGAACTTCGTATTTCTTTAATAGTCTCCATTCTATCGGAAATAGGCGCGGGGCAACACGCAGCGCTTTATGAACCCCCGGGACTATCTTCCTCCAATATTATTTCAGCAACAGTCAAGTGAAATATGAAACAATTTTATAAGAATCTCACCCCTCGACACGTCAGCGGAGGGTGATGTGTTCCATTCATTTAGGACCCTTCTTGCCAACGCGGAGCCTGTGATATCCATAGACTTGCAAAGGTCTGCTTATATTGGAAGTCACGCCATTATTCTCATGCCGCCCGCGAAAACTAATTGATATTAAATAATAATTATGCAGAGGGGAGATCCAGAAAAACACCGGAGATGATTTTTGCATGATTTATCATCCCCTTTTGACAACAGGTTTAAATTAAACCTGTGATATTTTCATATTTTTCCCGTTTAATTCAATAAACACACTTCAAAAGTATTCGATTATTATTCTTAATAGTCTTAAAAATGGCTTACCTATACGGAAAACTATATTTTTTATCGAGTTAAAAAGTGTTAAGTACCTAAGTATTACCTTTAGCAAACTTTATTTGAACAAATAATCGCGCATATTATTTGAAATGTGATAAATACAAATTGCTTAGGCATCTAATAACGCCTCTATAAACTGCTATTATCTTGATTAAAAGCCGAGTGTATTTTGAAACAATATTCATCCTTTCAGCGCTGAATCCAATCGGATACATAATGAGGTAACGCTAGCTATTGACAATGTAAACGCAGCAACATTTTATCTACTCCGTTCTCGGTATTCCTTTTCATTTTCCTCGAATTTCGTTGTTATGTAGAGGTATGTCGCCACGTCTCATGGCTGTGCGGAGTCATCGAACTCTAGTCGGACAAGTTGGGAACTATGTCGTCATCCGCAACGAAGAAGTTTCATAGCTTCCACACTGGCTTGTATAATGTAACGTATAGAAACATAGATATCAGTGATATTTTGTCTTAGCTATTTGTGGAGGCAAGGCTCGAAGCTACATCGTAGCGTAGCCTTAGGGCTTAGAGCGTAGCGGAACCGAACCGTAGGCCCGGAAAACTGCAGCAAGCTACGAGTGCGTCTGCTACGCCGTAGCGTCTTCAATCCTATATTTAATGTAGGATTAATAGTTATTGTAATCATTCCAAGTCTACTTACTTAGTATTATAATAATAAATAAGTGCGTTCAGAGAATATTGGAAAAGTAACAGAATTTAGGAATGCTTTTAAAACAAAAGTAAAAGGTGCTCTAAGTGTACTTTTTTGCTATATGGTCATCCTGCAGATTAAAAAATGCAATAGGCATTATAATTATGGCCTTGTTTTTTTGATTTTGTCCTTATGTAAGTCTGTAATTAGTATTACATGTTTTGACGATTTCTTTATTTACTTATTTATTTTAGATAGATTACCTACTTATAAGACTCATTGTATGTCGTCATGACTCTTTTGTATAAGTTGTAATAATAGGACCTGTATTATTTACGCGTCATACGTAATTGATACTTTGACCAGTTTTTACTTAATATTTTGGATCATTTAATAAATTCTCTTTCTCATCTTAATTAAATCAGTGACCAAGAAATTAGAAACACTTATACTACAAGTAACTCAAAGGCCGAGTTTCAACAAAGCCAAATTGAATAATCCCTGCACCTCAGTTAGGAAGTCGCAAAAGTGAAATTTATAAGTCGTGAAATCAGACAGTGACCGCGATCGGCGACGCGCGCCCTTCCGCGCGATTTCTCCCCACTTGCGGGATAACAGTGAATTCCCCTCTGATTTAAACCTTATATTGCGCACTTTATTACATGCTCGTTTGAACTGTCGTCAGGCACGTGCGACGCGCGAATAAATATTGCCGATGTTATGAATCGTAAAATCAGGAAACACTTTTGCATTGACACGAATAGCGAAGGGCCGAAAACGAAGCGATTATCTAATCAAAAATGGTCATCGTACATTTTAAAATGGAGGAATACATGAGGTTTCCGGTTATTATGTTTGAAACATCTTAAATGAGGCGGCGACGGCGAGGATGGCGATGACGGGACGAATGTAAACTTCATCTTGAAGGACATGCGGCTGGTTAACAATAAACCGAGATCAGTGGAATCGTTGGGAGGAAACCTTTGCCCAATAATAGAAAGCGATAGGGCCTTAATAATATAATAAATCCTCTTAAAAATGTCCCTGATTTTGAGTTGTGAAACAAGCGCAATGCGCATTGCAGATGTTGTTAAACGGTCGCTGCAATAGGATGGATACGTAATTTGGATTTGGCACACATTTAACTTTTCCGAATGCGAGCATCAAAAATTTCCTCCCCAATCCGTAAAGAAATCCTTTGTTGAAGTTCTAGTCGATGATAATACATGTTCACAAAACGAAATGTATCCAGAAAATACATTTCAGATTTTTTTTTGTACCCCAAGTAGGACCTTAACCTTGATTGAGAGATTTTAAGCATTTAATAAATACAAGATTTAAGAAATCGTAATTTTTAATTATAAAAAGGAAAAAAAACAAGTATGCGAGTCACTTGAAGTGATCACCCACGCCCATGGAAACCAGCGCCCTCAAGAGAATCGCTGATCCGTTGCGTTCATATTTTCAGCAAATACAACTTGCTGGGTCAAATCTGGATTTTTCTTATTAATTAAATCATTACTAAATATTATGAATAGTCCTCAAATTCGGCCCTGTGGCCCTAACATGACCAGCCCAGGTTTAATTTATCCCTCTCTGCATCGCTATCGATCTAATGTCATAAGAAAGGGACGCACATAGTGATAAACTCAGGTAAACTAAACTTGGCCGGTCACGTTAGGGTCACTTAGGTACTCTCCTCTGTACCTTTTATTTTTTGTTTTTGTTGCATGTTCGTATGGAAAACCGTCTCATGGTATGAAATCATTCACATCCCCTATGTAATTGTTTAATGCATCCACCAAATAAGGTCAAAAGTTACAGGAGCACGAAATAAACTAATTAGGATAATTCCAGAACGTGCTCCATATGCTAAGATAATTCGCAAAGGAATAGTTTATGCTGGCGCGCGGCCAATATTCGGCGATCGTTATGAGCCAAGGCCTGCCGATCACGGCAGCGCAGCGTGCCTGATCGTATCACTATTTATTGCACCGCAAAACGTACGTAACGTTTGAATTTACTGGGATTAGTTTAATTGACTCGCAAAATCTTGCCGCATAGGCCGAACCACGTACGTGAATTGAATTAAGGACACATGCAGAGGACCTTGCTTTTGTATAAGAAGGCCCAGGCTTTTGTTGCGGAAAAGGGCAGATGCTGTATGTCCACCAAACGCTGGGTATGCTAGATTAACAAACAGTTCGATTAATGTTCCAAGTTTGGTTACTGTTTTTAGGAAGTCAGACGATAAAGAAACAGCTTCCTCGATAACGCATTGCAATGAAAAAAAAGTGCAACAAATTACTTTCATGCATGTACGTAGCAGCGGCCATCTCGCAACAGAAACACCGTAAAACAAGCTATTGTCGTATTCATTGTTACTTAGTGTCATTTATTGGAAATATCCTCCGCGAGTTCCAGTTCACATGGATGCCAATATGAATACTACTAGAAGTGCCACTTATCCCCCGCTGCACACTGGTAACTTCACAGAAAAACTAGTAGAAAGGATGACATGCCGCTTCTATTTAGGTTTTTAATAATATGCCCTTATGTTGCGTGTGCGCAGGGGAGTCGCGGTCGCTGCAGGTGGAGGGCGCGGCGTTCGAGCGCGCCGCCGAGCTGCTGCGCCGCTCGCCCGAGTTCACGCTGCTGGCCGCGCTCAAGCAAGAGCCCGCCAACTCGGGCACCATCCTCTCTTTCTCGCACGGGTACAACAGGTGACTGGCTCTTTTATGTCCCTTACACATGACAAACTCATACCCGCCTGTTTCATTCGTCGTGCGTAAAAGATGCGTATGCCTTACGTGCAATACGCAAGAGTGCGATAGAGCCAGTTGCGATTATTTTTTTGCCCATTTTTCGCGGTCTTTCATGATCATCCATCTGAAAGGGATGCAGCTAGTGATTATGATAGGATAAAGGCATATTTCTCAGTCGGCTGGAGGAACATGCAGACCAGGAGAAATGGCAATTAAATTTACGTATGTTTGAGCTGCTATATGCGAATAGTTTTCTATGTGAATTAAAGCAACGAGAGTCAATTACATGATGACGTGTTATGAGAATATGCTGGATGTTGTGGGATTGTATCGAGAGATTTTGCTGAATTCGTCTCTCTGTGTATTTCATTAAACATCAGTTGAACTATTTATATTTAGCACATTAAGAAAAAAAAAGTAATTTGAGATTATAAATGAAGAGCAGTACATTTTCATTTTTCATATTTTCTTACCATGACAACAGGTCACAAAAAGCATTTGTAAAAAGACAATTTATTTAATCCACCAGCCCCCACGTAGCACGTGGCGAAAAGCGATGCGTATCATGGGCCCCCGCGCCAATCAGGGGACTCCCTGCTGTCTTTCATGTGCGTGATTGATTGCTATGATTTAATGATACATTCGTTTGACGTCGGGTAGAGCGGCATGAAGCACCAGCGCGGGCGAGGCGGCCCGCGGAGCCACGACGGCGGAGAGCACCGGCGCGCCCTGACGGTGAGTTCTAGATCTCAACATCGCTGCGCGCGTACGCATCCCGCTTCCCCGGCGGCATCCGTGCGCGTGCATAGGGGAGTATCATGTATCTTGGAATGTCCTGTGCCTCGGAATGTCCTCCTCGATCCATCCGTTGACCCCATTGCGCTCACTGTGACCTCTGCATGGCCGTATGTGTCGTGGGCGGGGCCGGCTTGCATGCGCCCCCCCGCGCCCCGCGTCCCCGCCGACCGTCTTGTGTTCTGTGTCTTGACGTGCTGTGTTCTGTATCTGTCTAACCCCTCACGCCCGACTCTCTGTACACTGGCTGTTGTTGTTTGTCGTGCCGCGCTCGCGCCGAGGGGACACCGCCGGGCTCGGCCGCACTTGCATTCCAAGCGACATGGGAATCCGTATTGTGCTTCTCGTACTGTGTCCGTCGGTAAACTCGTCTCACGCCCGTCGCGCCTCGGACGGGCGGCCAGAGGAGGCGCTCCGAAAGCCGCCGGCCGGTGAAAGCTCTCCGAATTATCGGACACATCGCGAGAGTTCTGTTTCTTTATAGCGACGCTATGAGACACGTCAGCTAGTCGACACGATCGCGATTAGTTCCGAGGTACATGGTCCCCTATCCTGGCCGAGCGATATTGAGATGTAGAGCGAGCCGAGGTCCGCTCGCGGTCGTGCTCCGTACGCTGTCCGAATATTTTTGTTGTTTGCTTTGTTTATGTGTACCTCGGAACAGTTCGCGAGGGAGCGGCGGAGACATTCCGAGAGCGCGTTGCGTCGCGAAGACGGTCCCCGCGCGTTCGTTGAAGCGACGCGGCGCGTCTCGCGGGTGGGCGGGGCGCATGTAGTTGACGCGAGCGCTGTGCAGGTACCTGGAGGTGCAGTCGAGCGGGCGCCGCGACGAGGTGCGGCTGCACTACGTGGCGGCGGGCGAGGCGGGCGCGCGCGTGGAGACGTTCCCGTTCCGGCTGGCGGACGGCGCGTGGCACCGCCTGGCGCTGGCCGTGTCGGGCGCGCAGGCCACGCTGCTCGTCGACTGCCACCCGCTCTACCGCCGCCTCATCGCGCCGCCCGACCGCAACTTCACGCAGCCGCAGCTCGCGCTCTGGGTCGGACAGAGGAATAGCAAACACTCATTATTCAAGGTGACATTCTTTTCGTTGCTCATATTTACATAGTACATCTAATTGAAGTGATTTCAGCAATCGAAACATGTTTCAGGGTACGCTTCAAGACGTACGACTGGTGAGCGGGCCGCACGGTTACCTGGCGCAATGTCCGGGGCTGGACTCGGAGTGTCCCACCTGTGGACAGTTCGCGTTGTTGCAGGCTACCGTGCAGGAACTCACTACGCATATCCATGACCTTTCACTTAAGGTAAACTTATTAAAAGTTATCTTCTTCGATTTCACGATTCATCCATTCATATCATGATAGTTATACAAGCATTTGTATCAAAGCTATAAAACTATGTCAATCAAATTGGAATAGTCATGCCCCCCCAACTTTGTTTCTAAATATGTCTTCATCACTACCAAACTACAGTTACTACCTTTGTTCGCGTAGTTGTGTTAGATTTTCTGATTTATGTGCGCTTCTTGTAAGGTTAATCTACATTTAGCTGGCAGTTATATGTTAAAGTATAATACGGTACTGGTGGCGTGTCGGCAGCTGGTGGGCACGGAGGCGCGGCTGGCGCGGCTGGAGCAGTGCGACTGCCAGAAGTCGTGCTACTCCAACGGCTCCGTGCACGCCGACGGCGCCACCTGGCAGCGGGACTGCAATCGATGCTCCTGCGTGGTCAGTATACGTTACACTTTTATTTCAGGTGGCACATCCACAGGATCTTCAATTTCGTTTATCACTAACGACTTTATATATTTTTAAATTTTTCTTCGACCAGAAACTTTTGAGCGACGCTACACAATTCGACGTGATGACTGGTTGCTGATTTTCTGAATTTTATAAACAGCTCTATCTATTATACGGCCGATCTGAAGTAATATAAGACGATATTTCAAGATTAAGAATCGAGTTCAATGTTACCGGACCCTATACAACTTAATTCACCACCATCTTGGGCCATTAGATTGCTTGTAAATATATGGAAATGGAACAACACTATTTCAGGGATATTGAGCTAAAGTTGCAAAATGTTTGTATCCTTAATATTTAATTTCCAGCACGGCGAAATTACGTGCAGGCCAGTTGAGTGCGATAGAGCAGAGTGCAAAAATCCAGTGTTACATCCAGGAGAATGCTGTCCAACATGTTTAAGTAAGTAATTTTCTGTTGTTATTGAATAGTCTCAGTCTTTCGTTAACACTATCACAGTTAATGGATGTATTTCACGCGCCTAAATTGGGCGGCTTTTAGACGACCATAATATAGAAAGTATGACTATCTGAAGTAGCAGATGATTAAGTTATTGAAACGTATTTCATTTACTTTAACAGCAGCGCACGTTTGGCCGTTCATTTAAGGATTAATTCAGTATCCAGTTATGTACATGATGTATACGCGAATAACTACAACGTTTTACTCTCAACATAAAGTGGCTCGTGGTTCCAGGGCACTGCCTGTTAAAGGGCGAGCTGTACGAGCACGGCGACCGCTTCGCGCCGAAGGAGTGCGCGGAGTGCGTGTGCCACGACGGCAACATGCAGTGCACGCGCGTCGACCCCGACACCGCCTGCCCGCCGCTGCCCTGCGACCCGCCCGACCAGTTCACCGTGCCCGGCGAGTGCTGCAAGTTCTGTCCCGGTGAGGACCATTATAGCGACGTAACAACTCTTCAGAGCTAAAGTTTCACGTTCGAGATCAATCGTGTGCATGTTCAGGTGGAACCATGGTCGCGTTTGAAAGCTGCGACTGTTGACTACGTGAGCTGAGAACAATAGTTCGCATAAGCCTTCCTTCCCTTATTATGGTCAACTCTGTTGGGAGACCAGGCGCAACTGCTGCTGCGCCGACTCGTCAAAATTTAAAGTTGAGGCAACTTGTGCGTCGACTGTGACTGAAATATCATTTTCAAGCGAAGAAGTTGAATAAATGAGGTATTAATCGGAACTGTTGGTATATTGCAGGGGTGGACTACTGCAGCATGGGGCACACGTGCGACGAGAACGCGACCTGCATGAATCTCAACACCAAGTACACCTGCAAGTGCAACCAGGGCTTCCAGGGCGACGGCCTCACTTGTGAAGGTAATGTCACCGCCGGGCAGAAGCGAGCGCGACGCTCTCACTAGCCAGAGTGACCCAACCAACTTTCACAGAACACAAGAGTAGCGTTGCACAGCACAATCCTTGTGAAAATGATTCCAATTCCTGAATTACAACATCGGATACTTATGGCCTAGTAAGATTCAACACGGAATTAGTCGCTAGTACAGCTGTGTATAAAACGTGTATTCTTCTATCAACGTCAACTGATGTCGGCTAGATGTCTCCCATATTGATATCTTTGCAATCGTCCTGTGGCGCGGCGTTCCTATATCCCGATTCCCTTTTTACTTCATCCTGCGTTTCTAAAGATAGGTCTTTAGGTAGCCACGCCGCCACTGCAAGCTAGACAAAGAAATGGAGCCTGGTAAAGCAAACACATCATAAGGTTTGCATGGTTATTCCAGACGTGGACGAGTGCGCGGAGGCGGGCGGGCTGTTCGGGCACCACTGCCACTCCAACACGCGCTGCGTCAACGTGGTGGGCGGCTACGTCTGCCAGTGCCTGCCCGGCTACACGAGGAGAGACAAATTCAATTGCGTCGAGGTATGTCCGTTTCATTATTACGAGAAGAAGAGGAATCTTATTCTATCATATTAAATTCGTAGTAATAGTTAGTTGTAAACGTTGCTTAAAAATTTGAAAAAAATATCAAGGTGATGTGATAGACAGTGTCGGTGGATTGGCGATGTCCTGAAGATAGGCCAAATTAGGAGGAATACGTACCCGGAATCGCCCAGCATTTGTATGAAAGAGAGAAATGTGTCTAGAGGAAGCAGTTATGTCTGGACCAGGGTAAATGGCGTTTCGTGGACGTAGTTACTCTAAATAGAAACAGACGTGGGCTACAATAATAAAAAATAATTAATACATGGGTAGGTGGACGAGTGCCTGGGCGCGACGCACGGCTGCCACGCGGCGGCGCAGTGCAGCAACACGCCCGGCTCCTACACGTGCCGCTGCCGCGACGGCTACGAGGGCGACGGCTACTCTTGCACGCGTGAGTTATTTATTACATTTGTTCTCTTCCTTTTTTAACGCTGGAGGATAGCTAATATCAAAACTTAATTATTACGTCGTACCTCATGGTAGGTCATCGACCTACACAGCATACACATTCGATAGAACAATAACACTTATTCTGTGGTCGTACCTGTCAGCTACAAACGCGCAAGCAGAGGACAGCTGTGTAACATAGGTAGAGCGCCCGTTCTCGACCCCATCGGACCCGTCCCCCGTCTCTTTATCCGCTCCAGGCTTTTGATAAATTGGCTTCCAGCTTCAGTATTTCCTGATGTTCATATTTTGGATTATTTCGAGGTCACGTGGAATAAATAAAGTACAAGGCGAGCGAAGTGCAGATCGAGTAGCGCAAGTGTACTTATTGCGATCGTTTGTGGCAGCGATCTGCACGGGCGGCTGCCTGAACGGCGGCGTGTGCGCGGCGCCGGAGCAGTGCGCGTGCGCGGCGGGGTTCGGCGGCGCGCGCTGCGAGCGCGACGTGGACGAGTGCGCGGCGCCCGCGCCCGCGCCGCCCGCGCCGCCCGCGCCCCCCGCGCCGTGCGCGCCGCGCGCCGCCTGCGTCAACACGCCGGGCTCCTACTACTGCGTGTGCCGCGACGGCTACCGGCGTGACCCCCTGAGGGACCACTGCGAAGGTATCCGCGGCGGTTCCATGAAAAAGTCCATCATTTTATAAGCATGCATACGTACATAGAGTCCCGCCTGTTTCCCGGAGAGGTAGGCGGAGACCAAGAATTTCCATTTGCTACGATCCTGACATAAAACCTTTGCTTCGCTTGTTCTCGTAACATTCTTCATGCATGCTCGTCGGTTTAGGGCACTACTGACCCGGCCTTTCTCCAGAATGTCTCCGATTTGGTCGGACTACGTTTGCCGAGTTCGATTTTGATAAGCAGTCAGAGGTTATCCTCGAGAGTGATGTGGCAACTGAGGTTTAAGTTTTATGTCTACGGCATGATTTAGAGTAGCAGAACAGATGATGAAGTAGAGATGGCTGCTGGAACTCTTTACTCAGTCGAGTCGAGTCAAACCGAGCCGACCGATATTCCTCAGTCGAGACTTGTATTCACGCGGCTGGTGCCAACATTTCAGATGTGGACGAGTGCGAGCAGGGCGACCACACGTGTCCGCCGAACGCGCGCTGCGTCAACATTGACGGCGGCTTCAGCTGCGAATGTGAAGTACCGGATTGCGAATTAAGTCAGTATTGATCAGAGACTTGCATTCTATACTTTATTGGCCTTAGTGGCTGTTTTAGTCCACAATTTCTCTGGCATGGCATAGCAGTTCAATTCCATTTGAGTTTAGGACCAAATGAGTCAAAATAGGATCTGGCGTCGCGATAGAGTTATGTATATTTAGAATGCGAGACCAGCTTGTCGCCTTTTATAAAAACTGGTAGAAAATTGCTCAAGACCAAGAAAAGTGAAAGAATCAAAAGGCCTTTGCACAGCAGCGGGACACACTAGGTTCATAAATAAATAAATGTAAAGTAACGAGGTTGTGATGTGTGGGATTAGGGCGAGGGAACGTTTATCGTCTAAAATAATGAATGGATGAATGTAATGTAAACTTGTGTGTCAGGTTGCTTGTGGCAGGGTGAGCTGAAACGCGACGGTTCGCGCTGGAGCGAGGCGGGCGGCTGCCGTGAGTGCGCGTGCGCACGCGGCGTGGCCGCCTGCCGCCGCGCGCGCTGCGCCTGCGACGCGCACGACAACCGCACCGCCGCCGTACGTACCGCTTTAAGAACCAATTTACGTATGTATATGCTTGAGAGACGCGAGATTGTGCCATTTGTAATTATAATGGGGTTACAAGGAAATCTAGAGCGTCTAACCACTGACCTATAAGTAATGGACTTCTAGTCAGTGTTTCAAAAATGGCCTTATCGAAAGAGGAGTAAAAAGAGGAGTAATTTGCCCCTTTAGAATTAAAGCGACTCAATTCTGAATATGACATTTCCCAAAATTAAACCCTATGTCTTTTAAATAAGGTGAAATTTTGGGACGTGTATTATTCAGAAATGAGTCGCTTTAATTCTAAAGGTGCGAATTGTGCTGTCAGTTTCCGTGCGACGGCGCTTCTGTCAAAATGCCATACTGCACTGTAAATACATGTAAAAAATAAAGTAGCAAAGCCAAAAGAAAGGATGGAATATCGTATTTTCAGTAACTAATCTATTGTGTTATAATTCAGAAGTAATTAATTGCTCAGTCTTTCATTTACGTTCGAATTAAATTACCATATCAATGATTGAAAGATTCAGAACAAAGAAACTATAGAGCCGCTTGTGTTAATTTTATATTCATGCAAATTCTTATTAAATGCCTGATTTGCTGTTTTCCATATGCCCCAAATCACGTTTAGTAGAAAATTAGGAATGTTAAAATACTAATTTTAACATTCCTAATTTTCTACTCTAATCAAGAATTTTACCTACCTAATTTTACCTAGCTCAACCAATTTTTTAGCTTTCATTTTGAAAAATATTTGGAAAATATAACAGTCCTAATAAAGTTTTTGGGACTTGCAACATTTGGAATCAATTAGAAAATAAAATTTTGGAACATTAACAGAAATAGGACTAAAGTGTTGTGTTTCAGTAAAGACGAATGGACTTCATTCCATTTATAAGCTTTATGAAGTTAAGTATTTTTAAACCCTAATTTCACTTTTTTCCTTTTCTGAAGGGATTTGAAAAAAATGCTGAAACAGGTGTTTTTTAATTTTAAATAGTAAGTATGGATTCTGAGTTTCATGAGTCTAAAACAATCTTTTAATTTTTTCCATACAAACTTCACCACCCCATTTTTCCCCCGTCCTCCCCTTTTTTAAAATTTTTTGTAGCCTAAGTTGTATTCTGGATTTATTTTAATAGGCCTGTGAAAATTCCATCAAAATACGTTCAGCGGTTTGTACGTGATACGCGTTCAAACAACCAAACAAACAATTTTTTTTAAATGGTCTTATCATGTTCAGTTACTCATTTTAAGTCGCCCTGGGTGGTTCTTTTTTTTAAATCTTTAATGTACAGACTTTTTGTCTTATCGATTCTATTATATGTATAGATAGATTGGGCGCATATATTTAACTTTTATGTTTGTACATGGTTGTAAATAAAGACATTGCAATTTAGAATTATTTTGATTTTACGGAAGTACTGGTGTTAAATAATCGTTTAGTTTACAAAATAAATAATTATAATTTAACATGTTCCCAGTCCAGTGGTACACAAAAAGTATACAATCAGATGCTTAGTGACGAAGTGGCGTAGATACTTAAAGTTAAGCGAAATGCAGGTTGGGTTATTGCCGGAAGTTTGGAAAATGTCCTCTTACCAGCCTCAAAAACCATCATTTCACTCGTGGTCGTGTTGTATCTGAGCTCATGAGCCTCAGCGTATTTTTCAGACTTGTGATGCAGTCTCTCCATGCTATGAAGAAACTTAGCAAAACCATGTTTTATCTCCATAACTGACAATGTTAACTGAAATGGTGGTAAACCGTAAAAAAAAGTATGGTCATCCAAAACAAAAGCTACCTAGCTACCAAATTTCGAGTCAGTAGGTGGGTAGTCATTAATGTGTAATAAACACACAAACATTCATTCTTTCATTTCAATGGTATTTGTGGTGGTTTTTTAATTAGTTTTATGCTTCAAAGTACATTTAATTGTCATTATTTTATTAATAAAATAAAAACTAATAATAGTTTCTACAAGTATCTAAAATTAAAATATTTAATTGTTGAATTAGGAGAACTGCGACTCTATTAGTCTCTGTTCATTGTGACAAGACAACCGCCATTTCAATGACAATGTTTTTTTTATAAGTTCAAGCTGCCAGACATATTTTTAGAAATGCAATAATAAAAAAACCTATTTGCGACAAAACTTTATAAATGATAATTTTATACCATTTTATACAGTATGGCGTCGTAGTAAGGTTGAAATTAAAGAAAATATAAAAAGTCAATTAAGAGTGTACATTTTGAACATTGGCGTCAACCTATTCTCATTTGTCGGGCCGTTTTTCGGCTGACATTTAGTATGACATTGTACATCCATGCATTATAATATCGTTGCGTCTAACCGATTTACGACGGTTTGTTTCCCATCTTCCTTCATTCGTTTCTGCAGTTTCCTTCACAATTTTACATTATAATAAATTACATTCAGACCAGATAAATATGACAGCCACGCAACTAATAATGTGGTACAATGTAGTATGGTTTGCTTCCAGATTGAGAGCCAGGCGCTGGAGGACGCGGAACCGCTGGGTTTGGCGCCGGCGGCGTGCTGCCCGCACTGCGAGCCGCGCTACCACTGCCGCCACCAGGAGATGCACCACGTCAGCTTCCGCAGCGGCGAGCGCTGGCTCTACCAGTGCCAGATCTGCGAGTGCCTCGTCAGTACACACATAATCATTTCAGCCGAAAGACGTTCATTTCTAGACAACATATCTAATCTTCTGAGGATCGCCATCCCATTCTCGTGTCACCAAGTCCCGGTCCACCTTGTTGGGCGTTGCCAAACGTTAAGTATATCCCTCATCTATTGTCTGTCGACTTTGTTTTCAGCAGGTTTCCTGGGTTCACTGTCTAGCCTTCACCTCACCTTGATGTGGCTATCACATTAAACCTTTGAGATAATTTTACCTGAGTCCTGTATTCTTCAAGATCAGTTCACTTACCAAGTTTTCTCATAACACTAGGTAGATAGAGCCGCACTGAGCGATAAGTTAAACCTATGCGGTCAGGTCAGGGCCGCTGGCGTAGAATTTCCGCCCAGATAATCAGGAAGCAATATCTGTTCCAGCGAGGCGAGGTAGACTGCTGGGAGCCGCAGTGCGAGGAGAGCGGCTCGTGCTGCGCGGTCGCGGGGGGCGCGGGGGGCGCGGCGGGCGAGGGGGGCGCGTGGCGCGCGCACCGCCTCGAGCTCGCGGGCTGCGCGCCGCCGCACTGCCCCGGCTGCCAGGTACGCACAGCACACACCCTTCGCGCACAAACACACACTTTTCCCACGTATCCATACTATACTAATCTGGACCGAGATTGAACGATTAATCAATGAGCAAACCTGAAACAAAGATGAGCGTTAAATGCCGCGTATGACGCATTTGCTACTACCCCTTTAGCTCCAAGTTTACCGGTTCGGGCTGAAACGGACATGCGCTTTCGAGGGCACTGGAAAAGCTCCCTAGTGCATTAGGCGTTAGGTGAGAGATGAATAACGTATGACTGAATAAGATTGAAGCACCGAGGCAGTGCAAGTAACTCCATAAACATATTGCCTAAGACAAGCTCATGCGGTTATTCCTCATTCCATTCATAATAAGCCAGAAACTTATACCCTTATGAGAATTACCGATCACTATCTAATTCACTTGTAAGTAGATTTCTGATTTTCAATGACAATTTATAGCATCCCTAAAAATAACACAAGTTTGAATAGAACTGTTTCATCTTCTCTACTGGACTAGTGACTATGTAAATATTTTGGCTCTATGATTTATTTATTTTCCAAAACAACGAAGAAAATTACCTGCTTTTTAGAAAACTAACGTTCGTACCAGGTTTTAAATACTAAAAGCTGTCTTCCACTGCAAGCAAAGCGGTTTCCGCAAGGACCCCGCTGCTGATTTGTTTCTGTAAATTTAGCAGAGTAAGGCAGGCTAAAGTTCAATAAAACGCCATTTTTACAGCTTTGCCCCTTCCGTATCCGCTTCAATGTGAACTCGCTTGATGTGTGTAACCCCTTGACCTGTGTTGACTAGTGACGACCAAGCTTCGGCTGACTAACCGCGAGTCGCTTGAGAGTCGTGTGTGAACGCCTCGTTTCCGCTTGTTGCAGGGCGGGCAGTGTGCTACTTTGGTGAGCAATCTCGCGTGTTGTGTGCATCGGTAACCACCCCCACTCTTTTATTCATTCATACATTGCTGTATTAACACGTGTTTATTTGTCGCTCGTGTTTTCGATTCGATTCGCTAAGTGGCGCCCAATATGGGTCTGTGAATACGGTAATTAGATTTTGTACTTTTAGGAATATATATATTAAAGAGAAAGTAAAGAAAGCAAATCATAGCTGTAAAAACGTGACTTGAATTGTTTTTTATTTTCTTAATAGATTCATGAAAGTATTAAATTTGACGTTGGCAAAACTTCTATTTTTGTACAAAAATGCAAATCAGAATCGAAAGCACTTATCATTTCAGGTATCATTATGTTGCATGTCTTTTCATTTGATCCATTCATCGAGCATGGTGTCATTGGTTTCAATTTTCCGACATAAACCCAGCAACTTGACCGAGCATGATTCAAGAACAAACACCGGAGACATCTATAGAAAATCCAAGATTTTATTTATTTTATCACTTTTTCCAACTAGCCTAGTCTAGTAGTAGTCGTCAATGCATAATCGATGAAACATTAGACCACTCCTTAGAATCACATCGGATAGAAAAGAACTAGACCTCCTTTGACCCAGAAAGTTCTTTCAATTATTTTGGCGCCCACATTGGGGCTGCAACTGCTGCAATGTTACTCATATGTATATCCACGCCGTTTGCGCTATGAAACATACCAAGCGATCGCGATATCGCTACAACGAAAGCTAGTATGTCACATGCAATTCATAAATTGATGTCAAAAGTCATTAATAATTATGTAAAAGTGGTGGTACTCCTCCGAGTGACCGTCGAGTCGCGATGGCTTCGTAATGAGCGAGCACTAACGTGAGTGTTCGGTGGGCGTTGCGAGTCTGAGAGTGCGTGTGCGCAGGGCGCGGGCGGAGCGCGGCGCGGCGGCGGCGCTGACGCTGGTGGCGCTGTGGTGGGCGCGCGCGGGCCGCGGCGCGCCGGCCGCGCACCGCAAGCACCGCGGCGCGCGGCGCTAGAGCCGCCCTGAGCCACGCAGCACACACACACCTATTTATTCTAGATAGACCTAATGTTAACCAATTGCGGCGGGCGCGCGACTCACTCGACGGCCTTAACTTAGCGGCGAGCCGCGCCCGCCCGCGCGGCGCCCGGAACCGCCATGTGATACTGTATTATAACGGGGGGTTGCGTTGCGATAGTGTCGATTATATCAAAGTATTTTATCTTCGTTATAGCAATATTATAGTGTTATCGAGTAGTTAGGTTATAGAACGGTGTGCCGCAATCTTGATCAAATGCCTTTATTATAATTAGTGCAGTGCGAGGGCCGCGCCGCCGCGGCGCTGGCGCGCGGGGCGCGGCGGGCGCGGAGCGAGCGGTTCCGGCGCTCAGCCGGCTCGCGCTCCACCGTGACATTGCACGCGCGACCCAGGCCCCACGGTACGGCGGGTCCACCGCCACACATTCATGTGGTCTCGAGAGCTCGTAATTGCAAATTTTACTAGTGACGTGACATCCTTAAGTCCTTAACTGACGCGAGGAGAACATTAAATAATAAGTAGGTCATAGAGAATTATTGCTTGTAGAAATGAAGCTTATCGTAGGTTTGAGTCTCGGGTGCAATGTCACGAGAGGGGGCGCGGGGCGGCGCGGCGCGGCGGGAGGTTGTGATACGCGGCACTCGGCCGCGCCGCCGTCCTCGACCCGGCGCGTTCTCACCGCTACAACTAGGTACTCTTCGAATTCTAAATTTAAACAATACGTCGATCGCTTCAAATTATTATACTAGACTTATAACGGTACTATTTAGCTATTGTTGTGAATATTGTATAGTGTCGCTACATTTGCTGTGAACGCGCCGCGTCGAGGGCGCGTCATTAGTGTAGTAAGTAGGCGCCGCGGGCGGCGGCGGGCCCGCGCGGGCCGGGGAGCCGCGCCGCGCCGCGCCGCCGGCGCCCGCGCGCTGCGTCTGCGGACAATAACTGCGAATGTCAAATCGTGATCGCGCTCGCGACGCCGAACCAAACCGAAGGCGATTCCGATCGCGATCAATTTGAGATACACGTTTAGGCCGCTGTTGTACGAAATTTTTCATAATATATTATAGTTTTTGTTTGTCTTTATATAGAAATCGTTTTCTTGAATTATTTGAAAATAACCAAAAATAGGTACCAAATATAGAAAAGACATGATTGTTTCTTAATTTTCATAAAGCATTTTGATGCTTGCATGTTGTATTGTGTTCAAAAAATTACAATTAAAAAGATATCCTCATTGTCGTGTTTTATTATATTTTAGACTCTACACTCGCGGTTGTTAAAGAATTAGGTATGTATACCTGGGATACTGTCCAGTAGGTAGATCCAACTTCGACAAAGAGGTCAATCATCGAATCCGCCTCGGTTAGGTAGCGTTCAGAAAGCTACGCAACATCTTCTCGTCTAAGGTACTGCAGTGCCTCGGCGAATCGGTCGGAATGGTAATTTTACTACAATACAAACTTCTCAGTTAAGTAGTTCGCTGGCCTTTGTTTAATTTATAAAAATTCTGTTATGTCGAGTAGTACGTAGATAATATCATAAGAAAATGCAAAATGAAAAAAACCTTTTCTTTCATTTCCGCCTATGCGGCGCGTGAACGTATGAGGCGCGTCGAACATAATATATTCCGCTCGAACATTAGCGAAAGCAATGATCGGCTTGGCCGACTAGTCGGCTTTTTCTCAGCCGATTAGTCGGCTAGTCGGCCAAAGTCATAGTCGGCCCATTTCTACTATTTTGTCCTGTAATAATCATAAAGAACTACACAAACTCTTACTCTACTGACGTTAGTTAGTCGTGCGTCGACCTCTTCGACTATGCAGATATATCTGCTGCGGCCTGTAGTACCCCAGCTCCGGACTCTGGACCATAACCGATATTTCAATAACAAGTACATCTATCAGTGCTACTCTTTCTTATGATATTAGTTAGATAAAGCCACTCTGAGGGATAAGGGCGGCTGATGGATAAGATTGAATACGTTTTGGAATATGGATAGATACTTCAGTCGTTTTATCCCAATTTAATTTCCGTTTTAGTAATCCGCAGAAAAAATGCTAGGTAAGAAAATAAACAAGAGACGATCCTTTACTATATTTATTAAAAACAATCACAACGAATTCTGAACTTAACGAACCGGGTAAGCGTTTAGGCCCACAGATATTTTATACAAAATTTAAAGTTATAAACGCCAGTGCGGCGATAAAGCTTTTTAAGTAGGTAATAATTATTATTGGTACATACTTACACATGGAATTCATTTCAATTAAGATTTGCACACTTTGATGTCAAAAATAAGTGTTAAGCGAGCTTCGCGAAGGTGCATAGATAAGGAGTTTCTAAAAAGTATACAAAATTTAAAAACACATCTAAAAACTTAACCTTAACCAAATTGGTCAAACTGTTAGTGGCCCTAACATCACCGCCCAAGTTTAATTATCCCTGTTCTATGACACTAGTCAGAAAGAGCCAAAGGCAGGTAACAAGTTAAACTTGAGCTGCCATGTTAGGGCCACAGGGTAACTGGTTGTAATAGAGTCGCGTGTAGATGTCCGTGAGGTTTACGTCCGTCCGTGTATCCTGCTGACAGTTGGTACGATGTTGCGAGCTAGGGCGTGGCGACCAGGCTGGGCGCGGGGAAGGAGGGCGGGAAGGGCGCGGCGGCGGGCGGCGTGAAGTACGCCACGCGCAGCGCGGGCGCCGGCTTGTGGCGCTCCACGGCGCCCGTCACCAGCGTGTACGCAGCCGCGAACACCGTCACCGCCTGCGACATCACACACCATTGGATTTGAGCCACTCAGGAGCCCATGGGCTTCAGAAATCACCATAATTAGTCCTTGACCCAGATCAAAGGAATGTGTTCCCAGACGTAAGTATTAAAAACTCAACTTTATTAGCTACACCGTGTACTATAAATTGGATTGTTCTATCGTGAAAAATTACTAGGTACTAAATTGTCCATTGGTTACAAGCGTAGGGTTTTATTTGATTTTTAACCATACTAAAAAAAAACCTAGAGGTTCTCAAGTCGACCTGTATATTTGTTTTTTTTAGGAAACTTTTAGTTTGTTGGTATCTGGTGAAAGGTCTAAATCCAAAATTTGTATCAATCCAAAAAAATCTAATGATATTTTATTTCGGCGAATGTTGTAATTATTTTCGAAAGACAATTAAATTTAAAAATAATGAAGCGCAAGTCCACAGAGCCGGTATAAACAGACAGATCGATGCTTTACCCTAATGAGTCTAATGACACTGCAGTCAGATGGCATTGTAGTCTGTCCTAACCTAACCTGACCTGCCTAATCTGGGATCATGGTAAAAGGCGTTACTGGAATTACGAAACCGGAAAAGCGTCAAGAGGAAAAACAAAATAAATGTACTCACCAGGATGATAATGATGGCGGAGGAGAGCGTGGTGAGCGCGGAGACATAGTTACGCAGCTCGATGAGCGCCGGGCGCAGGCAGCCGCCGGCGTGCAGCGGAGTGGAGCACACCTCCACGGCATTCGGCTGTACAGTACACTTGGGTCAATATTCTAACTCTAGCCCTTAGATGTAACTTGGATGGCATCCTTTTTGTAAAAAATCATGTATAATCATCGTTTAGTAACCAAAAAGACGCGCCATACAACTTACTTCAAAGTTGACCAAAGGTCTACACTGTAGGTAGACTCTACAGTTTGAAAATGTACCATTCCGTACCTCAAAATGAAAAATGGTACACAATGGTCTGTACGTCCGTCCAGACCCTTTTTCCTCAGAATCGGTATCCTAATACTTATTACAAGGATTTTGTTTAGTTTGATCAAGGATTTTCAACAACCTATTTAACTGAACGAAACGACAAGGGTAATATTTTTAATCTTCGTCATGTTCAGTTGAATGCCAGCACTATCGTTGTTTTACTAGGAACTTGCTACAGCGTGGCTGTTCCACTAATAAGTTTCAAAATATGTATATATGTGTATATCCTATCCGATTAATATTAAAAAGCTGAAAGTTTGTGTGTTACATAGATTTTTGTTAGGTACTTCATCACACTAAAACGGCTCAACGGATTTAGATAAAATTTGGGAAGGAGATAGCTTTTACCCTACATTAACGCATAGGATACTTTTTATTGCGTAAAAATGATTCCGCGGGATAGCGACAAACGAATTCTACGCGGACGAAGTCGCGGGAAACAACTAGTTTATATATATGTATTGTGTATATATATTAGAGACAGGCATTGCTATCAAGCTAATGAATGAATAAACAGAAATTAATAAACTGAAGCCTGACAACTAAAACTGAACTGAAAACAAAGCCTGTAAAAAAATTAAGTCCGACTTTTTATGGAGTATGCTAATTCTAATGTAAATATACCTTTAGGCCGCGTATGCGCCCGCAGCAGGACGGCGGCAGGCTGCGGCGGTGGCTGTACCAGTCCGTATACGACTGCACACCACAGCACCGCAACTGAAATAGGCCCCAACCTTAGCAACTCAACGCAAGCGCAACTTCAAAAATGTTACATTAGTAACTAGCGACCAGCCCCGGCTTCACACGGGTACTATAAATTAAATAAACAGTAGGGGAAATATATTCACGTACCACCTTAGAACCCTATCGCAATGTCACGACGCGTTAAACGCCAGGCTATGTCATACAAATGTCATACGTATGTCTCTTCGACTAGGTTCAACGGTGGTACAGTCAGCAACGAAAGTCGCCGAACACAATAACGTTACAAAAGTCACTTAACAGGTCATTTCTCCATAAGTCGTTGAACTGCGTTAAGAACAAAATTACATTTACACCATAAAATACCAAAAGTCACTGAACAGGTTTATTCCAAAAATTACAGGACAGCATAATTCCAAAAATTACTGAACAGCCTAATTACAAAAGTCGCTGAATAGCGTAATTTCAAAAATTACGGGACAGCATAATTCCAAAAGTTGCTGAACAGCTTAATTACAAAAGTCGCGGAACACTACCATTGTTTAAGTATTTGGAATAGTCGCTGAATAGTATATGTACCTATAATTACACACACATAAAGAAAAAATAGGGTAATGGCAGGACTCGACCCAGAAACCTAAGCATTCCGTGCCTTGCGTTTGCCAGTTTCGACACATTACCACTACCATACCCTGCAAAATTTTCAATGTGCTTTGTATTTACGGTCATTACATTATTGATTTTAAATGTATTAAGGTAAACTGAGCTTTATTTTAAATGACATAAGATTTTATTTTAATTTATCTCGGGTTAATGAACATGTTGCTTACTACAGGTAAAGTGAGAAATTGACATAATAGAACCGGTGTCACATTGACGATACGCGATAAGATTCAATTTAGCCTGACCTATTTTTCTTTTCACTGAGATATGCTCATCTCTTCGAATTTTGAATTTTGACAATCACTGAGAAGAGTACTTACTTGTCAGTGAGCGTTTCATCTCTTTCATTTGGCGTGTAACCTTAAACTATTAAATCAATCGGCCATGTTCAGCAACTATTGATAATTTAGAGATCAGCTAATTCTGCAGTCAGACATATTCAGCAACTATTGATATTGTACATTTCAGCTAATTATGAAATCAGACATGTTCAGCAACTATTGAAAAATCGATGTTTATTGACTTTTGTTATTCTCAAATGTCCACAGACATTTGTACATCAGCCTGTTCAGTAACATATGGAACTTTATAGTGTGCAGGTGTTTTGGAAATTAGGATGTGTTCATGGACTTTCGTTGCTGACTGTACGTGTTTCAATTTCCTTGACTGTACCTACATATAAAATGTTCTGTAAAAAAAATCTAAATGACGATGAAAAATATACCAAAATCCGTTGCATGGTTTACAAGAAGTGGCCCAAGGCCCATACGAGGAGTTTGTTTTATGCTATGTAAAGAGAGATGCACAGACATAGTCAAAGCTTATTAGTTTTTTCCTTTCTAAGTATCATGATCACGATTACCTATTGAAAAAATATTTTTTCTATGATTCGATCTCGAACTGCGAAATAGCCGAATCTGAATAAATGATCCAATTTTTCATCAATAACGTTGCCGTAAGTACTGACGTCATACTGCATGGCGGCTATGGAGCTGCGCACGGCGGGGTCGAACGCGTCGACAGTCAGCGCGCGGTGCATGCTGGCGTTGAGCGCCTGCGGGTCGCGCAGCGCGCGCGCCAGCCCCGCCGCCGACAGCAGCGCCAGCGCCAGCACCAGCAGCGCCGCCGTCGCCACGCACAGCAGCTGCACAGCACAGAGGCTAATCTCAGCCCAGAGGACTTGGGGAATGCAAGGAATACCTAAAATTTTCTTTAAAACTTTCGCGATTTTCACACATACTTATAACGTCAATCGAGATTTTAAGAGGAGTGTGAACCAAGCCCCAAAAAGAGCTCTCCATATAAACGACGATAACATTTTCCACCCTCTAAACCTTAACCTATGGCAATGAATTTTTGGTATGTTGTCATTATGTCTTAGAACTAGGTTTGTAGGTATGTTTTTGATTTTTTTTATATTCTTGACAGATTTTATAATATTTGCATTTTAGGAGTTTCATACAAAACACAAGAGCATCAATATTTTTGAAACTATTACGAATATTTAAAAAATGAAAACATACAAACCTAGTTCTAGGGCAAATGATAACATACAAAAAATCATGGCTGTAGGTTAAGGTTTAGAGGGTGGAAAACGATATCGCCGTTTCTACGGAGAGCGCTGGGTTCACACTCCTCTTAATGCGATAAAATCATTGTAAATTTACCTCAACGTTTCGACCATTTTACAATGGCCGTGGTCACGAGCACCAGCAGGCAGAATATATAGAGTAGGGTCTACTCGTGACTACGGCCGTTCGAATACAGTCGAAACGCCGAAGTGCATGAAGAATGATCCTTATCGCTTATCCTATAAGTTAAACCTAGCATACGTATTAAGCACCAAACAGCTACTTTGTTCATCAGGGGCCTTCCGGTCGTATCCCAACGTCGTGTTCTGCGTTCGAAACTTTCGGTCAACACGCACAGAAGTCAAATACTATGTAGGTCGTTGACAAAGTGGCCGTGAGCATCCATTATATAGTACGACCACCACGATGAAGTCCCAAACAAATAAATGCATTTTAGCAATCAGAGCGAACCCAGTGGTGATGGATGTGCAGATGATTATGGTATTAGTTACCGTGGCAAGCAGCGACTGCGACTTGGGGTGGTAGGGCACGAGCGTGGCGAGCCAGCAGGCGGGTAGACACAGCAGCGCGGCCGCCACGTACAGGACGCCGCCGGCCAGCTCCACGCCCAGGTCCGTCGTCCAAAAGTAGTACGAGATGCGCAGCAGTGTCCACGTCGACGAGCCGCCCAGGACCGCGGCGCCGGTCTGAAGGCGGGCCACTATCAGTCCCGTTGTTCTCAGCATCGAGCTCGACGTCGAGACATCGCTCCGTCTCGCTTACTCACGCTAGGGCGGTAGAGCAAGGCAGGACGCTGCACCGGCGTCGAGTTCGTTACTATTGCGCTTATAAATAGAATCAATCCTCAGTACTATAGTATACTAGGTACTGTGATAGGAATTCTAATTACAAACCCTAATATTTTAATTAGGTATGTTCGTCTAAGCTGCCTACGCTACCGACAGTACGTAAGTTAGTCCACAGCTTAAGATTGCAATGTGATAAATCACATTTGTTTTACCAAGTTCTCTATCCAATGGGTCTCACCTAAACCGTTATCATACTCGTAAGTCTAGTCTAGATGAATCAGACGAATTTCATATATTTCTGCGGCTCAAACATGACTGCCCAAATTATATTAATCCATCTGTGCGACTCTGTCTAGCTATTGTCATATGAAAGGAATGCACTGAGAGATACCTACATTAAATTTGGTACCTAAGGGCTACATGTACCTAGCGACAGAATTCTAATTGACATCTCTGTAGCAATACGGAATACTCGTGCCTACAGTACTCGTTAATAAGCAGGGCGTCTATCTATGAGTTGATCGGAAAATTATGCATGGAGACCTAAGGAATGAGGCCTGTCAGAGCCTCAGAATATCTTCCCAAAAATACTAAATACTGAGGAGGAAATACCCAATACTTACAAGCAGCAGACCCGCGCACATGTACAAAACGAAACCACTTTGCTTCATGGTGGAAAATATTTTATTTTCTAATTTATTTTAGAACTGACATTAACATTAAAGATGTGAAACTTTTTCTTTGTGACACTTCGATAGTTTGAAATCGGCTTTTGAATAACGACTTCTTTTTGTGAATAATTTACAAATAAATAGGTTTTATCAGGTACCACAGCAGACTAAAAAGAATAATAAGCAATCTTGACGTTGATTGATATTGCTTGTCTAAAAAAACTTGGTCGAGAATGAGGTTTGTGTCTAAAATCACAATTTGCCGAAACAGCTGACCTGATGAAGATCTAAATTGAAGAAGTATGTGCACGAGCTCCGCCAAAATATCACACAAAATTTTTGTTTCAGGGATCCTTAACGTTATAAATAACATTTATTCTTAAGGTACCTAATACTCTTCTTATAAATTTAGCCTTTGTAAGTTCAACACAGTTAAATATAATTTTGTGACCAAAAATTCCTCTCGATTATTTATTTTCAATGTAAAATATTCATTTTTTTTTACAAAATTAACTTGGAAATCTAGCAGCACTCGAACCTGCAATCTCAACCATTCCGTGCCTCACTCGTAAAAATTAATCTACAGGCCAGACACTGAGTATTTTTCAATGTACTGGTTTTAGAGCATAAAAGCGGCGACAGTACGTAATGCATCCGCTGCGTGAGCGCAAGTGCGATGACCTGCTCAACGACCCGACGCTGGAGTCGCCGCCGCCGGAGCCCGAGCGGCCGCGGCCGCCGCGCGTGCGCCGTCCCAGGGTCTTCATACTCGTAAGTACACCTAAATATAAATACCTCTTGCTGAAAAAAACATCTATTTATCTATGCAAAATCCTCTATTGTACAAAACACGGGAAAACGTATAGTTCAAAAGAGAAAAGATAAACAAAGGCAAACTTATTGGTCGCTTTAAGGGATTTTTCTTTAGATTTGTCTGACTTGTCAACTAAGTTAACCTTAGTTGACAAGTCAGAAAAATCTAGACAGCAAGCACAACGAAATGGACGATGTACATACGCATAAGAGTACATATGTACGATTTAATTATGTACCTACTTACGGCATGTGTAAAGAACTTCGACTTATTAATACTGTTTTTTTTTTAAATTATATGTTTGTTCTTTTTGTTTTCAGCCTCCAAGATTTCCTCTACTTACCATAGACTTTTATGAAAAATGGTGCAACCACCAAAAGCAGGTACCTACTCTTGTAGTTCAGATAAGTTAAACTTGGCCATATTAGGGCCGCAGCTCAACTGTATATTTACAACATGCAGCGTACATGTTCGAATCTCAAATGACATTTTTTATGTGCAATAAAGAGTTTACATACATTCAGGCTGTTTCACCACTCTCTGATAAGTTCCCGATATCCAACAGATTCTATTATACCGTCTCTGTTTGTGTCCATAGAATACACAGAGACAGCATCATCGATATCTGATAGACATAATACCAGGAACTTATCAGAGCATGGTGAAACACCCTGTTGCAAAGACCAGCAGCAGCAGACAAGGTGGCGTAAGAGGTGGAGCACAATTAAAACAATCAATCTTGAAATACGTTCTTATCTTGATTCACTAATATCAGCACAGTATTCCTGTTTATTTATTAAGTATGCTAAATTTGAACAGGATTCACGTTATAAAAAGAAATATAATATGGACGACAAAAAACAAGGCGGATATTGAGAAAGTGAGAAACGACAATAAAAAAAGAGAAGTTAAAAAGTAGATTCCGGTGTAAGGCATAGACAACTTTATAAACTTTTTAACACACCCTTAACATGTTATCCTCTGGTTGCAGCTGCAGATGAGCGCCTACAAGGTGGACGACCGGCCGCCGGGGCTGTTCCCCGAGCTGTACCTAAAGCCACGCCGGCTGGACTTCTACGCGCGCCAGCTCGAGGAGAACATGAACGTCAACAAGGAACTGCTCAAGAGGATCAACCTGATACAGAGGAATGGGGTAATTGTTTACGATAAGGGATATTTGTCTATAAATATTTATGTCCTATAGGCGGCGGTCTCCACCTTCCATCTTGTGGACCGTCTGTCTGTCGTTCCTTTCACATAAAAAAAAAGTTCAGTTGTTAACAAACCGCACAGCCTAAGCCGTTAAATGGTGATAGAAATTTGGAAAGTGTAATACTTAGAGGGTGTAAAGTCGTTTTCAATAGAAAAGGCCAATGTAGTAAGCAAACCAATTTACAATTATCACTCCGTAAAACCACTATTAATGGGTTCAAAGAGGTGAGTGAGTTAGTGTGTAATCCAGAATCTACGCGGACGAAGTCGCAAGGTATAAACAGTGGCCTATATTATTAAATACAGTTAAATGTATTTATGGAGGTATGTCAATAGAGAGATCTCTCACCAGGCGGGGACCTTATGCCTGGGGACCGAAATCCGAAAGATGAAAGTTGGAAGTTGTAGATATGCGTCCGTGTAACGAAACTTCGTTAGCGCGATGTAGCGCATGTCCGTTGGTTTCCTCTAATCTACACTAGATGGCGCTAGAGTCGCTACATATTCTACACATTTGGGCAAAATAAGTTTTGTACGTTCCAGGGTTTCGTGGACTGCTGGCTGCGGCCGGAGCCGACGAACACGTACAACAAGCTGCTGTGCCTGCAGCGGCAGCGCGACCTTGACGTCGTCCGGCGCGACAACCTCTACTTCTACTCCAGGCTGCTCATTGCTGTTAGTTGTGCTAGCGGCACTTACATTAAGTCGATCTCCGCATGTCATGCGGTGGCCGATACAGTGCAAAGAACACGGTAGCCGGCCGGATTCGCCTAATATTGCCACCGCGGTCAGCGGTAGGGTTGCCAACTATCCTGTATTTTACAGGATGTCTCGTTTTTCAGCTATCATTTTAGCCATGTTCTGTATTTGAATAAGAAAAATACAGGACCATACCATACCAAAAACCACTTGGTCCCGTATTTTTCCATGAATCCTGTAATTTTAGATCATATGTCCTGTAAAATGAGCACTCAGGGTTGGTCACCCTAGCCGGCGGACAGAATAATGTGAAGACGACGTTCGTTAGCCGAAGTAGTTTGAAACAAGTTGGGCGACCCTATTAGCTGACCGAAGTAGTGTAATTGCCCTTAATATATGAAAAATGAAATGAAAATGAAAATGAAAAAGTATATGAATGACACAAGGATCAATTTGTCACTCAAGCAGCTGTATCTGACCAGTGTCATAAGAAAGGAATGCACTGAGATAACATATATTAGAATATGTATCTTACTACCCGCCCCGGCTTCGTACGGGTAGGTACTTAAGATGATTACAAGAATTTGTACATAAAAAATCTATGAAACAATATCTAAATGACAGTTAAAGAACGTATCAAAATCCGTTGCGTGATTTAGAAGGAGTAAGCGGCCGAAGGTACGATTACAGACAGGAAATGATAGTGACTCGCGACTTTGTTTAATACTATGTAAAGTTGAAAATAATGATGAGAAGGAAAAACTTTACTACCTACATTATAATTGTGTATTTTACAAAACGATTTCATCAGGTATAAATAATTTATTTATCCTTGCACAAACTTAAGTGAAAATGTACAAACGGCAGATTTAATGTCTTAGGCATTCACTATCAGTCAACCTTATAATGCTTCGTAACTATTCTGCAGATTCTGTTCTTTCTCATAGTCACAAATACTTTTGTAGAGGTCGGAGCAGCCACTGACAAAGGAGTTGGAGGAGGCGTGGCAAGACACGAAGCATAAATTGATATTGGGCGCATCGTAAGTTTCTCAATTCATAAAATAATAAAATAAAGAAATACATCTTTATCTTTTCTTTTATGTTTTCAGTTTGCCGTTTATTTTATTTAAAACGGAGAAAATCGATCGTGACATCCACGATCCAGCATTCGACAGACCTATGAACCTTCATCGGACCAAGTAAGTCCAAGTAACTCGATGTTATTGCTGCTGCGTTATTTGATGCGACAATTAGGGTATGTGTACTGCCGGGAAACTTGTTGATCAGATCCATACGGATTATAATTAAACCCTTTCCAGGTCCCGTTGATACAGGCAGAGTAAAAAACCGCATTCAGCGTCGTTACGTTATGGCAGAAACTTAGTTTCTTATTCTGTGGTTATAGGGCAAAAGTTATAAAACAAGACTTTGAAATAAGTACAGTCCAATTTGCATCGTATCATTTGGATCATAAGGTCGAAATCCTACTAATATTATAACAATGTGAAAGTCGGTAAATTGTTATAGAATACAGATTTTACTCGCCTTGAACTTGATTTTGAGCTAGGTCTATAACTAAACTACCAACCCTATAGTGTATAGTATGTTTGACCGCTGACCACCCATTTAAGCGAAAATGTATTTATATGCCTTCATTTGTTAGGGTGTCAATGGAAGTCTGGGTGCTTGGTGGCTCGAAGATCGGGAAAGTGGCGATCGAATTGTTTACGGACCTCGCTCCGAAGACCTGCCAGTTGTTTCTCAGCCTCGTGAGAGGCACCAGCTCCGGCCACGCCTACATGGGCACCAGGTTTTTCAGGTTAACTATATTGGATTTGGACTATAAGAATACTAAGAATACAATACATTTCATATGACGTTAATTAGATTGAGCCGCACTAAGGTATAGGTTTTACTTTTATTTCAGTCATTTTAGGGGCGCAGGATATTTATTGTAATATTGCGAAAACCAATACTACAATGGTGTAGATTTTTAGGATCGTGCCGAACTTGTACTGCCGCGGCGGCGACGTGACGAAGGACTGCGGCTTCGGCTGCTACGTACCGGAGGGCGAGGTGGAGCCGATGGGCGCTGAGAACTACCTGCTCAAACACTCAGTGCCAGGTCAGTTCAGGGTACAGCGCTAACCTCATATTATATTACGTATCGAAATATTGTTAAAAGACTGTCATTCATCTTGTCCGGTTGCCGCCTTCCCTTAACTACGCATTACCATAGACATAATTTTGTTTTTTTTTTGGAAATGAGACAGGAGATTAAATTAATTACCTTAATGCTCTCCTAAAGGTGTTCTGTCTATGGTGGTGACGCCGGACAATGAAGTCAGCGGTCAGTTCAACATTATTTTCAAGCCTCTACCGCAATTGGACGGAAAGAATGTGGTTTTTGGAAGAGTAAGTATTCAAGGTTTCCAGTGACCCTGGTTCTATGTCTAATTTACCCCTCCCTGCGGCTCCGTATGGCTAGTATTATTAGAAAGGGACACACAGCAGATAAACAAAACTTGGATGGCCATGTTTGGGCTGATAGGGTCACAGAAGCCACAATGCCTGGTTGCTATAATTTTAATAAAATCTAGTTTTCTATCTCCGGGTCGCAATTTTACTAGCTAACATTGCATTAGTAGCATGGGTGAAAAGTAGAAAATAAAATCCGGTCTTCGACTTTGGTCAAATTAACTAAAGTTGTCACCAAATGTTATTTTATTGATAGAGGCGTCTCTGGCCTGTATCGCCCGTGTGCAAACTTTACGCTAGCGCCCCCTATAGACTAGGGGGCACCAGGGTAATGCCGAGTGGGACCGAGTAGGGCTCCGTAGCGAGCAGCGCTCGACGCCCCTTAGAACCGCTGCGCCCTGCACCATAGGTAAAGACGTCTCTGTTCATTCATGTCATCCTCTCACCACGAAAAACTTTTCGAAGCTCAAAACTCTGAAATTGACCAACACTGACAAGCGTATAACTGTGTTCAGATAATAGGAGGTCCGGCGCAGTTCCTGGAGCGCATCAGCGCGCTGGGCCTCCCACTCGGCACGACGACGTCGGACTGCATCATCCGCTACTGCGGGATGTTCATGCGCTCGGGCCAGTACCGCGCCGGCGCACCCAACACCATCAAGTTCCCGCCGCGACGGAAGAATTAGTACCGCCTACTAGGCCGAGCACGTTTGCCATATTCTCGGTCTTCTCTAATTGTGACCGTTAAATAATTGGCTTCTCCTAATGGATTGTAGTTTGTCTAGTGGGATACAGCACTGGGCTAGAAACGGGGAATGGTACGTGTTGGCTAGGTCTGGTACTGCGAAATATTCTCATGAGTCGTGAGTTCGTGAAATTTGAGCGCATGCGTGCATGTGGCCACCGCAACGCATATCGAATATGCGAATAGCGATGAAGCGGATTTCCAGTAGGTATTTTAAAAGCGACGTTTCGTTGAGATATCAATATTTTATTTTGTTTTCTGAGCGTTTATGCATATGTATTTTTTTGTAATAAAAATATTTCTCGTAAATTTTTTACTGTATCTCATATTATCTATACATGTAACTTACAAGAAGCCAATGGTACCTACCTATTAAATTAACCCTTAACCAGACTAAAGGAATATACCTATGTATATTTTACCACATTCTTGTATTCAAAATTCAACTTTAATAGCACTTATGACACAAATTCGATTGCATTAACGTCAATAATTATTTGCTACTATGTTGATCTCCCTCTGAGTAACAAGCAAACCTCAATTTTTTTTAAGAAACTTAAGTTTCATGGGCCCGCTAGAAGGTAAAGAAATTTCAAAATCCACACAGAGTCAAAGTACGCTTAGTTTTTGTCGCATAAAGGCCGAGGTACACCGGACGCGTATGCAGTACGACTCCAGCTCGCTTCGTAGAGCTGCATTACGTGCACGCAGCGCAAGCGATGTGCCATCTCAACATATTATTCCATACACTACAACTGGCGTGTGCACGCGCGTCTCCTGGCCCGTGCTGCATACGCAACCGGTGAGACCCGGCCTCTAATGTATGTCCACAGAGCACATGAACATGATTAGAATGGCCTTCCGCCGTTATTTGTATCCCCGATTAAGTAACTGTGCGGGTTATATTTGCTATTATTTTTAATTATTTTTCGCGCGAACATGACCGCCTGATTTTCATTTATCTCTATGGGCGCCCCTTTCTTATGATACTAGTTAGACAAAGCCGCAGGAAGGGATACATTAAACTTGGCTAGTCATGTTACGGCGGCAATGTAAAATAAAGTATACTCACAGAATAAACACAGGGGCAAGGTTTCCTATAAATAATGTTTAAAACATTTAATTTTTATTTATTTTATTGCACAAACTAAAAATGTACAAAAAATGGACGAAAGTTATTTATAGCACAAATAGACGGTTCACTATAATATATACGTACGTTTAGCTCATCGCCAAACAGACCTACAAACTATACGCTTACTCTAATACTTCACTAAGTTGTACTGCAGAGGTCGTCAACAAAGTGTTCCAAAGAAAAGTTTCAGTGAGACCATTTTATGAATAAAGGTAAACATCGAAGAGCATCCCTCATTACAGCTAAAGATCTTTTTTGAGTATTTTTTATATAAATTGTAAAATCGAGAAAGAAAGAAAATAGTTTATTCGGCCTGGAGGAGCAAACTACAACTAAGGCGCCGAAAAGACACCCACTTAGCATAATGCCGGCCAAGTACCACGACGCTGGCCTTTCGTGGGCATCTGGAGGGCTTAATCTGTGTTATTTTATAAGAAAAGGTAGAAAGTTAGTATTATGAATAAGTTACCAAAGTGTCCAACACAACGTTACACCGAACAATGCGCGTGGAACGCCCATTTTTCAACCGACCACGAGGTTAAGTCACCACCCTTTGTCGCGATCACTCTATCTTCACAAATAATCCACAGGATAGTATCAACCCGAGCAACTGCAAAGGAAAAAAAACATTAAAACTTTACGTAAATGATGTCAGCATCCGGTTCAAAGGACCAATTACATTGATTGCTATCTATGATCGATGATAATCGGGCTTTGGCAATTGACCTTGTTAGCCCACACTCAATTATGATTTGCTAAGCTAACAGAGCACCAGTAAAAACTTTTGAAAGATCATAAGACGAAAGATAAGATCATATAAGAGCATCTGGTACGGTCAAGTACAAAAATATGCATCATTTTAAACGACACAAAAAAATGTAGCAGTGACCTTATGACGCCGCCGACATGTTATAAGAGCGTTGGGTATACTTTAAGATGTTGAAGGTGCTAATAGTGGTTGCGACGGCAATACTATACGCCATGATAGTACATGTGTACAAGTTTGCACCTTTAGATGAAATCAGAAAAAATACAAATGAAACATTAGACCAACAATATTGTGCCGATACATTAGTTAACTATTAACCAGACAAGCCGGGTGTATCAGGTACAAAAGAGGTATGAATATGATCCATCTGTGGGTTTGATTAGAGATTCAGAAACGTTTAGCGAACCTCCATTTGCTAACATATTTCGTATTTATCTGTCATAGTCACGCGTGTATTCGTCTGAAAAGAACAAACTGTATTTTCATTGTATTTTTAGTTAAATGAGGTCGGTAAACTTTTATGAATAAGCAAGTAAGGGTAGTGGGAAGGGGGTACCATGATGAAGGCGACGATGATCGCGATGACGCCCACGTAGACTGCGTTCTCGCGCAGAAACTCGACCGTGCGCGGCAGGCAGCCGTCCATGTACATCGTCGCTGGGTTCCCAGAGTACTTGCAGTCCATGCGCTGACAACAAACCCAGTTAGTGAAGGCTATACCGACTCTACCAACTGAATAGACTACCCTTTTATAAACCTTTCCCCTCTTTTCCCGTGCCACAGTCACAGTAAATATAAATAAAGATAAAGCATAAAAACAAAACCATACAAAAGTCCGAAACGGTACGTTTCCATTGACACGCGTCGGCGCCGCAATAAGATCTCAAAGCGAGCTTTGCACTTCAGTCGCGGGTGTCAAGGATGCGGGAGCGACGAGGGGAGGGAACCGTTTAACTTTGATTTAAAGCCTAGTTGTGATGGTGCTCTAAACCTACATATATTTTCTGTGACCGTGTGAGGTGTTACAGATCGTTTAGCTTTCATAGGTTCGCCCAAAGTCTACAGTATAATATAGGGATATGTTGCCAACGCAGTGCAACTTCATCGATTTTGCATCGCATCGTTATATATATAAAACAGCGGAGTTTTTACGACCATCCGTTCCGATAACAGTCTGAAATGCATGGAACACGACTTCATTCAGCACGAGTGTTCTGAGCCAAAACAAAAAAAAATGCTAATCAAAAGTTGAGCTAGCGCAGAAGGAAAAGGGTCGCAATACTTAAGTTTTAATAATGGAACGCTCACCTTTCCAGGGTAGACCTCTTTACAGCAACTCTCGGGTACATTATCATTCCAATCCCTGTAGTTCTTGACGCCACAGCATTGCAGGTACGTCTGCGTTTCGTCCCAGGCCTTGGTGTATTCGTGCTTGACCCCGTAATACGGGATCGCGGCGTACATCTCCCTGTCCAGGGTAGTCACGACTTTCTCTCGGAACACGAATTGTAGGATCCCGCCTACCAGCATCAACACGAAGATGATGAATACGAGGATGTAATACTGGAAGGGATAAAGTGATATTTAATTTTTAGTCAACTGTGGCAACGCTACTGGTTACGTATACTTTAATTTCACGAATGAAGGGCATATTACAAATGTGCCAGTGGCCGTTAGAGCCGCTGATGTGATCCAGATAATGATTTGATGTCTTATTCACGTCGCCGGTAGATAATAAAATGCAAGAAATCACTGCTAGATTTCATCATATGATGCCTTTTCTTTTACAAAGAAAGAAATAGTGTTAGTGCGATTATACCTACCTGTCCATGAATACGTGTGGAGGAAGATAACAAACAATGACCAAAATCATCATCTAGGTGTTCAAAGCTAAGTAATTTTCATTCGCTATTTCAGAATTTAGCCTAGTAGGTAGGTACCTATTTTATGCTTGTTCATTTTATGTTGGTTTTATTTGGTGTTACTTATTGTTAGTCAGGTTCCGTGCAGAACTGGGTTATCAAGCACGCGATATCGACCTTAGGTGAACATTACCGGTGAGTAGTTCTTTGAATTGCTTTCTTTATAGTGGGATTGTTATATTTACTAACTTTACGTTCAAATGATGCTATCGGCCTAGCTTTAATAGTTTTACCTTTAGGACGATGTCTAAGCAGATGTAATAAATAACGCCGGGACGAGGATCTTTTCATGACAACATTATGTGTCCATGATCGATTATCACGTCACGCGTCAAACAAAATAATGCTATCTTCACCAAATCCTTTTTAGCCGTACGCATATGGCCACCGCCACGCCCGTTGTCGCCACGGACATATCAATCGTGTCGTACCGTGAGCAGCATGCACTTGACTTCTCGCGCAGCGCCGCAGCAGCCCAGCAGTGCCAGCAGCATGATGGCGGCGCCCGTGGCCACCACCACGCCCACCGACGCGATGAACATGTTGTTGCTCATCAGCGGGCTCGAGAACGAGCGCGTCGACCACACCCACGCGCCCAGCGCCAGCGCCACCGCGCCGCCGATCTGACAACACAAAAATAATACAGTCTATCTACCTACGAGTATGCTCCTTTCCAAAAATGGAAGATAATACAATCTATTTTCTAATAGCTACATCCTAAAATGACACCGTATTTTTGCATCTTGAAGAATCTTTTGAAGGAGACGCGGAAATACATCTCTAAGAGTGAACGGCATAGGTGTTTCCGGGAAACAGCCGTATAAAAAAACAGCATACGTGCATACTTAAAATTACCTGTTACTAAATAATTTATGTCTGGTTTATGAGCTATGAGGAGATTAAAGATGCGATTATAATTTTAACCCTATAACCATCACATCCGCTCCACTCGTGTATGTGGTTTAGATTGTGAACGAAGGTCTGATGCTCCGCGGACTTTAATTGCTAAATCTATACGGAACCTTGCCACAGAAAGATGGCCGTAGTTGTGTATAAATGAAATAAATACTTATTTCGGTCTTATTAAGTTACGATTGAGTTACGAGTATGAAGACATTAGAGAAGGATCGGCTGTTAATATGACAGCGCTCTAAAGAGGCTCAACTCCTCTACTACTACTCAGCTCTACAACTGTAGCATTCCATGTGACTTGCGTGATAGTAGGTATTCGAATAGTAAAGGGGCAGAGGTTGTTGATTTATAGCACACCCCGTTTTAACAACCCCCATTTTCATTAAGTAATATTACGGAAGCTATGATAAGGATCTAATTACGTTGACCTGAAACAGAGTGGGATTGTCAAGCCCGGTTTAGGGTGCCATTGAGGTGTTATAAAGAGGTGTTTGACCTACCCAGTTAGGAGCACGTCAACATTTATGATGTAGCTAAAACTAAAACTAAAACCATTACCTATTAGTAAGTTAGTTGGAGCTTTGTAGATTTACTTTTAAATTCTTTAGCCCCTACGTTACCAAACACTTACGGATGTAGAAACGTGTTGGCAAAAACATTAATATGGGAAATTAGCACGAGCGTAGTCAGGTTTGTATGTGTATTTATTTGTAACTAGCTGACCCGGCGAACTTCGTACCGCCTAATTATTGGAGGCATATTTGCTCACCGTTTAGACCTACCCTGGACTACGACAAACATTTTAAAACCAAAATCAGCTCAATCGGCCCAGCCGTTCTCGAGTTTTAATCAGACTAACGAACAACAATTCATTTTTATTTATATAGAAGATAGATAGATAGGCAGAAGAGTGCAGATGCCGTTTTATCTAAGCCGCATCCACTCTTGTATTTCCACGTCGTATTTCATCTCGGTCGCAGACATTGACGCGCTTCACCAGTATGAGCGCCATTAATCGGATAAATTTGGCGCCCATACAGCGATCATAATACGATACATCGCGAAGATATAAATCCTGAGGCGGTTTTAACTATAATGCAAAATTCCGCCTTCTCTGCTTCCACAGGGACAGACAATATACTTAAGTGTACATCAATACGTCACTTCTACTAGTACATCATCAACGGCCCTTATAAGGCCCTTAATTCAAGTTATTCCTCCGTGCGGCTTTTTTGGACTTAATGCCATAATCATACGATATAAGGGCGCACTTAGAGATAAATTAACTTTAGACTTTAGGCGGCTATGTTAGGGCCACAAGACAAGTTGAAGCAGTATGATCTGAGAGTATGATAGTTATAATTCTGTGTTGGATGACCCTGCTAAAAATTATACTTAATTTGCCTGTAGCAAGGTTGTTTGCCTGATTTAAGATTGCAAAGTCAGTTTAACTATCAGTATAGTATTATTATAGTCTGTCGTTTGACTTACAAAGGTTACAACGTTGATGCAGATGAGCGAGAACTTCATGCAGCGCCCGCAACTGTCCATCGTGCCTCCCATGCCCATGTTGTCGGTTCTGAAAAAGAAACACTTAAGTAGGTAGGTATTTAATTGGGACTCTATAAACAAAAAAATGTATTATTAAACTTATTACTCCATTATTAATGTATTTCACTTATTAAATAGTTGTTATCGCTACTATTCCCTGAATTACGAGTACGTGACATTTTTCAAAGAAATCTATGTGGCTCAGTCCCTATGTCAGTAACTGAAGCGTCTCAAATTTCAAAACACTGAGTTGTTAGGTATTTCGAAATTGCGATATCAAACTAATATGTTTGTTTAATCTTTGCTAAACATAGCAACAAGTCTTAGCCAGGCTATTACCTTAAAAATTCAGCATTGCACAAATGAGCCCTAGCCCTAGCGCCAGCTCAAAAAATCAGTTCATTATTCTAATTGCGTTTTTGAAAATGGTTATAACGATTTCGATGAAATTTGCGATGTAACCTGTACTTTAAAAAATCTGAAAGTCTAGAAAAAATACTTTTATCCCTCGAACAGCCCCGCCCTGTACCACGAAACTTAAGAGTGCTACTTTTAGTTAAAATTATGTCAAATTGTTCAATTGTTACAGTTATATTAAATTGTAGCACTTGTAACTTATGTGGTACAGCCCCAGTGTAACTTACGTGTAGTGTAACTAGTTACATTTTGCGTGAATGCTCGCGGTTTATACCTGCTCCATAAATTCCTACACAGACTGACAAGAAGATCGTTGATGGCAAACTATACTTACCCTGCATAACTGTGTCATAGTTATTTTATTGTAATTGTATACACTTATGCATGATTTGGATCATGCGCTTTACGGTATGGACGCCCAATAAAAATGAGAAATGTTTTTTTAAATTACCTTTAAGCACACAATGTCAGAAAATAAAATTAGAGTTAAAAATAACGATCCATCAATTTAATACATTATCATTTGACACAACAGCTTGTTTGCAAACATTACTAAACTTGTAAATAATAGGGGCCGTGCTCGCGCAATGTAACGGAGTCCAACCTACACGACAACACATACATATCTAAAAGTAGAAACAGTCAACGTCATAAAACATCTAAACTGGGTATTTATTTGTATTTAGTAGGTACTTCGTCGCTTTAATATCATTAAAGAGTTACTTTACTAAATCATTAAAGGTGTTCGGGTGACCAGCTATCATGTTATTCAATTCAGATATTTATGACTCTCGGCTGTAAATATTTGTCATGTGTATTGGTGTCAGACACGACACGCTGCGTGCAGCCGCCTCGCATTACGAGACAGCTACTCTAATAAGCACAGGTATTGCAAAGTTACGCGAACGTTGAGTCGGCAGTGTCGGCACCCAAGGTGATATCTCCGCATAAAACAAGGTCCATCTGAGTGCTAATCCCTTCTCTGACCGATTGATAGTTGTAACAAATAAGTGAAAGTGTGCCGTTAAAGACAATGAAGTACCTAGGTACTTTTTAACAGGAAATAAAGAATAGAATAGGCGCTGCTAAGTTCAAAGCACGAAGTAAAACTAAACAATCCGAATGCAAACAATTCATGCAGCGATCGCTATGACGACTTAGTGCATCTTAAATGAAACATATCCAAGCTTAACGACACAACTTGTTTTTGTTACCTTAATGTCGTGGCGTCTAGTTTGCTTTGGCGCGAAACTCAGCACTCCTTGTTTGCAACTGATAAGAAATCCTTTCACTTTATCATCACTGTTACTTTTTACGTCACTGAGTAATTTACTACGGGTGAGGTTGTAAAGTTCATTCAGAATCGTTTTTCTGTACGGTAAAACGGGCAGGTGCAGCGCGGTCGGTGGGAGGGATTCAACTGGTTTCGTCGCCGCGGCCGCCTGCCGCCCCACCGACCGGCCACGCCAAGGGACAAACAACCTTCGAAGGCATTTTGTGTTTAACCGACAGGAGTTACCAAAGACTCCGACCCGCGCTAGTGGGTCGGCGTGCGATGCGCAGTTAGAAGGCGCTTTTGTTGTTATGTACCGCTCAATTACACGTTCGACTGGTCGTGGTGGTAATTGTTTCTAAAGCCACCGTAAAGCGTCTCGTAACACCCACGATTTCTTTTTTATTACTGGAATTTTAGTTATCAATTTAATTAAACGGTGGATTGACTAACGTTTGTGGGTAGTTATTTAAATCTATCGAATTTGGTATGCGAGTTAAGCTAACTCAAAAACTCAATCGCCTCCTTCGTGATAAAAGTTTTATCCCTTGGTGACGGGTATTAAATTTAATAAAATAATATAGTCCTAAATTAGTAGCGGCCCTTAATTAAGTAGGAACGCATGGCGGACGGAAGCGGTTCGGAAGCGTTGATACAAAAATGAGGGTGCTAAAAATAAAACAACTGTATAGTACACTTTCTTTTTTAATAGCTTTTTGTTAATAAACGGTTACCTTAACAGAAAATTGGTATCTACCTATACAAAACTTATCCAATGAGACTTTCCAATTAACAGTTGAATTATTGAATGTGGAATAAAATTGAGCTTTGGGCATATTAATAAACACTACTAGAAGCGACACTTCGTCCCCTCCATTCATCTAATCGGTACTCCGGGAGTACTACACAATGCACGCTAATGCCATATGAATAAAGTCTATTAGAAGTGTCACTCCATCCCTGTCCACTAAGTAACCATGAAAAACGTATGGAGAGGATGGAGGGACGTTTCTAAGTAGCGTTTATTCATGTGCTGGGGGTTGAAGTAGCTCTATTTAATAATTCAATGTTCTGTTTGATAAAATGAGTGATTTTTGCAATAGGCTTTTAGACCAAAATAGGTCGTACATTGGTTTATAAACCTTAACTGTTTAACCTATTACAACTGATCGCATCACTTATGAACCGCAAGGTAAACAAATTAAAGTTAAAAATTATGCAAATAAAACTTCATTATCCGTCGATTTTCAACTGCAAAGTTTAAAACATAATTTATACACTGGTTAAGGTAAATAAAAATACTTTTCAAACATCTCGATATCAAACTGCGATAATTAATATATTACATTGTTTTGCGCTAAAATACAACAAAATACACTTATACAAGCTACATGCTACGATTGGTTACATACATGTGATAAATTATCGCGAGAGAGTTACATCCTTTAACACTAGATACCCCAGAGATAACCCGCGAGCGCTGCGCGCGGGGCGACTCCTGCCCCGTTATACTCTAAGCGCATCAGCGTCGAGCTCGAGGTCGAGGCATAGCTCGTCTCGCTCACACATGCAACGGCGTTAGAGTACAGGAAGCTGCCCCGGCGTCGAGCTCGTCGCTATTGCGATTAGAGAATCACTCCACAGAGTGCTACCACGGCAGCATGAGGGTGGCTCTTCACCAGATATGGGAAAACTGACTAATAAGGCCTCCCAGCCCCGTACCGTCCCGTGCCCGTTCAACCTTGTTATTCTCTAAGTGCAGCCGATACTAACTCGAACGTCGAGGCAGTGCCTCGCTCACTCATGCTAGCCTTTAACGTCGAGCTCGACGTAGCTGTGCCACTAAATGTGCAGAATCGCCCCTTGATACATCGAACTCATTCCTTGATCTTTTATCGCACACTGCTCCGCTCCGTCAGTAGAGATATACCCACATTCGAGATATGTCAAAAAGAACTGTCAGATCTCTTAGTGACCTGTCATTTTTAAGACTTAACTCGAATGGGAGATGCGAGAACGCCAGAATTAAGGGTCTGGTGAGAAGCCACCCTATGCATGCATCGTCCATCACTTTTACATTGAACTAGTATGAAAGAGACGGTGCGACAAACGCATGCTAGAGGAACATAAATATAACACGAGTAAAGCACAACAGACATAGGCCGGGCCTATAACACTTATTGGATTGCCAATAAATGATAGAGAATATAATTAGCAGCTCTCTAGTACAGTACGCGAGGAAATGAAAAAGGCACCATTCAAAACGGAATCAAAAATTTTGCACAGACAGTAGCGCCGCTGCAGCGCTGCCATGTGTTTTTCATCTTCTCGTGCACTGTAAACATGAAACTCTTGGGTCGACCACGTAGTGGCTTCGCATTGTGAAGTTCAGTTTCACTGCATATTATCCTAGCAAAGAGAGGAGCCTCTATTTCCAATATGTAGGTATTTTACTTTACTATCTTCCATGAAGATTTCACTGTTGGTTGGATTGTGACTAACGGTAGTTTTGAAAGTTTAGTCAATAGTTTCACATTTGTAAGTTGAATTCGTACTGAAGTAAGTATAGGGCGATCGCTTAAATAGGCTGTTTGACTACGTTGGGAAACTTATTTTATACTGTTTCGTAATGTATCTTCCACCCTGAGATGTGGAATATTTAGTGAAGGATTGTATGGCCTTTTCAATTAAAAAGAGAGTTATTGAAATCAATTCACTATTGCCTGATCTATCGCGTTACATATACATAAAAAAACAATTGCGAATTGAGTGCCTCCTGCTTATTTTAAAGTCGGTTATAAATATTCGTAATCGTAAGCGATAAAAACAAAAATAGGTTATTGCGCTTCTTTTTTACGATGACAACTTTTACAATATTTTCAATGTCAGTCAAACAGCCTGTTGACGGGACATGGGTGGGGTGGGACACAGGCGCCAGCTCCCAGCCGCGCGACCCTGCGTCAAACTCCAACCCTCACTTAGGTCACTATCACGCACACACGCACAGTAGCTCGTCATAAAAGGGCGACGTGCGAAAAAGGGAGCCAACAGGTTGTGGGCCACAATAAACCCACAACTCCTGTCAATCAAGCGGTCGCTCTCTATTCTGCTTAGTGGAAGAGGTAGAAAGATAGAAACGACACTATTGTCAAGAGAGCAAGAGATCGTGTAAATGTTTTTGAGCTCTTCAAGTGGTCAGCTTCGTCTGCTGCTAATAGTACTGCATACAACCAATAATAATTATAGTCAACCAAGAAATTTCTTTACCAGTTGTTCCTTTTTACAAACGGATAAGGCTCAAAGTAGACGAGATTTTTTTTGGTAGATTATAAATTATTTAGTGATTTATTGGAGTAGATTCGATATTCATTACGATCTTGTTAAAGTAAAGCTGCATAGGTATAATTTGGCAATTGTTACTTTACCAGTTTCTTGTCTGCGAAGAATTTGTTCGCCGCTATTGGAGCTCTACATTTTTGGGGATAAATGTGTCCTATGGTTTAATCTAGGACGTGGTCGCTCCGTCTGCCTTTATAGTTTATCGGCGATTTAGGAACAAACGTCATCACATACTTTCACATTTTTAATATTTGTAGGTCGAAAATATTGAAGTTGAACGTTCCGTTCCGTTTTACTTGATCTAGGTTGCCGTCTAGATATCAATATTTAATTTGTCTCTCTGACGCGAGGTTTTTGTTTAGAATATGGTCTTAGGCCGTTTTATATTATGTGACGCGATAATGAAGCCGGGTCAACTTTTATTAAAGTTAAGGTTTTATCAAAATGTTCCACTTCAAGTCCAACAACGAAACTTTAGGAAGTTTTTATTTCAAACAAATTAAGACTGACCTCGTCTCGAACAAAACAAGGATAGCATTTTTTAAATTAAGACTGTACACTCAGCAGCAAAAGTTACTTAACACATGAGGAGGTCAAAAATCTAGACAAGCTCTTACTCTCCCAATAATAGAGTCGAAAGTAGATCTTTTTAACCTCTTCAGCTGTGTAGATATATCTGCTACTGATTGTGATACTTATGCCAAATTTACTCATTTTAGTAAGTGAAGCGAAGCGAAGTAACAAGAGTATGGTCATTACGGACCCGGCTTCATTAACAAACCACATCATCAACGAGATATAGGCATTAGTAGCAGCTCAGATTAGCAGACCTAACATGACCGCCAAGGGTTCATAAGCCCTTCCATGCGGCTCTGTCCAATAACTAGTGTCAGAAAGGGATGCAAAGAGAGATAAATTAACATGGCCGGTCATGTTAGGTCCACAGCCGATTGAGGTAGTCCCGACACGCCTGGTTTAGTCACGACACGGTATTAGTTTCTTGGTATAGGTAAATAAATATTAGATGCACAGTGCTGACAATCGTGGCACAAACTGTGATAACAATAACTGCCGGCAATTAATTGTTAGATTTAAGATTAAAACGAGTCCATGGTGAAATAAATATTTTGCTACGAGTAAACCGCGAGTTAGTTTGTTAAGTGAATTCCCTAGTTAAGTTATTCTGCACAAAATTAAGTTTCTCATGAAACGATATAACTAAATAAAAAACTACTAGGCTCGCGTATGTCTCCGCATTAACTTTTACAGAACGAAAGGGTACAAATAATTAAACTAGATTCTTTACGTACCTTCTTATTCATAAACGCTTACTAAAACTACGTTACTTATTTTATCTACACATATATCATAAATGCTCTATAATGCGTTCAGAAACCGTAGGCAATGACCGGCATTATAACAACTAATATTAGTATGAGAATTTTTCTAATTTGTTTCTATATTTCGCACGTTTAGAATTAAAGCGACTCAATTCTGAAAATGACATTTCCCAAAATTAAACCCTATGTCTTTTAGTTCAGGTGATATTTTGGGACGTGATAATTCAGAAATGGGTCGCTTTAATTCTGAACGTGCGATTTGTTCAAATTCATTTTTTATTACATAATTTTAATGTGTACAGTCTATAGATATTTAATAGGTACCTAGCACTAGTAGCTAGTAGCAATGCAGGTCATTGCCCTATGGCTTCTGAGCCCATCATAGAGTACTTATGATATGTGTGTTGATAAAGTAATGTTTGCAACTGTACATAATTAGGTCTTAAAACACTCGTGTGATCCTATTATGAAATTAGCTGACGCTCGTTTCATAAAACCACACTCGTGATTTAAGACCCCTCAGTATGCAACAGTTGCATAAAATACTATAAAATCCGTTTCCTCTTTATCTGTCACTGTGACTTCGAAAAACAGGAAAAAACATACTTTAGTTAAAAGACGTTTTTAAACTTTTATGAATTAGAAAGCTAGACTTCTCAGTATCTTCAAGTGTTCGGCCACTTCTGATGCTTCACCTCTAAGTGGAAGTCCGGAGGTTATATCCGCGAGCCTGCAGTCCATTGTCTACCGGGCATTCGAGTAGAGTTATACTTAAAACGGTGAACTATTTAGAACTATCTCCGAAATTTAAGAGCGTTTTTAAATTAGGCGGGTTAGTCGCGCGGTAGTAGCGCTGCCACTGCAGACTACATCACGTCACTGCGGCTGCAGCGCTGCTTGGTCGCGGGGGAGACTTCTCACAGAACTGTAGTCGCGCTACAGTTGCGCTGCCAGAAGCTACTTATAAGCGCTACAACAAATGAGCGGCTGACGGGTGTCGCTTACGTCACATTCATGACAAACTTATTGTTAACGCCTGGAAGTTTGGAATTGCTGTTTATAAGACGCCTTTAGTCACGTACCTTATCTTGTAATCATGGATTTGAGTGTTAAAGGCATATTCAGGTATTGATCTTTCAATATTCTTTTTGTTCTTGGGCATTTTGGTAAATAATTTACCACTGAATATTAAGTATTGTATATTAAGCTAGCCTCTGAATATTCTGAATGTTAATGCTCTACAATACCGATCGAGATAACAGAACAAATCCATGTTATACTTTCGGGACAAAGCACCCGTTATCCGCCTGTTTATTAAATAAGTATAAGGTCCTAATTCACGTCGCCTCGTTTCAAAGCGCTCTTAAACAAAACGCGGTTGCGGCTACCCTAACCATTTCTTTTTACGTTCTCATTAAGTAATTCGTACTAACCGTAGGTATAGAAAAGTCTCGAAGTTGCAGAGGCGTTCCTGGGCTCGGACGATATTTTATCATTGTAATAAGTTATAAATTATAATTATGTACGAATACGGGAATTGACAACACCTCATGTTTCTATTGCGGAGCATTTGAGTTACTGCGTATATATTTTTAATACAATCGGGATAACGTCATACCGCGATCGTACAGCGAGCGCCTGGCGTCTCACGGCAGCCATGCCTCTGACGTCACTCATGATTATTTCCGGACGCCCACCGCAAGCATCCGCGCGTAACGTAACAGATCAAATTCGAGCATCACAACGGTGAACGCGTCAGATAGCCCGAGCGGCAGTACAATATCCGTCACATGGGGTACGGGCGAACGCTTGCGGTGGAAACTCAGCCTCAGAATACGTTTTCCCTCATCGAAGCGGGCGACGCGCCCACTGATCACAATCCGTTGAATCGTTTCCGGCTTCACTATCGGGCAGAGCTGCAGAGTTCACGACGCGAAAACAGAATCCGTCGTCTTACCAGCTAACAAATTAGGCTAGGACAGGATGAAAGGTGGTCGAAGTGCGGTCAGCTGCGGGCGCGGGCGCGGGCGCGGGCGGCGGGCGCGGGCGCCGCGGCGCGGAGCTACGGGCGCCGCGCGCCGAACGCGCCGCCGCGGCCCGGGTAGCCGTTGCTGCCGCCCGGCGGCGCTGCGGGGCGACACACTATATTTTAGTCGGCACTGATTGGCGCGCGGCCGGCGAGTAGCGAGCGCTCGAAAGTCAAAAATCTCCCGACCGGGCGGCCGAAAAGCTCGAAGCCTCCGCAGGAGAGTGAAATATGTGTACGAAAGAGATTTTTTTTCGAGTTCTTTTATAATGAAACACACATTTAACATTTCATTTTATGTCATGATGCCTAAATCTACGAGCGCAGATGCAGAATTTCATTCAGAGTGTGCACTTTAGAAAACTGTTGACAGTTTTTTTTTAACTCTTTTTTTTTGGACATCAAGACACAAAGCGCCACACTCCACAGCTGTAAAAGTAACTAAACTGTTTCTTCGCTGGTTATAAAAATGTTTTAGGAATAGATATGGCTTACAAAAATTGAAGAGCTGTAGTTTCTAAACCTCTAAGATGAGGACTACCGAATAAAAATATAATTTACACCACTTCAAAAACTTTACCTGCCTAATTGATTTGAAGATGTAAAGGCCAGTACCTCTACTAAGTTAGCCATTTACAGAGATAACCATACGTTTTCACTTTTCTCAGTGAGAGGCTCCAGAGGTTGCCATGAGAAGAACGGCTTATAAACTGGTAAACCATTAAATTACAACTTGAATAAACTCACCTTGATTAGGGAATGGCAGACAGTTTGATTTGAGAACTTCTTCATGGTTGCCATATGCACAGAATTTTACTACAACTGTGTTAGCAGAGATGCCGGTGATTTCGGCTTCGTAGAACTAGACAACAAAAGATAACAAGCGTTAAAATGTTATTAAGTATTGCGTGTATTGAATCACAAAATAACATCCAATTCTATGTTGGACTATTGAGCTAAACAAGAAGGCCTTAAAAGGAGAAATACAAAAGATTAGCCAATACGTGAATTTTGAATTACTGTAGCTGTAGTTTCAGCTTAATTTTTATTTATATAATGCAGACTAGCGTCTAACAAAGGACCGATTCTAAATGTTTAAGTGGTCCCAAGGCGTGCTGTTCATCGCAGCGACACGGCAGCGGGGCGACACATTTCCAACAAGAATCGATTAACCCGATAAAATGTCACGCCGCTCCAAAGAATGACGGGACGAAAATATCTGCGTCACTCACATTATTGTCCTCCCAGTAGAGCGCCAGACAGCGGTCGCCGACCTTCCAGTGGATGTCGGCGACGCCGAGCATGGCGCGCGCCTGCTCGTTGACGGCGGCGTTCTGGAAGCCGAGCAGCGAGCCGGGCAGGAACGGCCCGCCGCCGGCCGCGCCGCGCACGGCGCCCAGGTCGCGGCCGTAGCCGTACAACGCGCGGCCCGCGTGGCCCGCGTGGCCCGCGTGGCCCGCGTGGCCCGCGTGGCCCGCGTGGCCCGCGTGGCCCGCGTGACCCGCGTGACCCGCGTGGCCCGCGTAGCCCGCGCCGCCCGCGTAGCCCACGCCGGGGTACAGCGCGCCCTGCGCCGGCTCCATGTAGCCGTTCGCCGGCCGCCGCTGGTACGACGGCTCCTGGTACTTGGCCATCTCGCTGTTCCGCCGGAACGGAGGGATGTCCTGCGCGTTCTGGTTGGGCGCGTACGGCTTGGGGTACTGCTGGTCGCCGTGCTGGTAGCCCCTCGGCTCCTCGGGCCGCGGCGGGTTCGACAGGAGATTCAGATTCGCAGTCGCCTCTACGAGACTGTCCATGTGGTTGGTGTTGTTGCGATACTGTTGTTGGTGCATTTTTTCGGCCATCGTCCTGTCGTTCCGCATGTTTCTGTCGCCGAACTGTGCTTGGTGATGATATGAGTTGTTGTATGGTAAATTAACATTAATGTTGCCTTGTTGTTGCTGCTGATGTTGCTGGTGCTGCTGTTGTTGCTGTTGTTGTTGTTGTTGCTGCTTATTTTTCTCTTCTAGCTTTTTCTGGAATCTCGGTGGTTTCTCGTTCTGTGTCTGGTATTTCCTGTCCTCCCTGTGTGACGAGTGGGGGCCGTCGTTGGAGTAGTGCCCTCGGTTCTCGGGGCGGTGTCTGCTGGCGCTGTCGAACCGCGAGCCCGAGGGCCGGGGATTGCTCTTAACGCCGTTTCTGTCCCTTGCGTCCCTGTAATTCCTATTTTCCCTATCCTCAGTGTTTGTGTTGTATTGGCGAGTACTCTTATCCCTTTCTGGGACATTAGGGAGTTTATCTTCTAAAAAGTCGAAAAGGGATACCTTTCCTGATGGTTTTACTGCAATATTGTCCTCATCATTTGCATCTTTGTTGCGTCCTTTGCGCTTCGGCTGCTCGGGTTCCTTCTGAGGCCGCTCCCTTCTGTTCTCGGAGTTGTCCCTCTTCTGCAGCATCCTGAGAGCTCGATCCACATTATTCTTTGTGTACCTCAGTGCATTTTCAGCTTGTTCCTCCGTAAAACCTGCATCAATTATCTTCTGTACATTTGCATCCAATAAAGGCTTAGTGCCCCCACCAAAGACCTGGAAAATATTCATTAGTTAAATACAAAACATACTTTGATATCTTGAGAACTGGAACCTACTATACTAACCAACCTCATCTAAAGAATGATAATAATACTGGTAAAAATCAAACAGCAAAAAATTCTCTGTTTGCTGTTTACATATTAGGCAAGAATAAAATAATATAGCATAGAATAAAAAAATATTGTGAACTGTGTACAAGGGTTGATGGGTTAAGGCCTCGTCCATCCAGTTCAAAATTTAATTCTTTATTTGGCAAATTAAGAGAAAGAATAAAAAATTTATGGAAAGACCTTTATTTCTGGGGAGAAACGCCGCTACACACTGATCAGAGAAGACCTTTCACAGTTGTCCTTTTTTAGATCCTATATTGTAGTGAAACTTTTTAAGACATACAATATAAATACTAGATTAATATCCTGATTCACCTTCTTAACTCCAGAGAGCCTCTGTGCCTCGGCAATGGCACCTTTTCTCTGAGCTTCAAACTCTGCATTATCCTGCTTAGCTGCTTCTTGTATGCTCTTGAATTGTTTGTCAACTGTGACTGCCTCCAGCCGTTGTCCAAATGGGATCCACGGAGGAGGACCACCATCTGCCCCTATACCTCCTGGAATATCAGCACATTACTTAATATAAAGATCAACAGCACGGAAATCTATATAACTTTATTTTACAATTTTGTCCTAAATACACCAAAAAAATTATGTAACCATAAAATTTTATTGTTTGTTTTAAAAATATTAAAATTTAATAGCACCAGCAACTTTAAAATTTCAACACTTTTAGACACAACACCACTTTATAGTCTAATTGTTAATTAACCATGCAGTTAAATAGTTACAATATGCACCAATGACATGTTTTGTGCGGTTTTGGCAGAAGTAGAGGAATTGAAAGTTGTTCAGTAGCTAATAAAGTTCATGCTCAATGCACTAGACCATGACGCGACCACACACCACATCAAAAAGAACTCTTCATCTACAGTATAATAAAATAATTAAATATAATTTCTTACAAATAAATTAATTTTAAAAGCTAGTTTACTACAGTTTTCAGAGTCATTTTGGGGTTGCAAGAAATATTTTAAGCATTTGGAGGTTATGGTTTAAATAAGTTTAAAGAACACTGATCAAGGGGACAGGGCCTGTGGCGATTACAGTATTTGAATTTTTTAATTACGGAAAAGGAAGACATTTAAGCATGCTTTTGTTAATTCAGTCATGTTCATGCAGTCTCTCAAAAGGGGACCTGTACATGTGCAGCATAGTAATAATTCCAATATGATTCTCAACAGAAAACACTCACCCCTTGTATGTTTGGCAAGACTCCGGGCAAGCTCCCACTTCTCAATCATGTGCGTCACCTTTCCCCCGAGCACGGTCACTACAGCTGGTGTTAACCAGATCACCCCATGACACACCTCTAGTCCTTCATTCTTTAGGAGCAACTTTGTTCCTGGAGGAGTGTTTATACTAATACTGGGAATCGGACTCGTTTCTAAGCCGGTACAAGAACTTTTGCCGTCATTCAAAATCAACTTCAACATCCGGGGGGCATGATTTGACTCTTCATTTGCTTTGGGTGCAGAGACATTTCTAATCTTTTGAATCTGAACGATAATAGGTTTTTCGAGTTTCGATGGATCTTTAGTGAATTCCTCAGGGAACGCTGCTTCACCGACGTCCCGCAAGTCATACTGGAATCACATTAGCCGTGTTAGAATTGAGTTTTATTGAAAAGTAATGTGAAACCTGCAACAGATCACTGGATCAAATACTTACGTCTAAAGCGCGTTTGTTTAGAACATTTACGTCCTGTATTAGACCATTTTCGCTAATAGTATCAAAACCTTCGGGACTTATGTGCCTGGAAGAATCAACACGGTCATTAGCTAATAGGAATGTTTATAGAGATATAGGAAACTAAAGATTTTACGAAATCAGTTACCAGCCCAGCTCTGTGAGACTTTCTCTAAGTGACATGTTTTCATTTGCGGCTCATGTCTTTGCTTGAATTAAATACAAAAATCTCACGCGAATCGTCGGGGACATACGGTACCATTTGTCAAACAATGTCAGAAATTGCATAGACAATGCTAAGCTATTACAATCACTGGTAAAAACGTCGCAGTTGTGGAATTATTTTACTTAAGCTCACATTACACACGCTGCTACGTGTATTATGCTCGGCTTTTTAATTTGACGGATTTGTTTCACTACCGAAAGGTTAATGACCGATTGACTGTTTATCTGAGATGACGTTTACGTCTTTCACTTAAGTTTGATAAATAATATCCTGAAGCCTATCTCATAATAATCAGACTGTTATATGCAACTGCGAGGATTTAAGTGTTTCGGTGCAAAATTTAAAGCTCGATTTTAATCTATATTCATTATAGAAATATAACTAAAATGTCATCGGTAAGGTTACTCTACAAATTTGCATTTTAATTTATTCCTAGACGTGTTTGTTACTATTCTATTCATTTTATTAGCATAATCATCAACTCATCACTAGTTCTACAATGCGACAGAAATAATTGCACTGTAAATGACAGTAATTCTAATTAGCAGTCTTGTTCCAGACTCATATTTTTAATGTGGAAATGACTTGCGAAGGCTGCTCCGGGGCTGTGGAACGTGTGCTCAACAGGCTGAAGGGTCAGGGCGTAAGCTCCGTGGACATCAGCCTGCCCGAGCAGAAAGTCTCCGTAACATCAACTCTCAGTGCCGACCAACTGTTAGAAGTTATAAAAAAAACTGGTAAAAAGACAACATATGCTGGAACTCAATAGGTGTAGGATTATAATGTGCAAACTGTATTAAAAATTGTCATTAAAATTATGTCAAAAGAAAGGACATCATCATTGGAAGGTTGCTCCATTATGTATTTTATTTTTCCTGACAATGCAGCATAGCTGAAGTACATTAATATCATACTGTGTTAGACTATAGAAACTTGTTGAATTCTTATCTCTTATCTCTAAATAGTTGTTATCTAGGCAAGTGCAACACCAATAACTGTTAACATCAATAAGACAAAGACTTATAAAGAAATTACTGATGAAATCAACTAGGACTTAGTGATTATTTGTTTCTATGCTTTATACAAAAGTACCAAACCATGTAATCAACCTCTCAATACTTCATCAGATTTTTATCAGCTGTCACTAATTCGCTTTTTAAACACCTTCAGAGGCAGCACTTGCCTAATGCATTAAAAATCAATTTAGTTATAATAGTGATAAATTTAATCATTTCTTATGTTTTTGCAACTTCTAGATATTGAAATAAAACTATTTGAATAATTTATATTGCGTGTGTTGTAACGAATCTAATTTCTGACATTTCGGAATCTGCACACGAACATGAGACCTGAAATGGGCTGGAAACATTATGATAAAAGATTTGTTACAATAAATGTATGCGATATAAACAATTTAAATACGATTTAAGTTATTTTATTTCAACATGGGTTAATATTACCTAATAATGCAGTAATATTGATTCTCCTTTTGTTATTATTTTCTGGTAATCATCATTTATATACATATTATTCAATTTCTTATATAATTGTTTACTTTTCACATGTTATCATTCTACTATTATTGTTATGTCCAGTTATAGAAACTTGCCAGTCAGAGGTTTAGAACTAAATTATTTTTGCACTTCCATTGTTTTTAAAGTTATGTTTAATCTATGCTGTATTGTATTTGACCCTTAACCAGGCCAAGGGACTGTCTCCCACATTTATGTAGGTATTTGAAGTTAATTTTAATAGCTAGCTACATAGGTATTAAAATAATAAGTAACAACTAAATTAATGTCCCATTTGTAACAAGCATGAATCCTATTAATGTTTTGGGGAAATTTCTAATTTGATGGGGCCTGGTAAAGAGTTAAATATTGTTGTATGTTTGAATAGAATTTGTCTCAAATTATTATTGTAAACGGAATTTGCTTTTATCATTGGAGAGCATCTATTGGAGTTATTTAGTTTTTTACAGTATTTACATTAAATAATTTTTTTAAATATAACAATTGTTTTGTTAAGCCAAATAATAACAGAACAAATTTGAAACTATACATAGCGTTACACTAACACAGGCGAATAACAAATAAGCGACCTTTTTGACGGAAACACAATGAAACATTAATGAGAATAAACAAATTAAGATCCTCATAAAATAAGCAAATTTAAAACCTAAAGTTTAGGTTGAACTTATATCGCACTGAAGTATTTAAGCTTAACTTTTATTTTTTTGAATCCTTCTTATTCCAGGAAAGGAATCTTTCTTACCATGAGGTGACCCACTTGCTTGTTTGCCTTCGATGTTGTATAAAAAAAACCTAAAAAAAATTGGGCTCATTTGTTTTCAAGTTAATTTTGATTTATTAACTAGAGTTCTCTTTACTTAAAAACTAAGTCGCCACCTGTTCCTGTCCTCATACTCGTATCTTCGGCATTCTACTCCTTCCAAACTGGGTAACAAAATTTGATACGGTTTTTACTGTCAATGTTTTTATGCACAAACATCCAAATTATACCTGTGCGAAGCCGGGGCGGGTCGCTAGTTGTGAATTATCGAAAAATGGGATCGCTAGTTCCTATGGACTGCAGGGATCACTTTCCATCAAGCGACCCGCATGCCAGTTTTCCTCCCTATTCCGTAAAAAAATCAATGAACGCAATAACGGTCTGTAAAAAGTAAGTATTTAGTTGAAATTTGAAATAAGGATTAGATCTAAGAGTATCAGAATAAAGTTCAAAATATTTTGAGCTTTTAAATTCCATTGCCTGACCTCTACTGAGCGCCGGCGTATAATAATTATGTGAAAAAAGAGTTTGCAATCATATGAAACTAGAAGTTTAATAACTTTAAACTACTTTAGCTACTCATCCTTACACATTGCATCTTCAAGAGTATTGATTCTCAAATCCACGAGGTCAACTGCCTCGTGCAGGGCATTTAAATGATCCACAATGGCATTAACAGTGGGCAGGACATCTGCACAGTCACAATCCTTCATGTTATGGCTGACATTACATGTAAAAGTCCTGTCCAACCTTTTTGGTTTCTTTAACAGTGGCTCATTGCACTGTCTTTGGTTCTCATTCATTAATTTAAATCCACTGTTTATTGGGAAACTCCTCTTCCTCCCAACCCACTCTATCGTGCCGCTAGTGTAGCACACGTCATTCTCTCTTAGCTTGATCATGCCAAACAAATCTTCCTCCTGGGCGCACATGGTCCCAACAGTGCAAGCAGTATTGTTACAAACTTGAGTATTATTACTGATGGATGGTACAGTGTAAGTGGCAGGAGTGGGAGGGGTCCGGGGGATATGGCTGATATGCCCTACACTGTTAGAAGCACATTCATCAGACTTACACCCTGACCGTCTCCGCAAGTTACTGAGCAGGGAATGTATCCCACTTGAGGTTGGTGGATTAGAAGAGTTCTTGGAAGGTTGATCTGTTTGGCAACCCTGGCTGCAGTCCCTCAAGGTGCTGTTAGCTCTTGGCTGTTCTTGAAAGCTTTGGGATCTCGCAGATTCATGGGTGGATAGAAATGAATCCACATGGTCAAAGGACGTCACAGGATACTTGGAGCTGTGGTAGCACAAGTACCAAATCTTTGCCCCCTGATGTGTAGATGATGGAATACATTAATACTTTTCTATTCTATCTAGTGTGATAAGGACCGTTTGATTTTACTAAAATAACTGCAATTTTCTCTGAATTCTAATTTCTGGATTGCAATGGTGTATTCTGAGGAAACAGTTGTCATAGACCAATCCTGAATGGTAAGTACAAATATATTTTTATTCAAATAATATAATTAGTTTTACATATTTTCTATAACATCTACAGTAATTATAACTTAACTAATGGAAGTATTTACACTATGGAGTTTAAAAACGAAATGGCTTTTTAGCAACCTGTTTTTTTCCTTTGACTGATGTAGTAGATTTTGAGTTTTGTGATGTTGGTGCTCTTTGTTGAATGTTTTCCTTCATCTCATTTGCTAGTTCTGTGAAGTTGGTTTTCCAAATGAACACCTGGAGAAAACAAAGCAGATATTGTAATAATAATTATGACACGTTAAAAAAAATGTGCATTCATAATGACGAGACCTGTTTGTCTTCTCCAGCTGAAGCAAAGGAATCGCCACTGGGTGAAAAATTAACGGCACTGACTGCTCCAACATGTCCACTGAGGGTGAATATTGGATGGCCCTCCAGTAAATCCAGTATCTGAAAAACAGATACACAGTGTGTTTCAGTATCTGCCAATAGGTGCTTTGAGATAGATTTTGTTCATCTATTTATTATCCAAGTGAAGGGCTAATTTTAAGCTGCTTTTTTATTTATATAGAAAAGAAAGGATGTGTTATGAAAAGTGAATATTGACCCAAATTGGTCCAGTTAGGTTTTTTGTTGGGGGTGTAGAGCTAAAATTTAAAATTTTGCATTGTATAAAGGGAAATTATTAAGTAATTATCAAAAGGACTAAAGCTAGATAAACAACGCAAATAATGCAATTACCATTTGATTTGAATTTAGTATTTTTGAGAATCAATTAAGTGTTTTATAGATTTTGCTAATGCTGGTAGTCATACAAGTGCAATAAAGCCTCAATAAAATGTAAGAAAAAATATGGTTTTATTTTGTTTCAATACTTTATGAAAAGTCTTCATACCTTCATTTTCCCATCTTTACTTGCAGTAATAATATAGCTACCACTTGGGTGAAATGCTAATTGTGTCACTGCATCACTGTGTATGCTGAAATAGGTAAAAATGCAAATAAATTCTTAGGAATTATAAAACAATATCATACTATCCATTTTACCTGTGCAGAATGGATATGTATATGTAAAGTTGAAACAAACAATACTAAAACAGGAATTTACCTGTAATACTGTACAAGACTATGAGTTCTAACATCATACAGTTTGATATTTCCATAGGATGTTCCCACAGCTATATAGCATCCAGATGGGTGCCAAGCTAGGCACACACCATGCCCCTTCTGGTCCTTGTATGTGTGAACACACTCCCCGGAGTCCGGATTCCAAAGCTTGGCAGTCTTGTCATCAGAACAGGATGCAATGACCGAACCATCACTTGAGATGCGAGCACACCTCACCCAGTTTGTGTGACCCACAAAAGATGCTATAAACTTGTATTTGTCACTCGCCCACAGCTTCACAATTTTGTCATCTGAGGCTGTAAGTATCTGTAAGTTTAATAATGGAAAAGTTAATTGTTTAATCCTATCAATTTCACAGTTGGATGCCATTTTACATGCCCCGCCCACCATGCCAAGATACCAGAACTGCACATAAAATGTATGAAGTATAGGAAAAGGACAATTTACTGACAGTTTGGTCACAATCAGTTGGATATATATTTGCAATGTAGGCGGTCAAAAGCTCATAAATTGTTAGGTGGAGTATTCACTTAATGTGGACAGCTGGGTAAATCAGAAGATCTTCATCTATTATACTACCTAACAAGGACATACTAAGCACTATTAAGGAAGCAGTAGTAAAAGTGGTGATGTTGGGGCTAAATCTTACCTTGGACTCGTCAGGAGTAAACTGTACAGAGCGGACAGTCTGCGAGTGCGCTTTGAACACGCCAGTGCTGCCCGTAACGGTGGGAACCCACAACCTCACGCTCTTGTCTCGCGAAGCCGACGCCATGCGTCTGCCCGACGGAGAGAACGTCACGTCCATCACTGCCTCATCGTGACCCTGGAACCTGTAACTCTTCATGCAGCCGCGGAGTTCCCATAACTGCATGAACGTAATGTAAACATCAAGGCACTCTTAAACATTAGGTGAATAAGACGTTGCGATGTACTCACTAAAATACTATTATCCAAAGAACTTGTAGCTACTTGGTGCTCATTTGGACTGTAAAATAGCGACGTGATCCCATTTTTGTGACCCTTTAATTGTTTCTCCAGCGAAGGTTCTAAAAGTGTAGAATCTTCCCCCATATTATTTTCCGGTATAAAACTTAACTTCGCTTTTTATTTTATCCAATTTCAAATTGAACTGACAGAACCAGGCAGAACCACAACAAAAACCATCGACAAACCTTTTTCTTCAAGTGATGTTCCTGCTTTTTACGGTTCTTACTATTTTTTTTTATTATAGACAGCCAGTTAAAACAAAAAAATAAAAATAATAAATTTTGTTTATGGAACTTTCTGTATATTCTCCAAACCACACGAGGTGTTTCTTTCTTGTGTTTTGAATTTTATTCGTGCATTGTTCTTGCGAAAATAGTGTTATAATTTGGTTATTTCAATATAAACCTGCTCAATTTCACTTCATGTCTCTTAAAATGTGTAAGTCAAGCCAAGAAATTTTTAAAATGCATTTTGTTTGAGTTTACGATCGCACCGGGCAGGTGTCATATTTTATTTTGTACGAAATTCTTGTAGCAATTTGCAATGTTTTCTTTCAGTGTCGTGAAAAACCGAATATGAAGTAAAGCGAATATTAATTCTATGGAGATAGAATTTGGATTTGCAGGTAATTTCCTAAATATATGCATTACACCATTTGCACCGATGTTTCGTTTATTCCTTAAGGTACTCTGGGCATGTAACAAGCTCTAGATCAACGTGTGTTTTATTTGCAACTTGGCAACAGAGTTTATTTGCTCTACTTGACTAGTTATACTGAATACACTGTTCAAATGATAAGGTTTGTTTTGTTGGTAGGATCTGGTTGCAATGAACGTCGGAGGGATGAGCGAGGTGGGTGGCGAGGTGGCGCTGATCGCGGACGAGCTCAGCAGAGCCGTGGAGCTCACCCTCAACCCAGCAGTCGCCCACGAAGCTCGCAACCAGGCCTATAATGCATGCGAAAGGTATGTTGGGGCCAGGAACGTATTTTCTACCTTTGCGCCCTTTACTTGTCAGGCTGACCACTGAAAACAATAGGGTAGGCTTCCCAAAACAGGCAGATATCCCTTTCCCCTTATGTAGCATTTGCATTAAATCTCACTATCTTACTACCTTAAGCAATGTAATGATGTGGGACAACAGGACCTCATCGTCATCATCATAGTATTAGGTGATTAGTAAATCAAAAATGAAGGGTGGAAGATGTCCACTAGTAGTAAGCAATGGTAGATCTTTGATGAATTAATAGCACGCATCAGCCTTGGTAACAGTGATATGATAAGTTCTACTAGATTTGCAATATTTTGCAGACAGTCCAAATTTGTAAACCAATTCACTGTAGATGACCAGCTTTCTGTAACGACTGGGTCTGGATTTAATGAGTTCTTTTTTTTTAGTTAAGAATTCTGAGAAATTGCTCTTGTAAGTTACAAAGTTTAACTTTTTTATAACATTTAAATAATAATTATTATAATGCAGCTTCATTTGGCCCTACAATTCCCACACAGTTCAGAATAAAAAGGTATCCTCCCTTTCATCATCATCATCGTCATCATCAGCCAGAAAGGATCCAAATAGGATTCAAATTGTTTAAAACAAATTTAATATTTGTTTCAAGCTTCAAAGAGAGTTCGCCATGGTGTGCCCAGGCCGGCTTGTTGTTGGCCAGTGGGCAGTACTCGGCTGTCGTCAAACATTTTGGTTTGCAACTCATGGAGCACACTGTCAAGTACCGGTGGACACAGATCACACAGGCTGAGAAGATATTTATAAAGGTTAGTAAAATACCACTATATACTGTTCTTATTAGAATATTGCTTTGCTTATCTCAGATGTCTTTTATTTATACTTTGTCAGTGGAAAACAGGCCTGTGGTTTGATAGATGGTAAGCAATTACCGCCGCCTATTTAGATTTGCGATTCCAGAAGAACCGTGTGCGCTGACAACTTAGCAAGAAACTTTTAACACCATATTATTGTTAGTTAACATAAGACCTTAAACTAAAGCAAAAGTAAAAGGTGATAAAATATTACTCATACTTATCATTTGTATCATTAGAATCATACAAAATGTAATCCAAAACATTTAACAAATTAATTGTCAAAAACTAGAGCAAACGGAAAAATTCTGAAAAATGACCAAAGAATATTTGTAAAATTATCTATAAATGAAGTGACTAATTTTTGTAAATAGAACTTATACCTAAGAATAAAAGAGAAAAGTAATCAATAAAGGTCAATGATCTGGCTTAGCCAACTGCCTAAACAAGGTGATTAATTCAATAATATGTTAACCAATTTTTAAAATAATTAATACCTAAAATGCGTCTAGTACTGCTAATGAGCGACGTGACGTTTGTGTATCTATGTATGCGCGCCATTCTAAAAAGTCAGTCTTACAATTTAGAGGATGGAGGCTGCGAAATCTGAATTAGGTGCATTGCATACTATTATATGATTCTTTTCTGTGATAAAACTGCCAAATGAAAATTGTTGTAATCAACTTTTGAACTTAATTAAATCAAAGGAAATGAACTAATAACAGAATACCTTAGACAAAAAACTCAAAGTAGAATACTGATATCAAAATCGTATGTTGGGTTTCATTTCTTTACATTGTTATTTATAAAAACGAATGACACCAATACAACACCTTTACGCACCATTCACCGTTTTACGCGCACAGTGCAGATACATCGCGAAGTAACGGGGCAACTAACGAGATTCTAGCATATTAGTAGCACAATTGTCGTGTCGTGACTGTTGGGATGAGTCTGGATTCGCCACTGATCATGTTGTTGTTTTGTTTCTTTCTTTGTGGAAGACAACGGGTATTTGAACTTCATATTCTTATCTTAAAATGTGTTCATTTATTTGATTGTTAAATTTGACAATTTGGTATACTTCTCTACCGCTCTAGTCTTTTAAAATACCCCCAAATTGTAAAAGTGAAAAAACATCCATCGATGGTCGGTCGGCAGCCTCAAATCTGATCAGGCCTCCCCAGCCAAAAAACATTGCTACGACCTTAAACACAGCTTGTATCCGAATACAGTAACTTAAGTAAGCAACGCAAAGGCGTCCAGTCCTTGATATTCAATACACTGACAAAAAGTTCACCATCAAAGTATTGGTCAATTGTCCAGGAGAACGCCATGAAGCTCCTGTACATCGGCGGCTGGGAGACCGGCCACCTCAACGACGCATTGGCGCGCGTCATCGTGGAGATGATCAAGCGCGAGTGGCCCCAGCAGTGGCCCACGCTGCTCGCGGAGCTGAGCGACGCGTGCGCGCGCGGACACGTGCACACGCAGATCGTGCTGCACGTGTTCCTGAGGCTCGTCGAGGACGTCGCCACTTTACAGGTGAGACATTTCGGGTGCGTATTGGGCCAACTTCAACCAACACGATAGAGTAACAGCAAACGAGTTGGTTGATGTTGGCCAAACATAAAGGCAGAATACTGAAGATGATTAGGCATGCTGGTGAAGAGCGACGCGTGGGCGTAACAGGTAAGGCTTTATTTGAGGCTGCGTGTTGGGCCAACTAAAACCAACACAAGGGCTCTCCCTTGCAACACAAGGGATCTGCAACCGAGTTTTTTGTTATTGGCCTAATATGTAGGCTATCGGGACTGAAAAGGCGGTCAAGCCCTAATGGTCGCAGCAGTGGCTTACGCTGCTTGCGTTGCTGCACGTGTTTCTGTGACTTGTCGAGGATGTAGGTAACGAGACCTTTGGTGCCATTGAGCCAACATCTATCAACCCAAGGGAGCCAGTTAATGTAAGGTGGCTAGTTTTTCCAATGCGAGGTTAGCAGTTTCAAACTAGTTCTCACTGCTACTACGACTACGTTACTGAATGACATGAATGTCTTGCTTCCCCGGTTCAGTAGACTTGATGCACCAAGGAAGGCTAGAGTTAATTCATTTTTACGGAGCGGGCTCCCTATCTCTTAGCAGTTTGCCGGTCCTGCGTAAAAACAAACCTAACCTAGGTCTACATTATGGGGTGAATTAACTCTAGGTGCTATTATTTCCCCATGTTCCCACGTCATATTTGTAAGTTAATTACATTAACTCTTTCGCTTAGAAATAAATTCATTTTGAATTGCAACAACAGAGCGCGTTAAGTGATATTTTGTTAAATTTTGATCTTGTTTAGTTGCAACTAGAAAATAGTCTCTAGTCGCGTTGATGCAATTAGTCACTTGAAGGTCGCACTGCATTTTGAGGTTAAGAATGTTTACAACTGAACTGCCCTGTCGGGTTTCAAGATGGAGTTGATTAATAGATAAGGGCAATGTTGTTAATTTGCATATCACGATTTACATGGTCACCCGTCTGCGTCACCAATTTGTTGCAAAATAGATCTTGTCATACATTATCTAAAGTATACACGTGAACGTCAAAATCGAGATGGGACGATGCTTTTATTTTTCTTGTTTTAATGAAATATGCGATAGAATTAAATCTGTTTCTATTGCTTAAAACGCATGTACATTAAATTTACAGTATTATTATTACTTACGGACAAAATTAAAAAATTTAGAGGAATATAAAAAAAATGTTTTCCATTTAAACATTCCTCTGATTTTGTTTTTAAGTGCATTTGCCGGAGCGAAGGGGTATTTGCAAATCCCGTAGGATTACATTATAGTAGTAGTAGTAAGAATATAATGAATTAGTTAGAATGTTAACTATCTACTTATTTGTCTATCCTCACATTTTAAAAGTAGGCAGTGGGCATACTTTAGGGACCGGCAAAACGCGTAAAATACTTTTTATCTAAAGAAAAAACCTATTAAACCGTAGTGTAGACACTTAAAAAGTGTCCACTTACATCAACATAGGTTATTGGTCGATACGAGCCTGATGAATGCGTCAAGATGGCCTTGAGGAAAGTGCTAAAAAAATAATATATTAGTACAATTTTAATCAATTGACCTAGTCCTGAATAAAGCAACAGCTGCTTGCGCCGTGGGTACTAGACAACGGATATACATTCTCATATAGATAATACATTTAACATTTTTGACTGCAGTGCAAAAAATCTGATTTCTCGTAAAAATGTCTGCTCCCACTGGGCTTCGAACCCGCTACTTCTGGCTTCGTATAGTCAGGTCACATAGGCCATTTACTAGACTTAATGAAAATGCTTTGACTGTCTGCAATGTTATAAGTTGGACATAATGTGATATACTTATTATCACGAATTAAGGAGATTGGTACAGTACGCAATGGAAAAAGAATGGTGATTAAAGATTGAACTACTTTTTACAAGCGTGTCATTTGCATAGACGCTGGCGTGCAGTCATGCGTTTTCCATTTCATCGAAACCAGCCCCCCCCCCCCCCCTGTATATAATACGCCTATGTGTATTTTCGGGCTAAATTACATTATTTTTTTTTAGGAAAGGCTAACAACTTTTCTTCCTTTCTAGACACTTGAACAGCACCAGCGTCGCAAAGACATCTACCAAGCGCTGACGAGCAACATGTCGGAAATATTCGCCTTTTTCATGCGCCTCATAGAACTACACGTGCAGGAGTTCCGAGAGAAGACCGCCGCGGGCGACAACGCCGCCGCCGCCAGCAATGGGAGGGTTGTTCAGGTAACGTGGTTTGACAAATTATTAGCAATATCCTTTTTTTCCAACCACGGTCGTTGCAATACGACTGAAACGTCGGGGTGAATATAACATTGAAGATGTGTCTGTGATTGACCTCAGTCTCGCTTAACGGTGAGCGATGGCGGTTTCATATGGAACACGCTTATTACAGCTTATGATCCCTAGACCAAAACGCCATTAAAAAATCATTGCGCTCGCAGTTTCTTCGTCTTTTCACAAGCGTCGAGGTTGTCAACTGATTTATGTATCCCTTATCCCGGCAGGTGGTCTTGCTCACCCTGACGGGGTTCGTAGAATGGGTGTCCACGAACCATGTGGTGATGAACAACGGCCGGCTGCTGCAGATCCTGTGCGTACTGCTGCAGGACGCCGCCTTCCAGCTGCCAGCCGCAGAGTGCTTGCTGCAGGTCGTCAACAGGAAGGGCTCGGTGAGGTCACCTTATGTGTTTCCGTCTCGCGACAGGCATCATTCCACTCCGCCCGTTATCTTTCTATACTTTATTTCGTGTCTGGTTTCAATTGCACAGACTAAGGAGCGCAAGCCGCTGATGATCCTGTTCAGCGAAGACGCAATCTCGTGCATCCACCGCGCCGCCGTCGCCAGTATCAACGCTGTCGACGAAAACCACTACCTCTTCCTCAAGAAGCTCTCTCAGGTAACGGCGACAGCTTCGCTAAAGCTCGAGTTGACATACCCTTAGCCAAAATCATTCAATCTTTCTACTTCATTTTCAGGTGGTAGCTGGGCTGGGCCACCAGCTGACTACTCTATGGAACTTCGCAACAAACGTCGACTTCTGGATGCCGATGCTTCTAGAAACGATGTTGCTGCTCACGTCGCACCCGTCCCTGACGTTGGCACATACCACGAGCGGCGTCTGGCTGGCGATGTTCCGCCACGACCACATTTCGAAGCTGCCTCACGTGGTGGCCGTGATACCACGGTGGCTGCAGGCCGCTGCGCCGAAAGTGCTAAAGGTACAAAAAGTAAACCATACATTAGTATGAATCGCAAACAGGTTCAACCTTACATTTTTTTGTGTGTTTGTGTATGTGTGTGACAGCGCGACTTCTTGTGTTCACGTGGACATCGCCAAGACCGGTAAAGGACTGGGAGGGGCAGCTGCCAAGACAAATTCTTTTTTAACCGTGTGGTCGCCAAAAATCGATATACACGCAGTTCGACTTTGTTACTTACAAAAAAAAGATTAGCATGTGAATGACGACTTGTATTAGACGGGGTATTGAAAAGGTTAAACTTCCCGAATTGCTAACTAAAAATAATTATTTTAATTGACGGTTTGCCTACGCGGCAAAGGGATTAAATGTGATTCGGATAATGCCGCGAAGTTGCACGGCAGGGAGCTAAGTCTACAGTTCCCAATCACTCCTGCCGCGCTGGCGTTAGCAGACAACTCAACTGTCCCTCTGTACGTCTCTTGCGCTAAGCTAGTTAGAAAGAGACGCCCCGAGCTATCTCGGTGGCTGTATTTCCGATCGGCAACGTATGGCCGCAGGTGACGTACCCGTCGTCGCGCGCGAGCGGCGAGCACGACGCCGCGTCCTACGCCTGCGTCGACTACGACAGCGAACAAGAGTTCGCGGTCTTCTTCAGCCGCTGTCGCACTGAGATACTGGATTGTTTCAGGTAACTACTTGTTTTTCGTTTACGCTATTATGATGTTACTTTAGATGTACATCTAAATTACTTGTTGTTTGACAGGCATTGCATGACAGCGGCGCCCCTCGTGACGTGGGCATACGTAGAACAATGGACACGCTCCGCCTTGGACAAGGTGGAAACGTGTCCTGCTCAGCTGGACGTCACGCACCCCTTGCACGTCGAGTGGGAAGCTCTCTCTCAAGTCAGTTCTATTCTTGTTCACAACTTTCGAATTCGAATCAATTTCAAACTACCTAGTATTTTGGCTGTGAGATTTATTTTCAGACTCGTATTTATGCATCGGCGTTGTTAGTCAACGCGTCAAATATGAATGTTTTATTGTCACGGTTTGCTTACGTCTCCGTAGCGGATTGTTATTTATTAGCAACGGCCGGTTCGGCCCCCAGGTGCTGGACGTGGTGCTGTCGCGGCTGCTGCACGCGGAGCCGCGGCCGAGCGTGGTGGAGGGCCTGCAGCTGCTGCAGCGCTGCGTGGCCTGCGAGCCGCCCGCGCCGCTCATCCTGTCGCTGCTGCTGTCGCTCATCTCCGCGCTGTTCGTGTTCCTCAGCTGCGCGTACAGCCAGCTCGCCGGTGAGTGCCGAGCGCGCCCCGAGCCGAGTGCTGGCGCTCGAGTGGGAGGGGGGCGGTGAAGTATTATCTGTGACACGCCTTACCAGTGGGCATGTCGGCTCGGCAGGTCCGGGCGTGGGCGGCGCGGGCGCGGAGCTGCTGCCGCGCGTGCTGGACAAGATCTTCGCGGCGCTGGTGTACTGCGGCACGCCCGCCGACGACCGCCGCAGCCGCGTCGTCAAAAATGTGCGCCGCCACGCCGCCAGCCTGCTCGTCAAGCTCGGCTCCAAGGTGACAGCTGCCGCTTGCTTTCTTTTTATTCTCGTTTTCGACCTCTACCATGGTGATTCGGTTAATTTCAATGGCTCGATGCATGCCTGTTCGCAGTACCCCCTGCTGCTGCTGCCGGTGTTCGGGCGGCTGCACGAGATGTGTCAGGCGGCGCTGGCGCGGCCCGGCCTCAGCGCCGTCGAGAGCGTCACCATACAGGAGGCCCTGCTGCTCGTGTCTAACCACTTCTGCTGCTACGAGCGGCAGAGCGCGCTCGTCGCGCAGGTAACGTACTGTTGTTACACTGATAAACACGTGAAATCATTTTGAGGCCTTCGGAGCTTGATTGTGGCACTATAAATCAACCAACCGGATCTGTTGATCTATGATAAACGAATAAACGATAGAATAAGAAAGAAATGATCTATTTCTCAGAATATAATATGACACATTTAGTGATGCTGCCATATTTGGTGAGGAAATGTAAAAAAATACGTCATCTCAATCGGGTACAATTCACTAAAAATCGGAACGTATACAAATCTCTAAATACCAGCGTGAACCGGATCAAGATCCGTCGCGTGACCCGGGAGGGATCAGCGACCGAAGATACGTGGACACAGGAACGGATAGCAACTCTATACCGTGTAGTAAAAAAAGTTCTGCGAATGAACGGCAGCTCGTCTCGTGCGGCAGGTGCTGGGCGACTGCAGCGCGCGCTGGGCGGCGCTGGCGCCGCACGTGTCGTCGGCGGCGGCGCTGGCGCGGCTCGTGGGGCTGGACGCGGCGCCCGGCGCGCCCGGCGAGCCGGCCGAGGACGAGCGCGGCGCCGCGCGCCGCACGCTGCTGCACGCGCTCACGCTGCTGCTCGGCGTCGTCAAGCGCACCACCGTGCCCGCCGACCCTGACAAGTGAGTGCGCATGGGCGTACCCAGGGGGAGGGGGCCTGCCCCCCCCCGGGAATCTCGCAGAGCATACATGAACTCTCATGATTACTAATCAAATTGTAAACGGGGCCTTATGCTCTAACTTTTAAATAAACCGCGCAGTAGACACTGGCAAAATGCACTGCACTGTGCATTTTGCCAGCGTCTACTGTGTCTATTGCCAAAAAACCGCGCGCGACGATTGCGGACGAAGATTACCGAATCTAGCATCTGACTGGCCCCCCCTTGGCCAGAAGCTGGGTACGCCCATGTGAGTGCGCACTGCCGCCTGCCTCGCGGCGCTCGTCGCCTCTGCTGGACGCCTTCGTGCCGTCGTATCTTTTATACGTTTTATACGTTGTATACAACGAAATGTTTAATTTTGCCGTGTTTAAAATTGCGTTTATAGCTAGCGGCATTGTTCGTTTCTTGTATACCTGTCGCTGCGATCACGACTCGCACACGATCTCTCTAACGTAAACGTAAGAATGTTACAACAAAAGACGTTTAAGACGAGAATAATCTGTCTCTTACGAGTTACAAAAGAAACGACGGAAGGCTGCGACCGCATACCATGATACCACCCGTCCAGCTTTCGCAAAAGCGTCAGTAACAACGCGCGGTGCTCGCAGGGCGTCCCGCGGCGGCTTCAGCGCGGGGCTGACGGCGTCCGGCAACCCGATCTGGCGCAACCCGTGCGGCGCGCACGTGCTGCCGCTGTTCCCGCACGCGCTGGCGCTGTGCCGCGCGCTACACGAGCTGCACGCGCCCGCGTCGCGCGCGCTCGTGCACGCGGCGCACGCGCGCGCGCTCAGCCCGCCGCCCGCCGAGCGCCGCAACCTGCTCGGCCTGTGCGAGAGCGACGCGCCGCCGCCGCAACCGCAGGACCGCATGCAGACCTTCCTGCACACGCTGCACGATAATGTACGTTCGTTTTAACTGTCTAACTATGAGCTTTCAACCGTGGCTATGCCCGCGTAAAAAAAGCATCGTATGTTTTAATCCAAGACATCTATCTATCCGTCATCTATCTGTTACTTACGATGAAAACTCCGTGTGATCCGTGCTGAGTCACAATAGAAACGTTACACATGCAGGTGTGTCACCTGGTGGGCGCGGCGGCCACGACGCTGGGCCGCGAGCTGTTCGCGGCGCCGGGGCTGGCGCGCGCGCTGGCCGGCTCGCTGCTGCACGCGCTGCCCGCGCTGCCCGAGCACTGGCTGCGGCCCGTGGTGCGCCACGCGCTCAAGCCGCTGCTGCTGCACTGCCCGCCCGCGCACTACGCCGACGTTGCGCTGCCGCTGCTCGACGTGCACGCGCCCTTCAGTACGTACACGCACAGACGTGGTCTAACAACGCGGAAGCGAACTCAACTATCCCACCATTTAGTACTGTTCTTCAAGGAATTACCAGCAGCCCCGGCATGAATATTAACTCGGGTCGCGGCTATTTTTAAAGCCAGCATCCATTTTGTGGGTGCGGCCATGGGGTCCCAACTCAAACAAAATATAATTAGTCTTAATGACGAGCCATAGATGGCGTCATAGGTAGCATTTCCAAATTAGTATGAGTTAAAACTATATATAAGAAGAAAATAAGCTGGTAAAAAAATCGGATTGCTTATTTAATGTCTGAAAATTGTCATTACATGAATTTGACACGATATTTCATAAAATTATTATTAAATTATTATAAGTATTATCACCATAATATTTAGCTATCCATTTAACATTGTAGAATTACACAATGTCGCTAGATGGCGCTTAAATACAGTGCGCCGCCAATAATATCCTTTACTAGGGTAGGTAGATGTCATTAAAGAAGCGTTTGCGGGTTTATTTTTGTTTTAGATTTCCCAACGACGAAGTAATCGAGAACGTGTTGATACGACATCATCCAACATGTAATTGGACACCGAAATTGCATTTAAAATGCTATATAATGACAACACAAAGAAAAATTAGGGCAATGGCAGGACTCGAACCTGCAACGTCAGCATTCCGTGCCTTGCGTTTGCCAGTTTTGCCACATTACCGCTGCCCTTACCCTGCGAATTTTTCAATGTGCTTCGTCTTTACGGGCGTTACATTATTGATATTTTTTGGGAAAACTACCCTCGGTGTCATCTATGAGAAACTTAACCAAGTTATCTCATTCAACTTGCACATCTAGCTGCGTGCTAGCAGCTAGCGTGCTAGCTGCTAGCACGACGACGCGCGACTTGCGCGAGAAGCGACATGGAGGCTCGAGATAGTGCTTTGTCGCGATCCGGTAGCACGTCATGTAGCGAGATAGTTTGTCGATTCGCGCTTTTACGTCATTCCGACATACTGCTGTCGATTGAGAGACATGTGCGACATACTCTCGAAATAGGTAGCACGGCTGTACTTTTTGCGACTAATATGTCGCTACTTGACGTCAATATGCGAGATATATCTCTTCTAGGCTTTGAGCGGGCGACTCGGTATTGGAAGTTTAAATTTACATATTTTTGATAAAAATATTTAACTTTTTTTCAAATGTATATGTCGGTCACGTTACGAATGCGGATGCAAGACAAGTTTAAAGGCAACTTTACAAGAATACTCGTACTTCAATCATACAGGCTTTTAAATTATTCGAAGCCAACGAGCGTGCATGAAAAAAAGAGATGATTTTGGAAGTAGCTATCTAGAGCAAAATCTGGGACCTACATGCGTCGCGTACAATATCATCAGTCTGAGAAGAAATAAAATATAGTAGGTAGTAAATATCTTTAACTTTAATAGAAGATATGTATTAAAACAATTCATCAGGAAACGATCGTGGGCACCTAGTTTTATGATTCCTCTTCGTTCAAGGGTCACATTCGTTAGAACAACGTATACGTTTTCAACTAAACAACTGTTGGTGATTTTTGGCTTCATACGGTGTGTCTGATTGCGCAGCGGTATTCTTGAGCTTTTAAACCTGAAGAGCTTATCAGGCTGCAGTTCAGTCGTCACTGTTGCCATGTACCTATTGCTCGTCAACTAGAGGAGTCACACACAAATGCTATGTGTAAAATACGATGAAAATAGATCCCAAAATTGTTGTTAAACATAACACGTACACAAAGCCAATTTTTTTATCTCAATAAAACAACTAAGTATGAAAAATTCGATCGACACCGCAGATCTGCTAGGAAGCTTATTAACTGCAATAAATTTCCTTAGAAAAGTAATGTTTTTATAAAATCAATTTACGCTTTCCACTTATTTTGATATTATACTTCAAACCAATTTTCAAATTTGACACTGTCATAGTATAATGTCGAACGTGTCGACACGTTTGTGATCGCAGAGACATATTTCTGCATTATGTGCGCTCCAAAATGATACTTAAACGTATGTTACTAAGTTTTAATTTGGATAATGTTATATTTTATCATGTAACATATAAAACAATGTCAGCATTTTGAATAATTCACTCAAAGAACGAGCGAAATGGTGCATCTCTTTTTTTAAAATGTTTAATGGCCTGGAATCAAGTCCTTTAGGCCAAATCTTTTTTTTTGTTTTAAACCGTTTAGTTAAAAGTGTAAGTTGTCATTATATGTATAGCATTTTAATTTTAATTTGAATATGAAAAATACAAAAAAAAATAGAAGTAAAAAAAAAATTACAAAAACCGAAATTGCTTATATTTTGTTCAAAACGTTTCACGACGAATTCATCTACATCTACACAACTATATAAAGAGGTAAAATTTGTTTGATTTTTTGTTTGTTTGTATGTAGGGGGTAATCTCTGGAACTACTGAACCGATTTCAAAAATTCTTTCACTAATAGAAACCTACACTGTCCCTGACGGACATAGGCGGGCTTCGGCTAGTTATTTATAAACAGATTATAAAGATCTGCAAAAATTACCCTTTGAAAAGTGAAAAAAAGGGATGGAATATCACGTTTTTACTGAATGTAATATTGTATTTATTATTGGTATTTAGTTCAGTATTATATTATAATAAAATAAAATAACTTTAGAAACGATTGAACGAAGAAAATTTTTTTTTATGAAAAATGGAGGCACTTTGATGTTAAATATTGACCTTAGAGATATTGACACGTTCGGCGCCGGTGACACATAGGTGTGACCACAAAAAAATTACCCATATGCCGGTGACACACACGGTGTGATTTTATGTTTGTGCCTGTTTCTCAGCCAGATCATAATATACGTTGTTTAAATAAAGTGTGCAGTAAGGTAACCCAAGAATGAATGAGATTCTGCTGAGGATACTAATTCTATAGATTTGAAATTTTACAAATAAAATTATGCGCATCGCCGGGTGACACACACGGTGTGATTTTTAAATTTCTTACTCCTATGCCGAGTGACTCACACTGTGTGATTTTTATGTGCGGTTCTTTTTGTCAGGCGACATAAAAATATATGATTAACAATATAGTGAAATCCTCCAAACATGAATTGATGTCTGCTGCGGTTGTTTCTAATTCTGTTTGTTTGTAATGTGACAAATATAATTTTGTACAATGCCGGTTGACACATACGGTGTGATTTTTAATTTCATACTCCTATTATGCCAGTGACACCCACGGTGTGTCATCGCAATTCATGTTCCGATCCGATGCCGGTAACACACACGGTGTGACCACACTATTCATACTTCTGTGCCGGTGACACAGGTTGTGTGCTCACGGAGATTTACTTGCCGTTTTCCTCCATTTCAGTGTTTTTAGAATATTTTTATATTTGTATTTGGACTCTAGCATTACTTCACAAGACGTGAAATGCGTAACTAACGGTGTATGTAGGACTACATTTTTTTTACCGTTTTTTCTTTAAGCAATGCCGGATAGCACTCCGTGTGTGTTTTCCTAGTCTTATGCCTGTGACATACACGATGTGATCGCGATAATTTCAACATAGCATAGAACACAGATTAGAGAGATATAGTAGTGCATAGAAGGCGTTCGTGAAATGGTGACGGCGTTGGACGTGTTAACACCAAAGCGATTTCTTATAATTTTTTTATTGCAAATTGTTATTAAATTATTGAAGAGTTATATTATTGTGTTTTTTTTATATCAGAACTAATTACGAGTGTTAAAATCCATAAAATGCCCCAAATGATGTATCTAAATTCAGTCGAGTGGAATATGCATCACGTGGCGATTTTTATAATTACAATTTCTAAGAATTGTAAGTAAGTAGGGCTTATGAGTGGTCTAAATATCAGTTTATTTTGACGACCGGATAGCCTAGTGGTTAGTGACCCTGACTACAAAGCTTAGGTTCCGGGTTCGATTCCCGGGAGGGGCAAATGTTTGTATGATCAATACGAATGTTTGTACCCGAGTCTTGGATGTTATATGTATTTAATATGTATTTATCTATATAAGTATGTATATCCGTTGTCCAGTACCCATAACACAAGCAGCTTTAGTTGCTCACTTTGGGACTAGGTCAATAAAATTGGTGTTAATTGTCCAAAAAATATTTATTATTATTTATTTGAAACTAAAAATAACATCTTAGGTAATCCATAACAAAGTATATCTGCTTGCCTTTCATTTCAATCCGTTCAGCTGTTTATGCGTGATAAACATTCAGTCAGACATGAATTCTTGCACATTTATAATATTCGTGGGATTTATTGTTGTATTGTGTGTTTTAGCGGTAATGTGGCGGAAACTGGAATACGCAAGGCACGGAATGCTGATGTTGCAGGTTCGAACCCTGCCATTACCCTAATTTTTCTTTGTGTTGTCATTCATTATATAGCATTTTAAATATAATTGGGATTTGTTGTTTTAAAATTCAACTACGTAATAACCTATTTGCATCGAAACTTAATAAATTATCATTTTATACAGTTTGACGTTGCAGTAAGGTTGGAAATCCAATAAAAACAAATGGTCAATACTTGTTTGAATTTGTAACATTGCTGTCAATCTATTCTTAAGTGTCAGGTACGGTGTCAGGCCATCTTCGGCTGCCTACCATTTATTTATAGTTTGACACTAGCATTCGTGGATCATAATATGACGTTGGTCTCAAGAACTTTGTAAAATAATGCCATCTATTGACACTACGATGTACTACAGATAACTTTTGGACGCTACGTTCCAACGGTCTTGTGTTACTAATGTCATCTGTCCACCCCACTAAGACAATAAAATAGCGCTCGCTATTGCGCTCCTTAGAAACGTACCAAAAGTTAGTATGGGATGCTGTCTCTGTATTATATATTATGTACTTTGTGGTGCGGCCGACCATAGTGTTCCAAAATGTCAGTGTGTTCTCGTAGTAAATTTGAATACTCGGGCATTCCCTCGATTCTCAATCTCAGTCCTGACTGCTCGATCTCAATCTGAGAATGATATAACACGGTAGTTTTTTTATGTCTACAGTGTTAGTACACTTGTCCCAGCGTTGGGACTACTATAACACGGCAGTTTTTTTATGTCTACAGTGTTAGTACACTTGTCCCAGCGTTGGGACTACTATAACACGGCAGTTTTTTTATGTCTACAGTGTTAGTACACTTGTCCCAGCGTTGGGACTACTATAACACGGCAGTTTTTTTATGTCTACAGTGTTAGTACACTTGTCCCAGCGTTGGGACTACATCGTGTCCCTGTACGAATCCGGGAAGCTCGAGGAGGAGGGGAGCAACGAGTCACAAGAGGTCCTAGAAGATATGCTCGTCAGGCACCTCACCAGGGAACACCTAGAAGTGCTCAAGGTAAGCGGCCGATCCGTGGGACGATTCGATCCAATAATCTTATTGAGCACTAGCTGTGCTCGCGACTTCGTCCGCGTGAAATAATGTTTTTGGGCAAACTTATAAAACATTCACATAAACCTTACATATTTCCATACAAACTTTCATGCCCTGTTCCCTATTGTTATTTTACACCCTTGAGGGTAAAACTTTTACAAACATTGAGAGTCATATTTATTTATATTGAATCAACAGCCTAAAAAGTAAGTTTCAAGCTTCTAGCTCTAAAAATTACGATACTTCCATACAACTTTTCATCCCCCTTTTCAACCCCTTACAACCCTTTTTTCGCATTAGCCTATGTCCTTTCTCAGGCTCTCGACTATCTGTGTACCAAATTTCTTTCAAATCGGCTTAGTAGTTTTGGCGTGAAGGCGCGACAGACAGAGTCACTTTCGCATTTATAATATTAGCAAGGATAAGGAAGGAAGGATTTTTGAAACGGAGTTGACATTGGTGTTGCCGTCCTCGGCAGGTTTCGCTGGTGGAGGGCGGCGGCTGCGCGGAGGCGAGCGGGCCGGGCGACATGGAGGACGACTCGCCGCCGCCCGCCGCGCAGCGCGCGCCCGAGCACGTGTCCGAGCTGGGCGCGCTCGTGCTGGCGCAGCCGCTGGCCGGCCCGGCCGTGCTGCACACGGTACTTCTTCCTCGACCCTTATCGACCCGCTGCTGACTATGAGTCTCCTCCGATTGGCATTGGTCTTAAAAATACAATCTTTTATTTTATATTTTTTTCTCGTTAAATAGACGAATTTAAGATTAGGTTTTAAGCGTGTTTTGAATTTTTTATTCTATTTATAAGTTACCGGAAAATTTTAGACAAATTTACTAGGCAGAGGCATTCTGCCTTTGTCTGCCCCAAATTTAAAAGAAAAGAGTGTCAGGTCTGTCATCTGTCAGTGTCCTGTCCTAGTTAACCTTAAAATCTTACGCGTCCTAATTATTTGGCGATAAGGTCAAACGAAGGTCAAACTTTATTTTGCAAAAATATTAACAAATACAAATTATTTTTTTACCAGAATATCAGAAAACGGATTAATATCCCTATTCCTCGAAATGGTTTTGGAATCGGAGGACATTGTAAAAAATGATCAATGCCAATTTCCTTCGCGTCGGGCGATCGAGTCGATCCCTGGGCATATCCCTCGACGTTCCTTCATCGACACGTTCGACGTCCGTCCTCACGCGGTGTGATCGCAGGTGCTGCGCGCGCTGACGTGGCAGGACTCGACGTCGTCGCTGCGCGCGAGCGCGCTGGCGCTGCCGGCGCTGCGCGCGGCGCTGGGCGCGGGGCTGGTGGGCGCGGCGGAGGCCAGCGGCGCGCTGGCGGCCGTGCTGCAGGCGCTGCGCGCGCACGGCCAGCACGACGCCAACCAGGCCGCCCTGCTCGCGCTCGCCGTGCAGGTTGGGCCGCGCCACTGTTGCGTTCGCGACCGTCGCGTCGCGTCTGTATTGTGCCCTCGTGGCCAAGTACGAGCCGTGACGCGATCTACGTGACCCGATTGACGACGCCCGACTTTTGAACTGCTCGTGATGCGTTCCTGTATTTGACGAACGGATTGTTTTGACCTCCGGATGTAACATTTTGACAGATTTTTTTTATGAAATAGGAAGGCGAACGAGCGGGTGGGTCGCCTGATGGTGAGCGATCACCGCTGCCTATAGACGTCCGCAACACCAAAGAGATTGCAGATGCGTTGCCGACCCGGAGGGCTAAGATGGAATACCTCCTGTGTCAGTAATTACACTGGCTGTCTTGCTCTCCACGCCGGAACACTCTGCAAGCGCTGCTGCTTAGCGGCAGGATTAGCGAGCAAGATGGTGGGAGCGATCCGGGCGGACCTTGTACGAGGTCCTACCACCCGCAGATGCCCGTATACAATTTTTACCAGTCAACTGAGTGACGCTACCCCCGCAAAAATTAGCCGCCTGATGAAAACACGATATCGCGCGGCAATGTACGCAGACGTATCGCTAAACTCGTTTCGTGTACTAAAGTAAGGTGGGTTGGCAGGCGTACGAGACGCTGCGGCCGAGCTTCCCGCACGTGTCGGCCGTGCTGCGCGCCATCCCCGACGTGGACGCGCACGACCTGCGCCGGCTCGACGAGAAGCTGCAGCCGCCCGCCGCCAAGCAGAACAAGATCGACAAGACCAAGCGCGACCTGTTCAAGAAAATCACCGCCCGGGTAAGAGAGGCGCCGTCACTTTACTATAATACGGTTCCCACTGCAGTCGTGGTTAAAAATAAATCTTCTCTCAACATATCAGCGCGAAAGTCTTAGTTGGAACCTTATTATTCCATCCAAAGATGACTAGGTTGACCCGAGCAAACTGAGCCTGCTATATTTTTGTTGCACGTTTTTAATCCAATCTTTTGGTAAATTTTATCGGTTTATTAGTCTCCTAGCGCTTTTTGTCGTCTCTTCATTCTACGCTTTGCCAATGAACCAAGTTTTTGCAGGTCACGTTACTCTATTCAATATTACATTGGAGTGACTGCCATCTGACCTCCGTGTTCCCTGCGACAGGGAAATCAGAGTGATAAGATCCTGGTTCCACATTCATTTACAAATTGACGTGCATATTTCCTTACGATATTTTCCACACCGTATGACTTGGTTACTAATATTTAGATAATTTAAATAAGTTTTAAAGATTCGTTGACATGTGGCACCAATATGAATCGAATTCTGTACCTCACAATCAAAGCCCCTAGCCACTAGGCCGTCAACTCAGTCAGTTTGTAAAACTTGCATTCTTGGGCGTGTTCAAAAAAGAGGCCGGTTAATCTAAACTTTAGTTGTATTTAAATACTGTCAGTTTTGTTACGAAACATACGTCGTATAAAATTAATCGTCAGTTTGGTGACGGTCACTAACCACTCGTTAAAATGGTACAATACAAATGAAACGCTCTCAGTACTAACGTTGAGATTCTAAGTGGGTATTATCTGGAAAGCATACGCGTACAGACGCGACAGCGGCAAAACAGTCTATACTGTCTTAATTTATACGTTTATAGTGTCAATTCTGTACCGAGGCTTAGGGCAAAACATTCGGTCTCTGCTAATTAGAACATTGACCGTTCCAGCTGATCGGGCGCAACGTGGGCCAGCTGTTCAAGAAGGAAGTGTACATCCTGGACCTGCCGACGATGCCGGCGGCGGCGCGCGAGCGGCCGCGCAGCGCGCTGGACGCGCCCGACGGCGCCGGCCTGCCCGGCCTGTTCGCGCCCGCGCCCGCGCCCACGTAGCCAGACACTCGCACCTGACCAGACAACGGAAGTGTCCTTGCACTTTTAATATCGCTAGTGATTTCTCCCTTATCGACTTCCGATATGCTTATATCGATACAATACGATACAAAACAGAGAACTGAAAGAAGATTTTAATTAAGTAGAGGTAAACAACATTGCCGTCTTATCGCTGAAGAGCGATCTCTCCCAGACAACCTTAGATAGTTAGTCTTGTTCTTTACGAGTTCCGGGTACTTTTTTAAACTTTTTACAATGGTACGTCTTTTTTTGTTTTTCAATATATTTACTAGAAGGAAATTGCAACAAGAATTGCTAATGATTGACATAGTAACATTGGTCAAAATTAATGATCAAAGGCCAACAGTTTAATTGTCAGCACTTAACCCTTTGAACGCCAACAACCTATAAAGTGGTCGTGTGTCGTCGTGCCCACCACGCCAACAACCACTAAAAAGATCGGAGTGAAGATGTACTTTGATCATGAATAAAATGTATTATGAATTGTTTTTATAACAACGCAACAGTGCTTGGCGTGTGAGTGATCACTTCATTCAAATATAAAAGCGTTCAAAGGGTTAACTCGTAAGTTTCTAACAATATATTGTGAAATTTTACGTAACAATTGGAATCAGAAGTTGATAAATGAGAAGTTACTAGTGTTATTCAAAAATGCTACGAATATTCCGGTATCTGCACCTGACTAACTATACCACCACAACTCCGCAAGACAACCCTTATTCATAAGAGCTCGCCACCTCTAAAACTAAAATATGTTTCATTGGAAACCAAACGCTAAAATGACATAACGTTTAAACATGTGTTAGCAGATGGAGGTTTACTACGCGTTTATGAAAAAGGGTGTTATCCAGCTCGCGTCTGTCGAATAGCGAGGACCGGCTCCGTTTCTACTTTTTGTGTGATATAGAAACTACACCTTAACCATATGAATAAAGACCTAATAGCCGCTGGTATGTGGAAAGTAAAAAAAAAACTTGTTCCTATGAATAATTAAAGCAAACGTAGAAAACGTACTTACTGATTTAATTAAAAAAACGATAACTAAATATTTTGCATACGACAGGCTCGTCTTATCAATTGTGACTAGCACAAATTAGACCTTGAAGTTAACCAGTCTATTCAATAGAACAAATTGGAATAGCCACGAATCCATTCAACGCCATTATACATTAGCTAAAATGATACGAAAGACTAGGCACAATAAAGGAAATGCAACTGTGATAGTCGTTGGATGGCTAGCACGACATGCTGCTTTTTGTAGCGAAGTGAATCCTTTTTATACCGATCTAGTTCCAAAGGCGACAAGCGGTTTAGTCGCGAAAGCGAAAAATGTATGCTAGTCGTGTTCATTTTACGCAAGCCCTCCACATCACAGAAACAAGAGTGAATCGAATGCGTTCCTTTCAAACAGTGAATGAGTTAACATGAATGAGTGATTATTGCGAGTGTGCAATATGATAAAGATAAATATATTTATTTATAAATATCTGACCCGACAGACGTTGTTCTGTCCAAATTTAGATACGAAACGTTAATTTGACAAGCAACAGTTTGTATGGGAGAATGAAACGATATTTTTACATATTCCGGGCGATTCTTACATGTAAGAATTTTATTTCCATAAAACCTGAATTCGAACTATTATTAACGTTAAAAAAAAATAGCCATATCGGTCCAGCCATTCTCAAGTGATGCACTTAACAGCGAACAGCGTTTCATTTTATTTTTTATAGATATCCACCGCGTTAGTTGTTGAACATGCGCTTTGTTTAAAGTGACGTTAAAAAAATACGACTGAATTCGTAGCCATAATGACGATGATATTCCTTGTTTCTACGATCTAAAGTTGCATTGTCTTAGCATGTAGCGACCGTATCGGGCGATCGCGCACAGGGATCGATGATAATGGGTTCACGTCCACTAGTGTCAATACAGCAAAGCTAGACGCGAATAAAGAGCGCCACATTATTAGTAAAGGAACATATATCATGATGCTGCGCGTCTTTCCTTGCCACCATGTTAGTTAACCCGTAACAAAACGGACTACTAACATTAAGAGTGATAATTATTATTTTGTTTAGTTGATATTAGGAAACGATTCAACCTTGTTTTGAGGTCGTTAGTTTCATATTTTGGTGGTCATTAATTGTCCCATATTTGGGTCAGGGTTAATGCTCTAGACTAAGGAGCCGCGCGGGCTTGCTTGTTGATTGTGGTGCACGCCCCGTAAGCTAGTTAGCCATACGTATTCGTAATTTGCTCCTACTTGTACTCGCAATGTTAAACATTCTAATGTGAATAACCATTTATATGTTATTAATTAAATTATGTTATGAAGTGACTGATTACTTTTTAGTTTCATTAACCACTCCTTTATTCAAAGTTTTACTAGAACATCAAGCTACGATTCCCTATATTTTACGGTACACGACAGATAAGGGCGTTTTCAATAAAGTTGTGACGAGTTAACCTAAACTCATACTGTTTACTCAGTCGGTTTCGCCACGAAACATACGTAATTTAACTTTAATCGTCAGTTTGGTGACGGCCGACCGCCACTAACCACTCGTTAAGGGCGGTATAACATTAAATGACAGCGCCCAATGCACAAACTGGTCACCTTAGGTCCATGGTGAGTATAACAACACATCGTTTGCGATTCATCCCCTCAACCAACGGTTAAGGTCGGGCCACAACAGATGCGCATGCAGTACGGCTCTAGCTCGCTTCGTAGAGCTGCGTTACGTGCACGCAACGCAAGCGACGTGGCATCTCAACATATAATTTCATACAAGCCAACCGGCCAGTGCACGCACGCGTATCTGGATCCGTACTACATACGCATCCACTGCTAGCAATATTTTCAAACTTGTGAGATAGAAACGCACATGTCGCACGCTTAGTATTAAAGTGACCCATTTCTGAATAATACACGTCCCAAAATATCACCTTAATTAAAAGACATAGGGTTTAATTTTGGGAAATATCAAATTCAGAATTGAGTCACTTTAATACTAAGCGTGCGATGTGTGTTCAAAAGATTGCAATTGCGACGCCGGTGTTGGGTGATAGACCGAAAACGCAGCTAACGTCAGGTAAAAACAAAAGACGATAAGCTAAAGTAATAAATAAATAATTTATTTAAAACTTAAAATACTATTTGTCGTATGTGTAAAGCAGTTGCGTGCCCAGATCGATGTTCTTGCCGTTTTGGACGAGCTCTACTCTGTTAGCGGCGACGTCCACCTTCAATACTGCGGTGCTCTCCAAAGTGACGCACTTCGTCTCGTGATCGCCGGCCACTGGTATCTTGCGCGGGCCCAGCACGGGGTCCACATACCGCCATATCTTGAGAGAGCTTACATCTGCAAAACAAACAAAAACATTTTATGGAGAATTAATTTTAGATTTTTTTTTATCGACGACAGATTTTTGCTGATTTAAAGATAAGTGGCGGGACGACACGACCGAAGGTAGAATATGATCAATGATCGCTTTAGTCACCCGGTAATATAAAAAAACCCACTCCAGAGTGCGGTAACACAGGCCCTAAGGGCCTCCGCTAAGTTGCGCGGGCGCACGGAGCGGGTGCACGCTTATAGAAAAGTAGTATGAGAGCGAACTCGCGCGGGTGCGGGTATACTATTTGTTCGATAGGTGTGCACCAGGTCCGTGCGCCCGCGCGACGTAGCGGACGCACTAACTCCCTTATTCATAAAAAGTTAACAATCTTTTTAAACTAACAAATGTTTTGTCCCTTTCATTTCAGGGCAAACGTAACAATGACAGATAAGACGTAAAACATGTTAACTAACAAACGTTTACCAAGCGTTTATGAATAAGGGGTAAGATTACGAAGTCGAGATCTGACCTTTGATGGCTCTGACTTCCTTGAGCAGCTTGGCCTTGAGCCGGTCGAGCGTGTCCCCCGTGGCCAGCTGCAGGCGCGCCGTGAACAGGCCGCTCATAGGCGTGGGGTTGGCCAGCGCCACGGCCACGGCCGGCGCGGCGCTGAACGACACGTGCGGCAGGCCGGGCGCGCACTCCTCGCGGGTCTTCTCGGGCGCCAAGGGGCTGTCCGTGTACTCGATGTCCAGAGAATCCAGCTGGGGATTACACGATTTATTTGTTGATACGATATCGGTGGCGAGCGGGCGGCGCTGGCCGGTGGTGAGCGGTTACCGCGGCGGATAGCAGCAAATGTCGAAAAGGTCAAAAATATTCATAGAATACGAGTAACATCTTGTGTGGGGCTTTTTACCTCTTCGAGTAGCTACGTCTGCTGCTTAATGTACTTAAAATCTGAAATGTAATGTGTCAAAAATTACTTTCATGATTTCTTCTAAACGCACACATTAGCACGGCAAATTGAATAAAAGTTAGAAAACTTGCAGCTTAAAAATAAAGAGTATCGGAATTCAATCCTATGTACTTCTTAACACCGAATAAACCGTTTTCTTGCTTTTCTTTCTTTCTTTCGATATTCATAAGTCAAATATTTAGTTTTTCGGGTTGCTGGCTAGCTAATTTGTTGCTCAAGAAATCGCAAAAATATGTCCCACCATCGCTCTTATTGCGGTGAAAGAGCGGATTGGTAAGAATGATGGCAAAAGGTCATCCTTGCATTACTCATATTTTCTGGGCTCTGAACAAAGCTAAGGTAACGTAAATGTAAATTGTTTACTGTACAAAAAAACATAAATTACAAAAAGAGATACGGTGATATACAAAGGCGAACATATCCCTCTGAAGGATCTCTCTCAGTCAACCTTTAAGCGAGTGAAAGGAGTATCCCAGGAGGGACAGACAAAGAGAAGGAGCTAAGTAAAAAAGGTAATGATAAATTAAAATAATCTGACGAATTAAAACGGTGCTCACGTCCAAGGTGTTGAGCAAGTACTGGCTGTTGTCGCGCAGCACGGCCGCCTCGTCGAAGGGCAGGCCCAGGGCCAGCGCGGCGGGCCCCACGCGCGCCGCGCGCTCGCGCGCCGCCTGCACGAACGGCATCACGCGCTTCGCGTACTTGCGCAGCTCCGGCAGCGCGCCCAGCTTCGCCGAGATCACCTTGTTGTCGGGCAGGCCGTCCGGCTGGAAGGGTCGACGTAAATATGTATGTAAATTCTTTGTTGTACAAAAAAAACATCCGGTGATGTACAAAGGCGAACTTCCTGCCGCCGAGCAGCAGTGCTTGCACTGTTGTGTTCCGGCGTGGAGAGCGAGACGGCCGGTATAATTACTGGCACGAGGGGTATTCCGTCTCAGAGGTATTCCATATTTTATTTTATTTTATTATTTTAGGTTGGCAACGCATCTGCAATCTTCTTGGTGTTGCGGGTGTCTCTGTCTATAGGCGATGGTGATCACTTATCATCCGGTGAACCGCTTGCTTGTTTGCCTTCCTATTTCATAAAAAACAACTTATCCCTTTAAGGGCCTCTTCCAGGTAACCTTTGAGTGGATGGAAGGAGTATCATAGCAGAGACAGACAGAGAGCAAGAGTATAGCAAAAACAGTGGAAAATTACCATATGATTTACTTATAAATACATTACATAGTAAAGGTAAAAAATCATGAAAAAAGCTTCTGTTTGACAGGCGAACGAGGATATGATTGATTCAGGCGTTTGCGGGGGTCCATCTTAACTGACTACATTGGTACAACACGAAACCAGTGTTTTCATGGTTATTGAAGTTTTTTGACGCATGTTTTTTTTTAGACACTTTCGATGGACAAATATAATTTATCGCACAGCCGGATTGCAGCCATTTTGCACGCAAGTACCAACACAGGTTTCGCGGAGTAGCAAGATTATTTTCATCTCAAATTCGGAAGTTGGGATTGTCCATTAATTACGTAACACTGTATATGTAGATAGGTAACTTACGCCATTGAGTTCCTTAAGCGTGGTAAGTATGACATGCTGCCACCGCGGGTACTCCTTGGCGACCCAGATGACAGCCCTGTTCGGCCGGGGCTCCGGCTTGGCCGGCTCGCCCTTCTTCGGCTTCTTGGCGGCGCAGTGGTTCTTCAGGTACACGCGGAAGGCGTGCGTCGCGTCCATGAAGTAGTTGCTCGCCTTCACTGCCACCTCGTCTATCTCGCCCACCACCGGCCAGCGCGCGTGTAAGATGCTCGTTTTCTGTTAAAAACATCGTGACCTTTAAGTTTCAATTTCTGAATTAAGACTCAAACTTTCAGTATGTAGCGTAGTGTCACGATTGAGTCAGCAATGTATACACATAACTAGTAGTTCGCTCTGAACAGAAACCTCGCGATGACCTTCGTAAGTCCCAACCGTTACGCTTACTTTCGTCTACAAAATTGTATAAACATTGGAAAAAAAACAAGGTAAAACTTCATCTTAATTTAATGCCCATAAATAATTAGATTAGATACGTTAAAACCGATAGCGGAATTAACTCAATGTTTTAAGTACGTAAACATTTATTTTAGTCGCAAGACTCGCAAGAAAATGTTCACTTACAGTAATATCACCAATTTGATGCGGCTAGAAGACAAAACTCTACAGTATTCAGATGCGTGGCGCTTTAGCGAGCGCTAAGACAGACGAAAATTATTAACCAATAGCGATAGGCGTGCGTCGAACGTGGTTATATGTATAAAACTAGCGACCCGCTCCGGCTGCGCATGGCTACAACCGGGATAAAATGCACATAAAAACCTTCCCTATAAAAATCTCTAAATGACAATGAAAACCGAATCACAATCCGTTAGGTGGTTTAGAAGAAAACGGCGGCCGAAGATACACTATAAACATTTCGGACAGACAGGAAAAAATCGCATATACTACACAAAGTAAAGCGCCCCCGACATTTTTTTAAGTAGTATCAGAAAATACAACCCGCTAAACAAGGCTAAGAAACAAACATCTCGCTTAATTCAGCTGAAAAATAAACTCCGTTGAAATCGATTTAACGGTTTCGAAGCTACAATTATAACTATACAAGAGATCAATGTATAATATCTACGAATGGCTATTAACGGCATTCATCAACCTTCCAATTCTTCACCCTTAAAGTAAAGAGGCCGTCGCCGTAGCCGGTGTCGAGAATTTAACTTTTGAAATATATCGGGAGAACATCCTAGACATACTAGACATAGACATACTAAATCACTCACATTTCCAAGCAACTCCCATACGTGCTCAGCGACATGCGGGCATATCGGCGCGAGCAGCCGCGCCTGCGTGTCGATATACCGCGTGACCAGCTCCGCGTGCATGCCGGCTTCGGAGCACAGCTCGCGGTACTTGTCTCGCGCGGCCTGCAGCTCGAACACGCCTGTCTTCAAGGCTTCCTTGAACAGCATTCTGTTGTAGCTGTCGTCGGTTTGTTGGATCTTGGTGTTCATCTCGCTTATGAACACTTTGTCGTGGAAGTTGTAGGGGCCTGGTGGATAATGGTGAACAGGTTATTTATGATGCGGTATTTAATTTAAATGGGGCGTTTGTTGGCTTAATGGCTAGGGGACTCGGGATGGTAAGGTTCTGAGTTCGGTCTTCACTTCTTCAGCCACCAGGTATGTACCGACGAATTTTCTAACTTATGTACATTACCTTAGTACAGAAGTAATCGTAACAGTGCTTTTACAATAAAGATAAACATCGCGTGCAAACATATGCATAAATGTAACTTAATGTGTATATTTCTGGGAAACTCGAATGATAGGGTTATACAGGGGTCAGGGAGCAGACATGGTAGTCCCACCAATGTAATTACCTAACCAGCCAAATCTTAGATCATGAACCTTAGACGAATTGAAGATACTCACTACTTTATAAAACACAAAACTTGTAAAATCGAAGTACTAGTTTTAAAATGGACATTGACTTGCCTGTTCTCAACGTTGACTTGGTAGCCATCATCTCTTTTACCCATTCAATGAACGTGTACAGTCTGAGAATGGCAGCATCGGCCGTGCTTTCCACGAAATTGGCGTCTTCCACAGAATCCCCAGAATCCGCCAGAGTCAGTCTCATTCCGTCCGCGCTAAACTTCTCTATACTCTCAGCGAGAGTCAAGAAGTTGCCGTCGCTCTTTGACATCTTGGCCGAATTCAGCATCAAATGGCCGTTCGCTCTGATGCCTTTGGGCCACTTGTCCTCTTCATCCGGCCAGATAGCGCAATGGTTGTAAATGTAGTATGTCAAATGATTTTGAATCAAATCTTTGCCTGACACTCTCACGTCGACCGGGTACCTAAAACAACAAGGTTTAATTAAAAAGGCAACCCTGAAAATTTTCTACATTATTTCTACGTTTTTACTCTTTTGAATGCTAATGGCCACTATAGTGGTCGCGAGCTGTCATGCCTTAAACGCCATCGATCTCAATACATAGGTGCCCGAACCGAACTACACAATAAAATAATAAACTTACACGCTAATTGTTCATGCAATCAAGTTCGCGTGGTGTGTGGCTAAAAACTTTTGTAAAGGTCCGTCCGGATCGCTACCATCATCTTGCTCGCTAATCCAATCCGCAAACAGCAGTGCTTAACACTGTGCAGTTCGCTGTGCAGCAAGACAGCCGGTGAAATTCCTGGCACAAGAAGTATTAAATCTTGGCCCTCTGGATTGGCAACGCATCAGCAATCACCTACGTGTTCGGTTTGCCTTTCTATTTTATATTAAAAAAAGCATTGCGAGCATAAAATCTATTACGCACCAGAAATTGAATGAGTTCTTCATCAGTTCCAAGGATTCTTTTGGTATCTTCGTGTGTTTTGGGAAGGGTGCGTGTTTAAAAAATATATAATCCCAAACGTCGAGCGTCATCTGCTCCGGTTTTATATTGAGAGCGTTCTGCTTATCTCCCTTAAAGGTGTCGCCTTGGATGTAGTGCGCTATGGTATAGTAGGCGTTGTATATTGTGGAGTCTGATAGAGATTCGATCAGCCACTGCTGGTCCCAGGGCAATTTCGTACCTAAAAAAATTATGTTAATCTTTACACTGCACTACATTACATAAGTTTTCATTACAAAATTGCACCCGCGCGTTTCGGGGCGGTTACCAGTCCATAATACCACATAATACTATTGTCTTATTCCTAATTACCTCTCACATGGGGCTAAAACGGCTAAAAAGGATCAAACATACATCGAATAACAATAGATAAATATTTGCCGAAATCGGTTCAGTAGTTTTTTAATTACAAATGAACATCCAAAAATATCCACATAAATATATTAACGCTCCTATACTTCGTCGTAGTCGGGTAAAAAGACTGGAAATATAATTAAGTATCAATAGAATGGCCAATAAACAATGTATATACGTACCAAGACCATAAGTCCTCGAGCACGCGTACTCGTGAAGCCAGTTCAGGGTAGCCTGGAAGTTTTTCCGGACCTCGTCATGGTACGTGTTCATTGCTGCCAGGCACTTCTCCGCTTGAGCCTTCCACTCGTCAGTTCCGTAATCCAGGTACCACTGGTTGCAGAGGGCCACGACACACTCGTCTCCCGACCTCGACATTATAGTCTTTTCCGGTTCGAAGTAAATGACGGCCCCGTTCTCCTTGATAAGCTTGCTCTGCAGAAGTTTCTTCACGTCCTGTATCTTTTGGCCCTTGTATTCGCCAACCAGTAACACTCCGTCGTAGAAACCTTTGAGGTAAACCAGCTCCTTGGCTTCCGTGAGTTTGTCTTTATCGTTTTGGCTTTGAATTTTAAGCTTGTCGTACAGATGAACGGCAGAGAGGTTACCGAGCTCGGGGATTTCAAGGATCGGCACCGGCTTGAAGGGGACAACCATTTCGTCTTTGATGCCGTATTTGTCGCGGAAGGCCGGCTTCTTCTGCAGGTCGACGAGGGCGGCGTAGTCGTCCGGCGAGTCCGACGGGACGCTAGTGACGATGCCGGTGCCTTTGTCCTCTTTGATCGTTAGCATCGGCAGCGCATAGATCTTCGGGTAACACGTCAGAGGTGATTTCAGAGCAATACCGAACAAATCTTGCCCAACTAATTCCTGAAGAATTTTGAACTCTCCATCTTTATCCGTGAAACCCTGGTAGGACATGTTTCTGGCCGCGCGCCTTGTGCACACGAAAATTCCATCTTTGAGCGTTTCAAAAGCTATGTATTTGATATCAGGGTGGATCCAGCAGTTTGTTTGGCCGTACATTGTTTCTGGTCTTAGCGTCGCCGCTACTAAACAAACTTTCTTACCTTTAAATGACCTAAAATGGAAATAAAAAAGTTATTTTTGAATTGTTTTTTTAGGAAGATGATTATTTAGTCAATTAAATCAACAGAGCGTACAGCTGAATTTTATAAAGGCCGGCAAACAATCAGAGATGTGTGAGTAAGTTTTTTTGTAAGTAACGAAGTTGAACCTTATGCGATTACATAAAGGTAACTTTTATATTGTACCCGTAGACGGATATAGCGGTTGGCGGCGTTGAACTGATAGTGCAGATAAATACGTCTTTAGCATTGAAAACGTTAAAAATCCTTACTTGAATATCTCCGGTAACGGGTCCAACACTTCCATCTTAACGAGCGTGTACTCCTGCGGGCCGGCGCCCTCGCCGCTGCTGCGGTCGTGGTCCATACACGGCTGGTTGTCCCGCGGGGAGAATATCGTATGCCGCTTGCCATACTTGATCTTATTGCGCTCCCGAAGATGGTGAAATTGCCATTGCACAAACGAATCGAAGAATTTATTCGCATCCGTCGTTATGAATTTACGTCGCCAGTCCACCTAATAGATGAAATAGATTAGTTAACTGACATACTTAAGTATGTCTTACTGTCGAACAGTTTTGAACCAAACCAACGCATAAACAAGTTGTCAACTATACACCAGTCCGTGAAATGCCTAACGCGAATTTGAACCATATTAACTTTTTCAGCGCCAATGATGCATCGACAAATTGTCACTCACATGAGTCACGCGCCACGTCGTTTTAACTTAGGTCGCTGTCACACAGGGTAGTTGGACGACTACTCATATGTATATGGGTTAGTGGCGTGGCGTGGTAGGCACGACACCACACAATACCTTTAGGTTCACTTAGCATTCAAAAGGTTAAATACAAAGCTGAAAGGATGGAGGATTTCTAGCCCGCGACTGCAGTGGTCATTAGCATTAAAAAGTTCAAAAAGTCCCATCCATAAAGTGCCTGTGTGAATAACCAGTGTTAGGATTTGGCTTTTTTTTTATATGAGATATGTACAACAGTATTGTATTATGTAACCTGTGCTTACATGAATACCCATTCTTTGAAGATCGCTGACAGCTCTTGGCGGGAAATAATCCAACCAGTAATGTTCATCAGCAAACTCTTTGATCTCTTCTTCAGGCACTCCCAAGCTCTGCATAATCTGCCACTGATACTTAGCAGCACCGGCTTTGGCTACCGCCTTACTTTTCTTCCCTTTACTCTTGTCTTTGGGTATAAGGTCGCCTTCATCTTTGACGGTCACCTCGTCTTCTTCAGGGAAAACGGGAGGGCATCCAAACTGCTCCATTTCTCTCTTGAGCTTATCGGCACAGGCTTTAATTGGCATCCCAGTACAGTGAAAGCCAAATGGGAACAGCACCATATTTCCTTTTAATCTATAGTATCTTGTTGCAAACTGCAAGTCAAATTTATGGGTTATATTTTTTTATTAGTATAATATGTACTGTAGAATTATTTTTAGTCATACTTTAAGTAACATAAAATTAATCTAATAATTTCGTATGTCTTTGCAACTTGTCTACAAGTTGTGTACAACTTCTAGGGCAAATGTCATAGTATTTTTTTTATATGTGTTGGACTAAGAGTAATCAGTATTTACACCATCCCAGCTTTCAGAAAATGTTTTTATTTTTTATAATTAAATGAGGCAACCAAAAAATCTGATATTATTTGGGGTTACTAAGGAAGCTTATTGCTTTGTAATGAAAAAATATCCAAGCACTTTGCTGGAGTTCATCCGTAGCCAATTTAAGCTAATCTATCATTATTTTTAAATAACAAGGATTATTTGACTATTGTCATGATTTTGGTAATTGCTCTTGTTTTACTTGGTAAGTTATTAATAATAACTAAACAAAACTTAAACCTGTTACTTACTTCACACTTGGACAGCGAGAATGTGTGTCCGAGATGGAGGCGGCCATTCATGTATGGGAAAGGGAAGGTGCACATGAACTTCTCGTGAGGCTTTCCGTCTGTGGGAGCCTCTATCTCGAATATCTTTGCAGCATCCCATTTTGCTTGGACCTTCTTTTCTATCTCCTGAAGATACTCTACTTTAAAAGTTCCTTTGCGTTCTAGAGTTGCCTATTAAGGTATAAGTTAAATATAAACAATCTGAGTAGTATCACTGGTTTTAGATGTAATTATTTAAATATTACACAATGAGTCATGATAATTTACAAAATTAGATTATACTTCGCACTGTATGCATTCCTTACAAAACAATTATTCAATACTCAATACTTTCTCTGAGTTCCATTTTGATCATCACTTACATACATATGTGTATCCTTGACTGTAAAAAGGGAATATGCTACAGGATTAAAGAGAAACTTTGTTTTTTTTAATGGTCTGATCTTAGAATGTTGATTTTCTAAAATAATATTTAGCAGAGTGCATGTATATAATAAGAATGAGAAACTGTTAGGGTACAAGATTGATGCCTATTCCTACATTTGGTAGCAAGTTTTTGTGTTGGTTTGATTGAAGATTTCGACCAGCTGTATCACATAGAGGTTCTGTATGACCTCGTCAAATTTAAGGACGCTATGTATGTGTATATCTTTCAAAAACTTTACATGTACACGATCATCTCTTGCGTCAGCCATCTGGACCCATATTGGTAAACATTTTCAACAACATTCTTGGGCCGTTGGAGCCAAATACACATTTATATTTATGCAGTGTTTAGTCAGAGCAGATAAGTCGTTAAATCGCATAATTAGAAAACATATTTAAGATAGAACTGCAATTTTTACCGCAGTTTTACAGAAATCCAGAGCTTAACTCCAAGAATACCTTACGACATAACCTCCACAAGTAACACTTATATTTAATAAAATATCTAAGACAACGTAGGAGTTTTAATTAATTAAGAGAAATGTTACCATTTTGCACGTCTTAGAACCGCATACAAATTAATAAATATCGCTTCAACTTCACAGAATACACGTTGTACGTTTTCGTCTGAAAATTGCAATCGAACGAAACTGACAGTCAAGTGAAGTCGACGTCACACGTTACTTTTAGTAGAAAAACATTTAGGTTAAAGTCTGGCCATCGAAACGTGATATTGACCTTGAAACAGAATTCTTTATATGGCAATACTCAATACTTGTCAAACCCTAGTACGTTGGTTGTCAAGTCGTGTCAATTTTCGGAATAACAAACGGTTATCTTGCGTTATTATGTCGAAACCTATAAAAAGTTCAGCTAGGAAGTTAATTTATACAATGATGTGTAAATTTAAAGCAAAACAAGAAGAGCGAGCCTCTGCTTTCCGCGAGAAAGATCGATATTTCCATGAAATAATCGCTGCCACAGGTTAGTGCACTGTAATGATTTTGATATTTGTTGAATAGTTTGTATACTCCATAGTTATTTCAAGATATATTTCGTTGGACTAAACATTTTAATTTAATTATGTTTTAATTATGCTTTTGTTGTTGGTTTCAGTTTGAAGTTTGTTAGAGGTTATGTTCCGATTGTAATCGGAAAGGTATTTATTGCATGGTTTTTTATTTCAGAGAGGATGAGAGATAAACTTGATGACAACAGCTTAAATGAGTTGAATGATATTAGTAATGCTGTGAAGAGTTTACAACAACTAGAGGAAAATAGTCAACTCAAAACAGAAATTCAATTTGTGCAAGAAATTTCTGCAATGACAGGTATGATATTTTAACTGTAAATTAATAATTAAAAGTGTGTTAAAGTCCAAATTTATATAGCTATAAATAAACAAGGAAGTCACATTTAGTTAAAAATAATATCTTTAGCGGAAGTGGGGCTACAAAGATGCAACTAGGACAGTGCCAGGATGAGGGAAAAGATCTTAAATAATATTAATTACCAGAAGCTATACTGTTATTTAAACAATATAATGTATTTTATTTCTAATTTTCAGATGTTGGTACTGCTACTATCAAAAGAATAAAAAAAGAAGGACAGTTTAATGCTGGTGTTTGGAATACTCCCGGGAAAAAGCGTCCACATAAACCAACAGTTGTCAATTTGGATAGTTTTGACATTAACGCGGTCAGGCCGAAGATCAATCAATTCTACACAGTTAAGAAACAGGTGCCTACTTTACGTACCTTGTTGACAGATTTAAGAGAGAGCATTGAATTTACCGGATGTCGTGAAATGTTGCGAAAAATTTTATTATCCAATGGCTACGAGTTCAAAAAAAATATAAATGAGCGTAGTATAATCATGAAGAGATATGACATTGCAGCATGGAGGCACAGATTTTTGAGAGCCATTAGTAAATACTGCCAGCAAGAAAAGCCGTTAATTTATATGGATGAAACATTATATTCATCAAAATTATAGGCCAAAAAAATCGTGGCAAGGTCCGTGTAGTAGCGGTGTGGTTGAAAAAATTTCCCCAGGGAAACGGTTCATTATTGTACATGCCGGGTCCGAAAAAGGATTTGTACCCAATGCCCTCTTGGTTTTTAGCTCAAAATCTCTGTCAGCTGATTATCATCATGACATGAACTGACAGAACTTTTTAAAATGGCTGCAAGAGAAATGAATCCCTAATTTAAGAGAACCAAGTGTAATAATAATAATGATTCTATGATAGTTGAAAGAATGTTATTTTACTCAATAAAATGTTTATTAATCATTAAATCAGTATGCTGTTTCACTTTAATACAGAATTCCTGTGGTGTAACAAATTAATAATTTCAAGTTTCTGCCATTTTGGCTTTTGTTTCATCATCAGACCACCTTACTGATATAGCTGATACCATAATGCTGCATTGACAATAAAATATTTTTGATTTTGATTTTTGTCACCTGGCTTACTTAAACACCAGGAACCGGTTCCATGGGCGCAATGCTCGAAGAAAGTTTTCGCTACATACGCATTTTCCCAAGTAGTCGGCTACGAGCTTATCGCTACGAAATCTTTGGTTGCGTGCGAAAGTGTTAAGTAAGTATAAGTACGCCAAATTCGAGCCTAACCGGATGTCAGGAAGTGGTTCTAGTTCTAGTACAAACGCTAATGTATTACGGCTTTACATAAAATTTTAATGCGAAAGTATTAAAACTATTTAATCCTAGTTCACGTGGGGTTACCATATATATTTTTTTTAAATTTCGCGGGCAATTTTCAGTATCACGTTTGGATGGCCAGACTCTACTCTATAAACCGCTCTGTTCGTGTTATCCCATTCATATATACCCTGCTCCGTACCAAAAGGTCCCAAGGACAAAACTTCTCAAAGTCTAAAAAACTAAAAATGACAAAATTTTATGAACTTATAGAGCAACGCCAATGCAATTATAGCGTATTACCAGAATATTAGCAGAATAAATAAATCGGTTATTTTGAAAAGTTACATCGTATCCACGTCACTAGTTGCAAAAAAACCTTCTGTCATTTTTACCGGAAACTTTTCGCCCGCCACCCGACAGCCTTCCTTCGCAAAAAGACGCGCAAGTCTCGCCGTTTGGGTTTTTCAGTTCCAATAAACGGTTCAAATTAGTATTTCTGGATCCTAAATTAAACTATATAATGGCACCCCGGACTGCTAAAGCTAAGGTACCGTAATATCACTAATTTGCTGCTGTAAAATTGACGGATTGTACACAAGCAAACTGGTTTGCTTTGTTACTTATCATCGTTAAAATACTTGAGTTAGATAGCGTTATCGTTTTGTGCATGTGGTACTTTTTAGATAGAAGTGGGATAATGTTGTATTAGTCCTAATTAATCACTGCGCGATTGAATTAATATAGTAAATGACCGTTTTTAACATGCCGCGTGTTGGTGTCAACACCCTTGGCGCTCTTTTCATTTTACGTACCTATCCTATATATATGCGAATTTAAAATTTTGCTCTCAACTGTCAACTGATGTATTAAGATCCACGGCCGTTAAATCTCTTTACACCATTTATAAATACATTGCAATACAATTATGGTAAGTGCTTCTCTCAATGCGTTAGACTCATGTTATTCGGATGTTACAAAATTTACACACAATGTCGCAAATTTTCTTCTTATCGGTCGTCCTCATCCTGTTGGCAGTAAGAGCTTAAAAGTTGCATAAACTGTTTGTTTCATAGTATTGCATTTAATATTTTTGTAACATACATGCACAACTAGAATGTGATGACGAATTTAGTGATTTAATTGCATAACTTAGCACAAGCACTGCTATGTACAGCTACCATGTTGTTTCGCTTTCTAGTAATAACTCTTTGAACTAAAAAGCCATCTAACAGCTTCACGGTACTGAAAGTGTTAGTGATGCTGCACACTGCACATTCATTCCTCATCACTACTGAAAGGGGTTCAATTACTTTCCCAACCAGTACCAGCTTTATATTTTTACAATTATAATTAACATAGAAGGACTAGGGTGTTTTACCACCAGTGGCCCGTTTCACGAAGCTACAAGTTACAATTTTACTAGAACCAGCAACATTGGTCATTATGCCCATTGCCATTGGTCATTATTGACCAATGTTGCCGGTTTAGACTTGTAAAATTGTAACTTGTAGCTTAGTGAAACGGGCCACAGGACTATGTGAAGAAGTCAAAACACATTGCTGAATTTTCAGATTAGGTATGCTATATATTTAATTTTTGGCATAATTTTATGGTTTATGATTATTGTCATGGTAATTAGAAGACTAAAATTTATTTACTTATTTTCAAGTTCCTGAAATACTTATCTTTGTCTTTGGTTCACATCACATGTGCACTTAGAATTGGCTATGTGAATATTGAGCGGAGCAGTTACCTTTTATGTCAACTAGTTTTTTTTTATCAAACGGGATGTGTCCTGCCTAATCAATTCATCAACATTGTGTAGGATGAGAGGTGCTGATTAATCTTGTCTGGTTTATGGTCAGAATAGCAAATTTACACCACCACCATGACCAGATAGTGGTTAGGCTAGGCAGGAGGTATAACTGCTTATCTGAAGAAATCTGGACTAGCCATAAAATTGATAATATCTTAATTAATATTTCAGAAACCTACAATTGCAAAAGTAGCAGACAATGAAGCTCCTAAAAAGGGGAGAGGTAAAGCAAAATCGGCTGAAGAGCCTGAGGTTGATGTAGCTGAAACTGAGGTGGGTGATGTCGCTCCAGTGATTGAAAAGAAAAGCAACAAACGAGGCAAAAAAGCGAATGGTGACACTAATGGGCTGGAAGAACCAAGTGAAGTATCTGAAGCACCACCATCTAAAAAAAGTAAAAAAAATAAAGTTGCAGATTCACCTTCTGAAGAGAAAGATGCAATAAACGATGACAATGTTGCTGAAGATGAAGTTTCAAACCCAGATGAAGCTGAAGAGAATGTTGAAAGCAATGGCCATTCTGATGAAGCTCCAGCTGGAAAGGGGCGAAAGAAGGCAACAAAGAAAGAATCTGCAAGCAAAGCCAAAACAGAAACCAAAACTTCAGGTAGAGGCAAAAAAAATACAAAACAAGAAACTGAAAGTGAGGTACTAGAAAAAGATGAGGATGATGAAGAGAAACCAAAACCAGCAGCTAAAGGCAGGGGCCGTAAAGCTACAAAGAAAGCAGACAAGGAATTGGAACCTCAGGAGAAAAATGAGTCTGGCGAGGAAGAAGTTAAGTCTGAACCCCCGCCTGCCAAGGGAAGAAAACGAGGACCTGCAAAGCCTGCTAAGGAAGCAACACCTGAAGCTGAACCAGTTCAGGAAGATGTAGAAGAAGAGGAGCCTGCTAAAGAACCTAAGAAAAAAGAAACTAAAGGCAAAAAGACTCAAGGAAAGAAAGGCTCTGCCAAGCAAACAGATTTAGATGAAGATGAGGTGATGCCAGCCATTAAAAAAAGAAAATTCACACAAAAAGATGAGAAAGGTAATAAAAAAAATTGATATACAATTATAAGTAAGGCAAAATAACAAAACAAATATTTTCATATTTATATTTTGATTCTAGATGAAGTAAAAGATGAAGAGCCAACAGAAGAAGCAGTTGCCGAACCAAAGCAGGTGAAAGGTAAGAGGGGGCAGAAGAAGGCAGTAGAGGCCTCTGTAGACGCAGAAGAGGCCCCTGAAGCCGGCGACTCCAACAGGCGCCGTCGCAAAGCCGCCGACGAAAAGGGTAACTAAGACTGTTATTTGTTTAATAAGCTTGAAATGATTGTGTTATTTCTATCTTGGACAATGTTGAATTAATAAATGGTTTTTAAATATTTTTATGTTGAATGCTTTTATTTATCTATTATTAAACCCTTTCTACAGGGTGAAACTAAGAAGTGGTTCGAAAGCCGAGTGATGGGGGATTGCAATTGCTACTAATTTAATCCCCATGTATATTGTGCGATTTTTACCAAAAGTTATTGTGAAATTTCACAACACAAAATATTTTGGTTTATGGATCATGACCGTTATTGAGTATGCAAGACGTATTGTACTACTTTTAGCCAAAAAACACGATTGTAACTGTTTCGCTGCACGTGTTGTTCGCTGTGTGTTGATAAACTACTAAAAGTGTGGAATCTGTAGGGGGTTCAATCGGTAGCGATTGAGGTCCCCTATCGCTTAGCTCCTTTTGATCCACCACTCTACTATCACCCTGTATATTATATTAGTGCATTTGATAATTCTTGTATGGCCCTTTATAAAGTTGGTCAGTCAAAATTGTGATCAATCAAAGGCCCATTTACACGAAGAATCTTAATTATTTAGACAACAGCAAAAATGGTTTACTAATAATCACTTTCGATTATTTGAGAGTTGAGCCGACTCAAAACTTTGAATCAATTTTGTATTGAACAGGCAAATAACATTCTTAGTCTAAATGGGTCTTTAAATAAAAGCTCATTTTAGCAATTATGATCAGTTTCTAATAAATTCGTAAAACTGAACTATTATGATTATAGGCTTGTAGAAAATAGAAAACTAACCAATATGGGTGTAACTTGGGTGTGTGTATATTCTTTTAATTGTTAAAAAATACAGCTAAAGTATTGAAAAATTATTAAATTTAATTTAAAATGTATCCTCAAAAATACTAAGTTTTGGGATTTTAATATGGAAGACAAGTTTAAAAAGTATTTTAAATCTCAACCATTATTTAAGTCACGAATAAAAAGGCATAACAAGTGACTCTTTGGCCCATACAAAGAAAAAATGTAAGTATAAGAAAACTAAAAAATAATTAAAAACATCTTGCTATTGTCTTCCAATTAAATTGAAAGCTTAATAAATAGCAAAGCCACATAAAACTAATTTAAGGTAATCTGCATGCAAGTAACGTTCGGTTTGATATTGGTGTTGCAGTATCATCAGAGGAATCAAAAAACAAGGCACCGCCTAAAAACAAAGCCACTACCGATTATGACAACATTGATTTCTCAAATTCATCCAAAAACACACAAGGCAAAGAATGGAACTTGAAAATAGCAAGTTGGAATGTAGACGGCATCAGAGCCTGGATGGGCAAGGGGGGTCTTGACTATATTAAATACGAAAAACCCGACATTTTATGTCTCCAAGAAACAAAATGTGCTAAAGATAAGCTGCCAGATGAGATAGCCAACTTGCCGGGATACCACGCCTACTGGCAGGGTAGCGATAAAGACGGCTACGCGGGTGTAGGCATTTACACAACGAAGCTAGCGATGAGCGTACAGTATGGACTACAGAACGAAGAGTTAGACAACGAGGGACGCATAATAACGGCGGAATATGAACAATTCTACTTGATCTGCACATACGTCCCCAACGCGGGGCGGAAACTAGTCACACTGCCTAAACGGCTGCAGTGGAACGAGGAGTTCCGTAAACATGTCAAGGCGCTGGACGAGAAGAAACCTGTGATTATTTGCGGAGACATGAACGTCGCACATAACGAGATTGGTAAGATCCCTACCCACATAATGGCATAGTCCCAAAAAATCGTGCCCTAGCTATAACTTCAGTCGAAGATATACATAACATAACTGTCCAACTATGCTGTCCAATGAAGACGTAACGGAGAGAAACTTGTTATATTATTCTCGGTTCCATTTCTAATGCTCAGTTAATGTTGTCTTCGACTGTACTAGCAGTATGGCGCAATTCTCCTATCGCCAATTAAAAAGGGAGCTCTTTCGTGCACCATCATAATGGTTAATTGCTAGAGAATGCCTTAAGGCATTAAGTCCGCCTTTTATATATTTTATAGTTTGTGCAATAAAGGTTAAATAATGCCGTTGCGCTTGCGCATCTCGTTTTAGTGCGTCTGTGCGCGCACGACTAATCGTGCCGAGTCATTGTGCGAAATACTATGATCGGTGGTATTCCAGCGCCGTCTAAAAACATTAACGCCAATAATTATATTTGTCCAGATCTATCCAACCCGAAGTCAAACAAGAAGAACGCTGGCTTCACCGTCGAGGAACGAGCCGGGATGACTGAACTGCTTGGCGACGGATTCGTGGACACCTTCCGCCACCTCAGGCCCGACCAGACCGGGGCCTACACTTTCTGGACGTACATGATGAACAGCAGGGCTAAGAACGTTGGATGGTGGGTAGTATTTATTTTTTTAAAACCCTTCCACGCCTTCTATAGGAAACACTATTCAAAAACGCTTAGTAAAGTAACCACATGTGCAGTCCCAGATTTAGGGGGGCAAAGCAGGGCGCCTGCTCCGGACGGCAGTGCCAGGCTGCGCCAAAATCATGATATAATACGTTTGTAACAATATCACAAACGCTTTAGAGAGGTCCACTATCAAGTTTCTACCCCAGTTCGGAAAGAAAACCGTAGAATGAAATGAACAGAATATATTTTATACGCAGGTAATTCAGGCGTTGGTAAAGTTTTATGAATAAAGAAGTCAGTGCCGTTAGGGAGCTATCAGTAGTGTATATGGCAGGTGATCGCACGACTTCTTGTTATTAAACCTTGCTTGTGTGTAACTCACAAAACAAGATTTAGTTTTATAAGAAAATATAAATATATAAATTTACTTATCACAGATCTACACCATCAATCAATCATATATAATTGACCCTAGGGCTTAATTATTTCGAGTATCGTCGTGAAGTTAATCGTTTGTTACCTTGTTTGGTTCTAGTAATCACAATGTGGAAATCATTACTCAATTTCAGGCGTCTGGATTACTTTTTGATGTCGGAAAGGCTCTTGCCCTCCCTGTGCGACAACGTCATTAGAAGCAAAGTCTACGGGAGCGACCACTGCCCCATAACACTCTTCCTGCATATAACCAGTGCGGACAAACCTAAAGAATAAATCTCTTTTTAAACTTTAAGCCCAAGGATAGAGTCCTAATTTTTGACATGTTTAATTTTGTATTTTTTTTTGTTATGTAAAGGATTTCTTTTCGACACAATAAAATGTTCTATTAGAAAAGCTTGTATTATTAACCTTAAAATAATCTTACAAAAGTTTTAAACAGATCTTAAGTCATTAAAAACTATTGTATAAATGTAAATGAGTTATTTTATCTATTTGAACAGGAGGAATCCAAATTTTATTTGTCTCCTATACTCAGCACAGACATGTCGGCTCCCTTGCGACGACACTTGAGATGAGCCTGCAATTAACAAAAAATATTAAGTTTAGTCAGGTGTAGGTGTATCAAAAATTAACTTAAATAGTTAGGCTGGTAAGATTGTAGTTTATCATATGACTAAAGAATAAATATTGGTACCCACTTGAATTATCGTCCCAAATTCTTCTCGATTTAGGAGTGAATACACGGAGCACAGACTGTTCAACGTGCTGGATTCCAACTCCTTCAAGCCCGAACAAAACATGTCTATGCCGACCTCCAGGCCTGTCCCGAAGTCGCACTCGTCAACGGCGATGTTGGCGTACGTTATAACTGGTTGCAGTTCTGATAGGACCTTATCTTTCTCATCTTGAGATTTTGCTTCTTGTAATTTTGAGAATAATTTCTTGATATTTGCTGTGAAGAGTGACATTAAAGAACTTTAATGACGTAATATCATTACTAAGTAATATCGTGACGACCTGTATGGCACAGTGGCACATGTGTCTGCCTACTGTGCAAGAGGTCCCGGGTTCAAATCCTGGTATGGGCAAATATTTGTGTGACGAATGTTTGTACCTGAGTCATGGATGTTATTTGTATTTAAGTATGTATTTATCTATATATGTATCTTTATCCGTTGTCTAGTATCCATAGTACAAGCTTTGCTTAAGTTTAGGACTAGGTCAATTGGTGTAAATTGTCCCGAGATATTTATTTTATTTATTATTTTTAAGTGCGTGTCCCTTGGTTTGTTGTTTGTGTTGGCTTCGCGTCGCTAACCAAATCAATTCCCCCGCTAGCCCACTACCGCCCTCGGCACTACATGCGCGCATTCATACAAGTTCGTCCGCTTTCGGCGGCTACTACAAAATTTTGGCTTCGGCCAAACCTTAGGCTGATAATTGGCTGAAGGCGACTGAAGTTGAAGCTGGAGGTCCGATTGGACACGATTAAGCAAATAAGCAGTCGCGCTGTAATTTTTTTGGTTTAGTTTTTTTTTATGTAATAGGAAAGCAAAAGTGGGTCACCTGATGGTAAGTAAACCACCACCACCACCGCTTATAGTATAGTTAAGTATAAATAAAGAATCAGTTCATGCTACACGGGCGAATGCTACACGCTCCATATTTATTGCGATATGTGGACCGTAATGCAGGATTACGATTTTACGATATTGATTGAGTGTGAAGTACAATACAGCGTATTACGAATGGTGATACGGCTTGCTAGATTTTTAAAAATCAAGAAATTTTCGATTGGTATCAAGTATCGCCGATAAAGATCGCGCGTCTAATCTTTAGTGAATGGAATTTATCGGCGTACTGACGCATCCCGTATCGATCGTGGATCGTGCAGAATCTACATGAGTTCCAGAATATGACTCGGTAAATGTCGAACATGCGTAGCATTCGCTTAAAAGCACCATGGAGCTCATGGAATGGCTTTCCACCTGAATTTTTGTAGCCAATTGATATGAGCAAATGCTCATATGTTAGTATAGACCTCGCTATGAGCAAAGAACTTAAAACACGATATCAGGTCCCAGCCATTTAAGTGTAACTAAGTGGAGTATATGAGTCTTTCCTACTCCATAAAATGAGGTTGTAGAATGCGTTTCCGACCTCATTGTGCTTAAGAAATATGGGAGGTTTTAAGAAAACCATGACAACACGTCTTCAAGGCCGGCAGAGCGTTTGCAATCTCTGCTGCAAATGTTGCTATTAGTGGATACCCACCTTTCATCAAGTGTACCCTCTGCCTATCTGTCATTCATACCATATAAAAAAAATACCATCATTTTCCACCAAACGCCTGTAGCCAAGCTGGGTCTTCTTGTCATAGGGCACCATGATGCCTGCACCATGCAACGTCTTTGCTATGCTGAGGTTCGTTCTCCTCTTAGCATTGTACTCTTCTATTGAGTAATTATGTTTCTCCGCCCAGCTCTTGATCTTGTCCATCAACTTTTTGTAAGCCATTGCGGTGAATGGAGACTTCTTTTGATGTTCAAGGTAGGAACTGGGGAAAAAAATTATAATAAATTAAAATAATTGCTGTTGAATCATGATTTCTAAAAGTTTGAAATAGTTCTTTCAAGATTACAAACAAGAATCAGGATCCATTAGTTTGTTAGTTAGTTTTAAATTGAATATTCATGTAATTTTATTAAAATTTATAAACATTTTGCCAACAGAGTTTATGAAACCTTAAAACTTATGTTGGCCAGAGAATCATTACACTGTTTTCATTATTAAGATACAAAAAAGAAAGCTAGCTCATAGCTACCGAAAACATACATACATCTACTGAAAAAAAAGTGTTTAGGTAATGCAGGGACAGGACTATAATTTCTTTGTAATGTAACCTTAAAAAACATACTATTTTAATATAAAAATACTGATATGTTTTAGGGAGAAAGCAATTATAAACTAATATAAATGTTTTGTTAAAAACACATACTATACAGCTCCAAACATATTGGTAGCAAAGGGAGTAAGATGACAGCCTTTAGAAGAATCATTCCTAGCCAGAAATACAGGCTGAGCTTTAGGGTCATCCCGGAAGTATCCAATATGAAACTCGCTCTTGTCCTTGGATTTCAGAACTGCCTGCAAAATGGAAAATTTACCATGATTAGCGAGGCAACACAGCATTTATTAAAAAGCTAGATGGTGGCATAATGGTTTGATCTACTGCCTTACAAGCAAGGGTTCAAATCCAGGCTTGTGCCCAGTTTTTTATAATAATTGCATGAAATTTAATTTTACATTTACCATGTCCAAGGAAAACATCATGAACGAACATGCACATGTTTGCAAAGAAATTTTATGGCAGGTGTGAGGATTTCAATCCTTGCTGGATTCAAATAGGAACTGACACCCAACAGACAATTGTGGGAGGCCTGTACCCAGCTTTGAATGTATCAATTAATTAAATAATGTTTATTTGGAGACAAATACATTACAAATTTTCAAAAATAATGTAAGTCTCATGTCTTTAACCATTAATAGCATGTAGAATTTGTAAACTTTATACAACGTCATATCACATGCGGGACGTATATAGGCCACAAAGCATAATAATAGCATTATTAGCTATTTGGGATGCCATCTTCTATGGGTACAGCATGACATTTTAGACCATAAGTAGGTAACTGTAACCACCAGACCCCACGTCATGGTCATGGGTAATTTGTACTATGTATGTAACTATGCGGCAAACATTTTTTCATTTTATTACAATCAGCCCAATACTGGCTGAGCAAAGGCCTTCTCTCAAAAGTAGAAGGACTGTAGTGTTGTCTCCAAAGTGGGTATGTCAGTCTTATTGGATTGCTTTGCAGATATGAATAGATTTGTCCAGCATGGCTTTCATTCACTGAAAAGCTTATAGTAAGTTTGAATATAGTTACACATATAAATTATTAGTTGATTTAAGTATCTTCACTGTTCATTTTAATATCACATCAGAAGAATGTCCGCACACACTGTCTAAATAGTGTCTATTGTATAACAATGAAAGTAAAAAAAAATGTTGTTACCTGGAATTCAGGAGGGTCATAATAAAATCTCCAATGAATCAAGTATAAATCTTTGTTATCCAAGACTGGCAATTTCCCTGTCAGCAAGTCATATGGTCCAATGAGTTCCAAATTAACACCAGACAACATTTTATCCACATCTTGTGTGTCCTCTTTTAAACATTCATAGAATTTGAAGAAATCGGGTGGCATCTCTACTAAGAATAATTCCTTGTACTTTTCCTGGTCTGAGGTGCTGTTATGATATTTAAGGTCTTTTGGGAGCTGGTTTATTGAATCTTTAAAGCTGCTATCGATATCTTCACGATCACTAGTAGTCCCCGCGTGACTATCAAGGTCATTATCATCGGTAACTTTTGGGGGTTCCTCTGTATTCTTTTCAAGGTTGATCGCTGCCTTTACGTCTTGAGCGCCTTTAGCATCAGCTTTCTTAGCCTTTTTCGAGTAAGGCGAAAAGCGCTTTTTTGGGCCTCTTAGAGTATCAGCTTTGCGCTTTGAATTGACCGGTGGATGTTTGTATTTCGTGTGATGGTCTGGATTACTTTGATAACATTCTTCACCGTACTTACATATTGTTCTAGGGTCGTTGACGTATATTTGCCACTCTTCAGACATGGCAAAGATGGGAAATCTGTTATGAATTTAATTAAATACTAATCTAGATTATACAAACTTAAAATAAAGTCCAATAAAGTCCCCCGCTGAAAGGTTGTGTCATTCTGACAGTAAATTGTAATTTTTTTGTGCTTATGTCTTTTACAACCCTGCGAAAGGTAGCGTTTTAACCAGTTTCACAAACACTCCTGGCATCCGTGTTGCCAGACTTTACCTTAATAAAACAAGTTAACCATAGACACCAATTCAATGGAAAAAATATTTTCCACGTACTTACTATTTTCCTTCCGTCACTTCACTATTGACAGACATTCGTTTCATGAATTTTCAGTGCTCAGATTTTGTCAGTGTCACTTAAGGCTAGCGATTTCTCATCGAGTTCTGACGAGATAGCCTTGAAAAAAATCAGTTTTCAGCATTTGAATATTTTTGTACGCAGTTAATAGATAATAATACATTAAAACAGTTTGATTTAGTCCATAAAATGGCTATGAAGCGCAAAAATTACATCTACGGGAAACCTGTCATGTATTTTCGTTTTTACAATTAATTTAATGCAAATTGTGTAAAGAAAATGTGCATAATGTAGTTAAACCCTGGAAGTTCTTTACTGGATGGGTGCATGACTTTTATTACATTTCACCAAGGACATGTACATAATAAATCATCGTCACTCACGCCATTCGTCAATATCTGCGAGCTCCCGGACATGCTCTCCTGCTGGTAAATATTTTCATAATAAGTATGCCTTTTACTAAATGCTTTTCAGTTGCCTCGAGTTCATTTGCTTGTTAAATTTGTATTCGCTTTAAATTATTCATACTGTAATGAAATAAATAGGTACTGACTAAGAATAAAATAATGATTTCTCTAAAAACATTTTTTAAATAAATGTTATCACCAATGAATGTCTTAATTTGACCTGTATCCCAAAATTAATATTTATTTATTATTTTGTAACGGAGCACTAATGCAATGCTAATAAAATAATTAACAATTTACTTTTGAAAAGGTACAAAGTTATTTAACATGAGTAAATTCAAATGTAGAAAAATACAATAGATTTATTCATTCCATTAATTGCCTGCCAGTTTAATTTAAAATCATTTCAAAAAGAAATGCTCCATGAGACTTTTGACTTGCCCAGTGTTTACTTAAAAACAAATATATTTCTTTTTATATGTAGGTGTTCTAAATTTATTTATTCTTGCAGTTTAAGTTAAGTAAACACAGTACAATACATTTTGTATATTTTTTTGCCTTAGAAAAATATCTCGATTATTTATTTAGTTCTTCACCAAATGTCCAAATGTAAACTTGTTGTTAGTCATGTTTAGACAACTTCATGCTTTTTGCTATTTTATTTAATATTAAACAACCTTTAACCAAAAGATGTGGCTATTGTTAAGACTCTTGACCGTCGAGCTAATTAAATGTGATAAAAAATTCATTTGAATAAACAGGTATGGTTTCCTATTTCTGTAGATTATCTCTTGTTAGGGTTCCATATTCCAGACCAAAAAGTTAAACAAAGTAATTGTGTATGTATGTGTTATGGTACGACTATATCAGTCTGTCTTTTTATTGTGGTGGTATATCTCAGAAACTGAATATGAGTGAGGCTATCATTTTATTTATTATATCTAGTTTTATTTTTGCTTATAAAATTGTATTAATTTAATATTTTAAATGTTTATAAAATTTGTGGGAAATAAGGGCACATAATTGCAATACTCCACTGGGGTTCCAGGTGTTTCATCTAAACATTTTAAACTATCATTGTAATACCCTGGTAGTGTTCAAATAATTATTAAAATATAAAAGGCAATGTAAATATTCCAAGAAAATTAAAGCAATGTTAGAGAACTGACACAGTTTTTCAGACATCATCAAAAATACGTTTTAAACAAACTTATTTTTTTTAAGAGTTCCGTATCTCAAAAAAATCCCTTATAGAATTACTTCATTGTCCATCTGTATATCCGTCAACACCAAATAAGTCAAACCCTATAAGGTACTTCCAGCCGACCAACAATTATAAAATTTGGTAAGAAGCAAGGCCTCACAGCACAAGTAAAGGAAGAAAATCCGAATATAATTTTAGTTATTTGTTTCTCATAAAAAATCTTCTAAACTCGATTATCCTGATAGACGACCTGACTACATATTTTGTCCGGAATCTTCAGTGTGCAAGCCAGTCCCGCATTTGTCCAGTTTTTTGTCAAAGTCTCGGCATGTTATTGTGGGACACGGTTAAACTGGGCTAAGAATACTGAGAGAATCATTCTTTGACATTTCAGTTATAAATAACCTTCAATAACATACCTAGAAAGGTTAAACTATTCTAATCCAGACAGCTTTAGCATGTAGACTGATTTAGATTATCATTTTCCAATTTGGAGTATGCAACCCCTGGGGGTCCGGAGGTCTATCTGGGGGGTCTGTGACAAAACAAAACAATTTTTTTGTTGAGTGTTTGTACTGTCGTAGTAGGATCATATTAGATCATGGAGATGTTATGATTTCAGGGCTCTGGAAATCCGGAGTTTAATGGTGGAGACGGATCCGTTAAAGATTCTCCAAGTCCATCCGCCTGTGCGACCATTTGTATGTTACAGGCATTTTACTGGCAAACTTTAAGAGCCAGAAAGCAAAAACTTTACCTCTGAAATCTTAACTTCTTTATAGGCCTGAATTATTTTTACAGTTTTAGGTATATCTAATTTCAAAGAAAAACCACCACGGAGAAGTTTTTTCCTACTATTACTAACAAATTTTTAGGATATAGGACATTTTTAACATACTTAAAAAAAGGAGTACTGCTATACGTGTTATTTTGAGTTTAACAAGCCCAGAAACAACTTATGTGTTGCCTAGAGTCTTGAAGAAGTATTTTAAAATATGAGCCTTTGTTTGCCATCAGTAAATTATGGAAATACAGATATATTTATTTTATTAAAATTGACTTTTTAAATATTATAATAATAGTAATAATAGATTATTCTAATGAGTAATTTTCACGTGACTAATAATTTTGTTAGTACTAATTGAATTTCTCATAACGAACCATTTCAATTGATATAAGAGTTTTTTTTTATTGGCCCTCGTAAAATCTCTAAAATCAAAATAACTTTATTTCCACTATAATATTGTAAATGGATCACTTATCTCAGCAAGTACAAAAAAGTCACACTTTTAGTCTACAAATTTTCGAGAAAAAAGGTCATGACATGACAGACTGAGACAGATGGACACGAGTGTGATCCTAGGGTACATTTTTTCAGTAAATATATTTTTAAAACCCAATAAAAACATCAAACGTTTCGTTACTAATTTACATGAAACAGATAACGAGCACGGGGATTTTTAGACATCAAAATAGTGAATAAAAACAAATTCGCTTACATTCTTCAGTAAAACCCACAAAAAAACGTACCTTGTGTGTCTTATTAGTTTAGTTGATTTTAAATAATTGATTATGTCAATCTAAAATTATATCATAAATTGCATAAAAAGTCAATTACACGAATTTATGCCAAGATCATCAAAATTATTTAATTATAAAAATTTGTACCCGTTAAAAATATTAAAACACAATAACGTAACAAATTAATAATATAACATAAATTAAATTAGTCTCCAATAAAGATCCTCAAAATAAATACAAGAATAATTACATGGAACAACAAATGAAATATTATAAATTAAACAAGTCATCATTAAATATGTCACATTATATAAATACTAAATAAAATTATCTAGTAACTCCAGGATTGTGTAATTTCAAAGGAAATATCGACAAACGAATCATCGATTGTATCATTTCATCGAAAGATATCTTCTGAAAAGATATTTTTTAAATTTTTGGATAGATAAAAAACACACAAGTGGAACACAATAGTGGTTTAGCGGAATTCGAGGAGTAGAAAGATATAGGGAAAATAAAGAGTCTTTGTGATATTGACACAAGATTAATTTTTGCATGATTCGTGTAAGATGTTTTCTTACTATTCGTATAACTTGTTCCAATTTGTTTGTTGATGTTTCAAGACTAAGGGTATCCGAATTTACAAAATAATAAGCAACATTAGAACAAGGAGCATATTTTGGAGTATTATATTGCGTAATTGCAATAAGTTTTGCCTCGAATAACGTTACAATGAATTAATGTAACGTAAAAGCGTAATTAACAGTTTTATTATATTTTACGGTTCTTTGGAAGACTATGAAACAAGGATTCAAAATTAATTTAGAACGGTGTCAACAGAATAAGCTCACAATAATGATATATTGTAGACGTTGAATAAGAATCAAGAAACCGCAGGTTTTGCAGGTCATAATATTTTTTTCGAAGACTTACAGTTGAATGCAGTATAAAATACTGTAATTATTGCCGCACTTTTCCCTCCTTCCGCAATTCTTCACCTAAGCAGTTTCCTTTGTATTGCGGATCTGTACGTGCGCGATCCTGGTACAGTCATTGAACGTGGTTATACGTAGCATCTTTACCTACGTAGCGGAGTTGTAAATATCGTACACAAATAGGAGCATACTACATTATGTACGTCCAAATATTTCAAATTTAGGTCCCTGTTTAAATCATGTATTATGAAGCAAACATAAAGTATCATATTATGTATTATTCAAATACTAAGTAAATTACATTTTGTTATTCTAATGAGAGTATTTGAGTTATTGTAAATGAATATTTTAATCGTAGGCATGGTAATACAAAGTTAGCGGTCTAAAACAGTAGCAAGAAACTAAAGAGGCGATTCTTAGAAAGTATCTTCTTATTCAGTACTTTTATATTAATAGTCGTAGTCAACGGCTTAGCACACGACTTAACCCTTCTGTATTATCCCCTAGAGTACGTTTGAGGACTATGTCACAAAAGGCTTGCTAGTTTCGCATTTTTTGTATTTTATTTTACGTTTTACCTTTGCATCGCACATGAACATTTTTTGTTTATTAGATAGCGCTTTTGGAATATTTTTGCAATATTTTCTTATTAGCAATATAATAGCTAATGCTCTAAATTCCAGATACTTAATAAAGGAGTACAATCATAAAAATTAAAGCAGCACCGACTGGTCGCTGTAATACCCTGCCGAACTGTTTTGTTCCCTCGTCAGGGATCGAGTACTTCACCTGCGCCGCTATATTTAGTTTCATTGTGTTATGCGATAAATATCAATCAGCTGGAAAAGTAAGAGCCACACTGAAAACGATACAATAACGAATACAATCCAAGGCGTCCCGAAGCCAAAACAATTCCAGCTTGCTGCTAAACAAATTGCACAATAAAACAGCATAGACAAAGATGGCCTTGGAATGAAATATGGGATTCTTGAAATATTTTTTGGGATATTCACCATTCCCATTCCCAATACACAACAGTAGATTCAGTGCGGTTATTTTGGGAACCACTTGTCCCACATAAAAAATGGTTTATGCTTTTGTAAACTAATCTGTTGTAACCTAAAATTATAATAATCAGCTTATTAATAGCACTTACGTCCGTCTTGGTCGGGGCGGTACGTGTCAACAATAATCGAGCAGTACACTGTTCAAATAGGAATTCTAATGCTAGGTTTGCCAGTAAAATTTCATGGCAGCAATTTCTTCACCATAATATATATATAGCGCTCTAAATATTGATATTGAGATAGAAAGAAGAGTACCATTACTATCTTCTGGCTATAAGTAGGTAATTGTACCTAAGGCACGATAAACAGGAGGAAACAGGTTGTTAGTGAATAAAACGTTTCTTTAGATACATTCGGACCTTTGGTGCGGTGCGGAACCCTAAAAACGAATTGTGGTAATTAGCTATTTAGGGCTGTTATTTCGTATAAGTGCGGTGTGGTTCTACTTGGGAAAATCGAATGACTGATTCTTATTTCGTTTAGTGGAAACAGACTAAATTGCTAAGAAATTATAATAAAAATATATTTTTTTGCATTTACAGATTCTTGTGGCTTATTGCAATCGCTTTTTGCTTTTCTTCCTTTGTATCTTCTCGTAGTTTCGTCTATTCTTCGTGCATGGGTGGAGGAAATTGCTATTGACATTCCTGGATTTTGTTTTACTTTATTAATTTATAGTTTCACACATAGTGTTAATATAATTCACATTTTGAATTCAATTTACCGAGTTATGGGTATTAAGTCCGATTAAGTACAAACTGCGGTGCGCTGCGATGCGATACGTGGCCGCGTCCCAGATACGTCGAGCTGCGCTCTAACTGCTAAACGGAAATGGCCTAGCGACAACATTGTTGTTCGATCCCTCTGCTGAGGTGCACTAGAAACGAAAGCTTATATTAACCAACATAATACGGATCCATTATGCTACCATTACAAAATGCTTTTATGTTAGTAAGCTTTGACATATTTAGCGATCCTCCATTTTCGTTATCGTAAAAGCATATGTGATAAATTGATAATGATGATAAGTAATTTAATTCAGCACCAAAAAATATACAAGCACTTATTTAAAAGCATGTGAGGCTAGCATGAAGTTAAAGGTCAATCACAATTCATAAAACTTTTTTCATCAATGTTGTACAGTTTTGCTGATGTTCACTGTGCCATACAAGTCTACGTTTTACGTTTGAAATATTTATATTTGAATTATTTTTGAACTGTATTTATATTTATTAATAATAGTAATAATTTTTATAACATGATTTATTTTTTAAAATGTAAAAGGCAAGAAAAAAAATTGAATTAAGAAGATAATAATATTGTAAAAGCCCAGCCTAAGATTTTAAATAAATATACAGTAATACCTGGTTATTTATTATGAGACTAACATAAAATTTATATATTGTAACGTGCATTTATTTATTGGCAGGCGATGAATACCTGACCAAACCATGGAAAATCGAGGTGGATGGGGTGACGGCGTATCGGGTGCTGCTGAAAATGCAACTAATGGCTCGCAAGCAGATCGCGATCGCGTACGAATCGAGTTTTATGCCACCTACGACGTCATGACGGGTGTGCGTATAGCCGCCACACTAGGCGGCTTTTTCGCACTAATGGTGTTTTTGATTGTGTACAAAAGCCGAAGTAAATCAGTTAAGGCTTTAAATGATCCTAAACTAGTGGAGCTAGCGGAAGCGGTAGTAGCCGAGGAGCAGGCAGTGGAGGAAGAACGGCAATTAACAGCCGCCATCGAGGAGGCACTCTCAGAACGTGCGCGGTCGCGTCCCTCGATTGGTGAGGAGCCACCTTGGCCTCGTACTTCCCGATTTGCATCGTATGGAGGTGGCTATGGCAGTCTACTGACGCCACCTCGACGGCTTTCGACCGCTCGCGGCGAGTCACTGCCGGGATCCGCGTTACGGTTCGCCGAACGCCGGGCATCAGGGGGACCTCGCGACCGCCGGCTAAGCTCGGCTACTTGCTCCAGTTCTGGAAGTTCATACCTAGAGCGACGAGGTTCATCAGTGGTTTGTGCTCTGCCGGAAAGGCGTTTGTCACCTTGCCCAAGTGAGCGCCTAGCGCCACTTGCCTCCGTAGGGAGCGTGGGACCGTCCTACGCTGTTGAATGTGAATTAGTGTCTGTCGGAGCGGACTCTGTGTTCGCTGAAGACGATGACTCTACTGATGACGAAGTGGAGCAGTTTTCGACTGACAGTGGCGGCGGCGAGCAGGGGGCAGTCGGCGAGAGCACGGAGCTCGCATGCCGGCCCGCGCCGCCACCCCTGCGGTTGGACCGCGTGTCGCACTCGCGGGAAACGTTGTTCTAGTCGCCGTCGTAATACGTTGGCCGTTGATGTTACTCGCACATTAAAATATCGACTTTTCCAATGTCTAAATTCTTTTAATGTAGTGTTAACATATCACAGAGAACATTGAAAATTCGACATATCATTTAAAATTGACCAAATTGAGATGTTTTATTTAAAATGAAAATAAATATATAATTATTTAGAGGTTGGTGTAAGTGAATCTTATTGGTCTGAAATTTCCCTGAAAGTAAAATTGATTTTTTTATTTATAATTTAATGGGTATACTATTATATGGCAGTATATATGCTTTTAATTAGGTTATACTTCATTTAAATAAATTAAGAAATCGTCGATATTTTAATATGTCTAAAATAGAATGTAAATAGTTTGTTTTTGTTAATAAATTGATGTTTCACGTTGATGTTTTCAGACCACGGTAAAGTTACGAATTTTAATTACATACAACTAGGTAACGGAGAAAAACGTTTGCTCATACACTTGTTTTGTTTTCCTAACCGTTAATCGGGGTATGGTCTCAAAAAAGTTAGTCGACCTACCTGCATTGCAAAATATACGAGTAACAAAGCTGACTTAGTCACCGTTTAGTGTTCTTTGTAAATGTACGTTACTTACTAATTAGGTAAAGATCTGCCGAATTAGTCGTTTATAGGCTCTTTAATGTACTTATTTACTTACCATGAATATGAATAGTCGTTACATAGTTTTCGAAGATTTTTCTGATATTGGCCAATCTATTTACAATACTTTTATTTCTTCATTTGGGTTGAATTGAAAGCCACTTGCACTTTGGAGTGTCTGGTTTGACTCGGAACGACTATTTTAACTTTACTAATTCTGCATCGCTACAGTGTGCCAAGTTGACGTGTCATCGTTAAATGTCACTGTTGTCTAATATTTGCTAACCAAAGAGAGAATATAATCACATTTAAGACAAACTGCGTATATTTGGGATTACTTAAGTTCCTTATAACATTGTTTCTTTGTACCAAAGCTCGGTAAAATAATTAACGCGAGTAATAATATATTTGTATTAAAAGACCCCTTAAAATGTATTGTAAACCAAACCAATGAACAATGTTCAAATGCCAAATGTTCACAACATGGATAGTGAAGAGCCAGCAGTGACATTATTAAACGTGGCATATTTGGATCAAAGTATGTTTGTAATAAATTGTAGATAGATACTAACTTGTTAGGGTAGTTGTCAGACAAAAGTCAATTTGGAAATGTGTAATTATATTATAATTATTAGTATTGTTCGTACTACCCTTAAACTTATAAAAGGGCACATAAGACCAATTCGTCCTTTGAACAATAAAAAACGCTGGAAGCGGCCTAATAATTGCTCGAACCAATCTCACTTTTCCAAGGAAACTGCCACTATTCTTGTTTAATAACAAATAATACATGGACACCGGAGTTTTATTGATTCCAGTGTATTGGACCGAGATCGCCCCGCGCGGTTCGATTCGAGGTGGGTAGATTGACTACACACAGAGTCGTTTTTATTACAATTTAGATTTACGTGTTAGTTTATGTAACTGTTCGTTGCTCGAATTAAAAAGAGCTCCCGGTAGCCTGTAAAATGTTGAAATGTATGTAAAAAAAGTGTAAATATAAAACGAAACTCATCTGTTGTTTCATTTTCATGATCATATTGTTGGTTATCCAAGTAAACATTGGCTGGTTTATTAGTGCCTCATAAAACTGAAATACAGATTAATAGGCAACATCTACATAAAGTTGCAGTAGTTGTGGAGAGTTGCGGACGTCACATTTTTTTTAAGCAATTAATTTACATTCACACCACATTTTGGTGGACAATAAAAAGAACACGTTAGGTTCCCGATCAATTATTTTACTAGTTTTATAAAGTTTCAGACCAGATTTTTTAAATTATTTCTTTTTAATTTACTGTTTCCTTGAGCACGCATATAATTCGCGCAATTTTATGGTCTTTTCCGTATCCGATTTTCGAGATGAAATGTTGCCATCGTATAAATTTTAAAGTAAATAAAGCGTGGCGTTCACTTCGCCGAAATGATTTCAAGCAGACGTAGCTAACAATCAAGCGTTTAAAACAGTGCTTCAAATAATTTGAAATACATGTCATGCTCATGACAGCTCCGCTATCAGATTTTCTATCTGTCAAGAAAACGAGAAAGGGGATTAGTACAATCGTTTCCAGTGTTAAATTTTAAAGTTTTGTAATTTAATAACTGATAGCGAACGAATATTAGTAAAAATGGACGACGATTTACCGACCGACTTCCAGGTCATCGTTGTTGGAACCGGTATGCCCTAATTTTTTAATAAAATGACACCGGGCGTGACGGCGGTCACAGCAGCCTACTTATCGATCTGAGTTTTTTAGACTGCACTGTTGAACCGTATTTATTACCTTTAATTTTTAAATAAGCTACTTTTACTAACTTTTTGCTGGATATTGATCTAAAAAAACTCAATGATAAGTCCTGCTAGCTCGTGTTCTAGATCACCTAATTAAATATTTGTAGAGTTGGCTCGGCTTGATACTAGTCACTGTCTACGTATGCGATTACGTACAAGCTTAAAAAAGTTGCATTAACAGTATGCCTTTGACTACAAATATTGCATTTGTAGTTTAAATATGAACACAAAGTACACATTAAAATTATCATATTTGAGGCTATAATAATATAAATAACAAAGAAAGTTAAATTCACTGTCCTTTTTCACATTTTATTCTTTACAATTTTATTTAAATTTATTGTAACATATTAAAAAGTTCCAATTGGATAGTAGGAATATTTAAAAAAATATATATTTTATAATTTGGAGAAATATAAACATTTAAAGGAAAGAAAATATTTTTATTAGGTTTCACACAGTACCATCACCATTAAAATTATCATCATCATCTTTATTTTGTACACATCCTTGTATTTCATATATGTATAAATCGATTTTTTAAAGAATTATACTATAGTATAGAATTATAATTATGTTTAAATTATACTGGATATTTACCAAAGAAAAGCATTTTAAAATATCAGAAACAGCTGTTAACCAGCAGTGAAGCGAGGCCCCAAACTAGGCGGCATCCATATACCATGTGGTTCCTTTTTGTCTAGTTTTGAGCCCTCCCCTCACCAAGTTTATGGGGAACTCCCATTGGTTGTTGTGCTTGAATCCCCTTTGATTTTTGTTTTGGTTTTTTCCTATTAAAATCTAGAAGTTGTTTGTACTGTTTTTTGTTATACAATGTTTGAAGTTTGTTTATTATTAACTCCAGTAAAATAATTGATTTCTATATACATGAATAAATGGGTAGTAGTTGGATAGGATAAATGGTGGACTTATGAGGCTTTCAACTGTCGTCATCATCTATTTGCGACATTTACGTATATCTTCACTAGAGAACTGACAAATAATGTAGAATTGTCAATGACCAAAGCTGTGCCCGGAACAGGTATTTCTATAGGTAGTCAGCATTAGACTAATAATTCTAAAGGCTGCGGACAAGTGTGTCGCCGAAAGGGACAGCAAATAAATAAATAAATAAATATCTTGGGACAATTTACACCAATTGCCCTAGTCCCAAGCTAAGAAAACCTTGTGTTATGGGTACTAGACAACGGATAAACATACTTATTTATAGATAAATACATACTTGAATACAAATAACATCAATGAGTCAGGTACAAACATTCGTGTTTGTCACACAAATATTTGCCCATACCAGGATTTGAACCCGGGACCTCTTGCACAGGAAGCAGACACATGTGCCACTGTGCCACTGTGCCACTGGGCGGATCATGATGATCCGCCCTTAAAAAAAAAACCGGGACGCGATAAGTAGAGTGGCCAACAGTCCTGGATTTTACAGGACGTCCCGTTTTCAGCTATCATTTTTGTCTTTTAATAAGAGAAATACAGGACCATATCATACAGTAAACTCGTTGTCCTGTATTCTTTCCATGAATCCTGTCATTTTAGATCATATGTCCTGTAAAATGAGCGCATAGAGTTGGTCACACTAGTGATAAGGGACAAAAAATATCAGGCTCTGTTTCTTACTTACACAAGCAATTTAATAATTGTCTCTTATTCATTGCCATAAAAAAAATGTCACTTATTTTTATGCTAGTAAAAAGGAAGATGTCCAGCATTCTATATTGTTCTCTTTGTACGGCATAACCAAAATGGTGATGGTGGCGGCTGAAATGCTTGTAGATCAACTCTAAAATCAAATTAAAATCGAAAGTTAAAATGCATTTTATAAGTTACTGTTTCGAGATAAGGGTTGGTACTATTATTTATTTTATTACTGTTATTATTATATTGAATAATAAATTAATTATTAAGAATAAAAAATTTGAAAAAATCATGAAATTTTTGTGTTTTAAATTTAAACTTGTCTCTTTACTACTTTCTATACAATCTATTAATCCATTTTGCGTAGTTTTTGCTATTTCATTACCCACACCTTTTTAATTATGTTTGGGATTATTGCCAAAGACTTAGCATGGGTACTGATGTTTTAGGAATAAAACTTTTTTGCAATAACTGAAAGAAATTAATGATTTCTCAATGAATCAAAAATGGTAACTGCAATTTAAATGTCACTGTCAACAGTTTTAGCACAATTCAAACTGATAACAAAACAGTGTAGATTTGGTCATTCAACTCAACTTTTAGCTCTACAAGTTCATTGCCAAATATTTGTTGAATGGGCTATTAGACATTAACATGAAAAAAATTTTTTTTTTAAATGTAATTTTCATCCTGCAATCTATCACATTGAAAAATATATAAAATAAAATAAATCATAGAATCAAGTTTATCCATCATCCTACTATTATACAGCATGTAACAAAAACCCTGTACGTCCATTAAAGGCGTATATCAGTATCAAGTCGTGATACCGAATAAATACTTATTTCAATTAAATAAGAACATTAAAAAATGATCATCAAAAAAAATTATAAGCATAACGGTTTAGAAAAGGTTTTGCAGCCCTGGCAACTGCCCTGCTGACTTTTCATTCACTCAGCCTGCGGGAGGGGAGGTGGGGTTTGGAGCGGAGCATCCGACGTCCGCGCAACATTAAAACAGCGATCGACCGATCAGCTGTTTTACAAGTATGTTTGATTGACATCTTGTGAAACAATGAAATGTTTCAGCTCTGATAAGAGCTATTTTATAGCACTTAAAAGAGCTTTTAAAAATGTGTCGATGCTAACACCTTAACTTATTATTACGTACACGTCTTGTTCACTACGACCGCGACGAAAATCTTGCTCAACGTGACCGCCAGCGACTTCCACACACCGTCGGCAGCGTTTGATCAAGTCAGCATGGATACACTGCAATACCATTGCGTCGGATTTAATGTCGTGAAATCACAAATGCTGTGATTATCCGGGCTCGCATCTCGGCATCACTCTCGCAACTTTTACGAAATACGTATTCCTTTACGTGACCCCACAAATAAAAGTCGAGCGGCGTGAGGTCCGGAGACCGCGGCGTCCGCGACGCCCCCGGCGTGCTGGAACCACATCGACCTCACAACTGCGTGGCGAGGCTCGTCCAACTGCTCGCTCAAATCTTCTTGTAGGAATCGCAAGTAATTTGGACCGTTCGTGGTTTGTTGTAACGCATTAGGACCAATTACTTGGTCATTTACGATTCCGTTTCACACGTGTAACGCGTGTGTTCGCCAACGGTATTGAAAGTGACTTGCGTTTGTTAGCGTATGAGTTTTCAATTGACCATACGTGCTCATTGTGGCAGTTGAAATTGAAAACCCCCGTCCGATGAAACAAGCACTCGTAGTTAAACACAGAACAGAACACATTTAAAAAACTCCGCGTTTCGCTCGACTTTGCTAAAAACCTACTGACTAAACAAAACTCTAATGAACCGCGCCTCGTACTCCCTACAAGCGTCAGCATAATTACAGTCGTTCCTTCCCAAGCAAATTAGCATGTTAAAATACTCTTGATTGGAATACAACATTTTCACCAACACAAAATAAAATAACACACGTAAAGTGACGCGTGTGCAAATTTAGCACATCCGACCGGAAGCAAAGTTTGCGGGTGACTGAACTAAAAAGTATTACCAAAAAAGGATCGGCGCGCGCGGCGGTCGCGCGGTCGGCATTTGTCAAAGGAAAGAGAACCCCTCCACCCGCCGCGCGCGGTCGTTTTGACCTTTGACCTAGCTTTGCGCGTGTAATAATTCTACGTCAGGGGTTGTAAACATTTTCTTAAGCATTAAGTGTTAAATGGTTTTCCTTATGTAACTTTTTATTTATTGGACATATTTCTTTTTAAACAATTTAAATGGTATCTCCACATTTTAATATACATCCCCTTAATCGGACGTACAGGGTTTTTGTTACATGCTGTATATACTACTATAGTATTATGTGAAACTATTGATGTTTTGGTGATTGTTCCTCAATGACAAATTAACGGCTGGATGGATTCAGATGAAATTTGCCAGACATATAAATCATGTCCTGGGTTAAAACACAGAATAATTGTTGTCCCGTAAAATGCTTCGATTATCCTTCATAGACTGGTTCACTTTTCTCAAAAGTGGCCATTTTTTCACTTCTAGCGGCATTTTGGGAAACATTTGGCCAATTGTGTTTTTTTTACTAATTCGGACCTGCTGAACACGAATATCGAGGTTGGCATTCCTGAATTTTGACCGGAAGCTCAGAATTCAAGATGGCGGCCAAGATGGCGTACGCTTTCTTAGTAGTACGATTTTTTTCGTGTAAATGCCGTTTTCGGGGTTATTTTTATCATAGAATGCGAAAACAATTGTTTAAGAATGTTCAACCAATTATTTAGCCCTGGCAGAAGCTCAGAATTCAAGATGGCGTCCATGATAGTGAACGTTTTCTCAATTTTTCGATTCCGGACCGACCTTTCGTTTTAGGACTGTTAATCGGGTTATATTTGTCGAATAATACGATTATGATAGTTACACAGTGTTTAAGCAACTACTTAAACGTTAGAGAATAAAAAACTACCCCCAAAACATGAAATTATTTTCAGTGGAATGCCCTTACATTTGACAAAGTTCATGTTTTGATATGATGTTGCATGGATAATCTTTGTCTTTTTATTGTATATATTTGCCGATATTTCTGGTTTGGCCCTTAATTTGACGTTTGATGAGTGAAACTAGGTTGTTGAAGCTATTTACTACTTTTAGGTAAATGCAATAATATACAATATGTGCCGCGAGAACAGGTAAACTACGCTGCCCGAAGGTAATGACGAATGAAAAATCTATTATAGTACTAGACTATTCAAAAATTATATTAATCATTTAATCATCATCATCTTTTCATGAATTTGTACAAAGTCCGGAACAGAAACACGTTGACGTACACATTAACATAGCCTTTCGGCATTTCCAAAACTTTGTTGAAAAATCTTTTTTGCAACAGGAAAGAACAATATTGGTAGCAGTCTTTGAAATGGGTTCCAGTTTGGTGAAAATGGGGATGTAGCCGTCTATTTCTTTCTTATATCTGCAGTCTGTAATTGGTGACAGAAACGAGCTTGGCAGGTGAGCGTTCTCCCTTTAGGAAGTTTGGTAGTAATTTAATTTAATATGTTCTATGATCAGCGAAACAGACTCTGGGTTTTTTACTTGACCAAATAAGCGCAACGTTAGTTGAAACTATTGAGTCAGCTACCTAAAGAAGATAGAAACCAAATTAAATTGTACGAGCCAAGTCAACGTCGGTAACAATAACAAAGTAAGTTGAACTTACAAGTAATACAAACCTTGCACAATATTGTCGTATAAGATATAATCGCACCGTGCTTCTCAGATTGAAAAGCACGGTGCCAAGCGAGGACCACAGAGAATTGCTTTTGAAACACTTGAAAAGCTGTTGTCTTGTAATAGAAACTATGTAAAGATGATGTGTCATCACTCCCGGTGATCGCTTGAAAGGCCGGTAAACTCTTCACTGGTAAGTCAACTGGTAAGAAACTCTCCATTGGCTATGTATGTCATGAACAGGTACAAAAACTCTCTTTCTTGCATTTCCACTCATTAACCATACTTCATTTGCATGTATTTTATCCAACTGATAATGGAGCAATAGAAAGACATTGTGTTTAGCAGACACAACAGTTTGCTTTGCAGTACTTGCCACTGCGTTCAGAACAATTCATGTGTCTCCTTTATCGTGGAAACTTTCGAGGGAGGAAATCAGTGTTGTTTGCGGGTCTTTAAGGACAAATGGAAGAAAGAAATAGACGGCTACATCCCAATTTTCATCACGCTGGAACCCATTCTAAAGGCTGCTACCAATAAATATTGTTCTTTGCGGTTGCAAAAAAGATTTTTCAACAAAGTTTTGCAAATTCCGAAAGGCTATGTTAAGTGTACCTCAATGTGTTTCTGTTCCGGACTTTGTGCAAATTCGTGAAAAGATGATGATGATGAGGATGATGAGGAGGATGATTAATATAACTTATAAAAGTCTGGTATTATAATAGATATTTCATTCGTCATTACCTTCGGGCAACGTAGTTTACCTGTTCTCGCGGCACAAATTGTATATTATTGCATTTACCTACATGTAATAAATAGCTTCAACAACCTATTTTCACACATCAAACGTCAAACTAAGGGCCAAACCAGAAATATCGGCAAATATAAACAATAAAAAGACAAAGATTATCCATGCAACATCATATCAAAACATGAACTTAGTCAAATGTAAGGGCATTCCACCGAAAATAATTTCATGTTTTGGGGGTAGTTTTTTATTCTCTAACGTTTAAGTAGTTGCTTAAACACTGTGTAACTACCATAATCGTATTATTCGACAAATATAACCCGATTAACAGTCCTAAAACGAAAGGTCGGTCCGGAATCGAAAAATTGAGAAAACGTTCACTTTCATGGACGCCATCTTGAATTCTGAGCTTCTGCCAGGGCTAAATAATTGGTTGAACATTCTAAAACAATTGTTTTCGCATTCTATGATAAGCATAACCCCGAAAACGGCATTTACACGAAAAAAATTGTACTAGTAAGAAAGCGTTCACCATCTTGGCCGCCATCTTGAATTCTGAGCTTCCGGTCAAAATTCGGGAATGCCAACCTCGATATTCGTGTTCAGCAGGTCCGAATTAGTAAAAAAAACACAATTGGCCAAATGTTTCCCAAAATGCCGCTAGAAGTGCAAAACGCCGAAAACTGGACCAGTCTATCACGGTCGAAGCCGCGGGTGAAAGCTCATACTGAATAATTATTTGTGAGAACTTCAAAAGTAATTTTTTTTTTGGAAAATTAACACTAATACATAAAATACATACATTTATTTACAACAAGAACACGTCGTCCAAGTTTATGCTGCGAGTCATGGACCCCAGAACGCTGGTGCTATTACCCCGCTGTATGGCGAGACTAAGCCTCTAAGCAAAGTAGGCGCCAGCTCTGAGGTCCCCAGAAGCGTGCACCAGTTTTGTGCCAATGTCTTTAACTAATTTCTCGGCCTCAGAAGCCCACGGTCCAAAGGTCTCTAAAAAAAGTTAAAAACAATTTATTATAAATAGGTATGGTGGAATCGATCGTAGCAGCAGCTTGCAGTCGAATAGGCAAAAATGTCCTTCACCTGGACTCCAGCGATCACTACGGTGGGCTCTGGGCGTCGTACAATTTCGAAGGCTTGCAGAAATTCATCAAGGAAGTCACTTCTGACCCGACGCGCCAGCTACAGGTCTACAACTTATCTGAAAACTGGTATATCCAAAAGTGAGTTATCTACCTTTACACTTATAATTGTTGTCTTGTGAGTGGAGTGAACTGTTTTAAATATTGGTTAACAAATTAGGTAATCTAGACATACAGGAACTAATAAGTCAAATATTGGCTTCGACATGGAAGGTGTTTTGCAATTAAATTGCAGAACTACATTTTTCGTCGCAAAGACAAGCAAATAGTAAAGTGGGATATATCACATGCACAAATTGCTTGTACACTAAGTTAAAATGTCATTTAGGTATTCTCATATTGAATATTAAGTTTTAGATGCTAAAAACTAATAACACAAATTTTTATGTAAATTTAATTGGTTTAGTACTTCTGGGTTACGTCCTTTGCTTTGTTGTTTGAATATACGAATACTAGCGACCCGCCTCGGCTTCGGCGTACAAATAGAATGTAAAGTACTAACATAAAAACCCTTTGAAAACATTCTGACATTGAAAACCCTATCGTGTCCATATGTGGCCGAAGATATGAGTATGGATAGGAACGGATAGGGACTATGTTTAATACTATGTGAAGAAAAGATATGTAAAGGTGATGCTGATCTATAACTGTTCTGATGTGTATAGGGATGCGCCACCTGAAGAAACCGAGGAAGCCAAAACTGACCCTGCTAAGAAAGTGTGGAGTCAGGCCAGCTTCGCCGCCGAATACAGGAAGTTCAATATTGACATGACTCCTAAGGTATGACTATGTTGAATAAGAATAGATTGTGATAAGCACAGACATACACAGACCTCTGATATCAAGGCTATTTTATCTTGAGCCACGTGTTCTGTGATGATTCTGTTTATAATAAATTCAAGTAGCCTGTTTGGTTTCTAAAACTATAACCAAACAATAACTTAATGTCTTATCCCATGTTCACAAATGCTCACTGATTCGTCATTGCCAGTGATTGTAATTTGCCTTACCATGAAAGAAACAAAACTACTAACTAGTTGTTAACTACTCCAAAGGAGGTAGTTGTGTTCTGTGCGCTGTGTGATGTATGTTGTTTTATGTAGAAGCGGAGGAGGGCAGGTTTTTGCATGAAAATATACGTCGCACAGACGCAGCTGTTTTTGCATGGGCGTGTTAGATCTATCACTTTTCGCGGAGTAGCTAGGAGATGTGTTCCAATTTGAAAACGTATTTTAGATTTTTTTTATGAAATAATAAGGCAAACAATCAAGTGGGTCAGCTGATGGTAGATAAAAGAGATTTGTATAACTTTGATGATTAGGGTAGACTGAGAGATAGCAGCAAAAAATTCACGTCATTTTCAAACGATTTAAATTACTCTAGTCGTGTTCTGGCGTGTTTCTGGACTACCATTGTGGAAGTCTGGCTGCTGGGCGCCGTTGCGTTTGGGAGGGGTGGGAGTTAAAAACTCATAGAAAATCATTAAAAATTACGTGATTTTCTCAAGGTTGATTTTTGATTTTCTATTAGTTAGCAACGTAAACAATCCCAAGTCAGTGTGGCCAGACTATTTACTGGTTGCCAAGTCAGTGCTAGACTGGTTTAAAGTGGCTGAAACCGACATGAAATTGACGTAATTTTCTAAAAGTAGAAAAAAACATTGTGCAAGGTTCGTCCGGATCGCTACCACCGTCTTGCTCGCTAATCCTGCCGCTAAGTAGCAGTGCTTGCACTGTTGTGTTCCGGCGTGGAGAGCAAGACAGCCGGTGCAACTACTGGCACAATAGGTATTCCATCTTAACCCTCCGGGTTGGCAACGCATCTGCAATCTTCTTGGTGTTGCGAGTGTCTATAGACGGTGGTGAACACTTTCCATCAGGTGACCCACTTGCTTGTTTGCCTTCCTATTTCATAAAATAAAAACAACACTAATGTCTTATAAAGTATGTAAATTCTATTTAGGTGTGCTAAAACGAATGTATAAATATTTTTAGGAATTTGAGAAGGTCAAAACTATTCCATCTTTTATTTCATGATTCGATGAAAAGTGCAAATTTATTTAGGCAACACATTTGCTACTAAATTTCCCAGCATAACGAATTCCATTCAACCGCCACAGCGACAGCAAAAGGCCCCTAGGAAAAAAAAACCATAAATTTGCAGCTAAAATACCCATAGAACGTAAATTTTAAATGATTCTATCCATATAAAGTAAATGTCTCTTTGGTGTTGCGGATGTCTATAGGCGGCGGTGATCACTTACCACCAGGGGACCCACTTGCTTGTTTGCCTGCCTAATTCATAAAAAAAGGAGTGTTCGTTCGATGGTGAGTGTAGACCTGGTCCCCCAGCTGCTGTTCTCGCGCGGGCCGCTGGTGGAGCTGCTGATCTCGTCGAACATCGCGCGCTACGCGGAGTTCCGCTGCGTGACGCGCGTGCTCACGTGGCTGGACGGGCGGCTGGCGCCGGTGCCGTGCTCGCGCGCCGACGTGTTCGCCACCGAGGCCGTCGGCATCGTGGAGAAACGGATGCTCATGAAGATGCTCACCTCCATTGTGGCGTACAACGAGGAGGAGATGGATAATGAATTCAAGGGTGAGGATTTTTTTAAATTATTTTTATCTACACATGTATCATAAATGCTCTATAATGCGTTCAGAAACCGTAGGCACTATAACAACCAATATTATTATGAGAATTTTTCTAATCTGTTTCTATATTTGTTCCAATTCATTTTTTATTACATTATTTTAATGTGTACAGTCTATAGATATTTAATAGGTACCTAGCACTAGTAGCTAGTAGCAATGCAGGTCATTGTCCTATGATAATTATGATATGTGTGTAGATAAAGTAATGTATGCAACTGTACCTAATTAGGTCTTAAAACAATCGTGTGATCCTCTTATGAAACTCGCTGACGCTCGTTTCATAAAACCACACTCGTGTTTTAAGACCCCTTATTATGCAACAGTTGCATAAAATACTATTATGAACCAGCCATATTTAACCTTTATTTATACGGGCCACAAACACGTTTCAGTCATGGTGTCGAGGGCCGCAAGCAAAAATTATTTATGGGCGCGAAATTTAGAATGGTGCGAAAATTAACAATAGTATTATTTATTGTTAAAAACAAAATTTTACAAGTCACGTTTATAGTATTATCCTCTTTTTTGCTGATACATACCAATTAATTTCATTATTTTTTTATGACTCTTGGGTCCAATTTCATAAACACGACAGGCGACAGATAACATTGACAATTCTGTATACATTGCTTGTCCACTATGATTTTAAATCTGTAAGTCTGTAATGTTACTTGTCGACACAGTAATGTACGGCGAATTGTCCTGTCGCCTGTCGCGTTTATAAAATTGGGCCCTTTTCTAGCAGCACGCTAGCGTATATGGCGCACATAAACGCTTCCGTCCCTCTCGCACACGCTAGCTGGTTAGAAAGGGATATATGCTTTATGCCAGCGATAAAAGCTAGCGTGCTAGGCCCTCTGTCATTGTCATTTATTCGTATTTTACTTCTAACTTATTCAAAAAATTAACATCGTAGGTTTTACGGGGCCGAAATATCGATAGACCTAGGTCTCATTTCTAGGAAAATTCGTCTTATAACTGTCCTGAGTAGAGGTCTGCTACTATTAATCAGGCGTAACTATGCAAGAAAAACTAGAATTTTATTTGATAGCATTTAATGTGAGTCATGCGCAGGCAACTGAGACAGCGACGTCCATTATAAAGTGTTGCGTTGCCTCGATTTTACCAGATTAAGGTCAAAGTCATTTCCGGGTTGCTTAAAAGTTAGTGTTTCTGTTGTAATTTTTTTTTGCCAATTGTTTTCGTATTTGGTTATCAATTTGAAGTAATTATTTTTCTCAAAACAGAAACAGAAGGATTTATACCAAAACAAAGCTGGTTCAACTATTATTATCCGTAACAGGCTTTGTCTTTGTGACTTTCGCACATTAAGCTACCCTAGTGTACAACGGACTAAGGGTGTTTTAAGTATGACGTGTGTATCTATCTGTCCGTCTGTCTGCCCGTCTGTCTGTCTGCGGCATCGTCACAAGCCGATGGACGGACTTAATTTAGATGGTTCTTAGCTATGATTGATAAAAATCTGTTTAATCGTTTGAGGATCATCAGCTCTTTTTTTCTAATTTATGAAGGGATCTCGACTACTTCCACTGGCCCGTTTTATTTGAAGTTTACTATACTCTTAATTCGATGCTATTGTGAAGACATGGTAACCTAGACATGATGCTGCAGCATCACAGATAGCGATACATTGAAATATGTTTAGTCTTATTGGAATGGTCACTATGAATATAGGTTATACATAAATGGGGATCGAAATCTGATGATGGAGCAGGGAACAGGCATGACTTATGACGACAGAGAACCTCTGAAAAGTAAAAACTTACATTGAAAATTAAAAAAAAACCCAATACAACATTTTTGCTTATTTCCTCCCTTGTTTACCTAAGGTAAGAGGTAGTATCAAAGTGTCCTTAACTAAGCATGTTGCTGCGAGCATACCACAGCGCAGGTCCTCAAACCCTCGTCTCCCCGCAGACTGGAACGACAAGACCTTCAAGGAGTACCTGAGCCACAAGGGGCTGACCCCGAACCTGATCCACTACGTGCTGTTCGCGATCGCGGGCGGCGACCACGGCATGCCGTGCCTCGAGGGCGTCCGCGAGTGCAAGAAGTTCCTCATGAGCCTGGGCCGATACGGGAACACGCCGTTCCTCTGGCCCATGTACGGGAGCGGGGAGCTGCCGCAGTGCTTTTGCAGGTGAGCAGAAACAAGGTTGTCTTAAAATAGTATATTTCGTAATGAGCGTACAATGAGGCTATTAAGTCTTCAAGAGAGTAGGGAAATTCGAATGTAAGATAAGAACATAGACGTTTTAAGCGAGTTACGAGGGAGACGTTCGACTACTAGATTTTTTTCGTTTACTATGATTTTAGCTTCTGGAAATGGTTATGACTTCTAGAACTACCTACATTAGGCTAGCCAAGTGCAGAGAAGCCTCAAAAATAAACGTCATCATTCTCCTAGCGTTTTTTTCTGTTTCTTAATTTAGGCTATGCTTTGACCATGTTCCCAGATTTGGCGGTCAAGTTACTGCCATCTAATCTATAACGTAGGAGCGTTTGTTAATACAGTACTTAAGTAATGTACATAAGCCTAAACTACAATATAGAGAAAAAAGTAATTGCGCGGTAACACATCTACGCTACGGTTGATTTTTCTTTGTTACGCCACGCTATTGAATGATCGCGGTCCTTTTTCGCCTTGGAATTATATGGACTTGAGTTCAGAGTACCTAGAATGGATTCATTGTGATGCACGCTAAAATTTGATTCGGTGGAATTGGCTTTCCGGAAATTAAGGTGGGGTATATGTTTTATGGTACGCACATCGTTGGCGCATAATTTCTCCTCGGGGGGGAACCATTTCCCAGAAATCGTGTCGGCTGGAGCTCGCGGCGAGGCATGTTATAATACCTAGTCAAACTTTCTAGCAAATAAAACGCTATAATTTTACGTTTTGTATTTAAATATCATTTAAAAGCCTATACTGCAGCAGATTTAAATATGTAACATTTTTTTAAGATGGGTGCCACTATTCTCTCACAAAAAAAACATAGCGGCAGTTGCTATTATGAACATGCATGTAAGATAAAGAAAAAACAGATAAAGATGTTATGAAGAAAAAATACGTTATCTATCATTAAAAAAATATTAAGGATGTATTCAGTATAGTCGACCAAGTAATTGCTTGACCAACCCTTTGTAATAAGGTCGAAAACTGGTCAAGCAATTTTTAGTCGACTATACATTCCTATAGTCACAACGTAAGAAACTTTTATGGAACTGGGCCCCCATTTAGATGCTAATTACTTTTTCTGTCAAACTTTTTTGTCACATTTACTTATGTTTTGCTGGGATGTGTTATATTCAAAGTGGTTTTGCTCTATCCTTTAAGGATGCAAGTTCTAAAGTTTTGCTTGTTATCATTCTAGCCAGGTAATGCTAATTGAGGATACTATTAAAAAAATATTATCACAAAAATATAGATTTCTGTTTAAAATTGAAAGATGCAATTTGCAGAAACCCATTTCATTGACCCAAATGTGCATCATCTTGACGGACGCACACAAAAATGGAGGTGACTTTCTATTGTTGCATGCCGCACGATTTCGTAATACTACTGACATTTGGATACCATATTTGCGACTCAAATCTAGACCGGCTAAATGGAACGATAACTGTTAAAGACAATGATTACGTACTGTAGTTATAGTTATTAAGAGTAACAAATTGTGCGGTTACAAAATCCTAATAAGTATTTCCAAAAAATTAAATTATACAAGCTTTAATGTTAATTGTACTTTCGTACTGCATTATCAAGAACTTATTTTATTTATTTATTTAATATTGAAAACCGCAAACAGCTTTTATACAAAAGTTACAAATCAACGGTAAATACAATAAGCCAATTACAGGATCTCGCCGATAGCAGCAGGGTAACAATTTTAACGGATTGCACCACGCACAGTCCGAGGTACAAATGCAACAAGAATACATTTACACATACACAATACTTAATACTTGAGTGAAAAATAACGAGGTTTATATTTGGATCATATTATGCCAGATTTCATGCGAATCGGATAGCAAAAAGTGGGTCAAATGATACAAGCTTTACCTTAGCAGAATGCCGCTGTTGTTTTTATCGCCGATAACCAAAGGAGCGAATGTTTGTAACTTTGCTGTCCCGCTGACAATGATAACGGCTCTTTGTCGCGTGCGAGCGATAAGCCTATTATCAAACCGCGATTAGAATACAATTGGAGGGTAACGTCACCCCACTGTCAATTCATAGACTTACGTCAGGCTTCATTCCTATATGTATGAAATGACAGTAGGCTGACGTTACTCTCTAATTATATTCTAATCGCGGTTTGATAATAGGCAACAGCGGTTTCCGTATTTGGCGTTAGGGAACGTACCCATACTACGTGACTCATTCAGGGGGGGGAGTTTTCAAAATACCACGCTTGGTCACTAGGAAGGGGTGGGCTGGGTGGTGGTGTGGGGGCTGGCTGTGTTTTTGTCACGTAGTCAATGTGTTTAGGGAAATTTCGCGTTTTTTCAAGGTATCAAATAGGAGCAAATTTTTTTTTAACTGTGTTGGCAAGAACTGGTTTAAAACCATATTTATGCACTACTACTTAAAAACTAGAGAAGGAGGGGGGGGGGGGAGTATTAGCATTTACTACGAATGTTCACCGAGGGGGAGGGGGTTAAAACATTTAAAAAAATGGTTCACATAGGATGGGTACGTTCCCCAAGGGCATTCTCCCTTATTCACGTGCTGTAACCATCCGGCAGACTGTGCGCGGTGTTCGGCGGCGTGTACTGCCTGAACCGGCCCATCGACAAGGTGGAGACCAGGACCGTGGCCGAGGGCAAGACGCAGGTGTCCGTGCTCAGCAAGGGCAAGACGCTCAACTGCGACCACCTCGTCATCGGCGTCAACGACTGCCCCAAGGATCTCGTCTCGCAGGAGCCCGTCGACAGCTGCGACATCTCCAAGGTAGGGACACATAATATCCTGGCTATTTCTCAGCGTATCTCTTTCCAAAGGTTGTCTGGAAGAGATCGCTGCTTAGCGATAAGACCGCCTGTTGTATCCAATGTAAAATTTCCGTGTATGTGTTCCTTTTTGTTTACTTGTGTGAATCAATAAAAAGTATTTGTTGTTGTAATCCGACGCACTCATGTTAAGAAGTTAACTGGTCGCAACTGGCGGCACGAAGCCACGGCGCATGGAACTCTATGATGAGGGTCAACAGGAAATGATCATCATCAGTGTCGAGTGGCCCATGCTTCAGATGCCAACCGCGTGGAGCTTGAATTAAATGTACTATGTGCCTGCTTTACCCACGAAACGTACCCAGTCGCGTAAAAACTGTAGTGTATATATTTTTTTACAATTTAGGAAGGCAAACGAGCAAGGGGGTCACCTGATGGTAAGTGATCACCACTGCCTATATACACCCGCAACACCAAGGAGATTGCAGATGCGTTGCTAACTCAGAGGGCTAAGATGGATTACCTCTTGTACCAGTAATTGCACCGGCTGTCTTGCTCTTCACGCCGGAATACAACAGTGCACACTGTTGCTCAGCAGCACAAGGTCCTAGCACCCGCAGAATATACATATTGTTGGTGTTATTTGCAGGCCGTTTTCATCACGAGCTCGTCAATGCTCCCCAGCGAGAAGGAGCCGCTCACTCTCCTGCGCTTCCCGCCGCTGGGCGAGGCGGACCACGCGGTCACCGTGCTCGAGGTGGGGCCCGCCACCGGCTCGTGCCCCAAGGGACTCTGTGAGTAGCACTTGATTTTCACTATTTCGTCAAAGACAATTTGTCAATGTAGTTCAACGTCATATTTCATGTGATTTTTGTTTAAAGGTACTGTTAAAGTATCATACAAACATTTGCTTGCCAAAGAATCGAACCCGTTATCTCTAGCTTTGTAGTCAGGGTCACTAACCACTAGGCTAGGCCGTATTGGAACTCGTGAGTTCACGGCCGGGGAGAAACGGCTTGTTAGTACGCAATAGTAAGTTGGAATTTAGTTATTTTTGTCACTTATCTGTAGTGCCCTCGACATATTACCGCTGTAACATTCTCCGATACAACTACCGAGTACTTAACTCAGCCTATAAGTTTTTATGGCATTTTTTACAAAGTCGAGCAATGTTCTTTTGTGTGCGACCCGTTTTTTCCCTGCCTCATGAGTCACTGACTGGCGATTGTCCAATTAAATAGGCAAATTATAGGTACGTGCACATCAACCAGATGCTAGTTTTATTGCTTTTAAACTAGCGGTCATTCTAAATACTAATTATATGAGGTGCTAAAGGAATCACGTTTTAGTTCAGATTGGACTGTAGATCGTAACTTTTAATCAAATTAAATGTATTTATTTATTGTGTGCTTCTGCGTAATCTTCCCAACTTGCGCGTCTTAATATACATATTCATTACAGTGCCATTCATTTGGTTTTTCTCAGTTACCATCAATATATTATATCCTATACTTTCATATGAGGATTTTTTTTTATTTCAATTAGCGCAAAGTCACATTTTTGGGATAATTTTGTTTACTCTGTGTTCTTTTAGATCTGCCTTGAATAGAGTTTATCGCCCGGTTACTGATAACTTACTGCATTAGTGGAAGCTAGTAGAGAGACTGCTGTCATAAGTTTAAAGTTAAATTAAATTTTAAAGTCTATCCCTCTTATTCATAAAAAAATAACAATATTTTTAAGCTAACAAATGTTTTGTCCCTTTCATTTGAAGGCAAACGTCACAATAAAAGATAAAGACATAAAACATGGTAACTAACAAACGTTTACAAAGCGATTATGAATAAGGGGGTAATTATCCAGAGAGCTGCCATCAAACATAGCTAAAAACCATCACAATGAAACGTAAAATCAATTAGCATTGAAATCAAGGATATATTTTAACTGTATAAGGAATATAGCTCAAATGTAGAATGTAGATATTCTAAACGAAACCTTGTATAATTAATAGTTTTCATCATCTCCTTCTTTATCTATATATACATAGTACAGAGTCGCTATACGTTTCTGTCTGTGAATTTGTCTTCGGACGGATTTTGATACGGCTTTCACTGCTATTTAGATATTGTTTTAAGGAAGGTTTTTATGTATAGTCGACCAAGAAATTGCATGACCACTTTTCGACCGTATTACGAAGGAATAAGGTTCAAAAGTGGTCAAGCAATTACTTGGTCGAGTATACATATACGTCCTAATTGTGCCCGCGCAAACCCGGGGCGGGCCGCTAGTTTTCAATATTCTGTTTTATAGAGTCACCCTGTCGTAAGGTATAAGAAGTTATTGGAATGCTGGAGCCAATTTAGTAGGAGGCTGCCCCTTAGCATCGTTAGCAAGCCCAGCTGCGGTCGTAAATATCTCTCAATGGACGCCAACCGGATGCAGACTGTGGGCCGAAGGCTGGTGCTAGTAGCATATTAAAACATTTACCATTTATTTATGGCGCGAATATGCCAAATCGTTGAATTGTATAGTGGCGGTGTTGTATAGAGAGGAGTAACACTGATTCTCCATGAGTATAATTCGTAGTAGCTTTAGGAAACCTAATTAATTAAATTATACACATCTAACCGAAACGAACACGAGAATCAATCAATTAATGATAAATCCTTTGCTAATTATTTGGTTTTCATTTCTTAGCCCGATTCAAATTGCCGTCAGAATGTTTTTGAATAGTGGTCTCTGCGCCCTACTACTTTAGCATTAAGAACGTGTTATTTGTTAGTTTTATACAAATATACTTGCAGTTACTTGATAGATAAATTCCGGTGTTACTTTGCTAAGGTCGAAACTAAAACTTTGAAAACTGAAACTGCTAATTCATCTGACTTTACTATCGATCCAAAGCCTCGGCCGACGATCGATCGGTTGGTATGGCAACACCTTCCCAGAGACAAATGCTCCATGGCTCTTTGCGTTTGCCTCGAAACGATGATTAGATAACAATTATAATAAATTACCGTGTTGTTTCAGTTGTGGTGTACTTCATAACGAAGAAAGTGAACGAAGCAGAGAGCGACCTCAGGCCCTACGCGGAGCGCATCTTCCACATGGGGGACGGCGAGCCCACCGACGACAAACCCAAGGTAACAGTGACTGCTGTAGTTGTTTAACGGGACTTAAACGCGGCAACATTCTGTTTATATATGTCGGATCGGTGATGAAGAAAACAGTTCGAAAGCTTCTAGGATTTATATTAGAAGAAATAAGAACTCCAGTTTACAATTATACGTGTCACCTCTTAGCTCGTCTAGCCCAGTCTTCTCGTTCATCCTTCGTTCGTTCTTTCAGTCCGTCTCATACACCGTAGATCACTCTCTTGCACCCGGTCACTCGTTTATTCATTTCTTTAATTCGTTCCTCTTATAACAGCTGACATACCATTTGAATCCCAAGTATATTTATTCCGACGTTTCGCCTGTATTGCAACGGCCGTGGTCACGAGTAGACTCCCCAAAAAGAAGAAAAAACCCCGACAAGAAGAAGTCCCGTTAAACGTGAAAAGTATGTCAAAAATCGTGAAAGTTTAAAACAATTTACTGTTTGAGTTCTTGGAAATCACGAGTACTCGTCAAAGAAGTCTCCAGCCGACAGGTCTATAAGATGAAGTTATCACTTCACCTATTCAGAAAAGAGTTTATACTGAACTTGCAAAATTAAACTTTCGCACTAGTCTCAATTTAGCCTTGGGCGCGGTTTAACACCAAAACGGTTAGTGTAGTATCTGTGGTCTGTCTTGCCAGAAGTGTCAAAGCATAAGATTATTGAGGTTAGATGATAACAGGAATTTGGCTATGGATGAACTCCAGCAAAGTGCTTGGATATTTTTTCATTACAAAGCAATAAGCTTCCTTAGTAACCCCAAATAATATCAGATTTTTTGGTTGCCTCATTTAATTATAAAAAATAAAAACATTTTCTGCAAGCTGGGATCGTGTAAATACTGACTACCCTTAGTCCAACACATATTTAAAAAAAAACTATGACATTTGCCCTAGAAATTTAAATGTCTGGAGATTGTACGCTGAACTTTATATTAAACTTGAATGCTCGAATGTACTTGCTCTCCTTTGTTCGTGGCTCAAATAAAAGGCCATGTAGCAAAAAAATAATAAAACCTAGATAAATTATTTAGTAGTATTGTGCTCTATTTGATATATTTCTTTACAATGCCCTTTTTTAATCTTTTCTAATTTTTCTTTCATAACCAAATTGTTAGCCTACGTATATACACCTCGTATCATAAAGATTTTAAAAAGTTACTTTGTCAGTTTTAAAACCTTTTTTTATTTTAGAATATAGGCTAAAAATTACTAGGGGGGCAAATTCTTGGTTCAAAAGGGATTGAGCGCTTACGAAAAAAACTTTCAAATCACAATATAAAAGTGAACTACGTGCATTTGCATAAAGTGTGTTACTTACAAAAAAGCTTGGCGTGTGAATTTAACTAAAAGGTCAGCCCACCAATAATTTGTACAGTAAAAAAATGATTGTAATCCCGGAAACGTCTAATTATGACAGCTGTCAGAATTCCACGGAACTAAAAATCAGAGTTTAGTATGGTTTTCCTTGCGCAGTGCCTGTGGTCGCTGTTCTACAACGTGAAGGACGCGGCGGCGGCGGCGGCGGCGGCGGCCGGCGTGCACGTGTGCGCGGGGCCCGACGCCGGCCTGGACTTCGACCGCGCCGTGCACCAGGTGAGCTGGCGCGCGCTGCCTTGTACACTCAGCTGTAATGTACAGCCTGTGGGCGCTGTTCTACAACGTGAAGGACGCGGCGGCGGCGGCGGCGGCGGCGGCCGGCGTGCACGTGTGCGCGGGGCCCGACGCCGGCCTGGACTTCGACCGCGCCGTGCACCAGGTGAGCTGGCGCGCGCTGCCTTGTACACTCAGCTGTAATGTACAGCCTGTGGGCGCTGTTCTACAACGTGAAGGACGCGGCGGCGGCGGCGGCGGCGGCGGCCGGCGTGCACGTGTGCGCGGGGCCCGACGCCGGCCTGGACTTCGACCGCGCCGTGCACCAGGTGAGCTGGCGCGCGCTGCCTTGTACACTCAGCTGTAATGTACAGCCTGTGGGCGCTGTTCTACAACGTGAAGGACGCGGCGGCGGCGGCGGCGGCGGCGGCCGGCGTGCACGTGTGCGCGGGGCCCGACGCCGGCCTGGACTTCGACCGCGCCGTGCACCAGGTGAGCTGGCGCGCGCTGCCTTGTACACTCAGCTGTAATGTACAGCCTGTGGGCGCTGTTCTACAACGTGAAGGACGCTTGATTGAAATAGTTTCGCAATTTTAGGCAGAATAAAGGTACCAAAATGCCATCATGTGCTTTTACTGGTTCGAATCATTTAAAAACAAAATATAATAATAATAGAATAATTCATTTATTTCAAGTCATTTCGACTCATAAAGTTAAAAAATAGTCAATTACAATTTAAATTTACACAAAATAATAATACCCAATAAAATGTCAGACAAACACAATTCAATAAAATTTAATAAAATTTGACACATAAACTCAAATTAATGAATAAAAACATAATAAAATCACACCAATAAAATAAAACAACATGAATTAAACAAAATCACACGATATCACTTTAACTTGTTATTACAAGAAAATTTAAAATTTCCTTACAAAATTTCTTGATTCGTTTTATTTACTTTAACCGAAGGTTGGCAGTTTTGTATATAATGTTAGTTAGTTAGTTACACATAATTACCTATTCAATTACTTTTATTAAATATTTTTCGCAGGCGGAACAGATCTTCAAAGAAATATGTCCGGGCGAAGAATTCCTGCCGCGCGCGCCCGACCCAGAAGAAATCGTGTTCGAGGACGACGTCACGCACGGACCAGAGTTCAGCGCCGAAGACGGCGACGCCAAGCAGTAGGCCACGCCACGCCACGTGACGCGTGTCCCACGCCACGCCACACGCCCTGCTGCCGTGTTTGTGTCGCTATACACCACTTTGTCGTGACTTGATATCTTATGACGGTTTTTAAACAGTAAATTTAAAATTTAACCCTATAAGGCTCCCTTGCATCAACTTGTCACGTTGATTTTTTTACTCGGAGTTAACTTGGAGTTATTCGCCTACAAATACGTCAAGTTAACAACTTTCTACACGGTGGGGACAATTTCTGTTAAATCCTTCGCAGCTGATGACCCAGACACAATAGGTTATATAACAGCTATAGCCGTTTACCGTCGGCGAGGTGTTAATGGTGGTGTTGGAGTTGGTATATGCGATAGAATTGGAGACCCAACCCAACCAAAAAGACCTGTGTTCAACGATGTCCTAACCCTGAAGAACATGGTAACTCACAGAATAAGTGAATAATGTTAGAATGGCCGTTTATCGTTGAAAAATCAATTGACGTCTCTAACTGGTTTTAATAAAAGAAACTTACGTTGATCGATTCGTTCGTCGAAACGAAAGAAAACAGTTTCTTCTACTGCTTTTAATATGCTAGCTGTAATTCGCATATTTTCTTAGTCGCGTGCTGTGATAGGTTTATGCAGCCGATGCATCGGCGACGGCGGTTCCGGGACAATAAAACTCCGTGTAAAAGCATTCTAATCTTATTCATGTGTTCTGTGGGTTACCTAACCAGAAATATTTGACGCCTCGCAATTTTCAGATAGTAACATTCCTTTCAAGACTACACTGATTGTCGTATATGTAGGTGTCTCATATTTCTGGTTAGACTTTTGCCGGCTAACCTAGGATGATTTAAGCGGGTCTTAGCGAGCAAACGATCGATCCAATAGCCAGTTACGATAATTACCTAACATGTGGTGTATTGTAGTTCGTTAGGCTACTGGTAAATGGGTAAAATATTGTCATAAGACTAAAGGTACTCGAACTTTTATAAGCCAGTTTTATCGAAATTTAAGATAATTGGTTGTTTTGTCTTTAACGAGATACACAACAAGGAATAAGCGTATTGTGCGACAAAGATTCGAATGAACATGTGATCAATTATTTAGCTGCGAATTTACAAAGTTTTTGTTTCATTGTAATGTGCCCAGTTCTTAAAGTTACAGGCGTTTTGTTTACATTACAAGTGAGACGGAATACCGTTGAGGCAAAGAGATTCTGCTAATATTTATGGTTGGATCGCAGCGTTCACGACATCAGACACCCATTTTCATTATGATATTTGTCGCACTGTACCTGATAGTGGCAGGGCTTTAGATAACGTCAAAAGAACTTGCGCTAATGATCTCGAATGAACATGTGCAGTCAGCAGCAGGTATATCTAAATAGTTGAAGAGTTCTCTAAGATCTCCACACGACTCTATTGCCAAGAGGGTAAGGTGATATTTACATGGCACGAGTTTTCGCATGCGAGTTGCATTACATTGCGCGGCTCGATCAATCAATCGATCACACCATATTTCGGTTGCCCGCATTGTAATGCAACGCTTGCGAGAACTCGTACCATGTAAATGGCCCTTAAGTGCTAATCATTCAGGCCTTTTCAAGTGTTCAGCTAGTTCTGGCATATATTACTAGGGTTTGCAATTCTAATATTTTTAGTATGGCCAATTCCGGAATCCTGGTATTCCGAACTCAACACATTACTGTGCACTGAATTGGACAGAACCAGTCTGTCCTTGACACTGAGCAAACATCATTAATTAGCACGCGCATCGATGTCAAATGTATTGATGTAAGGACTGACCAGAAATATGAGACCTCGTCATATCGGGAAAATCAAAGCAGATTTATTTTATGACTGTGTTGTCATATAAACCGAAAGTGGCGCTTAGGGGTCATATTTCGTGGTCAGGTTAGATTCGGCATTTTATCAATGGCATCAGGTGTTGTGTGTAGGTAGTATAAGGAAAACAACCGGTGCGCTATGCTGGTCGGTGCTGACCGCAGGTTGTTCCTATAGTTTTAATTATTTTTATTTTTGTATCTATTGACATTGGCATTTTAGACGCCTTATTAGCGAGATTTTTATGACATTACGTGTCCTAATTCGATACGCATAATTGAGTGTATTCAAAAATTGAGTTGGTTGTGTCATTGAAATTCATATCAAAAATGTGTTGAATGTGGAACGGCATAAACACGAGTAGCGGGCAGCCTTCAGTACGTTTGAGCGTCGCCCAGTTCTGTTCCGGTATTAGTAATTGTTTATTATACGCTCAAAGGTGCTGAATATTGTTAAGATGTAATCTCAGTAAGATTTTTTAAGCTTTGAACGCTTGTCTTGATGCATTCCGACTGGTGCGTTTGGTTGGACCGCGCCGCGCGGTGCCAGAGAAAGGGCACTCAGACTGACCTAAGTTTGGTATCTCACTAGAAACTAGGAGATAAAATTATCATTTTTTAAAGTTTACTAAAGTGTATATCAGTTTGCCGCTTTCGATAACCTTTGTACTTTTTTTCGGTTTTAGGATAGTGTAACCAAATCGAAACGTTGGCAGAAAACTTGGCAAATCAAATGTTAGTCTTAACGTGGTTAGCAGGGTCGAGGCTGGGAGTTGGCTAGGTTATCTTGACACTCAATAGCAAGATCAACACGTAGCATTTCTAGAAGTATTTGTTACTATGCCGAAACTTTCCTATTTAGAAGGATACATACGAAATTACTCGTCGGCGAAGTATTACTGACGTTAGCAATGCATGTATTTTAAGTATAATTTATTTTCATCACAATGTTGCTGATATGCTCTCTAATATTAATCAATTGTTATTGTTTTCAGTTATCAGTATCGAAAGTTCAAGGATGATTTTATAATTATTTGTAAAAGACTTTGGAAGAGACACGTGCAATTATGATAGTTGTAGGGAGCGGACTTGAAATGTTACGAATATGATTAACATTTTGGACGCACCAGTCAAGCATAGATAGTAGCACTTTTGATTTATTATTGTTTAATTATAAAGCACGTTTAATCGATATTTATTGTCAAATGAGCGTAATCATGCCTTTGCTGCTTGTGAATTTATAATTCCAATACATTGTGATTATTAGTAATGGTTTTTTATTATTATAGTAGCACCCTGACCTTGCTCTTTTATAATTAACAGACATTTTTGTATGTTCGCATATTTCCGGGTCCTAAGATTCTCAAACACACTATAACTACGAATAATATTGTCTAATTTTTTGATAGGCACAGCAATAAACAGTAGGCCATTTGAAAGTTGCTAACAAAAACAATGGTGCACCTATTAGTTACTCTAGGTTCATAATGCGACCTGGAAAAGGTCTTAAGCTACCAATCTTGTAAAACTGCTGGCAGCCTTCACGGTTTAACAGGATTATAACTTTAAATCCATTTATAACAATATCCGCTTGAAGTTGGCTTGAAGCATAATAGAGGGGGGGAGCTACGAATAAATTATGGGGGGGAGGGGGAGTCTATATATTACCTGATGTTGGCAACTACAGTACAGTCAGCGTCAAATATACCAGAGCGGGCAAGGTGGTCAAAAATATCTGAACACGCCCGAGCGTATTTGACAATAGAGTCGAGTTCAGATATTTTTGACACCTTGCCCTTGCCCGCTCTGGTATATTTGACGCTGACTATAAAGCAGTGTCACCAATAGTATCATTTGTAGGTTAAAATTCAGCCAATTATGCGTAACACGATTTCTGATCGCCCCTATATTTCTGGTTCTGGAATATCTTTGGACTTATGGACGTTTTAATTTTTAACTCCTTAATTTATTTGAGCGAGCCCGCGGCCGCCATAACAGAGAAGAATTTATTTGAGGTTATTAAAAGAACATTAAAATTGAAGGGTCCCATTTTATTTTGATGCTAATTCTTAAGAGTTGAACTTTAAAGGATAAAGTATAGAAGTGATCAGAAAGCCAAAATCTACAAATAGTTATTTATTATTTACTTTTTCTTTGTTGAGATGCATAATTACAATTACACATTTAGTTCCTTAGCAATACCAAAACCTTTCCTTGAAAGAGGTGTGGTAAGGTGTCCTATACATTTCAGATTGACTATGTCAGAGCTAATAAAAGTTTGGATACTGAACATTTAACTTTGTTATTTGGATTTGGCAATAGGCAGCAAGGAAATAATAAAACCAATTAGTATATTTGAATTCACACTTTATTCTTAGACATTTCATCGCATCTGGTCCATTACATTTGTCACGAAATTTACACCATTACGATAATGGTACAACACTTAACAAGATATAAAAAAAAACCATAAAACATTGGCAAAATGCATTACTTTGTTTTACTGTAAATGGAATAGTATGTTTTATTTACTGTTTTATATCATTTAATATTTTCTAAATATACAAACAAAATATATTTTAATATCTCATTAATATTAACTGAATACTTCATCGCTTTTCTTAGATTACTATTGACTTCAGGAAAAAATAGATATCATATCACAAGGTACAAAAGATCAAACCAAATACTTGGAATCTTAGAATAATCTTTTTTCATAAGAGAATAAGCCATGTACATTGCCTTCTAACTGAGCAGAGTAAGTTCTCTTCATAAACCTCAGGTCTCCCGTGGTGCTCATTTCGCGCAGCTTGGCGATGGAGCGCGCGCCGATATCCTGGCAGCTGTGTTGCATGCCAGTTTGCAGGTATGGCAGAAAGCGCAGCACCGAGCCCTTGTCAACAATGCTCCCGCTTACACCCTGAGCAACTCTGTGTTTGTCAGACTCCTTGTGAAAATAACGGCTCATAGCTGATCCTTTACCATCCTTGTTTTCCATAGCCTCTAAACTACCCATACCTCGGTATTTTTTCAGCCTCACACCATCAGAAAAGAAGTACTCTCCTGGAGCTTCCGAGGTGCCTGCCAGCAGTGATCCCATCATAACAGCAGAGGCTCCTAGTGCCAGGGATTTCACAATGTGGCCTACTGATTGTATGCCACCATCAGCGATGACTGGGACATTAAATTGGTTAGCATAGGATGCAACTTGGTATACTGCAGTAGCCTGTGGACAGCCACACGCCATCACTTCTTGGGTGATACAAATAGAGCCACTGCCCATTCCAACTCTCAGGGCATCGACACCAGCGTCAATGAGATTCTTAGCTTGCATTCTTGTCACAACATTACCACCTATGACCTGAATGTCAGGATACGTATTTTTGATAAATTTTATCATTTCTATCTGATAGAAAGAGTTGCCCTGTGATGAATCTAGGACAATAACATCTACTCCATTGGCAACAAGTAATTTGAGGCGCTCCCTGTCTGCATCACGCGTGCCAATGGCTGCACCCACTAGAAGCTGTTTGTTTGAATCTTTAGAGGCATTAGGATAGCTTCTAGCTTTCTTTAAATCAGTTCTAGCAATAAGTGCAACCAACTCACCTGCCCCATTGATGATTGGCAGCTTACCTTTCTTACTTTTCTCCAAAATGTAATTGGCGTCTTGCAGCGTCACGCCCGACTGCGCCGTTATCATCTCTTCAATGGGAGTCATCACCTCCTTGAGGCTCAAGTGTGGGTCTCCCTCCCTGAAGTCTATATCTCTTGACGTAACAATACCAATGAGACGCCCACCAAGCTTACCATTTTCTGTAACAGGGTAGCCTGTAAATCCGTTCTGCTTCTTGGCATTGATGACATCCGCTACGGTATGTTCGGGGCCCATGCACACGGGGTCTCTGATGAAGCCGTGCTTGTATTTCTTGACTTTGTGGACTTCGTTAGCTTGGTACTCGGGGGTGCAGTTGTGGTGGATGATGCCGATGCTGCCGCACAGGGCCATCGCTATAGCCATGTCGGCCTCGGTCACGGTGTCCATAGGGGTGGACACAAGCGGCGCTTTCAGGTTGATTTTCTTGGTAAGCGGCGACGTGAGGTCGACCTCCTCTGCCGTGAAGTCGATGTAGCCGGGCAGCAGCAGGAAGTCGTTGTACGTGAGCCCCTCGCTGCTGCCGAACATCTCGCGCGCCGACAGCCCATCGCGGAGGTCACCCTCGGCCCGCGCAGACATGGCTCCCGATCTCAACCAACGTAATAATTCCAGTCGAAATATAATGAGTTTTAAGGTTAAAAGGTGTTTCCAATCGAAAACAGTTTCTTGAAAATGTGTGTACACGTGGTACGTACGTACGAAGCACAATTGTTGAGGACTTGCGGAGGCAAGATTCGATTCTACAAATATATTTGTACTCTTTTGCTTACTTCTTGGAACGTTTGTCTTAGTAAATATTGTTTCATACAAAAATATATCTTTCGGGAAATTCGAATATTCCTAAGAGCAAAAAAGCACGACACACCCGGCCGGCTTCTTTAGCAAAATGACAGAGATAATAACAGTGTTGCTATGTTCATAGTGTCAAGTCTGTTTGTGTTATGTTTTTAAACGCGCATTACACATGCGCCATTACACGGACACCATTTATTTTCTTGTTAAGGTGGATCATGAATATAATATGAGGTGGATCGCTTCGTATGTATGAGGCGGGAATTTTGAATGTTTTGGAGTTTTCAATTTATTGTAGCCAAATGGTGTGACCTCTCTGCGGCGCTGTGACTACTGCAACTGTTATAAAGAAGGAAAGCACACAGAGATAAATTATACTTGGCCGGTCAAGTTACGACCACAATAGGTTTTGTTACACTTCGGTTAGAGTGTGAAAGTCGCGTTTTCATCGCACTTCACTACACATTTTACTTATTACGATTAGTATAGCAAATTCCTGTTTTGTTATGGGTCCAATTACAATATGTGATATTGTTAACGTTACTTACCAAAAGTATATGGATATTATAAACAATCAACGTTTATTTAAAAAAAAAACATCGATTACAATGCGTGCATGACCAAAATCGGTGTAGCAGTTTCCAACTCGAATCATTTGATATTCCAGACTTTCAATTTTGTATTGTATGTTGTTATTATTAGGTATATCATGCGGTTCCACCGGTTCTGAATCCGGTTCTGCACGGGTGGTACAATATGCTTCCTATTTAGGGTTCCGTGATCAAGCTAAGTAGATTTTTTTTCTAGATTCGCCTTGTCCGTCTGTCATTTAGGTTAAAATATGGTTACTTATACGGTAATTTTTACACTATAAACATTCATTTTGCACACATACACAATATCTATCACATCATACATACTTAAAAATCTGTTTACACACGAGGTTGCCCGTCATTACACTTTTTTTAAACGTAGGTGTACTTAAATATATAAAAATAATTGAGGAAGGGCGTGATTTAGTGCGTGAACAAAGTAGCCAGCGTGAAACGTAAGTGCGTAAGTTCTAACTAGCCCCAGTAGAAGAGAGTGCACTCTGCGACGAGCGAGGATATATGAGTAGGCGTGCTAGCTGTTCAGTTTCGCACAAGGACTATAAGAACAAATTTATTATTAAAATATGCGTAGGGCATACAACATTAAAAGTACCTTTTGTTGGATAACTACAAAAACATTTTGTGTATGTTAAAATAAAATTTCTGATTTTTAGATAAGAAGCGTATAGGAAAAACTGTAGGACAACATGTTATAAAAAAGTTAAAAGGAACTATCACGACTAATATAATGGTTTTATTGGTTCTTGAGTTATAGGCAATATTTTTTTAAATACATCTACTGAAAATTATCTAGGTAGAACCAAATAACTTTAATAAAAATCATACCTTAAATGAGTTTCAGAACATCGTTTGGTTTGTAGTAACGGCTACGAAACCCCACAAAGAGCATAGCCTGTTACGCTCTTGACCGGTAAGTTCTACCCAGACCCAATAGGTACGAGCTACAAACAATAGAATGCATAAAATTTGAGCTAGCAGCCTTACTAACGTTGACAAACGAAGATAAGCCCGTATATTAATGATCATTTATTACAAATACGTCCCGCGCTCACGCATTTTAAAAACAATACTGATTTAACTGCCCTCCACTAGCCTGTAACTGTCAAAAGTTTATATTTTTTTAACACCATCCAATTGAGTAAAAATAAAAATTTAATCAACATTTCAACATGTTTATTTAATGTTTACCTTACAACTAGGCTAGGTACGTCAATTACTTCTTGTAACAATTTGCAGAAAGAACACACGCGGCGTTTAGATATATCCTGTAACTACGTGGATATCTCAAATTCCGTGTTGTATTTAATTAATAAGCTGGCTGGAATCCAATTATAACGATATCTAACGTTTATGTAATTGTTGTTTGTCACAGTTGAATTCTAATCCGGTTGCACACACATTCCGTTGACTCTGACGTACCCCGTTGGGCACTGGTCGCCGTCGAACGAGGAGCGTTCGTCCAGCGTCACTTCAGTCACATTTCCCGGGGCCGGCGTCGCTGGTTTTGTCACCGGTTTTTTGCTCGTGTCATTTGGCACCACTGAAGGCTGCGGAGTCACATTCCGCGACGCCGTACCGTTACATTTCACGCTATTCATTTCCAATTGAGCATCCTCTTCGAACTTAACTTTGTTGTAAACATTCATGTTGATTTGTGGACTGGTTAAATTATGGCTGTTCATAGGCGTTTTTACTAACTGGTTTTGATTTACCCTCTCTGTGATAACTCGAGAGATAAGGAGCCTTCGCTTCTGTTGATTCCCTCTTGTCGGCTGTTGTGGTGCTGTTATAAGACTTCTGTTATTCCTGCTATAGAACAAATCTTCTTTGAATCTTTCAGTTGATTGTCGTGTATATAGGAACGGCCGGGACGTTGGCTGCACTCGTAATGGCCGGTCGGAATCCCGCGCTGAATATCCACGACCACTCAGCACAGGTGACACTTGAGAAGTGAATCCTTGAGGGACGACTTTTTCCTGGCACTGTGTTTTCCCTAATGCCAGTATCAGTAAAGTGAGTAACACATACATGTCAGTATTTTCCTGAACCGGGAATTTACTTTATCCTGTTCAATGAACTTATGCACTAAAACTGTGTCAGAAATAGGGAAGCTGTTTATTGGGAAACAGCTGGCCGCGTAATAAGGGATCGGAGACGGCCGCGCGACTCGACGCGATCACGGTTTTGCGTTTAAGGTCAATCCGAGATAATTATGCTCCGTAAACAATGGAATGAATTAGTAGCTGTTACGCTAGAATCGTGGTTTTTCACAAAACCATCGCAGACGGCCTGCCGATGAGTCGCAGTTGATGTGTACTTATAGTCTCTGAGACGCGCTAGGTGAGCTGTGACGTGAAGGAGCAAAGATTTCAAACTCTGCTCACATTGTACACTTATAAATTTGCCATACAATAACAGGTTCCAAAGTAGGTTTTGTAAATAGAGATTTCTTGAAACACCCACAGACAAGAGCTTTCGTATGTTTAGCAGGTGAAATACCCGTATCTAATTCAGTAGGCCAACCTTCCCATAAACCTGCAACAACAAGAAGTAGACAGCGGCCTTTATATGACCGCCGGAATTTAATTTATCCCTCTCTGCGGCTTTGTCTATCTAAAATCTAGTAACCTAAGTCAGGGCCGCACGGAGGAATAAATTAAACAAGGGCAGTCTTCTCAGGGCCAAGTAGGTAGTTTAAACTAGTACTTAAATAGTTTAAACTACCTACGTAAATACAACGTACACGAATAATAATTAAATAAGGAAGGTAATAATAGCTATTACTAGGTACTAATATGTGTCAACAATTAACCATCACGAAGCGGTGCTCATTAACGATTAACTTCTTACTTACCTATTCGTACCTGAATAGTACCTACATTATGTAGTCATTTGGAATAAGTCGTCAACATTAATTATTCTGCCGCCTCAACAGTTCTGCTTATTTAATAAAATACGGTAGCAAAGATGCCTTTAATATTTTAACTTATATCAGCTGAGTAAGCTACCTACCCTAAAAAAAAAATATTATGAAAGTAATCAGCATATTTCTTGGCGTTGCCTGCGCATATTTCTTGACGTAGATGATTTAAAAAAATACAATTTCATCTTTCAGTTCAAAGCACGCGTCACAACTGTTTCACGACATAACCAGCTGGTCTATCAGCAGCTGTGTATGAAATTATGTTTCTCAACTTCCCATGTCTTATCTCAACATATCTCAAGAAAATGCGAGAAATTTTAATGTATTAACGCTCTTACGGCGAGGGAAGACATAGTGAGGAAACCTGCACATTCATGTAAATGAATTTGTATCTATTATCCTGCCGGTCCGGTATCCCTATAACAAGAGTCACGAAAGTCAAATCAAGGGAACGGAGAAAATGAAAATGACTTTACATTTTTATTTAATCCGCGGACTCTCTGGGATAGGTTCGCATATTTCAAACTATAGGTTTTTCATGGAAACCATGTTAATACTTGTATAATGCTTACCGTATTTCAGACCGTACCCGAGGTAAATCTTTCTTCTCGGTTTTTAACGGTTGTCCAGAAGAAATTACTGTCGGTGTGAAGACCTCCTATTGTGTAACTTGTAAGCTTCTTGATTAAGCTACTTCTTAATTCGACGGCCGGATAGCCTAGTGGTTAGTGACCCTGACTATGAAGCTTGAGGTACCGGGTTCGATTCCCGGGAGGGGCAAATGTTTGTATGATGAATACGAATGTTTGTGCCCGTGTCGTGGGTTATATGTATTTAAGTATATATTTATCTATATAAGTATGTATATCCGTTGTCTAGTAACACAGCAGCTTTAGTTGCTTACTTTGGGACTAAGTCAATTGGTGTTAACTGTCCCAAGATATTTATTTATTTATTATTTGATTTGTGTTTGTCAAATAAAGTGTATTTGTATTGTATTATCCTATAATCTAATTCGTATCCTAATGGTCATTAATAAATAAAATAAAATAAGTTTTATTTTATTATGTTCCGATTAAATTTAGTCGTCTTCATATATTAATGTAGTGTTACTGTTTATCTTGAAAGTCAGCTGTATAATATTAAGTTCTGACTTCACCTAAGCGCAGTACCGGCTCACTTCTCGGAGCTACAAAAGTATCCACGCACCTCTGCACTGCGGCCATTAAGTTGCCGCGCGTGTAAATGATTACGGCTATGCGATAAACAGATTGGCATACAGTAGGACGCTTCTTACACTCTAATGCCATTTCTGTTCAAAGTATAACTTCAGTACTTGCAGTATTGTTCATTTTGTGCCTCACACCTAGAGACGCCCCTAGAGGCGCCGGGTCTTTTAACCTTTTAGCTTAAGCGTAGGGGCCACGCAGAATTTGGTTCGTAGCTAGTTTTCAGTCAGTAATTTGATATACAAACATACTGTAGTTGTTATGAATTATAGCGTGAATTTTTGGCTACCGCGGGAACGATTAGCGAGCACCATTAATGGGGTGCGCGGGCTGGTGATGGCCCTCTCAGTGGGTACTTCTCTGGGTGGGTACCTATTAGTTTGAGCCGCACGGATGGATAAATTAAAGTTAGGTGGTCAAGCCAGAAGCTACGGATTATTTTATATTTTGAAATAAATATCAGAGTGTAAAGTTTTTGGGGCATTTAATTTTGCTGGTCGACTTGAGTCATAATTTTTTAAGTGGTAATTCCAAGTGGACCTAATTTGTGATTCGCTTCACAATCACAGCAAGTAGGTATTCCCGCGGTCTGCGCAATGGAATATTAACTCAGATTTCTCGTGACATCAGTTTCTCGACGTTGTAAATAAATCTACTTAAGTATAGTTTTTATCTGCATTAAAGATCTTGGTCATTATGGAACGGTGATTTAAAGCTACTTATCTTGAGGCTTTTATTATAATTAGATAACGTCACGCCATATCCTTGTAAAAGACTATGTGGCAGACGTTTTAACTTAATTCGATTAGGAAAGTTTAGTTACTTTAGATGGGATTACAGAAGTCGATAGAAATGACTTCGTGTAATGATATGTTATAAATCATTATATAATTTTATTCCAGATAGGTACTTACAATTTGTATTCGATAATAGTATTTATTTACTCTTCTTTAAGTCTAATGTCTATAGCAAATTGATCTTCATTTTCTTCGGGACCCGCAGCGTCGGTTTCCCGTTTTGGCGCGGTGACGGTTATTTTCTCACCTCCATAAGTGTATTCGTTAAGAGGTACGAACAGCGGTCCATCATCTTTAGGTTTTTTTGTTGTTTTATCACTTGTTTCTTTGTGGGCATTTTCCGCATTATGAACGTCATGCTGCTGGCCATAATTCGTTTCCGTTGGTTTATAATTATCATTTAAATTCGGTATATTTTGTTCCGGGTTCTTGACTTCATTCTTATTTTGGTCTGGTTTGTTATTGTTCACATTATTGCTGGGAATTCCGTTTCCATTTTGATTGGGGACTGCGTTGCCGTTGTGAATATTGTTTTCATAGTTATTTTGATTCTGATTTCCTTGGCCGCCTTGGTTAGGGTATTGTCCCATTTGTCCGTGGTTATAAGGACCCTGAGCGTTATGGTTTTGGTTGGGGCTTCCATTGCCGTTATTGTTTAGATTACTATCAGGGCCATACGGTCTTTGATTATTGTACCCGGGATTCGTGGGACGATGACTTTGATATTCATGGTTTGGATTATATCCGTTGTTCGGTGGTCGGTTGTAGTATTGCTGCGGTGGTACGTACGGTCTTTGGGGTTGGGCCTGCCCTTGGTTTCCATGGCCCCCCTCTTCGACGATGACGACGATGGTCTCAGGCTGGCCGTTGTTCGGCTGCTGGCTGACGGGTGGTCGGCTGTGGCCCAGGTGACCGGCTACATTGAAGTTTAAGCCTCCTAAGACTGCCCCGGCGACCTCGTGAACCCTATTATGTATTTGGTGGTGCGCTCCAGCCAGGAAACCAGTGAACCTTTCCAGGTGTCCGTTACAAGTATAACACACTGTCAGCAGTACTAATAGTTTGAAATGCGTTTCCATTTTATGAACGTTAATATTTATTTATAATCCGGTATCCTTCTAGCCGGCCGAGGTGTATCCGACTGACGCGACTCCGAGCTTAGTCTGTATCCTCTTGCAAAAACCTGTTTTTGAATCGGTAGTTCACCGAAGTATAGTGATTAAGCTTCTTTAAGTATACTAGAAATAATCAGGTATGTTTATTTATTCGGTAGTAAAGATTTCTTGTTAAATACCGTTTCCGTTGGAGTACGATATGATATAATTGTTATTAATTATGAGTCAGATCAATTTACATGTTACCCACGTTTGGCTTATTAAATTTAAGGTATTCATGGAAAGGCATTTCTGACACATAATAATTGATAGAATTAATTAATATAATTTATATTGATAGCAAACAATCTAATTTTGCTATCAACACAAGTTTGGAAAATATGTTTCCGTACCTTATTTCAAACTATTGTTGTGATTTTTGAACAGTTTATTTTATCACTAACTGGCACAGCATGATCGCATGAGTATGAATGAAACCGAGCAAGTGCGAGCGTCGGACTTCCGCACCATGGTTCCGTACCACCACTTATATGTATGTACATATAAGTATATTTTTACTTGTAATAAGTTAAGTAATCAATATTAAAAACTTTTCAAATCGATGGGGTTAGAAATTACTTAGATACTGAAATATGCCATCGGGACGGCCGGACGGACGGCCCGAGTCGCACCATAAGCACCATTATCGTAAAAATCGTAAACGTGTTGGAACAACGTGATTCAGCAGTTATTTAAAGTCGCTTACCTACTCAAATATTTTTACTTGCATTTTGTACTTGGCTAGTAAATATAAACCTTGGTATATTGTAGACAACTAGGTAATTGAGTAGCATAGGTACTTACTTAATTAAATATTTTATTGTAAGTTCCAGTCATTCAAGGTAACAACAAAAATATACTACCTATTCTAATTCTAGACTATTCGAATGCTGCGTACCTCCCTACGTAACATATCTAATTCGATATTTAACAACATATATGTATAGGTACATCCTGCATGTTGGAATAGTCAGTGAAATGAAACGTCACGCTCGCAGCGGCCTCATGCGGTTGTAAAATATAACGATTAGATTTTAAAGATGTCAGCTCGTTAACTGCATTGTAATGTGTGCTTGTATTACTTAATTAAACATATGACTGTCTAAATATACTGTTTCTTTTCAAAGTCAACGTCCTCCCGCTTGGCAATACACTGCACAACAACACTAAAACACATGTGCTACCGAATCTCGTCGTACATATTATGTCGATGTCGTATTGTGGTGGTCACATTGCTCCTAACCTAGACCTAATTCCATTACTTCCAATCCATTTCCATTCCATAAATTCCTTCTAAAATACCAATATTTTAGTAGGAATTGTGCTAATTGTTTGATAAATTGGCATATAGTCACGGGGCACGAGAAATCACCTTGTGTCGGTAAAGGTCGCGAATGAAACCCGAGAGCTCGGCTTGGCCGTGAATTAATTACTCGATTCGGTCATGTCGGGTTTAAAAAGCTACTCAGCAGCTTCATACGCGAAGGAAAGTGGAAAGGTTGTATATTACCGACATTTGGTAGGTTATTATTTATTAGTGTCAAATGACGGCCTCGTTTAATACTTTAGTTTAGATAGTGACGGCCAATGGTCTGGTTGAATCCAGTTAGTCCTGTAATTGTATTGAAATGATATGCGCAATAAATTAAAATCCTTCTTACTTACTCGACCATTATATAGTTTGGATGAATATTTTGACAAGTTGTATAAATAGATAGTAATTTTTATATGGTAAATTTTGTTTTAAATTAGTTTTAAATGCAAAATCGCATTTCATAAGGCAAGGCACGGAATGCCGGTGTTGCAGGTTCGAGTCCCGCCATTATTTTTCTTTGTGTTGTCATTATATAGCATTTTTAATTTAATTTGAATGATTAAAAAAAATCGGAAAGCAAAAAATTTCGATTACAAAAATTTCATAAGTAAGGCATGCACATAGAGATAAACTCAGATAAACTAAACTTGGCCGTTCATGTAATATTAGGTACTACTTGTGGATGTTCTGTAAAATAATATAATTTAATTTAGTCAACACTAAGAAAAATCTAGGTCCAAAGGCAAGACTCAAGACTTACAACCTCGGTATTCCGTGTCCCGCTTTAGTCTTTCCATTTGAGCTACTTGTGCTAATAACCCGCAGACACTGCGAATTCTTCAATGTGCTCTGTTTTTACGGTCATTGCATTTTTGATAAAAAAGGTTTCGGTAACACAACAAGTGTTCAGGTCACGCACACTGCTGCACGTGTATTGTCACCGGAGAGTTTTGTTCGAATTTTTAAATGAGCGTTTTGTTTTGTATTAATTTGTATGGTGAAGCCTAAGCTGACAAAGAGTTAGCACCACTTTTGTTCTAATTTTGTTTAAATTCCAAAGGGTGTTCTCTAGTGAAGAGTAATGTGAGACATTTCTCTGTTAGTTGGTCAGTGACGATGAGTTAGAGGGACCTTGCAGAATACCGGTTCTGGGAACGCCCGCGGCGTACTAGACGGGTACTTGCGAAGAGGGATTTATTCATAGCAATACGAGTTCCTATAGTAACTGCACTGGTTGTGGACCACATAGTTGAGAGTTTGATTAAGTCCAATGTGAAGAGCAACTATATTATTCTTATCAAATTTTATAAAAACGCCCAATTAATAAATATTTGGTTTCAATGAAGTTTACAACCCTAAATTCATTTTTCTTTCAGATTAGAATAATACAGGTCTAACTTCAGGGCGTAGCGATGTAAAATGGCGCCCAGAGCTCGCATCCAAACTGCGCCCCTTTTCCTTTGTACAATGACCTGGTCCGCCAGGGTTCATGGAACTGTTTCCATCCCAGTGACCCTATAGCCTACAGGCATGTCCGCCACGACGGACCAACGGACGGAAAAAGGCCCGACGGATTCACTTTATTGCCTTAAGTATTTGGTTTTTTTTTAATAGGTAGTAAATTTCGTTTTTTGCGCCCCCCCTTATTTGGCGCCCAGGGCACATGTATGCCCTGCCTGCCCCACCCTAGTTACGCCCCTGTCTAACTTGCACAAGTTTTCAAGTAATCTAAATCTAAAGTTGTAATTATCACCATCACCCAATAAGGTCACTAAATAATACGTTATATACAATACTCGTACTAATATATTATTAGTCTGTACTATCCCAGAGCTGAGCAAAGTCGTCCCGCTACTATTGCCATGCGAGTTTTGAGGTTTTCGCAGTCAGCTGGGAAAATGCATCCACCTCGTTTCGCCATCTCCGTTTGGGTTTACCGCGATGCTGGATTCAGTTTTGGGGCACTAGTTAGTAGCATTTGTACCCCTGAGACCATCCGGCTTGCGGCAAACGTGTCTAGCCCAGTCCCACCTTTAACCTACATCCCGCTAATAGGTTACCTCAGAAGCAACATCAGCTATTTATTTGAATCCAGCTCTAGGCTGTATTCTTCACACAGTCCATTACTTTCATGTCTAAAACGAGTACTTAGGTATACAATAAAACTGACAAACTCAGTGTTAATATTGTATTAACACAACAAGAACTTCAAAAGTGTAATAGAAATTTAAAGTTGACAATAAAATTTAAAACGTGGTCGTTTATAGTGCAGATCGTGTTAGAACCATGAATGAACTTAACTAACGGCTCAATTCCACCATTCGTTTAACCTAGTTAAACCACACTATCGAACTGAATAGTCTAAACGCGATCCAAGCGTCTAGTGTAAGTTTTTGTTACAATAAACGCAACGAACGCGTTTGAGTTAACTTCTCAATTACTGTGGAAGCAAAGACAGCGCCTTTTGCGGCGCATATTTGCAACAAAATGTTTCCAGACAATTTAGAAGTTAACGCTAACGCGTTAGAGACGATATTTTTTGACAGAAAAATTACACTAAGGGCTCAGTGACATAGCCAGTGGAGCGGAAGACGTGTATACATTAATCATTTAATTAGGCGGCCCGATTAGTGTAATAGAGCCATATTAACTGGCACACGGCAACATTACCTAAATACATATTAAATAGTAAAAAGATTGCTTTCAAACATAATAAATTATAAAAAAGCCGGACTGTTAAGAGCACCTCTAGTATTATGCTTTGACTTGAGAAGCATGCGCACAAAAAACGGTTTAAAGGTTTTTTCCACTGCTCGTGTAGTGCCGGCCTTTCTGAGAATACTTTGTCAGTGCTTTTGTAGCATTCATATTAATATTTCCATCCGCGTAACAATTAAAGTTTCCATTAGTATTGTTGGTTGCGGTTTAGTGAATGACTTGTAAGTAACTAGCTTTGGGGTCTAATTTTTACCCGACGCAGCCAGAAGGAAGGGGTTTTTACAAGCATATTTAGCTTTAGACACATGTTCCGTTCAATATTCGGTTTCTTGGTAATGTTATATGAAATTTTTGCAGTTCGCAGATAGGGTGGGGCGTGAGGTGCTCGCTACGCATAGATAGACCAGTCGCATCCGGCGCGTGGGCACAATTAATGTTAGTATTTGGCAGCACAATCTATCTTTTAGTTGGGCAGACGTTTCTGCTATATCGATATCATTGATTGCCTACCTATCAAATATATGTTTCGATAGTACATATTATTATATGCATACTCGTATAATATGCTGATAATTGACGACCGGATAGGATAGTCCAGTTAACAGTGACCCTGATTGCGAAGCTAGAGATTTCGGGACTGTCGGGTTAGATTTAAGTCAGGACAGGAGCGAATTTTTGTATGATGAATATGAATGTTTTGACCCGTCTAATACCCATAGTATAGGCATTGCTTTGTTTAGGACTAGACCACTCGGTGAAAAATTATCCCAAGATAATTTATTTATTATAATGTGTGGTACTTCGCATACTTAATTTTTTTAGAAGAATGAAACAGGAAGTACGTTCTTTACATACCGAGATAAGTTTAATAGCAATCCAGCTTGAAACCAATGTTGTCGTATGCCTCAAAACTTAACAGTACACTTAAATAACTACTGACTGGTTAAAATTTTTGGTTTGACATAATGGTAAATCAAGTACATAAGAAATTAAAACATTACATTTATGCCTTATGGTTCATAAATCGATACTATTTTATACAACATCTACAACCTTAATAGTTAGTAAGGCACTAGTATCTTAGGTGTATTGGTTATTAAGTGTTATACTGAGTAACCATAACCAGTACAAATTAATAGTACTTATTCTGACACATGACATTGCACTCTTGTGTTGAGACACAAAATGTTGTAAATAAGCAAACTATCGAAAATCCAACTTAACACATATTGCCTTGTATTAAAGACCAAAATAAATAACGTACTTAACCGAATTAATGAACTTTCATTAACTACAAAACTGTGATTTCCTTAAAAACAGTGCGGAAAATTTCATAAACATGAAATATAGTACCTAGTTTAAGTTTTAACAGTAAATTAATAAATTATGTTTCGTGATTCATTAAACTTGTAACCGCTGATACATTAAATTTCTATCTGCCAATTCCGCGTCACCCCCCGCCTATACAAAAACTATACCGCATTTTTCTTTATTATAAGACTGGTGAAAAGTGCTGGAGATTTTTTTTTCAAAACACAGACAACGGCGGTTAAGAGGTTAATAATTTGTGACAGTTTAAAATACAACAAATATAAATTACTTACGCTTAAAATACATTTATAAAATTCGTTATTTTGCAAGCAGTTTGTATGTATCACTAATGACTATAATGAATTACAGATGAATCATTTTAATACTGAATTTTTAACAATTGCATGTTGCCACCATGCTAACTAAATTCTATTAAAATTCAGTGTTAAAATAAGCAAGAGTTAGTATTTTACCTTAATATCTGACATTTCACTGGACAGTCTGTTATACCGATCGTGTAACGCCTGCGGGGAAAAGAGGGGGGGGGGGGTCAACTATCATATATAGTAGATAGCTTCCTGCCGAGCTGCCGCATGACCACCATGCGTCATGCTCCTAATTCTCCCTTATCCCAATGCCCCCATACCTGTTCCCCCGCAGGCGTTACACAAATTAAGTACCTAAACTCTCGTATCTTTAGCACTTTTATACGTGCTACGGCCACAAGACACACCTTGTGATGTGTAGGGTAACAGTAACGGATCCAGGACTTTGTTAGGGAGGTGTTAGTTGAGGGTAGTCTTTGAGAGGGCAGGCTACAGATTTTTATAAGCCCTCCATTTGAATCCGCTACTATACCTAAGGTGACTTGTATATGTAAGCCAGTAAGTGACCGCTGTATTATTATGACAGCTACGAAAAGTCATTTATTGTGAAAAGGTTCTACAGTAGCTCACAATTCCGATTGGTTGACTGTATGATTCTGCACAGTGTCGCGTGTCTAAAAGCTTATCTTGAATCGATTGCACAGTTAAGAAAAACGAGGAAGTGTGCTCTACATTCGACCTTCTCATAATCTATAATCAAGATCAGTGTTTTTCAATCAGTGGGTTGCAAGGTCGCGAGCACCAAGGGGATCCTGAAGCCTTGCAAGGGGGGCGGGATCGCAAAACATTTGGGTCGATGACACCTTAAACCCAATGGCGTGAAAGTGTAAAATTGTTGTAGATCATCATTTTTTAATGATATCCACAAAAAAATAATTTGGAAAATATGTATATTATGGGGGCTATAGCGAATTAAAAGTATGAAACTGACCAGAAAAAAACTAAGTATTTCGGTTCAAAACATACTTATTAGAACCATGATAACAATTTTTATTACTGGGGTTACCATCTGAAGGCACTAATTATTCTAATCAACATGATTTAGTTGCACACTCCATACTTTTACTAGCAAAATTACATGCCCGAGACGTGACCAAGACGTGACGTTATATCTTAGTAGCCGTTTCGTATGGAGCGTTTTCGCGGGGCTTGCGTTGCATCGTCTTCAATTCGTGATATTTCAACAAATAGTAATTGTAGACAAAAACTAAAAATACAGTTTTTCTTCTTTTGACGAGTTCTTCAATTTTGATAACAGTGGCCCTAACATGACTGGCCAAGTTTAGTTTATCTCTATTTGCGTATCTTTCTTATGACACTAGTTAGACAGTGACACAGGGAGGAGTTAAACTAAACCTGGACCGTCATGTTAGGGCCACAGATAAATCTTAGTCATCATGCCAATTGATCGCCCTAACATGACCGAGACGAGGGTGGGATAAATTAAATCTGGGACGGTCATGTTAGGATCCCAAAGCGGAGTGCGGCCGCCCGCTCGTCGAATTGTTACGGTTCTAGGGGGTCGCTAGATTTTTTTTACTAATGGGTCGCGCATTCAAAAAGTTTGAAAAACACTGATCAAGACAGTATGAGGGACAAACTCAAACCAATTGCAGATATTATTGAACACGATTAGTTTACCATCGTAATGAATCGATGTTTTTATTTTACATTATCATTAAGAACAGACCAACGTTTAATGATAACAAAATATAGCACCATCTTACGAATATTAAACATCTCTAACGCCCTAACACAATTTATTGGGGTATTATTTCGATACATGTAGATATAAATTCGGTCATGTACTCTATCTACTACTAGACATGAACAGTACAAACACTTTTAAACTCTATACCATGATGCGACTTCCGGTGACATATAAGCTAGTGCGTAAACTTAGGTTAAATACTATGGATTTAACCTTTTAACCGCTGACTACATTTTTATCGCACGTGTCGCCACCTATACCAAAACTATATGACATTTATCTCAATTATAAGACTGCGGCGAAATGAGTTCGATATTGTTTGTCTTAAAAATCAGACAGTGGCGGTTAAAAGGTCATTAAAGGAAACAAGTACCCTTGAGATTCAAGATTATAAAAAAAATTGTACTCACATTTTTGGAATACAATAAAAGACTAATAGACGCGTTAAAAAGTCATTGTAAATTATACGAACAGTTAACCCCTGCGATTTATAGACCGAGTCTCTACACCACTGTACGCCGTCGCAGTAAGTTATCTATGTGTCACAATCAAAAACATTGTACTGATATCAAATAATAATTGAAATCAGTTTTGTAACGGTTTATATCAGGTTATAAATGAAATCGTTACTTAAATGTTACGAAACAGAAATTAATTAGTTTAGTAACAGTACTACGTTTTAGATATTGACCCAGCCTACAATGACTTACCGTTACAGCGTACGCTGGCCAAGTAATCAGGTTACGTACAGTCGGCAAAATGGAACCCTGATCCATTATGGAGCCATGTCAAAGTGACGTTATAATTGAAATTGTAAGAAGTCACTTAATATTTTACTTATTATGTGAATGTGACACGGTTCTATAGTGGGTCAGGGTTCCACTTTGTTGTGTACATGTAAAGTTTTTTGGGATTTAACCTTTTTAACGCCAGGTTACACTCAAAAGTCACCCATACGTCTTCAATAAAATGTTTTGGAAAGATTGTTAATCTGCTGATTACGAGAATTAATAATAACCTATTACTTATTATCAAAATAGAACAGTAGCTCTTACTTTTGGTTCGGCTAAACGTCAAAAGTAGCTAGTCATTCCTCTTTGAGCCTATGTGTACTGTGTGTACAATTTTAAGCTTTGAAAGTGATGATATAGGTTTTGTTTGGCCTTTATATTCGTTGTAAAACGAATAGGATTAGGACAAGAAAACAGTATTTGTACACTTAAATAATTTTTCTTGAACACAGAGATAAAAGTCATGTGAAATAATAAAAATCAGCAGATTCACAAGAAATTCACTTCGGCACTATTATCGGCGACGGAACGACGGTACCAAAAATGTACCAAACCTCTATTCGATAAAGTGAACCTTATCTGAATACAAAGCTTGTCATAATAAACGAGCATAAACGCAGAATCATACCGTAGAGTTAGAATTTTCCTACACCAAACTTGAACCCCTATATACTGACATTGTCGCATATGGTCGATATAGGCAACTCCTCCTTGCCGTCGGGATGTACGGGGCACGGCGGTCGTTTGACGCTGCGTCGCGCTCGGGGCCTTTCGGGCATCTTCGGCGGCATTCGGTGCGAGCCCCGTCCAGGGGTTTTGGACAAGTCTCCGGCCGAAGCGGACTTGTCGAAGACCTTGCGGGTCTTAGTGGACGAGGGCTTAGGCCGAGGTCAGTCGATCACGTGCTTTATTTTGACGTAGAGGATGCAGGAGAAGAGGAAGCCGAAGATTGGTATGACTGACATCCCGACGCCGACGGCCGCCAGGATTATCAGGTGGTCCCGTATGTGGTTTATGAAGTGTCTTACGCAACCCTGGAATTTAAATAAACAGGAGCGTTATTCGGTTTCAGTCACTATAATGTTTGAATACCTACTCGTACATGTAGAATAATGGATGCCTGCAATGCTTTTTTTCCATACAGTTTGGAAAGTTTTACAAGAACATGGTCAGTATAATTCGGGTACCTTGTAACAAGTGTTCGCGTTATGTGTACCATGCTCTGCAATTTTGTATCTTATCCCAACGGTAGTATGACAAGCCGAGACATGCTTAGTCGTTAGGTGTGTATCTTTCGAAGAAATTTGTAACTAAATACATGCGTTGAGCGACAAGCGAGAAAAACGCAACCTTGATAGCCGTTCTGACGCACTAAACGTTAATTCTAGTGTGCTAAGACATATACACACTCACATATGTCCGTAGCTATTAAAAGGACCTACTACAACTACATGTAAGAGCACTTCTAAGTTTTTTCAATACACTACCTCGTAACGTGGATCTTATTACATAGCTTTCAGGCTCATAATCCAAAATATTAAACATACGTGTTTTTTACTTTACATTACCGCACTAGTATTCTATGATATCCGCCCGATTAAGTTAACTAACAAAATTTAAATCTATTGTCAAGAAGACTTGGTCAAGTAATTTCTCGGGCGTATTATAAAATCAATGACTATATCTTGGATAAGGATGTTTGGAAATGATCCCGATTTGTATTGGCGATCCCTGGCTCCAAAGATTGTACACCTGCTGTGTTAAATTGTAAAATTGTAATTTTTTTTTAATATTTGAGATGTAACATAACATTGTAATTTTGATTTATTTAAAAAATTACACCTCGTTGAGTTTCTTGCTGGTATCTTCTCATCAGAGGTTTTTCCGAACCGGTGGTAAATTTTTTGACATTCATAAGTGCTACCTGTAAGCCTAATCTGAATAAAACATTTTGACTTTGACTTTGAATTTTGTACTTCACTGCAAGTTATATGTATGTCGACGTCAGCATTCTTAATTTAACCGGCTAACACCGTTTTTATTATTTATTTTTCGCATGGACTTGCGCTGGTAGCCTCAGACAGCTTTGACAGCTTACCGAAGAAAGGTTTTTAAAATACCAATGAGGAAGTTAAAAACTAATAACAATACAAATCTGTTTTTTTCTCGCAAATGTGTTGAAAAACGTCATATGTAACGCGTGTGCATTGATCATTGCACACTGGGCTCCTTTATCGCGCTCGCGTACCGCTCACTCGATTAATAAAGTCTCGAGTGCAATAACCAACATAGTACACGTACTATCCATACTAAAATTAAAAATGCGAAAATAACTCTGTCTGTCTGTCTGTCTGTCGAGCTTTCAAGCCAACACTACAAAACCGATTTAAATGAAATTTGGTACACATATAGTCTAGAGCCTAAGAATGGACATAGGCTACTTTTTAATGCGAAAAAAAGGGTTGTAAGGGGTTGAAAGGGAGGATGAAAAGTTGAAAGGAACTATCGTCATTTTTAGAGCTAGAAGCTTGAAACTTATTTTTTAGGCTGTTGATTCGATATAAATAAATATGATATTCAAAGTTATACGTATGTGTCTTTTTTGTAAAATAATTAGCCTAATTAATGAAAAATGCTACCCAAAGACACTATTCCACGCGGACGAAGTCGCGGGCACAGCTAGTTTAATATATCTTTTAACATTCAAAGTGACATAATGTAACTCACAGTGTAGTAGATGTTGGAGGGGTGGTCGCGCGCGCCGCAGCGGGCGGTGACGGTCTTGCAGCACGAGTCGGGCACCAGCAGCGGCGGGTCGTGCTCGTGCCACGCGCTGCGCCGCCAGTCCGCGAAACCCAGCGCGCCGCAACACTTAAACTGGCAAACATTTCATCTAGCTCATTGCATGCCACAAAAATATCGTATAACAATACAAGGAACGATTTATAAGTGTAACGAGGCAGCAATCCTCGTTCATAAACCAGATTTTTAACTTTCTATTTTCATTAAGATTTATTATAGTTTCAAACTAGCGACCCGCCCTGTATAGTCGACCAAGTAATTGCTTAACCACTTTAAAACCCCATCCCTTTGTAATACGGTCCAAAAGTGGTCAAACAATTTCTCGTTAGACTATACATAAAAACCTTCCTTTAATAATTCTCTAAATGACAGTGAAAAAAAGGAGTAAGCGGCCGACGATATAAGGACAAACAGAGCCGAATGGTGACTTTATTTTATACTATGTAAAAAAAACATACAGACAAAGCAAGTGACGATTGCCTGTCATATGGTGAGTGAGAGATCTGAAGACCCACTGACCTAAAGGCCAGCAACGGATCAGCGATTCTTAGGGTCGAAGGTGCCCATTGGCGGCGGTGTTCACTTCCCATTAGGTGACCTTCCCATTTTTCTCCCTTTTCCATAAAAAAAGTGATCTTTTTACTTTGTCAGAAGATTTAATTAGAGCATTGTTAATCAACATCAAGTGATTTTAAAAAATGCACAGGAAGCAGCATCTGTTCTTATCTAAACATGACGCTATTTGTTATCTTTTTGGTTAGTAATTTAGGCGACTCTAATGAGGGCAACGTTTCGCATTATGCTTCGACAAATAAATGAGTTAGTTGAAAAATAGTTTGGCCACATTCTGTTAAGAAAAGACTCGCCGGAGATCATGCAGAGCGGGATTTGTACAGTACTGTTTTGTTAGGCACATAATTTTAACCTCTGGAACTTGTTATTTCAGGTCCGATGAAAACGTACCGGCGGTTAAAAGGTTAATTAATATTGTGAGTGTAAGGTAAAAATCTATCTTCGTTTTTGTTATTATATCATTTAATCATAATTATATATCGTGCCATCACATCGCAGGGTTTGGAATCGCTAGAATAAGTAGTAGTAGTATTAGTTTGAGCAGCAAGTAAAGTAGGTACGTACTCTTTTGATATATGAACGCAAGCTTACTGCCAAAACAGGATTAGCAACAAGTGATCTAAACATGTGACTTTTGACTTTCTAGTTACCTCTATCTGCATGCGGTCGATGGCGTCTGTGACGACGGTATCAAGCGCGTAGTTGGAGAGGAAGGTGTGGTTGAGCTCCGCTTTCAGCTCGGGCTCCACGGCCACCTCGTAATAGTACGCCAGGCCGCCCGCACCGGCCTCCAGGATAAACGTTATTAGCAGGAAGTACGTGTACTGAAAGAGAAAGATATCTATATGGTATTTATAAGGGCATACAATACCGCAATCTCAAGATACCGCTCGAGTTTTGTGGGATTGGTAATGTGGGACTACAGGTGATCCTCGGGATTTGCAGCACTGAGGTTTTGGTGCGGGATTTGATTTCCTAGTTCTATCTATTTGGCTGGAAAATAATTATTTCTAATGTAAGGTGAAGCCATTTTAAGCGACTTACGAACTAAAAAAAACACAATGAATACTCTGATAAACAAACTATGTTTTCATAAACTTTATTATATATATAATTTTTTCTCTCATTGTGGACGGTTGATCATAAATAATGAATGAATGAGTGAATAGCGTTTTCCGTGTATACTATTGTAATTGTTTTCGATGAATATATTTTTTCCTGTTTCATGCTACTAAAATAACACCATAAAAAAAGCTAAGGAAATTTAGTGTAGGTATTTTTTTATTATTACTGTTAAAGTAAATGGTTTTTAGAATAATGATTAAAATTAGATATTACCTAATGCTTATGCTAATAAAAAAAATGGTAAGTAAAATGAATTCCAGTGGCCTTATATTACTTAGAAGTAACGAATATTTTTGTGTAATTTCTAATTTTAAAGTTAGTTCATCAAATTTTATGAATCAAGGAGGAATCATCCTTTAGGTCATCTCTTTGCAGAAGTTCTCTCTAAATGTTCAAGATTCAATTATATAAACATCGTAATGAGAGAAGGTCAATTGACTGATAACATTGTTCAAAGGTCAGGCTCGCGACCTTAGCAGTTGGATGACGCTGTGTCTGACTCATGGTTCATCTGTACGCATACAAGGATTATTGTGAATGGAATTCAATTGTCAACTAAATATACGTATATCGATGATTCATTGTTTCTAAAGGTGTATTTATAAGTAAGGTATATTTGCGGTAATTCGTCATACGGCGACACTATTTTGACAACCTTCACAACGGCATAGTTCATGATACGACTTATCTATCGATTGCCCGAGGCCTCGCGTCAGTAGAGATTAATTTAATTATTTATTACAACTTTGTATTGTGCATTAACAGCTTAAGCCATAGAGCGACAGAAATTGACATAAAAAACTCTAAATAAACTTAAATCATAATTAAAAACAAAACCACTCCTTCGCGCTCTTAGGCATTTTCCGTTCGGCCACTTCTTGCACTGTAGCTTCAGTCGTCCAATCGCTCTTGCGACTAGATCGCACTGCGGCACTGCTTTGAGTAAGGAGTTTGTCAACGCGAGCGCATGTTTTGTCAGCGCTTGCGCTTGCGCGGGGTAAGCGAAGCTCGACGTTGTCGAGTGGCGAGAGTCACCCCACAGACTACAAGAGATACTAAATGCAACAAGCGACAGAAAGACCCTAAAGGGGCTCAACGAGGCATACACTGTCAATTTTATTTTTCACTATTCCGATGGTAAATTTTGCCAGAGAGTAATAATGGACTCGGCCTAGGTGTCTCTGATGAAATAGGGGGATGAAGTCATATTCGAGTTATATATTTTTTTTAACTTTTGATATAATTATCTTAAATGTGAAGTGAATATTGATGAATGCGATGCGATCACGAAGTAGTGTCTTAGGCTATGCATAGAACAATTTTTTCCCAGTATCAAGTGCAATCAATAGGAAAACAGGTATGTTACTGTTTTTGTGTAAACATTAACCGACGTACTCAGACACGTTAACTGACATTTAAATCGTTCATTATTGAGGATTTTTCTTTAAAAAATTTGGAAAAACAACAAATTAAACGTCACTTAGGTAAATGTCTCCACGTACAACGAGAAGGGACTTTTTTTTAACACGTAGGTGTACGACGTAGATGGTTTGATTACTTATGGTATTTAAATACAATAGCGATTTTTGACATGTTTGTGAATAAGGAAATATTGTTTCTAGAATTTAATGGTAATCAAAATGGTTTTATTTCATCTACGTATAAAAATTGCGAAACCATTACGTTTTATCTACAACAGAATATCGCAATATCTCTAGCACATATTGACGCGAGTTGCTTGTTTGTTTTGGCCATATTTTTTTATATCATGTCGGTGCCTAACAAGGATGCGACTCGCTTGATGGTAACAATTGAAGTAGCTTATGAACGCTTGCAGCACCAGAAGTAGCTTGGCTTGGCTTGCCAACACTGCAGGATAAACTATGAACAGGGTGTTCCGTCAAACTGGAACAAATTAACTTGCTACTCCGCAAAACCCGAAGAACCCGAGGTTTCGCGGAGTAGCAAGGTAATTTGTTCCAGTTTGTTGATATGGACCTCCGCAAAGTAACGCCTGAATCTATTATTTAGAGTATTCCGTGTCCCCAGTTGATGTTGTTTAGTTAAACATATTTAGTTTCACAGTGTTAGTTTACTGACTGTAATACTGTGTAAATAAAATGTTAAAAAAACATTTACAGCCGCCTTTTTTGTGGTCCGGTCGTCCTGTGCTCTCATTAACGCCACTCACATGTAAAATTCTGTAGTCAGACGCGAAGTACACACCGAATTTGACCCTTATGCAGGTCACTTTTGTATAGTATGGATATCCGTTATGAGCGTGAAACTTGTCAGGTCAGTCCTTGGCGTTGCAAAGGACTGACTGCAAATAATTTGAATATATTATATTTTATTAACATGTACAAGTTTTGAGAGAGATTAAATTATTGCACTTTTTTTTTTTACGCTATCTGGCAAAACATACAAGGCTCTAGAACAATTATTTATAAGAAAAATTAAGTTATTCTTATTATTAAGGTTAGGAAATTTTCAAATTCTTACACATAGTAAACTGGTTCTGTTCTCAGTCTTGAGTCCGCAGCAGCCAAGGGCGCCCAGGGGCACGCCCGAAGCCCCGGCCACTATCAGCAGGTACGCGATGGCGGGGTACGTCGGCGTCGGCAGCAGTGACACGTAACGATGCCGGGACGACACCGTCCATGCGCCCACGCATAGCACGCCTATACCTGCAAACTGAGGGGAAATTAGAGGTTACGAGACGGAAGTCACCTAAGATACAGTTCCCGGCAAACATCTTGAGCGTTGACCTTGACTGCGCAGTAGCTGTTTCTACTACAAATGTGTATGCGCAAACTTACCCCCTCCACTCGATTTATGCTCAAGTTGTTTGCCTGCAACTATATGAATGGGAGTTGTTAGGACTTCCATTCTTGCAATCGCAATTAAGGTATTACGCACGCACTTAAACCAAATGGCATAAGTTTTTTTATAAAATAAAAAGGCAAACGAGCAAGTGGGTCACCTGATGGTATGTGATCACTGATCACCACCGCTCATAGACACCTAAAAAACCAGGGAGACTGCAGATGCGTTGTCAATCCAGAGGGCTAAGATGGAAACCCTCTTAATGAATAATGAAGATGACGAAGATCGAATTAACGTAAATTATTATCAAAAATAAGTATGTCGGAAGAAAAAAAAGGATATTTCAAAAAGTATAGCGACACCAACAATTGAGGAGAAAAAAATTATTAATTGTCTTTCGGTTCACAATTTGCAATTGGGTCCCGACTGCTACTCTCAATACGGATATTTAACTTATGCTTTCAGCTCATAATATAGTTTATTTTGTTTATAGTTTATTGCAATTTTGTTTTTTAATCTCAATCTTGTTTCGGTCTTTTTAGTGCATTACTTTAAATTGTCTTTTCTTCCATCGAGTTTTAGATTTTTTTAAATTATTTAATAACAAATTCTTTCATCTTACGAATTTATAAAATCCGTATTGGGAATGCTTTTCCGAGTGACCTGCCGTGACATTGAGCAAGTCAGGTCAGCGTTGAGGTAGACATGCAGACTTACTATGTATACATAGAACTCATGGAAGTCTTTGTGGTTATGAAGGGATATAAAGAAGGGATTTCATAGTCCTTAAAGATTAAGATAAGGAATCGGTGACGTATTAAAATAGCGTCAGTAAACAAACGTGGTTCATTAACTGGCTTTAATCACTTTTATTTTAAAGGACATCGCGTGTAGCACGACGTATTATTACGTACAGTTAGCATCACACCTATTTGACTTCTTCAAGTCTTAAGCTACTTCTGCTGCTGATTGTACTTTCAGTCTAATGAATACCTATATTAGGTAGTCGACAAAATAATTGCCCCGGCAAAAAGGTCGAAAGTAACTTCTTGGCAGAGTATACGATTTTTTTTCCATGAGTATATTCCAAAAAACAAGAGAAACATCACCTATTTCTTAATTATTGAGCTGCTGCCTCAATCTTTTAACGAGGAATAATTATAAGGACTTCAGGTTAGTAGCTTTATTTCAGAGCGAAGTTCTAGGTGGCAAATGAAATAGGAACTTTTCTGACTATTTGATTGGTTTTGGAAAGAAATTAAGTTCTGGGTTTTTTTTTGTTATTACTGATCTAACATTTGGCCAAAAAAATCTTTATAAAACCATCCAACATTATGACTTGGTCAGTCAAATGATTGATTGATAGTTAAATGTTTCTTCATGAACTCGAGTAAAAACTGATAAGAATTAACCGCTAATTCGCTATGCGTTTGAGTGTAATCCAAATTAAACATAGTATTACTAGTTAACTTACCAAAAATACCACATTGAATATGTGTAGTACGCATTTAAGGAAATTTACACTACAGCAGTCTGCGTCTCTGGACTTTCGCGGCTTCACTTTCTTCTTTTTGCTTAAAAGTGCACTTCCGTCTTTCTTCTTTTCTTCTGCCATGGTTGCTGGCTAACGAGGATCTTCTTTCACCTCCGGCCGCACATGGTTTGATTGTTGAGTCTGCAAAATAAAAAACACCATGTAATATTCTGCAATTGGACGACAATATTATAATCTTATATGCGAAAAAGTACTTACTAGACATCATACAGCATTAAAAGATAATGATTTGGCTTAAGAGGTATTAGGGAAACATAAGGTACTAAGGAAAAACGTGGACACAGAATTTTTGTGGCTTCTCTGCTTAACGGCTGCTAAGGCTTATAGACAGAGATATAAAAACACGAAAAAACGAATTACAGTATTTATTAGAAGCCTAAATTATCTTACAAAAATGGAATATAATACAACACTTACTTCTAAATTAGATATAGCAAAATGTCTCAAAATAATTGATTCATAGTTACTCAGTACAGTTTGAAATTGGTATACATAAAATTGATAAAAAAATATGATTTCAGACAGAATTGCAAGAGCGCACAAGGTTGTTATGTGTATATACAGACCCTAACAATTTACCATAGCGTAAATACATCATAATTAGTACATTCAGTCCATAATTTCATCACATTAAAAATTCATTCATCCACTCACATCAAATTCACACAAATCCTTTGGATTACAAAAAATGCATGTCTTTAATAATTTTAAACTTGTAGTTTTGTTACTATCTACAAGTAGGTGATCCACAAGTCCTCAAAACACTAAGCTGGCTCAACATTAGTTACTATAATTTAAAGCTGCTAGTCATCAAACTGATGAAGGGTGGTCTCTAATTTTTCAACAATCTTCTTGTAAAAAGTAATCTGCTGCGTCAAGAATTTTTGCATTGTAGCTTTCAAGTCTACTGTTCTCTCTGCCTTGAAGTGATTGATTTCGGCAAGAAGTGCATAAGAAATAACATCAGTTCTTCTCAATACTTCGTTGAGTTGCGCTACTTCCATTTTGTGTTCTGCAGTAAGTTTTTCGCAATCACGTTTCTTCTGTACAGCACTCTTATGATTGGCTAAAGCGTCTGGGAAGCTGCCGACGATTCCTTTGTACAAGTGGAATTTATCACCCAGCGGTTCCCAATCATATTTAGGCTGCTCTTCATACATTCTACCGATCTCTATGTATGCTCCACCAGTCATCTTTATAGCAGATGTCAGTTTAGAGGTGGATACTATAGAACCTTCATCCAGGCTTAAAGCATTACCCAAATTATAGAACGCTTCTCCTGTCTTCTGGCAATCAATTTTGTAGGGACCCTGGAATTTTTTAGTCTGTGCGACACACATATTTGTAAGGAATTTCACAGACGAGTCCATACTGCCAATAAATGTATGGGACTGTTCTACGATCTGATCCACTTGGGATTGTAATAACGCTTTTTCAGGAACAACAAGAGATATACAGTAGTTGAGGCCTATTAAAATGTCTTTCTCTGCCTGTCTTTTGCCAGCCTTCCAACGCTTCTCATCAGTGCAAGTGAGGAAGTGTTGCCAAACTTCCGATTTTGACAGCACTGGGTGTTTGCACATCCAGTCAACAAACTCTTGAAGTTGTACTCTTCTGCGCTCAATCAGCTGTTCATCATACCTGCCTGAGATTTGTTTGTCTGGCAGTGGCGGGATAGGTATCAGGGAGAATTTCTCTTGTAGTCTCTCATGCAGCCAATCAAAATGTTTGTATCTTCTAGAGACCTGTATGTTGTTAAATGATGGAGTTAGCTGATACGCAATGAAGCTCTTTATCCCTTTGAATTTGGACTCTTTTTTTGGAGATGCAATTGTAACATAGTAAGGCTGAGTGATGGGTGCCCACACGTAGCCCTCCTCGTTCTGAACTATGTAAACTTTTTCTGAATCTGGCACTTCCACATTGAGAGTAGCAAGGAGATAGCTCTCCCCACTGACTTTTGATGAAGGTGCAAATTTGTTTTTCCTTACTGTACCTACTGAGGAACTAAAGGTAGAAGCTGTGTCATCAATATTTTGATTGTACTCATTGATGGGCATGCCAGGGAGAGGTGCTAGTGGTGTCTGGTGGTTGTACTGTGACTTTTGTTGTGCGCCGGGGCCAATTTCTGAGTAAGTGTCATCATCCCAGTCGTCATCCCAACCATCTTCCTGTGATGGATTGCGTTGGTAGTTGTTGTCACCAGCACTATAGTTCTGATCACCCCAGTCATCTGCAGCTTGGTCATATCTCGGTGCTGCTGGGGCAGCTTTGGTTTGAACAGATTCTTCTGGAGTTAATTTCTTAACATAAGCGGCTGGGAACAAACCCGTGAGACCTTGAGCATTTTTGCCTTCCCACCAACCTTCACCGATTTCAGTATTTAGCAATGTCAGCACTTCACCGGCATTGATGGACATCTCGGTGGTGCCTGGTTCCCCAGAAAAGTCATATAATGCTTGTACTTGTGCCATGTTGGGACTCCTTTACCTACAACAATTTCAAAACATATTATTGCAGCAAGACCTAGGTACATTAAAGTAATGAGACGCATATGCTTAGTTAGTCATGTAGGATCACTTTATCTTATCAGTGTTATCTAGAAAGGTAGGGAGTATGCACATGTAGTGATAAATATAATCTTAACAGTTGGTGGGAGCGTTAGTGAAAAATATAAATTGGGGCGTCTGCCCGCTGCGGTGCGAACGACCTGACATATATTCATAATAGCCCAATTAAGCATGCTTGACAAACATCAATTGACCAAAACTACTACTCCCATTGTGTTATGGCTTCCGAATAACTGAGGAAAGTGGACTAATGACATTCTAAAGCGCTTTCTTTATGCAAAAATACAATAACATAGGAAACTACTCAAGAATAGCGTTAAATTCTACCTTAATGTGACTGCCAATGCGTAACATTTATCGGTACAATTTCAACTACGCCACTGCGCCATTCGCTTTGACAGGGCTTAGTTATCATTATCAGATTATTGCAGTCATTTCTTGTGAAAAGAATTACAACAAAGCAAGATTATGTCGTTTTATAACGAAAATCAATGACGTCAATTTGAGCAGCAGTATGAGAGGGAACCAGTTACCGGTAATACCAAAGTTCATTGGATGAGTTCACACACTGTTAAACACTTGGAGCACATAGTAGAAGCTTTTACTTACTTTTATTCACAATAAAACGATTAAATTCAAGGCGGATACACTGATTGTACAGTCATCTGAATGACAGATTCCCGAGAACTTGTTTTTGACACAGCCCGTTCTCGATTACGTGGCAGGTGAACTAAATGTAAACGTTGCCTATTGGTGGTTTTAAGAGCTGTTCTGTACGCGCCAATCGCGCAGTCATGTGCGTTTATATAAATATTGAACAAATAATTAACCTATCATTTGCACTTTTATTGCTTCGTTCAATTAAATACTTGGGTTAATTAATAGGAAGTCATAACCCATTATTGAAATATCAGAAGTTAAAGATGTTCAATGAAAACATGCTGAATAATATAGCCACGTAGTTGGCGTAAAGTCTACTAGATGGCGCTTAAGTTAAGAAAATGTTTCTTCCAGAAAGACTGTAGATGTCGCTACAAAGACAAAACTAAAGTACGTACGCCCCAAATCGAGAACCCCTTCCTTTGTAGCCGACTGCCGTCAGAAGGAAGGGTTATGATTTTAACACGCTTTTTTTGAAGTTACTTGCAAAACGAGCATACGCAAAGGTAATTTTTTCGTACGGTTCGTGAGCTCATGGAAAATTATCTCACTCAGATAATTCGAGACTGACTGTAATCAGTTAAATCACTTAAACGTCTGTGTGTAATTTTTGTACAGATGGTGGCGTCGCTGTTGTTTATTTTCCATGTGCTCGAGACCTGTATACTTCTAACTGAGGTAGGTACCTATTTAGTAAATTTTACAAGGTCATACATACTTTATTGCATCCTAGTAAAAAGGTAAAAGTGATAAAACGTAACTAAATAAATTTCGGATTGTCTTGCGGGTACAAAGTCCCTTCCGGGTCCCTAGGCGAGGTTGATCCCGGATTTCTGGGGCCCTTGAAGGAACTCTGCCCTCACTTGGCTAATTTTTCACGGGTAAATTGTATTGGTATCGAAGCTGGTCAGGCGGGCGCGACTCAGCGCGGCTTTGCACGGGATTACCCGCGCTGCCTGCGGCTACCACGGCACGGGAACGGCGGGGAGATTCAATTTGTTATTTCCTTCATACCTACTTATTCGCTGGGTGAAAGAGATTCTTTTACCTTTTAAGGTGCACACTGCTGCATGGCATGAGGCGATAGTTGCAGGCAAACAACTTGAGCATAAATCGAGTGGAGAGGGTAAGTTTGCGCATACACATTTGTACTAGAAACGGCTACTGCGCAGCTGCGCAGTCAAGGTCAATGCTCAAGTTGTTTGCCGGGAACTGTACCGGAGAGTTTCGTTCGAATTTAAATTTTTTTTCTGTTTTGTATGGCGCTGTGGAGTCGTTCACCTCAACTCTAGTTGCGTTGCTTATACACTCCGCCCCACTCCGCCCCGCCCCTGGAATTAATTTGCACACTTTTTCTCTATGAGGACTCCGTAAAGTGCTGGGAAATATACCCTCGCACCTGCCACCCTGTCTTTAAAGGAGAGTTTAGGTAAAAAACTCGAGAGAGATAAATACATATGGAACGGGAAAGTTGTTTGTTTAGAAATTTACACGTACCTACAAATTTAATTACCACGTCTTTCATATTACGTAATATTTCATAATATAATTTATGAGAAAAAAGGTCAATACCCTTCTTTTCATCAATTATATGAAATGCTGCTATATAAATATGTAAAAAATAGCGACCAGGTTGAACTGGATAACTATTCAAAAAGTCAATAAAAGTAAAGGGATTTGTAATTTGGAATCAATTATAGTCCAAAACGGATCGACATTAGCCAGCCGCGGGCCAGTTAAATACGCGAACGTTTATTTTAGCCAGGCACTGTTGGCGCGCGGCTGGCGAGTGTCAAGCGCTCGAAAGTCAAATATGACTCCATGAGCACCTAGCACGAATCTCTACGGTGCATCGTAACTCAGTGCGTCTCTTCCTAACTAGCCTAGTGGTAGAGAGACGCACTGAGTTACGTAGCGAGCAACGACGTGCCGTATTGAATTTGGAGTCCTAAAGTCTGCTTACTGTATAAATAGACCTCTACCCATCTTTTAAGGAGGTAAGAAGTATTAGGTGACCTATGCAGTGAAAAAATGAAGTTTAGAGTGTTCTAAGGCTCCCCCGTTACAATTTACACCATGGTACGCTTTTGTCGTCGTCTTGCATCTTTGAAAAAAAAATTAGTAAAGTATTTTTGTTGACAAATAAACATTCTCACATGCCACAGAACGGCGTAACATGTAACAGTACGCTTTCACGAGCGCCTGAACATAAAAGCCAGGAGAACCAAGCGGAAGGTTAAGGAACCTTCCGCTGGCACAAACTACAAACAAGAGCTTTGATTGCGATTGGCTTTGAGGGCTGGACAGAATGTTAGCAATTTGTGGAACAATTCCACGTTGTTCTTATGGGGATACAAACGACTAGGTAAGCATTCAGGCGAGGAGAACTGTTTGTAACCCCCATGGAAAAAGAGGAGTATTATAGGTTTAAATCTTGTGTCCGTGCACCGTGTAGGTATGTCTGCTTGTGGCATCGTCCGGGACTCGTTTTAACTTTTTCAACGCTAACGATGCTTATAGTCAGGGGGGTTCCACTCCGCACTGTAGGTACGCTCGACTGCCTTGCCTATGGCATAGGCAAATCGCAGTCAGCTGTCGCTTTCCGCGCGCCCGCTCGTTCGCCCCCGCCGTGTCAGTATAATTGAAAACGAATGCCGCGCAACCCTAGCGTGTCGCAGGGAGTAGCGGGGGAAGGCGGGCGCGGGCGGCGCGTTTCTTTTGACTCGCGCCGCTGGGCGCACGGTATATGAAGTAATACCAACTTTTTTAGCGTGTTAATAAAGTTAGAATCCGTTTAATCGCGGTCCTAAAAGAGAAGTTTCTGTACGTTAGTATTATTTATTCTGGGGCTTAGTTAGAGACATTGACACACGCCCACGCTACGTCGTCGTAATGTCCCTGTGCACCTACCACGAATCTTCTAAATACGCATTTACTCGCTACGTTTTTAACATTAGCTCAACTGGAGAGAGATGCACTAAGTTAACGCAGCAAGACAACGCGTATCGAGAAGATTCCTGCTAGGTGCCCTGTATCATAGAACAGTATGCAAGTAGGTCGCTGTCACACCGTGTAGCTGGACGACTTTATAGGCCGTGGCGTAGCGTGGTTGGCACGACATCACACGACACCTTTTTGTGTTCTTAGCGTTCAAAAGGTTAACGCTAAGTGTGTCCCTTTCTTACTAGCGCAGGGGGAAACCCGAGCAGCATGAGATAAAAACTGCAACCGCGTTTAGCCGCTCAGTACCTAAAGACAAGAGTTGAATTGTGTAAAAAAATAACCTTAAATATCAAGGAGTAAACATGAATATTTCATGATAAATTCGATGCGAGTCGTACGCACTTTTGTAACTGTAACTAAAGAGATGTTAAAGTGTCCTGTTTCAGAATGATCCTGTACCCTTTTAATCTCAAACGAAGCGCACACCCCGCGCTTCGCATGGTTTTGTTTCACAAATTTTTGTACAAACTACCGGATAGCCAAGCGGTTAGTGTCCTTAACTACGAGGTAGTCGTAAGGAGGAGCAAATGTTTGTATCTATGATGATTATGAATGTTTGTACCTGAGTCTTGAATGTTACATGTATTTAAGTATGTATTTATCTATACGTATATAGTACAAGCAAGGTAATAATTTGTTTAAATGGATATTCGCAAAGTAACGGTTGAATTAATTAATTAATAACCTAACTCTCAAAATTGAGATTTCAACGAAACCTATTTCGCAATCTTTTTGAATGATTTATGTAAGAGTGGATGACGAATCATCTTGCATAAAAATACTTAAAAGGCTATCCCGACGTTTGCCGTCCGAGACTAAACCCCAGCAGTAGGTTGGGACTTTTTGCAAGGAACTAATTAAAGTGCCGATGTAACTTTCCCATTTCGCGGTCGAAATTAAAGCGATAAATCGAGGATTTCCTTGTCGGCGTTCCACGAACAATGAGTTCGTCCGCAAAAACTAGACTTTACTTTATAGTTTCAATGGCAGCTCGCTAAACAACGCTGAGTATGCAAAAGTTGTCATTTCGTTTCGCTCAAGCTACAGTCGCTGCCAAATGCTGACATTCTTAATGGTCCATTAAACCAGTTCAATTTAAAGCTAACGGTTTGGGCGCTAATGTTAAAATCTTCGGCCGTCGACGCCCACAAATCACTTGTGAAAATATTTATGACCGTAAAGGGAGATTTTGCCGCATATCTCGGGATAAAGGGAAAGCTTCGAGAAAAATCTCAATTTTCATAGTCGATTAAATATTTGTTCAAAACATCATCTTTAAGCACCTAATCTCTTTGTTCAGGGCAATAAATATAAAGTTGGTCAGAATCTAATTTCAGTTCTGTTTATAAAGGAAACTAATTAAAGTCTGGCCTTTGTGTGAATTTTAAATGAGCAGAGGAGGGTTTAGTGCGCGGCGTAAATCTTGGCCACGAGAGTTATTCCACGCGTCGCTCAGGGCACTCGGCGCGATCTCGAGCGGCGTGTTACGGCTTCTCTGAGGGTCCCTTTGAAATACCACTTCTTTATGGTCACCGAACATTGTATACGTTGTACGTTGTTGTGGAATGAAGACGAATCTCACGTGATCCCGGGAGGGTTAAATGCTCGCTGAAATCTGCGCGACATTGAGCTTAATTTACCCGCCGCCTAGATTAGTCCGAGAAGCCATTTGTTTAGACACCAGACTTAAATTAATAGGACAGTGGGCGTTTCATTACCTACATGCTATCGTTTGTTCGACTGTACGTTGGTACTATATTATTCATTCTCATTAGGCAGTAATTCATTATACCTTTACAACAAAGTATACATATAATACTATACTAGTACCTTTACTAACATTCGTATCGTTAACCCCCTTTAAAAATCACAAACATGGATATCAGCTAGTTGCTACCACAACCAACAACATCAGGCGTATTATTCTTCTAATCTAGTATTAGGTGCGTAAATATACTTTATCTACACACATATCATAAAGGCTAAATAACGCGTTCAAAATCCCTAGGAAATGACCAGCATTATTACAACCAATGTTATTATAATAATTTTCTTGTCTGTGGTAGTAGGTAAATCTGTTCTTTATTGGTCATCACATTACCGATATCTCGTGACTGCTCGTAACGTTATGAATTTAAATTTGGAACAGCTGTCAAAATTCAAGTTGGTCTCTATTCTAGTATCCACAGATATTAAAACAGTTATCGATACGAAATGTCAACTCAGTATGTTTTTTTAATTTAAACGCACGACATTTGATCTCGAGTGACATAACAATAGGGACTTAATTCGTTCGTCTATGGTTTAAAAAAAACGTTCGTCTTGACGGATAGATCGAATCACAGAGTACCTTTTTAATATACATGGCCGCCATTAGTTGTCATTCGGTTGTTGGTTTTTTGCTGTTACGGTTTTTTGCAGTTATGATATGTGTGTAGATAAAGTAATGTATGCAACTGTATATAATTAGGCCTTAAAACACTCGTGTGATCCTATTATGAAACTCGCTGACGCTCGTTTCATAAAACCACACTCGTGTTTTAAGGCCTCTCATTATATAGCAGTTGCATAAAATACTATTATCTACACACATATCATAAAGGCTAAATAACGCGTTCAAAATCCCTAGGAAATGACCAGCATTATTACAACCAATGTTATTATAATAATTTTCTTGTCTGTGGTAGTAGGTAAATCTGTTCTTTATTGGTCATCACATTACCGATATCTCGTGACTGCTCGTAACGTTATGAATTTAAATTTGGAACAGCTGTCAAAATTCAAGTTGGTCTCTATTCTAGTATCCACAGATATTAAAACAGTTATCGATACGAAATGTCAACTCAGTATGTTTTTTTAATTTAAACGCACGACATTTGATCTCGAGTGACATAACAATAGGGACTTAATTCGTTCGTCTATGGTTTAAAAAAAACGTTCGTCTTGACGGATAGATCGAATCACAGAGTACCTTTTTAATATACATGGCCGCCATTAGTTGTCATTCGGTTGTTGGTTTTTTGCTGTTACGGTTTTTTGCAGTTATGATATGTGTGTAGATAAAGTAATGTATGCAACTGTATATAATTAGGCCTTAAAACACTCGTGTGATCCTATTATGAAACTCGCTGACGCTCGTTTCATAAAACCACACTCGTGTTTTAAGGCCTCTCATTATATAGCAGTTGCATAAAATACTATTATCTACACACATATCATAAAGGCTAAATAACGCGTTCAAAATCCCTAGGAAATGACCAGCATTATTACAACCAATGTTATTATAATAATTTTCTTGTCTGTGGTAGTAGGTAAATCTGTTCTTTATTGGTCATCACATTACCGATATCTCGTGACTGCTCGTAACGTTATGAATTTAAATTTGGAACAGCTGTCAAAATTCAAGTTGGTCTCTATTCTAGTATCCACAGATATTAAAACAGTTATCGATACGAAATGTCAACTCAGTATGTTTTTTTAATTTAAACGCACGACATTTGATCTCGAGTGACATAACAATAGGGACTTAATTCGTTCGTCTATGGTTTAAAAAAAACGTTCGTCTTGACGGATAGATCGAATCACAGAGTACCTTTTTAATATACATGGCCGCCATTAGTTGTCATTCGGTTGTTGGTTTTTTGCTGTTACGGTTTTTTGCAGTTATGATATGTGTGTAGATAAAGTAATGTATGCAACTGTATATAATTAGGCCTTAAAACACTCGTGTGATCCTATTATGAAACTCGCTGACGCTCGTTTCATAAAACCACACTCGTGTTTTAAGGCCTCTCATTATATAGCAGTTGCATAAAATACTATTATCTACACATATATCATAAATGCTCTATAATGCGTTCAGAAACCGTAGGCAATGACCAGCATTATAACAACCAATATTATTATGAGAATTTTTCTAATTTGTTTCTATATTTGTTCAAATTCATTTTTTATTACATTATTTCAATGTGTACAGTCTATAGATATTTAATAGGTACCTAGCACTAGTAGCTAGTAGCAATGCAGGTCATTGCCCTATGGCTTCTGAACCCATCATAGAGTACTTATGACATGTGTGTAGATAAAGTAATGTATGCAACTGTACATAATTAGGTCTTAAAACACTCGTGTGATCCTATTATGAAACTCGCTGACGCTCGTTTCATAAAACCACACTCGTGTTTTAAGACCCCTCATTATGCAACAGTTGCATAAAATACTATAAAACGTTACGACATAATATTAAAAAGCTTATAGATTTAGGAAGGATTGATGACGGATGAGGATGATATTTGTTATCCATGGCCCAAAGCCAGCACAAACAATAATCTACCTATCAAATACAAAATAAAAATCAATGCAGATATTTTATAAGATCTAAATCTGTAAAACCTGACGACATAGCATTGGCTTCGTAAGCAGAATGTTAAGAAAAGTTTAAGCTAGTAAGCTAGAAAAAGGTTCACATGAAGAGTATAAAAAAAATAGCATAGAGGAGACTGACATTGCCCGATTTTTAAAGAAAAATGAATCCCAAATTTGGAAGAGAAAAAACAGTTGACCTTTGTCCGCTCATCTAACTAAATGATTAATGAATTCTATCGCTGACTTTTACAGACGCCCGGCCCACTATTGTCCCTAGTGGTTTGTCTCTGTCCAATCTGCTCAAAAATCTTTGTTTTGGTATAACAATGCAATACTATACCATAATAAATACCACATAAACAATTTATTGATATTGTTAATGTGTAAGATTTAATTTAGAAATACTTTAAGTGGCACTAATCGACCAGCCAAATTTAACTGCTTGTGTCACTTTCTTACTTACATTCATTTGACAAAGACACTGGGTGGGAAAAATTAAACCTGGCCCGGACATGTTAGGGCCACATGGTTAACCAAGAGAATTACATAAATGAACCGAAAAGTTAATACTATTGTGAAAACTTATTGGTGAATTAAGAGTTTTCACTGGATATTGGAGAGCCAAGCCCTTCATTTCAGCAAGACGAGGTGGGTATCCATTGGGGGGAGGTTACAGTTTAACTTTACACAGTACTTTTTTTTTTCATACAACATAGGAAGGCAAACGAGCATGTTTCTGTAACAATAATAGTATCAAGCAGAAATGATTTAGATTAAACCATCAGCGATTTTTCGTCTCGCCAAATGGCAAATTGGCCAACGTCAAAATTCTCGGAATGAAAGGCCAAGATTTCCTTGGAGAGGTTTAATTTGCATAAGTAGCTTAATCAACAAAAGCCATTTTACGGCAAATAGATGTTGCCTCGCTCGCGGATTCAGATGATGGATTTCTTATTGATTTGTTGTGTGTACAGTCGAAGCTTTTCAATCGTGACCAACCAACAGGGCTAGTCTCGGTATATGCGAGATTAATCTCGCACGACAACAACGGTCAAACCTGTAATTTTTTGACGTATCTCGCACGTGAGTTCAATCTCACATGAACCGAGAATTGGGGTCCAGGATTCTGTCGCAACGAGGTATCGCTCGGCCTAGCAAAAAAGTTGTTTTGACTGTAGTTTTTATAGAAGAAGAACACGTTTTTGAAAAAGTTTTACCTGTGTAACCTTCTTGAACTAGACTTTTCCCATTATTCAAAAACAATCACTAAACCCACTTTAGTTAACATTTTAATTGTGTTTCGTCTTTATCTGTCATAGTGATACTTGCCTTCGAATGAAAGGAACGAAATAAGTGTTCAATTCAATTCATTCATTTATTCATTTTTAGTCATGTTCATTACAGTTTACAGATGTTAAGTATAAAGGTGGTCGTCGGTGGTGGTTGTTATTATTTAAGACAAGTAGGTAAACTTCCATGAACGCAATATCTTGTAATGATAACAAATATTAAAATAAATGTTGGGATTAACTAAAAAATTGTACGTAATTATTTATCTCGAAGCACTTAAGTGAGCTCCTAAGTCGAATACATGACTTAATTCTATTTTTATACCCCAGACTCTTTTATTTCGTTCTCGTCTGCCCTGTTATATTGTTTATCTTGATAATTTAGTTAAAGCACGAAATATTATCTTAAGAAGGACCTTTCTGAGCGGAGTCTGTCGCGTAAAACTAGCGCAAGAATTAAATTATCTTGATTATTGTCTGGTCTTGTTGGTCGGAGAAATAGTTAGCTAATTACTAGCCGCGTTTTAAGAGTACTCATGATCTAACCGTATATTAAGTCTGAATATTTCATTATATAATTCACTCGTTATTAACAAAGACAGACGCAGTCAATATTGACCTAAAATGTTCTTCTCGATGTTTGAACGTACAATGTAAATGTTTCATATGTTAACAAAAAGTATCAAGCTTTATTTTACTACTTCAATTGACTACGTAAATATGATATGCGTCAAAATGTGTCATACATAATTGATGTGTGAACAGGCTGTACCTACACTTTACTCAGCTATTCCCTTATACTTATAAATACGAGTAGGTAATCTATGAAAATTCCTCGCCTACACATGTATCTTGCAAACTTTCTCGGAACATTGTACCTGCCCTACCTATCTGCGCCAACTTTGGCACTTTATGCTGACATTAACGTCTTGTTCAGAACTTGTCAGCAAGTATAACGTGCTCCTAGCACTCCGAGTTAGCTTGTCAGGTTAGGTTCATTCATATTTATTTGAAACTTTCCCCGATAGTTGGAAGCGAAACAGAATATAAAATTTTAGCAACTCGCGCTTGACCACGGCGTATTGCGATTGATTATTATCAGTTTTGTATTCAGCCCGAGATTTAAAAGGCTAATACAACGTGACGTTCATTTCCATTTTGTTTTTGACAGCTTGAGTTGGAATGCTAATCGGAAGGATTTTATGAATTATTCAATAACGAATTCCATCCCCCCCATTAATTTACTCGTTTACTTTTCGGCGAGTTATTTTCGTTCTTTTTCAATTTTACGACATTTTTTTAAAAGAGGACTTTCCGCGGTGTGTTCTGTACAGATTTCCCGGGTATTTCAAATTAGGCCCTTTCATAAAACAGTTTCGGGGTTTTTTAATTGTTCGCTATTGATACAGAATTCTTTTTAGAAATGGTGATTTAGGAGAAAATATTTATTTACGTTTTGGCTGTAACTTAAATAAGTGGTAAATGAATAAATACATTGTCTTTCAAAGTAACAGCATTAAACCTATAGACTACTTCAACGAGAAGGAAGTCTCAAAGTACATTATCGATGGACGGTAGAAAATCGATAGAAGTAATGGATTCGCGATTTCCATTACATAAAAGTCATTTGACTAAGTTCCATTCAGGCAACACGGCGTCGCATTTCTATATAGTTTTTTTAAAGTCCGTTTTGCTGCCATTCACGGGCATGTGCTATCCATCTGGCTTTATTACTTTTGCAACAATGGTGCAGGGAGCTCCAACCAAGACAGGAGTGCTGCGATAAAATACACTTTTACTATCCCAATAGGTTTCTGTATTCAAATTGAGTTTTATTCTTGTTTTATCTTTTCAATCACTATCGGTGTGCTCGGTGAAACTAATAAAGTTACCGTTTATTTTGTGACTTGACTTAGCCATCCAATTGGAAAAAAAAAACAATCACTAAAATTGTTAAAATTAAAAAAAAACAGTCGAATTGAGAATCTCCTCCTTTTTTTGAAGTCGGTTAAAAAGAAGCATCGTCCGCATAAAGTGAGTGGCAACACTATTCGAGAAAAAGGAACAAACTCAAATATTAACACGTAGTGAGTAGGTACGAACAAAAATGGTTTTCAAACGCAGACAGCCAGTGAAATTTCTGACGCAAGGGGTATTCCATCTTAGCTCTGGCTTGGCAACGCATCTGCAGTCTCCTTGGTGTCGCGGGTGTCTATGGGCGGTGATGAACATTTACCATCAGCTGACCTAACGCACTTGCTCGTTTTCGTTCCAACTTTAAATAACAGAAACTTTCCGAAGAGTCACGAATTAATTTGGAAGTAATATTTCACACACGGAAAACTTCTCATGAGAGCGCAATAAGAGTTGAAAGCGTAGGACGAAAGGTAACAGTTTCATCGCTTAAATGCGTGCCTTGCAAACTTTACATTCGAACGGAGGTAAAGTAAGTAAGTAATTTTGAAATTGAATAATCCGCCATTTTAAAGTTGCTGTGTTCATTCACTAAATTGTAGTCTACCTAAACTTTGTCAATCGTCGGTAAAATTGGAGTAATGTTTTAAGCCAAAATACCAAATGAAGGAACGCAAAATACAACACAGGAAATCCGATATTCCTTCAACCTTCTACGAATTCATTAGGTTTTATGAAGCTGGACAACAAAGAACCGGTGAAGGACGGCATAGAAAAATCTCATTTCTATCAAATCTTCACGGAATAGCAAAAATATTTATAATATAAACCAAAAGTCGACTTTGTAAGACGTAATCCGGCAGTAGTTTATTGCTATAACACAATTGTGGAGCATTTTGCTAAGGCTTGTAAGTTATAGATCGTTCTTCTCAAGTAGGTACCTAAAGCAGTAACATGTTTTATTCCTATACATAGAAGCTAAACGTCAAATGCGATTTTGAGTACGCTGCTGTACCTTCTTGAAAATGATATATACTTAACAATCCTAATCGTTGAAATAAAACAATTAAAACGGTTTATATCGCGTGTTTTGTAACGAATCTAATCCTCGACGTTTCGAGCCCTCTTCAGGTTTCATGTTCATAGGCAGACAACCCGTTTTAATTCTTTTGTTTCAATATCTACAAGTCGAGAAAACATAAGAATTTGTTATGCAATCCTAAAATTTACAATTTAATAAAATAGAGCATTAACTGTCAAGCCGGGGTTTTCTTATATCGAATTCAGTCTGCGCGTATACGAGTTACAGCTTTTCGTTCAATAAAATGCTAAATAGATGTAGTTTCTTTTTGTACTTTGTGTGTACAATCGGTTGATTGAATCGATGCAATCCGATTTTGTAAAGAACTGGCTGAATTTAAATCTCATTAGGTCATTTAAATGAAGGCGTCAAGAAATTGAGGAAAAAATCTCACGGATTCCCATTCATTGTTCGGCGTAAAACTTTCAGGAATCGCTTGAATGGACGCAGCATCGGATCTTCTAATCCGGCACTCAACCTCTCGGGCCAAGAGCCGAGATTGATGAGAAAAGTATAATTTCGTGATTGTCTTGTAATAATGCAGAGTTTGATGAGCCCGTGCTAATTGATTTCATAATAAACGCTAAAAGCCTTCAAACTTGATCGATGGCGTAATTTATGGAAGGATGATTATTGATACCCTCAATTTTCTAGGAGTTTCGTAAGTACCATTATTATCTTAACTGAAGAGGAATTTTAATAGTATTGGCTTATGAAATTAAGCCACGTCAACCACGGCCCGTGCTAAGTTAAACTCAATATTAAAAGTAAAATTATCTTTTGCGAACCTAGTCAAACGTGAAAAGTAGATCTAAAATTTGTCTTAAATTGAATAATTATACAATCGGCAAAGTAAGCAGTCTACTCTTTTTAAACCTTGATGCTCAGGCAATAGAACCTAATAGTGATAAACGACTTTTTTGCAGACTGTTCATTTGATACTAACCATATTTTTTGGTAGATACTCAATTCGCACCCTTTTTAGAATATTGTTTGATAGAATCTTAGATAAAAATAAGGTATTCTTGGCCATTTAAGGACAAATGAAGCTTTCTTGCTCAAATAACTTGCTTTGGCAGACAGATGGAGGGACGGACAGACTGACTGAAATCGCCCCATACCTCTTTTTACCTTTTTAGTACGGAACCCTGGAAACACATGTTCACCGAAAAACCGACGTTCCGAATTGAACTCCGAATTTCATTTCGCTTTGTGTCCACGGTTGTGACGTGTACTTCTCAGCCTCGACATGTAATTCCGACTCCGTGGAGCCCCGGCGACCGTAGTGACACCTGTAGGATGAGCGGGACGCGATAGCTTCCCATCCCATCCTGCCTCAAGGGAATGTGTTGCGAATTCCGAGCTAAGAATGCGTCAGTACCTACCCGCATGTCTGAATGATATAGCGTAGAGTTAATCTTTGCTTCAATTTAAGCATTTTTTGTTAAGTGCACCTGGCGCGAACATTCTCGAAGTTCTCGACACACATTAACTCTCTACGTACCTAATTCAGTGCGTCTCTCTCCTACTGGGCTAGTTAGAACGGCACTGAGTTAACGCCTGTCGAGAAGATTCGTGCTTGATGCACTGTTCACTCAAGTAAAGTTAAAAAATAATTCTGAGTACCTACCTCACTTCCTTTCTTTATTTCCATCATACTTTACGTTGATATTTAGTGTGGTGGTTCCATTTGGGTTATCCATGCGGCATAAACGATTTCTTTGCGCAACGCGAATCGGCCCAGTGACAGATGACGCAGAAGACCCAGAGTACGGTCTAACCATGCTTTAAAAAAATACGGTGCCATTTCATTTCTTGTACGTGTTTGAAATGAGAAGAGGGGTCCGGTGAAATTTCAACAAGCCTTATTTAGTGGAGGGGGGGGGAGAAGTTATATATAAATTTTATGAACAGGCAAAGCATGGATATTATAGTAACTACGTACAGAGGCGAAACTATATTGATCCTAAAGAAATGTCGCTAAAATTGCGGCGGAATACTCACGTATATATCCACATCTTAACCTAATCGCCAACATCAGAAGTCCAGAAAGTTGCCAACCACACTTCAGACAACTTGGAATACTAACTCTGACGTCTGTCTATATCTTTGAAATTTGCAAATTTGTTCGAAAATATCCCCCGCGGCGTTTGAGACGAGATTTAAGAATAACTTAGCTAAACTGACCGAATCAAAATTAAAATTGCACTTCTCGAGCCCAAATTCAATGGCAATAAAAATCTACAACAAATTAAGTGACGAATTGAAAAGTGAACAATCCGATAAAAAATTTACAAAACTCTTAAAGGAATACCTGTTAAAGAAGTGTTTTTACTCGTTGGAAGAATACTTCAATGGTTAAGTCTACCTAATAACATAATAATTTAATAACTCAAATATGACTTGAATAATATACATATACTTAACTGATTTAATAATAACATTTTGCTGAATTTGTAATTAATTGAATTATACTGTGTTTCATCCTAATTGTAGTTCTTGCTTTGACTTGATTTTTTGACATCCTGTATTTTTGACATTCTATACTCATTTAATCTGTACCTACCCTATTCTAATTGATTTAAATGATAATGATAATAATTTTAATTGACGTAATTGTAATGTGATTTTAATTTGACGATGATTTTAATTTTGCTTTGTTTTAATTTTGATTTTGATTTAGTTTAAATTTAAGTTTGACTTTTTATAATTTGCATGAATTTATTGACTTTTAATTAAATTGTATGCTGCGTGATGTTCGTAACTTTATATTAATGTTCTTCATTTTATTAGATTTAGTGTAATTGCAGTGTCCTTACAGGATTTATGTTGGAACATGTTTAATTTTTAAGATCTTTGTAAAACCACATAAAGCAATAAATATTACGATTATGAATATGATTAATCTCACTGTCATTTAATGTTACCTACAAAATGATTGTGTAATAAATCCTTTTTTTACTAAGCGACATGTTATTCAGATACTAGCATAAGGATTCAAGCTATTAGCTGTATCGATTCAATACACACGTATTCGCTGTTTCGTAACACACGTAACAAAAATTAGCTTACTTATCTATAATAGAATTGAGTGCGGGCAAGACTTTCTGCTCCTCGCATTTAACTCAAACAAGGGTAACAAAGGCTAAAGTGCCGTATCGGGAAGAGGAAAAATGTGTCAATAGAAGCTGGAAATAGATACAAGCAGGCCAACAAAAGACATCCAAAGTAAAAGGCAAAGCATTCGAAACGGTATGACTTTGAAAGGCTTATCCCGGCGAAATGTATTCATCTCATTAAAAGCACGACCTTTTGAAAGTCTTTCCGTGTAAGTTGGATACGCGACTACAAACTACGCTTCAGGGTATTATGTAGAGTACCTAGAAGAGGCCAAAATGCCTGGGTAGTACAATAGAGCGGCACAAATCTAGTTTTAAATCGCGTAAAAGAAAAGGTAGGGTCGACACTGCGCCTCGCGCTTCTCTATGCGAGCGTATTTTCATATTCATTTTAATTTAAATGACACGCTGCATTGAAATGAGACTGAAAATTTATTCGGAGGCATATCGAGGATCGTGATTGGTTTTTTGAGGAGTAATAATACAGAAAATATTGCAGCGAGGAGTCGTTTCTCAAATCATACTTTAATTAGCTAAGAACCGACCTTTGAAGCGACCGTGCTCGAAACTTGAACACTTTTGTGCAATTAGCTTGCATGCTTGTATGAAATATGACATATTTACGCATGCCAGCTACTTGCACAAAAATGAGTGAGTTACAGGCACTATATTTCCAGGTTATACTACGTTTGTATGGACAGGCGAGTTTACTGGAAGCTCTTAACGTTGTCCTTAAATCAGTGGATCGTTAAAAAAATCTCAGAAATAAATTGCGAATCGTGAAATTGAACATTGCGAGGGGTCTAGTGGACTTAATGGCATTCTTCAGTCAGTTAGCGTTAATTTATTAAAAAAAAGCCTTGTTAACTGATGGGCAGCGATAAATAAGGGTACGGCACCATTTTGGGCGACATGAATTTCAGAGTGCTGTTTAATAAGGCAGTAGAGTAGCACAGTACTAATACAATTTGATCGCGCATTCCGAGACTGTTCTGATCCTGAGTCAGCCACTCAAAGCTATTGCGGTGTGACGTCACGGCGCTGGCGTAGATGGATAAGTTCAAACGTGTTTTGTATTGCCGGCACTGCGGCTCGTAACTATCTCGGGCCGAGTTTTAGCGGTAGCGCCGAACTATACAATATTTCGGCGAACGGGATGACGGCGCTCGGGTGACGGGCGTGCAGCGGACACACAGCCTATAGTAAATATATGTACCGCTTAATCGGCGCCGTCATATTCCTGCGACGACGGCGGTGATGGACAAACGGCCTTATTTAGCCCTCATATAAAATCAGCATACCTACACGTACATAAAAAGGGGGACGCATAGCGACAAGCGTTTTGATAGCTGCTAAGATGACAATTATCCTACATAGGTCAACAAGCTTACGCCGATGAGCCCACAGAGCACTTAGAGTAGCTTTTCGCTGTGATTTGTGCAGCCAATATATATAAGCAAACCTCATAATAATTGTATTGTCCCGCTGCCGCTGTTTGTCAGCGACAGCGGTTTTAGGATAAATCACCGCGGTTGTTATCTCATTCCATGTGCTCTATGGGTTAGCCGCTGACCACCGTTCGTTTAGCGGTAGAGAAACATAATCTGGCCCTTAAATCTGGCACGCCAGTGTGAGCCTAACCTTAGTGTCTATGAGAATAAAATATGACGTAGTTTATTTATACGCTGGCAGGGGTGGCGAGGGCGCGTGTATACTAAGTATAACCACTTTTTCAGAGGCCCCTTAAATAGATTCAAAGGATTTCCTATCGGGGCGAGGCGATGACCTAATTCTTCATTTGTTGAAAGGGAATTGTACTGACCTGAGGCAGAGCACGCCTCGCCGTCGTAAATCTGAAAAGAAAATACAAACCGTTGAGTAAAAGACTTCTTCAAAGAAATGTAAGTGAGTTTCTGCTCCTTATTTGAAGTTACTTGCTTTAAATGCTATAGATATATGTAGATGTGTAGATAATATTCTTTACTGTTGTGTGTGTCACTAAAAAAGACGACGACCTCTCAGCAAAGTCCTTGTGGGGTACCATTACTTATTTAACATAATATGTACTTTTATTTCGAGGCATAACTTTTCTCATAATAATATTCATGTATGGGTTGGTTCGATGTAGAGCCTTCGCGAACTGCTACAAAGCAACAAGCTACGAACTCTACGGCGTAGGCTCCGTAGCACGAGCTACAACTTGATTTTATGGAAACCACAAAGAGCTAAAAAATTAAATAGTATTACACTGTTTATCAACTCTAAATTAGTTGTTTGCAACGTTCACGATATTCACCCATACTTATAGACATTAGTATAGTAGGACGTGACACGTGACGTGCCGTGAAAATATTGTTTTTATGTAATTTACGCCGACATTTCGGTCATATTGCAACGGTCTACTCGTGATCACGGCCATTGCGATATAACAGAAAGGTCTGGGGAATAAATGTACGTATTCTTGCACGATAAAGTCCCATCCTACGAAATAAATACAAATCTAAATTCTCTACAAAATACCGTGGTGCGAATAACATTGTAGTGATATTCAAATTGGTCGTTTCTGATCACGTTTTCGTTCATTAAAGTAAAGTTCAGCTTTTCATACATAATTATCAAGCATTTTAAATTCTTACATCCGTACAAATACCATATTATACTATACAAAAATTTCTGTTGATTAAATTGTCCAGGCGTTGTTATGATTAAAATTTAAATTCATTGAAACGATTCAAAGAGAGAGTTAAGTTGAAATAAACTGATAAAAGGATGCCAGCATTGTATTAGGGTTATGGTACAGTCACCAATATAATATAGAATACTGAGCAGGAAAGATTTCAAAATCATAACATAACAGGCCCAGTTTTAACTTATCCCTTTCTGCGTCTCTATCAGACTAGTGTCATAAGAAAGGGACATCTATAGAGATAAGGTCAGATAAACTTAACTTGACCGGTCATGTTAGGGCCATAGAGCTTATTAGAAAGCACGTTAAGTGTAGTATTTCTTTAAATACCAACAATACTACCTAGAAGATACATACTTCGAATAATCTTGTTAGTAATGCGAACGTATCATTTACGTTTTAATTATGGTCTATGAGGAATTATCATTTTCAAAATGACTTATGAGATCATCTGTGAGTGTCCACGTTTCGCGTCTATGATTGGCTTACCGAACATGACTGCTATAACAACGGACCCACAACAACGGCACTTGTACCATTCTCTTTTTTGCTACCCGACTGTCACCAGAAGGAAGGGTTATGTTTGTATGTATAGGATGTATCTATGTATGTCCATTTCCTTGGCACGCGCTGCAGCCTAAACGGCTTGACTGATTTTGAGGTGTGAGGTTTTGTTGGATTTGTCTTGATTGGAGAAGTGACATAGGCTATGTAAAGTTTTAGCGAAATAGTGAGGGAGAGGACAATTTTTTTTCGTTTTTACAGCAATACGGGTATCAAGTAGACTCAGACGGCTTTGGATTACCAGAGAGAAGGGCAAGCAAGGGGAATATTAATTACCCTGCCTATTGAGCAGACCTCGGACTTTGAACGCTAAAGGAAGAACACAATCGGAGTTTTTATGCTACGATGTACCATCCTCATAGATTTGTTTGCGAGATATTTCGGTCAGATATTGATGTTGACTGTACGAGGGTCGGACCGCGAGTTGTGGTCGCCGGGCTCGACCGATATCCGTCCCGGATCTGTTCTTATTTATTAACGCCTTTGGTTTTAACGAGGAAAAATGTACAAAAACAAACAGCTTGGTCGCACCAAATACGTATTAATCTTTTTTACAACGGTAGTAATGTCAAAGTAGGAGCTCGCTATAGGAGCTAGGGCTCTTACAAAAGAACTGAATACGGATGTTTTTATGTTTAAAATAGGTATTTTTGATTTATAGAAATTTGAAATTTTTTCTTTGTGTTGTCATTGCATAGCATTTTTAACTAAAAACAGTGGAATATTCATGATTTATTAATCAGGTGAAAATTATTGTCGACTAATATTATTAATTTATTATAAAATGATTTATTTGCCAATTATAAGTTATAGGAGGAGCTACTTCCAAAATTCTTGACCCATTGCTCGTTGATCCATGACTAACAACATCGAAGTTTGCGAGATCATACTTAGAAATAACAATATTGGCGAATTAATTTCCGAATCAATGGCTCCGTTTGAAATAGTGATTACTCATACAGCAATTGTTTGCAAAACTCAACCCTCTGCTAGCAGCGTAGGATTGAATTTTATTGACCTTTACATTTTACACAGAACCTTGTCTTAGTGGAGCAGGTAATTGTCAGCAACAATATTTCTTATGAGCCCTAATGGAATAATTAGTTCCGTAAAAGTGGATTTATTTAAATTTCATTATCATTTATTGGGTACGCTGCCCAGTAGAGGCCTAACATGACCGGCTGAGTTTAGTTTATCACTGTGTGTCTCTTTCTTAAGACACTGGTTAGCAAGAGCTGTAGATAGGGTTAAATTTAACTCGAGCGATCATGTTAGGGCCGCAAGCAAGTGAACAGGGTTATGATATGTTTAAATTATATGTTACATATAATATTTATGTAAAGGTATATTATAAGCACCTCTTGATTCCACATTCATAGGTTTGTACTTATCTGACGCTCCCTTTTTTTCATTTTCACCGATTCCTCTGATTTTTTGTATTCCTTAAAGAAGGCAAATATTTACTGCCTTCTCACAAAGCGCTGTATAATAATAAGGTAATTTATTTTACTCATCAGAAGCGGATAGAATTACTTGAGGAAAAAAACGTATTTATTTCACTGCGATTTGATGAACATCTGACATGTTTATCCGGATAGGGAAGACATGTATCGTTATTGTGCGTAATACGTTAAGCCACCGTGAATATCATGACAATGTAGGACTGGCTCTATTGCAATCATATTGGCAACATCATATTTACAACTTAGAACTAGGCCTACTTTCAAATGAAAATGAAAATGAAAAAAATGTTTAGCAAGCAGGTCATATCTCATATCTTAGGCTTAAATGTCTAATTCTACCAGAGCGGTAGCGCTTCGGAAATTAAAAGATTCTGTTGAGAAGAAGCACCGCAAGAAACTTAAATAGCAGTGTATCTTTTTTGCTTCTCTTTTCAAAGCGAAATTACAGAGCAATAGACATTACTGGGAACACGGTAGTATGTATGGTTGATTAAGTAATTGTTTAGCCACTTTTGAATTACCAATTTATTCCATTGTAATACCATCGAAAAGTGCTTAAGCAATTTCTTGGCCGGCTATACTTAACATGTAAAACAAGAATGAAAGAAAAATAAATAACAATAAATAATAAAATAACGCAGCTGCTTTGATTAAACTAATACATATGATAAATACTACAAATTATAAATAAATTAACTATGGGAAGGCTATGAGTATCTACTATTAGACAATTTAATAATTTTATTTTAAAGGTAGGGCAAACGCTCTTATTGCCGATATCCTTCCCACGATGTGCACGTTAAATCTTACTCAAGGGAATAAGGGTAAAAAATCCTGCAAAAAAACTAGGTGCCAATGACTTATTTTCGGTGCCAATCAAGTCGACGTTTACCCTAGAGCTTACTTCAACATATTTATTTCCTTGGAAATAATGTTCTGTGATAAAGAGTCACCGTGTATGTTTGATTTATTTGTTCCGATGTGGCACACTTTCCTTGTAGCTCTGTAAGTGGCTTATTACTTCTTGGAAAATGTAAGCACGGGATCAGATTCCAAGGCTTCAAATAAACAGAAATTTTATTAATTATACACAAATTACAAGATAACGACTACACATAGCTTACCGCACCCGAATTCCAGTTTTCCAGTGTTTGAGTTTTCCATTCGGGTTAATCTAATAATACGAGAATAACACCAAGCTGACGTATGAATTTATCTTAGCGGGCTGATTCACGAGGAAAACAAATACAGTTGTATTATTTGAGTGTTTGTTATGAAATAACCGTTTCTAGGGTCAGTATCAAAGTTGTATTTAAAAAAAACTAATTAATTTAAAACCTTAATCACAATATGAAGAAAAAAGAAGAAGAAAGAGAAGAGATTCCTTTAAGGATAAGTTCGCCCTTGTACCACTGTCTGTGTTTGTCTGCGTACTTGTAATTGATTATCTATGTACTATAAAGAGTTTACATACATACAAACATACACAATTAGGGAATTTTTGTAATCGAAATTTACTTTCGATTTTTTATTTTGTTATTTTTTAAACATTCAAATAAATTTAAATGACAATGAAAACACAAAAAAATAGGGTAATGGCAGGAATCGAACCTGCAACATCAGCATTCCATGCCTTGCGTTTGCCAGTTTCGCCACATTATTAGTTGGTATACTCATACTCTATTATGGTCTGTAACATTTTATTCAGTAATATTTTTTGGAATTTTGTTGTAAAATCTTATACAATTTCCCATGAACGACTTTTTGGTTTTAGCCAGTCTGTAAGTGGGAATTTTAAACTTTTCCGTATTTTAAAAGCCTTGGCGTATCGCCGTTGGTAGGGAAGTTGCATATATTTTTCCAAACGTACAGTCAAGGAAATATATTCACGTACGACCGTAGAACCTAGTCTAAGAGACATATGCATGACATTTGTATGACATAACGTGGCGTTTAACGCGTCGCGTTATTGTGACAGGGTTCTAAGGTGGTACGTGAATATATTTCCCCTACGGTATATTATTATTTAAAATATATATAGAAACGGCTGGGTCGTATATATCTGCAGGGTTGACATCTATCTGTGCCTGGCGTAGATCAGCTGCCTGTGCCTATAATTAGCCAGCGGTCAAAGGCCGCTTCGCTCAATTGCCCGGGCCGGAGTTTAGGCTCTAGACTAAAGCCAGTAGATAGAACTCTGTTCTGAAAATTATTTAGGAATAGCTATACCTACCTTATACCTTTAAAGGGAAGTATTTATATGCCTGAATGTTGATAAAATTCTGTCTTAGCAAAATGTTTAAGCGCGGAAATATTGCCTCCGGCACAGTTCTGTTTGAAAAAAGGGCCTGACCTTATTATTATGTCGGTCGTTAACTGCGATGTAAGCAGAAATATTGAAAATAAAAATACTGAAATGAACATAAAATGGTAGATAGCGGAACATCATCATTCTAAAGCTAGCCAAATGTTAATTGCTTATCGAGGAATCGAGGCACATTCCCACGCGCTATAGTTTTGCCATATTTTGAAAATTGTGGCGCCACTTTTCGTCTACATCCCTGTTAGCACAAACCTAGCCTAAATCTCTATTCAAAGCCGCAACTACAGCTTTTACCGGTATTAATTACGCTTGTACTAGAGTCTGGGGACCTTATCGTTAGGGATCATTAACGTCCGGGCCACAGCCGGGAAATCCGTCCCAACAGCTTCCGCTTCTTTGTTTAACTTTATCTTGGACTAAATTAAATTAGTTTTAACGTTTGTGTAAATGTTTGAAATGAAAACACTCAATTATTCGGTAGCGTTGTCTGGAGGACTTAATTTAGTGGAATGGTCGACGCCTGCCGGTGAAATTAGAGATAGAATTTGTGAGCTTTTTTGGCTGCTTATAAAAATAGGTGAGTCATCTATGTTATTGTCTAATTGGGTAATAACACAGATTTTAATATAACCATGACGAAGTATGGCTTATGCGTATGCCTACGTACATGGTTATTAGGTTATAATCCACTGAGTCACACCGACTACTTCTCCTAAATACTGAATCATAAATACGACAAAAATTGTGATATAAAAAATATCTTGACTTCGACAAACATTAATATTATCAGAAGTAGGTACCTACTATATTTAAATATTCTTTGTTAATAAACAATATAATATAAATCTGTTAAAACTACACAACACAATACAGAGATAAATTATAATGAGACAATTTTTCGAAATTAATTCACGTAGATCGATCAGGGTGACCACAAGTAATGATAAGTAACGCCCAGCATTTTTTAAAAGCCATAATGAATTAGTTATATGCTAATCAACTACCATTAACACTAGCACAGTTCAAAGTTAAAGCTAGATTTAGATTCACGATTTAGATTTCACCCTGTTTTTAAATGTCATATTCTTTTAGTGAAATATTGACATACAAACAACATCACAACTTCGTCTGCAGAAGAGCACTTGTTCGCGACCTGTCTGCAAACTTTCGTGGCGGCCTCAATTTTGTGTCCAAGATTTTATCAGCGTGAACTACTAAAAGCTTCCAAAGTTCGTCAAGGGCCTGAAAATGAAGTATTGAATCTAGAAAACGTTGAGTTATGAAAACTTAGATTTTAACTCTAAATAGGTACTTATATATTTTTCGCTCATTAACGTCCGACGAAATTAAAAAGTGTCTTAAATTTTGACTTTCTATGGTATTTGTTGAAGGGCCTCTAAACCTCTATGGTCCTCTATGGTGGTTGCTTATTATATGTAGAAGCTAATTTTGTTGAGTATAATTCAGTCTTCAGATCAGATTTCAATGTGCATTCAAAAAGTTTGAATTTTATATAAAGTTTTGAACCAAGACTAGTAGGCGATCGGAAATACGCGACAATATGAGAAAAAAAATTTCAGCGCAATTTTCGTTTTATCTAAAATATGCACCTATTTGTTCTTTGTTCTTGTTGAAAAACTGGCAACAAATGGTCCCCGTTCAATTAAACAGATGCTTCCAAAAAATTCACAATGCTATAAAACAGATGGGAAGTGCCTTTCCTTGCATAAATCAGCGAAATACATCACCCTGTGCATTTAAAGTCAGTACGTCAGCTTTATAGCTCCGTGTTACGGGATCTTCCCCTCGTTATGCCAATTTATCGCACCCCGGACGGGGGATTTACTTTGTACACACCAATCACTTCTGGTAGGTTCTTCGGACACTAGGCTCATTGCCACTGATGCGGCCAAAGCTTGCACATGAGCAGGGTTCATGCAAGGGCCTTTTCAAAAACGGTAGACCCAGAGATTTTGTAAAGTTCCTAGTATTTAGAAAAAAAAAACATGTTCTGTGGGTCATTAAAACCGTTTCTTTTTAGTTTTTCTAGCGCTTAAATTACCCGAAGTAATTAAACCGTAGACTCCAGGATAAATCCAAAGAGCTGGCCACCCTAGGTCCACGGTAGGTGGTCCGATAGTAAACATTTTAGCCTGGGATTTTTTCCACGGGGCAATAGTTAAAATAATTTTTACAAAAACATGTTTGATTAGATCTTTGATTTTAAAAATAAGATATATAATATAGAGTTAATCTTGTGTGAGTATGGAAACACGTGTTTTTGTTAGTGTCTCTTCTTCTTAGTCGTTACACTCTTGGCAGTGTGGTCGTGGTCCTTATTTCAGGGTTGGTGGCATGCTTTACAATTCAATGCCACTCATCTTTGACTGCTGCTTTCCTGGTGCCTGGTGGTCAGTGTAGCTCATACAAAAGTATGTCAATTGGAATCGGCTTTGAAGGACTATACGTGGAAAGGAAGTTCCATATTTCCCTTATTTTTTTTTAATTCATGAAAACTTTCGTGCCTATCTACAATATTTAATCTTAAGGCGTGGGTACTCATTAAATACGCATCGGGGTCGGCGGTGGCGCGGCAAGCACGTGTTCAAGGCCTTTATTCTCTTACAAGAAGGTGTAATATCAAATTCAGGCCCGAAACCCCTATCAAAAGCCTTTTAATAACAACCTATATATGCGCAGCCTTGTTAGAAGGTTTTTACCAAAAGATATGTAAACTATCTCCAAGCCATATAACCCCCAAAATGGATCGATTTAATGGCCAGTTCACGGTTTACGATAAGAAAGGGTGAAATCATTAAATTATATTGGTTTAGGACAGATTTATATTTCGAAGATATTATTTTAGGGTAGCCGCTGCAATCGTCGTTTTTTGTTTTTATTAATATAAAAACACAAGGGCAATTTCGGTCTTGAATTTAAGACAAAAAGAAAACATCAAATAAAATATAATTTGTACATATAGTGAGAATGCGTGGTTCATAATAAGTGCCTAGAGATAACCTGAACTGATATTTAGGTATTAAATGAAAACCACAGTTTTTGACAGGTAAAAGATGTAAAACGGATAAAACTTTGTAAAGATATATGATATGAAAAATCAAGCAATTTTTTCACTAAAATACTCTGTCGATAGGTAAATGGCATTACAAAAATGAAGTGACATGGTTTTATTAAATAATAATTAGAATAATTTCAAAAAATTCAGATTCCATAACTTCATAGGTTAGGGTAAGTATGTTATGTTGGTGTCATGTGAAAAAAATACCACACATTATATTACCCATCTAGTTATACAGAAAAGGAATGGACTGAATCTCGTAGATGGTTAAGCTACAGCAATTTTTTGTCCCGACTCAGGGATATCTAGAGTGAAGGTTAAAAATTAGGGTTTTCCATTTTTTATAAAGCTCACCGGGATTGTGTTCTGTTGAATAAACATGGAGCACAAAACCCTGCGAGTTTGTCAGCTATTACTTTTTCATTTTAAATATTCACGAATATTAACAGATGCTTATGGTATTAACAAATGTGTTGTCATTTTGGAATATGAAGATAAGGAAGACGCTGTTTTTTTAAAGAGTATATCTACAGAAAAGAAACGTCTTTCAGAAAAAATCAAACAGTAAAGAATGGACTCCACTTGCGGTCTGTTGGTTTTGTTATTTACGAGTTACAGAATGTTTGAAATCTAGGCTATTAAAGAGTAACCTAATTTAAGCTAACCCAGCCAACTGTACACCGTACACTTTCAGATATACTGAAGTGGTTCAGAGTAACGTACAATAGATTCGGAATAGTAATATTTACATTATGAACGGATATTTAACTGTTATTCAACAGTTTAATAAATATTTGATACTCTAAGAAGGGTTAAGGAACACTTTTTGTATACAAAAGATGTATTTTTATTAATTTGAGTGGAATGTGACAAAGACAGGAGTGTTTACTCTACTGACAGCCGCTTTGGTATGTAAATACATGTTCTCCTATAAGAAAAATAAATTTAATTCGGCTACCTTGGCTCCAGTCACTTTTAATGCGGTAATGCGTATGTATATGCACCGTTTTTACCCCATAGGCGATAAATAAGTAAGTCCTGATAGATAAATCGAAGTGTTTCAAGTTAGAAGCCCTTGTTTCCCTGTCTGTTTGTATCTGTTCGTCTATGACATTTTAATAATTAAACAGATCAAATTTATTTGAAAGCAATATGTTTAAAATGCTATATAATGAATGACAACAACGCAAAGAAAAATTATGGTAATGGCAGGATAATCGAAAAAATTTAGAAATAAATAATTTCGATTACCATTATTTAGCAATATGTTTATTGCAAATATGTTATTTATGCACTGGTTATTCGTTATGTTTTATAAGATTTTTTATTTTATGTATTTACGATCTTTTGCCCTCGGCTTTGCCCGCGTGATCTTGTTCGCTATGCATCATACGAGATAAAAAGTATCCTATGTTTTAATTCAGAACATGATCCATTGTCTGCCAAATTTCATCTAAATCCGTCCAGCCGTTAATGCGTGATTGAGGAACGAATATCGAAATATCTAAACATGATTAGTATCATAACTTTGACAATAATAATATTAGTAAGATAAGTTTCAAATTTATTCCGCTAACTCAGCCATCCAAAGTAGATCTTGGTCTCTGACTCGATTGGCACCAGCGATGCAATTCTCGCGTCAGTAGAGATGAAGTTACAGTCGAGATGTGTCCAAAAGAGCTGTCAAATCACTGTGAAAACCGTCATACTTAAACATATCTCGAACGAGGCATGAATCTGGATATGACAGAAACGGGGACCAACGCGATCTATTACAAACGATCTTCTCCTAGCATTTTGCGTGTGCTTACGTGCTAAATACATCCAACATCCAAGTTTTTTCGTCTTTTACACTTGTGTCCATGTTCCTTTATCTGCTCTAGTAAAAATCAGCTTCTCTCTCCGTGTGCTCCGATAACTGTAACATATTCCCGGAGCGGAGCCGTAGGAACAAGTCATTTATCTTCCTCAGATAGCCCCACAAAGGGTCTGCTTGTACAAGAGAATCAAAGAACAAACACAATATCAATGGGGTGTTAACTTGTTTTCTATCCTTATAATCATTGGAAAAAATACAACAATAATGCACTCATAAGCTAAGTTAAAATAGAAGTATGCGTTTGATTAAGACTGAAATAATCGGAACTATAAATAGCTACACTATTTATATAGGCAGTATAAAAGAAGAATATAATAGTATATATTTTTTACTTCTTTTTGTTTTAATAAGGTATGTATATTTAATGTTTTACGATACAATCCGATGTAGTAGCGAAGTAATATTCTTGTAGGTGGTTTACAAACCCCGTTCTATCCCATTTTGCCGTTTTTTTTATTTTTCCTCAGACTGTACTTTTTTGCTGCTGTTCAAAATGATCATCCAGACCTTCTATCGTTAACTATGAATTGTCCAGATTCGTCTAACTGACATAGTGTAAGTAAATCTAATTATATACTAAGAGAGAAATACATCAAAACTAATTTTTTAAGAAACATTACCCATTAAATGGGATTGCAAATGTCGGTCAAACCGTATACCTACTTTATAACGAAACGTTTCTCTCTCATTCGGGTGCAAATGTAATCACATCAGTTTGTCTCTGGCGACAAAGGAGATGGGGAACGAATTAAAGTAGTCGATTTATTTGGAGTTGGTTCCAAACGAGGAGTGTCGGTGAGGCGGACAGACTGTTCGTGCTTGACTTATGGGACGGCCCGTGACCGAACCCCTACTATGAGTGGCTTTTGTTTTTACTCATATCAGCACATTTTCTCATTTGCTCATTTTCTCGCCTTCGCTCAGTGCTTCTCTCTCCTACTGAGCTAGTTAGAAAAAGACACATTGAGCAATAAAGCGAGTGACAGTGTATCGTGCTCCAGGGAAGGGTGCTAAGCGATAGTTGGCGAAATATGGAGGTTTTTTGTCACGTGGGTCGAAGGGAGATCTTTCGAAGCGTTTAAGTTTTTTGTATAAATGACGAAATACTAAATCTTTGAATTGAGTAGACTGGTTTTATTGAAGCTGTTTATTCATAATGCAGGATTTACAAAACTAGTGAGTGATAATAGTTTTTAAAAGACCGTATATAAAACTAAATTATACAAATTTCTAGTTCTACATAGGAAATTAAAAAGCTATTATTATCATGCATTGAATTATGTATTCTACTTATGTGTACAAAGTTTCAACAGGAGTAGAAGCTGTCTTTTCAGCCCGAAGATTTAGAACTTCGAAGTTTGTATGGAATGCTTTACGGCGTAAATGCTTTTAGCAATCTTGAACGGATTTAAATACGAAATACAAACATTTTATGTTGTTAAATTATAAGAATCCTAAAAAAACTTGGAACAATTGTCTATTCGTTATGTTTATTGTAAATATAATCATATGTGTCTAAATTTACATTACATTATATATTTCATTACTAAACATACTTTTTTTCTAATTGGACAAATTTGGATCAAATGAAAACGTAAATTAGCCGTCGCAAAATATTTAGTTTATTCAATGATTTATAGTACGGAACCATTTTCACGCGAGCCTGACTCGAGCCTGACCAGATTTTTAAGATTCATGGATAGTTTACAGTTTTCCATTATTGACAGAATACAGTATCTTTGAGTTCACTATTAAAGTTGTACTCAATCAAACACAGATCATAAAGCGAATTGGAAGTGGTGCAATTTTATATTTGATTTCCTTTTGTTTTTACTAGTAACTCGATCCGACGTCGCGCTCAAACCCAATGTCAGCTGCGCCGTGAGCGAGTAAGCCCGTAACTGCCAACGACTCGTTTGTCAGCGATACATACGACTCGCTCTTAAAATATTACGTATTGTTCTTAGAATGATATTTATGTAGCTCTGCCTGTGACAGTGAGAAATGACAATGAATGCTACGGCTTAGGTCCGATCTGTTTTGAACGGCTCTGTCTGGTGCCGGAGTGTGCGACAGCCTGGCTCTGTTCAATGAACAGGAACGCTATGACGTCAAAATGTAGCCCAGAGACTAATAGAGGCTAATTAAGCCCAGAAGATTGATATATGAAAGTGATTTTGTATGTACAGTTTATGTTGATGATTATCATTATATTACACACAATGAGATAACTAGATAGACTTGGACTGTGTTTAAAATTGTAAAACAGCGTTGACAACGGATATAATGACCAAAGTAGCCGCTAGTAACCAATAAGTGAAAGTTTATCAGACTACGAACTAAATCAACATGATTGACAAATCTATCGAAATTAATTTAATATTACCAGTGCAAAAATGATCTAATCTTATAAAGTATTTTGCAATGATCAATTGCCGTTGTTTCGATTACTTAAACTGAAAATTATATGATTGTATTAAGTATTTTAAAGTTTGCACTCCAATCATACTCGTTCATATACGTACCGACGTCATTACGATAGAGCAAAAACAAAATAAAAAACATGTTGTTGATGATCCCACCGAATTAGTTACATTTTATTGTTCGTTAAGACATTTGCCATACCTAATAACAATATTATGGGAAAATTCGAACCAATCATGCATTAAGATTCAAAAGTTAGAGTCTAGGTCATGTAATATAGTACTCGAAGGTCCTTTTAGCACGTTTGTGATACGTCACCCTTAAAATTATAGTTTTACATTTTCTATTTTCCTAAAATGTAAAAGAATATGTTAGGCTTTTGAATCGCATGTAAATTCGTGCCTAGACATTACACGGCAGACCATAGATCACGCTATCTCCGGGCCCGGCGTAGGCATCAGCACTGTTATCCTCTAAGCGCATCAGCGTCGGAGTCGACGTCGAGGCATCGCCCTGTCTCGCTCACACGAGCTAGCGCGCTAGAGCAAGACAGGGCGCTGCCCCAGCGTCGAGCTCGTCGCTGTCGCGCTTAGAGAGTTACTCTCCAGGCCGCGAGGCGATAAAGACCCGCACTATAACTTACCTACTTTGTAAAATTCCCACGGGAACGGATGAGATCCTTCCGAAGCTTTTGTTCCAACGTTGCCTTATTTATACGGAGTACTAGATTTATTGTATACCAACGTATCCCTTTGTGGTCTGGTATTATATTTCGCAGATAAATAATTAAAATTTCACTTTGATCGTTATTCGTGGGGCCCGAATTTTCGTTTAAGTTTCGCTAATAGCTGCGTAAAATATCCGACCGCAATAGATTTATTTGGGTATTTAATTTCGCCGCGAACTCTCATTTGGCGCGGGTCCAGCGGGGCACGGTTCTAGCGACAATTCCCATTGGATCGTGATTTGTGGAAATAAAATGTTCACTTTCTGACTATAGCAGCGAAAATGGCTTTTCAATATGGTCTTTAGTGTTTCATTTAAAATCCGTTGCCGTTCAAATACGATTGAGTTCCCCAATATTCTGACGAGAAAATATGTAGGTATAGTAGTTTCGGTACCTATCAAACCTAAGAGACAAAAGATGGAAGATTATTGTTTAATTTCAGTGTATTGCGGAATTAATTAGAATTTGTGAGCTTCTTACCTTTGAATCGGAACTAGATTATCTATGTTGTAACGATATTTTTGCCACAGGATATCAAAAAATTACTACACAAGTATCAATAATAAAAGGATTCGATCTCTTTGTATCAAAATATGTACCTACTTCTAAGTAACTCCTTACCCTAATGACTCCAAAAATTCAAACTTCATTACACCAGAACCTACATTCTAATTTCAACCACGCGCGTCGAAATCGTCGGAGGGTTCGGTAGGTGTCGAGTCATGTCTAATACAATGACGGTGGCCTTTGCAGTGGAAAGGCGGGCTTAATCGAAAAATTCCTCCGACGATCCGCCGAATACTTGCATGATTGCCGACTTGCCGACGCACGCGACTGATAAATACCTACACTGAATATTCCGATGTGCATGATTGATTTGAAATAACTGAACTCGACAGTTCGATACGGAAGGTTATAATGCCAGCGCGTAATATTTGCTGAGACTATAATAACATCAGTGTATAGTTTGCAGTTTTCGGTGTATGAATAAATCTAATTAATTCATACTTATTTTCAAGACAAAATTTACTTACTTCGGTTATCAACCGATATAAAAAAAAGAAACCGAATCTGCGATGTTTTTCTAATGATTTCTATTAAAAATGTACTAGTTTAAAAGATAATTCCATGTTTATTGTGATATTTATATGTATAAACTTTTATTAATTGTAATTATTATACATAGATTTTCCGCTTTGCAAACATCGAAGATACGGGACAGGGGATGAGACTTTTTTACTATTCAGAAACTGTGTGGTAATTAAAAAAAACTGTTTTGTAGTGTGTAAATGAAACCCTTTCATATGTTAACCTGTTTGCCCTAGTAGCCTTATTTTGAAATTTGGACCTCCTTTCGACCTATAACTTATAATAACCTCATACAAGAAATATTGAAAAACCATTCCAACTTTCAAATCGATAACATTTAGTAGTTGCAGGACTGGAATTATACTGTCGTGACAGACAGATGAAGTTACGACCATAAGGGTTCCTTCTTTTCGTTATTGGTACGGAATCCTAAAAAATAAGTCAAGGCCGCTAGAAAGATTAACATACGCTGAGCAAAGTTTTATCGAATAAAACTAGGTGTTTTCTGAACATATTATTATATGTTAAACAAGGTTAGTGCGGGAAACAGAATTAATCGGCTTGGTTTGAACACAACGCGGATTAAATTAAACCCTATTTGGATGCGTTTGTTTCATTAGAGCCGGTTAGTTTGCGCTTGGAGCCTGTTTACAGCTTATTTCGGTATGCACGAGGCTTTTGTTTCTGCTTTAACAGTGTGTTAGCGCCAATTGTTAATTGACAATTGCAAATTAGTGTTTCTGCCGCGAGAGTGTAATAATTTAACACTATTTAATAAAATCAATACCTCGCAGTTATTTAAGACAACTTTTACTGATGTACAGAATTTACATATATATGTACTTGCGCGCTTTCACATACACAAACTCACACACACACACGAGACATAAATGTATACCCAATGTGTCTGTAATTGAATTGTTAAAATATTATTAAATCTCTTATAATGTAAATCAACTCGCTGGGTCCCAAGATACAGGACAACCTAGTTTGGGGTCCGCTGAACATTGGCGAGTGTAATTTAGCGTATTTGTGTTTAAAAATATTTTCATTTCTACTTTTAATTCCTGTCCAACAAACGTTTTTGCCTCATAATTGTGGAAGGAAACTTTCATTTATAGCTGCTGTTAGCTAAATGTAAACTAATTTAAATCTTTCTTCATTCCGTTTTCTGCCCGTGCTCTGTGTAGCATCGCTTAACAATAAATTATTTGAAAATAACGCACTAACCGATCGAAAGTTTAACGCGCTACCCTAAATAACTCGGCAGCCGTAAGGCCGGCTATGGAGTTTAAAAATACAAACCACATGGCCACCGGCGATGCCCTTTCGGCCCCTTTGCTCGTAAACCAGGAATTCCATACAAAGAGTTCAAAGGAGTTGTATTAAACAATATTCAGAGGACAATATTATAAACCCTCGTCTCTGTAGTATTTTGGAAATGACATTGAAGTGTAAGCAAAAACAAATTCTGTAGTGACCATTGCTTATCCTCGAATATCTGGACAACTGCGCTGTCTTGTTGCTTAATAGTTCTTCCTTTTATGTATCTCTCTGTTTATGTCTGGTAAACGAGAAGGCACCTTCTTAAGTTTATAAAACTTTATTTAAGAATCATATTAACGACTCATTCAGGCTGGCTGTTGGCCTTAGATTAGGCTTAGATTTAGTAGTGCCACACCGCTGTTTCTGTGGCTCAGAGGTGGATAGTTTGGGTCACCATGGTCTTAGATGCCCGAAAAACGCTGGTCGTCAGTCCCATCATGCCTGCCTCAATGACACTCTCCGTCGGGCTTTTGTCAGCGCAAACGTGCCTGCTGTGTTAGAGCCGTGTGGCCTTGCACGCAGCGATGGCAAGAGACCCGACGGCATGACCCTTGTGCCTTGGCAATTAGGACGGCCCTTAGTTTGGGACGCAACATGCGTCGATACTCTGGCGCCGTCCTACCTTGGCTCAACGGCATTAAGGGCAGATAGAGCGGCTGCTACGGCGGAGGCAGCAAAACATCGCAAATATGCGTGTCTTGGCGACAATTTTATTTTTGCTGCCTTCGCCGTGGAGACCCTGGGCCCATGGGGACCCGACGCCCACATGTTGTTCAAAAATAAAGAAAAAAATTGTCGACACCTCCGGTGACCCAAGGGCTGGCGCGTTCCTCGCCCAACGTATTGGCATTGCCATTCAGAGAGGTAACGCGGCCAGCCTTTTGGGCACTCTACCCAGAAACAGCGGCTTGGGTGACATTTTTAATTTTAATTTTAATTAGATTTTTAACTTTTCTATTTTCTTTTCTGTGATCACTTTGTTTCTTTTTCTTAATAAATACAGTTATTACGCCCTCATCTTCATTATAATATCTCAAAACCGAGCAGTATTTTTCTGACGTCCACTGCTTAGGTAAATAAAATTCCGTTGGATCCAAATGCATGTAAAAAGATTCCCGACAAAAGAGAAGATAAAGGGTTCTACTTCAGTAAGCATAAATCAACGAGTGAAACGTTAAACCAGAACGAACTATTTTAATCTCTGTCCCTTTTCAATCAAATAAATGAACACGTGCTATAACTGAACAAACAACACTGAATAATCGATCAAACAGCGGATAAAATGTTGAAGGAAAAATATTTTCTCTTGCAAACATCGCGGAGGGCGTTTTATCTCGGTACACTAAGCGACTACACAGCGTTTAGTTTGGGGAACAGAGACATTCTGTTGGTTGACATAACAGTTTTTGTTGTTTACAGACAATGGAGGAAAACCCACCAAGCAGACTTTACGCCGCCACTGTGACGCCTTTGTATTCACTTTTTTGATCACTGGGAATATTTTTTGGAGCACGTCATGCTGCTGCAAAGGAATCTATTTGTTTTTGCATTCGTAATTTTACTGCTGAATGTTGCGCTTCACCTAACACTACCCATATTTTATTTTAATACTCCTGAAGTACTAGCAAAAAATCATTGCAATAATTTTAAACTCCTTTATCGTACCTAGATTTTTTAGAGCTATGTAACCTTTAACACAGTGCCCGTTTTCAATGCCGCCGAGCTAAGTTTAAGCTACGAACTTAAGTAGCAATACGATCCCTAATTAGTTTTCGCTGTCAAGAGCCGGTTTATTGGAGAAAAATGTCGGAACAATGGGAAGTTACTTAACAAGTTGCCGGTCGACTGGCCAACTCTCGTGACAGCTATGTATAATCTTAATAGATATCTCCGGAATTAATCATTCTTATCGCAATTTGTGAAGCTCTACTGTGAATATCACATGACCCAAAATCGACAATGTATTTTTGGTTCTTTCTCAATATAAGCACGGCAAAACTATTTTATCGTCATTTTGTCTTGTTCTAAAGCTGTGATTAAAAATAACTCTATACAAATTCGAGATATTAAAGTAAAATAATTTTGAACACAATTTCATATTCATTAAATGTTCTTACAACAGCCAAAATATCAATTATTGTTGATGTTGTCAATTGAGAGGCAATAACAAGAGAACTTTGTAACAAAGTCAAAGGCGCTGTTGATGAAATTTTCAACTTGTCGAACTCAACGGCTGAAGTCGAGGAAAATCCTATTAAAGAGACTACGGCAAAGTCGAACAATTGCCGATACTACCGACTCTGATGGCTAGTTTATTTTTACTACAAGAACTTGTTTTTGATGCAAATTTTCCGCCAACAAGACTTGGGAAATCTTTGCGTTAAGTTCTTTAAAAATAGCTGTGAAACGATTTATTGGCAACTGATTGAATTGCTTTACTACGAGTTAGTGCGGTTATGCGAGACTAGATGATATTATACAAACGTATGTAGGTACAGGAAAGTGTTTTAACTTTTCTATGGAAAGTACGCATGCGTCTCACCTGATGATCACAGCCATTCATGGGAACCAGAAAGCCCACGAGGGCATTGAACATGTGAATCATTCGTTGGGTTCGATTTAAACCAGATTCTACACAAACACAGGTTTTATAAAAAACATCATTCTGATTGAAAGGCATGTAAGTAAGCATAAACGTCTTCATTGAAATCGAATGCGCTCATGTGATGCGCTGCAAATCTCACGGCTAGTGATCTATTTAATGAGGATTAAACGAATACATGTGTGTCGGCGGTCGGCGTCGAGAGACGCTCGTGGTTGCAGCAATTACGTAAAGAGTGCGCCAAGCTGATTTAATTTATTTTCAATAATACATTTAAAAATTATAAACTAGACATAGACATATAAAACTTAAACTAAAACTAGGTGAGGTCCCCCAGGTCTGACCCCTGTGGTAGGGTCCCCATGATGCTGGCTGCGTGTTCCCTCTGTTTCAATTATTTGTTAATTTAAATGTTGATGTATCTATTTAACTTTAAGCCTAAAAACCAATGAAGTTTTCGTACGGTCATCGAGTCTTGATTACGTGTTCATGCTTGAGGAATTATGAATCATTAATCTATAACATGTCTCGTCAATAATATGCGTATGTAATAAAAATAAATAAGAATCATTATAATAACTGATAAAATAAAATATCCTCGGACAACTAACATCAATTGAACTAGTCTCAAACTACGCATAGCTTGTATAATGTAATGGGTGGGTGCTAGAAAACAGATATAATATATATATTTATGTAGATAAATGCACAGAAAATTCATGTCTTAGCTCAGGTACAGACATATATTAATCGTACATATGTATATTTGCCTCTCGTACTACGGGTATCTGTGGGGTGATTTTTGACTTTCAAGCGCTCGACAGTCGCCAACCGCGCGTCAATCGGTGCCGACTAAAATATACGCTCGCGTTTTTGATTGGCCCGCGGCTGGCGAGTGTCGAGCGCTCGAAAGTCAAAAATCAACCGGCTGGCCCTCTAAAGACATCCATTGACAAAGTTTTGTTGTTGCTGTTGATCATACCTATTTTTTTAATTCCTCAAATCAGGCACAGTATTTTCCCAAACTCATTTCATATGGAAATTTACTCATAGCATATCATATTTCAGGCATATTAGGAGTAAGTAGAGCAAATCCTGAAAATACGCTATTTATTTACGTTTACACGTGCTCCCATTAATGTGGATACTCGATCAATCAATTTCACTGCGGCTTGAGTAAATATGTTTGAGATCGTTAAGGCTTGAGTTGTTGAGAATTACAGTTTTACCTATAACATTGTGCTTTTTCATGTGAACATCGTTCTCGGGCAAATCTCGTTATCTTTTTCAGATATTTGTACGTATTTGAAGAACTATGTACAAATATCTGAAATTAACAATGAATGAATGAATCAATGAATAAATCTGAATTTACCTAAGTTTCGGTTAAGGAAAGTTAGATAAAATTCAGATATTTATGAACTAAGTAATTTCGTAGCAATTATTTAACAATCCTCCTCAGCCAATTAGTATTAATTTAAGGACAAACAAAAGAGAGTCGACTCTGCGATTGGAAAATTATTCGAAGTAAAACAAGAAATTCTACTGTTTTTATGTTGCGAATGAGACGTAATATAAGATATTTATAAACGTCTTATTTACTGTATAAATAAAATTTTATTGCTTTATTTGGTTGCGTAATAAGCAGTTTACAAGCATTGACCCTGGTCGGCTTCACTTTCAAAGGCAATAATATTACTCGTAGTTTCAGCTAACATTTACTATTTATTTTGTGCTTTACATTCCTATGCAAGCAATTATTGTAAAACGATTCTTACTTTCTGTATTCTATTATATTTTATTGTATGGAACACTTGACATTTCCCCTTAATTCCTGTGATTATTTCACAATTAAAATTTGATATGATAAACTGTAATCTGGTTAAATCTATGTCATTAATTACGAGTTTTTATCGGTGGGTTGCCAGCGTGATATCATTTTACGGGATACAAAATTCTATGTTTAATCCAGGACCAATCTGTCTGTCAAATTTTATCTAAATACGTCCAGCTGTTGATGCGCGATTGAGGAACCAACATCCAAATATTCAAAACATCATTGCTTTGAGTCAATGGCTAAACTGAATATAGCGTTGGTGGCTTAGTGGTTAGGGAGGTAGATTCATGATCGTAAAGGCCCGCGTTCGATACCCAAACGTCGCCATATACCTCTAATACTTCACCGCGTTGCTTTACCGCAATAAAATACGGTACAATTTTGATAGTATTGCAACGGCCAAAACGTAGAGGTAAGTTCACAATTATTTTATCGCGGTTAATAGTCCCGTTTGGCGTTATAAATGTGTATCAGTAAGTTTTTCTAACTTATGTAAGTACCTTAAAACGGTTGTCTGGAAGAGATCGCTCTTGAGCGATAGGTAAAGAGCGAGCGAGAAAACGGGTAATAAATAATGTTGACAATAGGCGGTATATTGTCAACTTTATTTATTACCTGTTTTCTGTTTTTTTGTGTGTTGTAAAAGACTATTTGTTGTTGTCATCTTAGTTCTATACATAACATAAGTATTGGTATACTATAATCAACGCTCTATACGGCGAGGGAAAGCCTGCATGTAAATTAATGTTTAATACGAAGGCCAAAACTAATAACCTATAGGGTAACCGTCCTAGTCATTGACAGTGATCTAATAAATGTCCAGAAGATTTGGAAACTTACGAGTAAAAACGAAAGACGTGTATCTACTACTGGTGAAAACAATGTCCCACGCCGTCTCAAGCATTGATATAATGACTTTATCTTTAAGCAAATAATTCCAGTTTTGGTCGTAAGGAAGTTGCTTATTATTATATAGAAGTCGTATATCTTACCACTCAAGAATCTTAGTCTATATTTAAAGTAACATTCCACCTTTAAGATAAATTTTAAGCAGTGAAAGGAGCACAAAGGGGAAATGTATTTGCATTTCAAACTGGTAGTGGCAGGCCGACTCTTCCGGACAATCTTACCTTCCACTGTGAGGAGTAGGTACCATTATTTACAACACACCTCACATCTCCCCGCCTTACGCTCCAGAACAACATTCGCTCAACTTATGTTGCAAGGAAACAATTTCAAAATCTTAGCGTAACTTCCGTAAAACATTTGTAAAGTTAATATAAATGAGCGTTTTGAAAGTCAGTCTTGGTTGACTTTATTTAATTGTTCTGTCTCGCTTGAGATCATAGGCCCTGGGCTCCCAGGTCATCTATTTTTATCTTTACATAGTATAAAACAAAGTCGCTATCCGTTCCTGTCTGTCTGCATATCTTTGGCTGCCTACTCCTTCTGAACCATGCAACGGATTTTGATACGGTTTTTACTATCCTTGAAAGATTACACATGGTTACAAAATTTTAATTTTTAAAATTTTCCGGAAGTTTTTTTCACTTTTTTTTTATCTTTTGACACAGTGAATTTAAATCTACCAGCCGTTTCTATCTATCAGCTTTTATTTTCCGTATGAATTTTTTGTATTTTTGTATTTTTCTATACATTACATACATGTCATATCTCCAAAACTAAAGCTGATAGATGAAAACGATTTTTATTTTCAGAATCAGGATGCCATACGTCTACATGAAAGCTAATTAACGGTCCGGAAAAAAATCATTGTAGATAAGTGTTATTATACGGAAAGTTTTTAGGACGGGTCGCTAGTATAAAATACAAGTATTATCACAGTATTAAGACATTTCAACATCTGCAATATCTTCTCGTTTCAAGAAAATTACGAGTAGTTTAGAAAATTAGTTAAATCCATTGTTAGGAATGCCTTAAAGTGCTCGATTAGGGAACAAAAGTTATCAAGCCCCGTTAGCAAAGATCACGAAACCCTAAATTAGGAAAGTGCCATTTTGTATAAATTCGCGTATTGTACTAGTATAGTATTATGTGATCTGTGCTAGAGATAAACTTAACCTCTTTGAATCTATTAATTGTAGCTTCAAAAACACCAAACACTTCAGACGTTTTAAAAGTCTTTGTAGTATGAACTAATATATACGTCGATAATGGGTTTAACAACGTCAAAGAGGCATCAACTGTATAAACAACGGAAAAGAGAAAATGTAGTATTGGAAGATGAATCTGGTTTCAGTAAGTCGATACAAAATATCTGAAAGACGCTAAAACCTACTGTTTTATAACGCTCGCTGGGCCTTGAAATAAGAATCGAATAAACCGATTCAATAGGTACAATATAAGCAATGACTAAGAAAGCTAAGAAATACGAGCAGCCTCCTACATAAAGCGTTTTTATTCTGCTTTTAAATCTTTTGGTAATCACGAATAAGTGCGTTCCGCAAAACCGTTCCGCATTTAAATTTGGCAGGGGAGCCGGATTGCTTTACGCATTCCGCAGAACAAGTGAAAAATAATTACGGTGAGAGCCATAAATAATTCAACGCCGTAAAATAATGTAGTACTTATAACAGCCAAAAGACGTATGAAGTGGAGTAATGCCTTATTCACCCGATACGACTGAGGGAAGTGTGCGGCAACCGAATTCGTTTGTATGTATGAGTACATGAATACATTCGTGTTTGGTACAGGACAAGATACAGTTCATAAGGAAAAGATGTACAAAGGTAAACTAGAGATTTTTTAGTATGCGTCCTTAGAGACGTTTTACAAACCTCCATTGTCAACTGGTGTATTTTGGAAATGGTAGCAACCAGTAATCGAGAAAAATGTCGAACTAAACTGCTAAGTGCTCTCAGGCTCACAGATTAAGAGATGACTGACAAGTGGGCATGTTTACGAGTACGGATCATCTTGATGAGCTGTCTAATAGCGATGTATATGCCCAAAAACACAAATATATAGATAAGTTGCAAGAGTAGCATTGCGTCCTTATTCTATTGGGCGGCCATTATTTCTTGTGAATGTGAACCTCGCTCACTGACATGCCCGCTGGGCGCCAGCCCGATAGCGATGTATGCTGATACCTGATAACGCCCTTCTTTCTATGTCGAAGGTTAAAAATGTGATGTTGACATTGATTGACGTATTGACGTTTCCCTCTAGTTGAGTACCTCATCCGATAGTACGTGAAAGAGCAGACAAAAAAGAAATAAAGTATTGAGTATTGACACACACTGATGCTTCTTTCACCATAATATTATGCTGAACTGCAAATGAGCTTTGTCGCTTCGCAATAGCATTGGTCTGCACAGGGATAAGGTTTCGTCCTAATGAATCACTCGGTATGGCGGTCAAGAGTCTTACTCGATGTGTTAGGGTTTTTACCAAAGAAAAGAAAGGCCCGATTGCTCCCCAGGGGCCCCCTTCGTTGGGTGGCTCCAATTTTCTTGTAGCTACTTGTACGTACTCTGCTTTGTTTCCTCGATACCCGAGGCATTTTTTCGAATATGATATTGCTGATGTGGCTATCAATGGTATTTGACAACAATGAGGCGAAAGGAAAAATCTGAGCTGAAATGTTTTTTGTGCGTGTCTGAGAACATACTCAGGCTATCTTTAATAATCTTTGTTTTTGTTAGATTTTTTGCTGAAGACGGTATCGAATTATTCCCGCTGTGCGAGAATCCAGACTATAATAATACCACAAAAGCGAAATAGTTTTCACGGCTAACAATCACTGCAACTAACAAATACTAGGAATGTGATACTCTTTTCCCAAGACTAATTCAAGCTTCGTACATAATAATAAAAAGTTATTTCGCAAGCCAGATTGAGACTCCACAGTTCTCTTAATATGTTAAAATCACCAAAACTTGTCCCTTCTTCCGATTGTAGCACGAGCGTAGAGTTCCTTATAACTTTAAACTGATTTAAGTTTCACAGCGAACTTTTACAAAGGCAAATTGCATTCAATTAAGGCTTTCAGCGACAACGTCCTCGTTAACCCGGGGCGCCGCTTAATTTCGCTAAGTACCTGGACCCGTTTCATCCGATAAGTGATGTTAATTTATAGGACACATGCCCCACCCGTGAGACAACCACGGTCAGAATTTATTCACCAATACTACCCTTTATAAGGCCTTAATTCGAATTTTATCGAAGGTTTCTGCGTAAAATTCTCAAATTGGATTTCTACAAAAGAAAGCAAAAAGAAAGATACAATTCTAAGAAAACTTAATCAACGAATGGTCTTTTTCCCAGACGATGGCCCGATTCAGAAAACCTATATAGGTCCCATGCAGTTACAAAGTATAGCCGTTTCTTTTTCACTCAAAGATTTCTACGGGATTTCCACCTCAACCTTAGCGTCGACGGCTGTCAGTCGACGTGGAAAGATTCGGAATAGGGCAGGCGTAGAAGGGCCAAGTCACTTCGCATCACATGGAGTGCACCTCAGACGTTGACAAATGGCCCCACTGATGTCGAGGGAAATTATTTAAAACACTCGCAGCCTTCCGGATACGTGGGCTTATTGCCTGCTTCGGACGTTTTAGAAGACATTTTCTTAATCAATTATCTGGGTAACCCTCTTGGTTGTGTTTAATGTAAATGAGTGACTGCTCTGGTATTGCATTTGCAGTGCGAGAGAGGAATTTCTCGGATGCTGTTGGACGTTATCTATGCGAGACTCAGATTGGACACAGGCTGCCGTTGCCATTGGACAGCCCGACACACGTTATTGAATTATGAATGTGCTCGCTCCCCGGCTGTTATAGCATCCTAAACCTCTCTGGCTCTATGAATAATAACTGAAAATTTCAATTTCACTTTAACGTTCTCAACTTGAGCGCAATTTCATGTAATTATGACTCCTCTGATTATGTTAGCGGGATGCTAAATTTTAATTACTTATTATGCAGGAACAAGCCAAGGTTTTTCAGTAAAAAAGTTTGGAGCTCTTTAATTTTGCGAATAACTTGAGTGCCGCTGAGATTCTTTTTCTTAAACTTCTATTCCATTAGGAGGGAGTGGCTCATTAGGAATTAATTAACTGTCGGAGTTACTTATCTCCCCAATTTACATCATCATTCATATAACATTGGTGGCGCTTGTTTTCTTTATTAGAGAGAACGATAAATAAAACGTTGCTCAAGGTTTATTCATGACTTCGCAATTTCATTGCTTGTGTAATTTTCAGTTGCATTTCGCTATCATTATATTGTTAATTGAAAATTGCTAAACTAATATAGCACTGTCTTCAAATGACGATAGTACGAGTACCTATAACAAACATGTTACAGTTTCATGTAACGTCAATTTTAGATGTCTTCGACACACGCAAGGAATTTATGACAATATACTGCGCCAGTGAAATATAAATTTAGACACCGATAAAAAGTTGTATGCAATTAGTGTTATGAAATTAAATTGTATAGTCGACCAAGTAATTGCTTGACCACTTTTGAACCTTATCCCTTTGTATCACAGTCGAAAAGTGGTCAAGCAATTTCTTGGTCGACTATACACTCAAAAGTCGTCAAATATGCCTACTAACAATGAATCCCCAAGTGGTACTAATTCTAGTTTTATTCTTTTTCGGACTCGCACATTTTAATTCATAAAAGAATTAAAATACAGAAGGCTGTGCTTCTTAACGCGGCACGCACAGTAAGAAGGTTAAAGTACTTTCGAGGTCTTAATACCACCGGTGGTTTGGGTTCGTAGGTACTCAACTACTGATCGACAGCTGTTTTGATATTTTAAAATCTATTTATTCTACTTTGTTATGTAAAAAAAGAATGAAATGAAGTCAAGAGGATAATAATATCAATAAGAATAATAAAATAAAGCCAATACAATGCTGTATTGGTTTATCTGAATTACTGTCTCAGAATCCCACGAGACACGCCCAGCTTTGTATGGGAATAACTGGTGTAACGATTTTATTATTGTTTGTTTAGCGCATAGTAAACATTTTTTATTTTATTGTATGATTAATCCCTTGCCAATTGACTTGACAGTTTGATAAATAAAGATTGGTTGGTTTGAACCCTACCTGGTTGTAGGTATTCTCTTGAAGATTTGGTTGTTTGTGTATCTCTGCCTCGGATTAAGGATTTAAGAAATTGTGCGACTTTGTTTCTAATTATTTCTAATACCATTGATTGTATGCAAAAAGTGGATACTATGAGGGGTTCTAATTTGACGACATATGTCTTAGTGTTCTATCACCAGTCGCTTTCATTGAATTGTAGTAATGAGTAAATTGCCAACTACCAACGACTTCGCCGAGCTCGTATCTAACTTTTGATTATGTCTCGTGGAAAAATTATCCTTCGTCCTGTAACTAAGTTTCTTATTTCTATAAAGTAAGATATCCGTCCCGTTTAGTATTTCTGTACAGGAAAAAGTCGATCCATTTCAACAGCTACGTATCGACATAAAAACGTACGTATTAAAAGTTTTTTACTATTATTGAACGTTAGACCGTGTCAATTAAGGCCTCCCTCCCTATGGTGTTCAGTGGATCAATTAAGTGGTGTTTTTCTTTGTTTTAACGTTAATATGCGCTAGTATTCAAATGACGCTTACCCAATTTTCCTAGCATATAACTTGATCGCGTATCTGCAAAAGAATTTTAAACGTTTTTGACGTTGTCATGCCAAAATCTAAAGTAAGACTGAGCGGCCGCAAATTACTTAACGAAGACGTTTAGCCGCGTCGTGCACGCACGTGAGCCACCGATATACGGGGTTGGGGGTTAATGAAGCCATTTTGCAGTAATGCGAGTCATTTGCAAGCTAAAGGAACTCCCAGGGAGATAAATCCGGGTGGTGATAGCGCACTAGTACAGTGGGGCTAGGGACAGAATGCCTCGTATTGTTAATACTGCTCTTGGGTTCGAGATGTTGGGAGACATTGGGCCGAAAAAAGGACTCCAAATGCCGCATACTTTTGCACTGGTTTGTGTTGAGCATTAGCAGTTTGTTTTCACAAATTTTTGGTGGTTGGTACAGTGTGACAGTCAGAGTGACGTAAGGCGCTGTTAACCAGCTCGAGTAAGGTCATGCGAGTAGCATTAGATGGCAGTGCTATTAAGGTTTCCGAATTAATACCGACGGGTCCACTAGTCAATGTATCACATATCGCAGAATTTTACCAGCTTCGTGAAAATAAGACCTAAGTAACATAATAAGAGTAAAGTACGCAAAGTCTAAGAAACTGGGAGAAAGTCACACTAGGTCCAGGTTTTTTTTCAATATTATTAAGAACAAACTCATTCAAACATATTTGTTCAAAACACAAACAAGATATGAGGCATAAGGAATTCAAATAAGAAATGTAGTCCTCGTAGTTACTCGGTAACGCGTGTAAGTAAATAAATGGATTTCACTTGGAATAAAGTAGGCTCTTAACGCGACACCTCGAGTAATTTCGTCCTTACCTTTCCGTTTTGCTACGTCTAATTTTATTAAGTTGTTTTTGTGAACATGTTAAACGATTTATGGTGTCACATTTATCATCTAATGTCTTTAATAATTTATACAATGAAGCCTCAAATAACTAGTTGCATTCGTGACAGACTTACACAAAAGAAAGTTACCAGCAATCATTGTTTTTAACTGATATTTAGGCAAAATAGGCAAAAACGAGAATGTAGAAATGATTTTAGGTGTACTGTGTCTGGATCCAATGTGCCATAGGTGATAACGACGGATCGAGGGCAATCTCCCGCGCAAGCAACGCTGACGTGCATTGATGTGCCCTTGTCGAGTTATTGCCGTCATTACATTAGTCTAATGTTATTATTAGTGAACAATATCTGTCCCACTACTGTGCATAAGGTAGGAGAAAGATTTGGGTAAGGTCTCACGATGTGTCACCGTAATGAAGAAGATATAAGCATTTTGTGTGAAGAGTCTGGACATTGTATTTATAAATCTCTATCACCATCTCACAACTTGTGTGCTTTCCAATGACAGTTTCCTTAACATAAAAGGTGACCGGTATGAATAGTTTAGGATGCTTCTAATTGGTATTTGCATATAGAGTGATTTATTTATAACAATGGCCACTCATATTATGAAAGTGACTATTAACATAGGACGCATTTACGCACGTTTTTGTCTACTTTCGAAGAAATGATTGAGTAAAACAAACGTATAAATATTCAGGTTTATGCATTAGTACAATCCGTTTAATTGATATTCGATTAACAACAATTGGGACCCTAGCATCGCTCTGTTAAAACAGCTGTGAGTTGCTCCAACCTGTCACATTCCTGATAGCGACAAGGTATTAAAATGTTCAGCTACTTCTGATGTACAAACAACTCGTTAGATTGTTTTCGGCTGGTCTTGTACGTATGTCAACTTAAATGTCGGTGATAAGATTTTTTCATCTCTTTTAAAGTACTAATGACAAATGATTAGCTTATATTGACAAAGCGGGTCGTAGGACCTTGTGCAAGGTCCGACCGGATCGCTACCACGACCTTGCTCGCTAATCCTGCCGCTCAGCAGCTGTGCAAGCACTGTTGTGTTCCGGTGTGGAGAGCATGACAGCCGGTGTAATTACTGGCACAAGAGGTATTTCATCTTAGCCCTCTAGGTTGGCAACGCATCTGCAATCTTTATGATGTTACGGGTGTCTATAGGCGGTGGTGATCACTTACCATCAGGTGACCCACTTGCTTGTTTGCCATCCTATTTCATAAAAAAAACAAAGGTTCCGTATTTAACATTCTAATCTGAAGAATTTGAGGGTTCTTTGTCTATCTATCGAGTTTTAAGATTGAAATGATAAAGATCTATCACCCAACGAAAAATTGAATAAATTACGTGGCGCCAGCGTCGGAAACAATCTTCATTGGAAACCAAAATTAATGAAATGCAATTCAATTCCGGGCAAAATTCATTAAAACGAAATTTGTTAAGGGGATATATTCCGGCATCAAAATTTAGCCGACACAGTCCTGAATTCCGTCAATCTTGTCTGCGTAGATCGAGTTGGAAATTTCCATAAACTTACAGTAACTCAATATGAAGGGGAGTACCACGTGATGCCAGGCCCCTAAGCTATTTCACCAAGCTGAGAGATGACAAGTGACAACGACAATTCAACATAAGTACAGTCAACCAATTTGATTCATAGGCCACTGTAGAACGTTGTCGCAATGTGACACCGTCTGGATATTATGACATTTAATGTGAAAAGGTTCTTCAGTGGGCTATGAATAGAATTGGTTGAAGTTACATGGTCAACTCGAAGACTTCTATTGCTAGGCTTCAATAATGGATATGTAATGTTTTCCGAATTGTCGTTGTCACCTGACATATGTGTTTGTTTCGTTCAGTGGACTTAATTCACCTATACTTAGCTGAATCTTTCTGGATACATTAAGTCTACCAAATGATATACTGTAATCACCTAGATGCGTTAAATGTACCCTTAAGTCAACTTTCTTATTACTACAAACTGGAACAAATTGCCTTGCTACTCCACGAAACCAGGTTTCCAGTTTGTTGAAATGGACCTCCGCAAAGTAACGCCTGAATCTATTAATTATTTACTATTCCTTTTTTTTTGTGGCCTGAATGTCTCAAATCGTAGTCCTCGCGAGAGGTACGGGCGACTACGATTGCTTAGCAAGTAAAATGAATAGATGCATCGTGAGGGTTATAATGAAGATCGAAGGGTCCATCGGCCCGTGCGACGACTCCGGCTCCGGTCGGCAGCTCGAACCACCACCAAAAGTCATCTAGTCATTATTACTATACATTTATTTTCAGACTGCATTAGGCCTATAGATAAATACCTTACAGACTGTCATTTTTATCTTCTTTACATCGTATTAAAGTTGGTATTCGTTCCTGTGAGTCTTTTTACCCGACTACGGCAAAGCCAAAAGGAAGGGTTATGTTTTTAGCAGCCTATGTATGTATGTATTTTTGTTATAGTGTATGTTCGGCCGCCTTCTTTTGAACCACGCAACGGATTTTGATACAGTTTTCACTGTCATTTAGAGAGTCGCGAAAGGTTTTTATGTATCCCGATTGTACTTTTCTGTGCCAGGGCTGACGGGTCGCTAGTCACATTATAAATTAAAATAAATCTATTTCGGCTATTATTATTATTTATGCACCTAGCTAGATGAATCAAGTGTACTCGTAGATACAATTGAACCGAGTTATACAACCCATTATAATGAAATATGATGAAATAGGGGCCTGATTGAATACTAGTCTAAGTCGAAATAACTCATTGTTTCTTGCAGACTAACCGCTGACTGGAATCGAATGCCGCTGGAGCCCGGTGCGGCGAGGGAATTGCCTGTGCATTGATACTATTCACATTCAACTCCGTGGTTTGGTTTTGGGATGCTTCTAATTGATATTTGCATATAAGTTACCGACTTGAAATAGAGTGATATGTTTGTTTGTGACAATGGTCAGGGCCTCTCATCTTAAGGAAGTGACTATTAATATTAGTAAAAATCACAAAAAGTTTAAAATTTTCTTTATATTGTGATCTTAATTTGTTAGGTCATGTTTGGACGATAAATAAGTATTTTATACTTTTAAATGAAATACTGAAATACGTAGTTTTGGTGGCTTAGTAGCCTCATGGCTAGAGGAATGACTCGTCAACACAAGATGCCTTGTTTGATCCCCAACAGTTACTATGTGAACACTTAGTTTTCTATCTAATACATATAGTACTTAGGAATTGAACATATGTTAGAAAACGAAATTTCTTACGGTGGGGGAAAAACTCACGCGTATTTCCGCGCATTCAAGTAATTGAATGTGTAACCATGATCCTATCGGTCTGATTTTACTAACACGGTTACAGAGATCAGATGGTGTTTGCTAACCTGACATATCAAATCCGGGATCATGGTTAAAAGGGTACTTACTAATGAAGAATCAAGTAAACGCAAGGAAATTAAGTATTTAAATGAAATAAACTAAACATTTCCCACCGTGAACGTAATTGAAGCCAATACTGTCCGCAAACTCAGAGAAACAAACACAAAGTGGCACCGCTGGTCGTTACTAAAACTGCATTAATAGCTCTAGTTCGTTAATTACGGGAAATTTCCTGGTCATAGCAGAACTTTTCGCTGAAAACCGGTTACAAAGCGGCAATCTTATGGTAATTGAGTTACAATTTATTGTTATTGGAGTTGTTGGGAGTGAGAAACCGTGGGGGGCGGTAAATTAATCACATGCTTTGTTGAGCTAAATCCTAATTTACATGCCAACGCCTAGGACATGGGTCAGCTGGATAAACGTAGCTTTGATCAGATTTCGGTTGACAGGTTTGTTGGTAGCTTTATGTCCGAAAAGGTTATTTATTTGAGCTTAACTACTAAATGCTAAAATGCTTAATTATTTTAAAAAGTAAATTGGTTTGAGGCTCGATAAGTCCAATGAGATGATTTCACAGGTACCCAGTTGAATGGGCGTGCACTTCAATGCACTCGTTGTCGTACTAGCGTTATACAGCGCTACCACAAAATAAATAGTAATCGTACAAGTCACTTCAAATATATCGCACGCTTAGTATTAAAGTGACCCATTTCTGAATAATACACGTCCCAAAATATCACCTTAATTAAAAGACATAGGGTTTAATTTTGGGAAATATCAAATTCAGAATTGAGTCACTTTAATACTAAGCGTGCGATATGTGTTCAATCGTGTCGTCAGTTTAAACTAATTTAATCTGGCAACAATCGAACTGTCAAATAAGACTTTTTCGCATAGTTTTGGCAGTTAAAAAAAACTCCGTTTCGAACCGCCGTCGAGAGCAGTCGGTGTAGTAGCACTGTCGAATCTGTCGCCACGTAAAGTCTCAACGCGAAGTGCCTGGACCTTCGTAAACTAGTTAACGTTAAATTCAACCACAAGATTGCGCTCGGGCTGCAAAAGAAGTGTGCCTGTAAAGTTTAGCCGTTAAGGGAGGTATCTACCCTGGGCCCAGCTCTGGAATCCGCCCTGAGGAGCTGCTCGGAGCGCCGCCACTTCAGATGACCAGTTGAGCACGACCGCAATCCTATCTTGCCATTGTTAAATTATTTCACGAATCGTTAAACCTGAAAACCTACGTAAGAAGTCACCCCTCGTAAATACAGTTCACTCAAAATCGAACCTTTCGCCTACATTTTCGGGCATCGTGCCCCAATATGAATTTGCGGGTGGTCGGACGGCGTGTAAGGTCTTTTCGGATCGCTATCACAGACATGTTCGCTAATCCATCCACTAAGCAGCCATACTGGGCTTGCACTGATGTGTTCCGGCGCGGAGAGTAAAATACAAGCACAAGAAAGAAATTCCTTCTTAGCACTCTGGGTTGGCAACGCATCTGCAATCTCCTTCATGTGATATATTTGCTCGTTTGCCTACCTATTTTATATAAAAAAGAAGGGCCCTACTGTATGCTTCTCTAACTATCTTATAACTCGTATTCATTTGTACTCGCGGCAACAATATAACAGCGTCTTCAAAGACGGCGCGCGCCGATGTATTTACAGCTTCGTACGTTGTGTACGCCGGACCAGTGCATCAAGGACGAATCTTCTCGACACGCGTTTACTTGCTACGTAACTCAGTGCGTCTTGCTGTTACTAGCCCAGCAGGAGAGAGACGCACTGAGTTACGTAGCAAGTTAACGCGTATCGAGAAGACTCGTACTAGGTGCACTGCACCACAGAATTTTATACGAGCAGACCTACTTTTAGTAATCTAAATGGAACCATGAACTAAAGTTTACATTTTTATATGACTTCCCAACAAAAGGAGAGTCGTGTTTACAAGTTTCGTATTATTTTTGTAATCATGTATTAGTTTAAGTTGCAGTGGCACTACATAACTTATATATACGATTATGAACATTGGTTCAATGAACTGGGCCACATAGTTACGTTACATCTTTGCTGTACAGAACTCAACATACTATGCGAAAGCAAATTCTTAGTTTGCTAAAATAATCAGTCAATCAATTTAAAAGTTTATTTAAGTACCGGCAATATGAAAGCGACTAAACAAACAACGGAATCCTTTTTTCACGATATTGCTTCCTTCCTTTGTTTTTGATGGCTAACTTCCCGTGTAGGCATCATTTAAAAGACCCTTTTGTTATCAAGTTCTAATATGGGAAAAGTTTGAGTTAAAAAAAGTTATAAAGCCATTCCAGAGCGAAGATATTCCGGTCACAGGGAATAAGTACTGGAGCAGTTTCACGGCCCAACTTCGTGCAAAAGTTGCACAATAAAAGTGTGGGTGCTTCTTAGTTGTCTACTTAGATTTCTGAGCACGTATATTAAGAGAAGAAGCTGGATTACAGCTTACAAGTCCAATAACTCTGTATATTGAATTACGTACGCCTAATGAACGCATCGATTCGTCAAAAGTGTTCAACTAGGAGTCAACTAAAATGGTTCTTGCCAGTGCCAGTCAAGCCCTTGATTCAGATATGCGGATTAACCGTAAAGACTTTTTAAAGCTTTGCACTAGTAACTAGCGCTCCACCCCGACTTCTCACGGTTAGAAATCAGGCGTAATCTACATAAAAGCTATCCTTAAAAAATCTCAAAATAACAGTGAAAACGGTATTGCGTGGTTTAGAAGGAGCAAGTGGCCCAATAAACGAGGACAGGCAGCAACAGATAGTGACTTTATTTTATACTATGTGAAGATAAAGTTAAATATGAATAAATATCTAGAGGCAATTGACACCAATTGACCCAGTCCCAAATTATGCAAAGTTTGTACTATGAGTACCTATTAGACACCGAATATTACCCATATCATCATCATCATCAGCCTATGTTCGTCCAATGCTGGACATAGGCCTCTCCCATGGCACGCCACTGAGCACGATCCTGGGCCACTCTAATCCAGCTCTTGCCAGCCGCCCTGCGAAAATCATCGCTCCACCGAGTCTGAGGACGTCCCTCGCTACGTTTGCCGATCCGTGGTCTCCACTCAAGAACTCGTCTACCCCAACGGTTATCGGTTCTTCGGGTTATATGACCGGCCCATTGCCACTTCAGCGTGCTAATGCGGTGGGCTATGTCGATAAATTTGGTTCTCGGTCGGATCACTTCGTTACGGATTCGATCTTTTAGAGAAACTCCGAGCTTAGCCCTTTCCATAGCACGTTGAGCAACTTTAAATTTGTGGACCAGCCCTACAGTGAGTGTCCATGTTTCGGCACTGTATGTCATTACCTATATAGATAAATACAAATATCCACGGCTGAAGTATAAACAACAAATTAATCATACTAACATTAACCCCTTACGGGAATGGAACCCGGAACCTCTAGCTTCGTAGTCAGGGGCACTAAGCACTATAAGCTATCCGGTCTTCAATATACAATACTTACTTATAGGTATGGGTGATGTGTTCTTAAGAGCATACTAACGGCCGTTTTGCGGTTTGAGTGTGACAAACGAGGTAGTAAGGTGCCGACTCGGGCGCAGTCCTAATGGGCCATTAACGAGCGCAGCACAAAGCCAGCTAACGGACTACCCGAGCTTTAAAGGCGACAGCACAGGATTAAGAAATCAAGAAAATACAGGTTTTTAAAAGTCAAGAACTCGTTAAAAGAAGAAAACTGTTTGTCATTTTTCTCAACAAGTTTTTTTTAAATAGCACGAGTTGAAAAACAAAAGCAGACAAGCTTCGGAAAAACAGTTCATCATCCTTCGTACAAAACTGGGCGCCAAGTGACATCACTAACCCCTTTGTTCATAAACGCTTCGTAAATGTTTGTTAGTTAACAAGTTTTATATCTTTATCTGTCATTGTGACGTCTGCCCTCAAATGAGAGGGACAAAACATTTGTTAGCTTAAAAACATTGTTAACTTTTTATGTATTAGGGGGTAAGTCTGTATGTGTAGCCCTAGCTTTAAATATCTAACACAAATGTGTCGGATCCGCTTCGACTGCATCGGTAGCGCTCACTTCGCTCACTTGATCCTGGAAGATACATTTTAGATACTAATGGAAACAATTTCTTTGCTAATCCGCGAACCCAGTGTCAGCAATCGAGAAAAAGACAACGCGCTGAATACCTTATAGGAAATAAAAAAAACAACACAAAACGCGACCTAAACCCAACCACCACTGGGTTCGCGGATTAGCAAAGAAATTGTTTCCATTAGTATCAATATGGACTTCCGCAAAGTAACGCCTGAATCTATAAACTAGATACATTTTAGGGCCAATCAGATCAGGAATTTTAATTTCTATCTTTTCCATGTTCAGTTTAAATAAGATTCGTGATCTTGATGTATAGGGAATGCCAAATTTTAACTACCTAACGACTTTTAAGGATTAAGTAGGTAACCATCTGACATAATGATCATTATGGCAACTGAACATTATGAAAGTGTTTAGGGTAATAATGTTACGCCATATGAATTTAGGACATAAGTTATAAGAGAATGCGATAGTGACTCGTTTCGAGCATTATACTGGTTTTATGTTCATGGTACACTACACGAAACGTCACGACTTATATTGGTAGGCACTACTTTTCTAAGACATACTTTTGACATTAAATAAACCAAAATCACTATTAGTATCACTGACCTAGTCCTAGTCACATTGCGAAATCCATAAGGCAACTAAAATAACAAGGAGGTTAGAAATGCGTTACATCCCCATCCATCATCGCAGAGCGTCAACAGCCGAGCTCGTTAACACGTAGTGTTTGTTTTCACGTCGCGTGCCGTCGCTTGCGCTTTGTGGATTGCCCTTTATAGAATTTTCTATACTTCGTTCATTATAACAGTACATTTTTAACTTACAAAACTACACTAGTTTCCAAACCGATCTTTAGAAATGATGAAAAGTACTTTTGTTTTTGATGGGTTTACAAGCGATTTGAAAAAATACATTAATTTGAACATGTTTAAAACGTAGAGCCTTTCGACTAGTTTTGAAACAAAGCCTTAGCTACAAAAAAGGTGCATTTGAAGGTAAAATAATCGCGAAAAGATCAAATCTTAGATTAGTGGTTTTTTTATACCAACACATAGAAACAGCTAAAGTTTCGTCCCTTTTCTCATCATTTTGACGAACTGAGATGATTTATATTCAGGAGCAACTTCTGCGAAATAATATTAAATTCATAATGATGTTAAATAAATGGAATACGCTGTTTTGTGTTCATTCCTTAAATTTCAAAGAAAACGACACAAAAAACAAGACGTGAGCAACGTAAAAATATTCGAAGCTTTTGCTGACGCATTTCAGAGGGTTTTGATAACCTTTGGCATTTTATGAGTAAGATTCAATTTTCAGTGATGCGAATGACATTTCGTATCCACATATCAAGTTGAACATGAATAATGGACTCTTTTTCAGTTATACTCATAAAATGTATTATTTTAAAACATTTTTAGAACACTTTGCTGACATCATCAAAATCATATCGACCGGATAGCCTATTGGTTAGTGACCCTGACTACAAAGCTTGAGGTTCCGGATTCGATTCCCGGGAGGGGAAAATGTTTGTATGATGAATATGAATGTTTGTACCCGAGTCGTAGGTGATAGATGTATTTAAGTATGTATTTATCTATATAAGTATTTATATCCGTTGTCTAGTACCCATAACACAAGCTGCTTTAGTTGCTTACTTTGGGACTAGGTCTATTGGTGTTAACTGTCCCAAGATATTTATTTATTTATATGCTTCTTTAGCACGCTGTCTGTAGTAGTTGCTCACAATATGCTGACTGTGAAGCAGAAAGTTCGAATCCAGGATCGCAAATGTTTATAGTAATTTTAGTTTTTTTTTAAAGACGTACTTAAGCCATTCGCTGCAGGAAAATAGTCTGCAACCATATCTAAATTCATATATCCTAATTTGCACTTTTGCAGATAACTGTTGGTTTAATAAATAAAAAAGAAATTGGTTTTACAAAATAATTACCTTTGTTTTTTTTTTTATACAACATAGGAAGGAAAACAAGCAGGTGGGTCACCTGATGGTAAGTGATCACCACCGCCTATAGACACCTGCAACAACAAAGAGAGTGCAGATGCGTTGCCAACCCAGAGGGCTAAGATGGAATACCTCTTGTGCCAGTAATTACACCGGCTGTCTTGCTCTCCACGCCGGAACACAACAGTGCAAGCACTGCTGCTTAGCGGCAGGATTAGCGAGCAAGATGGTGGTAGCGATCCGGACGGACCTTGCACAAGGTCCTACCACCCGCGAACATAATAGATTGTGCATAATAAATAAACCATTAATAATGTAATCAGTAATTTATCTTGTTGTTGATTTAATTTATCTATAACATAACTTATGTATGTTAAAGACATAACTTGCTAAATAATATAAGTATTCTCTAGAATCTAGTCTTCGATCCACTAGAACAATGTGAGACTTATGTCACACAAGATAGTTCGTGGAGTTCGTCTGACTGCGCCTCGCTTCGGTCGTCGGTTGCGGCTGCCAGACGTTGCGGCTGCTAAAGTTTCGGATCAGTCTTTAAATGCTTGAAATATAGTGAGTAAAACTTAAATGCACAAAAAAGACGCATTTGCCAGTTTAATATTGCGTGTAGTTTCATGGTTATTAAATTAAAGGTAATTATAAATCGTTTATTTTAGACAAAGTGATCTATGCAGTGTTAGTAAATTACATAGATTTCTAAAAACATAACCGTTCCTTTTGGCTTTCGTCAAAAAATTAGCAAAATAACAAAACTGACTATATGTTAGTAGGTACTTATTTATTAAATTATGGGGGCATGTAATATTATTAGGTTAAAATGAAATACCCCCAATAACATTTTTAGCCATATTTTATTTATTAATATTAAAAAATGAAGATTAACTTTATAACGAGTAAGTTTGTAAATTGTTTATAAATAAAAGACATATAAATTTACAAGCGATTAATATACGCTATACCTTCATCACAACTAAGTATTCAGAGTGATTCCGAAACGCGTATTTCAACTAAAAAACCTTTCAATAGGTCCTGAAAACTCCTAAACAAATGCAATAACTACAACGAGTTTGCTAAGAATAGGTACACCAAATATTTTAAACACTAACTTTCACAATAACATTGATTGTAACCTTTTCGCAGTAGAACCATGTTCTATCCCGCCTCTGCTCACTGAACATAATAGCCTTTTTTACATCTTTTTTAGTGCTTTGAAGTATTTCATGTGAAAAATAAAATCTTTTACAAGCTAACTCGTGTATCATGCACACTGACAGTAGAAACATGTTGCTGTATTCTTTCTGTTAGCATTATACTCGTACAGTCAGGAGCAGATATATCTACACAGCCGAGGAGCTCAAAAAGATCTATACACGACTCTATCGTTAAGAGAATAAGGGCTTGTGTCGTTTTTTGACCACTTCAAGTGTTCAGCTACTTTTGTTGCTAGCTGTACATCGTCTTTTCTCGTAAACTTGAATCGTGCAATTTAGTTGTCGTCTAGTTACAAACTAAACTGTACTTTTAAGCCACTGTACAACGTATCCCAAGATATTCTGATAAATGAAAATCAAAATTTTAGTTGTATGTTATGTCTGCTCGAGGTTTTTCAAATTAGTAAATATTTTATAAAACTCTCACTTTAAATAAATTACTTGTCCATTAAAAACAGCATAATTTTATACCGTTAAAAAACACACGTTTTAAGAAGGAATTAGGGATGTAATTGAAATACGAGCTTTCCTTTCGCTTCTGTAAACCATAAAAAACAAAACAGACGTTTCATCTTAATTACGATGCTAATTAACAGGAAATGATTGAAAGGAACTCACTTCCCAAGAATTGTTCCTGCAAAGGACTTTTAAATTAACGTTTTATTCGTCTTCGTGCAGACATAATCATCAGGCGCCCATTGTTTCATTAATTGCATTTTGTTTGCGTTCCAGAAAGTTTTAAATTAATTTGACAGTTTGACTGCTAAAGTAAGAATTCAGCTTGCATAACAGCTGGTTTAACAAAGTAAGTTATTCATTTTCATTCGCGGATAATTCACTTTGCCGGCGTGACCACTGCTAGAGTGCATAACGGGCCATTTACATGGTGCGAGTTGCATAACATTGTGTGCTACTGAGGTATGATCACAGAATAAATAATAGGACTAACGTACAGAAACTTCACTTTTATGACCGCGATTAATCGAATTCCAATTTCATTGACGCGCACGAAAAGTTTGTATTACGTCATCACATTCGCCAGGAGGCTCCCGTCAAAAGAAACGCGCTGCCCCCCTGCGTCCGCTTTCCCCCTTAGCTCCCTGGTGAAGTGAAAGCGAGCGAGCGGACGCGCGGTGAGCCGACAGCTTAGTGCGATTTGCCTACTCTGTAGGCAAGCCGGCTGAGCGTACTTACAGTACGCAGGGGATGCCCCTGGTATGATGTAGTGGATTGTTCGACCCCGCATGCGAGAACTCGTACCGTGTAAATGGCCCTTAAAGCTGAGCCATAATATTGTCACCAAAAGCCAATCTGTGCAAATTCCGATGTCAAATCAGAGCCAATTTATTCGGAACGGTTTATTGTTAAAGTGAAATTGATGAATCTCATTGAATAGTGTCGATTTACATTAGAGTGCTGTGGATTGATTGCACTCGATATACACAAATGGGACATAACGGATTAGTGATTCAATAAATTGCCACAGATTCGAATGATCACTACATAATAAAAATAAAAGTAGCGGACACGTTTTAGAAAACAGAATTGTTGTTATTATTCTTAGAATATATATTTATATTATTTTAAGAAGTAGATCTCAACGGGTTATGCTTATATCGAGATAAGCGCGTAGGTATTATTCACACACTGTCTTCACATGCAATCTCTAAAGACATAAAGCCTTCAAATTTGAAAATCGACACGCATGCGTATTTGACTTGGCTTTTAAGCACATCTTGAAACGTTAACACAATATTTATCTCAAGTATGTTAGACTGTGAAATAGAAAGCTCTGTGCCTCGACTTGATGAAGGCGTTACCATGTCCCCCGATTTGTTCCTACAAAGGAAGACAGATTTCCACCTCATAGTTTCCAGCTTACATCTGTTTTCTTTTGTGCTTTTCAAGTCCAGTATGCTTCTCAATCCTATTTTCGTGTACTTCCTCGCTCACTCCACATTCGGAGCTGTGTCTGCATTATTTGTGCTTCAAGAGAGAAGTGAAAACAAATTTGAATATCTTTTTTTTTGTAGAAGGGGAAGCCTTCTTACCAGGAGCAAGTTTTAAGTGCTTTTATTCTGAAATTGAATAATTTTCGACTATACAGTACGAATAATATGATTTTCATATCAATGTATGTATAAATATAGGTCCTCGTAGTGTGATATTTATCTACTTTCTTCCTGTTCCTTATCTATATGTAAATGTATTCTATATGAAGAAGTATTTTTTTGGTAAAATTTAATCTGAAAATATTCCAAAGTTTTAGAAGTTAACGTCTAAAGAATAAAATAAACATGATGCCTTTGAAAACAACTTTATTGTCTAAAGATATCCGCGGAAGAGCCAGGGATTAACCATAAAGTGCCGAAAGAAATAATAACTATAGAAAATATGTGTGAATACAAAAGATCATTAGCAAATTTTCTGGAAGAAACGCCACAGGTAATGATTTTGTTCGACTTCTGTTAATGAACTTTGGCATGCATGTTGCATCTCATCGACTGTGTTACGAATTTGTGTGCACGGCAGTGCAATATAGTGAAACATCCAAGCACACAAACACACAAAACACACAAGCGCATAAAAGCCGCATAGCAGCTGTATAGCGGCTGTATAGCGGCGATCACCTCTACCTATGTACCTATTTTTTTATCCTCGGCGGATTATACATGGGCGATGTATTAATTTTCTTCATTGCGCCGTGATATCCTCTAAACAAGAAAGAATTATTCGAGGTGGCAGAATGCGGGTGTCGCCGTAATCACGCTGAAAGATGGTTGTTTTGACTAACAATGGGGGTATGAATAATTGTGAATTGAGAAAAAGTGGTTCCTTTTTTGTCCTTTAAACAAAGTATGGATTTTAGAACCTTTTCGTGACCATGTCGTTTACTTAACATTGACCGAGCGGAGTCAGCGAATTCAACTTCATATTTTAGCAGTCAAATGAGCACTTAACCTCGGACGAAATGAAAGACAAAGTTGAAATATTTTTAAAACTTCATAATGAGTTGGTTCAATAGAATTATATTATCTCAAGTTTATATCCCAGGATATTGAAGCCCAAGTGGCCAGAAATTTGCTCCTTTTAAATATCCTGTTTTCTGTGCTTTAATAAAGGATGTTGAAAGCGTTACAAAGATGTTTTAAAATTCTGCTCTTTCAAAAGAGGCCAAAGTCGAAATATGAAACTTTTTTGATAGAAGTTCTTTTGATTTAAATCTTTTCATAAGTCCTTTTGATCATAAGTAGTTATCGTTTCTAATAAGCTAATTTTTAAAAACTCCGTACGATTCAAGTTCACCTAATTACAATTCTCAGAGGTTGGTTAATGGTATGCAAATATGGGTTGAAGCTTTATTCTCTTTAAATCTGGCACCGAAAAAGTAACAATCACATTTCATCTTACTTACCTCCCGTTTTTCAGAACTTCGAACAACTCGCTCAATATTCGGCTTACCTAAAAGAAGAAAAGATTCAATGTCAAAACACATCATTTTGTATGAAAGGAAAATTGAAGATGACTTTGGAACTTTATGGATCATAAATACAAATGAATCTCTAGACTCGACATCATATTTCTTCGCGCGGATAAAGTAGGATTTAATAACAAATTCGATTTAAGGCATGGATAGAAAATGCTAATATCTGCTTATTGCTTTTCAAGTGTTATATATTCGAATATTATGTGAGAACGACGTCTTTGGATAAGATAAATTACATAAAAGGAATTTAAATATTTCAGATTTTAATGGTTTAAGCAGGGTTTGTTATATTCACTGTTACAGTATGATTATAAAAAACTAAAAAAAAAGTACAAACATTTGTACTCATTTAAATTTTTGACACTTGAGCATTTTATTCTTTGTACTGGGTACTAGGATATGTCTGTTTTAATATGGGATCATATCCATACTTAGGCACAATTCTAGACATTGAACTCTATAAACGTTGGGCGTAAAAAATAAACCGAAATAGTGAGTAAACGTCAATACAAATTATAACGGCAGCTACGTTACACTTGTTGTAGGCACATTTACTAAAATGTTTAATCGACTTCATGACTTAATAAGAACAATTAATTTCGACAAATTGCGTAAAGGGCGACCATCTGTAACCAAAAATGCTAACAGCGAGACGGGTTGTTGCTAATGGACCGTTAAAACCAAATGCCGACATTAACGAGTAAACCATTGCTCCGGACCGTTACTTAACCATTTTGAAGCAGTTACAAGACTTCTTGTTGATTGGAAATAAGTTAGATAATTTCATTAAATTCGTATAAATTTAAATCGCTGTAATTTATTATGTAACGTAATATTATGTAATAAATAAATCTAAATCTAAGTCTATTTTAGCTCAATTTGCACTAAGAATGAGCAAACTGCAAAATATTCTCAAAAAGGACGAAATTTTCTTGAAAAATCCCGAGTATTTTCTCAAGAGCTTAGAGTAAGTTTATTGTACTGCGAGTTTTGAGAAAAGTCTGAGGAATTAATACTATTTTAAATAGCAGGAGCTAAAACTGACCGTACCATTTCGTGCAATCAGTTTTATTTACCGAGTATATCTAATAAAAAAGTGTGCTCCAAATACTAAGTCTTAGAGGTTGGGAAGCTGGTAGTTATTGACGTTAAATTTTGTTCACTTGGTGCAAGTCTGTTCGAAACGCCTTGGAGAGCGCCCAACTGAACCAATTAGTGTCCGCGTCTCCCTGAAACCCGTCCAAGCGATGCATTTGCCAACTTCATGCAAATGCAATAGATAAGACATAAAATTTACAATTCTAAATACAAAATTATAAATAACCTACTATTGGCGTTTACGAAGTAATTGTGATCCACTTTATAAAGATTGAATGTTAACGCAGATCGATTTCGGTCAAATAACCAAGTTCTTAAGGAACTTAATACCATAGTTACTCTTACTTATCTTGTTTTTTTTCGAAACGGTTCTCTCGTTATTTTATAATTCTATTAATTAGCTAATACTTACAATAATACTTGTAACTCCTAAAACTTATAGACACGATTTGCACTTGATAATATTTTTCGATAACAAATTGATATATTTCACATCACTATTGTACCTAATGTGCCAAAACGGCCACCTGGCATAGCGTGCCGTACATTATATTATAGTATTATAAATGCAAAAGTAATGATGTTTGGATATTAAGATGATTGTTCCTTAATCACGCATTAACGGTTGGACGGATTTAAATGAAAGGTAGACATATCATATCCTGGATTAAAACATAGAATAGTTTTATCTCGTATAATGTGCGCGCGAAGCTATGGGTAAAAAGCTCGTAAGAAATAAAAAAAAGTAACACAAAACAGTGTATCAATGATATTCCAATATTTATACAATTAGGGCAATTAAAGATTTGTCATTTTTGCATCCCATTACACATTTTTGCATCCTAAGACAAACCTTTACATGCCTCGACCGTACAATGCATAAAATACCATCAATGTAAGTTTGGATACAGCAATTATTTTCAAAGGGTCCTTTTCGCCTGGGATGGATCTTATCTCCCAACGCTCCTTATAAGGGATCACTGTAATAAAACTATTTAAGTAGTTAGAGAGTTTTTAATTAAAACAAATCGCAGCTTTAAACGAAGTTTTCCTTAAAGTAAGAGGAAAAGTTAGCATTGGAACGCAACCACGGGCGCGTCCGAAGCGATTCTTTCAGATGTTGATTCTTAATTAAAATCTTTATTGTAGCGCAACGTAATTTCCACTTCAGAAGCTTATTTTTTTTGTTTTCTTAAATTAACTAACCTACTTTGTTTTTGTTTCGTAAAAGGGGAAACCTCGGAAACGTGAACATGAATTCAATCAGTCAATTTAGTAAAAGCTAATTCGTCATAGGTTACAATTGTGTTGGTGAAAGTATAAAGCGAACACATTACTACACATAAATGTAGTCAACCAATTTGAATTTTGGGCCACTAGAGCACCTTTTCACAACAAATGTCATGATAACTTTTTATAGAAAATTTTATAATAGGTGAATACTCGTAGTACAGCGACATTGTAGTATTTCAGAATTCAATTTGGTTGACAGTAGGATATGCTTTAAAAACTATTTAATAGAAGCCAATTTTAAACGGATAGGATCTCTTTTATCTTACTAATCTAGAAGTAGATATTATATAATATCATATTTTTTCTCAAAGGATGTTTGTTCGTGTCATCCGTTCAAAGTATTGAAGTGTAATGTGTAATAAACATAAAACTTTAGGACATCATGTTTTAAAAGCGTTGCCGTTTTTAGTCTCTGACTGACCTGGCTGAAAATGTATATTAGAATATTTATAAGCACGTCCCATTAAAACGGATAGGTGTTCAGCACGTAAATCAGACCAAGGTTAGTGGTATAACGTCCGACAACAGGCGAGTTTGTCGCAGAGGCGGGCCGGCCTTGGCAACGGACGGTTTGCGCCGACGGCACTGAAACTTAGGGAATTCGCTACTGCTTTAATGAGACAAAGTTATTATTTAAACCCCGCTATTAAGCTAATACGGCTTGCGCAAATCAGGGTGTGTGGAAATGGGTGCTTTTAGATACAATGGTTCTAAACACGCTCTAATTATAAAATCAGAATGAAATATCTCACTGTTTTATGTTAAGCTTGATAATAAGACTGTACTTATCAATTAATTCCCAGTAAGAAAATAGACTTACTTCTTTTAATTTGTGGAAGATTGAATACTTATTCCTTTGTTAGCGTTACACGTATAACAAAATCAACAACGGAATTTGCGTAGAATTTTCCCATAAAGTAAGAATATATTTCCGAGGCGCGCCAAGGGTAGAAGGTATCAGCACGGAAAATTCGCGGCTACCCGCATTTTCCTGAGATAGGCTGCACTAAAATTATCTTGTTACTTCCGTAAATTGACGTATTAACATACATACACAGAGAACTTGAATGTTAAAACTTTTAAAAACATGTGAGGTATAACATGAGACGGGAAATGAAATATTGGCCGCATATACATTATTTTGTAGATTCTCATACATATATTGTTAAAATATCTATTTTCACCAAAGAATAGTACATGATATAATAAAATATATACTTATATTTCTTTTCTTTCGAAACCGATCGTTACAATGACAGATAAAGAAGAATCTAAAATAGGTTTAGTAAGCATTTATGAATAAGAGGGCATAAAATGAAATAAAAAGTTAATCGACTAATATATGAAACATATCGTAACTTTTTCAAAAGCTACATTTTAAAAGTAAAATTAAACGCTTACCTACCATTAGAAGTGGCAGCCAGCAATCACTAATAGTATTTTGCATGTTGCAGCATTTTCAGTATTTACGCTTTGAGTTCAGTTGGTTTCATTTTCCAGCGTCAGCGCTTACGTTACACGAGTTGTATTGGGAGTTAACCAAATCTTTATGCTTATTTCGCAGTTCGTTTGTGAATTCCTTCTCCCAAAGGGCCTTAGTTGTTTTGAAGAACATTGTAGGTACGTGGAAAAAGGTGAAAACAGTTTTAGACAATTCTCATGCATGGTAAAACGAAAAGATAAACAATGTTAACAAAGGATAACCAACTTTATAAAATCAATATCGATATCAATAGCTTTAGAGGCTTTCTTGCGCAATGTTAAAATTAGCTTAAAATGTTAAGTTCTAATACTAATTAACAACTAACCCATAGAAGTCACACATGCCTCATCACGTAGTAAGAGAGACTGAACTAAAGACCTCATGGGTCCATAGTTAAGCGTTTTGTTCGGGGAGTGAGAGATCCAGAAGTCCACATTAACTTGAAGACCGGTAACCGATCAGCGATTTTCTTGAGATCTCTGGTTTCAATGGGCGGCGGTGATCACTTCACCAGGCGAATCCTTCGTTTGCCTATATTTTCCATTAAAGAAAAAAATCGTATCGAATCCGTTCCGTAGCATGTGCGTAGAATCATCTATTATATAGTGTCATGTTACTCAGCCATTACTCACTGCAAACATCCCTCGCCCTCGTGATGAGGTGTCTTATTAATTACTTTTTTGTCTGCGAAACGAGTTAGTCGCTGAAATCGTGCCGCGTCGGAATATTCACATAGAAATGTTCAACTTGGCGTCCTAAACTAACATTACTAAGCAAATTTGATAGGTGATTCTTCGAAAAACCAACCACCTATTATTGTTCTTCAGAAAAAGGGGTTATTACAGGATATATTATTCCATGAAAACCAGTTTTCGATATGAGCTATTGATTCTTTTTTATTTGAAATTTACTATTATTTTACTCTCTTGTTTTAAAAACTTTGTTAAATAGACAAGGCCTTGTACAATGAGGCGCGGCTTGTCGAAACGCTAAAAGTCGTGTCCAAAGCATCATTTCAACGTGTTTTGCAAACAAAAAAGGGGCGGGTTTTGACATTCAGCGTGTTTTTGTGTGACTAACGTTCCACACTCACGTCTTTTATGTCCGAAAAATATTTACCATGACAAAACATGTTCAGATCAGCCAGTGCGGACCTGGTTTTAAGATTCACAAAGTATGTTTAAGAAAGTGGCACTCTGGAATTTCATGAAGGTGAAAATAATTCTTTGACAAAGAAGACGTCGACGTGAGTAAGTTATTGAAGGTTGTACAAAAGAATCGAAAATTGTGTTAATTAGCTCAAGTTCTTTAAGACTCTACGTAGGAATAGTTCTTGAAAAAGTTACCCTGAACATAGAGTAAATTTTAAATTCATTTCGAAGATATTTTATAAAGTCTAGAGAATATTAATTTTAGCAACGTGTCGACAATGATATAGAAAAGAGATAGGCCGCTTTATTTCACAGTAACTAGAGTATATACTGGGATGACACGACGAGGATACACTAAAATTAGAGCCATTTTCCATGAATTTTAACAGGGATCAATTGGGCATTGTCACCCCAGATCTTAATCTTAAAATGTGTAGTTATACATAATCTAATAATTACAATTGCACAGTCCTGATGCCCTGAGCACCTAGTTTTTGTTGCTGACATAAAGCTTGTCTTTTAAACCAGTTACGTCGTGCGAAAGGGATGTATACTTTATATCCGTCACAAACGCTAAATGTAAAGCTAGTTCTTGCGCGCGTGTTGCGGTTTTACATTAAACTTGAGCCTTCACTTGCGAGAGAATAGCGTGCATTGGCCGTTTTCAACGCTCGCACGCTGAGCGCTGTTTTTCCTATTTATTTTGTGAGCTTTGTAATATTTGTCAGAACGCTCATTACAAGTGGATGCTGAAGTTTATCAGCAACTTTAGGCGGTTTGGTAGGGCCGCAGTAGGGTATACCTTCAGATTTATATGGCTGCTGCGCTAAATAACTGCTGAATATGTATTTAGCCCCAGTTGCGCAACTAAACAGTGCGACTGCCGTGTTGTTTAATCGCATTCATATTTACTAATTTTATCTTTCCGTCTTACTTTATTTTAGTCAACAAAATATACATAGGTAACTTAACAAAAGTTCCTAACTATATCGATATTCACCATTCGCGAGGGCGTTTCGCATGTTTAGACGATGCATCGATATTTTACTCTAAATATAGCAGTCGGTTTCGAGACGTGGCAGCTTGTCAATGGTTCGTCGCGGCTTCCGCCATGAAATCAATGTAAATAGGATCTGTCTGGCTTTATTTGGGGTTTCGGGAGCCGTCGAGGTTTACAGACGTGTCCGTTACTCTCGGCTTATTGCGATCTGAATACAAACGAAGGGCCTTTATGAATAATTCAATAATCCAACTTCCCAGACATCGATATTCATGTGGAATTAATGTAATTTTCAAGTTTACTAAAACTTGTAAGCGCTCCGAACCCACATTACGGCCGCGTGTTACCGCCGCGGCGCCGTACGAGTAAGCAACCAATATCTAATCTATGTGGAGCGCGTGGAAGAAAAACTAATAAGGATTTAACCTTGGATATCAGAATCCTATTATAATGTTTTTAAAGGTAAATTACCGAAGTTTCGAAGTTTTTACCGTAAATATCACGTTCTTGTATTTTATTTTATTAAAAAGGATCCAGATATTACTGACCAGGTCATTATCCTTATCTACACTAAGATAATAAAGACGTAACCTTTGTTTTTTTAGTTTGTTTGTATGTAGGGGGTAATCCCTTGAACTACTGAACCGATATTAAAAAATTCTTTCACAGATTGAAAGGTACTTTATTCCTGACGTACATAGGCTACTAATTTCACGTGAACGAAGTCGCGCGCGTCCGCTAGTAATATATATTTAAATTAAAATTATAACAAAATTTTGTTTTTTTTTTAATATTATTCGAGAACCACTCACAAAATAACAACAAAAGAAATAAAAATTTGTCATACAATGTGTAAAATGAAGCCATTTCTTGTGATATATCACGACAACTTTGAACGTTGACAAACAGACAAAGTCGCATTATGACTAGAAGGATCCCTCCATTTTACCCTTTTGATGCGGAATGCAAAAAAATTGAAATACAATACATGATTATACCGAAGTCTAAAATGTTTGATGTATATCAAATCTTTAATTTGAATGAATGTTGTACAATTGCCTTATTACTGTTTATAGTCCAGTTTCATAACAAATCAGCGGGGCGATTCTCGGTTTATGCCAGATTCATCTCGCACGAAAACAACTGTCAAATCCCTTGGAAATCTTAAATTTTTTGACGTATCTCGCACGTGAGATGCATCTCGCATTGGGGTCCAGATGCTAGTACTTGTATATCTGCAGCAAATAGTCTAGTTAGTTGGCTCTGTTACACTCTGGAGTCAACTAATAAAGGTTAGAACAAATAAATCTCGAGCTGACCTGAGGCGCGGAGGAGGCGTTCATGACAGGAACTTTGTTCAGGAACGTTAACAGGAAAACGGATACTCTATACTCGTTTTTAATCCAAGAACTGATAAAAATAGTTAGTGACTTTGATTCTGTATATTTCTCTCTTTTACAACTTTAAAGTTTATTTTAAAAATTTACATCTTCAACTGTTAGGAAACAAACTTGTTTGATAATGGAACTGTAGAAACAGATGACTAGTTGGATTACCTTTCCTAGCAAAACTTTTAGAAGTTTTTTTCTGGTTTATTTTTATTTATATAGGTATGTGATGCATGTATTTATGTCGATGTATCTGCATACAAAAGCAACAACAAATATTATTTATTTAACAGCACTTAACGAACTAACACTACCATGTAAAATTTATTAAGACAGGCATACTGTGGTAATGTTATATGTAAATGAACTAATTGTGGTTAATTGTTACCGAACTTTATTATAGGCTAATCCTGTTGTACAAGAATATTCACTAAACCAATTTTAATGCAAATGTGTTTTGTCTTAATCGGTCATTGTGAAATTTGGCTTCGTAAGAGAAAAAGCTATAGCTAAAATATATTTTTGTTCTTTTTTTGTCAATTATTGTCTACGACAGGAGGTTTAGTCCTTACATAGTTTTTTGCTATAAAACGTTACTTCAGACCTAACGTAAACTAAAACTTACACGAATGTTGGTTTACGTCCAGATAGACTTTTTGAGAATACCTTATGGAATTAAATTCGTACTTTCCCAATCTTTTTATACAATATTTCATGTGTGAAATACATAGATTGATATAAATAGAGAATATCAGGTAATTAGTAAGGCATACCTAATTCTCTGTATAAATAACATTTAAAAGACCACATTTTGCAATTTCATCTCGGATTTAGGCATAATCCGTTTTGCAGAATCTTGTTTAAAAAGGACACCCTCAAAGCAAATGTACAGACCGCACGACGACGACAAAAAAGGCGTTTAAAAATCTCCAAAACGTGTTTTTTACCGTCACAATCTTGTTCTATTAAGAGGACATAGATTTATCATTTTAATAATGGCCTAAATTGAAGCAGAATGTAGTTAAGGACGAGAGAGGCGTTAATGTGATCTTTTCAGCTTTTAATTAGAAGTTAATTGCATTTCCGTGTTTAGGGGAACCGCTGTCGGGCAGCTGAGATAGCCGATGTCACGCCGACATGGCAGGCAACTTGTTCATACCGTTTTTGATTTAACGCAAAATTAATTATTGCTAAGACTAGATTTTGGTTTTAGTCCAAGCACTTGGGAGACCGCCAGGATATTTCCTTTGATTTATAGATTGATATTTTTGTCAAACGTTACAAGGCCACTGTTGATGACGTTTTTTATTAGGTAACTGCGGCATTTCACAATTTTACGTTTGCAAACTAAAAAGAAATAATGACAACTGTCAACTGTATTTGAGTAGGTAACGTAAAATAAAGTACCTACCTAATGTAGTAGTGGATAGGCTAAGTATTTTTATTGGTTTGTCATCAATGATTACATTAATCTGCCAAATCAAACTTTTAACCTGAATTAATCAACCATGTGCCTTTTGGCTAGCAAATTTTATCTTTGTAAATGAATTAAAAGTTTATCTGCGTTTTGATGAGTACTAATCTACCACTTGTTTATTATTGGAATTTAATTCAAATCTTAGTTTATTCGTTTCTTGTTTCGAAGTCTAGAATCAATTTTTAGGTCAAAAAGTGGGCCAATATTACTATTTGGCTTTCCGTCTACCTGAGAGCATAATCATCGCGACCCGTTGCTCTGTTTTAACGCGAAAAAAGGACAAATAAATCAAATTTCGCATTAGTAAGGATTACGTAATAAAACCTAACCAAAGCAAAATGTTGCAGATGTTATTGTACTCGAAATATTGCGATAACCCTTGAACGCGTGGCAATTTGCACCGGGAACACATTTACTAAACTATCAGAATAGGCATATAAATTGCAAATTTTCCGTATCGGTTTAATTAAGCCCCAGGGAGTAATCGCTTTGATAATATTTTGCGGAATATTCTCGATATTACCAAATAAACACGATAACGGCCGTAGTCACTTAAAAAGTAATGAAATATTATTAGTTTGTGTTAGTTGGGGCCCTTGGGTTTTTGCACTAACAACTTGTGATAAGTTACAAGATTTCTGCTTAATCTTTGTGTGATTAATGTGGCCTTTATAATTATAAGTTGAAAGACATGTCAAAATTTATAAGAAGATCAAAAAGACTGTACAAACAACATCTTAATGCTCACAAAACTAAAATGTTACATAAAAGTCGTCTCAATATTTTAAGTAAATTAAAAGCAAGTAATTTAAAATTAAAACACAGTAGGTGTAGTTACGTCACGGACACTTGCGAGCTGAGGGCGGAAATTAATAGGCTTGAATGTTCCTTAAGGGACTTAAGTAACAAATATTTAACATCTCAGAAGCAAATCAGTGAACACATCCTGGCGGCGGACGAATTGTTGGATCTATGTCAACAAAATGAGCAGCGCATCGAGTTATTACTCGCGACGCCAACTGCGTGCGACTGTGATTGTGGACTCCAGCAGACTGAGCCGCCGCCAGAGAGTTTGCTCGGTCGGCCTGAGGCCCCCAGCGCCAAGTCCCCCCGTGACGGAACTCTAGAGGATAAAATCTTCTGCAAAAATGTAAATAGAACCCTAGTGTTTTCTGATAGGATAGGAAAAGGCTTTGGCAAAATATTATATAATAAGGTACCAAACAGCTGTGTCATAAATCATTGTATGCCGAACGCCTCTTTTAAACAAATAATTGAAACAATTATGCATTCCCAGGTGACCAAACAATCAACAATTGTGTTAATGTTAGGTGACGGGGCTACCATTCGATATTCAGATATCAAAACTGGGTTCGACTCCCTACTAAAACTGGGTGCAAAAAACATTATTATAGGTGCGTTTCCCTACTCAGCTTCTCAATCTCAATGTAATAAATCCTTATATCGTTTAAACAAATTATTGTTTAAGTTGACGAACCGTCATAGTGACGTTTTATTTTTTGACACTAATAATCTTATTAGTGAGTATCAATTTACTTCTGACAAGCTTGCTAAATCCTTAGCATGTTTTATTAATTCCGTATTCGGAAATCATCCTCCTCCCCCCTCCCCTGTTAGGACGACATCTCCGACCGAGGACTTGTCTTTAAACTACCTACTACGACAATAGAGAAGCTAAGTAGTTTAACATTACTTCATCAAAATATAAATCGCTTTTCTGGCAAAATATTAGATTTAGAATTATTGTCTGAAACTATAGATCTAGATATTATCTGCTTAACAGAAACGTGGCTAAAACAAGATATGATGAAATTTAATGTTAATAATTATGTAGTGGCCAGCGCGTTCTGCAGGGAGTCCGCGGCAGGAGGCGGCTGTATTATCTTGTTTAAAGATCATTTAAAGTTCAGAGCGCGAAAAGATCTGTCTGGCCTCTCTGTGGAACGTGTGTGTGAGATCGCTTGTGCAGAGACGGATCAGTACTTAATATTGTGCATCTATAGACCACCAACTTCAAATCTTCCCATATTTGTTAATGCTATGGAAGATGTTCTAAGGAAATCTGTAAATGGTAATAAAAAAGTGGTAGTTTGCGGAGACTTTAATATAGATATTTTGTCACAATCAGTTGAAAGAGATCAGTTTGTGTCTCTTTTAAAGTCATTTAATTTAGATTGCTCTTTTAACGAACCAACCAGAGTCACACCCACTTCGGCCACATGCATAGATAACATTTGTTTAAATTGTAGATATTTAGAGAAAGCTATTATAAGCGGAGTTCGCTCGGACCATAAAGCGCAATTAGTGAAGCTGCCTCGGGCCAAGGGCAGTACAGATCGAATCATAGAAGTTAGGCCGTTAGATAAACATAGACTTGATCGTCTCAAAACCAACATCGCGCAAAAAATTACCAATCTAGAAGTAATCTCAAACGATCCCAATAAACATTTCAAAATACTCCTAAATACCGTGTGTAAAGAATTCGATAAAACCTGTGCTAAAAAACGTATTAAAGTAGGAAGTAAATTAACATTTAATGAATGGGCTACGACTGGAATAAGAAAGAGTAGGAACGTCTTATATGAGCTGTATGATAGAAAATCCTGTACTACTGACGAACGCTTCCACCAATACGTTAGGGATTATTCAAAATTATTTAAAATCGTATGTAATAAAGCAAAAGCAGCACACGTAAATAATAAAATAAAATTATCAAATGATAAAGTTAAAACAGTTTGGAAAATAATAAATACCGAAACAGGCCGACGAAAAAACACAGACTCATCTATTTCACTAAAAATAAATAATACTATAATAACGGACGCCGTTAAAGTAGCTGACGAATTTAATACACACTTCTCAGAAATTCCCGCCAAAACGACAAAGTGTCTCGCGTCCTCTTCAAAATTCGCTGAAGCCCTATTAGAACAAAATGTTAGTATCCAAAACATTAGTCAATTCAAATTTACAAAAGTCTCTCCTTTCGATATTCTTAAATCCTTTAAATCATTAAAAATAAAAAAGACGGAAGACTTGTGGGGCGTATCAGTCAAGGTTTTACATGCCATCTTGGACGTCATTGCGCCAACTCTGGCTACCATTTTTAATAACTGTATAGACGTAGGCGTATTCCCCAATCTAATGAAATGTAGTAAAGTAGTTCCTATCTTTAAATCAGGTAATAAGGATAATCCTTCTGATTATCGCCCAGTGTCCATTCTACCAGCGTTTAGCAAAATATTCGAAAAAATAATGCTAACGCAAATGATTTCTCATTTCAATACAAATAAAATCTTACATTCGCAGCAATTTGGATTCACTAAGGGTAGATCTACTACAGATGCAGGTCACAGTTTGATTAAATTTATTTTGCAAGCTTGGGAAGAGTCGCATGACGCCATAGGTGTCTTTTGCGACCTTTCCAAAGCATTTGATTGTGTAGACCATGACACCTTAATTTGTAAATTAAATTTCTATGGCATTCGTGGCATCTCTTTAGATCTACTCAAGTCTTACCTAGTGCAGAGAAATCAGAAGGTAGCGATAAATGGAGCAATATCATCGGGATCTGTGGTCGAGATGGGAGTGCCTCAAGGATCAATTCTTGCTCCATTCCTGTACCTTGTTTATGTAAATGACCTTACATATATGGTGAGCCGAAGATCAGGCATCGTCATGTTTGCTGACGACACTTCTTTACTCTTCAAGGTTAATAGGAAAGATACTGAATTCATTGAACCCAACGACACCCTGTCCAAGGTATCTGAATGGTTTGCTGCCAACAACTTAGTATTAAATCCTAATAAAACTAAATGTATTAAATTTTCATTGTTAAATTCAACTAATATAGTTTCAGTCTCAAATATCAAATTAGATGGTCAAACGATTGAATTCATAAAATCAACTGTGTTTTTAGGAATAACACTCGATTCTAAACTGCAGTGGGGTTCCCACGTCACAGCGATAGCAAGTAGGTTGAGTTCAGCTGCTTTTGCAGTAAGAAAAATTCGGCAGCTAACCAATGTAGCGACGGCACGGTTGGTCTATTTTGCCTATTTTAATAGCATTATTTCGTACGGCCTTATTTTATGGGGATCTGCTGCAGATATTGAGTCAGTTTTCATTTTGCAAAAAAGGGCAGTTAGAGCAATTTATAATATGGATACTCGTGAGTCATTAAGGGAATTTTTCAAGGAAATAGACATCTTAACCCTACCGTCGCTATATATTTTTGAAATAATCATGTACGTTAGGAAAAATATATGCAATTTCCCTACCAACGTCGATAAGCCAAAGGCTACTAGAAACACAGGAAAGCTTAAAGTTCCAACTTACAGACTGGCTAAAACCAATAAGTCGTTCATGGGAAATTGTGTAAGATTTTACAACAAAATTCCAAAAAACATAACTGAACTAAATGATACAAAATTTAAATCTATTGTCAAGAAGACATTAATTTCTCGGGCGTATTATAAAATCAATGACTATATCTTGGACAAGGATGTTTGGAAATGATCCCGATCTGTATTGGCGATCCCTGGCTCCAAAGATTGTACACCTGCTGTGTTAAATTGTTAAATTGTAAAAATTTTGAATATTTGAGATGTAAAATAACATTGTAATTTTGATTTATTTAAAAAAATTACACCTCGTTGAGTTTCTTGCCGGTATCTTCTCATCAGAGGTTTTTCCGAACCGGTGGTAAATTTTTTGACATTCATAAGTGCTACCTGTAAGCCTAATCTGAATAAAATATTTTGACTTTGACTTTGACTTTGAATTTATGTGAAGTTTTGTTTTACATCATCACTAAAGGCATCAAGGGACATAAGTACATTTATGTTAATTTAGTCCATTGTCCATCTGGCGATGGACCCTCGCTCTACAGAACACTGCAGCTAAATAACGCTCCTTTTTCTTTCGTGGTCTTCCTGGTAAGTAAAGTCTTCAGAGCTCATTGAGTTGTTATGTAGATAGTAAAATGATTCTCTATGTTGCTCGGACAATAACTCGCCCCGCAGGATCGGTGAATTGCGAGAACTTTTGGTGTTACAAGCGTTTATAGGCTGCGGCACTTAACAACAGGCGAGCCGCAAACTTGTTTTTCACCGATGTTGAATAAAAATATAGAAAGTAAAACATGGGTGGATGGTGTAGAATTTACGCTATGGGTGAAGAAAACAGTAAATTATTTCATTCTCTACAATTGATAAAAAAACCACTTAGGTCATGGAATAAAAAAAAATGTATTAAGTCTTACAAATGTACAGTGTAAGTTACGAATATCTGTTAATTCTAGTAGCTCGTCGCCTTAACATCATTAATGAATCACAATTATTAAAGGAGGTTAAGAGTGAGCAAATATTTATGCCGTTGAGTGTACTTACTTGTATTCGGACGTGAAACTTTGTTTAGGGACCCAACCCTCCTATTATTACCCTCCAAGAATTAGATTTCTCATGTGTAGTGACGAAACGAAGAGATTTGTTAATTATTAAACTTCGACTCTATTAACAGTTTTGGGCTTCCGTAGTTGACGAAAGTAAATGGTTAACTGCGATTCGAACTCGTGCATTGAGGGTTCTGAACTAGGGTACGCAAAATCGTTTTAATTTGTATGAAAAGTCCAGAAGAAAGTATGTACGAAGAAAGTATTAGTAGTGTTGCAATCTTAGGTTTGTAAAATTCGCCCGGAATGTCGAAAAAAGTCACTAGTTCTAGAAAATATCGCTAAATACTATATGAAACACTGGCCATAAAGAAATCACTAAAATGTGGGAAACACTTGCAAAAATAGTCACTGGCGTAGTCCCAAAAACCACCAGATATAACGATAAAATCGCTAAAGTGGCAACACCGACTAGAAGCCGTAATAAAAACTGAATTATATCGAAATACTCGCAACCTAGTCTTAAATTTTGGGGAAACTTTGTCGGACCAGATTTGAAAGGTAATGTTATATTTGGTCTCGCACGACGTTGGCGGCGGTGGGCTTACATCGTGTATGTGCTTGGCATAACTTAAGTACTAGGTATTTCTAGGTATTTTCTCTAATGTAGCTGTCGCAAACTGACCATCACACAGGTGCCTGTGGATCGTACCACAATTGGTAACCTATAACCTTTATTTTAAAGTCACGTTTGGATGGAGACGTATGGTATTTCCGTAAGTATATGTATTTTGATACTGCTTTGATGCTAAATATATCTTGTTCGGTATGGCTACACTAAATTAATGGATTTAGATCAAGGCGGATGCTTAACATACAACGCACGTCGACCCACATTTCCTTAAAAAAGCAAACTGCCAAGGCGCGTAATGTATTGAATTAATTTAGTATTGTTTCAAACTCGGAACATTGTTTTGATACAATCTGAAATTCAATTTCAATATCCGGGTGTGATCCGGATTCGACCTAAAAATCCGGATTTGTACGGACAAAATCAGCGAATCGGAAATCCTGCTCGCGTTCGGCTTCGCTGTCAAATTTAGAAGATTCCCACTCTAGTAATTATTGTTTTGCGAACTCGCTAACGGGTGTGTAATCGAAAACCGGGGGTTCAGTACCGCTACCATGTGTTGCTATCGAATTATCGAAAACTCTTGTTACGGTGTACTATAGTCGATAGCGAGTAGACACGCTCCAATTTGCTACTAAAGGGTTAACTACAGTCAATACGGTGTTTTTCGATGAGATTGGTCAAATTTGTGAATCGTGGTACCATTGTTCTCCGGCAACATTTACAAAACGTTAGTCGCTCGCACTTAGATTTCGATGGAATGGCGCGCTGTAGTTTTGTAAGTGATTGTTAGAGGTTAAATCTCTATACAAATCGTTAACGCCGTTGCTGCGAGTACTGTCACTGTCAACTCATGGTTGAATGTCGTGAGGAACTGCTTAGCTGGTAACACATCTGCTTTGGCTAAGAAGAGGTAGTCGTGGGGCTGATCTCCACAAATCAATACAGAATATCAAAACTTTTTATTATTATTATTAAACTTTATTTCAGGTAAAAATATCCATAAAATAAATACCTTATAAACTGACATATGTACATATAAAACAAAAGCAATAAAACTATTTTGGCGACAAAGCGGCGTGGCTCCAAAGCGTCGACAAAAATGCTAACTTCATACTTGTACTTAAATATTTATATCTTATGATGTATCTAGTATTTATAAGTACATGGGGGAATAACTGCTTACGATCGGGCCAACCGCCATGCCTGTTGTCACTAAAAGAGATCCCTTAAAGGGATAAGTTCGCCTTTGTACATCACTGTATTTCTTCTTGTCATTTTTGTTCTTTTGTACAATAAAGAATTTACATACATCAATACATACTATCGTGGTGTAATGTCTTACAGCTGACAACGCTAAAATTGCTATTTGTATGCCTCTAAGAAAATTTAAGAACTTCCCTCAATCCCTCATGTTTCTATCATCAGAACTATAATTTCATAAAAATCAATCAATTCTGAAGTACATCCTGAAAAACACTTTCATATCTTTTATAAATAACGGAGTTCTGAGGTAATAAACATGAAAAAAAAGCAGATTGAGCAGCTCCTCATTTTGGAAGTCGGCAAAAAATGTACACGTGTAACGAGAAATAAATATTTAGGTAGGACATTTTTATTAGCTATAATCCGGATTTAGCTCGGTTTCTATATCACTTTAACCATATCGAATACTAAGAAGTCTATAAAGCCGTTCAAATAGCCATGTATTGCCGAAATAATTTTTAATACCGTTCAAATTATGGATCGAGAACGTCAACATAATCAGAGCGCTAATTCAGCAAATCGTTTTTAAGGTGGGAAAAGGTGCAAACAGAATGCAAATTATATTCGATGCGAAATTGAATTTACGGCAAGTACAGTCGGCCGCGTACCGTATTGGCAATAAACCGCCTGGCTGACGTTGCGAGATTTTCACGGAGCGCCACGAATACTGCGATGCAAGAGTAAATACGGGGTTTCAGCGTGCAATACACTCCGATACACTTTAAGCAATTTCTATAAGTTTCCTTCAACATTTTCTGCCACGTACCTACAGTAAACCAATTTGATACAAAGTCATTATGACTTCCAAATTACTGGCACAAGAGGTATTCCATCTTAGCCCTCTGGGTTGGCAATGCATCTGCAATCTTCTTCGTGTTGCGGGTGTCTATAGGCGGTGGTGATCACTTACCATCAGATGACCTACTTGATTGTTTGCCTTCCTATCTCATAAAAAGAAATAATAAAATAAATAAATGCCTTAATATCTCTATGACACATTGCGACAACGTTCTACAGTGGCATGAATCAAATTGGTTGACTGTGTTACGTTGTGTTGTTTTAAGGAAACAAGGGGTTGATGGGGATGATTTAATTTGCAGGTATATTAGAAGTAGGAAAAGAGATACTATGAGGAAAAAGTTTGTAGGATAAATTTGGAAGATTTTAATTTGAAGAGTTAATTTTAAAAGGCACCTGATGGACAATAGAAATACAAAAGGTTAGTAATAAAAAAACAAGAATAAATATAAAAAGAGTAGTAATGTACAAAAACAGATATGACTTACAATTTGTGCCTTCAGGTGGAAGTAGCAGAATAACAGGAAATGGTTTAACAAATAGTACTCTTTACACACACAAAGACACTGTTAATAATCGTGCTTCTTCTTGAAGGGTAAGATCGAGACTGCGAGATCGAAAGGATTGTAGAAGCTAGAAAGAATTTTGAATTTTGAATTTAGGAAGCTAAACAAAAATGCTTTTTTTATAAGAAAATAATACAAAACGAAGAGGTCGATTCGAGGTATGCTACCTCGTTACAACTGTACAGTAAAATCGTAGAATTATCTCCCGTTAGCGGTGATCCCGAATAGTATTGACATTGATCGGGGCCTTCAAGAAAGGGGTTTACATTTCCGATCAGTGATCCTAAAGTGACCGCTCAACTTTAACTGCGGCTCCGTCTAACCAGTCTAAACTTGGTCGAAGAAAGGGACTAAACTTGTATGTCTTTTTGCTTAGGGCTCTATTGGTGTTGTTGCTGCCTTGGGCGGCGGCGGTCACTTCAAGTCAGGTGACCTGGGACCAATTGTGTCGACAAGTAACGTTACAGACTTACAGAATTAAAATCACAGTGGGCAAGCAATATACTGAATTGTCACTGTCACCTGTCGCCTGTCGTGTTTATGAAATTGGGCACTGACTGCTCGTTTTCGTCCAGCTTAAAATACGTTCGATATTTTATTCAGTCTTGGCTGGTTTTTAACTAATATAACAAACGAACAGAAGTCCGCGATTTTGTAGCTTTTTACCTATATTAGTGATTTTTTGGAAACGGTTAAGTAGTTCCATAGATTATACTACCTCCTACATATAAACAAACATGTTTTGGGGTAAAAAGTACTACCGTATCAGGTTAAAAAATATCCGTAAAATCGTTTTCACTAGTCGTTTTCATTTGTCTAAGTATACAAATAAGATTTTTGGATTTATTACCAGTGTACCATAAAATAATAAAACGTCTATTGTTGAATTACGGCCAGCCCAAGTCGACGTTAGATTGATAGGCTCAATAACGACAGGGCCCTGCCTGTCGTCTGCCTGTCTTTTTGTGACCTTTGACAATCAAACGTAAGAAACTGACAGTATGTTTCGTAACAGTCATTAAATTAACAGGCAAAGTTAATTTCAGATTGAGAATAATTCTTAGTTAGGATTATTTGTACAATTGTGACAAATACGTATATCCTTTGGTTCATTGTTCTCTGTCTACCCCAAAGGGAACAAGCATGACCTATCATAGTAATAGTATATTATTAGTCGAAAGTAATAATGCTTGTTTGATAGATGTTTGGATGCTTGTTCCTCAATCACGCATTAACCGCTAGACGGATTTAGATAAAATTTGGCATACATCATATCTCAGATTAAAACATATAATACTTTTTATCCCGTAAAATTCATTTAAAATAACATCACGAGCAAAACCGTGGGTAAAAGCAAGTAAATAAATAGATGGCTAAAGGTATATATCCATATTCTAAAAATAGAATGCAACTGTACTTAGTACTGCAACAACGCACTCGAGTCCAAAGTTTAGCTCTGTTATTATCTCAACGCAACAACGACGAGTTCGACGGTAAGTCATAATGTTGTCCGGCTCACTCGCGCTAGCGCTAGAGCAAGCCGGCGCTGCTTCGACCTCTAGCTCGTCGCTGCTACTCTTAAGGATTCGCCCCCAGAGCTCATAAATGCCGCAGCCGGTATTTTCACGCCCCGCGATGCCACGCGAAGATAAATACGACACATTTCAATATACCGGGTCACATACGTCACGTCGCGGAATGCTGGGGAATTTATCAAAAAATATACAGCGCAGGGTTTTTCATATTGTTTTTTTTAAACTAGCGGATGCCCGCGTCTTTTTCGCTCAAGTTAAGAATAAAAAAAAACAAAACTATATAAGTAATTAAAGAGTTTGCTAATGTGACTATAACCAAAGAAGGGACGGTAACATAATTGAAATTAGATTTTAATTACGCACATTTTCACTAGTAAAAAAGTATCTTGTGTAATGTGTCTCTCTACTTCTTTTACATTAATATTAATACTTATTTTATTATTAGACGTATCTTAAATGTGCTAATTGTATGCCTTGTGAATACTGATGAAGATATTATAGCGCGTAGGCGCCTATCCAAGAGTTGCTGAATATTAAACGTAAGCAATTTTTAAAATCAACTAGTACTTCAAGTAAAAAAGGTGAACAAACCTGTAGGAGAAGAATTTACGGTTTGAAATACGTCTTCTCGTTCAATTTTACTAAGTGGCTTCGACAAATCACGACGCGAATCAGCACCGATATTCTATAAGCACAACATCGTCGGACTCGACATCGAGGTATCGCCCTATCGCGCTCCCTCGAGCTAGCGCGTTAGAGGAAGACAGGGCGCTGCCCCAGCGCCGAGCTCGTCGCTGTTGCGCTTAGAGAATCACTCTCCTGTAAACGAACAAAACATTTTCTAACAAATCTGTTTACTTCTAGTCAATTACGCAAATTAATTGGGCTGAATTCGATTGCTTTCCTTTGTTACTGCTAATAAATAAAAGTTGATTGGATTTCCACTGGCAGCTTAGGAGGCTAGGACATCGTGAATTAAAAATAAATAAATAACGTCCACTGTAACGTCGCACTCAACAATTCGCAAGTTTTAAATAAATGTTTTTTTCTTTCTTTCTTTCTTTCAACGGTCCCTTCAACACACAACCGCGTATAATTGACATACGACTATCAAATCATCAGTTCCTTTAGTGCAAGATCTTTACAGAATAAATGTCTAGATCCCGTTATCGCGTTAGTGTTAACTTCTAAAATCTCCTAGAAATAAAGCGGCGCGTATGTGCAACAACCCAAGTAGCATTGGCACTTTTACTAAACCTAATTTACCTTTTTTTACTTTTCTAAGTGCCCTCTATCAGCACGTCACGGATTACTCACTCTTTACATAACACCTCCTAACACCCTGTAGAAGCGATCACCTTAATACAGCTTATATAGCGCTTAGTGTGCTACTCGGGAAACTGCTTCCATAGTAATTAGGAAGTAAACGCTAACGCGTTTAAAACGTTAGTCGTGACCAAAAACTATACATGAGGTACAGACTTTCCGTTAAACGCAAGCCTTTACGAATACGTAATGTACTATATCTGTTTATTAAATAGTCGAATAAATATCATTGTCATTCATGTTGAATATTTTCCCTTTTCATCATTGGTCGTGTCTTATCTAAATCTAGATAATATTTTCAATCTCTGAGCTCAAAAAATCGCGCTCTTGCTCTAAAATCAGAGATACTTAAAAAGCTTAAAGCATAATTATAATCATTGGCTCTATTTACACTACTGAAAGTCAAGTTCACCTGGCCAGCAAGTTGAGACTCAATTTACGTGGATTATTTTATTAATGCCTCGGCTTACACTAATCTCCGCCATTAACTAACTGCCGGGCTGCGTCAACAGATAACGGACTGTCATTTGTTTACTGATTAAAAGTTAGCTCCGTTATAATGAAGCACCTGAAATAGGTACAATTCCGCTTCTGATTTTGCGAATACTAATCTAATATGTCCTTTACCTTTAGGATTATCTATTTGTCAATTAAAAACAAATCTGTACTACAATTCGCGTCACGTTTCGTAAAGCCTCACGCACAGTATTTCTGAGGCATGTTTTTTAATAGAGTTTTGTTACGTAGGAATGGAAATGTAGATTTTTAAACCTATAACGCTCTCTGCGCCGATGTCTTTCATATAATTTACAGGCTTTGTAGTCGAAGGGATAAGCAACACTATATTTTACTATTCACCAGAGAAAACCTCTTAATACGAAACATTGAATTCCTTTTTCATTCCATATATGTTATTTTTTCATGTCTTTAAACTTTTCTACTTAAATAACACTACTAATTTACCATAACTTTTTGGACTAATTTAATTTTTTGCGATTGTAAATAACAAAGGTATAAATTCTCCTTTCCGTGATATTCATTTGTCACAGTTTTCCACACATGACATCTGCATCAAGTTACCTTCCTAAGAAATATTTTCGAACCAGAAATTTGTTCCAACGCTGAACTAACTTGCGTATCAAGTGTATTCCAAGCGCCACAATTTGCTTTGAACTGCAGCGCCCGCCGTCAATATGGGAACCGCACTCTTTGTATGCAATACCTTTGTGTCATTTACGAATATTTGGATGTATATTGGTGAATTGTATACACGAATGGCTAATTGGAGCAACTTACCCTGCTACTCCGCGCAAACAAACCAGTTTTCGGGGAGTATCAAGATTTTTGTTCTTATTTGTTATTATGAACCTCCGCAAAGTAGCGCCTTAAAGTATTAATCACCTACGCCAGCAGAACCTTTTTTTAAATGTCAGAGTTACTGATATTTTAAAATGTTTGATGAGAATCAGGGTCTTCTTTACCGTTTCTAGTAGCGTTATGGATATATCGTGTAAAATACTTTAAATTCAACAGTTTGGGTTAAGTTTCAAAGAGGTCTTTTAGATTCCAATTTGCAAATAAATAAAAAACGTCGTGATCATGAGACAGGACAAGCTTAAAACTTCAAAATTACAAACGTTAACTTACAAGATACAAAGCGCACCTAATTCAGAGGACCCAAGAAATTGTGTAGCGGAATAAATTTCGAAGCGAGCTCAGGCAATGATCCATTAAATTGACAATGGAACTTTTTCGAACAAATTTGCCATTAGGGACGTCGAATAATATAGTTTCCAGCTTTATTGGCCCCGCGCAATCAAGAACATCTTACGGCAACAGAAATGCTTTCCTAGATTTATTGGAACACAGTTCTTCAACTTCGCTGCATAAAACATCGGTGGCACAATAGTTGTCGTAAAATACTTTGTTTCTTCTTTTAAGTGTTGTTCTAGAGCGATTTGGTTTGATCAGACTTTTTTCAGACTGTTTTATTAAATCAGTTAGGTAGGTACTGAAGTTAAATATAATCAGACAGACAGGGTAGGTCGGCCTGTTTTAAATTACTGCATCATTGTACTTTTTTTTAGAATATTTAAAGCTATGTATGCATGTTAATAAAGAATGTGGCGTGTTTGCACGTAAGCATTTTGCTTGATAGTAATTTATCACGTATACAATTGTCTCATAGGTGTGTTTATGAGTAAAAGTAAACAATGACTTAACGTTATAACGTCACTCAAGAGATACGTATGAAACAAAATTGAAACAAATGACCGAGGAGCAAAACGCGCCCATGCTTCCATTTAGCAACTAATTTAATTGTGTCCAGAACTTTGTCGCTGTGGCTTTTAACGTCGCGAGAACGGGCCTCGGAACTTCAGACAGTGACAGCCGCTGGCCGAAAGTGTTCAGCCATACATTAACCCTTTTCGGCGTAACATTAAATAAACATTACGTGTATTTTCTTTGTACTTCAAAGGACTTTTGGATTTGAATAAGCACAAAAGGAGCTGTCAGTATAACGCTACAATAACAATGGCGACGTCGTGAGATGAATACAATATATTTTTAGTACATTAAAAAGATTTCTTGCTAGATTTGCGTTCATTGTTTTAAGTTAGTTTATTTTATGGCAGCTACCTACAACATAACGTTTAAGTTAAAACCACCCAAAACAGTCCAAGTGTCGGTCGGACTCACACAGCGAGGACTCCCTCCCATACAGCACTGCATCGTCCATTGCCAGAAACATTTTTTGCCACAGAGTCGACGTAGTACTTTTAAAAAAATATATATTGCGCTCTGAATGTACTATTTTTGATACAGTCGCGAATTTCACCTCCTAAAGTCAAAACTACAGATATTAGAAATAAAAATAAAAAACCTAAACATTAATGAAGCCACATTATTATAGCAAATTCGGGGAACTATCATGACTACGTTATACTTAATTGTTTTTTGAGTAAATAGTCTTACATGTATATTCCTTCTAAAAAAGCTTGAGAATTTTTTTTATTGGCCCGGAACAAAGGACAAAGAACTCGGTGTAGAGAACCATATAGGCCAATACAGCAATGGCCGTCGAGGGGAATCTTCGCTATCAGCGTTATTTGTATGTTGGGCCATCGAATAATTAGTGGGATGACTGGACCACGCATTGTGCTTCAATAGAAGATCGTTATCCCCCCTCGCTCGTTTGTAGATAATCGCTATCGATGTATTTGCGATTCACACATATCCTAAGGTCATAAATCACGGAGATTAGAATCCTGTCGACTTTGCAGTGCACACAATGCAAGAGGGAAGTAAGTTTAATTATTTTCTTTCATCGGGAAAAAATAGAGTCGAACTTCTTAGAAAATTGTTATCCTGTTTGCTTACTTTGATAATGTTAAACTACCGCATAATACTAGAGTTATTTTTTCGATAAAAAAACATAAGCAGCGCGAATACGCATCCATAGATCAGAGCATCCACCATCCATAACCATCTACCTCAAAAGGCGTATATACCTTCATATTTGCGGTCTGAAGGGTAGGCTAACGACGTCTACGAAGAAAACTCTTCTCTATCTTCATAGGTTTGACTGTATTTATCTTAGGAGTTTCAAGCAAAACAATAAAGCGTGAATATTTTTTAACCTATAAAAAATATCAATAAAATCAAAACACATAAAAGTAGTTCTAGGGCATAATGACAACTCATGGCTGTAGGTTAAGGCTGAGAGGGTGGAAAACGTTATCACCGTTTGTATGGAGAGCCCTGGGTACGCTACACAATAGTCTTAATGCTGCTAGCTTTCTGGAAATCATGCCCACAGATGATAATCTTCGTAGCGCTTTATATCTTTAAGTTCTAGGCTATTCTTGGTTTAGTTTAGTGTTTTTTTTATAAGGTTGAGTTTTTTACTATATATGTATAAAACTACATCGGTTTTTTCCTTTATATTTAAGCCGACAAACGGGCAAGTTATATATTTTTTTAAATCTTCTATTATTTAGGTGCTTTGATCAAAATTGAACATGTCAGCCCCATTAGAAAACAATACAAATAAATACAGGTTATAAATAAAATAACCAAGTTTACTACTTTTTCATTAAATCACTGTCGAAAGTTTTAAAGTATCCAATCCACTCTTGTCTTTTATTGTCTTTGATAGTGATAAGGGCGACTCCAAACTTTTCAAATATAATATTTATTTGAATTTGATTCACTCAGTTCCAGTAATTCGTTCATTCAGTACGTCTGATGAACTGTATCGCTCCGAGTTTCAGTCAGTTTAATACGTTCGGGTAGACAGTGTCGTTGCCATTATTTCCTTCTACTTTCTTTTTGTGTGCCTTTTTATTGTACACATTTCTTCGGTTGCCAGTTAACTGCCTTACTTTAAAATGCTCGAGCTTATTTGATGAATTCTGGTATATTCTGAATAGAGGCGGCGTGATTGACTATTATGTACGAAATGGGTAATAAAGGCGTTAAGCAGCTGTAGTTTTATTCGCACCGTGGTTGCATGTACCTAAAGTATACTGTTATTTAGTCGTACGCTTCTTTACTATTCTTCTGTCTAGTATTATTAATTTTTCTTATACGACCATAAAAGCAGTTAACCTGGAAACATAGTCCATTTAGTTTCAGCGCCATGGGAGGCACCTAATGCAACCGCGTGCTGTCTACGCCCCATAAACAACACCGGGGGGTTGTATGTTGTGTTAGACAATTTGGTGTGGAATAACTGTCATAAAGCGCTGTGGGGTGCTACGATAAAATGCCTCAAGCGATATAATAGACAAACGTTGCTGCGTGACGTCTATTAAGCGAATGTCATTAAGTGACGGCATCGATCTACCTTATGCTTATGAATATACTGGTATATTATCTGTGTCAATATTGTGCGTATTATAGGGCGTAGAGTTTAGGGGTGCACCCTGCGCCATAGTCGATTAATGTATATTTATTGGAAACAATGTCGACTTGTAAGGGTTTATCATAGGAAAGGTGTCCAGTAATGACACTTTTCGTTGTAGTGTAAGTAATTTGCAAATTGTAGATTGTGATATGAATTCGTCTGGATAAATAGTTGAGAGTCCTTAGTTGGTAAGTGTATGAACTCGCATTTCCTTCCATACAAGGATAGTATGTTCCAATTTATAAATAACATGCTGGAATGAAATTTCAAATAAAGGTCATTAGATAAAACATAGCGCGACATAGAGAACAAATTTAACTCAACGGAAACACTCGAGTTTTAAAAGTTTTGTATGAAAAATCCCCCCTTTTGCGGCAGCCGGGTAAAGATAAGAACTAGCTGTAATTTGTTTCTGAATGAATCAATTTGGTTTGTCTAGTAGCAGTGTTTGTGTATTGTTTATCGGGTAGAGGTACCTACGGAAAACCAGCGTCATGGTACTTAACTGTGCCTCGGCATGCGAGTGGGTGCCTTTCCAGTGCCTCATTTTTAACTTCATTCTATATTCTTAAGGCCGTCGAAGAAACTGTTTTGTTCTTTTTTTTCTTTCTTTCTAAACAGTCGTGCGTGTAGGCGATTCTTAATAAACATTAATCAGGCTCATCACGGGTCGTTCGTACTTATATTATATGGCAGACACATAAATATGACACGCTAAGTTTGGACGCAATGATCCTGTAAATTCTGTGTCCGAACAGTCGTGAGACGTGTCGGTGGCGCCACGGAGATACCGATACCTTGCGCCGTAGTGACAGATGGGTACAATTTTTGTAAGTGTAGTAATAAATCCATGTATCGCGGTCCATTCAGTCATTTTAGTACCTTGTCGCTGTCACTAATGTGACAAATTCGAGCATTATTTCTTTCATACCTTAATACGACAAAGTTCTTAAATTTTTTGCTGCTTCTGAGGCCGACTGTATAATTGCACATGCTTCGCATCTTTACTTTATTGTCAGTAATAATTTTTTTAGTTTTTGTGTTTGTTACCGAGATTTAATATTTTAGGTTTTTAGACGTTTCTTGATGCGTGCGTACTTACTAAAACAGACCTATGACTACGGTGTCTTTGAGACAAGAGTGAGTAAGCAACTTTTTGGGTATACGCCATCCCTTCCCATCAACCGAGATAGAGGTGAAGGCCGACCTCATATGTTGTAAAAAAAATATTAGGCATTAGGGATGTGGTGCAAAAAAATGATGCGAAACCACAATAATGAGTTAAATAATAATTAATCGTTATTTTAGGGCCGTAATTAATAGTGCTTTATATTTTAAATAAAGCACTTAAGGAAGTAATTTATTTCAATATGCGACATATTCTGTAAACTTCGTGAATAAACACAACACAAAGAAGTTTAAAAATTTAAAAGTTAAATAGTGTTTCGAAGTAGAAAAAAAACACATTTTTAATACGTGAACCAGTAAAAAGAGAGTGTAAATGTTGAAATACGAGAGAAGGTTTCCGGCTGACCTGCGATAGACAACCTCAATAAACTTTTACGTATTTCATAAAATTTCAGCTGAAGGCGTAAGTACTCAGTTACATATTTTACGTTTAAAATTTATGTATGAAGCATCAGCGTTTTTGGTAACACGCCAAAATGTTTATTATTTTTGACGGTATGTGTGACTGCGCAATTATATGAAACGGGGCATTTGCATTTAGAATGGATTACATGTGGAGTTGCGGATAAAACTGTTTTTTTTGTTTGATGAAATCTATTTATGGCCAGGCACAAGCAGTATGTTCCGACATTTACTTGACCCCCTTCACTCATGGCTGTCCATCCTGCTTTTTTTTGCGTGAACTATCGCCCGTACTAGTTTAAACCAGATTTTTCCATAGTAAAATATCTTGGGACAGTTATTTTATAATTTATTTGTTTAACACCCTGAAGGAGTAATGAAAATTATAACGGCCATTTTATAAGCTATTGATTTTTGTCTTTTAAGTTTTTTATGCGTGCTAAAATAAGCTTTTATATTTAGAGAATATTAAACTAGTAAGTACTAGTAAGTGTAACTGAGTCAGTGCTAGTACTGTAGTTCCCAAAGTATTTACGGTGAGTCAAAACATTGTGAGGAAACTTGCAATTGATTGTGTAATCCTGATTCTATCGGTTCGGTTTCCCTCTACGGGTTACGAAGGTCAGATGGCAGTCGCTCCTGTATAAATATAACCTGACCTGTCACATAAGAGACAATTCTCAAAATCGTATCTCAAATGAAAAAGTTGGGAGAAACGCTCGGAGGACTGATACTTTGTAATTGCTGATAAAGCGCAGGAATATTTGGAACATTTTGAATGCAGAGCGTCTAGTGTAAGTCTTTGTTGCAATGAACGCAAGTCGCAACGAACGATTTAGAGTTAACTTCTCAATTACAATAAGACAGCGCCTCTTGTGGCACGTATTTGCAACAAAATGTTTTCATACAATTTAGAAGTTAACGCTAATTTTATCTACACACATATCATAAAGGCTAAATAACGCGTTTAAAAACCCTAGGAAATGACCAGCATTATTACAACTAATGTTATTATAAGAATTTTCTTGTCTGTGGTAGTAGGTAAATCTGTTCTTTATTGGTCATCACATTACCGATATCTCGTGACTGCTCGTGACGTTATGAATTTTATCTACACATATATCATAAATGCTCTATAATGCGTTCAGAAACCGTAGGCAATGACCAGCATTATAACAACCAATATTATTATGAGAATTTTTCTAATTTGTTTCTATATTTGTTCAAATTTATTTTTATTACATTATTTTAATGTGTACAGTCTATAGATATTTAATAGGTACCTAGCACTAGTAGCTAGTAGCAATGCAGGTCATTGCCCCATGGCTTCTGAACCCATCATAGAGTACTTATGATATGTGTGTAGATAAAGTAATGTATGCAACTGTACATAATTAGGTCTTAAAACACTCGTGTGATCCTATTATGAAACTCGCTGACGCTCGTTTCATAAAACCACACTCGTGTTTTAAGGCCCCTCATTATGCAACAGTTGCATAAAATACTATAAATTTGGAACAGCTGTCAAAATTCAAGTTGGTATCTATTCTAGTATCCACAGATATTAAAACAGTTATCGATACGAAACGTCAACTCAGTATGTTTTTTTAATTTAAACGCACGACAATTGATCTCGAGTGACATGACAATATGGACTTCATTCCTTCGTCTATGGTTTAAAAAAAACGTTCGTCTTGATGGATAGATCCAATCACAGAGAACCTTTTTAATATACATGGCCGCCATTAGTTGTCATTCGTTTTTGGTTTTTTGCTGTTACGGTTTTTTGCAGTTATGATATGTGTGTAGATAAAGTAATGTATGCAACTGTATATAATTAGGCCTTAAAACACGAGTGTGGTTTTATGAAACGAGCGTCAGCGAGTTTCATAATAGGATCACACGAGTATATATATAACAGTTATATAGCAGTTGCATAAAATACTATTACAGAAAACTTACACTATGGGCTCAGAGAAACAACGTCCAATCCTAATTAAAGAAACGGTCCCAGTGTTTGCCAGTATCCAATAATTGACGTGTATATGTTTAAAGTCAAAATAAAATTTGCATTTTTTTGTTATTTTCTTGTGTGTTGTAAAAATAGAGAATATTTATTGTTGTTTATGTGAATCTGTCAGAAACTAATTATAATTATATATTTTTAAATATATCCTCTAAAAACAATGTCTTAAAATACTACTGCAGTGTTCGTTTTATTTAGTTTTTTTTTGTATAGGGTTACAGCCATCTAGGGTTAATTGTGACAATTAAATAGCGTCCATTACCGCCGTAATGAAGTAGGCACGCAATAAAACCCAAATAGCACTGTAAGCAATAAAACAGCAGTTAATTGGAGTACCTAGGATTAATTTCGAATTAGAGCATCAATCACATCTCATTGAACAACGAGCTACGGTGTTTTATGAGCCCCACACTCGTGCGGATGTCGTGCGTAAATCTTGCGTGAACAGGACGAGGAAATATAAATAATTTCAAATTATGCCATGCATCGATTTGTGGTTAGGATTCCCATGCATTTTGAGCGGGTAGTAAAGCACATGTTTTCAATAAAGTTTTTTTCTTTTAAAATCAAAAGTCCTAACTAGGTGATAATTTTTCTTATTCGATTAAATCGATCAGTGTTTTGGGCGGACATAGGGTTAAGTATTTTTGTTACTAATAAAACTAAACCACTTGCTGTCTGAAATTAAATAAGAAAAGAGTAATCGCCAATTATTTTAAAGCAGTAATGGTGACAATCTAAATGATGCCAATGTTACATTGCTTGCCAATAAAATTCCAGGTCTATTTATATACACCTAATAATTAGCTAGTAATCCGCATTCATACTAATAATGAAAAGTTATAATTTTTGTATAACGCTCGTATACTGTAAACATTTCACCATCAAGGATTAATATAACGTAAAGGACAAGGCTCGTAGTTTGCTCCGGCACGTGCTATAATCCCCGGTATTGCCTAGAGATCTGTGACAATCCCCTTAAATTGGTTTCCTAGAGTCTGGCCAGTGAGTTGTGGCATGAGGAAAATTAAAAACAAATGGATTAGCCACCCTTTTGGAGATACTAGTCACAATACGTTTTATACTGCCGAACCTGTCAATGCGAAAAAAAGATTTTTAAAGTGTTATTTCCCTACCATATTGTATTTCTCCCAGTGCTTTGGTACAGTTTAGTTAAGTTTTTTTTTATAAAAAAGGCAGGCAAACGAGTACGTGGGTCATGTGATGGGAAGTGATAACTGCCGCCTGGGGGAACCAGCAACCCTAAAAGAATTCTCTCAAAAGAACACTTATGAATTTTAATGGGATTGTTAATTAATTTTTGACAGTTATAAAATTACGGTCTAACAACATTTGTTGAACAACCAAATTGATGCTTTGACAGATTTTTTTTAAGTGTCGGTAAAAAACTATTTGGTTTACATTGCTGCTCACTTGAATACTTGCTGGATTGCTAAGATACGCGATAATTTATTAGTGAAAGCAATATTATACAAGTCTTTTTTAAACATTTACAATATTACAACTTCTTTTGTTAACTACTTTGTAACAATTACACCTTTTTGAAAGATGTATTTAATGGTATTTGCCAAAACCTGGTTTACTTTATATTGCTAGTGTCGCGAGTCTCTGGCCAGACTCTAGTTAACATGCATGACGCTTACGGCTACACTATAAGGCAATCTCGCAATTTACGAAGGTGCTTGAAATCTGATAAACGCTCGTAAGCATTTTTCATCTTTCTTTATAAAATCTTAATTTTATCAGAGTAACATTCTAAATAAAACTGATCACTAAATAAACGTACTACGAGCATTATGCTGTATACATCGTACTCGTACTAGTAACGTAACTGTACTAGTGTTTGACGTACCCTATTTACCAGTATTTGATATCATTCACTCTCGTTTTTACTCGCATGTTTTCGTATCTTTTCGTCAATTATTGGTTTCATCGCTGTCAATGACTGGGGCTGTTACCTTACTTATTCATAGGACATGACCTTTATTTTTATGCTAGCCTCCAGTAGTGTACCACTGCTAAGCATATACCTTTGTTATCCAAGCCCCTCTATATTCTCGGATCTCTGGCCAGTTATTTGAAAACACATCCAGATCATCTTGCAATCTCGTCTCGGCCTACTGCCTCATCGACTACCATCTTATAGCATCCTTTAGGTGGCAACAGATGCCCACTTCTTTGGCTGCATGCGGCAGACGTGGCCAGTCCATTCCAATTTGATCCGTAGATTTTAAAAGTGACAAATATGACAGACATGTGGTCTTCGAAAAGAGTAAATTCAACGGTCGCAATTTACGGTTCTTATTCAATTAGGATGCGTACGTCGTGACGTCTCCAGAAAATAACGTTTTCATTGTAAATATGTTACAAAGTACAGACATGACATGTCTGGAATAAGTTCTGGGTTCAGCAATAAACTTGAAACAGTCGCAAATGCAGCAATACTTGGAGGTTATTAAAGCTGGGTTTGGATGAGGCGAGTACTTAAAACTGAGACAGTTTAGTAACTTGTGTAGATACCTTTTTATTAGTAAAGACACTAAAGAGACATACCGAGAAACATACTGTAGCGTTAGCAAGAATTGCCGTAACTACTTTAAGTCCGTATGCGTTTTCCAGTAGGAAAAAGTTACCTGAGTGACAGGCGAGAAGTAATAAGTCGTGAAAGTCGTCCTGCACGACCAGTAATAGGATATAATAAGTGTCACTCACTTTTCAAGGATTAAATAGGAGTTTGCATCTTTTTTGCATATTTTTGAATTTATGATTGAAAGTATCGGTAAAAAGGTGTGTATCGAATTTTGGTGGTTGGTGGTGACAGCACTTTGATGAGTACAGGACGCCTGACCCATACTGGGACCACGTTGAAATTCTTCTTATTGTAAGAGGTAGCCTGTGCCCAATCATCGGTGCATGCGAGATTCATTTTACATTTAGATTTGAGATACGTCAAAAGTTACAGATTTCAAAAGAATTTTTCGGTTTGTTTTACGTGAGATGAGTCTCACATGTACCGAGAATATCGTATTTATTCTCGGGAGAAGATGATGATGATGATTGAGGTAATATAATAAATATTGAATGTGTTTGTTCTAGTGCGTCAGTACACATTATATCAGTAATACGGATATGTGTCCAGTGACTTGTCCTTTTTTAATATCATTGTATGTGTCACTTTATTTCGAATTTACGCGAATGAAATTTCAGAAGAAAGCTAATTTAGTATTTCATATTTGGTGTGAAATGTTACTTTACCTCTTTGCTTAAACTGATGTAGCAGCTAGACTCGTGTCTACCAATTTGAGCCGTCTAAACCAGCCTTAACTTCAGAAACTCTGCAGTGTTTATGTTGTTGGCACTGGGTGCTTAGAGAAATTTCGCCGAAAGCAGGGTAACTGTGTAAGTACGCTTAAGTTCGTCGACTTTGGGAAAGATTACATTGTTCGGGCAACAATGACTGTTTGAGTAATAGCGTTTCGTATGGCAAATACACTCGGAGCGCTTGTTTACGATACGTTTAGGCTACATCCTGTAACGTTCTGTGTTACGCAGGTTGAGGATAACTAATAAAAAATAAGTTTTGTATTTTGTAAAGCGTATGCAATGGAAAGTATGTCATGAAAAGTTTATAAAGGATTATGGTAGAAAGGGCACTTGTGAAAAGTGATTTTTTATTCAAACAAAACTTAGAAATGTAGGCAAAAGATTTTGAAATAGGTGGAGTGTCCGGTCATCCACATTTAAAATTTTGTGTCACACCAACGCCAGAAATAAAAGTGCAATATTTAACGAAAATTTAACGACGAGAACATTGCTATTAACTATTTGATACTATGATTAATTACATTCTTTATTGGTTGGTTCCTATATTCAAACAACGGATCGTTTTACTTACAAACAATTAATTTTTTAAATATTTTTTATGGGGAATCTGTGAAAATTTTACCGATGAAAAAGGTTCGTTGTTGGAATATAGGAACGCGGCATAAGGGAAAGCCCCCGAATGAAGAAAAGTGATAAAGCGCAAGAAGGATGATGGTAATGATGTTTAAATAACCTTTAATAAAACAAACAAAACAAAACAATGTTTTTAAATAGTAATTAACTCCATAATTAATTTGCAGCCAGGAACTTTTTCAATTTCTGGTGTTGTGTTTAATTTCAAAGCGCCGCGTAATAAACCCGGTGTAAAGTCCCTGTTAATAGAGAGGCGAATTATAAAACAACAAGGCGGCAATCATATAAAAGTAATGGGAGAATTAAAGCATTTGAATGGGCTTGTAAATTTTGGAGGAATGGCATCTGGGTTAAGAGACGGAGAGATGCTCATTGCAGACAATTTAGAACATAAGGAACATGTTGCGGCATTTAGATGACAAACTACAGATCAAAATTCATAATGTAATGATAGGCTTACAAAAGCGTGGTAGAGCAAGATTAATGTTACGTTTGGTCGTAGGTTTATTTATTTCTCAATGGATCATTAATATATTATAAATTGTTAATGTCAAAATTATATCTATATGTACAGTCAGCTAATTTAATTCATAGGACACTGTAGAACATTGTCGCAATGTGTCATCTTTTAAGATGTGTATTATTATAACATTTATTGAGAAGCCATTATGAAATTTATTGTGAAAAGTTACTACTTGGCCTATAAATTAAATTGGTTGACTGTACGTTGAGATCATAAAAAAAGAACATTAATATTAAAAACATATAAATTACAGTACCATCGACAAACAGATTTCATAGTAACAAATAATTGACATTTTCACCGTTTGTGACTTTGAATTTATATTTGTATTTTTATTGTGACATTTAAATTTTTTATTTTTGAATTTTTGACATTTTTCTAGACGTATTTCTAGATATTTTTATTTTATTATTTTGTTTACCTTTTGACGATCTTATTGTGAATTTGTTATCTTTGACATTCTAAATTTAATGTAATTTCCAATAAGTAATAAACGAATCTATCTATCTATCTATCTAATCTTCATTCAGGTCAAAACAATTTAAATAGTAAATCAAATGTTACACACAAAATTAAATATTAAAATACAAACTTACGCGGATCCAGCGAAGTAGAAAGCACATTATAGGTTATATTCATAATTTGTTACTACACATTTTCATCTGAATCTACATTAAATTCGTTGTTTGAATCATCTTGCTTCGCCGAACAGTTAATTGCGGGAACTTAAACAAGCGAAGCCGGCGATAATGGTTTGTGTAGAGTGCAAAAGTACACTTCTGCTTAAAAGCTGCGTACTGCCGCAGGAGATAGCTATATGATTCGTAGCAACGACATAGGTACCGACTGAGGGAGCCGCCTAGCCATGCAGCCTCGCGAGAGACATTTTTGTATGGCGTAGAGAGGTCAATATCGGGCTATATGTTTATTATATTTAATCGCGTTTTTTTAAAATTTGTCTATCATAAGCATTTTATCAGAACCTACCATTAATTTACGTAACTATTTCGTCATTCCCGTCTGAACGAATGATTCCGATTTGATTGAAGCAGAAGGATTAGTTAAGTAATTTAGGCACTTATCGGAAAAGAAAATCCACCGCATGATTTGTTTTCCTCGTACATCGATAGCAAGTTATAAATATTTAAAGCGCTCTGCGCACTATATGAACTACAAATACATACAAAATCTAAGCACCGAAAAAGTTAAAGTGCCGATTAAATAAAATATATATGTATACGCAATTAATTACGGACTTAATAAAACTCTAAATAAATGTGATGTAATTTACCTAATGTGTATTCTGTATTCTGCAGGAATTTACACATAAACAAACACGCTGAATGTTGCTCCCATTCTCCTGTCCTTCATGTGAGTAAAAACAACTCTACAGTGGAGTTTATTCGCCTTTGTTTCTGAAGACTTGCATAAAAGCTAATACCGCTACGGAAGTCGCTTCTTTCAACTTGTTTAAGTTACGTAATATATTTATCCTAAGCGAACTCGTTTACTATTTCCAGTTTTATAGCTACTGTACTTAACTGTGTATTTTGAACTATCTAACATTATTTAAAGCACTAATGTAGGTTTCGCAGTAGTTTATTCACAAACGCATTAGGCTACATGGCACGCTTAGTACATTGCTTTCTGCCAGCAGTGTCTGCTCAACCTAGGTACACTTCAAAATGTATTTCTCTTTTGCAGAAACCTTTGCTAGGTGCCGTATCAATGCATAAAGCAAAACTTTTCTGAAACTGTTAGTTTCAAAAGAAATTAATAATTAAATAAAAGTATGCTTTAATCTACATTTTTATTTATCTTTAATAGCACAAGTGATTTAGAACACAATCGGCTTGGAGGAACATTGGAGGTTACTTAGTATAAATGCGTCAAGAATGTCGGTGTTCTCATAAAACTTAGAATATATCGTCGCTTCCAAGGCAAAGTCGCTTATCTCCATATGGGCTACTTTACAGGAGAGCATTTTAAAGTTTTTATTTTTAGAAAAAAAATCGTAACATCGCTCTCCATTGTTCGATTTTGAATCAACCAAGACCTGTTTAAAGCTTGATTTATTTGCTATTTTTAAACGTAACCAGTAATCGAATTATCCTGTTAGTTTCGAAGATAAGTGTCACTTAAGCGAATTTGCCTCCTTACCTCCAAAATATGAAGCCGGGCAAAATAGCTTATCTCCAAAAAAAATAATGGATACGAAATTCCATATTGCTAAACCACCATCCGTCACGTGTCATATTTGCTAATCGTCTCTTAGTTAGTTGTTATCAGTCAGTCAAATTGTCTTACGGTAAGACTGTATAAAATGGTATTATTTTTAATGGATTAAAATTTATTTCTTACTGGGTTTTAAAAGAACATAAAAGGGACAACGGGATAAAAAATTAACACTATTACTATTTATGACATGTGGGTAGAATTTATACACATTGAATCATGTTATTTTGAGAAAAGATATGAAGTAATATTTTTTTTGGTTCTCGTCTGGAATCTGTATCTTGCAAGGTTTCTTGTATTTTATCAGAAGGCAATATTGTTTAAATAATATTCAGGAATTATTGATAAAGTGCACATTTTTCTGAGATCTTGATATTTCTTAAATAAAATAAATAGGTAAGCTAGCCTTATAGGCTCGATTTTGTTCAATTTTTTTCAATTTAAAAACATTTATCTACACACATACCATAAAGACTAAATAACGCGTTCAAAAACCCTAGGAAATGACCAGCATTATTACAACCAATGTTATTATAAGAATTTTCTTGTCTGTGGTAGTAGGTAAATCTGTTCTTTATTAGTCATCACATTACCGATATCTCGTGACTGCTCGTGACGTTATGAATTTAAATTTGGAACAGCTGTCAAAATTCAAGTTGGTCTCTATTCTAGTATCCACAGATATTAAAACAGTTATCGATACGAAACGTCAAGTCAGTATGTTTTTTTAATTTAAACGCACGACATTTGATCTCGAGTGATATGACAATAGGACTTCATTCATTCGTCTATGGTTTAAAAAAAACGTTCGTCTTGACGGATAGATCGAATCACAGAGAACCTTTTTAATATACATGGCCACCATTAGTTGTCATACGATTGTTGGTTATTTGCTGTTACGGTTTTTTGCAGTTATGATATGTGTGTAGATAAAGTAATGTATGCAACTGTATATAATTAGGCCTTAAAACACTCGTGTGATCCTATTATGAAACTCGCTGACGCTCGTTTCATAAAACCACACTCGTGTTTTAAGGCCTCTCATTATATAGCAGTTGCATAAAATACTATTATTTCCTCTTCTTTAACATTGGAACTCATTTTTTTTTAGTATGTAATAAATAGTTAGTATTTTTTATGGTTACTACACGCAATCAACTGACCTTTTCAGTTAAGTTTTTAAAATATTTGTTAAATGTCACATCCCATGCTAAGAAATGTTTGTAATTAAAAACACTCACGTTATATGGCTTAGGATGCTTTCTGGCCATACTAAACACTCCATGCCATTGTGACGGAGTCCAAATTAATGTATTTTGTGTGCTCTTCTCAATATCTGAATGCATTGAGTCCACATTATACGTACCTACATATACGTGTGACCAGATAACAAATCATCATCATCATCATCATCATCTCAGCCACAAGAAGTCCACTGTTGAACATAGGCCTCTTCCATGGCATGCAACCACCGCCTTCCTGCCACCTGTATGAGGTCATCGGACCATCTTGTGGCTGGTCGTCTTACGCTGCGCTTGCCAATACGCAGCTGCCATTCGAGAACTTTTCGACCCTACTGGCCATCAGTTCACCGTGCTATGTGCCCTGCCCACTGTCAATTCAACTGGCTAATCTGCTGGGGTACGTCGGTTACTTAGGTTGATCTGCGGTTCTCCTCATTTCTGATTCGACCAGGCAGAGAAACTCCAAGCATAGCCCTCTCCATAGCTCGTTGCGTAACTTTGAGCTTTCTTATAAGGCCCATAGTAAGTGGCCACGTTTCAGTGCCATAATTCATCACTGGTAACACACATTGATCATTCACTCTCGATTTTAGACACGGAGGTATATTGGACGGCAAGACATTTCGTGGTTTCCCGAACGTTGCCCAGCCGAGTTGGATTTGACGATTGACCTGTTTCTCAAAGTTGGACCTGTCTAGTCGGATTGTTTGTCTTAGGTAGACGTATTCGTCAACAACTTTGATAGTTGAGTTTCCTACTGCTATTGGGTTGGGCACCACATGGACATTCGACATGACTTTCGTTTTATGCATGTTGAGGTTGAAACCCGATTGAGGTTTTCGAGCATCGTGCTAAGGTCTTCCATCTATTAGCCATGACTACTATATCGTCGGCAAACCGAAAGTGAGTGATGTACTCGCCGTTGATATTGATGCCAAATCGTTTCCACTACAGAAGTTTAAAGGCATCTTCCATTGTGTTGGTGAACAGTTTCGGAGAGATAACATCTCCCTGTCTCACACCTCTTTGCAATAGAATTGCCTCTGTCCTCTGATCTTGTATTCGGACCGACATGGTGGCGTTATTGTACAAACACTTCAACACTTCGATATACCGATAGTCAATACGGCATCGTTAGAAAGATTCAAGCACCACCCACGTCTCTATCGAATCATAGGCCTTCTCGTAGTCCACAAACGCTAAGCATAGTAGAATAGAATAGAAACATTTATTTCAGGCTGCATAGGCTCATAGAAAAAATACTTTAAAGACTAACATGCATATTTATAAAACAAAACATTAAAATTAAAGGCATGTTATACTTCTCGGTCTTCTGTATAACTTGCCGCAGCGTGTGGATGTGGTCTATGGTACTGAAGCCTTTTCGGAAACCGGCTTGTTCGGGAGAATCGGGAGGCTCGAAGCCATCAAACCTGCCTTCGAGACGATTCATGACGACCCTGGAAAACAGCTTATAAACATGGCTCAGAAGCGAGATGGGTCTATAGTTCTTTAGAAAAGTATTATCCCCTTTTTTAAAGAACAGCCCTACTACGCCTCTGTTCCATGATTCTGACGGTGTACCTCCGAGCACCACGGAATTAAAGAGTTTCTAAAGGACTTTAAGTACCGGTGTTCCACCCGCTTTCAGAAGCTCTGATATGATTCCGTCTTCGCCCGGCGCTTTGTTGTTTTTAAACTGTTTTAGGGCCATCCTACTCTCGTACAGGCTGATGTCCAGGATATCTCCGGTATAGTGTCGGGTCAGCTTGCCTCTTGGATCTTTGGCCAGGCTGCTAACAGGTCCCTAGAACCTCTCAACCTCTCTCAGCACCTCTGCTTTGGTTGACGCTATACTACCGTCCTTCCTCTTCAGCTTTCTCAGCTGGCTCTGCCCAATAGTCTTTTGCGAACACTTTGGTAACAAATACATAGTTAACTTTAATCGTAGTCTGTCTGTCCGTCCGTCTTTCACAGCCAATTTGCTCCGAATCTACTGGACCAATCCTATGACCCAAACACAGTCGTTTTCGGAGGAAAAATGAAGAAATAAAAAAAGTTTTGCAAACCTTACTGTTTCACATATCAAATGAAAGGGCTCATTATGAGGATCACAAATATATTTTTATTATTACCCCCCCCCCCCTTTGCCCCTGATCTCCGAAACTACTGAGCCTAAAATTTTGAATAAAAATACAAAATATAGTTCATTGCTTGTAGATTACAGGAAAACGTACAAGAATTCTATCAATTGCAAATAAAGTGGTAAACTCAATATAATACATTCACTGTTCTTTTCTAAACAACCATTGGAAGCATGACTTTACTCCTCAAATTTGACTATACTCCTAAAGTAATACTCAATTGTTACGTTTCATTTTACTAAACTCACAGATATTTCGGACCAATTTTACTAAGATCACATTTTACGGTACAAAACATTATTTCAAAATGTCTAAAATACATTAATTGGATCTTATCAGTCAATCCAATTGACTAAATTACGTTCTGGTTACGCTAACGCGTGAAGCTATTTTGCTAAAGCGCCATCATTTTAAATTTGATCGTAAGCTAAAACTGCTAAAGCGCCCCTGGTACTTAAGAAAGCAAATGGAAATATAGCTAACGTCCTTTTTAGATCCAAATTAATTACGGAAAAATGTCTAAAGCGACATAGTTGCGAAAAAGGCGGGTTTTAGTGTCTTTCAGACAAAAGGTTTCAAAAATTTTGCCAAATTTTGCTTCGCTGAAGAGCCAAAAAAATGCTCAGATTGCTTTGAAACCTAGACAGATCGACGCAGAAAAATCAGCTGATTCCAAATATACCAATAACTCAATTTCGCCAAAATGGCGCTTCAGCGACTTTGCCTTGGAAGCGACGATATGTATACAATACGCTAGTGTACTATAGTATACTAAGTTCATGGGTGTTCCAACAAAATATTTTATCGTAGTTCTCTCACTAGCGAGAAACTTTACAGTTGTTTGCAAGTTTTGATTGTAAACAAGGCATTGTTTACAGCTAAGTAATATTATTTTTAATGTTGATAATAATAGCAATGTAGATCTGGTTAAAAACAACACACGATAACACAAGGTTTATTATTCAAAGAAAAATAGTAAAAGTAAATAAGTTTCTAAAACAACGATTATTGCGGAATGGTAACTTGTCTAAGTATTAAGGACGCAAATGTGTAAACGCTGTAGCTTTTACGAATTACATTATATTTTACTCAAATACTTTTATGACCGGCTTTCTGTGCAAAAAATCTTCTGGCTGTTTGTATATTTAAATGTATATTTATTTATAATAAGTTGCCAGTCGTGATGATATAAATTTTGCTGACAAGGCAAGCATAAAGGTAACACGCAAAAAGGTTCCAGTATAAAATATTGTAAGAACATTATCATCCCCGAATAAAGAGATTATCTGCGATAATCTTACGATGAAATTATTCTGCTTGAACTCAAGTCCGTTGAAGTTTACCCTTGAAAATCCTTATTTGACTAAGATTTTCTTTAATATGTATAAAATAAAGATGGAAGATAAGGTAGTATATTTTCTCTAGGTTTAATATTTATGAATTTTGTTTGTTAAAATGATACGAGTACGTCATCACAGGCATACACGGTTAAAATAATTGTTTTTTTGCTACTGATTATAGAATATTTATGACATGTCACTTACTTGTTCATGTTGTCTCTAAATTTTCCCGGCTATTACTTATACTGCGAGTCTCCCTCATTAGTCTCAGCGTTCCCAGCTCTTTATAAGGCTTAGGCAGGAAAAATTCTAACTTCAAATAATTCAGTTCATTTATTTTTCTTTACTTTTATTTTAAAGTTAGTGTTAGATGTACTGTATCTGTATGATTTAGATGAACGATTCCTTCAGTCTTGCTCTGTACCTGGATTCTTTAAATGAAAATGTTTTTTTTTGTATAAAAGCTCTTTTACATGTCTGAGTCTACCAGCGCTTCGGAAAATTGAAGATTCTGCTGAGTAGAAGCGCTATAAGAAACTCAGAAGTATTTAAAGTTTTTCAAATTTAATTTCTTGTTTTCTTCTAAAAGGTCATACAACCCTAAAAGGGATAATCGCTTTTGTGCATCTTTATTGTCCGGAAATCTGTTATTTTCATTTGTTACGTTATGTACTATAAAGAGTCATACATACGTAAATACATACTAAGTACGAGTATAATTGAGTATAGTTGAACATATTATGTTTCAGTAGACTTTCCTAACTTTAATTACCGCAGCTTTGTGCTGCTGTTTCCATGTAAAGTGAGCAGCGCAGAGGCATGAATAAATAACCTACTTAACTGTTGGTCTATCAAAGTTACTTAAAGCAAATTGTGATGTGGTTGAGTTGTGAAATTTCCATCTTGGTCTGTACTTCGACTTCTTAGAATGGCTTCGAAGTTCGAATAATATAAAATGTGACGATTAGAATTTTGTGGGAATATTACGTTTTAGGGATGGCTTAGACGAGAAAAAGTTATTGTCATTTGCAATGCGAAGGTAATATAAGTCAGTATGCAAAGATTTAAGGAAATGAAATGAAATTATTTTTAAAAGGGAGCTCAGAAGACGAAGTATGTTAAAAATGTATCTCGGAAACTATCTTGATAAATACCTCTGTAACAAGTTTACAGAATTTACAGTTGAATTTTTATTAAATACTTTCTTTATTCTCAGTGAGATAAAGTTCTGTAGTTATAGTCTTATTGCTCTATATTTTGCGTGGAAGTTTGTATAAAGCCGTCCTTACCCAGCCTAGCTCAATGTTACTTAAGAGAAGATTCCATAACATTTTACTACAAACAACCGGCAGGGCGTAAAGCACATAGTTTGAATTTTATTACAAAACCTTTTATACGGATACAGATAAAACATTTTTGCGAGAAAATCCCCTTTGATAGACGTTGTTTATTCTGAAAGGGCTGCGCTATCCTCGCGGTAATAAGATTTACTAGGGGGCTTTGTTATTTAATTTCAAGTGTGCTTGTATACCTTAATTTACTGTTCTTTTGTTGGAAATGAATGAGAGCTTAAGATAATGTAGTTCGTCGCTTTGCTAAGCAATGTATTTTACACTTTATGGGAGAAATAGCCAAGGTCGACTGGAAGCCTCTAAATAAAGGTGGTAGTGAAGACGAATGGCAATACACAAACCTTTTTTTTTTTCATTATTATCATTGGATAATCACCTATTTTCAGCACCTGTTTGCCTTTAAGAAAAGAACAGGGTCGATTTTTGAAGGTCCTTAAGTCCTATTCATACCGACATCTCTATGTCGCCATGGATAGGACATAATGGTTAAAGCTTTCAGTTAAAGTAGCAGAATACTTTTCAAATACTCGTAAACAGACAAAACAACTCAAAAATCGAATTACCTTTGACGACTTTAATTCTTACTGTTTTTCAATTCTTGTGGAATTTTGAATTTTTGTGCGTTTTTTAAAAAGTGGTCTGATGTTTTAACAGCATTAAAGTTTCAACATGTCACAAACTATTGTAATCTTGATGCTCACTAGTGAAGTCGGTATTTTAGATTATAATGTATCGATACATAAAAAAGTTTGAACTGTTCGAAGTATTTTGTACCTAACAGAAATTAGGTACAGCTTTAGTGTAATGTTTTTGCTAAAATGGTGCTGTAATTTGGTATAGTATTTAGTTTAATGTAATTACAAATGACTAAATAAACATTGGGAAAACAATTTCAGAGTATAAATCTTTTAGGTCAGGCTAGAACTATAAATAGTCACCAAAGAGAAACATAACATTATAAATAAAATTACTACGTATCGATAAATCTGTAATAACAGTGATCACTCAAAACTTTTCCGCCACTTCGAAACTCAGAACCCACTCGAGAAATCTTCCCTAAAATCCCTCAATACAGTGATGAGTTCATTGTTATTCTAAATACTTGAACAAAGTAAAAAAGTTCTGTTTTTTTTTATCTGAAGTTTTTAGAAACGTCTTTACTTAACTCATCTCTGAAACATCGCGAAAGACCGAACATGAAGAAGTTCCAAAGTATTTCCAACGCCGTTTAATTTGTTGCTTCGCAATGAGCTTCAAATACTTGGCGAAAGTTTTTATTTTGAAAAGTTACAAAGTTTTACTTTTAAGCATGTAATTACTTGCGCCTTCCTTTACCAGTGACCCTAACATGACCGGCCAAGCTTAGTTTATCGGAGTTTATATCTACATGGGCATAATATATAGTACCGGATCTTTATTAAGTACAGCCTCCCAGCCTCTGCTTTGTCAAGTGTTATTAAAAGAAGGAAAATCACGCTTGGCAATGAGGCCTAGTTTATACCGAAATTGGTACCCCCTGTGAAACAAACAAAATGTTATGCTGTCAACATAATAAATACACAAATATTTTGGGACAATTTCAAACAAGTGACCTAGTTGCAAACTAAGGAAAGTATATATTATTATTGGTATAACGGATATACATACATAGTTATATAACCATCAACAACTGAGGTACAAACATTCATACAAATATTTGCTCTCTCGGGAATCGAACCCGGAACTTCTAGCTCCGCAGTCGTGTCACTGTCAAACCAAGTTAACCGGTCGTCAATTTAATTTTCAATGGCGTTATGTTTCTAGCAATAAGGTTAATGATTATTATTATTAAGTATCGCTATAATAAACCAGCACTGAATAGGTTTTCACTTCTGTAAAGGCAATTCAATATTTAGGTATAACTCTGGGTACCAAGTGAGTTATTCAATCGTAAAATGGCTCTGAAGTGTCCAATAAAGCTAACAATTACATCCAAGATTGAGCAATAAAATGAAACAGTGACGTAAAACGCAGCTGTTCCTCAATGAATATTCAGGACATTTTTTTAGTCAGTTTTTTTTATGAAATAGGAAGGCAAACAAGCAAGTGGGTCACCTGATGGTAAGTGATCACCACCGCCTATGGACACCCGCAACACCAAAGGGATTGCAAATACGTTGCCAACCCAGAGGGCTAAGATGGAATACCTCTTGTGCCAGTAATTGCACCGGCTGTCTTGCTCTCCACGCCGGAACACCACAGTGCAAGCACTGCTGCTTAGCGGCGGGATTAGCGAGCAAGATGGTGGTTGCGATCCGGACGGACCTTGCGCAAAGTCCTACCACCTAGAGTCTTGTATTTGTACCTATATAGACGGCATTTCATCCTTCTATTTTGCATCCTTAAAGGTGGAACAGTTTCTCCAAAGTAAGATGTGGGCCCATTGAGCATAAACAATTCAATTAAAAAAAGAATCATTGAAATCGGTTAACAATTGGCGTAGATATCGTGTAACATATACACAAAAGAAATAATTATAAAATAACAACAGTCGAATTGAGAACCTCCTCTTTAAAAAAAAAACTAACTTATACACATACTCATTTATCCTTTTATAATAGACTAGCGACCCGTTCCGACTTCGTACGGGTACAAATCGGTATGTAATGTACATTAAAACCTTCCGTATAAAAACTTCTAAATGACAGTGAAAACCGTATTAAAATTCGTTGCGTATTTTAGAAGAAGGCGGCCGAACATACACTATATAGATTTAGGACAGACAGACAGACAACGACGGATAGCGACTTTTCTTTATACTATGTAAAAATGAGACAGCGAGATAGACTTTAAACTAAAGGTGTTCACAATATGGTGACTTAGAATATCTCATTATTTAATAAATAAGATTACCAAGTTCACAGAACGTTTACTTGCCTAAGGCTGTCTCAAGAATACATCCTAAAAACTAAAAATAAAATTTTAATTGGGCTTTTATTTATTTTTTCAAAAAGAAGTTCTGTAATCTTTTGTGAATTTTGACAGTTCAAAGTATTGTCTGTAATACTAAACAACCATTGACGATAAATAACTTTGTATAGCTAGCGGCTGTCAATTAGCAGTGAAGAAGATAAATTAGGACAACATAATAAAGTAGAGATTGCTTTTCTGGATAAATTGGGCATTTTTTGCATCATTGACTGAGCAGTTGTATTATGTTTTTCCTTTAATCAATTTAATACAAAGATTGCTAGTAAAAACCAACAATGCAACGATCGTAAAAACAGAGCACATTGACAAATTCGCAGTGTCTGGTGGAGTCACCTGTAGATGAATTGGTAAAAGCAAGGCATTGAATACTGAATATGTAGATTTGGGTCATGCCAGATGGCGAAATGTTCTTTATGTTGTCATGGCATCTATCATTTGAATTGTCATTAACTTGACTGGATATTTTAATGATAACGCATTAAAGGCTTCATTGAACTATTTTTTTCGCACTATATTCGTTGCTGTTTTGTTTGAACTATTTGATAAGGTTCTTTTAGCTACATTTATTTTGAGTACTTAAGAGTAATTTAGCTGTCCTTAAAGATAGAAAGGAAAATAGTTTAACTATTTTGTTTTAAGTAGTGTTTAAAACTAAGCTTGTAAAAGGTTATAAATGTTTTTTCAGTTTTGAGGCCTTAAAGTCACGCTAAAATGTTGAATAGGGCTGTTTTTAATATAATAATGTAAAAACAGTTTTTTATAAATATATTCTGAAGTTATGAAGCTTAAAAATCATATTTCTATTCTCGTACCGAATTACCTATTATTGTCTGAAAAGCCGCAATGGCGCGTGCCCTATTGGCGGGCTTACCTGAATACAGCTGACTACAAAGAGCGACCTTCTGAAAGTTTTTCCATGTTAACTGCCGAAGCGCTCTGCTCACATATCTACGGACCACGAATCCGTTAAAATATTAGAATTCCGTTTCACTAATACTTTTCCCGTTTTCAATTTAAATTCGAAGTTAGAGAATGACCCGGGGGAGTCGAACGAATTAAATTCCATTGTTTTTGAACGTTCCTGAAGATTATCCGAGTGTAATTAAAAATTGGAAGGACTGATCTTGACAAGGGGCGCTATCAATAAAAACGACGGTAGGGAATTATGATTGATTTTATTCCTTTCTCAATATGCTTGTGGCATTTATACGGTGCTTGGCCGCAGATATTACTTTAACCGTTTTCATTCGTGTCATACTGTTGTAAATCTGGGTACAAACATTTCGCAGAAAGAGTCAGCGTTCAGTCATATCCTAACATTTAAAATAGTCATGCGGAGGACAGCGGGTGTCCCATGTCCTTAGGATTTATGGGCACAGCCACAGCCGTCATAAAGGAAATCCAACACATTTGCCCTGCACCTACCTACGTGGATGGCGAATAAAAACACAATAAAACGTGCACAGCCTGATAATAAACTCGTTGGTTCGCAACACAATTGTTTATTTCACAATTTGTTTTTAGGGTCAACAGTAATGGCCGCTGTAAGATACGCTCGCGGCAAGATGTTTCAAAATATACAATGGAAAATGGTATTTACTCCTTTTAGGAGTGTCGTATAACAAGTTGGAGGTACGAGTACACGCGACGGTAATAACTTCGTACTTCGGCTTCCAGGGGCAGGCTGCTAAGGTTGTTTTAAACTTTCCTGATTTCAACTCATGTTTCCAACGTAAATCGGGACTTTATTGCACTTGTATTTAACTCGATGTTTTGATCGTATGTATTTTTGTATTTGCAACGAATAACCTATGATCACGACACATATAATCTTGACGGCATTTGAAGTACTTTGTCACAAAATGGCAGAGACTTTCTTTTATTATTAGCGTAGCGTAGTTAATAAGAGAGAGACCATTTTACTTTGTTAAATGCTGACTTAATTGTGATATAGTATGTATTATTAAAGTAAATATTTGGCGTTAGTACCGAAGTTTGAATAGTTCAGTCATCAACAGAGAAATCAACATGAACAAAAAATTTATAAGATGATCTTAATCTGTAGAAAATAATTGAGTCTTGCTTCATGTCATTTCAGCTTTTCGTCTGGATAGATATATGCATAGAATTAACCAGAAACCGCCAGCGCGCCTAAAACTGAGGCAACTAAAACCACTCTTAAATGGAGTGGTTGCGCTTTATTGCGCTTAGTCGCTCTTTTGCAAGTAGCGCGTCATGACGTATTGTACTAATGCCAATTTTAATTGTAAAATGCCGTCTTGTGTCGTTCCTTCAAGCAAAAATGCTGCTGGACATACAAAAAAACAGGATAGGACCACATTTCATCTGCTAGTAGCTCTTTTAAAAGTGAATTTATTTAATTATTTAATTTATTTTACTTATTGTGATTGACTTGGAAAAGAGGGCGTCCATTTTGTAAGTGTTGCCAGTGTAGTCAAAAATGGGATCAACCGTGTAAGTATGGGGAATCGGCCCCAGACGTCAATTGATTGCCCAGATTTATTGGCCCAGATATAAGATGCTGATTCACCAAATATTAACCCTTAAATGCCACAGGTATACGAGAAAAAAAAATATTTTTATTTTATTTTATCTAAACTACAGAACCGATTTTTATGAAACTTGGATAGAATATGTAAGTAACTTAGGTTTAACAAACTGGAACAAATTACCTTGCTACTCCGCGAAACCAGTGCCGGGCTCGTGCAAAATAGCTGCGTCTGTGCGACACTTATATGTTCATGCAAAAACCCACCCTCCTCCGCTTCCACGCGAAACAACATATATCACACAGACTCAACTACACACCACCACCACTAAACACTAAAACTACACAATCGACGCGCGTTTCGCCTCAATACGAGGCATCATCAAGACCAAAAAAAAAATTTTGCTTGGGTGCTTTTGTTTTTTTGCAAATATGTTGGCGGTAGGCGGGATTAAAGAAAAATGTTTTAGTTTTTCAGTACGCCATTCGTTCAAGTACCGAACGGTCGTACTGTTCGATCTCGATGATGCCTCGTATAGAGGCGAAACGCGCGTCGATCGTGTAGTTTTAGTGTTCAGTGGTGGTGGTGTGTAGTTGAGTCTGTGTGATATATGTTGTTTCGTGTGGAAGCGGAGGAGGGTGGGTTTTCGCATGAACATATATATATATATATATATATATATATGTCGCACAGACGCTGCTATTTTGCACGAGTCCGGCACTGGTTTCGCGGAGTATTATTATTATTATATTATAGGCGAGCAGCATCATTGCTGATATGCCTATCTCAAAGTTCCACAAGTTATTTTAAAGTCTTGAGTAGCAAAGTAATTTGCTCCAGTTTGTTTATTTTGTTATTAATAATACCGATTTTTCTTTAAAAATGCCGTAGAGTTCTTGCCACTTCTTCTCACGGAGCTTTTAAAGTGGCAGATAAAAAATAAAATATTTGTATTTTTGGAAAGAATAATTAAAAAGATTTAGGCTTAGACTTTGAATGATGTTTTATTATTTGTATGACTAACTAAACTTAACTAAACGACTTTAAAGCAACTGGGTAAAATGATTGAATACTGGTTGTATACAACGTTAGTTAGTACCCTATGCCTTAATAATTATATTTGTTAAATATTTTTAACAAGTGTCCTGGGTGGGTGCAATGTTTCCACAAAAAGTGTGGAACTGCTCACGAGCTGGCAACATTACGCGGGCGGGGGGCGGGGCTTGCGCGGGACGTGCGCTTTGTTTTTGGACACAGCGCCGGGTATGACGTTTTAGTTGAACGCGCCTTCTAGTTAATTCTATGGATATATGTATGTATCTATTGTTCTCTGTGCCATACGTATGCATGTATTAACATGTATATCCATGTTCATCATAGATCTGTAAATACGGTTATCATGCAGGTACGTTGTAAACATGTCCATGTGAAGTTGGATAATAGAGCTGTCTAATAAAAGCCAAAATTAATTAGTATACGCGATTAAAATAAAATACCAAACCTTGACAATATAAAATGTATACCTAAGTCAGCAGCCATTTAATTGCATTGCAATTGATAAGTGGAGGTATTCTAAAGTTATTGTGTTCAAAATTAGAAACTTTTAGGCTTCCTCATAAAAATTACATACGTCTCATTGTTTTCAGGGAACATCGTCAACAGGTAAGGCCCCGCATTCATGTAACCATGACAACGAAACGAACCCCATCCGAAGTATCAAATTTTAACTCTGATAATTTCGTGTGCGAAGCGTGGGTATGAGAAATTAATGTTTAAAAATTTCGAAACAACGTAAATCTCAACAATGTATGGGCAAAGTTAATATTGGTACGCTGTCACCTGAGAATGATCAACTACGTATAACTTTGTTGTTTTAAATAAAGGTTTGGGGAAACGGGACGATGGAACTTTTGACAGAGGTAACCGACCGCGTTTTCATCTGTAAGTTTGTTGCTTGTTTAGAATTTGAACTGATTCAAAATTTGCAAGGAACAACGTGAAAAGAATAAATTTATCACTTTAACCGGAGAGCGTGAGGAATACTTGAGTACTGTATTGCAAATTGCAGCCATCAGAATCAGTTCCTTTTCAAAATTAAAGCAGTTTTGACAAGTCTGCCAGTACGTTTACTTTTTTAAATATACGTCAATTTTACACACCAAACGTAATATAATGATATCTCTGAACCTTTAAACCTATTGTTAGACAAACGCCATTCCTTACATTTTTAAGGCTCTGTAATTCTAACAAATCTTTGATCTAGTTGGTAAAATTGTTCCAAATACATATAACAAATTATACCACCCTTGCTAATGACGTCACTTCGGAGCTACGTTATACGCTAGGCAAACGATGTCATAATAGCGTACATACTTTACTAGCTTGCTTAAACAATACGTCGTCTACACGTTCCCAGCAAACGCAGACAACAAACGGCTGGGTACGCAGGGGAATATTGCATTGTTCCAGCTCGGAGCTAGCTCCTTAGAGCCCTCAAAGTCTAGGAAATACCTACGCTGTTTTTGTGATATACGAATCGTGCACCAGTTTGAGTTTGTGCTTGCTGAGTTGGTTTCTTTATTTCTTTTTTATTTACGGAACTAGCATGCGGATCCCCTGAAGTGATTACCGCTGCCCATGGAAACGAGCGACCTCAAGAGAATTTCTGATTCGTTGCCGGCTTTTAGAAAAGTGTGCCTTGATCTCTCACTCAACGCACGAAACGCAATAGCAAGCTAAATTACAGTTTGTTCCTTCTTGTTTAATTTTCATCCATAAGGTTTATAAGGCACATGGTTAAATGTATGATACCTGGTACTGAAACTATTTTAACTTAGTTCACCCGATTCTGACAAAGCGCTCATAAAAGGCAATGTTTTGTCTACGCAAGCTCGTTGTGTCACTTCGTGCGTAAAGTTAAAGGGGCAAAAAAGCATATTCACGATCCGTGTGTCAGGAAAAAAGCAGAATTTGAAAATAGATTCGTTTCCATTTTTGCAGATAGTCAATAAAGTCGTTATTTGCGCTTTATTATTTAGAAGTATTATACTGGGAAGAAAACTTCATTTTGCTTTGAATGAGGCGTGATGGTATAATTCTCAGAAATATAATACTGAGACGTGTTGCGCGTGGAGCGAGAGCGAGCGATATCCAGCTGTTATGGGCATCGAGAATGGCTGTGGGTTCAAAGAATAATTGGCTCCTTTATCCAGCCTTGGATGTTTCCATCAATATTTCAATCTCGTTCCAATCTCAGCATGCTTTTGTTTTCATTTATCGCACTGAAACATAAACAATACAAGCCGGACCGCAATGAAAACAACATCCAAAGTTCATGATTAATATCCACGGACACTTCCAGAACTCTCAAGCAGCCTTTCGATTATCTGATTTGTTTAATTCTCGTCTTTTTACCCTTTTAGCGTTTTTATCATCTTACAATAAAAGAGCCAAGGTCAAAAAAGTCTGAAAGCCCTTTTCATTCGATAAAGAGACAATAGAAAATCCTCACTGTAAAAGTTAGGCAAAAGTTTTGATAAAAACAGTCGTCCTTTACAAAAGTTGTGACTAAGTTTCCCGAAGCAGATGTTACTAGAAGTATTCGTTTTTTGTGTCGCGTACATAAATCATATAAAACGTGACTACAAGCTTTACAGAAGCATAATTCATGTGGCGGTATTCGGATGTCTCGCAGAATGTCGCAGCGTCATGCTTCATAGGCGGAGGCATTTCGAGTTCACGCTTGCACTAAATTTAACAACTAGCATATAGTAATAACTCTCGAATGCGTACCTAAGTACGCCATGTATACACTTGTACAAGTGCGGCGGTGGTTCGCACGTGTCCCAACCTTCAACATTTACTGCGTCCGTAAGGAGGCAATCCCACAGGACGAACGAGAGGCTCGAGTAGCAAGTCGCGGAATCCGCTCGGTTTATGGCCCGCCTCGACCCTAACAAGATTCCCGCCGCTCGTTACACCAATTTATTACGCCCTTACAAGGGATTTATACTTTTTTGTGGTAGTTTCGCCCACTAGCGGCCGTCCGCACTCCGCGTGGAGGACACTACTTACGCATACACGAGAGTGGCTCATTTCGCTAGTCCCAGATGGCGTGTATTGCCCCAAATGACGTAATGAGAAGACGCTACGATCGTGTACCGGACTCTTGAGTTGGTTTAATCTGGAGCTACGCCCGGACATTGCGTTATCAAGACATGCAATCTGGGACGTAAGGCCTATTCCTTATAACGTGTATGAATAATTCGTCCCTTTATAAAAAGGGTGTTGAAGGAAGTGATGTTTTTTATCATTATAAATATTCGTTATTTAAAAACATGTTAACGTATTTAAATTGAAAATCCTCGACGACCTAGTTTTATGTAAGGACCCTATTTTCCAGCAAACTTAATAAATTTACAAAATTCGTTTTCAAGTATAAGCGACGTTCCTCTTAACGGCACTTAAGCTGTCTCCAGCTCTAGAAATTGCTTTCGCTTTCGTGCATCAAATTGAAAACAGTATTGTATTTAAAAATATTTTTTTGAACAAGGTACGAAGGTTGAATAAGAAAACTTTAAAAAGTGCTTAGCATGTACTTGCTGTTCGTAACGTTTAAGCGTGAACAACATAAACTGGTAGCTAATTTGCAACATAACACGCCTCCAGGTTTCAATTGACTGGTATAATCACGCCCCATTATGTCGTAATGCAACTTAATTAGTGTGAGACTGTCACGAACCCCCCTTAATTTTTTTTAAACTTAATACTAACCTAACTGGACTACCTAGACTAACTAGAACGAACCTGATTTACTACGGCATTTAAAATGTAACTACTAAATTAAACTATTTAATTAATTAAAATTATATTCTTTGAAATATTCGCTAATTAAATTATATGTTGATTGGATATACCTTTGCAATACATAATATACATACTTTATTTTGGCCTCGTGAATCGTTTAGAGTAAAGGACGCTATGTTGCGAACCGTGAATAACCTAAGATCTTTTTAGTGTAGGAGCCGAGAGTTACCTATATCTACCTAGAGTGAACCCTAATTAGAATACCTGAACTCTAATAGTATGTACTTTGTTTTGAGCTTAAAAATACTGTACGATGGACTTAACTAGATACCTATTGGACGCTTTCCTGAATTTACTCGCTTAAGTTGGTGAATACCATACGACCTATTTAATGCTAGATAAACTTATAGTTATTTACTTACAGCTATGTAGTATAGTAAATAGGCTAAATTACTAACTAGAGTTTTAGTCTTAATGATGATAATAAGATGAATAGTAAGTAAGAGTTCTAATGAGTAGCTTGCAAATGGAACATAGAAGTTAATATGGTGAAATTAGTACTTGTTATAAGGCCCCCTTAGGGGGGGAGACGTGCCCCGCCACCGCACGAGACCTGGGGTCCCCTGATCGTTGCCAGGTCTAGTGGAACGCGACCCTTACTGGACATTCCTCCTCCTTTTTTGTATATAAGAGTATTTTGTTATTTAAGGTCTTTGATACATAGTCAGTCAGTCCTAGTTCTGCCAAAGGGCAAGAGGAAGGCTCAATGTTAGCCCATTTAAACTTTGAACTTTATAGTTCACGAATAAGACTCTCTCTTTTAGTTTTGAGAGTTCAGGGTATTGTATTTAGAGTTGTTTCTCTAATTTGCATCATTATTGGTTCAGTCACCAAATATGTATAATTCAAATATAACTCTATTTCATAGTATTTGTCATGTAAATGTTCATTTAGAACAAGAGTAAAGGAAACTCTCAATAGAACTGTTACTCACTGATAATTGGTATAGTCAACCTGGTTTTAGGCTAAGTGTATAATTATATTAATTATTCTACGACAGAATTGTATAGTGACCGTAGTCAAAGTGTATTACAATGTACGTAAATATCGATCTGCGTGATAGTAAAACAGCTGATAATGTATGTTTTCCATCAAAATAGGTTCAGTCAAACTGTTCAGCGCTAATTCTGGAATAATCCTACTATGGGATTGATTTGTGACCGTAGTCTACTTAAAATACAATGATCGTAAGTATCGTTCTACGTAATAGTAAAACTGCTGGTTCCGTATGATTTCATACTATTATATAGGTGTATTTTCCTATAGAATATTTAGACAGTTTCATGTCTTTCGTTAGTCCATGATTTATCTGAAGTACGAGTTTGTACCATAATCAAGATACCACATCAGTATTGAATGATCCATTTCCACAAACAGTGGTGATTTTAATTAAATTCATTATTGAATTATATGTTGATGAGATCAGCCAGTGACTCCGACGAAGAACATACCCCATCCATTTGGCAAGGGCAGAGGCTCTAGAGACTGCTTCGCTTGCTCTTTAGTATAACTGATTTCAGTTTGGGTTCAGTAATTTTACTGGAATAAGTACTCATGATTTTTGTACTTAAAACGTTGGTGGTTGTGATGGTAGTAATTTAGTTTATGAATTTGAGTCATTCATCACTGAATTTTGGTTTAATTAAATCAGTTCAGTAGATAAATCGTGGTAGTAAATAGGTCAGACAGACGAATGGATTCATTATTGAATTAAAGTATAATCAAATCATGATGTTAAATATGTCAGACAGACAGACAGACTTATAACTGTACTTAGGTTCAATCAAATCAAATCAGTACGTAAACCTTAGTAATGACCGAGACAGACGAACGGACATCCAGTCATTTGTTTCTGAATTTAGGCTCAGTAAAATCAGTTCAGCCCATCAAGGTGATAATTAGAACAGACGAACATACATACGTACTTCAATAGATTATGTTCCTTATTCGGAAAACCCTAATTAAAGTAACGCTTAATATAAACTAGACGTATAAGTCAATTAACGAGTGAGTTTGCACCCAATAAAAGGACTATAGGCCCCGTACGAACCACTATAGCATTTAGGTCGATATTTGATGAAATTGGCAATTATAAAATAAAATATAAATTAGACTATTAAACCTTCCTACAGTAAAAATGTGTGAGTGTGTACCTACCTATACCTAAACTAAATTTCCCTAGTCTAAGTTGCATCAAATTGAGAATCGTCTCGTTTAAATTTAACTACGGTTAGGTTTTCGGGTGTGCAAGGAAAACCTTCTATGCTAACCTAGCTAGAGAAAGAAGGTGGTGTCGGCGCTGCACCATGTGTCTATCTAGGCCGAAGAAAGGGTTGTATCTACCACCGGCCGAAGCTATGGACGCAATAGATACAAATACCTAAGGGTGTAATATATAAATACAAAAAGATCAACTGCCTAAAACCACACATACAGTTAGCAGCTACTCTCTTGCCTGAGTAATACTGTTCCCTGGATATGCAGATCTAGAAGCTGAAGTCTGGGCTCGATAAAGGCACAATTATCCTTAGTATAATATCGAGAATAGAACCAACTACGTTCTATTTGAACCCTCCTACTCTGCCCTAGAATCAATAGGTTGTTGGCACCGTTAGGAAAATACTCCTATTGACCGTCACATCGACGTAAATTACACGACCTAATCGAATTTGAACCAAGTCACAATCACTCCTCATATAATTCAACAAACCCCACAATAAAGAATAAAACAATCCCCAAACTAACACAATTAAATTCAATAAGCTCAAGTAAAAAGGTCGGCAACGCGCGAGTACAACTTAAGTGTTGCAGGTGTCGATAGGCTGCGTCAATTAAGTACCGCCAGGCCTGTCACTTGCTTAATTCCCGAATAAATGCAAAGAAAACTTTAAATATTAACACAATAATTATTAATTTAATAAAACATACCCCGAATTATCACTATTAACCAAAGTTAATGCAAAGAACTGTTTAAATATTATCACTCTAGAAAACAACGTATTACTGCAAAAATTAACACAAACTCCGCGAATGAACAAAGATGAATTTAAACATTATCTCAATAGTTGAAAAGCTAATGAATTACTCTTCAAACTATCGAAATAACTCTAATTAGTGCAAACAAAGACTTTAACGTTAACACAATGCACTAATTACAAATGCTAATTAAAATGACTTTACTTGCCGAATTATAAAAGGTGCGACTAGTATCGTGGTTCGAAGATCGTTCCTGAACGCTGAATGCCCTCTGACCGCCTCGCAATCCACTTAAATTCGCTCATGGTGCGTCATACGCCCAATAGCCCTGCAAATCCCCTTTCTCTGTTCATCTTGCAAGTATAATGAGATGGAACTATGTCCCTTTGTTTTACTATGCGTCTACGCATACAGCCACAAAACATTAAACGTAATTAATTTAAATACTTGCTATTTCCATTGATTATTGTATCAAATACTCTTACGAATTAATTTAAAGTTTGTTTTATTGCTAAATCCTTTAAATAAGCTAGTTTTGTGCCGGCGCCAGTGACAGCGCCATCCATGCATTTCTATGCTAACTAATTAGGCGACCTTTTGACCGCTCAGGTACTTATGATAACAAGTGGGTTCCTCACGCTCCATACGAAACAAATATTGAGACTGAAAGATCGATAGATATGGCCTTGCTCAACAGATGTCGTTACGCTTCAGTTATTTATAGTAAAACTATTTTATTCTAATTAAATAATTAAGTTAATTATTAATATTATATTTGTGAAAAGGTGACGGTTCAAAGAACCCTCTTGCGAACCGTTACATTCCTTCCCCAAAATTTACGCAGGTGAACAAAGTCTTAACTGGAGTAAATTTTCAAAATAACTCGCTATTCACAAATATATGTGCTAATATTCAAGTTACATTACGTTACGTTAATTTTCAGTTGATTAATATTTAACCCGAAGTGTATGTGTGTGGTGTGTGTTTCGACCATATAGAAAATAGATACAGCCGAGATCCAGCGTTTGAATCTTTCCACAACTAAATCATGAATGAACAAAAACCCTCACAAGATATTTTGACCTCAGCAGGAGAACCAAATTTGTGGGATCTGATCAGACCTAGTGCCAGCACGATGTTGTTTCTGACCCCGGTAATCCCTCTTTTCCTCAAGATTAATTGGGTATTATATCACACATCAGAGCAACATACGCACCTCTTTCCGCAGCCAAAAACGTTAATAGCTCAAGCTAATGTCCACGCAATAACAAAGTTCACTAATTCAAAGCTAAACCTCTAAACTATAGCTATTACTATATGGAGCATGTGTAGTTGCCGAAATAAGAATATGCGCTGTGCGCTGCCGGTAGAGTATAAAACATCTCTTGCTACTATCAACCAGATGTTGACGTCCACTATTCTTTAACCTAACACCTTGGACTTCTATTCACAAGAAATATTTTCTTTTGTGTGGTGTGCTGTTTCAGAGTCAAATATCAATAAACCGGTCTCAGATTATCTCTAAAGTTGCTGAATCATTAAGCCCTCTTTTTACCAGTCAAACAAATTCAATGCTTACACAATCCAGAAATGATGCTAAACTAATGACAATATTACAACAAAATGTAAACAAATTAGCTGAAATACTATTTATTTCAGCTATATAGCATCAATCCTGTATTCTGTAAACTACAAAATCTAAGACAAATCACTCAACCTTCACCCCTTCCTCATTCTCACTTTCACGCTGCCTAACAATTCATCAACTCAACTAGATATCGAGAGATTTTCTTATAAAAACAAAAAAAAAACTTTAATCTACTTCGTTTAAACTCCAGTTAACATATTTATTCACCTACAGAACCTTTCAATTTATTTACTGCAAGGTAAATTCTAAACCTCCACTTTTCCACAACTTATATTATCTAAACGGTATTTGTGCATTGACTATACCAACTCATATTGGCAAGCAACTTTTTCTTTTTCCAATATCTTAATTTTTTAACTTAAATAAAGATCCACCACAACTCTCCTTAAATACTAAAGTTTCCTAAATAATAACATTTATCCTTTATAAATATGTCTCAACTCTCTTAAGTAGTATTCCATCGAATAAAATTTCTGTTTGACCATAGTCTAGTCAAACTGGAAACGTCGTAATGAATTACTATAAAACCATAAACGTCCTTTCTGGTGAAGTCGGGTAAAAATATAATAAGCTCATCTTCCCTTCTCCAGCCGTTTAATACCATACTTTATAATGTCAGCTCCTAAACTGTGCATTTGCAAATAATTTGCCAATTTATAAAATAGATGATGCACAATGATAGTAATAAATGCAGTGCTATTTTCCTACTTTACGCCACTGCCAAATTATATGTTCTTTTATTAATTTACCAATCTACACAAAGTAGGGTCATAACCACCAGATGATCACGGCCATCTTAGATATTTTTTTCATTAATTTACTTAACAATGATATACACCGCTAAGTTTTGCACTTGAATTAAATCTACGGTAGAAATTGCATAGCCCTAGAAAAGTCCTAACTTAATCTAAACTCTAACTTAATCTAATTATGTACCGTTCACTTTCTCACATAAAATTTACACTTAATTTTAAGTCACACATCAGTCCAGCTTGCCTTATTTTCTAAGCTTTCAACCTAATGTTCTAAATATAAATCTAAGTCTCCTGTAGTCCTAATCACTAAGCCATCTAAGTAAGTAATTGTCCCCAGACTTCCGTACTTCAAATCTCAAAATCTTTTGCTATACCTACTTCCAATCCAACTGATGCCCTAAGTCTCGGCTAACACATGCCGATGTCTAAGAATCCAAAATCTTAGATTTACACTGTTACTAGATATTCAGAACTTGCTCCATACCTACTCCTTCCCCAATATCTTATCCTCTAGAAACACTGATGTCAAGCTAGGAATTTCTTCTAGCTCTGACTATAACTACTACGTTTCTTATTTTATCATATTTACTAAAAAACCCACTTTGACATTCAGCATACTAATATATTTCACCAGAACCAAAAGGGTACGAAAACTAAATAATAAACTCCAGCAACTTAAAATTAAATTTAAAATGCTATATAATGAATGACAACACAAAGGAAAATTAGGGCAATGGCAGGACTCGAACCTGCAACATTAGCAAATCGAAAATTAAAAAAATCCGATTACAAAAATCTAGCAATTTAATCCTTTAAACCTGGAATTGTACATTCTAGAATAATAGGTACTTAACGGTAAAGTAAGTATGAACACTAATCTACCAAAACATTAAATATTCTAAATCTGTCATAACACTTCAAACTTTGACTAAGTAACTAAAATAATTTAAATTAGATTATGGCACTATAACTTTGCCTTTGCTTATCAATCTGTCTATCCACGTCACTTTAGAGACTAAATGTACAAAACAGTCGTTTATGTATTTAATTATTCTTCCTGCACGAAGGTTAAATTCGCATGTAAAAAGGCGGACCCCATGCCTCAAAGCAATCTCTACCAGTCAACTTAAGTCTAACTTACAATTAAAACTAAGTTTTCTCTGTTGTCTATCTCAACTAAACTATTCAAGTTGCGTAATCATCATCTATCAGTCATTGTAGCTTTTAAAATCTTATCTTATCTTACACGTGATCAAGTTATAACGCTTTGCTCAAGTTATAAATAAACCTAAAGTTTTATAACATTTATTTTAAGATATCTCCAGTGCCAGAACATCTGTGTAACTTGCAATTGTACTACTACGTTTCGTCACGACTGTGGTCGCCCTACAATCTATGAGCTATTAATTATACCCTTAAATGTGAACAAGTATCTTAAAATTAGTAACTAAGAAATTATTTATAAAACCAAGCAGTTCCTAGGATTTCGATGGTGCTCTATTTATGAATTTTAATTCCTATACCTAAATTTGGGAAATAAATTAATATAGAAGCTAAATATAGTATTCACTAAGTATATTATAACTGCGGATCTATAAAATATCTAAGTATAGTTCTTTCATTTACTTATCTAAATAGGTAAGTAAATAACACACACTAACGAGGTCAACACTACCTCAACGTCGGCAACGGTTCGGCTACTCTCTTGAAACGTAAACTCTACTATCATAGGTGATACCCCCCCCCCATCAGATAACCCACACGCTCGTCGTTCCTTCTTAACTTATTAAACGTATTTATTTATAACGGGATGCAGACTAACAAACAAAGTTAGCAACCTATTTACCTAAGTACTACTAAACTAAAGTATGTACTCCTTACTAAACTCAACCACTGTCCTGTACCTAAAGTAATTACTGTTTACCATACCAACTCCATTTCTAGCTCTCCTTTTCTACAATATAATACAATAAAAATTTTTTTTTTTACCACACCTTACTCAATAATCAATATGTATAAGATAACAAAATTATAATCTTCAAAACCAATAATGATACAGTCACCTCGAAGCGACCTCTTCCAGACAACTCCTAGTATTCTAGATTGTATATTACTATAAATTACAAGCCTTCACAAAACCTCACATATATGCTAGCATACCTAGATCTAACCCTAAAATAACTTTGACCTACGTCCAGTGGTCCGACTGACTTAAATTCTAGTATGCCTATCGATTTGACAACCACGCAACAATAAAGCACTTTCAACAAAAGGTCCGTATTAGCAAACCTTTTTAAATTTTTGTCATAAAATCTATTTACTAGAATAGTTTGCATAAATCTCTATTCTAAATCGATGACTAAATATTTTTATCTAATTTCCCTAATCTGCAAATTTCTATAATCTAAATACTAAAGCTCTATTTTAGTTAAAAATATTTACTGTTTGTATAATAACCTAACTAGTCATTATTTCTTAAAATTAGGAAATATCTAAACCCTATGTTATCTTAAGACTAGGTTTTATAATACAAGGTAGGCTAAACTTTGCTATGCTATGGTTCTATAAATAGATTGGCTTCGTTCCCACAAAACTTTGTTTATGTTAGCAATGTTAAGCGTTCGCTATCGGATACCAAATTCAACTCGAGCGACAAAGCGAGATTTTAAAACAAAAATAAGTCCATAAATCTAAAGTGCTCGAGTACCTTAACAAAACACCACCTCAGTTATAAAATAACTTAAACATCTTAGCCATCAATTAGTGAAATGTGAATCCACTTCACTCAGTTCCGAGCACAAGTGTCGTACGAATTTAAAACCAACGTTATCGCTATGGTCGGCCTACACTTAAGAAACCCTACGCGATGTTTACATTCTGCGGACTACGGGCTCTATCTGATATTATATTTTAAGTTTCTAAAAATAGCCTACACAATATGAATTGTTTTGATGTAACCGCAAAAGGTACAAAGTAAGAATATAGTTTTTAAATTCAGTTTTAAGCATTTTCGTGATCTATCATACCGACTTGTAAAAATAATTTATTTTAAATACGGACCCTATCAATAATAACCCTACTAATGGTAACTATTCTCTCTGCTCCTAGACACATATCCAACTTAACGGCAACAAATTGTACTGGAATGAATCCAGTACCGTGGTCTAGTCTATTCCAATCAACAACATATCCAATCTTATCTTATCCTATCTTGATAATTCTACCATATCCTGGTCACGCTAGCTCCAAATTGTCACGAACCCCCCTTAATTTTTTTTAAACTTAATACTAACCTAACTGGACTACCTAGACTAACTAGAACGAACCTGATTTACTACGGCATTTAAAATGTAACTACTAAATTAAACTATTTAATTAATTAAAATTATATTCTTTGAAATATTCGCTAATTAAATTATATGTTGATTGGATATACCTTTGCAATACATAATATACATACTTTATTTTGGCCTCGTGAATCGTTTAGAGTAAAGGACGCTATGTTGCGAACCGTGAATAACCTAAGATCTTTTTAGTGTAGGAGCCGAGAGTTACCTATATCTACCTAGAGTGAACCCTAATTAGAATACCTGAACTCTAATAGTATGTACTTTGTTTTGAGCTTAAAAATACTGTACGATGGACTTAACTAGATACCTATTGGACGCTTTCCTGAATTTACTCGCTTAAGTTGGTGAATACCATACGACCTATTTAATGCTAGATAAACTTATAGTTATTTACTTACAGCTATGTAGTATAGTAAATAGGCTAAATTACTAACTAGAGTTTTAGTCTTAATGATGATAATAAGATGAATAGTAAGTAAGAGTTCTAATGAGTAGCTTGCAAATGGAACATAGAAGTTAATATGGTGAAATTAGTACTTGTTATAAGGCCCCCTTAGGGGGGGAGACGTGCCCCGCCACCGCACGAGACCTGGGGTCCCCTGATCGTTGCCAGGTCTAGTGGAACGCGACCCTTACTGGACATTCCTCCTCCTTTTTTGTATATAAGAGTATTTTGTTATTTAAGGTCTTTGATACATAGTCAGTCAGTCCTAGTTCTGCCAAAGGGCAAGAGGAAGGCTCAATGTTAGCCCATTTAAACTTTGAACTTTATAGTTCACGAATAAGACTCTCTCTTTTAGTTTTGAGAGTTCAGGGTATTGTATTTAGAGTTGTTTCTCTAATTTGCATCATTATTGGTTCAGTCACCAAATATGTATAATTCAAATATAACTCTATTTCATAGTATTTGTCATGTAAATGTTCATTTAGAACAAGAGTAAAGGAAACTCTCAATAGAACTGTTACTCACTGATAATTGGTATAGTCAACCTGGTTTTAGGCTAAGTGTATAATTATATTAATTATTCTACGACAGAATTGTATAGTGACCGTAGTCAAAGTGTATTACAATGTACGTAAATATCGATCTGCGTGATAGTAAAACAGCTGATAATGTATGTTTTCCATCAAAATAGGTTCAGTCAAACTGTTCAGCGCTAATTCTGGAATAATCCTACTATGGGATTGATTTGTGACCGTAGTCTACTTAAAATACAATGATCGTAAGTATCGTTCTACGTAATAGTAAAACTGCTGGTTCCGTATGATTTCATACTATTATATAGGTGTATTTTCCTATAGAATATTTAGACAGTTTCATGTCTTTCGTTAGTCCATGATTTATCTGAAGTACGAGTTTGTACCATAATCAAGATACCACATCAGTATTGAATGATCCATTTCCACAAACAGTGGTGATTTTAATTAAATTCATTATTGAATTATATGTTGATGAGATCAGCCAGTGACTCCGACGAAGAACATACCCCATCCATTTGGCAAGGGCAGAGGCTCTAGAGACTGCTTCGCTTGCTCTTTAGTATAACTGATTTCAGTTTGGGTTCAGTAATTTTACTGGAATAAGTACTCATGATTTTTGTACTTAAAACGTTGGTGGTTGTGATGGTAGTAATTTAGTTTATGAATTTGAGTCATTCATCACTGAATTTTGGTTTAATTAAATCAGTTCAGTAGATAAATCGTGGTAGTAAATAGGTCAGACAGACGAATGGATTCATTATTGAATTAAAGTATAATCAAATCATGATGTTAAATATGTCAGACAGACAGACAGACTTATAACTGTACTTAGGTTCAATCAAATCAAATCAGTACGTAAACCTTAGTAATGACCGAGACAGACGAACGGACATCCAGTCATTTGTTTCTGAATTTAGGCTCAGTAAAATCAGTTCAGCCCATCAAGGTGATAATTAGAACAGACGAACATACATACGTACTTCAATAGATTATGTTCCTTATTCGGAAAACCCTAATTAAAGTAACGCTTAATATAAACTAGACGTATAAGTCAATTAACGAGTGAGTTTGCACCCAATAAAAGGACTATAGGCCCCGTACGAACCACTATAGCATTTAGGTCGATATTTGATGAAATTGGCAATTATAAAATAAAATATAAATTAGACTATTAAACCTTCCTACAGTAAAAATGTGTGAGTGTGTACCTACCTATACCTAAACTAAATTTCCCTAGTCTAAGTTGCATCAAATTGAGAATCGTCTCGTTTAAATTTAACTACGGTTAGGTTTTCGGGTGTGCAAGGAAAACCTTCTATGCTAACCTAGCTAGAGAAAGAAGGTGGTGTCGGCGCTGCACCATGTGTCTATCTAGGCCGAAGAAAGGGTTGTATCTACCACCGGCCGAAGCTATGGACGCAATAGATACAAATACCTAAGGGTGTAATATATAAATACAAAAAGATCAACTGCCTAAAACCACACATACAGTTAGCAGCTACTCTCTTGCCTGAGTAATACTGTTCCCTGGATATGCAGATCTAGAAGCTGAAGTCTGGGCTCGATAAAGGCACAATTATCCTTAGTATAATATCGAGAATAGAACCAACTACGTTCTATTTGAACCCTCCTACTCTGCCCTAGAATCAATAGGTTGTTGGCACCGTTAGGAAAATACTCCTATTGACCGTCACATCGACGTAAATTACACGACCTAATCGAATTTGAACCAAGTCACAATCACTCCTCATATAATTCAACAAACCCCACAATAAAGAATAAAACAATCCCCAAACTAACACAATTAAATTCAATAAGCTCAAGTAAAAAGGTCGGCAACGCGCGAGTACAACTTAAGTGTTGCAGGTGTCGATAGGCTGCGTCAATTAAGTACCGCCAGGCCTGTCACTTGCTTAATTCCCGAATAAATGCAAAGAAAACTTTAAATATTAACACAATAATTATTAATTTAATAAAACATACCCCGAATTATCACTATTAACCAAAGTTAATGCAAAGAACTGTTTAAATATTATCACTCTAGAAAACAACGTATTACTGCAAAAATTAACACAAACTCCGCGAATGAACAAAGATGAATTTAAACATTATCTCAATAGTTGAAAAGCTAATGAATTACTCTTCAAACTATCGAAATAACTCTAATTAGTGCAAACAAAGACTTTAACGTTAACACAATGCACTAATTACAAATGCTAATTAAAATGACTTTACTTGCCGAATTATAAAAGGTGCGACTAGTATCGTGGTTCGAAGATCGTTCCTGAACGCTGAATGCCCTCTGACCGCCTCGCAATCCACTTAAATTCGCTCATGGTGCGTCATACGCCCAATAGCCCTGCAAATCCCCTTTCTCTGTTCATCTTGCAAGTATAATGAGATGGAACTATGTCCCTTTGTTTTACTATGCGTCTACGCATACAGCCACAAAACATTAAACGTAATTAATTTAAATACTTGCTATTTCCATTGATTATTGTATCAAATACTCTTACGAATTAATTTAAAGTTTGTTTTATTGCTAAATCCTTTAAATAAGCTAGTTTTGTGCCGGCGCCAGTGACAGCGCCATCCATGCATTTCTATGCTAACTAATTAGGCGACCTTTTGACCGCTCAGGTACTTATGATAACAAGTGGGTTCCTCACGCTCCATACGAAACAAATATTGAGACTGAAAGATCGATAGATATGGCCTTGCTCAACAGATGTCGTTACGCTTCAGTTATTTATAGTAAAACTATTTTATTCTAATTAAATAATTAAGTTAATTATTAATATTATATTTGTGAAAAGGTGACGGTTCAAAGAACCCTCTTGCGAACCGTTACATTCCTTCCCCAAAATTTACGCAGGTGAACAAAGTCTTAACTGGAGTAAATTTTCAAAATAACTCGCTATTCACAAATATATGTGCTAATATTCAAGTTACATTACGTTACGTTAATTTTCAGTTGATTAATATTTAACCCGAAGTGTATGTGTGTGGTGTGTGTTTCGACCATATAGAAAATAGATACAGCCGAGATCCAGCGTTTGAATCTTTCCACAACTAAATCATGAATGAACAAAAACCCTCACAAGATATTTTGACCTCAGCAGGAGAACCAAATTTGTGGGATCTGATCAGACCTAGTGCCAGCACGATGTTGTTTCTGACCCCGGTAATCCCTCTTTTCCTCAAGATTAATTGGGTATTATATCACACATCAGAGCAACATACGCACCTCTTTCCGCAGCCAAAAACGTTAATAGCTCAAGCTAATGTCCACGCAATAACAAAGTTCACTAATTCAAAGCTAAACCTCTAAACTATAGCTATTACTATATGGAGCATGTGTAGTTGCCGAAATAAGAATATGCGCTGTGCGCTGCCGGTAGAGTATAAAACATCTCTTGCTACTATCAACCAGATGTTGACGTCCACTATTCTTTAACCTAACACCTTGGACTTCTATTCACAAGAAATATTTTCTTTTGTGTGGTGTGCTGTTTCAGAGTCAAATATCAATAAACCGGTCTCAGATTATCTCTAAAGTTGCTGAATCATTAAGCCCTCTTTTTACCAGTCAAACAAATTCAATGCTTACACAATCCAGAAATGATGCTAAACTAATGACAATATTACAACAAAATGTAAACAAATTAGCTGAAATACTATTTATTTCAGCTATATAGCATCAATCCTGTATTCTGTAAACTACAAAATCTAAGACAAATCACTCAACCTTCACCCCTTCCTCATTCTCACTTTCACGCTGCCTAACAATTCATCAACTCAACTAGATATCGAGAGATTTTCTTATAAAAACAAAAAAAAAACTTTAATCTACTTCGTTTAAACTCCAGTTAACATATTTATTCACCTACAGAACCTTTCAATTTATTTACTGCAAGGTAAATTCTAAACCTCCACTTTTCCACAACTTATATTATCTAAACGGTATTTGTGCATTGACTATACCAACTCATATTGGCAAGCAACTTTTTCTTTTTCCAATATCTTAATTTTTTAACTTAAATAAAGATCCACCACAACTCTCCTTAAATACTAAAGTTTCCTAAATAATAACATTTATCCTTTATAAATATGTCTCAACTCTCTTAAGTAGTATTCCATCGAATAAAATTTCTGTTTGACCATAGTCTAGTCAAACTGGAAACGTCGTAATGAATTACTATAAAACCATAAACGTCCTTTCTGGTGAAGTCGGGTAAAAATATAATAAGCTCATCTTCCCTTCTCCAGCCGTTTAATACCATACTTTATAATGTCAGCTCCTAAACTGTGCATTTGCAAATAATTTGCCAATTTATAAAATAGATGATGCACAATGATAGTAATAAATGCAGTGCTATTTTCCTACTTTACGCCACTGCCAAATTATATGTTCTTTTATTAATTTACCAATCTACACAAAGTAGGGTCATAACCACCAGATGATCACGGCCATCTTAGATATTTTTTTCATTAATTTACTTAACAATGATATACACCGCTAAGTTTTGCACTTGAATTAAATCTACGGTAGAAATTGCATAGCCCTAGAAAAGTCCTAACTTAATCTAAACTCTAACTTAATCTAATTATGTACCGTTCACTTTCTCACATAAAATTTACACTTAATTTTAAGTCACACATCAGTCCAGCTTGCCTTATTTTCTAAGCTTTCAACCTAATGTTCTAAATATAAATCTAAGTCTCCTGTAGTCCTAATCACTAAGCCATCTAAGTAAGTAATTGTCCCCAGACTTCCGTACTTCAAATCTCAAAATCTTTTGCTATACCTACTTCCAATCCAACTGATGCCCTAAGTCTCGGCTAACACATGCCGATGTCTAAGAATCCAAAATCTTAGATTTACACTGTTACTAGATATTCAGAACTTGCTCCATACCTACTCCTTCCCCAATATCTTATCCTCTAGAAACACTGATGTCAAGCTAGGAATTTCTTCTAGCTCTGACTATAACTACTACGTTTCTTATTTTATCATATTTACTAAAAAACCCACTTTGACATTCAGCATACTAATATATTTCACCAGAACCAAAAGGGTACGAAAACTAAATAATAAACTCCAGCAACTTAAAATTAAATTTAAAATGCTATATAATGAATGACAACACAAAGGAAAATTAGGGCAATGGCAGGACTCGAACCTGCAACATTAGCAAATCGAAAATTAAAAAAATCCGATTACAAAAATCTAGCAATTTAATCCTTTAAACCTGGAATTGTACATTCTAGAATAATAGGTACTTAACGGTAAAGTAAGTATGAACACTAATCTACCAAAACATTAAATATTCTAAATCTGTCATAACACTTCAAACTTTGACTAAGTAACTAAAATAATTTAAATTAGATTATGGCACTATAACTTTGCCTTTGCTTATCAATCTGTCTATCCACGTCACTTTAGAGACTAAATGTACAAAACAGTCGTTTATGTATTTAATTATTCTTCCTGCACGAAGGTTAAATTCGCATGTAAAAAGGCGGACCCCATGCCTCAAAGCAATCTCTACCAGTCAACTTAAGTCTAACTTACAATTAAAACTAAGTTTTCTCTGTTGTCTATCTCAACTAAACTATTCAAGTTGCGTAATCATCATCTATCAGTCATTGTAGCTTTTAAAATCTTATCTTATCTTACACGTGATCAAGTTATAACGCTTTGCTCAAGTTATAAATAAACCTAAAGTTTTATAACATTTATTTTAAGATATCTCCAGTGCCAGAACATCTGTGTAACTTGCAATTGTACTACTACGTTTCGTCACGACTGTGGTCGCCCTACAATCTATGAGCTATTAATTATACCCTTAAATGTGAACAAGTATCTTAAAATTAGTAACTAAGAAATTATTTATAAAACCAAGCAGTTCCTAGGATTTCGATGGTGCTCTATTTATGAATTTTAATTCCTATACCTAAATTTGGGAAATAAATTAATATAGAAGCTAAATATAGTATTCACTAAGTATATTATAACTGCGGATCTATAAAATATCTAAGTATAGTTCTTTCATTTACTTATCTAAATAGGTAAGTAAATAACACACACTAACGAGGTCAACACTACCTCAACGTCGGCAACGGTTCGGCTACTCTCTTGAAACGTAAACTCTACTATCATAGGTGATACCCCCCCCCCATCAGATAACCCACACGCTCGTCGTTCCTTCTTAACTTATTAAACGTATTTATTTATAACGGGATGCAGACTAACAAACAAAGTTAGCAACCTATTTACCTAAGTACTACTAAACTAAAGTATGTACTCCTTACTAAACTCAACCACTGTCCTGTACCTAAAGTAATTACTGTTTACCATACCAACTCCATTTCTAGCTCTCCTTTTCTACAATATAATACAATAAAAATTTTTTTTTTTACCACACCTTACTCAATAATCAATATGTATAAGATAACAAAATTATAATCTTCAAAACCAATAATGATACAGTCACCTCGAAGCGACCTCTTCCAGACAACTCCTAGTATTCTAGATTGTATATTACTATAAATTACAAGCCTTCACAAAACCTCACATATATGCTAGCATACCTAGATCTAACCCTAAAATAACTTTGACCTACGTCCAGTGGTCCGACTGACTTAAATTCTAGTATGCCTATCGATTTGACAACCACGCAACAATAAAGCACTTTCAACAAAAGGTCCGTATTAGCAAACCTTTTTAAATTTTTGTCATAAAATCTATTTACTAGAATAGTTTGCATAAATCTCTATTCTAAATCGATGACTAAATATTTTTATCTAATTTCCCTAATCTGCAAATTTCTATAATCTAAATACTAAAGCTCTATTTTAGTTAAAAATATTTACTGTTTGTATAATAACCTAACTAGTCATTATTTCTTAAAATTAGGAAATATCTAAACCCTATGTTATCTTAAGACTAGGTTTTATAATACAAGGTAGGCTAAACTTTGCTATGCTATGGTTCTATAAATAGATTGGCTTCGTTCCCACAAAACTTTGTTTATGTTAGCAATGTTAAGCGTTCGCTATCGGATACCAAATTCAACTCGAGCGACAAAGCGAGATTTTAAAACAAAAATAAGTCCATAAATCTAAAGTGCTCGAGTACCTTAACAAAACACCACCTCAGTTATAAAATAACTTAAACATCTTAGCCATCAATTAGTGAAATGTGAATCCACTTCACTCAGTTCCGAGCACAAGTGTCGTACGAATTTAAAACCAACGTTATCGCTATGGTCGGCCTACACTTAAGAAACCCTACGCGATGTTTACATTCTGCGGACTACGGGCTCTATCTGATATTATATTTTAAGTTTCTAAAAATAGCCTACACAATATGAATTGTTTTGATGTAACCGCAAAAGGTACAAAGTAAGAATATAGTTTTTAAATTCAGTTTTAAGCATTTTCGTGATCTATCATACCGACTTGTAAAAATAATTTATTTTAAATACGGACCCTATCAATAATAACCCTACTAATGGTAACTATTCTCTCTGCTCCTAGACACATATCCAACTTAACGGCAACAAATTGTACTGGAATGAATCCAGTACCGTGGTCTAGTCTATTCCAATCAACAACATATCCAATCTTATCTTATCCTATCTTGATAATTCTACCATATCCTGGTCACGCTAGCTCCAAATTGTCACGAACCCCCCTTAATTTTTTTTAAACTTAATACTAACCTAACTGGACTACCTAGACTAACTAGAACGAACCTGATTTACTACGGCATTTAAAATGTAACTACTAAATTAAACTATTTAATTAATTAAAATTATATTCTTTGAAATATTCGCTAATTAAATTATATGTTGATTGGATATACCTTTGCAATACATAATATACATACTTTATTTTGGCCTCGTGAATCGTTTAGAGTAATAGACGCTATGTTGCGAACCGTGAATAACCTAAGATCTTTTTAGTGTAGGAGCCGAGAGTTACCTATATCTACCTAGAGTGAACCCTAATTAGAATACCTGAACTCTAATAGTATGTACTTTGTTTTGAGCTTAAAAATACTGTACGATGGACTTAACTAGATACCTATTGGACGCTTTCCTGAATTTACTCGCTTAAGTTGGTGAATACCATACGACCTATTTAATGCTAGATAAACTTATAGTTATTTACTTACAGCTATGTAGTATAGTAAATAGGCTAAATTACTAACTAGAGTTTTAGTCTTAATGATGATAATAAGATGAATAGTAAGTAAGAGTTCTAATGAGTAGCTTGCAAATGGAACATAGAAGTTAATATGGTGAAATTAGTACTTGTTATAAGGCCCCCTTAGGGGGGGAGACGTGCCCCGCCACCGCACGAGACCTGGGGTCCCCTGATCGTTGCCAGGTCTAGTGGAACGCGACCCTTACTGGACATTCCTCCTCCTTTTTTGTATATAAGAGTATTTTGTTATTTAAGGTCTTTGATACATAGTCAGTCAGTCCTAGTTCTGCCAAAGGGCAAGAGGAAGGCTCAATGTTAGCCCATTTAAACTTTGAACTTTATAGTTCACGAATAAGACTCTCTCTTTTAGTTTTGAGAGTTCAGGGTATTGTATTTAGAGTTGTTTCTCTAATTTGCATCATTATTGGTTCAGTCACCAAATATGTATAATTCAAATATAACTCTATTTCATAGTATTTGTCATGTAAATGTTCATTTAGAACAAGAGTAAAGGAAACTCTCAATAGAACTGTTACTCACTGATAATTGGTATAGTCAACCTGGTTTTAGGCTAAGTGTATAATTATATTAATTATTCTACGACAGAATTGTATAGTGACCGTAGTCAAAGTGTATTACAATGTACGTAAATATCGATCTGCGTGATAGTAAAACAGCTGATAATGTATGTTTTCCATCAAAATAGGTTCAGTCAAACTGTTCAGCGCTAATTCTGGAATAATCCTACTATGGGATTGATTTGTGACCGTAGTCTACTTAAAATACAATGATCGTAAGTATCGTTCTACGTAATAGTAAAACTGCTGGTTCCGTATGATTTCATACTATTATATAGGTGTATTTTCCTATAGAATATTTAGACAGTTTCATGTCTTTCGTTAGTCCATGATTTATCTGAAGTACGAGTTTGTACCATAATCAAGATACCACATCAGTATTGAATGATCCATTTCCACAAACAGTGGTGATTTTAATTAAATTCATTATTGAATTATATGTTGATGAGATCAGCCAGTGACTCCGACGAAGAACATACCCCATCCATTTGGCAAGGGCAGAGGCTCTAGAGACTGCTTCGCTTGCTCTTTAGTATAACTGATTTCAGTTTGGGTTCAGTAATTTTACTGGAATAAGTACTCATGATTTTTGTACTTAAAACGTTGGTGGTTGTGATGGTAGTAATTTAGTTTATGAATTTGAGTCATTCATCACTGAATTTTGGTTTAATTAAATCAGTTCAGTAGATAAATCGTGGTAGTAAATAGGTCAGACAGACGAATGGATTCATTATTGAATTAAAGTATAATCAAATCATGATGTTAAATATGTCAGACAGACAGACAGACTTATAACTGTACTTAGGTTCAATCAAATCAAATCAGTACGTAAACCTTAGTAATGACCGAGACAGACGAACGGACATCCAGTCATTTGTTTCTGAATTTAGGCTCAGTAAAATCAGTTCAGCCCATCAAGGTGATAATTAGAACAGACGAACATACATACGTACTTCAATAGATTATGTTCCTTATTCGGAAAACCCTAATTAAAGTAACGCTTAATATAAACTAGACGTATAAGTCAATTAACGAGTGAGTTTGCACCCAATAAAAGGACTATAGGCCCCGTACGAACCACTATAGCATTTAGGTCGATATTTGATGAAATTGGCAATTATAAAATAAAATATAAATTAGACTATTAAACCTTCCTACAGTAAAAATGTGTGAGTGTGTACCTACCTATACCTAAACTAAATTTCCCTAGTCTAAGTTGCATCAAATTGAGAATCGTCTCGTTTAAATTTAACTACGGTTAGGTTTTCGGGTGTGCAAGGAAAACCTTCTATGCTAACCTAGCTAGAGAAAGAAGGTGGTGTCGGCGCTGCACCATGTGTCTATCTAGGCCGAAGAAAGGGTTGTATCTACCACCGGCCGAAGCTATGGACGCAATAGATACAAATACCTAAGGGTGTAATATATAAATACAAAAAGATCAACTGCCTAAAACCACACATACAGTTAGCAGCTACTCTCTTGCCTGAGTAATACTGTTCCCTGGATATGCAGATCTAGAAGCTGAAGTCTGGGCTCGATAAAGGCACAATTATCCTTAGTATAATATCGAGAATAGAACCAACTACGTTCTATTTGAACCCTCCTACTCTGCCCTAGAATCAATAGGTTGTTGGCACCGTTAGGAAAATACTCCTATTGACCGTCACATCGACGTAAATTACACGACCTAATCGAATTTGAACCAAGTCACAATCACTCCTCATATAATTCAACAAACCCCACAATAAAGAATAAAACAATCCCCAAACTAACACAATTAAATTCAATAAGCTCAAGTAAAAAGGTCGGCAACGCGCGAGTACAACTTAAGTGTTGCAGGTGTCGATAGGCTGCGTCAATTAAGTACCGCCAGGCCTGTCACTTGCTTAATTCCCGAATAAATGCAAAGAAAACTTTAAATATTAACACAATAATTATTAATTTAATAAAACATACCCCGAATTATCACTATTAACCAAAGTTAATGCAAAGAACTGTTTAAATATTATCACTCTAGAAAACAACGTATTACTGCAAAAATTAACACAAACTCCGCGAATGAACAAAGATGAATTTAAACATTATCTCAATAGTTGAAAAGCTAATGAATTACTCTTCAAACTATCGAAATAACTCTAATTAGTGCAAACAAAGACTTTAACGTTAACACAATGCACTAATTACAAATGCTAATTAAAATGACTTTACTTGCCGAATTATAAAAGGTGCGACTAGTATCGTGGTTCGAAGATCGTTCCTGAACGCTGAATGCCCTCTGACCGCCTCGCAATCCACTTAAATTCGCTCATGGTGCGTCATACGCCCAATAGCCCTGCAAATCCCCTTTCTCTGTTCATCTTGCAAGTATAATGAGATGGAACTATGTCCCTTTGTTTTACTATGCGTCTACGCATACAGCCACAAAACATTAAACGTAATTAATTTAAATACTTGCTATTTCCATTGATTATTGTATCAAATACTCTTACGAATTAATTTAAAGTTTGTTTTATTGCTAAATCCTTTAAATAAGCTAGTTTTGTGCCGGCGCCAGTGACAGCGCCATCCATGCATTTCTATGCTAACTAATTAGGCGACCTTTTGACCGCTCAGGTACTTATGATAACAAGTGGGTTCCTCACGCTCCATACGAAACAAATATTGAGACTGAAAGATCGATAGATATGGCCTTGCTCAACAGATGTCGTTACGCTTCAGTTATTTATAGTAAAACTATTTTATTCTAATTAAATAATTAAGTTAATTATTAATATTATATTTGTGAAAAGGTGACGGTTCAAAGAACCCTCTTGCGAACCGTTACAAGACCGGGCACTCACAAGCTTTATTTATCGTATTAACGAGATAACATAATTATGGAGGAATCGGGCGCTCGCCATCAAATTACTTCCACAATGTATCCTTATTTGGGAATCCATCTCCATTCATAAGCCACGGAAGTATTAGCCGACGGAATTTTTCTCATTCACTCGAATAACGCCCCACTTTCACGAATAAGCCGTAATTCCACAGAGAACGCCCCGGGATTATGTGCATCCAAATATTTTATTTATGGAAAAGATTAGGTCTGAACTGAAAATTTCTTTTTCATGTTGTACGGATACGGCTTTGTAAATTTGCAGGTTGGATCCGCGCAAACAAGAGTGGGCTCACTCCGACTCAACCTAATTTGAGATTTAACCCTTCAGTACCGAGATCGGGGAAGTCTACAGTGCTCAGTGCGAATGTAATCCTTGGATCGTAAGTGTAAGTTGTCTCCAACATCCCAATCTGAGTTAAGACAAATTACTCTTGTTTGATAATGATGATACATTTTCGAGGTTCGTGTCACTTGTTTTGGTGTTGAGACATCTCACTGAGGGATGTTATTAACATGATATATGATGTAATCATTTTGAGTAGAACTCAGTAGTAACACTTTGTTACTCTGTAACTTAGTATTATTTATTACTTGTGCATAACTCATGATTAATTACTTATACCTATACTAAACCTTTACCTATAGCAAACCGGTTTTTACTGCTTTGCACCAGCGATAAGAGTATATAAATTAAATTAAATTCTGAATAAAGTGTCCACGACACTCAAGAGGTCAACAGGCGATGCAAAAGAAGTAAGTAGAACACAAAATGCGTTCATAAATCTCTAATTCGTATTCAAGAACGCGTGCGAGCCATCTCGCGGCCAGCTCGCGTGGCGGGCTGCCAACATCCTGAACGAACTGAAAAACTTTTTCTACTTTATAAACGGATTTTTTATACCCGACTCCTTTTTAATGCAGTTCCGTCTCGGAACTTGGGTCGACAGTGACGCAAGCGCTATAAGGGATGATAAGTTGTTTATATACGTTTCGGTGTGACAGTAATTTTATGTTTACAGCACGAGTCTGTGGCAAGTTTTCATGATATAAACACCAAAATAAATGAACTACTCTAAACCTCAAAATCTAAATCTACAAATAATATCCCCTAAGTTGTTTTTAGCAGTCTATTTAAAGAATTCACTCAAGAGACTGTTACAAAGAAGCGAAGTTAGGTGGCTTTTTTCAGCGGAACCATGTAGATTCCACCAGAAAATGCAGAACTATGCGTGAGAAAAGGAAATAGCTGTGTTGGGATGCTTCATTCTCCCGTTCTCAAGCAGCTCAGTCTTCTACTACGGCTGACTTAAGCTTAAGCGTTGATGAAAACTCACAAAGGTATCCTAACTCTCTCTCTTGGCAGCACTGATGGTTACATCCTAAACCTAACAGTTAAAAAACTGTAAGCGTAGGCCGAGTCTCTAAAAGAAACTTCTTGTCCAAATGTAAGACGCAAGACGAATGTACAAATCACAGCGGACTAAAATAAATTTATTAAACTTGATCAGTCATGTTAGGGTCACAGAACAATTTTTACCCGTTTTTATGATTGGAAGCAACACTTAAACACAAACTGTTTCATTTCAACCGTAAAATCCTTTTTTTACGTATTTCGGTTTGATTTACAAACTGCTGCGGGCGGTAAGCGGTCGTTATCACATTGGTTATTTATTTATTTACGTCGGAATAGTAAAAAATATGGCCTCTCATAACACTACAGCGCAGCAGTAACTGGCAGTAAATTGGCTATAGATGTTAGTTCGATTACAGTACATTTCTAGGTGCAAGTTACAATAACAGCGGCGATAAAAATATTATTGAATCTTATTTCTTCCGCTCAGAATTCGCTTCCGCTCACAAAAACCAGCCATCTCTCGAGGAAATCCTATGCGTATGACGCATTTGTCTTTCCTCCGTCGTGTTTTATTATTTGCACATGTAAAACAATTTTTCATTCGAGAATCGTCCATAGAAAACCTGTATGAAAACTCGGCCATTATTATACGAGGTAAAAAGGTTTTTCATAAAACAAGATCTCACAAAGTTGGGATGTTGAGTTGCGTTTACCGGAAATTAGGGTTTTTCAGCGTAGATTGCTCAAAGCGATAACGACCGGGGTTACTTCGAATAACTTTCAAAATGGACGCGAAAATAATTCTACGTCAAGATCCTGTTTGTTATTATTTTTTATTGAAACGAAAAAGAAAGTTTTTGAACCTCCTTGTTAAGAAGGTACATTGTTTGCATTAATTCCAGCAAAGTCAAATTATACAAAGATGGAGCTAAAATAAAGAAGGGTTTAAAAGTCCCCTCACAGTTTAAGTGGAAACGTGATAAAGTACAAATTCTGAGGATTGGTAAATAGAGATTTCGTGTAATTTGTGTCATTCTTAAGGCAATACATGACAGAAAACCCTTCCACAAAATTTTAGAAAGTGAACACTCATGACAGAATTTCCTTAATTATTTCCTATCCGATTAACAAAGTACTCTAAGGGCGAAACCCCACTGCAGCGCACGCGACGCACACTGGATACAACCAACCCACGCCAGCTAAGTTTTTGTATGGAGTTTTGTTTTGGCCTAATAGTCGCATTTCAGAACGAAATTTGAATAGTTTGATACCCAAAACAGCCATGCCTGCACAGAATGTAGTTTATTTTTTCTAAAAATATCAAATATATTTTTTTAATAATGACTGCAGCATAATAGGACATTTTTTGCCGCTAAAAATTCTCGTATGTTTTTTTACGTTCACAGCGAAATTGTTACAAAAATATATTTTAAGTGAAAAATCATGGACGGTCTTTTAATTAAAAAAACAGTATATTTCGACCAAAACAGTAGACCTAGACCAACCTAAATTGACTAATAATAATAATGTCTTGTTTTCACGAAATGAAGACATTGAACTGAAACAATTACAACGTTTTATATCGCATTGTAATGATTTTAATTCCCGACATTTCGAACCCTCCAAAACACCCAGGCGTCGTGGTCATAGACTGCGTCTGTCCAAAGCTGATGATTCGTTGCAATGTACGCGTATAAGCCGTCAAAATTGTTTCATTTCTATGACAAATAGTAACTTAAAGTAGTGTTAAAGTGGCCAAGAGCTATTACAAGTTCCACGATAGTTCGGAAGAAACTGCGGGAGTTGCTGATGTCCCACAATTCCTTAGGGCTGCGAACGACTACTAGGGTCGAACTTTATAAATGTGCCAAAAAAAATAACGACATAAAAATAATGGGTTGCTCCTAGTTTTCAGATGCGTTTGTCCGCCCCTCTGTCTTTATTTCATTCAGTGCGTGCTAAAGCAACGCAAAGTCGAAATGACACAATTTCAATGTGGTGTTAGGTTAGCTAGTCTGGTTGACAAGACTAACGTGCAATTAAATCGCCTGATGGTGTGCTGATCACCACTCCTCAGACACCCAGGATCCAGGGCTAACATGGCTCTTCTGCCAGTATCTTCCCCGGCTGTCTTGCTTTCCATGACCGAACTTAACACTGCAAGCACTTGTTTAGCGGTTGGATTAGCGATCAAGACGTTGGTAGTGATCCGGACGGACCTCGCACAAGGTCCTACTACCCGCCATGTTCGTAAGCTTATTGTTTCTAAAGTACATCTTTTTCAGGTCAGAGTAGCATTTTTTTAAATTTTGTCTTTATATCTAAAGGAACACTCCATAGGTTAATTTAATTAAGGCACCTAATTGTTTCGGGGCCTATTACAGAGGCGCCTATAATATGATTTTGCTCAGAAATGTGAAGGTTCACAAAATTGGCTTGTCTTAATTGACTTTGTAAAACGTGGGCCACCGTTCAAAAGCTGATTCTCTATACGAAATCCTTGGGGTGATTAAATTTGGGTGTAGTGTTTTGGCCGACTGCCACCAGATCAGATGTCTTGGCCGGCAACAGCTTGCAATATTTAACAATAGAAATTATTTTTTGTTGTACACCACACAAACATACAGAAAAAAGGTAAAGAATTAAATCAACAAGGTAGACAATCGAAGGTCACATCGCTAAGAGCGATCTCTTCCAGACAACCGTTTTGATACTGAACAATAAAAACAGCAGATTACTTAAAGTAGGTGGTGCAAACATAAAAAAGGGAAAATGCAAATACGTAAAAAATCGATAAATAGTAAGTATTAGATAAATAAACCCTCGACTCAAATGTTCTGTCAATTTCTCAAAGGTTAACTGGAAGAGATCCTTTAAAGGGATAAGTTCGCCTTTGTACATGTTACTTATTTTTTTGTGAACTGTTATTTTTTTAATATTACGTACAGTAAAGAGTTAACATACATATATAAATACATAAATAACATTAGCTATATTAAAGTTAAATTTCATAGATTTCTGAAATGGTTTTAGATTATTATAGAGCGAGAGAGAGATCCTAGAGATCTCTTTTCAATTAGGTATTTACTTTTTCCACAGTGGTGTTTTTTCTACTTCTACATTTTCACTAATAATCGTCTTTTAGAAAAAGTTTCTACGGTTTCATTTTTCTTCAGAACTTTAATAAACGTTAAAAGAGGTAAAGCTTTTTACTTTTAAAATCTTGCAAGCTGTTAGCTGAAGTTATATTCCTGAGTTATATTTCTGAATTTGGTATCTAAAAAGTCGTGGTTGATCGAAACGGAATGTTTCGTACTTTACTTTGTTTTGGATTGCTCCGGCTTCTTTCCAAGAAAATGTACCTGCAAAAGAACAAAGATCTTTTAATTATATTCACCTTTTTTACCCGACTACGTCAAGCTTTAAAGGGGAAAAGAGGAAACGGGTCACGTGTTGGTAAGCAATGCCGCCGCCTCTTAGTTTTCAGTTGATGTGCGTTAAGTTATAGAATAGAATAAGTTTATTTCAGGTTGCATAGGCCCATAGATAAATACCTTAAAGACTATAATAAATATTTATTATACATAACTACTCAATAACTTAATTATTAGCATGTGAAGTCCGTAACGTGAGCACTTTCGCGGTGAGTTATGTTATAGTAAAAGAACAACAGCCTAAACTTGCGCATATCTGTGAACAATTGCAACGAGATTCCAGCACTGGCGCTGTGGATTGGTGGAACAGTTGCTGCGTTATTTATTTTATTTTTACGAAAAGTATCTAGAAATGTGGGTCTAAGGTTGGTTTGAAATTCTGCCAAAAACGATTACATACCACCGCAAAAGACGTCTGAATCCAGGCAATTTGTTGAACGTTTATCTTAATACCGCCCGTAAAACTGACTACGTAAATACGAGAAACTTTTAAAATTGTATCTCAAACTGAAGCCGTGGAACTCGGGTTAACCTATAATAGAAAAGTTTTTCACTTACTGACCCGAGTGGTTAGCGATGACCAGCGTTGTTATGTGTTTTGGAGACTATCCAGTATTCTATGTAATGAAAAGGAGATGTGCGAGAAACAGAGATCCTAACCTACTTTGTATAATGGTTTGCATACATTTTTATATCAACTTCAAAATACTCTTCTTCATTACGAAGTGTTTGTCCAGTCAATATAATACAAAAAAAGACAGAAAACGAAGAACGCATTTGCTCACATGACAATTTTTTAAGCAAAAATTAAATTTAGTCTCAAATAGTCATTATTTTAATAAAAAGTAATCATGACAATTTTCATAAACAACATGTCTACGAATTCAGTTTGAATTTGTAAATATGGTTCGTGCAGTGATAACTTTTAATTGGCTTAGGTTACGTTGTGTCACGTTGCCTGTTACCATTGAACCTGTTACCTATGCTATATAATGTATAAAAAATAACTACTCTGTGTTCTATGCACTACATATTTGTAGACGATATTCTACTTGGTTAGGGTTGAGGGAGCGATTGTGAATTTTGTAAAAGCCCACGGGGCGTCGGCGGGCGTTCCCCATGTTTTACATTACAATACGCTTGTTCACTTCACCACACCACTTACTACCGGCTCATATGTGTGCTAGTAGGAAGCTCGTTTGAAATACATCTTTCAAAATAACTATAAGAAAAATCTTTGATGGTATTTCAGAGTATTTACCTACATAAGAGTTTCAAGAAGCGGCAAATGTAAGTCAAGACTGTACTGTCCAGACATTAGTAGTCTACTCGAGTTATTGTAAGTACTAGATAATTTTTTTAGAGAAAGTGCTCATGTTTTTCTCGTATCTTATGACAGGAAACCGGATTATGATCGTAGTTACACATCTGATTAAATAAAGATCCAGGTTTCAAAATGTAACTGTTGATAGACAAATTTATCCTGTTTCAATATTAGATAGAAACGGCTGTAGTCTCTTTGGAGGGTCGGTTATCTTAGGATTTTTATAATTTTTGATAATGTTGTGATAGTGTATGTATATGTGTATCTCTAGGTTAAAAGGTGCAAAATATAAGATAAGCATGTAAGGCTAAAATATTTATTATTCTTTTAAAATTCGATAAATACTCTCTAAATCTTAGAGCTATACTCTCTCCTCGTTGGAGCGATCCACATGCTTCTCTATTCCCTGCCTCCTCTTTGGCCTCCTAAAAGCAGGGAAAAGAAAAACATGGGGATTGCTCGGACAATGAGGGAATATACATATAGCTTTAATATTTAGAAAGTATCCACAAGTACAGCTGTCCACAAATAGAGTTCCCATACTTTTACCTATCTTTTGTGCAAACACAACCGTCTCATCATTTAATTACGTTGTTCAGTCCATACAGGTGTAAAAGTATTTATTTATTTATTTCATATTAGCTAATGAGGAAACAGCTTACATATACAAAATGTATTTAAGAGCTGGAAAAGTAATCCAGGGGATTGGCGGTAGGCGTGTCATGTTACATGTTGAGCACGAGTGCGGGCAGGACGTGAGTTTCCTTAATTACGACTAATAGTCGACAACATGGCTCTGCCTCCTTGATATTTCGTTACCATTTTGGTAAGATTATATTTATGAAGGCAGACTGAGTCGTTTTTAGGGTTCCGTGCCTCAAAAGGAAAAAATGAACCAGTATAAGATCAGTCCTTTCTGTCTGCCTGTCTGTCTGTCGAGACACTTTTTGATAGGAACGCAGATAAGTATCCAGTTGTGATAACAAATACCTACTCAGGTTTGCAATCCTTTGGAGCTGTGAACAAATCAAACTTCTACTAGGCAGGTTTTTTTTAAATCGATATCTGAGTAACGCACAGTTAGGGATCAGCCGTAAGGCCCCCATCACAGGTGCTATTTGTGCCACAATAAGTTTTATTTTGCTTTCCCAACCGAAAACCAGGCACTGATTTTCTTCAGTAGTAACTAAGAAACTTTAAAAATGTTGTGTAATATGTAATATCCAAAACGAGTTTGTAACACGTAAACGGTATGTTAAAGGACGTTTTAGTCTTATTTAACTAGGGTTACGGAATCGTCGGGAATTAGATTCACAATACACGCGATAAAAACCGTTTAAATTGTTTTATTTCAATAACTAGGGTTACCAACTCTTTTATAATAGTAGCAGACGACTTAATATATTTGACCTAAAAAGTCTAAATACAAATTAGATTGATGTCTCGAAAATACTACAACTGCTTTACATACCTAATTAGTATTAAACAAAGGCGCTTTAAGTCATTGTCTGTTCTCATATTTTCGGCCTCTTACTCCTTCTATACTACGAAACCGATTTCGATGGTTTTTAACTATCATTTAAAGCATTATTAACGGGGAGGTTTTTATGTAAATACATTACAACCTAATTGTACCTGTGTGTGATGCCGGACCGGGTCACTAGTTTGATATAAAATTTATTTATTTTATTTTATTTTTATGAAATAGGAAGGCAAACAAGCAAGTGGATCACCTGATGGCAAGTGTACACCACCGTCTATAGACACCCGCAACATCAAAGAGATTGCAGATGCGTTGCAAACCCAGAGGGCAAAGATGGAAAACCTCTTGTGCCAGTAATTACACCGGCTCTCTTGCCGGTAAATAAAGTTGACAATCCTATTTCATCCCATAAATTTGCTGAAGTGTAAATTAAAAGACCTCAAATAAAGTTTAGCGTCGTCTTTAATCGTAAACAAATCAACAGCTAAAGATGAATGACACAGAAATCACAGATATTTGCTTTGGCGCGAAGCCAGCGGAGTCACAATATACGTGCCTGCCCGTAAGGCTGCTTATTTAAGCGGGTTGTCTGTCTGACGATGTGACAAGGCTGTGGCAAAATGTAGTAGCAATCTGGGTTTGGTTTTGAGTCTATTGGGATAAGGTCAGTGTAACATTCTTCTTCCAATAATAAAATAAAATAATATTTTTATTAAGGCATTCAACCTATTGATCGACCATTAATAAAAAGAATAAAATTACAGATTATTCAAATTAAATTGTATTAAATGTCACAAAAATTGGTTTACATTATAAAACTATTATGAGTAGTATAGTATGGTCAAATTCGCAGCATAGAGGACTCAGGGATTCACTGGTAAAGTGGCAAGTATTACACACTATATTCATAAACTCGTATAGTATAATATATAATGCATGTCTAAAGCCATACAAATGTTTATTTTTTTTCATTTTGTCACTGCAATTCGGTCTTTGAATTTTCCCAGTGATCAAGTTTTAACCATAGTATACGTTAATGAAAATTGAATCGTATGAACCAGTGTCTGAAACTATAAGAAATAGGTTTGCCAAGGAATCATGTCATTGATTTCACAGCTTATAAAAACTCCGTTACATGTCATGTAGCATCATACCTAAGAGGAATAGTTATCTATGCATCATGGCAAAACCAAAACATAACGCACGCTTAGAATTAAAGCGACTCATTTCTGAATTATACACGTCCCAAAATATCACCTTAACTAAAAGACATAGGGTTTAATTTTGGGAAATGTCATATTCAGAATTGAGTCGCTTTAATTCTAAACGTGCGATAATTTTGTTGCTAACGACAAAACCGATAAAAAATAAAAGAAATATTAATTAAATGTGACATATACATTCATTCAATTTTAATCTAATTTTGCTCTTCCTCTATATTATATCAACAAAGGTACAAAGCAGTAGGTAGATAAGAGATTGGCGTGGAGATCATTGAGGAAGGCCTTTGCCCAGCAGAGCGAGTCTTCTGGCCGACATGATAACAAAGAGTAGTAATAAATACTATTATAGTGTCATGATTCACGTCGCGACATTTAGAAAACCTAAATAGCCCGGTTAACGCATTTATAGCGTACTTTTTCAATTTCCTATCTCCCATCGACATTCCTGCCCCTATAATGTCGCCCTCAAATATCGGAAAGCGAAACCAAATTAGCGTCGGGTCTTCTATCAGGAACCGAGATCCGATCCACTTCCGACTCTAACTGTACTTTGATCCTTGATCTTTGATACGTCTGTACCAAAATCTTTGATACATTATCTGTAGTACAATGAAAGGCTTTTAGCTATCACCCCGGATTTACAGCAAAAAGGAGCCAGAATATTCGAGTTCGTAGTTTGATCTAGCCCCAAGGGATTAACTTTATGAGTTTCGTTGAAATTGGTAATCCTTTCCTAGGTCCACGTCCGTTCAAAGGTTGCGTCGCTTGGACCTCTAAGTGATACTGTCTTTGTTAAATTATTATCCGGGCACTATATATGTGGATTGGAGCTCTACAGCGTGAGGCACAGTTTCTGGTCGTTTTGGCATAAACTTAGTATAATAAAATACGTTTTTAACGATTGGGTAACTATAAAATTTCAGTATGACTCACGTGGTTACTAGGCGTTACTTTACGGAGGTCCATATCATAATTTATTCCGCTATTTAAAATACACGCACTTCTCGAAAGTTTGCGTTTTGTTTTTCTACTTCTTTGGTTTCAGAATAATAAACTTAGTACATACATTTTGACATATTCTACAATAAAAAAACTGTATCTTGGGTTTATGATAAATATATATATACAATATGTATCCAATCACAGGTAGAACCACGAGCTAATCTCAGTTGTACCCAGCATGATAAATTATCAACTCCTCCCAAAAATAGACACTGAGCAATTGCTCAAGTACCTAATTTTCTTGAGGGGTCGATTCTCGTCGCCAACCTTATCGGTTATCTAGTGACGTTAAAATTTGTGGCTTAAATACTTGGAAAACGACTTTTTTGGTCAATGAAAAGGTAAACTGTAAGAACATATCTAGTCCCTTTTTTTGAAAATGAAAATTTAATCTCTAAACGTAGTTCTAACAAAAACTCTACACATGTCCTTTGCGTATACCATTCAAATGTAGTTTAATGTGCAAAAGTTTTAGCTTGATCGCTTCAGCACTTTGTATGTAGGCCGAGAACAATGTCCTAGTTGAATTGCAGCCTGAACAAGCGCTATTGAGGCAGCGGCCGATATTTCGTGCATGAGTGACTCTATTGACGAAACATATTGGTTTGGCCAATTGTATTGCGGATTAAACGATTTGAAACTCTAGCAACCTATTATTAAAGTTGGCTGCTTTAGCTTGGTTTCTGCTAATGTGTTTCTATTGGTTTCCGGATTACACTCGAAGAGCTAGTAATGTTTCTAGTGACTATGGTTTGGATATAAGACAGAAATAGGCAGCGCATAAAATAGTTTCGCTTTGCAAAAGGTACAGACAGAACACGAGGTTCTATCCGACCTCCATTAGTAGGATGAGGAACTTGAAGAAAATGGCAAATTGGGTGTATTTTGTTCAACCTTAGACTAGAAATTGGAATTTGCTTTAATGCTTTTAAAATATCCTTTGGTAATACTAACATTCACATGATTTTGATCGGGCTAAAACTATAACCAATGGGATTAAGAAAATTAATCCGAAATTTAGCGATTGTTTGCTCGCATCCAACTATAACAATGAATGGATAAATTTGGATGTTTGTTACTAAAACGCATTTTACGACACCCTAAAATATCATTGACAGGCCGTAGCCTATTTCAGCACAAAGTTGCTTTCGCAATTCCTATGGGGAATAAAAATAAATTTGTAAGTTCACATGAGGAAAAAGTCTCCGAAAAATAGTAAATTTAATATACCTACTAAACTTTTCTTGACTTGACTTCGGTATTGCTCTGTAAGCCCAAAAGCTAACAAAGTATCCGATAAAGGTTGCTTCGAAATTCGCCTTAAACTGTCTTTCGGGTGATAGAAACGAAAGGAACGACATCGGTGCTCGCTCAGCGATAGTGAAATTGTGGCGTTGGTTCCTGTTCGTAGAACAAACACAATGTTGTGCTGGTTTGTTGAAAACGTAGAAGTCACGTTTTATGCATATCGTGTGTCGTTTGTGAGCGGCCGATGTAGGTTATCAGCGGCAAACAAAACTACGCCGTGACCGACTGATAAACTATTGTTTGGGTTTTTTATGCATATTTATAAGTAGTTCAAGGAGAAGTTGAGATTACATACTTTAATAGTTCTTACTGGTAAGTTAGTTATAGTTAGAGTTGTCTACCTATAAATATTTTTCAAATTCTCTCGCATGTGGTAGAAAGAAGGACTCTTTCATGCAATAATGTTGGTTTTTTAAAGCGATAATATTAAATGGCCTTAGCCAAATGTTCATAGAATAGTGCATGGTTTATTTATACGTCAAGCGTCAGTACGGTTCAAAAAAGCCGTCCAAATAAAAAATAAAGAAAATCATAACTATTTAGCCTTACATAATCATTAAGCCCAATCCATTTTTGCCACGTTAAATACTAACTACACAAAATAAAAATGTTAAATAGTATATTTTAAACTGACTCATTTGCCACCAGATGTCTAAGGGTCGTAGTTTTAAACTGTGCTCTATTTTCAGTTCCATAAGTACTACGTTAGTATTTGTATGAAAATGGAACTTGTGTTCAGTTTAAAACTACAACCCTAAGAACCATCTAGCTAAATTCAGCTTTCATTAAATCTCGCTAAAATATGTGTTTTCATTAAGCTTATATTGTGAGGCCAAATTTAAACACAGAAATGGGCAGACAGACAGAGGCTTCAAACATAACACTCCTTTTTGCGTTGCGTCTGGGGCATAAAAAACAAGTTTAGCCAGCGAGGAAGATAATGTTACATTTCTTGACTGTAATAACTTCTTCATTAGTTCAGACTGGAAATGGTTGTGGTTAAAACAATTCTGAGACGGAACTTAAACGTGTCAATACAGTCGTATAACCAAATATTTATACCACTCACCCAATTTGTATTCAATATTGGAGCAGTCCAATTCGATTAATATTGAGGTATCTTTGAGTGCTGGGTGAAGCTAGAATGTTCATTTTATTAAAGGTGCTGTTGATTTCAATAATAATTCATGTTTAAAATTTTTGTTTCAATCATCTTTCTGTCATAGTAATTACTAGAGAGTAAGTTAAGGGCTTTTCTGTGACCAACGATCTTGGAGTGCATTGGCGCCTTACCGCACCACCCGTTGTCGCTGAACTTTGCCAGTTCTTAGAGTTCTCTAATTTACACCAACTTTATAAAGACCGGCCGTGCCGGCACTTACGTATGGTAGTGAAAGTTGGGTATGGCAAAAGAAACACCAGAGTCGAGTGAATGCAGTGGAAATGAGACCGTTGAGAAGTATGTGTGGTGTGAGTCTGAGAGATAGAGTGAAGAATGAGGTGATAAGAGAGAAATGCGGAGTGAAAGAAGATATATAATATATAGTAACAAAAATTGAGAAAGGTATGTTGAGATGGTTTGGGCATTCTGGAGAAAGGCCAGGTCAGGAGTACCCTAAACCGACGAGCATGCATGAAGAATGTCATGAAAGTAAGTGAAGCGAAAGTTGTATGTCAGGATCGTAGCAAATGGAAATCCGTGGTCTCTGCCTACCCCTCTGGGAAGCAGGCGTGATTTTATGTATGTATGTTTATACAGACCCATGTTTCAAACTTGAAACCAATATTGACGCATATATTTATAATATCAACCGTGTTGCAACGTCGAGGTAAATTAACAATTATTTTATCTCGATAAAGTCCCGTTTGACGTGATATATTATGTGTGCGAAAATCGCGAAAGTTTAAAACTTTTATTTAAAATTATACAGAAACACGTAGTTAATTAAAATCTGTCGCGATAACCCTACACATAGGTTAGTGTTATCAACGCCATCATTAATTCTTAAACTTGATCCCACAATGAGTTTTCTCATAACAATTACCCGTTACCCTTTACCAATCTCCAGTAACTGCTGACCCGTACTCCCTCTCCCATGCATGCCAATGGTTGAGAACTGGGGAGAGTATTAGAGGAGCTGCAGAGGTTTTGCTTATTTGGTCGTTTATGTTTTCAGAAGCTGTTATCGAGAAGCCAAGGCGTCCGTGCTCAGAATGCCGCCTATGTTTGCTGTAGTTGTATGTTACAAAGATTTATAAACCTAGGTTTCGTATCATAAATAAATGTGATTAAGCGGATGTTTGGCCCCAATGGCACAGTAAATGTATAGTTAGAGCAGTAAAACAATTCCATACAACACAAAGTTAAGTGTGCCTAAATAATAATAATAATAAAGGTCAGACAAGACGCAGGCACAGACACGCGGCGCAACAAGAACTTTACGCAAGCTGCACGCACGTGCGATGATGAAGGGTCAAGGGGGGAGGGGGAGGGAAAAACCTTTAACTGAGTGTGTAAGACAGACATTAGAAACTGCTATATGTTTACTGTGCAAATGAAGAGCAGTTTGTCAGCTTCTCGTAGTGAAATACGACCATTACTTTTCGTAATTTTTTATTTATTATGGCTAAATTGTGTGATGTTTTAATAGCTCTGCGCAAGTAATACATTGTTCTTCACGCGACTGTGTTTTGCATTTAATCTTCTTAGCTGGGGTTCTAGCATCAAACGTAACACTATTTCAAATCAATAGCGTAGAGTTCTAATTTTAAAACACTTTCAAAATAGTATTCGAATAGATAAAAGTCGTACCATGTAGTCACAATAAATTTAAAATTTGCTATTTTTTTTAAATTTTCACCTCAAACGAAGCCATTCGCTTTTGAATGATAGTGCACTTATATTGTTAATTTCCATCTTAGGTATTTATTGCGTGGCAAACTTTTGAAATAACCGTATTAAAAGTTACAAAATTTATGCGCTGACTTTTACCGCCATGTTAGAATAAACGTTTGCTGTTAGAAACTAAATATAAATCCATTTCTTTACTTAACAGTTAAGTACATACTTAAAAGAGTCACTTTGAACTCTTGAACTTTGAAAATTAAGGAATGTCGATAACATAATACTTTTTCCTTTACAAGTGGTACTTATATTATCCCCACTTGAACAAGTTAAGTGCTTACACTTAGGCTGTTGGTTTCATAAAAGTCCGTTAGATCAAGCTTCGGTAAGTAATGTCAAAAACCGTACTAAGGTAAGGTAACGGTCCCAGTCCTTGACAGTGACCCAGTATTTGACGAGAAGATACCGAAACATTCGAATAAAATGAGAGACAATGAAGTCAACTACTGGTAAAAGCAATGTCCTATTGAGTGTCAAGCACTGATATCTTACTTTTTGGTAAAAAAATTGATTTTAGGGATTTTATATTACAATATAGAGAGAAAACATAAACAGCAACATAAGCAGCGTATACGTCATTCCGCAAGAATCATAGGGTGAGTGGGGCTCACTGACCTAAATGCTTTTTTGACTCTGCCGCAGCAGCTCTTCGGCCTGATAGATCATCTTGGCTTGTTACACACCATAACAATGAGTATCGATTATCTCACAGGAAATAACACTCTTGTATGAACTAATAATTATTATATTATAAAACTTGTAAAAAGGAGCGGAAAAAGACAACAGCAAAAGGGAGACGACAATGGCTCAAACAGAAAAGCAAAATTCAAAAACGGTGACAATTCTGGTTCTAAGAAGATTGTCCGACCGTGTCGCTAACACACACTGAACAGTCAAGGCTCCTAGATAACATATCATAATTGTCAGGTCCTTAAAGGTGAATTGGAAAACGGTAATCCCCAGCACATTCTATCTACTAATCCCGTCTTAGACAAAGTTTTCGAATATCAAACTTGTTACAAGGTAATTTATTTAAATAAGGTCTAAACTTATTACCGGAGTGAGCTCTTCTATTTAAAGATAAGAAAGTTTAATGTCAAAACATTGAAGTAGGTTGATATTTGTAAGGTATTTATTGCATAGGTCTTCTTACCTGAAATAAAGATTTAATAATAATATATCTGTACAGACGAATGTAGGAATAGTTAAATATCACGAGTATTATCAAACCGCGATTAGAAAATAATTGGAGAGCGACGTCAGCCTACTGTCATTTCATACATATAGGAATGAAGCTTGACGCAAGTCTATGATATTACAGTGTGCTGACGTTACTCTCCAATTATATTCTAATCGCAGTTTGATAAAACTCTACTACCCTAATCACGCTAAGTGACTACCAAAATAAATAATAAACAACGTAACGATGGCGACACATATAAATTTCAACTTATTAGAAATCAAATTAAGGGAATCGATTCTAATTAATCTAAATCTGAGCATACAAGACCGATCGCTTCGAGAACTCAATCTTTATATCGGTGATGCTCAAGCATCACTCAAGTGGTGTTTAAACTCGGTTCCAAACTTAATGACATCTTCAAGTGCAGTGGTAGTTAGACTTTGATTGATTGTCGGCTTTTTTACTGTAAGTTGCGAGCTGTAGGTATTGTAAATTATTTATCATTAACATATTGGAACCAGCTACCTTGCTACTCCACAAAAACAGTGTTGCAATAATACATATTGTTGATTCAACTTCTAATTAATTTGAGTTAATCTCGACTTAGTAAAAACATTTCTAAAAAAATAAAATATAAGTACCATGTTAAAAGTGTAGAGATTAAGTTTACTTAGTCTTGTATCCACGTGACCTTTCCAAAATGGGCTTAGAATTCTGCCCACGCGCCACCTTATATTATTTCGACAGGCAAGGGATAGCTTCCAATTTTTTATAAATATTCTATCCAACTTTACCAACATAAATTGATGTATGCACGGTAAGATCTAATTGAAATAAATTTTATTTCGATGTCTTTTCTACCGGTTTTGTTGGTCTTCTATCTGAGTCATCTGGTCCCAAGTCCTAGACTTCATGTAGTCTGACTTGTGTCTACCCAGCGTTGAAATGTTATACCACATTCAGCATTAAGGTGGAATACATCAACTGTTACGAGTATAGTCGACCAAGTAATTGCTTGACCACTTTTGAACCTTATCACTTTGCAATACGGTCGAAAAGTGGTCAAGCAGTTTCTTGGTCGACTATACTTATACATGCAGACATACGCCTGTCCCGTACACATGAGAATAACAAGTTAAACAATACATAGATAGATATAATAACTTAAACTAAAACATGTATGTATAGTATGTTAGGACTCCCAGGTCTGATCTCTGGGGGAGGCTCCCCATGATGCTGGTTGCGTTCCCTCTCTGGATTGATATGCCAATTCGTTGAGCAAGGAAATAGCTCTAGGGTCCTCAGTGGCTTGATGTAATTTTTTTTGTAGCAGGCAATTGGTGGGCGTTTAGGCTCCATGGCCTAAGGGTCACATCCGTAAAAGCCTGTCTATAGACTCTATAGTATAGAGTAAGATGGAATACCTCTTGTGTCAGTAATTACACCGGCTGTCTTGCTCTCCACACCGGAACACAATACTGCAAGCACTGCTGCTTAGCGACAGGATTAGCGGGCAAGATGGTGGTAGCGATCCGGGAGGACATTGCACAAGGTCCTACCACCCGCTTCTTTCCCAAATGCTTAATTTCCTTTTGGTATTCCATACTTAACTGTTTAACTTCAAGGTATATTTAGAGTGGAGCAGTAACAAACTGCTAATTACATTTCTTGTGAATGTTCATATCGACGCTGGAAAGCATAAACGCTGTAACCTACAAATTGAAAACTTTATACCAGAGCCAAAAGATAGAAATAATAGATATTATCTATCAGGCACAGTTAAACTCGTCTATAGGCTGCGCTTTTAGGCAGCAGCTCTCGCAGTTTCTAGTTCTCAATAGTCGATGCGTGCGTCACTTTCATATGGAACCGGATGAAAAGGGTCACACCTAACGACAATAAAGAGAGTCCTATTCGTTTTACTAGTCATGGCAGGTTTAGTTCGCAGACTTTGTGTTAGCTTTATTAAGGCTTTATTAGTTTACGCCTAATGTCGTCATTGACGGTAGGGTCACTTGAAGGGTTAGATTTCCACTCGTTTCGGCCCTGACACACTTCACTGTTTCGGGTTCGGAGTCAACCCTTTCAGTACATTAACAATGTAATCAGTATAAATCGTCTGTCGCTGACCCGTTCCCAGCCTGTTTCACTTTAAAGGATGAGTAAAAGTATTCCGTCAAGAGGATGACCGAAACATATTACTGATTAGCATTTTAAAATTGCCCCACTTTTGAAACTGTCGCAAACATTTGAGGTTAACTTATTTTTATTTGCAATGATTCCTATTACGAGCTGGTAGGTATATGAACCAACACAAATTATTCGTCTAAACGTAAAACTTATGTAAATGTAAGCGATCTTGATTATAAAATGATTTAATAACTAGTGACCTGCCGCGGTTTCGCACGGGTATCGACGAAGAAATTGCTTGACCACTTTTGAACCTTATACCTTCGTAATACGGTAAAAACTGGTCAAGTAATTAGGATGTTATGTACATAAAATAAATCCGCAAAAATATCTATATGTCCGTGAAAAATGTATCAAAATCCGTCGCATGGTTTCGAAGGAGTAAGCGGTCGAAGTTAACATGAGGACATAAACTGATAGCCACTTTGTTTTTAAAGATAAAGATTCTCGGAAAAAGAATCTTTTGACCATAATATTTTATAGGCAAGAAGGAAGGTAATTTGTTGTTACAAGGTTATTTGCTATAGCAGGTGCCACCAGTAACTACCTAGATAAGCGGACAATACACGAAGTTTCGTTTCAAAAAGGCTTATATCCATTCGGAAAATACATTTAATTTAGCCTTTATAAGTCTACACCATAAGGTCTAAATTTACAGCTTCGACGAAGTGGAAATAATCTCTCTGGGAAACCAGACCTCTCACATTAAGCAATGTTTACTCTCGTAATACGATTGCGGTCAATGCTTCTTAGTTCAGTAGTGGCAAGTTCAGTAAGTGCAAATAGTTACATTACAAATAGGTCAACCGTACTCAAATAATTTGCAAATGTTAACTACCCTTCACTTTGTCCACACTGGGTGGCACACATATCGATTGTCTTAATGTATCGTTCAATTCGCGTAATCCACATTATAATGATAGATACTGTAATAAAACAAGAATCCGTTTTCCGACTGAATATTTAGTCAAACTTTGAATACAATTTAGACATTTTCAACACACTCCCTTATCAAAATAATGTACTAGCCCCAAACTACAATAAAAAATAAGAGCAAATTAAATTAAATTAACATACTCCTTACTTTTCAGAATAATAATAAAGTAAACCTAACCTAATCTGTTCTAAGTAGTCCATGACAACGATTTTCTGAAATATTTTCTGTTTTAGTTACTTAGAAAAAAAAAACATTAGAACTTATCAAACAATACATTAGGCAGACATTAGGAAAAACAATTTCATGCAAGATTGATATTTATATCTGCTTGATACCTAGTTCTTTAGAATAAAAATTGACAGATAAAGATATCAATAACCAATGAAGTCCACAATAGCTCCGTCTTACTTTTTGAAGTACAAAACTGTAACTTACAAGTTTTTATATTTCGTATTTTGTTGTAATTTTGTATCAGTTATGGTGTTTTAATATTTTTTAATTGGTTTATATTTTTTGTTATTATGTAATTATGACGTTCTTTTTTTATAAATTCGTTTATTTTGACATGATATGCAATTTATACTAAACCAAACTATCGATGAGGTACCTGATTTATTAATTTCATAAATAAATGGCCATTGTAACCTAGCATGAAAAATTGTGTCAGCCCAGCATGAAATCTGTCAGTCTAGTGTGCACAGTGTGCAGTGCCCGACACTCTGATTGGATAGAATAGGGTGCTACAAAAAAAAGCTCGTTGATGCATTGCATCAGTTCGCTGATGCTGAGCATTGGACGTGCTATCGGATGCGTGTCACGAAACCCGACATTGCACATAAATTTTAGAGAGAAATCCAGTGAAAATTCCAACATTCCAACATTGTTACCACTTTTTTTTGTTACATGTATTTGCTATCAGTTTATTTCTTGCAGCGCTGCAATTATTTCTCAGTATTTACATTTTCGTATATTGACTTACATCTATAATTATTGTACCGATTTTGGTGCTTTTACCATACTCTGTCCATATGAGTTCATAAGATCTGTCCATACGAGTATGAGAAGGGTTTTAGTGTCCTGAAGCTAAACTCCAAAATAAATGCCATCGTATCAGCCCAAACTTCGGTTCGTAATGTCATAGGTTACTCAAGTGTTGCTTGATTTTTGATTTAACTGTGGTAGTTATAGACCGTCCTTTCGGTTAGTTCGCTTTATAACTAAAACCGAACGTTTTTAGTTTGTTCGTTAGTTAACATTTTATTTTTAACAATAGCTTATACCATTAACTAGTTTAAATTAAGCCTTGTCAAAATATTCTTCCACTGTTAACTCTACCCTTAAACTCTCTGTATTTATTACCTTGTCATATCCCGCCCTTTCCCACTCGACATTTAGGCGAACAAACAAACGCTATGCGAGGCGAACACTTGTGGAATGAAAAGAAGATAGCGACACTTTACACGATGAAATATCTAATTAACTAACGTTTTCCATGCAGTGAAAGTAGGTTCTAGAGAATGAGCGTACTTTAATGTCTGTTTACATGCGACAATTTAGCTAGGGATGGCTTGGAATACACAATGGAGAACATGCGCGTAGGTAAAGATTCTGACTATATGTGCATTCATATAACCGAAAATGCAACTTTGACAGCGATATAATTACAAAGAAAAAAGAAACATTTTGGAGATCATGACAAATTGAAAACGATAAAAAATAATTAAAAATACCTTTTTTTTGGAATTGCTTATTTCTGACCCTAAACATTTTATTACAAGGTCTTAGATGGAAAACGCCTCAGTCAAAAATGTGTGTAAGAATTATGACACTTCCATACAAATATTTAGTAAAGATGTGATGATATCGCTACATAGACGCTAAAATCCATTTTTAAACCGTAGCGATATCTTCATGACTATGGACAGTAGAAAAATTTACAACAATTTTTTTTTTAAAGTTGTTTCCACTGTATTATTTATTCCATTAAATCAGCCCAAGTTCCCTATTAGGTGTTTTTTAACGGTACAATCAATTATTTTCAAAACGAGATACAGTCCCGCAGACTGGGCTTCCCATCTGACTTAGAGAGACAATCTTGATGTCTCCTGATCCCGTTGGCCTAAAGCGGTTAAAGAAAGGGACACTTCTCACAGGAAGCTAAAACATTTTCCCAGTAGTGGGAGAATTCAAATTTTCAAAGAACTGGCATTTTACTTCTTATACTCAGAATTATAATTCGAAAGCAAAAGTGTCAGGACTGAAGGTGATTTTTATTCATTATTGTGTATATACAAAAAATAAAAAAGGGTATACAAGATAATATAAACACTAAAATAAATGAAATACTCTAAACCTAAAAACCTAAATCTACCAATCCCTAAGTCGTTGTCATTGGGCAGGGTGCCCATAAAGCTGGCTGCATTTCCTCGTTGTATTGCTATGCCGTTACGTTGGCCGAGGAATGAGCCAGCCCTATGGTCACCGGTGGAAGCTGTGATTTACAAAATGACAATCTGATGTCTGACGTGGGCGGCCTTGAAGTGTCTTGTCCAAGAGAATTATCAGGTAAAAGTCCGTAAAAACCTTTACATCACGTGACATTGCCCTTGATCTGGCCATTACATTTATCAGAACATGTCATCTGTAGACTCTAATTTTGAGCTCTGATCCTATTTCCGAGTAGGTATACGTCAGTATAAACAGCCAGAGGTAACAAGCTCAGAGCCACGTTTCACTTAATATTAAGAAGTCTATTTCCTCGGACGCATAATGCAAAGGGCTCCTTCGTAACTAAACAAGGATTTCCATTTTATGCAAAGCAAGCTCGTTGTCGGGTATAGGCGACCACGATACGCGGGGCTGTGTAAACACCCGCAACCATCTTACTCGTAATATGTGACTTTTATACACTATAGTTTGTTTCTAGTACCCAGTGTTTGCTGCTACGTGCTCTCAGTACGTTAGATAAGTTTCGTATTAAAATTGTATGGTTATGTTCGTGGTAAACTGCCTGGAACGGCCTTGCGCTCCTTGTTATTAGGTTTGCACTGGAATATGAGGAAAACAATTTCCATTTCAATTCCATTTCATACAAAATTAAACAATTAGGTACTTACGTTATGATGTTTTCTTCCACTATAAGTTCAACCGGCTAAGTGCGGGACGAACTTGCATACCAATGGCTCCGTATCCACACGCAACTATGTATTTGTTATGTAGAGGTATTTATCAAAACCACCAGTAGACAAAAAACCAACCCCAAAACTTAAGTTTTTTGCAAAGGATTTTTGCTGATCTAATAAACTGTGCTAGTTAGAAATATTTTCCTTTTATTTCTGTTATATTTACATTAACTTTCATGGGCTGTATTTTTTTTTTTTTACCTTTAGCTAATTTTAGCTTTGTGATGTTAAAAAGGTTAACATATATTTTGGAACTTTGACGCGATAGAAGTATTTTGTTACTTTACCTCGACGTTTATTGTTAATTTCTGTCTACTCGTGAAATTAACAATATACTTTTATCGCGTTAAAGTCCCGATAATGTTATAAATATGTGTGAAAATCGCGAAAGTTTAAAACAATTTATATATTTTGGAATATATAAATGAAGCCGGTTAAAAAAAAGAAAAGTAAATGGTCACAACAAAAAATCCATTATGGCTAATGAATGATTATGTCAAACGATACGTTTAGGACCTTATTGTATGGAAGAAAACGGGATCAACCTTAATAATTATAGCGTATTCATCTACTTATTCCCAATCACAGCTTTCGTATAACGTCATTAGGCGCTCGGAACATCAATACTCTCTATAACCCATGCAGTATATGTATACCTACCCTCATTACTCCAACCTTCATAAAAGCTAAGTACCTCTCTACATCACTAGTGTTGTACCAATACATAACATATGACGAGGCGAGTGAGTTGGGAAGTCGCACTCATATATCGCGCGCAAAGTGTCAGATGGGACCCATTTGCGACATTCGCACTTCTTACGACCTTCCTTCTTTGGTTGATATGAAGCATTTGTTCAAGCTGCTTGGAGCTAACACGTCATGAATTGTAATTGAGGGTTTGTGACAGTGGTCTGGGTCATGTACAAAATTACTTTGTAAAAAAAAATGAAATACTGTAGTTTAGTAGCAGCTTACGTTTCGTTTTCGTAGTAAGAGATCTAGAGACCTACTGAGAGGAAGGACCTATGAAGTTTCAACGTTGGGTCGCTGGTTCATATGAGTAGAGGCGATCACTTCCCAGTGGGTGACACTCGTGCTCGTTTGGCTCGCTTTTCAATGAAAAAATAGCAACATAGTACTAACACCAAAGTGTAGGGATAGATAATTAAACACGCAGAAAGAGCAGATTTCTACGAAAGCAACACAAGATTTATTAAGCTTTACGAGAGGAGGATTTGTCTATAGGTATATTTTAACTAAATTTAGTTTAACTAATTCTAACTTTAACCTTACCTCACATAAAAGCGGCAACTAGTTTCCAACTTACGAGTACGTTTACATTAACTACAGGTACCTTTAGCTATTACTATTAGTAAAATTGCTAGTAAACCCCGACAGTCCGCAATGTACTATTGTGATCGTCGACCTAACAGCAAAATGTTCGCCTTATATTTACCCTGAGTAACCCGAATTGTTTCTAGCCCACATTACAGAGAAACCCTCTCATATACTCGCATGGGAAATAAAGTTTAAGCCGAGAGTGATTTAGATTTCACCAGCTCCGGCACGCTAGAAGTGTTTTAAATTAGTCCAAACCGTAGTAGAGGGAAAGAAATACTGGCGCTTTCTGAGTGCCAACTAAAGTAGAAATGTACTATTCTTAGCGGTGACACTAACGGCATCCGGTTAGAAATTATACTGAAATGTTCCCGATAGCAGCAAAATAAATCTGGCAACTTGGAAAGCGAAAAGATGCTCTACAAGTGTACGTACGTGGATTTTCAATTTTCAATAACATCGTCTGTCTGGCTATTGATCACTTGTGAGTGCCCCCAACTGGTAGTTTATCTGTCCGGTCACTAAACTCCTTTCGGGTTCACTTTGAAAGGGTGGGGAAAGTCTTTTAGAGAAACTCGATCGATCAACTGCATGAATAGCCCTTAGAGAGAGGGCTAGTGTCATCACGAAAAGTTCAGCACTATTGAGTAAAGTTGTTCGTCACGTATCGACGTCACGAGCCGCATTCGACCGAAAAATCCGATCAATTAACCAACGTTTTATGCTCTCGACCGTAAATTTCGGCCAAGCCCACTTAGAATTAGATGAACAAAAAATGTTTTTTGTGAGTGGCCCTTTGTTGTGGTTGACAGACGGTAACTTTCCTTTATTATGTAGTTGGTGACATTTTAAGTAGAATTTATTGAAATAATAGTGTTTTAACGCAAGTCGACTCGAGTCGTGAGTTCTGAAAACGCTAAGCATTATAATTGTAAAAAAGTGATAATAATAAGCCATAAAACTATAACTACTATTTTAATGCTTTATTGTCAGTGACATTAAAAGATTATTATCAATTTACTGCTAACTGACATAAAGGCATCATTAGTCAGGAGTAATTATAGAGTAATTATTATCAATTTAATATCGAATTTTCATGATGGTTCCCAGTTTATACGTATACTTCACAAATTCCTTTTTGATAGGGCTATTTACAGGCATGCACATTTTTTTGGGAGACGTTCACATTTGTACACACATTACTGTATCTCTTTTTTTCATTTATGTTTTTTGTACTATTAAGACTTTACATGCATAAATACCAAGATACATACTTTGTACTGATTCACAATGACAACAAAATATAAAATTAAAATAAAAACATAATATTAAGTACTGACTAATGATCAAAGTACCTATACTTGGTTGTGGTGAAAAATATTTTGTTTGTCTCCGCCTGCTCATAGCAAGCGGGAACACCTCATAACACTTAAGACATATTTAAAAGGCTTTGAAGGTGTTTATAGTCCAAACTTTTTTTGGATTGTACAGTTTTTTTCCTTACTCGGCATGTGCCTCTTTATCTTCGTTCGCCTTAACATTCTATACGATAATGCTCCGAGGTATTTACTTTCGACTTTTGTGGAATGGAAAAATACAAAGGGCCGGCCCCGTGCGGGGATGAGCGCTATTTTATTACCCCGCGATTTTGCTATCTTATACGTCGCGAATCACTGAACTGGTTTAGATACGTTTTTGGCTGTTTCTAGTTTTACGAGCTATAAATTACTTTTAGTTACCTTCATTTTTTTCCGAAATTACTGGGCAATAAATTTGAAACGCTATGATTTACTTTAGGTTTTATTGCGCACTTTTAATATTGTTTTGCGGTTGTTTTTTATGCAAAAGAAACAGTGGGGTTAAGTGTTATCAATTATTTTGGTTGATGTTGTTAAGACTAAATATTGTGTAGCCAGCGCTCTTCAAACAAACAGCGGTAAGGTCTTCCATGCTCTAACCCTGATTTTTTTATTTAATGAGCTGTCCTCTTGAGCCTTGGAACTAGATTAAAAGTATTGATTTTTATTAATTATTTACATTAATGACTTTGGAAATCCATGGAGGAGGCCTATGTTCAACAGTGGACTTCTTGTGGCTGAGATGATGATGATGATGATGATGATTAATGACAATATTGTCAGTTTTGTGTTTCGTATGAAGCTCATACAGTGCAAATACTATCAAATCTATGTAGAATATTTAAAATTAAAACCTAAAAACCTAATACTAAGGCATAACAACACAATACAAATATATTACCTATACGTCTGGCGGCAGTTGGATTAAAAAAACATAGCTATAGGTTAATGTTTAGAGGATTAAAAACGTTACCACCGTTTGTACGGAGAGCGCTTTGACAGAGTTGGTTTACAAACACAATCTTCTTAAGCTATTTATATATTGAAACATGTTCATGAACGCGAAAAGATGAATACTTATTAATTATTCATCAACATTAGAGTAGCAAAACAGTAAAAGTAAAGTTAACCTTTCTGGTTAACCTAGTACATATGAATAAAACATTACAAAGACACCGTCAAGCAAGCCTGACAATGAAACCTACAACAAAGCCAACAGCTTTCGTCATCGACTTTTGATTTAGAGTTTTGCATAATTTCGTTCACTTTCTAATAGAACCGCTTTAGTCCTATTAAGGGTCTATTGCAACAGTGAACCCTTTCATTCAGTCCATCCCTTAGCTATCGTCGTTTAGTGGCGGATGCTCCAAACAGCCCTAATGACAAACGTAAAGAGAATATATTGAAAAAGTTGAGTAGTATCATCCGAAACTTTCATAATTTCCCGGAGCATCAGCTGGAAACAGATGGGCACGTTTATGCGTGTTTCCCGAAGTGGGTTATTGCTTGTAATGAAAACTAAACGGTTAACTAATTTGAACTTAAGAGGAGTGTGAACCCTGCCCCAAAAAGTGCCCCACATATTCGTACAAACAGCGATAACGTTTTCCACCCTTTATACCTAAACCTATGGTAATGATGTTTTGGTATGTTGTCATTATGCCTGAGAACTAGGTTTGTATGTTTTTTTTTCTAATATTCTTCATAGATTTGACAATATTTGCATTTTAAGAGTTTCATACAAAACAATAAATTGAAATATTTTTGAAACTTTGAAAAATAAATTCAAAACATACAAAAATCTAACTCTAGAGCATAATGACAACATAAAAAAAATCATGGTTAGGTATAGGTTAAGATTTAGAGGTAGGGGAACGTTATCGCCGTTTGTATGAAGAGCGCTGGGTACACAATATTCCTAATTGTTTTATGAACGTGGAGATGGTGACAGGCGTGACTCACTTCGCGAAGGTACAAGAACATCGGTGCACCACTGCATTGAGGCCGACGCAATTTTGTAGTCGCGCGTGCGAATGAATACGAATTTTTTTATACCACATAGGAAGGCAAACAAGCAAGTGAGTCATCTGATGGTAAGTGATCACCACCGCCTATAGACATTCCCAACACTAAGTATATTGCAGATGCGTTGCCAACCGAGAGGGCTAAGATTGAATACCTTTTGTGCCAGTAATTACACCGGCTGTCTTGCCCTCCATGCCGGAACACAACAGTGTAAATACTGCTGCTTAGCGGCTGGATTAGCGAGCAAGATGGTGGTAACGATCCGGGCGGACCTTGAACAAGGTCCTACCACCCGCGAAACGCGCGCAACGAGTTATACAGTGTGACGCTTCTAATACCTAAACGCCGTTCTTGTTCGAAATAAAAATTCTGTACTTTTTTAAATGATGGCGACTTGACTGAGCCACGCTGCGTCCTTGCCTATCGAATTAGGTTTTAGGTCAATTAGAATTTTAGGGAGCATTGGATTTATTAAAACCTGGAAATTTATATTTGACTCAATAAATAAAAATAAAATAAGATAAATCATAAGCACAAGAGGTATTTTGACGTAAAAAAACGTGTCACATTTGTAAACGAAACACTTCCATAAGCTGCCCTATTTGACTTGGTAGCGTCACTAAAAAATTCACCCCCGATGCCTTTTGCATGAAAACTAAAAATATTTTTCATTTGCTATGTAAGCAGTATTAAAAACTATTCCAAGTCAAGTTAAAATGTATAAAATTAGTAGTTACGCTGTTCTTACTTCTTGCATTGCATTTATTTTTATGTTTACAGTAACCAGTGGCAACTTTGTTTGTTAATGCGTTAGTTTAGTTGATTTTCTTGTAAAACGACTATTGTACTGTCCGTGTCCAAATAAATAAAATTAATTCTAAAATAAGCAGCTGTGACAGATGGCCAGTCAGGCCGACGGACAGAATAACTCCATAATGGCTCTTTTTCTACTTTTTAGCACGGTAAACTACAAAACTTTTGAACTTTTTACTAAAGTCTCACTTTTCTTTTTGGGGTTCATACATAAGTTTCCCATTTCTATTCCCTAAGCGATGGTCAGCAGATTCTGTTTCGATTGCGATCTTTTTGTCCCAGCACTAGTCCAATTGGTTTTTGCCGCGTCAAAGAGCGAAGGACTATCAGAAGCATATTGGCAACTTCGCAAACTAGCCGAGCGTATGGTCACCGTTGCAATTGCAACCAATACGATATTCTACTAACAAACCGAATGACAATAAAGTGTGCCACTTTTGTAGATTACTATTAAAAGCATGTTTATGTCCACAGAAGTAGAAAAAAACCAGTATTTTAGAAATTAAAGCGATACAAAGTTACAATAACTTTTTCAAACTATGATCCGAATTCTTTTTGTACACCTAGATGTAGAATATTTTCTCCAAATTAAAACGGGCCAACCTCCAGCATATATTCTATTTAATAAAATGATGTAAATATGTATGGTTTATGTTAATTTTAGGACACTTGTGGTTTTAGTTTGGTTTTATTTAGATTTTTGCTATATAAATATCCAGGTATGTTTTATTAAAAAATGGAATAATTGAAATCAGTTCATAATTGGCGAACATGTCGTGTAACATACACACAAAAAAAAAAACAGAAAAAACATTCAGTCGAAGTGACAACTTCATCCTTTTTTGAATTGTCGGTTAAATAGTTTACCAACATTATAAACAAATATTAAATTGACTTAAAGTTAATTATTAGTAAATTTAGTACAACACGCAAATCGTAATAAATAGGTATACTTATTGCCATTAAACATGTATGTAGGCATAATTATGAAGATTTAAGTTAAAATGTAGGATCAAGCCCGTTATAAACGTATCACCTTGTTTCATCCGTATCATATCACCATGTTAACAACATGTTTCAAAGTTGAACCATCCTCGAGTGCCACTGAATATTCTGTTTTAATTAAAAGGCTTTCGGCAAAGTTCACTTTGACGTCACGCGCCAGTAATTTTGCTAACGTGTGCAATATTAAAAATGCTTCTAATATTTTCAGCCCAACAGTTTGTATGAAAAGTGAATTTGTAATAAGAAGCTCTAGCACTATTTATAATATAAAAATCAGTCAGAATCAGTCGAATGAGAACCTTCTCCGGATTTGAAGTGATTTATAACAGAGTGTAATAAGATTTTTTTTAACGCTGCAATGAACCGAGTTAGGTGAAGTACATATTTTTAGCAAAGCAATTAACATTATGGTATTTTCAGTTTTTTTTTATGAAAAAGAGAACCAAACAAGCATGTAGGTCACCTGATGGGAAGTGATCACCGCCGCCCATAGGAACTAACGTCGTTCGTTACATCTTTATTTATTAAAGTGGATCTTTATTATCATTTTTTATAAAATAGGAAGGAAAACAAGCAAGTGGGTCACCAGATGGTAAGTGATCACCACAGCAAAACAAAGGGGATTGGAAATGCCAACCCAAAGGGCTAAGATGAAATACCTCTTGTGCCAGTAATTGCACCGGCTGTCTTGCTTTACGCCGGAAGACACCAGTTGAAGCACTGGTGCTTCGCGGCAGGATTAGCGAGCAAGATGGTGGGAGCGGTCTGGACGGACCTTGCACAAGGTCCTACCATCCGCAAGCAAATCGTAAAAAAGGGCTCTGTCCAACTTAGTAAGGGCGCGCAGAACTATAAGCAAGTCCAGACTATGGTGGCGCTCTCCTTTCATCCGCTCGGGATGCGAAAAACTGACTCACCTTCCTTCCCCCTTTTTTAAAAATCTTCTTCTTCTTTTTTAGTGCACTCTCCTATCGGTCGGCGATCATTATAGCTATTTTTACTTTAGAGACTGCTGCTCGGAAGAGGAATGTGTTGCTCATCCTAAACCAGTCTCTAAGATTTTTAAGCCAGGAGGTGTCTTCGGCCAGGTGGTCATGCCGTATTTTCCCCTAGATTATAAGCTGAAGGAGGCCGTACTTATTATTCCGCATTGTATGCCCCAAATACAGCAGCTTCCTTAAATATACACACGTAAGTAAAACAGCTCTAAAATAATATGTAAGTTCAATCAATTTAGTCCGGAATTCAATACATACTCAATACCAATGAGTGACAGGAAATATTTGCTCTTCTGAAAAACTCTTTGATCCCAACGCACAAATAAATATTAAATATAAAAAAAAGCTCTAAAAAAAGAAATGTAAGAAGTCGTGTATCTGCTGAGTATAACGTATTAAACAGCAAGAGTGTGATGTGTGAAAAAAGCAGCCAAGTGCGAGACAGACTCGCGACCTGACGGTCCCGTATATCAGTGTTTCTTAAACTGCGGTCCGCGGACCCCTAGGGGTCCGCGAGCATATGTATAGGGGTCCTCAGTGTTACCTATGGACCATTTAACAATCATAAATAAATGCCACCAAAATTCTTGTAATCGCTACGCACGCATATTTTTTTGTAATTTGTAGTACCAAAATAAAAATGGTCCGAAATTTATTGCTGCTTTTTTAGTAAGGGGGTCCATAAAATTGTGCTTGATTTCCTAAGGGGTCCGTGGACTAAAAAGGTTAAGAAACGCCGCCGTATATGATGCATGCGTTCACGGTGGTGCCAACACATTTGATAAGCGTTTTGACGAACCACAAACGTTTGTATTAGGCACAAGTTTTATAAAGAAGCAAGACCATGAGGATTCCTTCTTGCTTTTTTGGTTCGGAAGTCGGTAAGTTTATAACAATACAAACTACAACACCAAAACAGACTTAAAAAACTATCTTAAACACTTCGGTTTGTTACCATGTTTACTCACCCTTAATTAAAAGCGAATGCAAAATAAAAAAGGTTATACTAGCAAAACATTCCGTTGTCTATTATTATTATGCAAGATAGAAGCGTTGAATATTAAAATTTCACAAGTCCCGCAAAACGTTCAATTTGCTTAACCAAAAGAATGTGAAATGCTGTTGGTATTGTATCGCTTAATATTCCTATATTCTTATTTACAATAGCAGTAAAATTCGGAATAATGTAGGAATTCTACATGCCAATAGGACGCCACTTGGGACCTGCTGTAAAAAAAAAACAAATTTTCCAGTTTGGATAGATTTGCCTATCAACAGTCTGCACGGGATAGTGTAGCTTTCGATTAGTGAAAGAATTTTTGGAATCGGTTCAGTTGTTACAAACTACTCCCTACATACAAACAGATAAAAAAATAAAGTTAGCCTCTTTATGATTTATTTAGTCAACAAAATGTAAATACGAACAAAAATAATACAAACATCTAACAAAAACTAATCAACAACAATAACATTAATAACATTATCGGGACTTTAGCGCGATAAAAATACAGTGTTGATTTACCTCGACGTTTCGGCCATGTTTCAATGGCCGTGGTCACGAGTAGACCACGGCCATTGAAACATGGCCGAAACGTCGAGGTAAATCAACAATATATTTTTATCGCGCTAAAGTCCCGATAATATGATAAATATGTGTGAAAGTCGCGAAAGTTTAAAACAATTTATAATACAAACACTTATTAACTGAGATCAAAAATAAACTATCTTTTAATTAAAATTATGAAAATTAGGCCCCCGCGGTATACTCCCAATAACACAGGCTGTGTTATATAAATGTTGATGTACGCATTTTTTATTTAGAAGCATAACGAGGTCTGCCTGGAGCCAAACTGCAAGGTCGTCGCGTATTGCAGCAGAAACGTATCGTTATCGCAGACGCTGACTATGCCGTTGTTATTTGTTCCGACAATTTCAGCTCCGCGGCATGTCACGATTGTTTGACTGCTGGCCGAGCAAACACAACCCCGGATCGTTATATCAAAGGAACAAACAAACGTGGATTTTCAAGCTAAGATTTCAAGTGTTACAAGATTGAGTAACTTTCGGAAAATCAATACATAACTACGTGACTTATAATTTTGCAATTGTTTTTTCTAACTAATTGTTCTAATAGCCTAAAGAAAACATGCTAACGTATGACCACCCTGCACCCTTCAAATATTCTAGGACTCCTCATATGCTTAACTCTTAACATTTACGAGTAGCTAACTGAAATGGAACGCCCCTCGGAGTTCTAAATAACGAGCTTACCTACAATATATAAGTGATGCCACATTTGGAGACAGGTATATTTTTATAATGCCAAAAAGATATAATTTTACAAGCTTACTATTACTTTATTTCGGTAAGGCAGAATATTTATAAAGAAAACAGAAGATAATGAATGATTCTACCCGACATCCGCTAGCAAATTGAAGGTTTTGCGATTCCTGAGCGAATGAAAACATTGTGATGCTTATGCCTCGCAAAGCTTTGTTATTTTTCATCAGATTTTCACGAGCTTGCCATTACGTAGTCACTGACCCTTTTTAGGGATCCGTAGTAGTGCTAGGAACACTTATAGTTTTGCTATGTATGTGCGTTTGCTCATCTGAATTTCACACTCACTTTTTCTTGAAAACTATTTATAAGTTCTCTTAGTTATAAGTCATAAGATATCTGTCCTACGCACAAATACCATGATTAGAATTGGTTCCAACATTTGAGTAATTGGTCATATCATATTTACTCGATGTCGTAATGTCTGTGATCCGTTGTTTAATCTACCTAATAATATAATGCATTATAATAAATAACAACGTAAATGACCAAGCCGTGCGTGCCTTGATGAGCGCGTGAACCGCTCGACCTTTGTCCGGTAAAGCTGTAAAAACCATCAGCAGCTGACAGCGTAAGTCCCTTCAAAAAAAAAACCTGTCAAGTAAATTGACAGGCGGCGACGCGACCGTCCCACACTTCCCTAATTTACACAAAGGCGGTAACTCTAGAGAGGCGCGATTCCAACAAGAGGCACACATAAACCTTTCCCAAAGCCAGCAGTTTATAACTCCACCGTTTCACCTTTGTTGCCGTATTCCCAACTTCAAAGTTCATATCCCACTTGATATCATTGTAAACCACGTGCATGACACAAAGCTGCCGAAATAAAGCTTCATTCTCGTCATTATTATTAACGTTCACACCGACACGTCAAACGAAGGTGTTACTTAATTTATTACTCTCGGCGACAAAATTGTTACCTACATTATTATCTGGGCTGGTTACACCTACAACCAATTAGCGGGAGTAGAGACCTGCGATGCCAAAGGGCAATTATTCACGGCGTCATTGTGCAAATAATTACGTTGATGCGAATTTTCACCGTGCAAATACTTATGGTGGCATAAATTTTCACCGTCCAACTATTTAGTGACGTAAATTTGCGCGAATGACGTAGTCGGCAATCCGTTAGATGAGCCAATTGTGGATCGTAGACAGTTTCACGGACGTGCTAAGTGCTTAAACGCTTATGCGTCTAAGCACTTAGCACGTCCGTGAAACTTATGTTACTCGCAAAGGAGATGGGATATAAAAAAACAATTAGTATGCAATGTTGAATTGCTACCGTTAGGTAATAAATTAACGTCGCGGCCTTCGCCAAAACGTCATAACGGTTATGCATTTAAAATCAATGACGGTGATAAACTTGTATTGTAAATCGAATTGTCATGCGGTACACAATATTAAATTCTTAAATCAGAATGTGTAAACTATTAACAGGATTATTAGAGAACATAAGGAATGCGTTGAAAGTTCATTAATCGACTCTGAGCGTGGCGGTTAGTTCAACTGAATCCCCAAAAGGGTGATGCAGTAATATATCTAGTTAATGAGATACTGAATGAATTATTAATGGTAGAGATTATCTACTATTAGCTCGCGTCATTCTCCCCAAAGATCTCACTTCTGTTAATACGTAGAAACGATTGTTACTGATATTTCGATTGCTCTGACGTGCCTTAGCCGATTCGATGGATGAGTCATTGACTAATATTAGACCCAAAAGTACGGTGTGCAGACTATTATAGACAGAGATTTCAACTCAGTTTAACTGCTCTCAGTTCTACTAAGAATATTATTACTGCATGCATATTATTTGGTAGAAGCAGTCGAAGCGTGTTCGTAGGAACTGCTGTGCTTTGAGCCTAATGACTTTTACAGAACACCGACAGTATTAACGCTGTTACTTTTTAATTTTATTTTTAGGATCGTGATCCCAATGTAAAATTTAAAGTCAACTGATTAACTAAGTGATAAGGCAAACAGTAATTTTAACAAACACTGTCAGTATACACACAACACACACGTACACGTACTTCGAAAATTCTAATCAGCGCGATCTTTTATTTTGGTGTATTGCCTACTCGGCAAGAGGTGGTGAAGGCAGAGTGAATGAGCTATGGGTGTGTGAGAACTAAGAACAAGCTCTCTTCATTGTTATAAATTGGTTCACACTAGATATTTTATGGTATAATCATCTCTACGCTGCGAAATGCTCTCATAACAAAATACGAATCCCATATCACAAATAATAAAATCCCCCGTTCTGAAATGTACTCGATTTAATGCATCGACGACCCCTCTGACGATGTTTAAACGACCAATCTATGGCAATGCTAACGATACAAGATAATACCTTAATAAACAATGCGTAGATTATTGTGCCACATTCACCTGGATAAGGAAAGCGCCAATGCATGTGCACAGTACTGGAAAATAAATCAAGTAAACTAATATATTTATAGTGAAAATGCATTTCACAAATACCAGGAAAGTAGGAGATAAAGAATGTAAGTAATGCAATGAAAACGTTAGGTAGGACGCGAGCTGCACCTGATTTATCATTTAATAGTTTTGCTGCGCAAGGGGAAAAGTAATTCATACGGATTTTAGAAAATATATTGTTAGTTTGTTACAAAGTACCCTATGATAGGTAGGTTGTGCTAAACTGGGTGCCCACTTCGCCGTGCTGGAGCTCCTCGTTGCATCCATGGAGAAGAAAACATTTTGGTTTAACAAAAATTACTATGGGCTTAATGAGATCTTAATTAATGCAGTAGTTAGCTGTAGTTAATCCGCCTTACACAGAAACGCTCAGTAAACCTCTATTTGTCAACACATGGTTCGTCTTAATTTGTCATTGAGACGGTTGCCTTCGAATGAAAGAAACAAAACATAAAATGTATTTCAAAGGAGTTGGTAAACTTTAATTAATAAGGTACTGTAGGAGTTACTGCAGTTAAGATCCTTTTAGGGTTATAATGGAGTCACGACCTTTGTTAAACCAAACATTTATTTTTCTTTTTTTAGTGTCCCTGGTGTTTGACGTGTAGCAGGGCCAAGAGGTACATTAGAGGGGGTGCTCTGGTACTCCTCTCAAGAAACAGAGGGTTCAGGGGATACGGCAGCGCTACGGCGCGAAGGGGGCCACAGTAAGTGGCTCGGGAAATGGCGGACAATTAAGGCCGACGTACGTGGATGAGTCAGCATCAGCACAGAAGCTGTTGTATGGACGCAGGCTTCTGGCTTGAGGGGGCTTTAGCGATTTCTACTGTTCGGACTCGCCCATTTTGAGGAAGCGCAACCGCAAGGTAAGCATAATGTTATGTAAAATGTTAAAATGTTGTCCTAAATATTATTAAGCATAATTTGCATAAAGTTAGACCTTAAATCGACGGATATTCAGGATAAAGTTTTCATTTTAACCACGGTCCGAACAATACAGCTGCAGTGAACTTTGAAGTTATCCAATTAAACGAATAAAGCAAAGTAAAAGGATTTAAACCGCCAAGCAATTAAAATTTCTAGGGTTTTTATCAAACTTAAAGCTTGTTTAAAGCAATACGACTGCAAATATTCTGAAGCTGTTCACATAAACTTTATAAAAAGAATTAGCATGAACTCGTCTACGTCAATTTGCGTACTGTATAAAGCTACTATGGCTATACGACCGAAATACGTATACATATATAGGTACTATCAGTTTTTTACTTATTGGCAAACTGATTTAGGTCAGTCTACTAGCTGTTGAATTGATTAACAACTCTACACTGCCAAAAAGAATAACCTCAACTGCAGCGCACGTTGCATAGACTACAAACTGACGTACGTGCGCCAGTAGCGTTTTTCCTGGAGCTCGCAGTATGCCTTGCAGTCGTATTGACTTCAACAAGGTTAATATAAATCGTAATATCCCTTGAGAAAAGAAGAAAGTAGGAGCGCTGAGAATTATGCACTTTCCCTCCCTGATTAAATCTATCGGTGTCATGAACTGTTAGCTCATCCCTCGGGAAGCGGGTATGGGTGAGTGTCGGGCGTCCTGCTAAGTGGCACTTAAGGATCCTAGCTGATCCCGACTGCTCTACGACGAGTGTTATGTGTGCAGAAACTTTAGAAACTGCAACGAAGATCGTCGAATTTCATTCAGCTTAAAACTTAATTAAAACCATTAATGTGCAAGCGTGCTTATTTGTGCTTGTGCCACCAGTGCCAATCAGCGCTGTGCTGACCGCATTGCTGAGTGGAGACCATTTTGGCCACATAACACTTTCCAACCTTATAAATGTTTTTCATTTATTCTTCTGAGTCTCTATGTTTCTGTGTTAACGAATAAATGATTTTTCTTTCTTTATTTCTATCTTCTTCCGCAATAACGATGCGTAGGCGGCGATTATCTAAAAAAGGACCTTATTTACTAGCTATGACAGCTGTTGGTACCTACATGCGTAACGTAGGTCTACGCTAACGGAGCACATGGAGTGGGCCCTCCGGCGTGATTTATGTAGTCGATGCGTATGACCAAATAAATAAATAAATATCTTTGGGCAATTCACACCAATTGACCTAATCTCAAACTAAGCCAGTACTATGGGTACTAGACAACGGATATACGTACTTATATAGATAATTATATGTGTACTTAAATACACATAAAAATCCACGACTCAGGTAAAAACATTTATATTCATCATACGAACATTTGGCTCTCACGGGAATCGAATCCACAACCTCTAGCTTCGTAGTCAGTGTCACTAAGCTAGGCAAGGCTATCCGTTCGTCAAATGTTTGTATGGTCTCGCCGTCAGTGACAGCGGCATTCGCGTATTATTAAACTGCGATTAGAATAAATAGCATTGGACAGTAACATCAGCATATTATTGTCATTTCATAGACTTGCGTTAAGCTTCATTCCCATATGTATGAAATGACAGTGTGCTGACGTTACTCCCCAATGCTATTCTAATCTCGGTTTGATAATACGAGCGCAGCGGCATGTTTCGGCGACAGCGGTTTCGATACAAATCAAGGCAGAAGGCCACTTACGCGCTCTTTGATCCCAGTCTATCTTATCGTCGTTTTTAATAACAGGGTCTAAAACGAAATTATTAAAATTATCATCTCTAAAGCAAATATTTGAACTGCATTAATACATTTTTATTTTACGGCAGCTTTCTTATCGTTAAAGAGCAAGCCCTCGCCTCGGTTGCCAAGCCGGTTATTTTTATCCAGCCACGTGCCGGTGCCAGAGCGTTGCCAGATGCAAACGTGTACCTACGTGTGTATACCCTTTTACGTACACAAATACGCGTGAACACGTGAATGGTAACGGCTAAATTCATCAATGAAACAAAAACCTTCTGGCTCGTTTGTTTACTTAATTAAAAGCAATGGAATTTATCGGATCGTTCATTCATTAGTTATCTTTTACTCATTGGTATTATTGGTATTAGAATTATTATGTGTTATGTATTCATTTGTTGTATTTTTTATGGGTTGTATTTTGCTACTTTGCTTTGAGCTGTCTACTCTCGATTCTTTGTCATGTCTACCGTTCAAAGTCTACCGGTACGAGTTTAGTCCTTAAAGAAACTTATCGTATTTGTATATCGTTTTTTTTCTTGTGAACTGTATCTTTTCTCGTGTCGTACGTGATAAGTTTCACATGTACATTATTAATGAAAACTATTAATTTTTTTTAAATGATCATTGTTTTTATAGAGGCATATTTTATTATTGCTCTGTTTATTTATAGTGTTTTGTCATTTAGCTAAGTTATTTTGTTATGTAAGTCCTTTTTTGCCTGAAACACATGGACATTCTAGTTCAGGCATAAGTGTTTCTTCCCTTTTTGCATGTTGAGACTAGGTATAGATGTTATATTGTATAAAAGTATTTTTCAATGAAGATTTATTAATTTATTTATTATAGGAGGCATATCAAGCATATGATGATACTTTTGGGTATCATCGTATGCTTGAATCATCGAAATCATGAAATCGTGACTCACTGTGAAAACTTTTCACAGTACTTGTATTATTTAGTACCTACTTGCATTATTGGCCTCCTTGGCAAGAATGGCGTTTCTTTTTGACATTTGTTGTGTAAAGACTGTGTTCTAAGCAAGGAGGTTTTAAACCCATGGAGGAAGCCTGAAAAATTGAGAAAAAGCGTGAATGTATCTGCTCCATTCACTCTTACGATGTAACAACGTGAAGGAGTGAACAAACATAACCATTTGACACCATCTTTAAATTTACTACCGTACACACTCAGTGCTGACATTTGGTCATATAGGTCATGTTATTATACAACAGTTTAAAAAAGTTTCTTTCGTGTATTGAATATGCTGTCGAATAGCAGCCATTCTTTTTAGTCGCATAATATTCACGTCAAATTTTGAAGACGGTTCGTAGAGCTCTCGGTGCAATTTAATTAAATTCTTATGGTTATCGTTAGATTTTTGAGACAAGCAAGTGATATTTACTGTGCGAAATGGCATACTTCGTGCATGGTTGCAGTTCGCATTCATCACGGTGTCCTAAAGAAAGCAATGAAGGACAACACATCGGCGTTTACAAGTAAGTATTATTTGGTATTTATTTATGGGAATGTCGCGTTTTGGACGGCTAGTATTATTATGTGGGTTAAATTATGGAGCAAAGACTCATATGTGCTTGTAAAAACTAAGCTTATTTATTAATTTTAATGGTAATAAATGATTTATTATTTCTACAAGAGGTTATGGAAATATAGACTAGTGATGCGGTGCATCTGACATTTTGTAGAAATTATCGATAAGGTATCCGCCAATCTGATACCTTTCCCTCGTAAGGGGCAATCGTGTCCAGGACTTTTGGGAAGCGGGCGCGGAGAGCGATTTAGAGCGTCCGATACGTCGCGTGGGTGCACAGAGCGGGTACACGCCTATCGAACAAATAGTATGAGCCCGCAGCCGCACCTGTGCGAGTAAGCGGACGCTCCCATACTATTTCTCTATAGGCGTGCACCTGCTCCGTGCGCCGGCGCGACTAAGCGGAGGCCCTTAATTTAGTTTACCCTTCTCTTCAGTCGCTACTCCCCAACAGTTCGCCACTTAATACTATTTTTTTTTCAGTTTTCCCAAAAAAAGGAGAAATGAAAGAGATGGATTAAAATATTGGGACGGCCACAGAGGAACTAGTTGATTTATTTAAGAAATAACACCTTGTTGAGTTTCTTACCAGTAACTTTTCATCAGAAGATTTTTTCCGAAATGATTATAAATTTTCTGACATTCATAAGTTGTTTCTGTATGCCTAATGTAAATAAAAATATTTTGAGCTTTGGTTTTGACTTTTGACTTCACACCACCACTCGCCCTTCGGGGTTGCGAGTTGCTCAAGAGTAGGTACTTCCATCAAAGGGACGCTTCGGCGCCCGCGGACAGAGCTAGTTCTTCGGGCTCGCTGGGGGAGTAGAGGTGGGAGCATACTTGCTTACACCGCCGCTCACCATTCTGACTCGCAAGTTGCGCTGAAGATAGAAGCATGAAGTTCGGAACATGTGTACCCTCGGACCAGGGGTCTTTTTTAAAACCTAAACGAGTCAGTCTGAGCGTAATATTATCATTGTTTGAATGCAAGTTAAATAATTCGCTGTCTTAAATAACGCAGTTGTCCACATTCACATTTGATTCACATATCTGAGAAAATAGCTAAATCGGGTAATCTTTTGTCTCTGCAAAAGAAATTATTTATTAAGTTAGTAAATCGAAATTGCAAGAGGGTTGAGCTATGGTTGTATGTTCGCTAATATTATTAAAGGTTTTATAAGACTTTTTAGTTTGTTAAATAAATAAATAAAATAAGTATCTTGGGACAGTTAACACCAATTGACCTAGTCCCAAAGTAAGCAACTAAAGCTGCTTGTGTTATTGTGTCGTGTTGCTTGTGTTGTGTAATTCATCGTCAGTTTTGATCGACTAATCTACATCACTAGCACTTTTCAAAAAGTGTACGCAGCGGAAACCTTTCAGCTCACTCTATGGGTTTCTTTCTCTGAGGTTCTAAGATTTCTTGCGGGGGTCAAAATGCAATCGTGCCAAAACAAAGTCGTAGCTTGGACCGGTAATGCGACGATATTGTACGAATTAATCATTCACAAATATTCCAGATGGGTTTCTAAGTGCCTCACGGGTGTGACAAAACTGGCTCAGAGCCAGCTCTCGCACCTGGCAGGCTTTAGACAAAGCATAGGCAAAAAGTAATGATATTCTACAAGCATTCCGCTAATAAAATAGTTTGCGGTAGAGAATGGAGCATTTTCTATCCTTTTGCTCACCTTCTTGCTAAGAGACAACTCAGTACTGTCTTAATTAATTAATTTCCTTCTCGTATCAGAAGGTACTCAATTAGCAAATTAGCTGATAAAGGTTGTATGACGACGGGAAACGTGTCCCGTGCAAGCCTTAGCTAAATTTAAATATTAAGTAACTGGGATATTGGATAATTAAAATCAAAATACACTGTTTAAGATAATATCCAAACGTGAAGGCTTTATCTTTTCATTATAAATTTTCGTTTTTGAGTCGTAAGTCATCTTTTGTAGTCGTTTGTACAGAGATATACCGAACCTATTTAGTTTTTTGTATCTATTTATTTCACTAGGTAACATTGATTTATGTTCAGTTGGCAGGTCGAATAAATAAATAAAATATATGGATTTCCTTTAATGCTAATTGTGACACACAAGCTACCATCGGTTTCGGCTAATTTGTTTCGAATCGCGCCTTTTTGTATCGTATAGCGACCGAGTTAAACAACTACCAGACCACAAACCAGACTAACCCCCTTATTCATAATCGCTTCGTAAACATTTGTTAGGTAACATGTTTTACGTCTTTATCTGTCATTGTGACGTTTGCCCCCAAATGAAAGGGACAAACATTTGTTGGCTTAAAAAGATTGTTATTTTTTTATGAATAAGGGAGTAAATGTCTACTTGAAGTATGACAGTCTTTTTATTTGGACGTGGTTATCAAATTTAGTTATCTACACGGGAAAACGGATCGCGCTACTAAAAACAAATGAAGATCATCGCAATTCAATTATGCGCTCAATGCATTACCATTCACAGGCCGTACCAGCGCCTTATGTAACGTGTATATGGCAGGCACGTCAATGCGCACTGAGTATAGTATGTATTGAGTATTCAATAGTTTAGACAGCTCTTATAAGGTAACTAGTATGAAGGCCATGCTCTAATGGAGCGAGACATCGATTCAAGTACGCTCAAACTAAAGATCTCTTATGCAGCCGCTCAAAATCTTGTGCCGTCCTTGTAATTAAATTTCCGGAATTGAGGCTAATTTAGGTGTTTTCTCTAGCCTAAATTGCTTGTTGTATACCGCTAAGAGTTCAGTGTTTTGATACAGCGGTAGTTAGGAAACTATCAACCCTTAAAAGTGTGGTAGTACAGTTTAGATTTGCACTAAAACAATGGGTCATAGCGTAAATTAAGTTATAACATCTGACTACTAATTATTTTTTTGCAATAAATATATCGAATATTTAACTGTATTTAAATAACAACACAAATAAAATTCTGGGTCATCTGGCGGGCTCGGTCTAAGTCCTGCTAGATAGCCGAGATTTTTCAAGAAAGTAATTTGAATCTTAAGTTTCGAAAACCATACAAATTATTATAATTAAATGAAACAAAGGTACAATATTTTACGGCAACAGTGTCATTTTGTAGAAATTAAGATAACTAGATAAGTAACGCCACAAAAGTAACCCAAAATTTTAAAAGAAATTATAGAAACATACGAAAGACTATCATGTCAGCTACTGGTAAAAACAATGCCGTACGCGTGTCAAGCATTGGTAAGGTGATCTTAAATAACAAATCCCAGATGATGAAGACAAATTATGATGTAGTCAAAATGACAACAAATGAACACAAACACTAAAGTTAGACCGAGAAACACTACAGTGGTCCTATGACCGGCCAACTTCAGTTTATCGAAGTTTATCTCTATATGCGTCCCTTTGTTATGACACTAGTTTGACAGAGACGAAGGAATGGATAAATTAAACCTGGGCCGGTCATGTTAGAACCACAGAAAAGTAAAATATAAACGGAATTGTATTGTATTGATTAAAAAGTAACAATACCTATACGCATACTGATAAACATAACAGACGGACAAAGTTTTTGTACAATCATATCTTATTTAAAAGTAAGTATTGGGAAAAACAAGGTATCAGAGTTGGAAGATGTAAGTTATTTTGCTCGCTCAAACTACTTCGGGATTTTATGGAAGTTTTATTGTGGGTACAAAGAATGGAAGAATTTTATATCACTGTTGTATTGTGGTTGCTGGCTCATAGGACACAAAGTAACGTAGAAAAATGTTTTCTCACTTTGTCTTATTTAAATCTGGTAATTTCGTAGGTATTGCTTTGTTTTTGTAAACTTTATTGTGATAGATATCAATCAAATCAATCAAATCAAAAACGTTTATTTCGGACAGTATCCATAGGGGTTAATAAATCAAGGAACAAAAAATTACAATAATAAGTACTTACGAACTAATGTTAGTGCTAACTTTAAAGCGTAGGTTGGTATGTTCTAAATGACAGTGTGGAGCTTCATCCATCGCTGAAGTAATGGCGAGTCCCATCTGTCGGATAGCGCCGCCAGGATGCTATTCGGGCTGCCGCGCCAACGGCTCAGTATATGAACAATTGTATTTAAACTGGTAGAAGAAGCTGAGAAAGATAAGTCAACCTTTGTTTTGTGTATACTGAATGAATAATTTGATTAATTGAATTATGTCAAAGCGTGTTTTAAACTTTATTATATTAAGAGAAATTTGAATAATAAAGTTTAAAACACGCTTTAAAACACGCAATACTTAAAACAAAGTCGCTATTCCGTCCCTATCTGTCCCCATCGTATCCTCGGCCGATTACTCTTTCTAAACCGTGCAGCAGATTTTGATACTGTTTTCACTACTATTTTGAAATTTATTAAACTTTTTATATATAATACATTCTATCATATTTAGTTAATAAATTGCCACCGTGCACTGCCGCGGCGAGTCGCTAGTGAGGTACAAAAGTTTACGAACCGTGTTATTATGAAACAAGCTCTTTTCCCGACAAAGCTCTAGACTGGAACACAGTCCTTTTGCCAGTTCCATAGACACGTAACGTCTTTGTGCCTCTCGGATGTCGGATGTTTTCCTTGGATTGCGTGCTCCAAGTAACTTATTTCTGTTCTACCATAACCTATTAGTTGTGAATGTTTGTGGTGCATGCCGATCGGGATGTTTTTCTTTCATAACCAGGAATGGCTGCCCACGCAAATCAGTATACATAGAATAAGCTACTAACTGATTAAAAACAGAGGTTAAATGTCTGGTGGGAAATTTTCTGGCATTCATAAGAGTTATTTGAAAGAAAACAAAGAAATAAAATATTGTTTTTGTAAGTCTAATATGAATAAAGATATTTTAACTATGTCTTGACCCTGACGGTAGGGATTTTATAGGATTTATGATTAACTAGCGTCCCGCTCCGGTTTTGCACGAGTACAATTAGATGTGTATATCAAAACTTTCCGTGAAAAAATATCTAAATGACAGTGAACCGTATTAAAATCTGTTGCGTGGTTTAGAAGGAGTAAACGACCAAAGATACGAGAGCAGACAAGAACGGATGGTTACTTGATTTTGTACTACGTAAAAGAATGATGTAGTTTTTTTTTTTAATGAAATAGGAAGGCAAACAAGCAAGTGAGTCACCTGATGGTAAGTGATCACCACCGCCTATAGACACCCGCAACACCAAAGGGATTGCAGATACGTTGCCAACCCAGAGGGCTAAGATGGAATACCTCTTGTCCCAGTAATTACACCGGCTGTCTTGCTCTCCACGCCGGAACACAACAGTGCATGCACTGCTGCTTAGCAGCAGGATTAGCGAGCAAGATGGTGGTAGCGATCCGGACGGACCTTACACAAGGTCCTACCACCCGCAAAATAGTAATAGTAATTAACTAAATGCACCTTGCTCCTTATGTTTGAAGTACAAAATCCCTATAAACCTACAACCTACTGGCAGAAAGTGGTTTTTGACCCCTCTCCCCCTGTATAAATGGTCTGGTTCGACCAGGATTTATGACGTTCCCACTAAATACCGATGTGAAGTAGTTGCTTGTTTCGTACTATGAATGATGCGATATATCCAAGGAGTAGGGATACTTAAGGACTACCAACGGATTGTCAATTATTTTGGGATTGATCACTCCTTTCTCTCTTCGTTCTTTTCCCTTTTTCGTAAAAAATCTAAATCAAATTGAATCTTTTTACAATAACTAAGTACTCAGTCATACTAGTGATATCGCGCATTCGCTAATTAATCGAATTGTTATCGACTCCGACAGCGGCGGCTTCTCGGATTACTCTCAATTATCATTATGACAGCTGTTTGCATCATGAGATCACGACGCGACCTCGGCCCGCGAAACACATGCAGTGCAGTTCTAACCGGAAAATAATTAAATAGGAGCAGGAATTTCCACATGTGAAAATGGTAAGTACACAGTTTCTAAATGTAATTTTTTCTGTAATTAGGAATTAAGTTTAGAAACTGTTTATTACCACTGTTTATGACGAATATACCTATATATGTATTTCGTCATCACAGGTGTAAAATATTAAGGTGACACTATTGTGTTCGTGCTACCATAATGTGCCATTATTATTGGCGTACAAATCATCATCATCGTTTATTGTCATCGTCGAGCCATGGCCGCGGGGGCTCATGAGTAAGAACGACCACAATGTTTCGGACCACATGTCGAGCGTTAACTTGGCTTTAAATACGTGAGTGATCCGTTTATTTCTATATGTCTGACTGAATCTCGCGGTAGTTTTATGTAAAAAATTCCTAATTCATTCGAAATGGAGGTCAAAATTAGCATCACCGTTCTATAAACCCAGGGACGTTCACTGCTGAATTTAGGTCTTCCCAAGGATAACAAATAGTCGCATGTCTTGTGCGTCCATCGATGTCTGGCGACCCCACAGGCCATTCAACCCTGTATATACGGTCCGAATGCCAGGGCACCCGCGGGCTTAGCTTGTAGTAAAAAAAAATGTTTAAATGAGGGCTTTCTGATCGAATAGAAACATCACCTCCTACGACCACACCCCGCTATTTTAACATCATTGGTCTGGCAAAATGATTGATTAATCAGGGTCTGTGGCTCTAACATGACCGGCCATTGCAGGTTTAGTTCATCTCTGTATACGTCCCTTTCTTAAGACACTAGTTGGACAGAGACACAGGAAAGGACAAGTTGAACTTTAGCCGTCATGTTAGGGCCGCTAGACAGGTGGCCTATGGGCGACCTGAGCCTTGAAGTCAAAGTATCTTTGTTCAATTTAGCCCCATCTCAATAATATTATGTATAAAAAGAGAGGCATAAAAACATACCGGATGAAATGTCTCAATTAAGAAGAACTGGCAAGAAACTAAGCAATTAACGCATTGCCAGTATATGTTGCTTTCTCCAATCGATTTTTATTATTGAATTAAAACGGTGCTTTCGAGGAAAAATAGAAGTTGTACGTCATTAGAAAAGCCTGTGCGCGGAAAAAGAACCGGTGTGCCGTGCCGTAAAAGGGAGCTAACGACCACAAATTAAAAAATAAAATAGCAACACAACGTTGTCCGCATGCTCTATGGCAGTTCTCTTTTTGCACCGAATAGACTAATTGTGTTTAAGGGCCATTTAGATGGTACGAGTTCTCGCATACGAGTTGTATTACAATGCGGGCTACCGAGGTATGTTGTGATCGATCGGTTGGTCGCGCCGCGCAATGTAATGCAACTTGCATACGAGAACTCGCTCCATGTAAATGTCCCATAAAGGTTTGAGTAGGTAGAAGATGGATGTACGAGCTAGTACAAAATGTTACCACGAGATAGGTCGCTTAATAGCTAGGTGACATGACGATGGCATATAAAAACCTTAGAATACTTAATCACTGATTTACAGGTACGTGAGCAAGTTAAAGAATCGAGCCTATTCCTTAAAAGCTGGGAACGCGCTTGTAATTATCTGATATTTCAGGTGTTTATGAGCGGTGGTGGTAGCATACCGTTACGTAACCCATTCACTAGTTTTCCCCCTTTAATATAAATAAAAGATACCAACATTTTCGTCTAATAATAGACATTTTCTACTTGTTTAGAGCACATGCAAGTATTACAAGTATTATTACGCCTCATTCACACCGCAGATGCCTTCGAAACCGAGATAGTACGCGAACGTAATGCTATTAACTATTACCATACCCCATTAAATTGGATCCCTCTTGTTGGAATTGGATCAATAGCGTTTGCCATATCCCACCCAACCCACCAGATGAGATGTCACAGCAGGCTCACTGCATCGAGAGTTTCTAACATCATTTGTCAATGACGAGTGCAAGGGCAGCGTACATCGTTAGTGAACATGTACAGTTGGCCAAGGAATTGGTAAACCAGGTTCTTGGCCGACTTGGGAGTATTAGTATGTCTTACTTAATGTAAATGGTAGACCACTTTCCTTGCCGACTGTACACCTATCTTTCTTTACATCCTAAACTTAAATTAATATACTAGTCACCTTGCGTGTGCCAGTGAGAAAGTAATGTGTTTACGGAATTTGCACAAGTAAGAAAGACAAAACAATTTTTTTTATAAAATAGAAATGGAAACGAGCATGTGGTCACCTGTGGCCCGTTTCACTAAGCTACAAGTTACAATTTTACAAGTCTAAACCGGCAACATTGGTCAATAATGACCAATGGCAATGGGCATAATGACAAATGTTGCAGAGTTTAGACTTGTAAAATTGTAACTTGTAGCTTCGTGAAACGGGCCACTGATGGTAAGTGATCACCACCGCTCGAGCGCTCATATACACCCGCAAGACCAAGGAGATTGCAGATGCGTTGCCATCCCAGAAGCTTAAGATAAAATATCAATCACCATTGTAATTTCACCGGCTAGTGTGTACTAAAATATGGTATTGTCAAATACGAGTATAAGATTATTGAAGATGTTGTTAACCGTTTTGTTACTAATTTCAGTTAAATACAGAACTTCGAAACACACGTTTATCTCGTTAATAATAAGCATTATTAAAGTTAAAGTGATGTCAAGTGATCAGGAAGTGCGGATAGAGAATTACAGAATTAAATTCAACTTTTAATTAATTAGCGTCGTTTTCGGGTAGCTTCAGCTTTGATGTAATTTCTTTGTTAAGTTAAGAGTTAAGCACTTAACACAGCCTAAGCTTAGCTAAAGTGTTAATAAAAAAGTTTTTAGTTCGAATCGTCACATGTACCCGAAGGGATTGACTTCTAGCGCCTCGTTAACAAAAATTTTACCTAGCACAGTCATGCATGTTACATTATAATAATATTATTTTATAATGCTATATAATGAATGACAACACAAAGAAAAATTAGGGTAATGACAGGATTCGAACCTGCAACATCTGCATTCCGTGCCTTGCGTTTTCCAGTTTCCGCCACATTACCGCTGCCATACCCTGCGAAGTTTTCAATGTGTTTCGTCTTTACGGTCATTACATTATTGATATTTACAATAATATTATTTAATCTACACTATCTATACTAATATAACTCTGGAACTACTGAACCGATTTCAAAAATTCTTTCACAGATAGTAAGCTATACTATTCCTGACGGACATAGGCTACTAATTTTACGTGAACGAAGTCCTGCGCGTCCGCTAGTTGTACATAATTATGTTTAAAATTTTATGCGTATACACAATATATATCCAGATATGTATACACTTCTATGAGAAATTTGCAGGTAGCGAAGCGTTATGCTTTAATATTACGGCTACATCAAGCGTAAATTCAAATTAATCTGCTAATTTAGGCGAAGATACGTCATATTATCTTAGGTAGATACGTAAACATCTAGACTCAAGCATTTACCTACTACATCATTCTTAGGATTACGTAACTTAACTACATACCTCTAGAATAAGCGCTAAACTAATTAAACCTTGAACGTGGATACACACAAAACAACAGCCCTACATTTACTTATATTGAGTTTTTTGTTTTCTTTGACGTCTCGGTTGTTTTACAACCGCCGTGGTCGCGAGTATACTGAATTAAACGCGAATTTAAAAAAAAAATGGATAGGGTCGTAGTTATAAGTAACCGAACTTAAGTTCGAGTTCCGTACTATGCTAGTTGAACTGGACAATGACTGGAATTAGACAATGTTATTTCACCCTTGCAAAAAAAAAAAATCTCTAATTTAAAGATCATATACTGCTAAAAAAAATATTAAACGACAAAAAGATGAAAGTTATTTCAACCCTCCACTTTTACCCCAATAAAACACTCAAGCTAAAATAATAAGTTAAACGTCTCAGCCAAAAAGTTAATCGCGTCTCTTCAACTTTTTTCAATTTCACGTACTAAAGTTCCAAAAGAAATAACTACTCGCGACGTCTTATGAATCAGAATAGAAAACTTTCCCACAAAATATAGGCAGTCCTACCACGTCCGTAATCTCAAACTAAAACAAGATGGGAAAAATAAAGTTCTTCAAAGAATTCACGTTCGTTTTCCATTCAAGTAAAGTACAAAGCACTACAAAGATATAAAACGCGGCGCTAGACATGGCCATGGGAATTATTAAGCTGGTCTTCCTAAAATTATGTTGTGACATGAACAAACTTTAAACAAAAGTGAATTAATTTCTGCTACTGAATGAGAATGATCTATTCATCATTCATATTCATTCTCTCATTGTACTTCTTTGTCTTCGGCAATAAAAGTTAGAAGCAAGCAGAGCGCACGTGCCATGGAATTGGCAAGCCACACTCCGTACTAAGTCGGTTATTTTATTCACGGAGAACACAAAATTGAATCGCTCATTTTTCTTGTCTGCTTGATACCAACCAAGAAAAACTTGAAATAGTTAAATTGTTTCGTTTACACAATCATAACTTAAGATAATCGAAGTAAATGAAAGTGACGTTTTTCTTAACCTTCACATTATGTCATATATTTATCTTAGTTTCATAGTCCTTGGATTATCTGTTATGCTGCGAAATTAAATGAATAAAAATTTAAAAAATAAATAAGATTATATAATTATGTTTGAATACATTTTTAATTCTAGCAACTCTAGCCCAATGTTTTCATTATCCATGTTCCTTTTTAATTAATGAAAGACGTAAAACTATTTTCCATTCTACCGAAGTAAAGATCTAGATGAAAAAATATTTTAATTTGTAATTCATTCTGGAGTACCTACTTATCTTAAAATTTGCTATATATTATAAAAATGACTAGAAAACCCAGGAAAAAACAGTCTGTCAGTAAAAAAAAACTTCAAACTAATATCGCCCTCTATATTTTCATTGTGGATCAAAATATTGGGATTAGCATATTTAATAACATAAAATATTGAAAAACTATTTGATTTTTTAACGCCAATACTGGTAGGATAACCAAACTTGACTACTCGCTATGTAAACTGTAGCCGTAGGCGATCACCTCTATACAGCTACTATGCCGCTTTTGTGCTACTTGTGAAACCATTTCTATTCTATTCTATAATTTAAATCTCTAAGCACACCTTTGGCGTATCCCTGCCCCTCGCCAATTAATTAACAAGTGATTTAGCTATCACGCCTTATCCAAGTATCGCACCGGCCCTAACCAAAATAAAACAGTCCGCTAAAATCCCTTCCAGATAATTCACGTGCAAACCACGCCCTGCCGCAAGATTCCCAGTGGGGGGCAACAAAATAACATCCCGGAAACTGGACGAACAAGCCGCCTTCATCCAACTTCGCTCCACTCGCATTATACATGCTCCTTACTATGTAAATGTTGAACGCCAGCTCAGTTCCACTTGGAAGTCAAAATTTTGCGAACAAAAATTGTAATCTAATTACGACGGAAGTGTCCACGTTTGCTTAGCGATGACGCAGCTGATTTTTTAGCTAGTGTTTTCCAAGAATATCTTAATACGCGAGACACAGAGAAATCCAATCAGAAAGTGTCAGCATGAGTAGAGACGGTCTTGTGAATCAGATGGAGTTTAGGTATCATAGAGGCGTTGCTATTGCTACTTCCTAGAAAGGATGCTAGATGTTTATGAATCATCTACTACTATAGCGATCATTGCTCATTAAGTATGTACAAAAAGTTTATGATGCTGTTTTTTAATGGAAAAGGGAGCAAACTGAGCGTGACAGTCACCTGATGATTGCCGCTTATGACAATCAGCGACCTCAATAATCGCCATTTCGTTACCGGCTTTTAATTACAAGCCCTCTCCTCCTCTCCAAGCGTGGAACTTCAGATCTTTCATTCTCGGACAAATCAGTAGTAAGCTACTGCTTCACGCCGGTATTCTGTGAGAATGTGGTACTAAACCGGCCAGGCCAGACCATCCGATTGCACCAAGATAAGCACAACTTATAGCTTGCTTCGTCGCAAAAGATCAGTCCAGTAGAACTGAAGAAGTTATGTTAAAGTAATAATATTGATTTTAAAATGTGACAATAGTCTAATTAACAACGCAATAAAAATAATTCCTTGCAACCCACTCGAAGATGAAGCCTCAAAGCGTGTCACGGATAAATAAATGTTTCGCGAGTTCTCTTCCACGGCAATGGTTCATGAGCGTTCCACATACTAATGCGTGGTAGTCACTGGTCCGTGAACACGTTGATAAAACTTGATTAGAAGTAGGACGTTACAACCCCGACCAGAGTGTAACCAAGTAACTACATAGTATGCTGTCGAGGGCTCAATTGACTATCCAGCTAGGAGCTTGCAGGTTGTCACGCATAATCATCTCGGCATCGGATCGCCATGGCCTCGCCGTGTAGCTAATATTGTTCCCGCATTGGTAGCACACTAGCGTTTATCCCAACATAAGTCATCCATCCCTTTCGCACACGCTAATTGATTAGAAAGCTCAAAAGCTAGCTAAGACCTAGGTGAGGTGACGATACGGTGGTACTTAAGCATGCTTCTTAGTCATGTTTGATCCTCATTGAGTCATCAGTATTTGAAACATTTAACTCTAAGAAGATATTTAAGCTACTATCATACGATTTGATGATTGCGGTGGGCATTCCCAAAGTTTGACCATTCATTAAAGTTGGCGTGCACCAATGAGTACAATTGTAAGACTCGCATTATCTTTTTTTAATGAGTGCTTTTGAAATAAGTTTATACCGAAGCTCGAATCGAATGAGCAAGCGTGCAATGCAACGCACGCTTGCTCATTCGAGCAGCTAAAAACATCGATGCAATGGAATTATTAGTTTAAACATTAGCAAGTACAAGCAAGTCACAAACAAGTGGCTTTACTCCTGACACAAGTTCACAGACTCATTTATTTATTTATCTTAGTGTTTATGATGTTTATTTAATTATTAATTTTTCCGTTTTAATTGCCAACGAGTTCCAGAAAATGAACGCATTATAAGAGGATGATATTTCACCTATTAATAGGTGAAACATCATCAGCATAATAGCTATTGTGCTAGACTACTCATGTGCCAGTCAGTCGCCAAAACAGATCAAAATGTTGCACCTGTTTACGCCTGTATGTGATATGTTAGTTCTAATCTTTTTAATGTCACCTCGGAAAGGTAGTTTAATGCTTTCATTCTTTCTCTTCATTTTTCCACTTGTAAATGAATGTGCATGATTCTATCGATCTGGCATCCCTGTCACAGCCGTTACAGATTTCAGATGGTAGTCGATCCAATTTAATAAACCTGGAGTGCGATTTTTGTATCTCACCGGGTGACTACAGCTCGCCAAAATGACCGTTTTTCATAGAAATGCGGCCATTTTGGTGAGCTTTAGTCACCTGGTGAGATTCAAAAATTGCATTTGAATCTCAGCGGGTAACTAAAGCTCACCAAAATAGCAGTTTTTCATAGAGATTCGGCCATTTTGGTGAGCTCTAGTCACCTGGTGAGATTAAAAAGTTGCACCCCTGTAGCCCGTTTCACTAAGCTACAAGTTACTTTTACAAGTCTAAACCGGCAACATTGGTCAATACTGACCAATGGCAATGGGCATAATGACCAATGTTGCCGGTTTAGACTTGTAAAATTGTAACTTGTAGCTTCGTGAAACGTGCCACTGCTCTCCCAAATTTAGGACAGTGCTCAAAGCATACCACGAATGAAGAAACGGAAAAAAGGGCTATGAGGATGATGATGATTTATTTTACTGTCACTGTATTTCATGCATCAAGTACGCCTTTAACAGAATTTATAGAGCGTTCCATAAATTCAGTCAGCATTTTCATGTTGGCTTCGGTAGAGCATACATTTTATATGAATTTAAAGCGGACTTGATTTACAGTGCTTCATCAGGCTTGCCAACACAGTGACGCGGGTCATATCATCTAACATAGATAAAGATAACAGATCGATAAACTTCAACAATCATTTGCATCTATAACTCTTCTATCTAGAAAAACCAATTTTTATCCAATTAAATGGGTACAGACCTACCCAATTTATCGCTAACTCGTCAACTGGATACACAGATAGCTTACAGCCTTGGTTTAGAGTTTACGTTTAATTTGAGTAATTTTCAAGGTTTTTGGGCTTTTTGTTCGTTCCTTAAGGCTTCTATACAAGAAGGTACAAAAGGAACCTTATGAGACGACTAGAAATTATTAAAAATTCTTAACGAACAGCGTAGTTTTGCAATCCGTTTTTTTCCTATTACAGATTCGTTTTAGTAAACAACGTAAAAATATTTTTGCGAGTACAGAATCCTTCAATTTTGACTCTCATTCATTAACTTCAGTACATTATTTGGAATTTGTCATACAACTCTTACCAGTGGAATACAAAACATTAAAAGATAAATTTCTTAAGTTTGTGCTTAGCTTGTAGCTTATATTGATTAACACCTACATGATAGTTAGCTAATACATTGCAAGAAGGCCACATCACTGATGACATACATAGTACATACTATAGTACATAAGTACTATACTTAATACATATACATAGTTCATAATAATTTACTTACCCTACTAACTCGGGATGTAGAGATGGATACATTTAGCGACAGATATATATTTATGTCCGAATTTTGGGGTCGGGAAAAAGGACTTTGGGAAAATCTTCTTATACAAATCTTTGTACGAGGAGGAACACATGGCCATATGCGGTTGTATGTTGTGAGTCAGCAGACTGACACAACGCACGGCACCTTGAACCATCGCACTCGAACGCGAGTGTTGTTTTTTGTAATTCTGTGATTTAACTGTATTCAAGGTTAGAGACGGATGAATGGCGATCATTTGGCGAAACACAACTGTCGGTTCGGACGTAATTCACATAGACTTCTGGGATTAGTGCATTTTTTTTTAGCACTTATGTCTCTTTTAAAGGCCATTACATAACTACTTGTGAGATCCTGTAATTAGCTTTGTTAATGTTATTGAATATGTTTATGTGTATCTGTAAGCTGTTGGATCTCCGAAAATATATAAATAAATAAATAAATTTCGGAGTGAGTTCTGGCATGCGAGTTGCAGGTATGATGTGATCGATCAACTGATCGCGCCGCGCAATAATATGTAATGCAAGTCGCATATGAGGACTGATATCATGTAAATGTCCCCTTAGTTATGCTGTCACCAGCAGATAATCGAATTTGCAAAGTAAGTTAATTAAATTGTTTGTTTCGGTCAATCAAATAAATAAATAAATATCTTAGGAAATTATTGCACCTATTAACTTAAGCTTGTGCTGTATTGTTACTTGTTTTATATTTTATCTCCACTCACAAACTTACCTATCTTTATTTTAAAAGTATATTTAAACCTATGAGCAGACACATTTTTTGTTCTTAGATGTATTCGACAAAGACTCCCATTGAGTGCCATTGATGCCCCGTAAATTTCAATTATTTTAACGCCTATTCTTCTACAACAATAGTTAAATAACTTTTTATCGGAGCCCCCACTTTAATGTTTAATAAATTGCGGTCGCCACCCGCCGCGAAAATGACTTGGGGACTTTTTAAATATTTCAACGCTTTGTCTTCTTCATTCATGAAATTTCAGGCGAAATCGTTTGTAAAGTTTCTGGTAAGGATCACGCATTAAAGTCACGCGAATCGTCCATAAAAACATACCTTAACGGCTGATGAATCTCCTTTTGGAATAACGAAGAAACAACGCTTGGACAGTACGTAACCACTACAACTAACACTTAGATATTATACAATATAATAAAACTATTTCACTATAACCACTGTATTTACACTTCGCCCCGACTGATAAGTGTTTTATAACAATCTGCAACACATTAAAAAATCATCGCACAGTTAATACCAAAAGTCGAAATGCGCGCGAAAATCGCGTAACATCGGCGCAGAAATGCTCGAGAATCGAAAACACGTTGCTCGTAACACAGCGTTGCCGCCGTACTGACTTACGTATTTCCACTTCTGCCTCGCTACTAAGAAACCTTGGGAGTTTCACACCCACAATCAGCTACGACAAACCACGTTGCACGCTTAACATTTCTGCTTTAGTTACCGATGTTATAGCGCGCAGCCTGCCAACAGCAGCAATGGTTTCGCATTTAAAGAAAATGTTGGAACACGAAAGTGTATTTTCTATGAACACAGTAAGAGTTTCCTGTTACCAGTACGAAAATGCGTCGCATGCTTGTCGGAAGTGCCCGCTCGGTCTCTGATCATTTGGTTCACTAATTCAGTCTAATTCAGATGGCTGAAGCTACTGACTACTTCGGAACTAAGTCTAAATGTTAACTAAGCTTTCCGAAAGCCTCCTAAAGGCGGGGTTAAGGAAAACACATGCATAGCATACAAAGTGTTTAAGTATCTACATATAGGTTGAGTTAGAAGACCGGTTTTATTAAGTTTGCTGCCTTAGTTTGTTGCACGTTAGCTGGGATTCGAAGGAAAAGGGTTGTATATTATTGGAGATAGAAAATCGATGTTGACATAATTAACATACAAAATGTTGATTTTATTTGTGCACGAAAATGACTTAATTCTTATTTTTAGCGAAATCCAATTAAATATTGTCAGTGAACATCCTACATTTCAATCAATTTATAAACATATCTAAATTTCAAACAGCCATCAGTATTTACAATCAAATGGAATATGTCAAAAAAGTATCCAGAATAAAACAGAAACCACAAATTGAAACGCTCATTTTGCGAGAGAGAATTTCCAATGAACCCCTTCGTGCGTTCGGTGATAAAATTCTAATGATAGCGATTTATTTTCGGTCATGAAAGTTGCAGATTGGACCGTGAAAGATTTTTGATAAATGCCAACACTTAACGTGGGAAAATATTCGGGATGCATAAAGAATATATTATTTGGGAACAACAATTTGTCACCGGCGACAATTCGGTTGGGTTGGCGTACGACGAACGACGTCGGTCACGGAGCACTTTATTGCTTTCACAAGTACCCTTACGTCTCAATTCTAAGTCACTCTTAGTGAATTAACTTTGAGTAATTTTTTAAACAGAAACCGTTCGCAATGACACGAAGTACCACTTTTATCGCGTTGGAATAGAACTTTTACCGGATTTTATCGTTTTAGTACTATTGAAGTTTCGAAGTGTCGGTACTGTGCAGGCATCGTGGCCTTACGATTACGACGTCTCGGATGCGCCTACTAGTAACAATATAGTTAGTTATTTTATAATTTAGCCGTTAGCCCTTAAGCACAATCCTGTCTATATCTGGTTAATCTCAAATCTCATTAAGAAGAAAGATTAAAGCGATATTTTCCGGTGATAGTATTTAGTAATTCGATAGTAAAATTCCTAAAACTACGCAGAGATAGAGTTGGTTAGGACTCAAGTCTAGATTTCAAGAATTCGACTCATATTTACGAAATTCTGCGTTTAAAAGACTTCAGAGTCTTTCGAGTCGTGAGTTTTCAAGTCTTATCGAGTCCTGTATTCACAAGTTCTCAACTCAAGCTTTTGAATAGATTCAGTTATGGTATCTTGCACAGTCTTTTTTAAACTTTAGGCGTGCCTCAAAATATTTCGAGTTCTATTATAAAAACTTGCTTTTGAAATTCCTATTCAAAGTTTCTACTAATATTATAAATGTGAAAGTGCGTATGTTCGGCTGTTTCGATGTTTGTAGGTATGTTTGTTACTTAATCACGTTATAAAACGGCTCGACGGATTTGGATGCAATTTGAAATGTAGGTAGCTTATTGGCTACTTTTTATCACAGAGAAATTGCTATTGTTACATTACTTAACCGAGTACAAGCGAGTTCTAATAATAACTCAGATTGCTTCAAAGTCTTTAGTGTACACAACACTCAAGTCCTTATAAAAGAATTAAATATCTAGAAAGGACTCCAGTATCTACAGAAAACTCAATCCCCAACAAGTTTGAAAGAGCTCAAGCTTCGATTAAATGTCTAGTGTCTAATAAAATTTGTCGAGTCTTAGATATGACGACTCCAAAGACTTGAGTCTTTACCAACTCTAGGATGGCCCCTTGCTTGTTAAAAATGTCAGACGCGTGAATACTTACCTATTGTTGAGTTTTCTTATGAATAACTGAAATGAACTGTTAAGAATATTTAGAGCGTAAAACCCTATCAGAATCATGCTTTAAGTATTCAAATGACAACCGGATGTCCTGTCATTAGTGACGCTGACTATACCTATTTTCGAAGCTTGATATTGTGAGTTCGATTCCCGCAAGAGGCAACGTTTGTATGATTAATATGGATGTTTAAGCTTTCATATTTATCACACAGATCATCTCATTTGAAAATGCACAAGTTTTGGAGTTTATATGTATTTAAGTATATATTTAATCTATACATATTTTGTTGTTTATCCATCGTCTAGTACCTACAGTACTTACAAGCTTCTAGGCTAGGCTAGGTCAACTGGTATTAAGTGCCCCAAAAGAGTTATTATTTAATTACATTTTCACATCAAAAAGCAATAAACATTTTTTATTACTTTACATTCTTTTATTTCATAATTTTTACAATAAAAAAAAACACAAACATTCCATTTTAAATTCCAAATATTTTATTTCATAATTTGAAATAAGTAGAAATAAAATTATTGAATTTCATCTTAGGTAAACTGATAAGATAATTGACTTGTTTGGTATTACCAATTTAAATAATGCGTCAGAGTTTCTTTAAATATTTAATACGTAATAACAAAAACGTTATTAGATATTTTTAACGCTTGCCCGATTAGGTACAGTTTTATTTTTTAGTCGTTAAATTCCATTGCTCGCAACAATAAATAAACAGTATCCGCTTACGACTAGTCCGTTACTTCCATTCCCAAAATAGCGGAACGTTTGTGAACAGATAATGAACGGATATCTTCATAAAAATTTTCTCATTCATGCCCATAAACTAGATAAAAATATTTGTATGCGTAATTTATCGTAATAGATACAACTTTGAGCACTTGTAGATCATAGGATCTATTCTTTGTGGCCTTACCATAACTGTATCTAATGGACAAACAGTGACGAAACGTCGCGTGGGCGGCTTTATACGCATGCAACCGAAAAGAGACGCCTAGAACCATTATAACTTGACCCACCCCTCGCCCCGCGAACCATACAAACCAGAACTAAGCGATGTTTCCTTTAGTAAAGCCACGGCTCAAGTTACAGTAATTTATAAACACAATACCTTAATAGATACTTTGTCGGAACGTAAACATAAAAATGCAAATCATTGACAATATTATTATACCACTTAAAAGCTCTGTGCATGGAACTGTTTCAAAGTTCATTATTTATGACGCCTGTAGCTGTACCGAATACTTCTATAACAGTTCCAGTTTGTGTTTAGTTAACTAACGTTAAGCGACCAAAAGTTGTGTTAACTTGAGAGTTCCGACAGAAATTGAGGTTCAACATTTGCGCCCCACTTCGCGAATTAATTAAAATGAAATAAAATTCATTTATAGCATCGTCGGATTTTGTTTTAGTAAACTAAGTAAAGATTGCGTTAGATAATGCTATATTATAGAATAATGAATTGTCAAAATGTATCTTATTGAGTAAAACGATCAAAAATACGTAGCCACTATACAGGAGTTATTGTTTGCTCCCTCATCTTTTAAAAATTAGATTGGTTATTTATTTTTGTTCATTAAGTAAAATGATCGCCATACAACGTGGCAATGCTGCCAGTCTTCTGGGCACCCTACCACCCGCCATCGATTTGGAACAACTGATTTATAAGTTTGTTGATTTGTAAGTTTTAGTTTTATTTTAGTGTTTAGTTGCGTACATACTGTGTTTTTATATAATTATTATAAAATATTAATTTACAATCATTTAGTAGAAAAGACATTATTCTACTAGATTTACAGTTTAAATTTACTTATTCCCTTGCGCTTAGCCGAACGCGATCCATTTCGTTTGCGTAACGAAATCCGTAGACCAAGTTTCGCACTTCTAACATTTCCTTCTCCGGCACGCGCGAATTAACTCGCTTTGCCTACAGCTGCTCAAGGCCTCTATTCGACATCGTTAAAGTGATATAGAAGCAGCGCGCGAGCCAGATGGGCATCTCACTCTAACATTATAATGCACTGCGCGTAAAAGCGAGATACAAATCTGGCTCAAGTGCCATAGCTATATCACTTTTGACGGCGTTGAATAAAATAGCATTCTCTACAACTGTTCAGTTCGCCAACATTTTGGTCAAAATGCAGCGCCAAGCTACAATCCCTCTTTGTAAAGTTTGTTTAATTGAGCCATAAAGTGACCAACACAATTTGACTTAAAACGGTCGGTTTACGATCAGGGAAACGGGTTGTTTCGTGGTATGTTGTTCTCTGTTTCAATTTAATAATAACATACAATTTCATGAGTTTTCTTTCTTTCTGTTACACAACCTGATACATATACAATTTTAAAGTGTCTAAGGTTTTGCCACCATCATCAGGATGCCAACGAATACCATTCTTGGCACATATTTTGTATTTACAACATCAAAACCGTCCTTCACTGAACCGATACTACGCTTAAATCGAATTTTGCTTCACAGTCGCTGGCCCTAGTCAACAATTGTTTGGAATTACAACGCCTTCCAAATAATACCGCACGTCGCGTATTGATTACAAACTTCTTATTCGTGCGTACCTCTTATAATGAACTGACTGTAACAAAGCCGTACCAAATCGATATGATTTAGCGATGACGGATCGCAGAGAGTATTTGCGTCCGGGCAGTGCTTAATGTTTGATGAATGGTCTTGTAAATATGAACGCGGAACAGTTCTATTTCTATTCTTACTTTAACGGGTCTGCCTGGTCGAATTGCTCTTTAACTCATGAGTATGGAGTGCTTGCAATGGTTGCGACCTTTTTACTCGTTTTTGGCTAAATATTGTTCATCGTTACCCAGTGTTGTCGATAAAGGTGTGCTAGATTATAGGCTCGTGCCTCAAATTCTCTTGGTAGATTCTTGCAAAAGGAATTGATAGTAGTGACTTGTAATTGTAATTTGCAAGTTCACTTCTTTTTGGATTGGTTTAAGTGAATATTTTCTATTATTTTATTTTGAGCTACAGAAGAATCTGTACACAATTCATGCTTATTATAAGTACAAAACTAGATAGTTGTTGTGTAATTGTGTACAAATTAATTTGTAACTCTAAACAAAATAAGTAATAAAAAATATTGAAGTTAACAATTGATACTGAATTAGATGTAGGTACTTAAATAGTTGACAAACAATGTAAATCAGTATAAGTGAAATAAAAGCTTGTAAAAATTGTGCACTAGCATTAAAAAATTGCACTAATCGTAATCTCAACAAATTGGAACCAATTAGATACCTACCTTCCTTGCTACTCCGCCCGTTTGATTCGGAGTAGCAAAATAATTTGTTCCAATTTGTTGAATGGACCACCACAAAGTAAGCCCTGAGTCTATTCATTAAGCATGATCTCAATAGTCTATGTATCTGTAGCCGACTTCACTTGAACCGAATTTTCTGTTTCACCTACAACCTCATTACGAACTCTTTGTATTAAATATCAAATAAAAACAACAGATTTCCTGAAAAACAGAACCCGAACTGCCGCTCCCAGGGTAATGGAATGTCAATAGTTCCATAGGGCCAGCCTTATTTGTGGTGACGTCATTTGCATACAACCTATTAACCTTAAACTAGGGCTTTACCGCAATCAACATCATAGATTCAGTTGAAGAATGAGCTAAAGGCCCCTGCCATACTTGCTATTCGCCGCATTATATTGATGCCGCTTGATTTTCCTTTAGTACATGGACCTTCCGTTTATTCTCCAACTGTAAAATTACAGATGATTTGAGCTTTATGCGATTATCGTAGCTTAACTATAACCTAACGGATGCTCTAGTCCATTAAAAATGCATAATTCGTACTGGGATATTACGTTTATATGCAGCGAAGGTTGGTTAATGTTTGTCATTTTCTATGAATAATTTAACGCCGGCATGAGCACTAAAGGAAATTCATTGGACTTAACACGTGTTTTATGACTTTTCTGAGCATATTTTAATAGACTAAAATAAGAACGTAAACTTGACTACGATTATGAGGCTCGCCGAGACTTAGAAGATAAACACCCTTAAATCGCTTGCACCAGGCCGAGCCGAATCCAAGACTGTAAGAAACAAAAATCTTAGACCAAAGAATTGCCATGACTTTATGATGAATAGATTCATTTGTTACTTAGCGGAGGTTTATGTCAACAAATTGGAATAAATTACCTCGCTACTCGACGAAACCAGTATTGTGCAAATAACCTGCGTTTGTATGTATGTAAATTCTTTATTGTACAAGAAAAACATAAATGATAAAAATAGATACAGTTATGTACAAAGGCGAACTTATCTCTTTAAGGGATCTCTTCCAGTTAACCTTTGAGTGGATGAAAGGAGTATCATAGCAGGGACATACAGAGACCAAGAGTTTATCAAAAACAGTGGAAAATTACCATACAATTTATCTATAAGCAAATGACATACTAATAATAAATATAATACCCAAATACTAAATACTTAAAATACATGTACTTACTTAGATACAAATGAATACTCAGAAGTTTCTTCGGTATACTCGCATAATACTTTTTTTGCTACCTGTTTTGAATGACAGATAAGCCCACGTGAGCCCGCCTTAGTATGAAGTGGAAATTTCACATTATTTTGAGTCTTATGGCATAGTTTGACGGATCAAAAATGGAGGTACACTACCGAGCTCTTGTACAGTCAAGGAAGTTAATTCCCTACCCATTTCGTTGAAATTTCGTCTGACATTCGCAATGCATTAAGGTCGATATGTCAAACTAACGTCTTGCTCTATAGCCCTTATGGTGACAGTTTGATATATGCTATTGAACCTTAGGTGGGTTGGAAATTTAATTCCTTGACTGTACGTCTATAAGCTAGTACAGTGTATGGTTTACAATTCGAGTCCAATGTCGAAAAAATTATGGTTTTTTTTTGTTCGTATACGTTGGTGACTTATTCTAAGGGCAGCGACGTGTGAAATAGATTGTCATTCACGTTGATTGACATAGAGTCAGAAGGGGTAACGTTGAGGACATCGACGAGGTCGTCTGACAGTTTCATTAGTAATACTATTGGCGTTGGATTTATTTTGTCCTTTTCTTTCTTGTTACAGTGGAATTACAAAAATGTTGACCTGTTTAGCACCATCCTTACTATTATACGATTTAATAGTGGTATTGTCACACTGTATCCAGTTATAGTAGTTAGTACGAAGAAATGGTAGAGAAACGAGCATGTGGGTCACCTGATGGAAAGTGATCACCGCCGCCCATAGGAACCAGCTACCCTAAGAGTATCGTTGATCCGTTGCCTACCCATACGTCCCGTCCCCCCGTGGGCTTTCGGCTCTTTCAAACACCGTACGAAACGCAGCGCAGTGCGGTGGTAGGACCTTGTGCAAGGTCCGTCTGGATCGCTACCACCATCTTGCTCGCTAATCCTGCCGCCAAGCAGCATGCTTGCACTGTTGTGTTCCGGCGTGGAGAGCAAGACAACCGGTGCAATTACTGGCACAAGAGGTATTCCACCTTGGCCCTCTGGGTTGGCAATGAATCTACAATCCCTTCGGTGTTGCGGGTGTCTATGGACGGTGGTGATCACTTACCATCAGGTGAACCAGTTGCTCGTTTGCCTTCTTACGTTGTATAAAAAAAAGTGGGTAGCTGTCGGCATTTTGTAAGAGTATAGTACTACCCCGGTGGAGCCGGCCCAGATACCAGCACCATTAACTGGTTACATTGGGACTCTACCTCTATGATATTATACCACTATGATATATTTTGAAGGCTTATTTATTAATATTGTTTATTATACGAGTAAAGTGAAGTTTCTGTAAACGTTTCTTAAAAGCCCGCAGCGTTATAATCGAGGATGAAACTATAGGGACAGTGAGCCGACACAAACGCTGTAGCTAACAGCAGGCTGCACGCTGAAGCGACTAGTTCGTAATTTCCCCTCCCGCCGTGCATGCTAGGCTAGGGGACTATTTTAAATCATGCGATATGTTACACAAACTCATATTAGACTAAGCGAAAAAAAGGGAAGGTCGACAAATTGCTACCTAGATCAAATTAAATCTTATGATTTGTTAGTCGAAAAGAATTGATTAAAGGTAATTGCACCGGCAAGCGTCCGATTCTAAAATGTTCGTCATTATCGTCATATATGAATCTAGATAATAGTTTACAACTTCGATATTTGTCTGTATAAACCAAAGAAGTGAAACTATTGCGGAACAGCCTTACCTACTAGCCTTAAAACTTACATTGTTAAAAAAACTTAAATAAAATTGTTAAACCCATTTGACGCTCTTACACAAGTTCAATGCAATGCTCAAGGCAATGAAAATTAATATTGGCCGCAGGAAAACTAGGTATACATCTTGAGCAATTGGTCTCCCTCTATGATTTAGGTATTCTTCTCCTAAATCTTAACTTAAATTACCTTTCGTCCTGCTTTTGATGTAATAAGTTTTAATTTTTTAAGACGTCTGGAAAACGTCCGAGTGAGACTTATAAATTCCTTATTTAAAATATTCGGTAGACCTTCGTGTAACCTGAAATTATATTAATGTCCTGTTTTGATAAATTCAAATCAGGATATCAATTAGACTATTATGCAGGTGGTCTAAATGTATTTTATACGTTTAAATTTTGAAATGATCCCGACTTGCATTGGCGATCCTTGGCTCCAAATAATGTTTGTATCTCGTGTCTAGGCTTTAAATAAATATATAAAAACCTTCCGTAAAAAAATCTCTAAATGACAGTGATAACTGTTTCATAATCCGTTGCGGGGTTTAGAAGGAATAAACGGTCGAAGACATAAGGACAGACAGGAACGTATAGCGACTTGGTTTTAAACTATGTAAAGATAAAGAAGGTACTCGTAATGTTGCAACGTTGTTTTTGAAAGCACCTTATAGAGCTTTTGTTTTTAAATGTCTGCATGAGAATGGTCCCCGGCGTGCTGACATCAGGTCTCATTTGTTCAATTTGCTGGGACTTGCGTCCAATATGTTCATTTATCTACATATATACGAGTACCTACAGATACATTATTTATATCTCCCTCATGTATCTTTACATAGTATAAAACAAAGTGATTATCCACCTCTTTCTTTCCTTATATCTTCGGTTATACCTTCTAAATCACGCAACGGGATTTGATTTAGTTTTCGACAGTGAAAACGATCTTTTTACGGAAGGTTTTTATGTCTGCTTGTTACGTCCCAATTGTACAGTCAGCGTCAAATATACCAGAGCGGGCAAGGTATCAAAAATATCTGAACTCGACTCTATTGGCAAATACGCTCGGGCGTGTTCAGATATTTTTGACCACCTTGCCCGCTCTGGTATATTTGACGCTGACTGTACCCGTGTGAAACCTGGGCGAATCACAAGTGTCTTGTAAATAGCAAAAAGCAAAGGCATGTCAAGATTATTGTAATAGAGCTAAAATGTGTTTCTGTGTGTGTTCGCTCTTCGAATAATAAGTACCTACTGACCTGCAGTGCACAATTTTTTACCGACAATTACTTGACACCCTGTGTCACTTCATCGAATTTCATTTCACTGAAAACTGTTTTACCATGGTTTTAGAATATTTAGGATGTCTTTTATATTCCTGACGTCCGTAAAGGTGAGATTTATGACCATGCCGGAAACTACCATGCAGAGAACGACTATCGATGAAATGAAAATTTCATGATGTGGCGTATACCTATATTCGATAAAGAGTTTATGGCTACTTCAATGGTAAACCTATTTAAAATTTTAATAGTCTTCTGTTCTTCCCAAAGTATGCATAGATATAATAGAACAATACAAATAAGTAGGTATACCTAGTACGATTACTTAAAGTTTGGCCCTCGGCATTAGTCGACAAAGATCGGTATCTATTTACATTGCTTCATTCGAGCATTACATGATACTTGCTCTTCATCTCAAGACAGCCATCTACTTCGTTTAATTTTATTTACTATGACATTTCGGGAGACAGCCGAAGTCGCTTCTTGATATAATTGTACTGTAAAGCTTTTTCATCTGTACTAGTGCCAGTTCGTTCAATATGCTTAAAGCTTGCTGTGCTATTTATTATCTTTTTTTTTTCTCACACTTTATGTGAACTATTGTTATGATTGTGTATATTGCTCTGTAATCTTGTTTTGAAAAGAGAAGAAAAAAAAAGATAAACTGCTGAGTTTCTTGCGGCGTTTCTTCTCAGCAGATTCTTCCATTTTCCGAAGCGCTAGTAGATTCAGACATGTAAAAGAGCCTATATGGCCTACTTGCAAAAATAAATTTTTCATTTTCATTTTCATTTTCATCGCATTCAAATACTTGGTCAAATAATATTTCTTCTAGCGATAACAATATAAAAAAAATTGATAAAAACAAAATTAAATAGGCATTTTCTTGGAAAAATGATTAATTTAGCCTAAACAGAACTTGGTATCAGATCAGGTGAGTCAGAATTAAAACAGAAACTCGTCTCTAGTATAACAAAAGTGCTCGCCTCTCCTCAACGAGATTGTAAAGCTGGCATAAAATGCTTGTAACAAAGGCGGTTGACGCAGGTGCTTGCAAACTTTTTCCAAATCCAACTCCTGAACTCGTTCCGTTTGAGTTATTAATTCCGTAATTTGACAAAGTTCGGAACAAATATAACAATTTGTCTTGTTTAGACGTCTTACTTAAACAAGGACGGGATTTCGATTTAGCTCGATAGAAGCTCAATGTTTATTATTTAGTCCTTAACTCTGACGCCTGTGTCATTGCGAGTTGTAAGTGCCAAAGTGCCATTGCAAGTTACATTGCATTATTGTCATAGTTTCTGACATGATAACGATGGGTCCACATGTCAACATGTTCGCAGTATCTGAACATTTTTTTTTATACTGAGAATTCTCTCAAGCTTAATCATCCGATCAACTCCCGATTAATCCCGCATATTGTTAGAGAAAATATCATTTCCAAACCGGTAGTGTGGTACGTAGCTTCTACCATTTGACTCACAGGCACTGGGCAGTGGTACAGTTAGCGTCAAATATACCAGAGCGGGCAAGGTGGTCAAAAATGTCTGAACACGCCCGAGCGTATTTGACAATAGAGTCGAGTTCAGATATTTTTGACACCTTGCCCGCTCTGGTATATTTGACGCTGACTGTACCACTAGCTTTGGAACGCGTTAACGTTCCACTGGCTTGATTTTACGAGCATCGTATAATCTTATTTTCTATAAAACTCCACTAGATCAATTTTCATGCCAAAAGTTGTACTCAATTACTGTTTGGTGTGATACTTGGTCTTACGAATTTCTTTAAAATTGAACATTACTAAATATTTAAAGTACCTAATTTATTCGGACGTATTGTAAAATCATTGACTATATCTTGGACAGGGATGTTTGGAAATGGTCTAGACTTGCATTGGTAATCCCTCGCTCCAAATAGTGTACACACATACTGTGTTAAATATTTTAGATGTAAAAATAACATTGTTATTTTGATTTATTACAAAAATTACACCTCGTTGAGTTTCTTGCCGGTAACTTCACATCAGAGGTTTTTTTCGCATTATAAATATACTACATAATTATGACAGCATTAACACATAATAAAACAAAATAGGTATTCTAAACGAAAGGTAAGAAATACCGGGTTCTGTAAGAGAAATATATCTAAAAATAAAACTGTGAAATCGTTTCAATGGACTTGGAGCAGTAAAAGGCTAAGCCTAGTTCCGAAAGAAAAACTGTGATTTGTTTAGATTCCAGTCGAGCTAATTTCAAAGTAAGTAAGATGAATCTGCAGAAGGTTTTAGGAAGCAGCGTATTACGAGTCAGTAATCCTTTTCAACTTCTTCAAGTCATTTATTTCTAATACTAAAAGCCGATATCCCTGAAAATACTTTTAAGAACCTACAATATCGCGAGGAACCGTGGACGAACAGTTTCTTTTAAAAAAATGTCATAATGATTTCTCTGGCAGATATTGGCATGTCATCTTGTATTATGTAATTATATAATACTAGCTTTTGCCCGCGACTTCGTCTGTGTAATCTTGTTTAATTGAATCAAGCAAACGTGAACCCAACATGCAATCTGCAATATTTCCTGGACAAATTAATGAGAATTAGTTGCTTTGCTGCTCATGACGTTACGGCGACGTATAAACTCACTTATCGCTATCACGTGGAAACTATGCATTTTTACGGGATAAAAAGTATCCTATGTGTTAATCCAGGTTATAAACTACATGAGTGCCAAAAGTCATCCAAATCCATTCTGTTGTTTTTGCGTGATTGAGTAGCAAACATCTATAAACATTCAAACGTACAAACTTTCACATTTATAATATTACAGAACCTACTGAATGATTCTACTGATTATACTCGCTATAGAATAATTACAAAATAAATGACATATAATATTATATAAATGACAATATAATATTATATAATATTATATTGTCATTTATTTTGTAATTATTCTATAGCGAGTATAATCAGTAGAATCATTCAGTAGGTTCAGTGATATCAAGTCAATAAAACTCTCGTACTTTTCGTTAAGTTTTGCGTCATGTGCGTTAGGCCCTAATTCCAAGTTATGCTACCATTGTTCAATGATTAAATGATTAACTGTATTTTGCTTTTTATTAAGTAGTAGTTTTGTTTATAATTGGCTTAGTTTTATTTTTTTATCTTGTGCTTTACTTGTAATTAACTCAGAAAGTTAAATAAACGATTCATAGGTTTAGGAGAGGTTGTAGGTGACATCAACACGGCCGTTGAAACCATGATTCTTGATGATGAACTTTGAACTTTGAAAATATGGTTTGCCAGCTAAAGTAAGGCATGTATGTTAAAAAGCGATGATGCTCTTTTTTGAGTATTAACTGTAAAATAATGATCCAGTAAATGGTTAGCAACGATGACCATCTTAGAATAGGTTCCTAGTGGAAATGTACTTAATTTTGAAAACGAATTTACTAATAATAGTCCTAAACCAAGTTAAAAGGACTCTCGGGGCTCTTAACTCAAAGCGTTAATTTTTCTAACTTGGAGTTACAGCTCCATAAAAATTCGGTGGCTTGGACAAGTTGTTAGGTAAAAGGTTGTTAGTTAAAAGTTTACCATATGAAAACGCTTTCCCAAGTCTGAAGTATCAACGTCATGTCATGAAGTACAAACTAGCAAAACTTGAGCACAACGTTCTTCCTCTTATGTACGCCGCCAAAAAAGTTCTACAGCTCGGCGTATATAAATTAGTTATTTTTTTAAATACAATTTTGTGCTCTAGAAAATGGTAAGTTGTCAAATCAATTCATTTTGTTAGAATCATTTTTATAGTTACGTAACATTTATTAAATCTTTTGCACAGTTCCATTGTTCTGATCCAAAACGTTGCCATGCAGGATTGAATGGCAAATATGTCGGTTTTATTTGCCAGAAAAAATCATGTTTGTTGAGCCTGTCGGCTGTCAACGGGCATCGCTCTTGCTCTGGCATCGCATGGCGCAAATATTTTTTCACCGGCAACCTCTCTCGACTTTGATTAATGACTAAACGCGAGTTTTACCGCGTAATTGGTTCATGGGCGGACGATCAAAGTTAATGTATTCAGTTTGCGGAGCTAATTTTTCTCCAATGAAGTTAATATAAAATTGACGTTTCATTAAATACTTAATCATAATCATTGACACCATACAGTGTTGTACCTATTGTCGTTTTGTACAGCCGACCATGCGGATCGTTAAGAGGAGTGTGAACCCAACCCAGATAACATACAAAAAAGTCATGGCTGTAGGTTAAGGTTTAGAGGGTGGAAAACGTTATCGCCGTTTGTATGGCGAGCGCTGGGTTCACACTCCTCCTGCCAATTATACTGTTGCGAGAAAGTATACAGTCACGCCAAGTAAATGTTCAGCTACTTGCTTATAATCCGAATTAGGCGGTGTCGTGTTATGCAATTTGCCACGTCAATTTGAATTTAGAATCGTTCTGTTTTGTTCATAAGTCCAAAAACCATGTAATGGCTCAACATGCGCTTGATATAACTGCACAAAAGTGTTTTGTCGCTAGGAAAATGTATAATGTGTACATACTGATCAACACGCTGAAAATCTTAAAAACAAAACTTCATAAAGTTTTAGAAGCAAAGACACCTGTGTCACATTGATATAAATAAATACATAAATATATGATAATATTTTACTGCACTTCAAAAACTTAAAGCTTTTAGGCTAATCCGTATTTTCAGCAGAGCTCAGAAATGCTGAATCCTGAAACTCAGCGTCTAGAAAACGTCTGGCTTAGTCTGAGTAAAATTATTATCCACATAAGTAAAGGCTTTGGTGGAGAGGCTTAAGATTTTATGTTTATTTGAAGATAATTCTTTCTGAAAACTTTGCACTAAGTATGTATTTTATACGCCGAGCGGCAACAGATACATTTTATCTGAGAACTAAATAAAAAACGGATACTTTGATAGTTGTAAAATTGTCTTAAAATAAATACCAGTCAACCCACCCGTGCACCCCAATGTTTAATGGAGAGATTTTTCCAAAATCTCAATTCTTATCAAGATTAAGGATTCATTAATAATTAATTTTGCTGAGTACAATAAAATAGTGTGAGTTTCTTTTCTGTGGGATCGACTTGTTCATATAAGCTGTTTAAAAATATCACCTATCAATGTTAAAATATTTTTTATCTACACACATATTCATAAAGGCTAAATAACGTGTTCAAAAACCCTAGGAAATGACCAGCATTATTACAACCAATGTTATTATTAGAATTTTCTTGTCTGTGGTAGTAGGTAAATCTGTTCTTTATTGGTCATCACATTACCGATATCTCGTGACTGCTCGTGACGTTATGAATTTAAATTTGGAACAGCTGTCAAAATTCAAGTTAGTCTCTATTCTAGTATCCACAGATATTAAAACAGTTATCGATACGAAACGTCAACTCAGTATGTTTTTTTAATTTAAACGCACGACATTTGATCTCGAGTGACATGACAATAGGGACTTCATTCCTTCGTCTATGGTTTAAAAAAAACGTTCGTCTTGACGGATAGATCGAATCACAGAGTACCTTTTTAATATACATGGCCGCCATTAGTTGTCATTCGGTTTTGGTTTTTTGCTGTTACGGTTTTTTGCAGTTATGATATGTGTGTAGATAAAGTAATGTATGCAACTGTATATAATTAGGCCTTAAAACACTCGTGTGATCCTATTATGAAACTCGCTGACGCTCGTTTCATAAAACCACACTCGTGTTTTAAGGCCTCTCATTATATAGCAGTTGCATAAAATACTATTATTTGCTAAGCAACCATAGCCGCCCGTACCCTTCCCGAGGACTCAGTAAAAATAAAGAACCAAAAAAAACCCTGTATTGTATTATATAGTTAGGGAACGAATTGAAGGCCTCAGTCACAGTCGATATTTGCAACACAATACGTTTCATTTTGCTTTGGCCTATGGGCCATCCGCTCATTTCCCAAATATAAGCCACTTTCCAACTCAAAAATAAAAAATCCATACAAGCAAAGCCCAGGAAAAAAGCTAGTATCGAATATAATTTATTGGGCGACCTAAAAGATTAATGCTAGGACCGCAACGCTGGTGTGATTTATTAAGTATTTTTGGGTTAGGATAGATTATGTAAGTCTGCACGAGAGACACTAAATTATAAATGAATCATTAACAAAATTTAAAGGTGGAACTACGTGGGCCACAGGCAAACGCTCCGTGTTAACATTTCGTACACGTTTTATCATTATTATTGTTTAACATAACTCCGTCCTACATGACCCTCATTACACGCAAATTTTATTACGAACAATGCTTGACAAGAGCAAGACAACACAACTGTACTTATTCCGATTACTGCGAATTTCGTAGTTACTCTAGCAGAGAGTAGTTGAAAAATTCACTTTTCAAAATTACGCGTATAGAAACGTTACTGGCTGTATGGACTTAATCTCTTTTGCCTTTCCCTGGATCCTTTGGAAAAGAACATAAAAATGACACTGTTTGTTGTACAATTTTTCGTTTTGACTATATGACAGTGTATCAAATTACCATATACTAAGGATGTCTCAGTGTCATGTGGTGTACGAATTATAAAGAAGCCCAAGATTGTAAAGAATTAAATAAAACTTAGAATTCTTCATCTTTTATTGAAGAATCTATATTTACGGTTTCCAAACGTTCGGTTCAAAAGTAAGTTGGAAATACCAAAAGATAACGTTTGTGAATGTCTATATGGTTTTACTGCTTCAACTAAGAACTATTAGTTATAGGTATGGATATATAGGTAGGGGGATGTTTGCTTAATAAGAATAGCTATAGGTTGCTATTTATCCCGAAAAAATACGAAATTCATAAATACAAATTCTACGCGGATAAAGTTCCAGGAAACAGCTACTTAGATTTAAAAGACTTTGAAGATGGTTCCATCTAAATTGCAATAATAATTGCAAACAACAGTTTTCTATTACGAAAGAGTTATAGTTGTGTATTACGGTTCAAGAGATAGAGCCCTTTAAAGGTTAGTCGAACGCGGACGGCGCCACAGCGTAGGCTTAATAATAGGGTCTCAGCGGCATCCTTTCGGTTCGAAACCCCAAAAACTAATCAGTGAGTTGCTTGTATTGGTTCCAAAATATTTATTTTCCCAACCTAATAAAGAACCTATTTTGCTTATTCTGGGCCTTTGTAACTTTGAGGGTACGGTCATCGCAACACAGATTCCTTACGACGTAAATGAACGACCCTCACTACTTCGCATTTATAATATCAGTGGGACGACGTTCCATTCATGACTATTGGCGCCCACTAGGACCCTGGACACCGGACCCAAATTTCTGGGCGTAATTAACATGAGAACGTGACGCGACGGCTAATGACGCCGCCGCGTTTTCGTATTCATCGTGTATGCTCGCAATAGGTGAGCAATCCTGTTATTTCTACGCACAACGGCGACGAGCTCTACGTCGAGGTATCGTCTGAAGCATCAGCGAGCGAGACAAGGCACTACCTTCATTTCGAGCTCACTCTAACATACTTAGCGAATCATTCCTCTAAATGTGGCTTAGGTTGTTGTAACTGAAATGGCCTAAGGCTGGACTCACAGCTAGAAGTTACGAGCGATAAACCGCAAAAACGCAGAAATCGACCAATCAGAGAAGGCCATTGCCGCGATCTAGTGTTTTTATAGCTTGTCGTTTCGACTGTGAATCTACCTTTAAATGTCGGAAACAGCATGCTTAGATATCCTTGTGGCCCTAAGATGGCTGACAGTTTACGTTATGCCTCAATGCGTCGCTTTCTCATGACACTAATTAGATAAAGGCACACTGAGGGATAAGTTGTCCTTGTCGCATCCTTGTTAGGACCGATGAAGTCGCTAATATTAAGGCAAACAATTTGGAGCTTTAATTTCCATACATCAAAGCGTAACGGAGAAAACGCGTATTATTTTTTCCCTACATTACGATTACAATTATGGTTTCTTCCAACATGCTGTTAGATTAAACAATAACGTCTAAAGTAACCCGACCCGCGCCAGTTTTTTTCTATTAACTCTTTTTTTGACAGCAACTATTTACTGTAGTTTCACAAGGTATTCAGCCCGCAAGCTCGTAGTTTTGACCTACAATTTTGACCGATTGTCGGTTTCACTTCGGTTTGGTACAAACTCTACCCATAGTACGAGCTTTGCTTAGTTTGAGACTAGGTCAATTGGTGTGAATTGTCCTAAAATATTTATTTATTATTTATTTATAGATTTATCTTTGCCTTAGCGACGCAGAACATGCACCTTGTAAAAAATTACAAGTTAACACTTTCGCCGACGGTAAACGGCTATAGCCGCTGTAACAATAAACGACCTATTGTAAGTGGGTAATGACGTCAAATCAATGAAAGTAACGATAGAATAAAGGACTCATATTTCGATCCCTTATCCATCTACTCGTAGTTTATTTAATTTCATTTGCTGATACAAAATTAGATTCGGTTCATGTCACCGACGGCCGTCTAATTTTCCGCATCTTTGAGCTTTACCCGAGTTTTTTTAGCCGTAGGAATTAAAGAGTCGACTTCGTACCTTTCTACATTTTTTTTTTACTTGCTAATTTTATTTTGTTGTATTCATTTATTAACTAACTTACACTTACAGACTTACCACACATGAACGTTATAGGGTACATCATAACACATTTTACAATAAATCATTTCATAACACAACAATATTGGGATATATGTACATGAGTATAATTGATTGATAATTATTAATTCATGTACAACAGATTGCATAGGTACTATTTGCATGTCATGGTAAGTATTTCAACACTAATTTTACAAAAAACTGCCACCACCTGCTCAACATTGTACTTTTTTCGTGTCTCCCACGCTAAATGGTTGTCTGGAAGAGATCACTTTTAAGCGATAAGACCGCCAATTGTTTACTTTGTAAATTGTTTCTTAATTAATATTTGTTAACTATTTTCCGCGTGGTTTTCAATAAAGAGTATTTGTCTTGTCTTTTGTCTCGTCTACTTTTTTTATCTTAAAATAACTTGAACGTGTTTGCATAATTCTACGTAAATTTAAAAGTTTTCTTAGCATCTTCTCTTCCAAGGTTTCATTGAATTTGTGATGACTCTTTTTAAACAGAATTTCTATTTTTTTCTTTCTATTATTTGTTACTGTGACTTTAAAACTATTTTTATCATATTGTTATTATCTATACTGCGTTATTCTATTTGATTACATTTATTTTGACGCTATCAATTTAAATTTATATGTAAAATTTTGACATGCACAACTTATATTTTAAATATGTATTACGAAATAAATAGAAACAACCTAATTCGATTGATAAAAAATAAAAACTAACTAAACTGTTAAAGTCAATAACACGCGGTCAGTCCTTAGAACAAACTCTTAAGTTCTGAACTATAAGCTCTAATACAGCTTTAAATCTTTAAACCACCACTTTAGTTTGTTTTAGCCACCCTCGCTAACAGATTATCAATTCAACGACCTTTGATCTTGAAGTGTTCCTCGGATCACCTATAAGAGTACAGATGTTACAATACTACAGTGACCCTAGCATGACGGGCCAAGTTAATGTATCTCTATGTGGATACCTTTCTTATGACATTAGTTAAACAGAGACGAAAACCCAGGCCGTCATGTTTGGGTCGCAGGTTGTCCGTGACGTTGCCAACGTTGTAATTAAGTCTTTTATCACTTACTAGCGACTGGACCCAACTTCGCTCGGGTACAATCGGGATGTAATGTATATACAAACCTTCCATTAAAATCTTTAAATGTCAGTGAAAACCGCATCACAATCCGTTGCGTAGTTTACAAGGAGAAGGCACCCCTACAAAAACCCTTCGAGTTAGCAATGCACGCCGAATAGTCATCTTGGTGAAATAAAGTTATATATAACTAGCGGACGCGCGCGACTTCGTTCACGTAAAATTAGTAGCCTATGTCCGTCAGTAATAGTGTAGCTTTCTATCTGTGAAAGAATTTTTGAAATCGGTTCAGTAGTTCCAGAGATTACCCCCTACATACAAACAAACTAACAAAAAAACAAATAAACAAAGTTTACCTCTTTATTATATTACTAGCGGACGCGCGCGACTTCGTTCACGTAAAATTAGTAGCCTATGTCCGTCAGGAATAGTATAGCTTTCTATCTGTAAAAGAATTTTTGAAATCGGTTCAGTAGTTTCAGAGATTAACCCCGACATACAAACAAACTAACAAAAAAACAAACAAACAAAGTTTACCTCTTTATTATATTAGTGTAGAAGTGTAGACTGGTCCACCAAAAACTTATGGGGCTTTACTTCAAATTCAATTTAAGTGAAGCCTAATTTACGGATACCGTAATGCGTGTAGACCTAGTGTAGATCTAATTAAATTTTTGTAACCGAAATTTCTTTCGATTTTTATTTTAAATGTTTTTAACATTCTAATCATTTAATTAAAATGCTATGCAATGACAACACAAAGAAGAATTGCCTTGCGTTTGCCAGTTTCGCCACATTACCGTTACCATACCCTGCGAATTTTTCGATGTGCTTCGTCTTCACTGTCTTTACATTATTGATTTTAAGGGTACAACTACCCTAGGTGTCATCTATATGAAACTTTTAACATTACCCTAATTTTTCTTTGTGTTGTCATTGCATAGCATTTTAATGTAGGCCTAATTGTCAAGCAGGGCCACCATAAAATTAAGTTACGGAACGTTTACAGGGTTTGTACGTTTCCGAGTAATCCATTCCATCTACCTGATCTCCCTCGTTGAGAGCGCTAACCCTTTTTAATTCGGGTAATTTACTCGAATGTCTTATTTACATTTTATTCATATGTTGGAAAAGGTATTAACGGTAATGCGGTCAACTGTGAAGTTGGCTCGTACGCGGGTGTTGTTGGTATTGACTTTGTATCCTTGTTGTTTGAGCTACACTTGCAATTGTGGGAAATTATGTTCGTAATTACGAATATGTATAGGTTAACGGTGGTTCAAGAAGACTGAACCATTTCATCTGAAACGAAAAGCAGGATTCGACTATCACTCTTACTTTTGCGGGTGGTAGGCCCTTGCGCAAGGTCCGTCCGGATCGCTATCTTGCTCGCTAATCCTGCCGCTAAGCATTAGTGCTTGCACTGTTGTGTTCCGGCGTGGAGAGCAAGACAGCCGGTTTAATAACTGGCACAAGAGGTATTCCATCTTAGCCCTCTGGGTAGGCAACGCATCTGCAATCTCTTTGGTGTTGCGGATGTCTATAGGCGGTGGTGATCACTTACCATCAGGTGACCCACTTGCTTGTTTTCCTTCATATTTTATATTAAAAAAAAAACTTATATGATACATACCACATACCTCGTTGAGTTTTTTTACCGGTTTACTCTCAACTGACGCTTTTTCCGAGCTAGTTGTAGATTTTTAGCCATTCATAAACCAAATGCTTTTTAATTTTACACATTTAATCTAAGTAAGCCAAATCTGAATAAAAATGTTTTGACTTTGACATTACTTACACATATATATTATTATGACTTTTGGCTTTCGTATTGCTGTTGAACAACATCATCATGTATGTCGCTCTTAGGTGCAACCCGTAATTCATAAATTTAACTAAAACCATTTTTTTAGGTTTCCCTAAATAACGCATTACGCGTAACGAATAGAGGCTCCGTTCTGACGTCACGGGTAGGAATACAATTCTTTTAAATAATTTCTTCAGGTGCGCATCCCTAAACTTGCCCCTGGGGAATACTTTAATACACCATTTTAATTAAACTTAATGCGGCTCGTTTATTAGGCGTATCGCTATGGGGTTGAGTTGAGATAAAGTGAATAAGAGATGATTACGGAGGTCATTACCCTCCGGAGATTTTATTCGGAAATGTAAGTCGTTACGCTTTATGTGTTTTGTAAACTAAGTTTCAAGGCTGTATGAAATTAAATTTTCAGCACTTTCACTTCCGAATAAAGTTAAGTTTAAGTGTTCCACGACGCCACTTTCTTCACGAAATCTTTCAGTAATACTATAGGTACAAATTTGCAACTTTTTATTACCTACTCCTGCTTGATAACACTACTAGTAATTTTTCTTATAATAACAAACTAGCATATGAAAGCTCATGTACAATATAAATATATAATTTAATTGTGCGTCAATTGCAAAATAGCTTTGAGTACGTGAAACATCCTCCTAATAAATGTTAACCAGCACTTAGCAACTATTTCACTGAAGCCTCTTTCGTCCTCCCTTTAACTATTAAATAATACTTGCCATACAATTTAAACCGCAAACTTCGTTCAATTGCCCTTCGACTCCCGACGTTCTAGAAAGGTTCCAAATTGCTTCGAAGAGTTCAGAACTGCTTGGGATTCCATCCATGTAATAAGGTCTGAGATATTAGGGTTGCACTCGTAAGGGTCTAAGTTAGAGTTCTAATTTATAAACGATCCAAGCGTGACCCCCAATAATAGAATAATCCTGGTAAGCTTTTTTCGATAATTGAACGACAATCGATAAGTTGATTACGCTTCATTATTATTTGTCCCTGTTTGGATATCCTTAGGGACGGGTTTTCATTTTTTCGTATAATCCCCATAATGACCACAATGAATGATGAAATGACAAAGAAGTACGAGTATTTATAAATACCAATAAGGAAATACATATTCTATACCAATAACCAAAATATTATTTCTTCAAGAAAACGTTTTTATTATTAATAACCTTGTTTGTTTCTTTTAAGTTGCCTATTTATTTTTTTAGCAGTCGGGTTTTTTAAAACAATTATCTACAAAAATATAAAAATAGCAGTCACAGTGTAAACCACTTTTGATTCGTAATAAAGTAATAAATTATCTAAAAACTGAACTAAAATTTAGAATTTTCGTGTATTATGTTTTTGTTATGACGTAGATGGCCGATTACATCCTCATTCGTGGAATAACATCACTACATCACTAATCTAATTCAAAATTATCGAAGTTCCAGGCATATCAGGTAGTCAAGAAGACCAATAAAATACAAATAAATTAATTAATGTTATTATTTATTTAATGATATAAAATGTATTTACAAATGTCAACGATGGTACAAAAATACCTATTTTAGTTACGCATTGAAATAGAGTTCCGGTGCAAGACGTCGTCCGATGCATAGGTCCTTGCTTTAGGCGGAAGCTGAAAAAAACAAAAACAATTTACGACTGCAGAAACCGGTGCTTCTTGCCAAATTGTCGGTAAATACAAACTTGGCTTGGATTGCCAGCTGATTACAAAATATCAAGATAAATGCGAGCAACAATTTTGTTTGTTTATTTGAGTGCAAACGAACGCAATTACAGTACCCGGCCAAAAAGATTGCACATCGGTCTTTGGAAAGAGACATTTGGCTGTTTGCGAAGATTTCCGAACACTGCCGACCGTCCATCAATTATCGTATTTATTGAGTGTTGTTCCATACCAAATAAATACTACACTTTATGGACTTAATTAGTTTACGTCAAATCGATGACATGTAAACTTTCAATATCTATAGAGAGTTATTGCAACTACTAGAAAAAGGATAGTATAACAATTATGTATTATTTTGAAATTGAATAAAATACTTAGACCTATTTTTTCAATAAGTATTGTAAATCAAAAATTTCAAAAATTCACCTCCTTCCATTTCACTATCAGTGCTCTTAATGTGGTCAATATTAGTGTCACTATCAGCCATATTTATAACTAGTCTATCAGTGTAACAACATCATAGTCTTCCTTTTTTCGGTATTCCTCTTATACCTAAAAATGCAATCGTACAATTTAAAATCGAAGGGTTTCAACAACTCTATATTATATATTTTCAACTAAATGCGTCCATGCCCTACAGGAGCCGTACAACGACTGACGAACGTCACATAGGTAGTGTGAGACAACGCTCTATGAAGCCGAAATTAGCCGAGTCTCTTTCCAAAGACCGATGTGCAATCTTTTTGGCCGGGTACTGTACATTGTGACCTGTTTTAAATCACATACACATGACAGCCTAAATAAGCCCAATTAGATTTTTAGCATTAACTGGCACCTTATACCACACTTTGACAAAAGAAAAGGTTACACGTCAATGAAATCTTCGTATGTGTATAAGCTAAACTAGCATTATGAGTATGTATGTAGTTTTATATAGTTTTGAATAACGAACCTTCCACTGGTGCTGGGGCCGGTGCTGCCGCAGGCTCTGCAGCGGGGGCCGGCGCGGGAGCAGCTAAACAGTAACGATATATTACGACACTTACGTCACATCTCAAGGTATCGTGCTGTGCCGTAACTCGATACGTAGCTCGATTCGTCTCTTTTTCACTAGCCCAGTAGGAGAAAGACGCATTGAGTTGCTTTACGAGTACGTAGCGAGTTACGACGTATCGAAAAGGTCGGTGCTAGGTGCACTTCAGGTTCAAAGGATTCACTTCAATGCCCATAAAATTCAGCAATAAAAACTGTTCAAACAGACCAAGAAATGGGCGGTTAAAATACTTTATTGGAATAATATTGTTTTATGCTAAAAATAATATTGTTCCTCAGTGCGCTTGTTTTAATAATCTACAACTTACACTCATTTTTTGTATAATTAAAGCACTCTATTTAAATCAGAAATTGTACCTTCAGCCGGCGCGGGCGCAGGTGCTGGTGCTGCCGCAGGGGCGCCTTGAAAAAATTGTATTTATTTATTTATAGCAAAGGTTTAGGATTATTTGAATCCTACGGCACTTCGGTGGTATTTTCCCAGTATATTTGTGGGAGAAAAAACCAGTACTTAAAAGAAATTAGAAACTCTCAAATCAAAACGTAATTCCAAGAAGATTTTCCGCCTTTTTGATAACTTTCTGCAATTTGCTCCACCTTATGATGCGTCGGCGGAAACTTCTCAAGCCAAAAAGATTCCTTTTTGAGAATTTTCGGCAATTTGTCTTTCCTTATAATGTGCCGTTGGAAACTTTTTATGTGAAATATTTCCCTTTGCCTTAAATTAGGAGGAAAACTTAAAAACGTATAACTATAATACTTTCCAAGGAAATGCAACTTGACTAGGGAACCCGAAAAGGTGTTATACACGGATGAGTTGTTTTACGTACGGATGAGTAAGTTCACGTACTTGGCTAGATGAACTTTATCGCCCGTGTGTCACTCAACCTACGTGAACAACTCGACAATTTTTTGCGATACAAGTTTATCGAGTATTACGCCAACTTACTAGGTCGTCCATCGCCACTTTAAAATCGGCGATGTTCTACTTGAATGAATCGATGCATGTTAACTCGCTTCGTAATTCAGTACGTCTCTCTCCTATTGGGCTTGTTAGCATGAAACGCACTGAGTAACTCAGCGAATTGAGAAAGTTTGTGCTGTACACAGGTTTATGAAGTGTGTTTTACCTTCTGCAGGTGCGGCCGCCGGCGCGGGGGCCCCCTCTGCCGGCGCTGCGGGAGCCGCTGGCGCTCCTAGGTGCCACAAAAGTGATCGTTAACAAGGAATATCAGTATTATTATGTATAAGCAAGATTTGGAGCAGAACTACATTCAGTAGGTATGGGCATCATAGTTAGGGCGAAACCGAACTGCGTTGCACACTACACACGGTGCAAACAAACTGACCCACGCTAGCTATGTTTTTGTAGGAAGCGTGCGTAGCGCGCGCCGCAGGGTGGTTCCAGCATTAAGTTCATGCACACTGCGGTATGTCCTGGATGTTAACAGGGAACTTCATTAGAAGTTTTAAAATTATTGTTTGGTTTTATGTGCCACTGTGTCTGTGTTATTTTGTATATTGCAGGTTTAAGAGGACGAACTGGTTACTTCGTCATAATTATCATTAAATACAAATTTCAATTATACATATTTTGAAATTAAAGCCGCCATAATATATTATGCCACGTGTTTTTTACGGCATACCAAAACAGTGTCAATTTTCTGAAATACGCAATAGTATACTAGTAACATAGTCCAATGAAGTATTGAACAATTAACACTGGCTTGAATTTTAAAAGAAATGTTGGTAGTTCATCGAGACCATCACAACCAAAATACGCCCATATACAATGATAGATAGCCCCTTGGTTAATGCTCTATACAGCTATGTGAAATAGTTGGAATTACTTATTTATCATATAAACATTTTCTTTAACAGCACATCGTTTAGGCATAGACGCTAGAGTACACATTTGTGGTTACAATGGAATAAATTTCCTTGATTACTTTCAAATTTAGTCCGACTTCAAAAACAAGCGCATCTCTTCGCTTCGCGTCTCTTTTTGTCATTTATGTTTTTTTTGTACAATAAAGAATTTACATACATACATACATACAAGCGCTATTTGTTAGTTCGGGAGCCGTAAGTATGGGCTGTCAAAGTTCGTAGTCCTGAAGTTACTTAGTTTGAAAGTGATCGCATTCTAAACCTGGTTCACTTGTACCTTCTAACTTGTGTAATAATATTTAGTCTACGTCCCACTGGGGATGTTTCGAATACCTTTACTCGTATTAGTTCATGTTCACTTTTCAATAATCTTCACCTGAGAATGCACTGGTGCTATCGATCGTATCTTAAGGAGTACCTTATAGGAGGGACCCAGCTGATTTAGGCCTATGATACTGAATGTTTCATTACCTTCCGCTGGCGCTGCAGGGGGTGCCGCTGGAGCCCCTTCTGCGGGAGGTGCGGCCGGCGCACCATCTGCAGGAGGAGCGGCGGGGGCGCCTTCCGCCGGAGGTGCAACAGGGGCTCCTTCAGCGGGCGGGGCACCGTCTGCAGGCGCAGCGGGGGCACCTTCCGCCGGAGGGGCCCCTTCCGCAGGTGGGGCCCCTTCAGCCGGCGGGGCTCCGTCAGCAGGCGCTGCCGCATCACCTTCCTATTTGAAAGATATTGTTCAGCCAGGAAAGCACGTTAGAAGATTACAGTCGCAAGCGTTAGGTTTGATAAGCAAAAATAAATCATGTGCGTAGCTGTTGCAAGCTTTTGATATTGATGGAAATGGCTTTTGAAATGTTATGTCCTAGGCGGCTGATTGTGCTTTATTTTATATATTTATTTGGACGCAAGAAACCTAACATTTTCAGCAGATGTAAGGTAAGATAAAAGTGTGGAAAAAGCATCTGAAAATTGAATTTAAGCACTTATTATGTGAGACGTGTAGTAAATAGCTTTATTTACTTAAGAGGTTTTCCAGCGTCTCACTGCTACAAAAATGTAAACTAAAAAATTATAGAAGCAATGACAGCACAAAGTCTGATAAGACTCGAGTTTGGATCATCGAAAATCCATGCCTTACATCCATTTGAACTACAGGCAACTCTGCCAGATACTGAGGATGCTCTGGGTAACTTTGCAGTGACCCCAAAAGAAAGATTGAAGGAAATGTCGCTTACGTTACATACTTCTAGTAAAGCTAACACATTATTGAGTAACAAATTGCGCACTCGTATTATTTGGTGAAAGGCTATGACGCGCATAAATGAGTTTATTTAAATCGATAGAGTTCCCCTGAAATGAACAGATGAAATTTAATAAAGCACGTGTGACACGGCGTCGCTCATTTTATGAAAATGTAAAAAGCAATTTTGGAAGCTTCGCCAAAATTTTATTGGAGTCACACAATGAGTGACGTTATTATTTTTAGCGTGATTTACGAAGCAATTTATTGGTAAATTTATGCATGAGGTTTGACAACAACAAGAATTGTTATAGCGGTTCGTATACAAAGCTCGCTTTAGATTGGTCGAGGTCGAGACCATAAGTCCGTTCAGACGGATCCTTTAAAAGTCGAAGAAATATAGACGAGTGGCATAGAAGAGATTCGTCTTATCTGTAAAGGGCGGTAACAAGATCTGAAGAGTTAAGTTTATGAAATGAAATTAGGAACTTGCCTCAAGTAATATTTTTTTAAATTATATAACTAATTAAACGTTAAGAGAACTTTAAGACCCTTCTACCTGGACGAGTTCTGGCATACAAGTAGCATTACATTGCGGGCTACCTAAGTATCTTATGATCAATCGATCAATCGAGCCCTGCAATGTATGTAACCAGCAAGCGAAAACACATGCACAATGTAAATGGCATTTACTGTTTAAAATCAGATTAGTTTGCTTTTAAACGCATCGAGTTGATGCCATGTTTTCATAGTCATTTGCGCTCGTCTACATTTCTGCGTCTATACGAGTAATATGATTGAAAAGTATGTCTGAACGAACTGTTAAAGTCTGAAGGTGCAATAAAACTTTAACTCAATTCAAACTTACCGGGAGAACGCTCTGTACAGCTGCGTGAAACTGGTAAACTAATACATTGTGCTTGCGAACACACGGCGTTTTGTGTTGGTTTGCTTATACTAATGCTCAATAGACATTTCCCTGCAACTTCGTTGTGAATTCAAACGCTAAAGCTACTCGCAGTAAATTTGGTTCAAACTCCCAATACTCTCGTAGTTTGTGTACTGATACACAGATATATTTACATTATTTCATGTCATATAATGTATTATATAGCTGTCTATCGAGAAAACACAGCCAGCTTATTGGGCATTATGTGCAGCGACAACTGCTTATTTTATACAACTGCTAATTTTAATTTTACTTTTATATTTAGCGTAGCTTTTTAATTATAATGTAAATTTTGGTACTTATACGTATATCTAAATTTTATATCTAACTTACCTAATTAATGGCGACCAAAACTGTAAATTGAGTTCAAAATGTACTACTGTAAGATGCGAGCTTTCATAGTCGTTGTATAGGTTTTGTAATTATTTTTACTTTATTGGTATACTTTTTACCACCTGCCCCCCTACTAATAAAATGCTTAACCCCGACATTTTCGACGTACTTATTAATAAAAAACAGTTAACAATAGTTACCACTCTATTTAATATCTAAAGTGAGCTGATTTAAAGTACTTTTTGATTTTCAATATTTGCGCGCAGACGCAAAATTTAAGTCCACACCACAGTAAAGGGTAATATTATGGACACCATTGGTAATTATTTCCCTTTGACTTTATAGGTCTTATGAAACGATTATATATCTGAATTGCTTGCTTTTGAATGTTTACAATTGTTACACGCGTTATTTTATTAGTAAAGGAAAACCTACTTATTTGATTGTAGAATCAGTATTACGATGTTCTCGCAGTTAATGTTAAGGTAATGGTCCCAGTCGTTAACAGTGACCGAATGTTTTACGAGAAGATACGGAAACATACTAGTGAAAACTGATGAAACTGTTGACAATTGATGTCAACTACTGGTATAAAGAATGTCCTAAGCATGTCAAGCACTGATGGTTATTTCAATTATTTTAACAATTAAAATCTAGTTATTGCGTTTTTAAGCTATGGCAACTCGGCCCGCACCACTTCTTCCTGCTGTATGCTGACTACGGAAAATAACACGCAATTTTAGTTACTCTAAATAAAAGTTTTAATTTTCGCCTCCACCACACCAGCCTATCAATTCACATATTTGAACACTCCTCGGTTCAATACCAAAACTGTCGTCTATTATTATTGTAGTAGACAAATTACAACGAAACTCGATTACAATAGGGTTAAGCATTTATTAGTAAAGGGGCTTCGATAGTTATCAATTGGTAGACGAACACGACATTTATAGGAAACCAAAAAAAACACTTCATCTCATTCTAAAAACTATTCTATAAAGGATTATACGGGTACATGACAACAGGACAATAGGAACGGATAACAAAAAACAAGTAGACAACACATGATATAATACAGAATATTAATTTTTATTAAACGTATCAATATCTTATAAAAACATTATTTTAATAAATAAATAATTATAAAAATTACTGTGACATGTTCGAAATGGTAGACATGGTTGGTTTATAGACGATACATAGAATAATGGGAAATTTATTGCCATCGGCTGAACTGGGAAGGTGGAATGTCCCCATGGGTGGGACTAGCCTTACGATAGGGTGGGTAAATCACATTGACTTTGAGACAGTTATGGCAATAAGGTCGGCTGGAATACGACAAAGGTCACATAAAGTTTTTGGTAGGTGGATTAACACTTCATGCCTCAACCTCTTCCTCTTTTACCTTCTGATCTCCGGGCTTGCCCTTGGACCAGTCTGGTTTTTTCTGTAAAAATTGAAATAAACAGCATTAGTACGTAATAAGAAAGCTTAAATGCAGATAGCGCTACACACTAAACAGTTGATCATAAAGTGCTCGTGTGTGCTATATTTCACTGCACTCTCAAACATTCGAAGCCTGTACATGAACACGAATTCTCTGAAACTTTTACAATATTCACACATATTCAAACAACGAAAACGGAACTTGATCGCGCTAAGACATGTTCACTCAATGCTGTGTCGTGACCACGGCCGGCCGATGCAACATAGACAAAGCAAAGAGGTTAAAGGAAAATGACTTTACGCGGTAAAGTCCTGTTTTCCTATCTCGGTAAACATGTTTTGTAGATATATATACATAAATGCGAATAACAGACTAAACAGCACGGTACGATACATCAAGGAAACAAATGGTCCGATCAGTCAAGTCTCATTACTATCCTCCGTCTAGGCGACTATCATTCCAGTAGAAAGGACACTCCGGAGCTACCAAGAGTTCTCGATCAATTTTCCGCCTTGTAACTTAGTTCGTATCCTTTGACTGCTATAAGGGAAAAGGTACAAACAGTGGTATGAACAACGTGAAAAATTGAACAACGCGTTACGTAACAACGTTATGTTCCCGCGTGCGGTTCGTTATAGTAGCGTCTACCGTTTGCTCCCTTGAAAGCTGCCATGTCTTCAAATATAATGCTTATGAAAAAAACACTTCTCCAATCATCATCGCATGTTGCACACGTTGAAGCTTTTACACATACAGTGCCAGTGTCTAGAAACCCTTCTAAAAGAACAAAGCATGACGTGAAGCGCTCGCTAAATATTCAGTGATTTCGAGAAATATAGACGCCCTACTCGGCGTTTGTACAGATAGCACTCAAAAAGCAGTATTTTCAAATCAGACTACCACTCTATTCATCTCGACACTACCCTTGCAGAAAGATGAAGCGAGATAGTAAAGTGCAAGAAACAGATTCGTGTCATTCAAGTAGTTCTAATATCGGCAAGTTCGTGTGCCTACGCGAGAAAACTAATAATGCAGCCAGCTGCCATTCTGAGAATGATATAGATCATCCTTAAAGCCGCGATAAAAATATCTACAGCGTGCCACGTGTATCGTATGCCCAATAAAACGTGTCTACATCGTGGTGCTGGTATGTTCTCTTTACGTATTTACCTTGCCTCCGCTGCCGCCCTGTGAAACATGGTAACGTTATTCACATCGCTAAACGTAATTTGATTATGGGGAGTATTGTGTTCATGTGTGTCAACTTGACTGGGCTGCTAGGTTTGTTATTCAGTACTCTGTTATAAGATTAAATTTGTAACTAACTGGAATATGCCCGCTTCTACCTAAGGCACTCAGTTGGCGAGACGACTATAATATTCTCTGCTTAGAAATGCCCTTGAATTAAATTTATTACGAGAACGTGTACATTGTTAGTCACATAAGCTAAAATAAAGAAAATTAGCACGGTGGGAATTGTGGCTTCTATTTGAATATAAAACGTCCATACTGTAAGGAATAGCGAAGCGGGAACACGATTTACATTTGAGTGACTTCAGGTAACTATGAAAATTTAACATAGACTGAAGCGTAAGCTTTTGATTTAGACATCGAACTCATCCAAACTGTTCTCACCTTTAATATGTTTGAATGGAGAAGGGAGTTAGAAATAATTCGTAGTTTGAAATAATAAATAAAATTTATTCTTATATTAAGTGGTAATAAATAGTATCCATCTAAATTCGGTTGCAGGTGTTATGTAGATGGGTTTAGTTTGTGAAAGTAATGTTGTTACTGTGTCTACTTCTTGCCAATAGCCCAATCAGCTTTCTCCGCTTTCTTAGCCTGTAGAATATTAGTAGATAATGGTTTATTTCTAGATAAGTAATTTTATTTATGTTTTGGTTCGAGTATGATGGCTGGCTCAAAGAGCATAGTGCAGTGTAGAAAGTTATTTAAAATTGTATAGGTAACCTTGTAACTTTCTGTAAAAGGGTCCTTGAATCGTAAGTATCAAAGACAATTACTGGATAGGCTGACAGAATCTCTACAAACCGTGATTACGTTAGCGCAACGCCATCTCTTGGTATTTTAGATGAATTACGGCTATGTTTTTTTCATAAAAGCTAGTTTCGCCACTAGTTTCAATAATAATCAATAAAAAAACCAACAACGCTAATTTGTTATTTCATTTTAACTTACTTATTTTTGTTTTCAATTACCCCTTGAGTTACTTAATAACGCCATCTATTTTGACTGGAGTAAGTATTTAGCCCAATCACGATTTTAATAATGCAGCTGTCAGTCTGTTCAATAGTTTGTCTTAGGTGTTAGAGAAAAATAAGAAAATGTTTTGTAGTCATGTAAAATGAAAAAAATACTTGTAAAAGGTACGAGAAGAAGAAATGGGGTAAACCTAATAGATTCTAAATTATTCTAGCTACGTGAAACACAAATACACAAGACACTTTTTTTCTGAGCAGGATTTCATTTATTGGATTGAATAATCGCATTTCCGAACCTTTGTTGTTGGCATTTGAATATTTCCCTTTCTATTTCTATAGAGGTCAGAATAATGTATGACCTGCGGGTACAGACAAACTTTTCGAGTCAAACTTTCTGCCACGAATGACGCGCGCCAAGTCCGAATCTTAGAAGGATGAATTGCTAATAAGGTCAATCAACTCTTTTTCTGTACAGGCAGCACATTCCCAGTCGAGGGGTTTAAGAAGATCTTATCGAGAAAGTAAGTGCTAATGTAACTCTTTTTGACCTCTTGGAGTGTTCAGCTACTTCTGTTGCCGAGTTTACCATAATTCTTGACCGATTGACTTAAAGTCGAGAATTAAAAAATAAAATTATCTTTATTTCCATTAATGACTACAATTTAAATGGGTAGATAGGTCGACTTAAATTTGTAATAGACGTCTTCGGTAGTAGAAGGATACCTTTTATAATATACTATTCTATAGATACACGATCTCAGAACCATTTCTCTCCTTATAATCTTAATGAGATCTGCCACTTTGGATTCACCGCTAGTTCAGCTCGTGTTTTACAACCATTCCGTAAGCCTCCTTTAAACAGTTAATAGTTCCAACTAACAGGAACAAACAATTTATTTGTAACCGACTTCATACAATAATTATTATAATATATGATTCACAAATTCGTGTACACTATTTTGCAGCTGCAGGTTCCTCGCAATAATTTTGCTCTGTCGAAAATATTACCGTTGAGCATCTTTAGCATTCTTTATATAGTATGAAATAAAGTCGCTATTCATTCTTATCTATCCTCATACATTCGGCCGCTTCTTCTAAACCACGCAACGGATTTTGATATGGTTTCCACTGTTGCTTAGAGACTTTTTGACGGAAGCTTTTTATATCCTTTATATATTATCCTAATGCTAATTGGTTTATGGTTGACACTGATAGACCAACGGGTAAATAAGATGCAATTTAAAAAGTAATTCTACCTCTTTGTCTTCTTCTTCAAGGGTGAACTCCTTCTTTTTGACGACCTTCAACTGGTTACGGAAGTTGAACTCGGCGGCCTTCTTCTGGAGTTTGGCGAATTTGTTCTCGTATTTGGACACCTTCTTGAGCGTAGGTTTAACGCTGGAGACAGAGAACAAAACTAAGTGAATGCATGATAAAATTTAAAAAACTGGAACAAATCACCTTGTTAATCCGCGCTTGCGGTCGCAGAGTAGCAAGACAGTAAATAGAAATTTAAATTCAATAAACTCAAGTATATTGAACTTTGTGCGATTCATTTTTGAACGAAATCATGTGTACTTAGAAGTTTTAATGTTATTGCATGCAAAGGACAATGAACTTAACCTTGCCTTAAGCTTTATAAATTATGACAAATCGTAAATTCAATTCAGTAGTTACATTAAATTAAAATCAACTTAGCAGACGCGATTAAAAAGAAATATACCAGCATAATTTTGAGCAATCTTCCCTACCCTTTCATAAAAGTGCTCAAACAATCAAACACAGTCATGTATGATCAAACGTGCGTTAAATGCCATTTACATGGTGCAAGTTCTCGCTTACGAATTTTATTGTTATCTTTTTTTTACACTTTATGTGAAGTACTATCTACTATTGTGATGATTGTGTACATTGCTCTGTAATCTTGTTTTGAAAAGAGAAGAAAAAAAAGATAAACTGCTGAGTTTCTTATCAGCAGATTCTTCCATTTTCCGAAGTGATAGTAGATTCAGACATGTAAAAGAGCCTATATGGCCTACTTGCAAAATAAATTTTTCATTTTCATAAAATTGCGGGCTACCGATGAATGATGTGACCGATCGATTGATCGAGCCGCTCAATGTAACGCAACTCGTATACGAGAACTCGCTCCATGTAAATGACCCTTTCTTTACACTTTTCCAAGTCGTGTGCTGTGCAAAGCCTATGCGTAGTTACGGGTATAACAAAGGGAGCGGAGTGCAGAGAAGAGCTCCTGAGTCCCTGACACTCCGCCGCGAATATCATTACAACGGTTCGTATTCACAGACACATCCAGTGTTGCCAACATCACGACATGTGACGGGGGCTACAGAGCACTTGCCTGTGGGGTTATTTTTGTCCAGAGTTTGTGGTTATTTTTAACCACAAACTCTGGACAAGGTTTTTACCGAAGATATTTACCGATTACTAGAAAATGGCTGAACCGATTCGGATAGTTATTTTTCTAATCGATTGGGTATATAATCTTTCGTCATCCCTCATTGTAATAAATTTACCAAAGAAATAAAGAAAGGTTTGGTGTTTTTGTCAACTTATCTAGAGAATATTTTATACCAATAATAATCCAGAAAACGCCAATAAAGCCAGTAATTATATTTCATGTTTAAATAATGTAGCGTGTTTTTTTTTTACATTGGAACGATTTAAATTCCATCTGTGAAGAGTATTGCAAATGTTTTATTTCACGAAGACCGTTGGGCATTGAATGTGTTAACATTGTTTTAGTGTGGGCATTATCGAGTTTTACGTGCGTACAGTCAACTAATTTGATTCATAGGTCACCGTAGAACCTTTTCTGTATAAACGCCACAATTACTCTAACAAGTGTCATAATATCCCAGCGATGACACATTGCGACAACGTTCCACAGTGGCCTATGAATTAAATTGGTTGACTGTACATACAAAGAGCACGAAATGTACAGTAGGGGAAATAAATTCACGTACCACCTTAGAACCCTGTCGTAATGGCGCAACGCGTTAAACGCCACGCTATGTCATATAAATGTCATCCGTATGTCTTTTCGACTAGGTTCTACGGTGGTACGTGTTTGCGTTTCCTTGACTGTACACACATTCAAAGTCAAACGGACTTAGTGAAGTTAGTGATATGTAAGATGTCTATTTTAATCCTATTAGATATCCTATTATTATTTTATTTTTATTTTTCGTATCTTTATGTATGTAAGTCTGTAAGATATTTATGTATGGTCTTTTGTAGCCTGATAATAAATAATTTATGATTATACAAGTTACTTCAAGTTAGAAGAAAAGTTCTGAGCGTTTCTTAAATTTATCATACGTTTTGTTGTGTAAATATTCCAATGATAAAAAGACTAATCGTCAGTTTCCTACACCTATTGTAGGCTATTTGGGATAGAAGACTAATCCTATTTTCGACATAATTACCAATAGATAAGATGATCTATGTTAGTTAATTAAATATAGATAACCGTAGCCTTAGATACTTACAATTTGCCTCGGAGGTCATTGACTTGGGTGTTCAGGTCGGCGATCTGACAGAAAACATTGTATTAGCGGGCATGAAGTGCAATACGCAGCGAAGAAGAATCAGCGAAGAAATAAGAAAAAGAACAGTTTGTAGTTTTGATTTCATTATTTATGTTTAGTGTTTAAATTACATTTTTGAATGAAGATAAATACGCGAACAAATAAAATATTAAGTGACTAGAATACTGTTGAATTTTCAAAAAAAGAAGCATTTGTAATGAAAGTATTTACAATAAAATGATTACTAGAGTAAAGTACCTACCGAACACAGAAGATATTCGCAGTTATAAGAGAAGACAGCTTAATTCATGCATAACGCCATTTCACAAGTTTGTCATCCAGAAGATAACTTAACTTGTCACTACTGATCAGGAAGGTAAAGCATTACTTTATAATTGAAATTTTAAATGTCTCAAACTTGTAAAATGTAAACGTGTTGTTGAATAAGTCAGTTCTACACGAATACAGAAACATGCAATAAAATCCACGAAGAAACCAGAAAGTAAAGCTTAATCAACTCAGTACAGAGAACACACAAGAAGCCGGCTGTTACGCTCGGTCTATTAATACAAGAAAGCACAGAACAAGATATAGCTGAGCGCAGATTAGGCAGTGTTATTTGCGAGCTGTATACTGTTTTATTAAATTTCTGTGGTCTGTAAGTAAGAAATCGGTATAGGTCAGTCCCATATCCTATTACACTATTGCCTTCTTTATCTTTATATCTTTAGCCTGTGCTCTTGTGCCTAGGATTTATACCAAATATACTATTCCACATTGTATCTACTTTCGTGCAGTAAATCTACTTATCGTGCCTCGTCATCGGTAGCTGGTCACCAACAGCTCCTGTCTCCACATCCCGTATACATAACAAGTGCAATATTTTACAAGTGCAACAGCGCCTGCAATATCATACTCCTTCGACGCTGCGATCAGTTCTACATCTACAAGGCCGCAACACAACGGTCGCATACTCGTCGCGTCTACGAAGCTAGTTGGAGCCGTGTCGCATACGCAACTTGTACGCGACCGGTGTGGCCTGGCCCTTAGTCAGTGTACGACTGTACAGGTGTCAGCGATCGGCGACGAGTGTGTCTGCGTCCTGATCGAAGTGGTAACATATTGAGCGCTGTATGTACAGTCAGTCTTTCTATCCAACTGAAAACGTACATTCCTCTACACCAATCACTAAACATCGACATTCAATGTATGAGTACGACGTCGCATAAGACTTGTGTATTATGGTGTGACGGTGCAAAATCGATCCTGACTTGCGAATGTGGATAGGTAGTACAGATATGTAATGTGTGTCTCTGGACTCGCAAGTGAGCATAGTAGTACACCACTCCGTGTCCCGCGAGTGTGTACGCGAGCAGGGCCTCGCGGCGCTCGCCTAGTCAGGGAAGGAAGGGCAACATCGACCAGAGCATGGCACTTTCGATTTAAACACAATCCATGTCTAAATAGTAACAAAGGGTATATGGCAAAAGGTTTATGGGGCATATCTCAGCAACCGAACACGCAAAAACATTTCGCGCGGAAATGACGGCACATACATGAAAAGTTGGAGATTTGGAACAAGAAGTTTCACTTACACTATGCACTTGCGTGTGCCAATAGAGGAACCAGTCCAGCGTTCCAATTTGATTTCAACGTCAACTCTATTTGTTATCATCAAAAAGAGAAAATTCAGTAAGGCCAGTTGGCATCACAATGAAGCGTCACACTGGCGGCGGCTGCGTCGGCGCCTGCTTGTTACTTTAGCTGTCACACGGTTTAAGATATTATTATAGTGCCATACTATTTAATTTAGGGATTTATTAATAAGGACTGGGATGCGTCGATTGTTAAAACATTATTTTATCATGTCATGCAACAGGCAAAGCTTAGCAGGTAGCGGGATGCTGGTGAAGAGCTACCCTAAGAGCTGGACTCAGCTGTCTCATTCATTCGTCTGTACGTTCGGAAATGGGGTGACTGCATGAACATGACAGATGAGCGGTGGAAGCGTGAATGAGTGAGATGGGCGTTAGGCGGCATGCAGCGGGCTAGGCCGCGTGGCTGAGTGAGTGTGTGGTTGCTGTTACGTCGCGCCGGAGCGGGCGGTTACGTCGTTAGTGTAGTTAGCGGTGTAAGCTCCATGTCGGATGACGCGCCGGAGATCGATTTTGCACCGCACGCCTTACCGTGGCCGGGCTGCGTCCGCGCCGAACCCTCTACCGTCGCACACTCGTGCGCTATACAGCACTACCGACCCGGGTCTCGAACTCCTCTATTATTTACAACTCAACAACAAACAACCGAAAACTTACAAAGCGTTAACAATGTACACGATTTATCACACGCGCACGTTTGTTACATAATCGATGACTGTGATATTCACAATGGTTATAAAGTATTGGTCAATACCTCATAATCTCTTTTCCTGACTTCATGTTCCAAATCCCACTTCTGGCCCTCACACACATACATGCGGTCATAATACTCCTGTATTATTCTCTTGAGCATTGCTAAAGAAAAAGGAAAGACAGATTATTGAGCCAGCAGAATGAGCATGGGCATCGGTGTGAGTGACCAGCGTCTGTCGACGTGGAGCGACGTGTGCATGTGTGCGTTGAGCCGTACAACTATCATGTCATGTCGTAACAACTAAATCAGTATCAACTCATATCATAATGCATTCCCAATCCTAATATGCAGTTTTACCTCCATTTTCCTAATTTCGATCGCTCGTTCTAGTTCATATTTATCCCCCTCAAGGTTGTATATTCTGTGCCAGTACATTTGACATATCGTCTGCAGTTCCGCTAAAGAAAAATACAATCACATTTTCAGGTAAACATTATAATAGTCGAGGTGTTCAAGTGTGGGACGCATCGCTGGGACTGCTGCCGACTGGAGGTAAGCGAAAGCGAAGCTACATGATACCCGCGCGCGGACACCGGCGCAAGCGCGATGCTCTCTACAGTGTTCGCTACGTCTGCAGCTCCGGTGGCTGCAACGGCTCAATGTTATTTTAGCGTTTAGAACTTATACGTGTTATCCACACTGTTAAGGATGTAGGATTTTTTTACTTTCAGCTCCGCAAGTGAAAATTATGAGTGGACTGCGAAAACAAACAGGTTTATTATACTAGTCACATTATCGGCATGAACTACTCAAAATTAATTGCTTATTATGTACTGCGTTGAGCCCAAACCAGGTCAGACCTCGAGCTGTTTGCGCGCTACTTCGATCTCGGCATCGTACTTCTCCTCCTCGATCTTGGTGATACGCTGATGGTAACCGGTAATGATGCTCGTAAGAGCCGCTATAAAACCAACTTAAGAATTACCAAGAGTTCGTCCGCCACACTACTCTTCGACTACGACGCCGCCCTACCGACAGTGCTTACACCAACAACGCGACATCGGTTAAAATAGGATGTGAGACTCGAAAGGAAACATTTTTATTGAAAATAACGGAGAAATAGAAAGTAGTAAGTAGGTACGCACAACAATCAAATAATTCACATGGAGCTTGGAAAATAGAGACACGCGTTAGAATAGACAGGTCGGCCGAAGTGCATTGTACCCGGCGACCGTTCAGCGGATAGTGTTTAATCTGTTAACCAGACGAAGAGACAACATGCCTGTTCGGCATTGCAAGTAACGTTACATATTAAAGTGAAGAGATGTGAGTTTGTCAGTTTGTCAAGAGAGAACTTCTCCAGTTCGTTTGTCTCACTACCTCATGATCTTTCCTTTTAACGACGTATTCCAGGTCGTACTTTTCGTTTTCAAGGCGATTGATGCGATCGTAGTGTTCAGTGCAAATCCTCCTAAGATCATCTATAACGTGACACATATATATGTATATGCACATGGATAACTGGTGAAAAGATACCCCACACAGTGGTTTGGCGATGTAAGGTGTATATGACAAAATAGACAATCTTCAAGTGCTTACTGTCTAATTCACAGGGGGGTTTAATATTGGCAAATGGTTCTTTTCTGCTTTGGAATTCAAAGAATATAATTACAGAGAGCGTTGAAGCGGAAGCATATTTACCTTCGTTTGCATCTTCAATGTTCTTGGGTTTACCACACCTCTCCTCAATGATACGCCTCCTCTCAGCCGCTTTGCGCTCCTGTTCCTTCTTCAACTCTTCAGCGGCTTTCTTACGCAGCAGCAACTGTTATGGGGAGAAGACTCATAAAATCATGTAGCGCGAGAAGACATTTCGTCCGGTAATCTTCGAAAGTTAGTTTCAAAATCAACCGGATACAGTATTTGTTTTCCGAATGTTACCAGTCGACTTGTACAAGTTGTACTCACCCTGAGCTTCTTCTTCCTTTCCGGGGTCATGAAACCCTTCTTCGCCTTCTTGGCCTTGGAAGCCTCCTCCATGCGCTTGCGCACTTCGGCGCGCTTGCGGTCGATCTCGGCCTGTTTGGCCTTCTTCGCCTAAACAAGTCAATACATAGTAATAACATCAAGAAAATGGTTTTGAAAATTAGTGAGTTGATTCAGCAGTCACTTATTGTATTGCTGTTGTGTTTGTAACTTTACTGTGTTGTGTTATATTTTATTACTGTAATGTGTTGAAATAAAGTGATGCACTGATTACAGAAAATAATGAGTTCTTTTTTAAATGCATCAAACAAACGGAGTAAGTATTTAACTCCATAATGACAAAAGAAGAGTTCAAAATTACTGTTATTTTTTTCCCTGATTTTGTGAATTACTAAGACTTCGTATTGGTAACCTGACCTGCCAATTTAATCATAAAATCTGAGATCATGGTCAAAACCGTACTCCGAATCGAGAATCGGAAAAAATAGCTAGGAGGATGAACTTCGCATTAGTAACAAAGAGCCAAACGAAGTATAAAACGTTAAAATAATTGTCTCAACGTTGTGTGTTTATATGACTGTGTGTGTAGTGGGAGGTGGAAGTAAAATGTGAAAGAACCGTTCATGTCGTCTGCTTCATGTACATTACCTCCTCGAGACGTTTTTTCTGAAAGAAAAATAAAGACAATTCTTAGAACATGTTCGTAAAAATAATTGGGAAGTTAGTTCTGACATTGATGGAAAAACAAATAGTTTATATTAAACAACATCGGTGCACGTTTGACAAATATTTGATGGGGAACTTTTCTAACTTTTGGTCTGTGGCTGATTTACTACATCACACAATATAATACATACATTATTTAAGGGGTTGACATACATTTTATAGGATAAAAGTAGTTTTATCCAAATTATGACTTTACAAGAACTTTCTCACACACAGTTAATTTAATACAAAAATGACGTTAATTATAACAAATAACAAATATGTTCCTTGACAAATACAGAAAATTACACGTTGTATACTATACACGTAAATTAAAATAGCGCGGATTTCAGACTTTAATTCATGTTCGGATGTGTACTTGGAAAATTTCAATTTATTTTTCGTAATATCTACTAACATATTTACATAAGTATCAGCCGACAATTATGTCAATAATTTGCAAAAACCATCATAAAATCTGAAACCAGCGACATGACAAAGGAGTTTAAAGTAAATCAGCCATTTTTAAGATATTGCAATATTATTTACTTATTTTTTGGTGCAGTTTTAAAAACATATTGGTGCTGTGTAAGTGTGAGCTAGTGTGCATTCAGTGAAAACTTATGTGCGATTGTGAAGGTGCGATTAAACCTAATGTCATGATCATAAAATAATAATATGCATTAAATCAAAAGCTTACGTACTGTTTAACAGTTACCTACATAGTAATTTATTGCGCCATGACACGTATTGCTTGAGATAGCAAGGCATCATATAAATAAGAGGAACAGATAAATATATAGTAAAGGTTGCAAAAGTGTGAACTAAGATTATAATGATAATTGAGAATAAATTAATTATCAAAATTATCACAGTTTTTAATTTATGGTGACTAATAAAGACTAAGACTAAGTTCCAATTCGATTAGTTTTGTAACAGTGAAATATTGTTCCCCACGGCAGTGTGTTTTGAAAGTTCAAAATGCAAATTTTTAATAATGTTACACTTTATGTTTTAACGGAGTTTTAATAAAAGCTAGATTTACTTGAAATGATTCATGACATTATGTTTCTGTGCTTGGTATTAGACACTGTGTGTTAGCATTAATAAACAAGTTGTTGGTTATTACGACATATAATTGTGAGCGTCCGTCTGGACCACATTGACGACTTACTATCGTTCTAATACATAAAAAGTAAAAAACTGCTGTAACAGAAATTCATGTTTAAAATATATTTTTAACGTTAAGAAATCATTTGTAGATTTCGTCGTTTTTTTTGTGTAATAAGGGAGGCCATTGAGTAAGACTTCTCTTTTCACTTTATTATCAAATCCATGTAATGTTAAAAGTATTTTTTGTGAACTTTTTCGGGTTTGTAAACAATTTCAATTCAATTGGATTATATCTGTTGTGTTGGTATGTAACGTGTTATTGGGTTATCACAACAATAAGTACCTGAGTCTCGAGGGGCTTTCGAATTCAATACTGTATCGAAGAGTAGAATCACGACGATGGAATCACGATACGGCACCAACCACGGAGAATGGAAATGAAATAAAAAAACATGTGTTAGTTAACTTGTAACGTACTGGCCAGTATTAAAATCTTTTTTTATTTTAACTTGCCAGTTAATTCGATTTTAATTATGACCAGTATCTAATGGATCTCCGGTGCCCATCTTAACGCCTACACACATTTCATTTCGCAGATTATGTAATTTAATCCATTTTCATTTCATCGAACGCTATGTTTCACCGTAAATTTCAAATGTTTGGGATGTCTAATATATTTATTACAAACGTTTTGATAGATTTATATCCATGCCAAAAAGGACGAACTGACAATCTGAAATCATCGAACGTATTTATCACTCCCCAGAAATTTCGTATAACAAATACAATCGATGAATTGTCGGTGATTCAAGGGTAAACCAGTGAACCTCATTGTGTATAGGTAAATCACTTGAGGGAGACGGCCTTCGAGGGTAGTAGTGTATATACTGTTTCGAGTACTAGATTCGATCAAAATATCGGCTGCAAGCGCTTCTTAAGATCGTATAAAATCCTTTATCCAGGTAGCAGGTATAGATAAGATTCCTAATTCAAATTATTGCATTCTTCTTGTGAGTTACCGCTCCTGATACTCGCACTCTCTCAATTTACTGTCCAAGCGGTGTACTTGATTAAGTAATTTTTGAACGAAAAACTTTTTACGACCGAAAAGTGGTGAAGCAATTTCTTGGTTCACTCTCCACCTCAATGCTACAAGAACCGGTTCTGTTTTATTTCAAGGTTTCGGTCACTGGTGATGGATGACGTCACCTTCAAGTTGAAAAATAGAACTAAGCTGTAATATAAAATCTGAAAAGGAAATTAACTTCCGGTTTGATTTCCTGCATCTGACATACCTTACATCATCATCCGCCATTTTGTTTGTGTTGGGTTAGGTGTCCTGAAAAGAAGAAATAAAATAAATTATTTATTCAATATTATTTGTACTTATTAGCTATTTGTTTCTATTTCCAACAAAATCTGGTTTAAGCACATTGGTCCGTTAGAAATAAACGTGAACCTTATGTCTGTGTCTATTTTCTCTAAACAAAAATGTTTAGAGCAAAAAGCCTTTAAATATTTTGCGTCTAATTGTTTTGCCCCTAAACAACAAAACAGACAGGTAAAAGCTGGCTGTGTATGTTAGTTTTTCTATGTGTTTGAGAATCTGTCACTTTATGACACTGTTGTGCCCCTGACGAATGGGCTGATTTCAATGCATTTTTTATTTAAAAACTTGTATTTTTAAGCAAATTTTAAGCGATGTTAAAAAAAATCTGCTGTTTTTATGATGTAAAACTTTTAAAACTTTAAGGGTATTTTTTGCTTATGTGAAAAGTTACTTTTTATACTTTATACATGGTGTAATTTTTTTATGTTATTATTAGCTAATTCTAGTAATATAAAATGCGTATTTGGCAATATCTCCGCGGAACAATCGAGCTGTTAATTGAAACCTAATATTTGGCTGCGTGCCAAGCGAAGACAGCTGTCATTTGATACGTGAAATTTCAAGTCTCCCATTTCAAGCGATGTGTATAATAAAAAACTACGCTACAAATCTAATATTTAAAAATATTTAAAAAGTTGTGAGTTGTTATATATTTCTTCAGCAAGCAATGTCAACGTTTAAGAAATTTAGTACCTATTTAGAAATTGCAATAGACATCCAATGTTTGCAACGATCCCTAAAATATGTAGGTATATCAATGTTTGGAATTTAGGTCACGTGAAGCTATTTTAGTCTACGTCATAAAGTCGCTTATTTTCCGAATAAACTGTTGCTGAAAGAAAATTCCATTATTAGCTTCGGGCGAGCTCGGAGATGATAGGCGACGCTCGGGCGCCGTCGGGGCTCGGCTGGTGCGCGGGCGACGGAAATAGGTTGGCTCGCATTCCCGCCAATCCTAATTTGGTGGCATGCCGCGCGACTTCGGTTTCACGGATTTCAAAATGTAATCAGATATCATTAGCTTCAGAAATGTCTTATTGTGTCATAAACTTATAATTAACTAGTAGTAGGTAGGCATCAGTGAAGCTAAATACAGCCAGCTTTTTGTACAATACCGACTAAGAAGGTATAACCATTTAAGAAAGCTACGCTAAAGATTAATTTATGCATGAATTGTTCGAGAAAGTTTCGCGGAACTAATACCCCTTACAGATAGACACAGATTTATTTACAGTTCACGTGAAGTTAGGATCAGTTAAAACAGCCTTGTTTTTTTAATGTAGACAGTTTTCCGCAAACACCCGCGCCGGGTAGCCCGGGAAACGACAGGACTCATGGTCGCACACTGCAGAAGCGATGCATCACGCACGCTCCATTACACCACGGCGTTGATATATCACTTCACTTCCATTTAATGCACTTAACGTTTTGCCGTCGCGGTTTTCAGTTAGTACAAATATTAAACGTCACTAGAACTCACCTACGGAAAGAAAAAGAGGATGGCCCTACAGATGGTTCAGCCAACACGAGCCACAGCTGCTGACTGGTGCAAGGCGGGCGGCAAGGTGCGGCGGGCAGTGCGTGGGCGCCCCCTGCCCCCCTGCCCCTTTCCCCTCGCCGGTTCTACTAAGCGCCCGCGCATCCTTTCCCCCCTCAGCCCCTCGGCTAGCCGCTTTCGTTACAGACATTTTTAGAGCAGTGTCGTTTTGACACCATCACCGAAATAACACCAGATCAATGCGATAGAACTACTCAGGTTCTTCATATATTTTGCCTCCAGGCTGTTCATTTACATAAATAATCGTTTTTGCAATTCAGAGCGTTTGTGTTCAGTTAGAAGTAACCTTTGCAAAACTGCATACTTAATTACTTGGTATGAGTTCAAACTTTTGAAAATCGGTCAGTAAAGGTTTAAACAGCGGTCGACAACAAACTTGACGCTAACGCTGACCAAGTTTCATTACTTTTAATCACTGCTGATCCAGTAAATCCTGATAACTACGCGAACGGGGCTGAGGGTGGAACAAACGAACCCGCCACGGAGCCTCGTTATCAGCTGTCCCCTAATGAAAGCGATTAGAGCTTTAATTAAAGTTAGCGAACCTAGTTCCCGACCGCCTGGAACTACGACCGCTAACTTCCTCGAATGGCGCCACGTGATGTATTTTGTAATATCCGTTAAATTGCGAACACAATTCGAAACAATCTTGATGTTTTAGGACGCAGACAATGCAGAACCATCCACCAATTTTATCCACCAGGTAGTCAAATGTGGCTTTTAGAATGACTACCAAGTGGGTAGATACTTGGCATTCCCAACATGACAGTTGACAAAAAAAACAATTCTACATCGTCCCTAAAACATCTTCGAGGAATAAGTTACAAAACGTCATAAAGTCCCTTTACCTCTTTATATTACGCAAAAATGTTCTTTTTACTCAGGTATTTTCCGTAGTGGCTCTTCATTCTTGTTAAACTCAGGCTCAAAGCTTTATAATTTACCGTGATTACTGAGCAACCTACCCCGTTAAGTTACTTAGCCGTATAATATGTTATTTCATATTGTTTACTAGTTATGGTCGGTTTAAAACTTTTAATTGAGTGTAGAACTCAATCTATAATTAGGGAAGGATGACCATCATTGTCTTGATGATTCTGCGAATGTCGAAGTTGGAAAAGGCACTTCCAGTTAGTGCTAGTAGGCTTTTGTCTGGTACTGGTTTGGGGATAGGGTAAAAAGGATTGGTAAAAAGTCTGCAGCGCTCTTAAAATTCACAGTATCACATCTATAATCATCTTTTGATTAATTTTATAATATATATTCGAAATGAATAGCTCATATTCATTGGGAGAAATAAAATTTATATCTGCGCACAATATTGTGAACGAATTACGTTTGGAAAAAGGCAATATGGATCAACAAAAGAAAAAATCTCGATCAAACAGACGTTGAAGCCAAATACCTCAGATAATAAAAGAAACTGAGTAAAATGAAGAGTAGATGTAAATGAAGTAAGAAATAAATAATAAAAATAATATAAACTTGACTGCAGTTTAAGAAAAGAGAGAGAGTTTGGATTTTTTCTCATGCTATGTTTTTCGTTAGATACCTACTTAAGACCGTACGTATCCGTATACTATATTCGTGAAATCTCATTTTCCTAGGCCCAAAACTCTGAGAGCAGCTATCAGAAAAAATAGAGGGAAAACCATTGATGTAGCCTTCATAATGAGCATTTCAAATTTGTGCACGCTTTTTAAACTCGACGACGGACAATGTTGGGCAAAGAAGCAAATCCAAACTTTAAAAGATTTTTAATCTACAAGAGAAATTTGTACAATTCTTTAAAAAAAACTGCATTTTTTTTATAATACTTTGTCACTGACCTATAAGTAATATGGACTTCTAGTCATGTTTAAAAAATGGCGTATCAAAGGAGGCTAAAAAGAAGACTAAATCGATAATCGCTCGCGCTGTCAGTCTGTCGGACCGACGGCGCTGCTGTCAATACTATTATAAAAAAACCTATTTGCAACGAAACGCCATAAATTATTATTTTATGCAGTTAGACGTAAAGTTGTAAATCCAATGACTATAAATGGTAAACTAATAATTCGCATTTGTAACATTGGCGTCAACCTGTATCCTTATGTCGTGCCGCTACGTCGTGCCGTTTTTCTGCTGACACTTAGTCTGAAACTGTACATCCATGCATTATAATATCATTGTACTTTGTACAAAAAGAACTCTTAACCACCAAGTCTAAAGAACCAAGTCATAAAATGGTAAAAATCTGGAAGCGGATCCACATGGGGATGACGGGCAGCATATGTATAGGCCGACAGAGCATGTAGGGAGGCCTTTTGGCATGATTTGTGCCGAAGTCACTGTCGCCGAAACATAAATAGTTTGCATACGACTAAACGCTACGGTTACTGACGGCGTGACCATACAAACATAATTATGAGCAAATGCTCATATATACATCCAATACAAAAATCATGGCTGAAGGCCATTCCGTGTGTGTTTTAATAGCAAAGGGAGGCAAACGAGCATGCGGGTTACCTGATAGAATGTGATCACCGCATCCATAGGAACCAGCGATCCCCAGAGAATCGCCGATCCGTTGCCGCCCTGTAGGTCCCTCCCGTGGGTCTCCGTATCTCTCAGTCTACTACTGCTATACGCCGGTATTTTTTGAGAGTATGGTAGCACCCCGGTCAAGTCGGCCTATTTGAACTGCAGTTAGTAACAGGCTACAGTGTGGCTCTACCACTAGGGAAATGTGGTGTGTTTTATTCGCTGTACAGTTATCGGCAAACATCTTGAGCACTGACCTTAACTGCGCTGTAGCTGTTTTCAGTACAAATGTGTATGCGCAAACTACACCCTCCACTCGATTTATGCTTAAGTTGTTTGTCTGCAACTATACCTGCAATGATATCGAGCACCATGTTGAATAAACCAGTATCATAATATCGTTAACAATGAGGTGTATTCAGCAAAATCTTTATTAATTCATGAAACTGAAACCCCAGTTTTATCGAAATATTAACAAAATTAAGCACGTCTTCAACGTCAAAGAAACACTTCTCTCAGAATAATTACAACGGTCTTTTGAAATGACAAGGTCGCGGGCTGCGGAAGCCCGGCCGGCTTGCGGGGTCCGCACCGGATCGGTTCACTTGAGACAGACACTTACGGCAAGCATTCGCGAGTGTGCTCCTCAAAGAGGGTTTTTATTCGAAAGTTGCAAATATTATATATAATTCCATGAAAGAAAATATGTTATTTTCAGTCTTTTTCAGCCCTTTGATACAATGGTCTTATTGTTATTTACTTCAAACGTTTGTCTTTTGCAAGAGTCAATACTTAGTTTAGAATTTAAACATAAAAATGTTATTGAAAAAGATGCGACATTACGTTCGTCATATCAAGTATTTCTAAAAAAAAATTAAACCTTGGGTCAGGACATTAGTTTCGTGTGCTTTGTCTCACCACCTGCTGGTATCCCTTGGACTCTTGTATTTTGTAAATTGTCATTTGTTCCCGTTCTTCTCCAGCCTCTGGGTCAATCAGTCGCCATTCTTGATCGACATGATCTCCTTTGCAACTTAAGAACTGATCTTCCCAATTTGGCTCGGTAACTTTCGTCTCAAGTATAAGTCGTAAATATCAGTAAGAGCTTAAATGCAGATAAAATAAGAATGAAACGGTTAAAGTTTAAATCCGAAATGAAACACTCTTACAAGAGAGCTTGTTAATCTTGCATATACTCGTTAAATGAAACAAAAAATAATCATCATTAAAATATAGCAATGTTACAGCTTTTCCACAATTGCTATCGAGCGTGAGGTCAACTAAAATGAGTGCCAACGTGATCATGAAGCTTGATGCAATTTATAGGTAATGAATTGCGATTAATTCGCTTTGAAAGTTTTATCCCAATGATCAATAGAATAATATAAAATCTTGGAACAGTATAGGTATAGTCGACCAAGAAACTGCTTGACCACTTTTCGACCGTATTACAGAGGGATAAGGTTTAAAAGTGGTCAAGCAATTACTTGGTCGACTATACACCAATTGAGCTAGTCCCACATTCAATAACGCAGCTAAAGCTGCTTGCTTGAGTTATAGGTACTGGACAACGGATAAGCACACTTATATAGATAAATACATTTTTAAATTTATATATAACATACATGATTCGAGTACAAACATTTATTTGCATCACACAAATGTTTGCTCCTATTGATAATATCTATGAAATTTGTACCTAAAATTAACGAAAGCTCCAAAACTCTAAAATCAAACTGTTTGAAAGCCGCGTATTGTAATGATGAATGAAATAACTTATATTTTGTTTGTATTCTATTGGTCCCGGTCCTAAACAGCAATGTTCCGACCCTTAATATTTATTGCTATAACAGCACTGGATTGTCACGCAAAATGACTCCTACTTTACGGTCCTTCGTTCGATGCCTAAGTACGATACAAATATAATAATGTCTTTATCGAAAAGCTCGTAAAACTGCGACAACTTTGTAAGAGTCTCGAGAGCTTTTATATTTTTTTAAGTCTGTCGTTACTCGGATGTTATTGCGATAACTTGTGTTTTGTCGTCGGCTCCGCTTGTCATATTATTTGAGTGCTTTTCGCTGTTCAGAATTTTGACGACATCGATGATAAAATAAACGCAAACGCGCACGTTCAATGTTTCCCTCAAGATAAGCAAGTGAGCTCCATTTCCAGGCTATTTACACACTAGAGAATAACTGTTGCCAGTTTTCTCCGAGTTTTATCTTCCTCAAACTTCGATCATATTTCGTTAACTTAGTATTATATTACTTTTGCATGGTCTCCTCTTGGACTTTCTTATATTTACTTCCTTTGCAAACTCGTAAAAAATAGATACTTTTATTCATTTGTATATGTACAGTGTAATCGAACTTGTCTGCTTTTTCGTAAGAATTTACTCTTTATTTTGTGTGATCAACTCTGCTGTCTCACTTGTTGTTTCTCCTCTGTCGCTTATCGCATCTTTTTGTTACGCAACCAGTGAATATTGTATGTACTTAGCGACAAACGAGAGATGGCAAGTCACGTTGGATTAAAACGTCTCTATTCTATGAGGTCAGACGGTCAATGGCATTTTTATTCAAACAAAGCCCAAAAGTCATTCGTAGGAGCAAAAAATTGCTGTAAAAGTACATATAATGCAATCTTCGTACGTCTACTTAGGACAAACAGTCCGACTAGACAGGTCCAACTTTGAGAATGAGGTCAATCATCGAATCCAACTCGGCGCAGCGTTCGGGAAACTGCGAAATGTCTTCTTGTCCAATATACCTCAGTGTCTGAAATCGAGAGTGTATGATCAATGTGTGTTACCTGTGATGACTTATGGCACTGAAACGTGGCCGCTTACTATGGGTCTTATAAGAAAGCTCAAAGTCACGCAACGAGCTATGGAGAGGGCTATGCTTTTAGTTTCTCTGCGTGATCGAATCAGAAATGAGGAGATCCGCAGACGAACGAAAGTAACCGACGGAGCCCAGCGGATTAGCAAGTTGAAGTGGCAGTGGGCAGGGCACATAGCACGGAGAACGGAGGGACGAAAAGTTCTCGAATGGCGGCCGCGTATTGGCAAGCGCAGCGTAGGACGACCAGCCACAAGATGGTCCGATGACCTCATACAGGTGGCAGGAAGGCGCTGGTTGCATGCTGCTTTAAACCGGTCACTTTGGAAATCCATGGAGGAGGCCTATGTTCAACATTGGACTTCTTGTGGCTGAGATGATGATGATGATGATGAATGCAATCTTATCAAAAGAGAAGGATAATAAATAATACCACATTTATGACCCCATGGACTCACTGAAAGCTACACCTCTTTAGTCGTACTGCCTCACTTAAGCGTTGTTACTTTTACTGTTTCCGATAAAAAGTGACTGTTATATACAGACAGACAAACAGATAAATCTAACTATAAGGGTCTCTAGTTTGATTACGGAACTTTAAACATGTGCTCAGGGCATTTATTATGAATGTGGACATGGCTTTAGGCAGTAAGTACGGTTTTTATTGCCACCTGAAAGTAAACATAACCTAATAAGGTCACTACTAGAGGTAGGTCGTGCGGAATAGACCTTAAACCAATTTTCCTCGTCAGCTTTCGTACAAAACGAGAAAGGTTAACTCAATTTGACTATCAGTGGAGGTAAAATAAGATATTGATATAGACATGTGAGTAATAAAATGGCTGTATTCTACTCAACGTAAAGTTAAATCCAAAATATATTCATTCAGATTTGGTTAGGCTTAGAAGAAGCACTTGGACCTTGTGCAAGGTCCGTCCGGATCGCTACCACCATCTTGCTCGCTAATCCTGCCGCTAAGCAGCAGTGCTTGCACTGTTGTGTTCCGGCGTGGAGAGCAAGACAGCCGGTGTAATTACTGGCACAAGAGGTATTCCATCTTAGCCCTCTGGGTTGGCAACGCATCTGCACTCTCTTTGTTGATGCAGGTGTCTATAGGCGGTGGTGATCACTTACCATCAGGTGACCCACTTGCTTGTTTGCCTTCCTATGTTGTATAAAAAAAAAAAAACTTATGAATGTCAGAAAAACCGCCGATTCGGAAAAGTATCTGTTAAATAAAAAAGTGTCCGTTTCATTTGACATTAGTACAGAAAGAGCCTCAAGAAGGAATGAATTAAACTTGGACAGCCATATTAGGGCTACTGTAAATGATAAACTTGAGATTAATAAAATTATAACAGAAAATCACCCAAAACTAGGTGTTTTTAAGTTTCGACCATTTGTTACGAGAGCATGTTTTTTCCGTACGACCTCGAAGAATTCAGGTAGTTCTCGTATAACGCTATAATGCCACATTTACCTGTAAATATATCCTATTAAATCCTTAAATGAAAAAACGATGAAAAGGAATTTGGCCAAAAAATCTATTAATTCCTAATGGATTATTAGATCCAGTTTGATAGAGGAATAATAAATGAATCATAGTTATTATACTTAAAATGAAGGGTAAAAGAAAATGAAATGTGTAAAATCTAGTTAAAGTAGCGTTATCTGGCGCAAATATTAAGCGTTATATTAACTGAATTAGGAATTGCTGATAATAAATTGATAATTACTGTAGCTTATCAAAAATATGTTTGACCCCAAGGAAGAGCCTATCCTATAAAAGCAGTTCCTTTAAGTTAGAAAACTAAAATAATTCCCACTATTCCATAGTCCACAGTTCTATCCATAGTTTCATAGTAAGATCTAACCTGATAGTGAACAGTCAAGGAAATTAAAACACGTACCACCGTAGAACCTAGTCGAAGAGACATAGGCATGACATTTGTATGACATAGCCTGGCGTTTAACGCGTCGCGTCATTGCGATAGGGTTCTAAGGTGGTACGTGAATTTATTTCCCCTACTGTACATTTCGTGCTCTTTGTATGTACAGTCAACCAATTTAATTCATAGGCCACTGTGGAACGTTGTCGCAATGTGTCATCGCTGGGATATTATGACACTTGTCATTGCGATAGGGTTCTAAGGTGGTACGTGAATATATTTCCCCTACTGTACGGAAAAGTCCGTTTAGTGTGATGCGCGGCCGCACGGTTTAACCTGAATGCCGAAACATACAGATTAACACACTGGCGTGCGTCGACATCTATTTCAGGAACACTAGGATTTATGTTTACTTACTTTTCTAATTCTGATAGGTGAAAAGAGCTGGCATTTCTATTAACTCTTTTATCGTAAAAACACTGATTATTAATCATGGTTTTTGAGATTATTCTGGTGGCACTACACCTCGCCATTTTCGCAGAAATATTAGTATGTGTAAATTACTAAAAGTACCTACATGTATTTTAGTCTTAAAGCGTTTTTCAGGAGTGCGATCGCCACTCACATGAACAAGTATAAAATATCTGAAAAAGGTAAGAAGAATGCAAATAACGAACTTATTTCAATTTATCTTAGCATTCCTGAAACCTGCAAAAGGCAAAAAATATTTCGCAAGTATGCAGCATACGCTCTTTTACATGTCTGATTCTACCAGTGCAGTTATGTACAAGATTGTTTAGTAACAATAGACAACTCTCATATATACACATTTAAACAAACAACATCTAAACTTAAACAAATTAGTGTCTGAACTACAGAAAATTTGAAAATATTTCTACTAGCCCTTCTACTATTTTGACTTTCTGTTACTATACTTTTTGGTGCCACAGTTTTCAGGATGGAGTGGGGGCTTTACCGCAACCTGCAAAACATCAAGGTAGTCTTCTGCAAACGATGCTATGAAAGTTATTAGTTCGGCCTGCGCTGCCCGATTGCTAGGACCTATGTCCAGAGTTTTTAGCCGCTCTGATTTCTGACGCTGGGCTGATTACAATTAGAATCGACCGTAAAGACAAACGGGCCATTAACGACAAGCTGTTGGAGTTTCCGATGATAAACGAGTATGACGTCAAACGCTGTACCGTACTGGAAAACATTTGTTTTATTATCAAATGTAGGTAACTATGCATGCTTGCCAACCTTCGGTGATAATAATGTAAGAATGAAACAGGAATATCTGTGGCTAGCTGTATTTTATGCAAAGAAATTTAATGCTTCGTGAACGTAAGACGTCCCGCGCGTTGGCTGACGCTTGGCAAGCGTGTAGAGATTATCTTTTCTTATATGGACAAGGAAGAAAACCGTCTTGTGTTCAGACTTCAGTGGTCAAAGATACTTGATTGTCGTTACTAACAAAAATCAACCAGTTTTTAGATAATTTGAGTTAATGTGTCGAAAAGGTGATGTGCACCTTCTTATAATACTATATTTTGTACGTTAACGTAATAGGTGAGTTGTTTATTACACTGTAAGTCCGTAATTAAAACACAATTAAAAATTAAAATAAAATTTACTTATTAGGGATACTTATTAGGGAACAGAGACAGACAATATTGAAACACCTGGACCTGGGCATATATATGCTGGTTCCACATTGGACAAATTCACGTTTAGGCAAATTTCAGCTAAGAATAAAATCAGCCTTTACAAACATAGTTATAATATGAATATAAGTGTCATTTATTTTAGAACGTAAACAAAACTATTCTGATTGCATACTTTAAATAAGAATCTGGCCAAAACGGAATCCGTTGAAACAGGAATCTGTCGAAACAAGATTTTGTCCAATTAGGAATTTGGCGAAAAAAGGACTTAATTCACTTTTTACCATCGCACCGTTTCCCGACGTCCTGACCATTTTAACCTCAATGGCAAAGTGCTTTTCGGTTTCAGAAATGTTTCCTTCCTTCCGACGACGATGTACCGACGCTTAGAAAAAACAAAAGATTCTTGCTATGTTTTTCCTTAAAAGGTAGAAGCCGTCTCTTCTGTATTTAATAACATTAAATGCTGTTGTTAAACGTTTCATTGTCTTCAGTACCACTTCGGAAAAAATCGCAAACAACCCCGATGGAAGATGCTAACATCAAGATGAAAAGTCTACTGCATAATTCTGTCCACACCATTAAAGTCTTGTTACTAAACCTAATGATATGATTTCATTTTCCCACAGAATGTTCAGTTTCGGTAATATCTTTCAAGAATAATATATCTGAAAACAAACAGCAAAATTACAATCTATTTGCAGGATAATGCAGCTATATGCTGCCAAACAAAAGACTCCAGGAAAAATTGAGTTCCTATAAAAAAATACTATTTACAAGACTGTAACTTTTTTTCTTTCAAAGAAAACAGCCAATCTAGTGTCTTATTCATAACCCACGCTCGTCGTAACAAGGGCATTAGTCTTGTCTTATGTTAAAACGCTTACACGCTCAAACGCCCAAACGAGTGCAACCGAGCCAATTCTGCCACGGTAATTGTTTGGAGTAAGAAATGGCCTTTCAGAATTGACTTCAGAGGGTTTAAACATTTTCCCGGGCGGATGCCGACGAAATATTGCGTTTTGCGCCAGGCAAAAGACGAATGGAAAAAAATGGGCTCTTGCACTAATTTTTTGTAATAACACAATCGATGCAGCTCGAGGAAACTTAAAGATCTGTGTTATACATTATTTTCTATGTGTATTATTCATGAAGATAGCATAGAATAAAAATTACTTATTATGATGCTCTATCGTATATAAACTACGAGTAGGTAGTACCTTTTCATATTTTTGTTTAATATGTTGCCTATCTAGCCAAAGTGTAATAAAATTTACTTATTTCTCTTAAAAACCGAAATAAAATCGTAGTATAACAACTGTGCTTAATAATAATATCTAATGTCTAGACCCCGAAACAAACGTAAAATGTAATTTTGTTTTACGATTTCTTTTTTAAATATTTCTCCTATTTTTAATGGTCCAATAAAAGTATTTAAGAACACTTTGCATTGCGTTCTGTTAGCTGTTTACATACCTTTGTTTTCGGGTACTACATTGACACACATAAATCAAAACTCATTACCCATGCATGTTCCCCATTAAACAACACGAAAATCCGGCCGGACCAGGCCTCGGGCCCTGATTTTTTAGAGGCGGGTAAATAATGAGGGCCCGGGTAATTGCGTTAGGGGTATCTTTTCCAGGAATCTTGGGTCCTGTTTGTGTAACGAAATTTTCTGTCAGTTCTTACATAGTTGAATTTGGTAGTTTCACCACATATTGTTTGCTGTACTTTTTTAAATCCCCGGCGCAAAAAACTTTTCTTTGTAGAGGTTTTGTTTTTGGCTCTGTTTGTCTATCTGTCAATAAAATCGTGGAGCTCAAAAGGATAGACCGATTTCAAAACGTTTTTTTTTTGTGCTAGCTCTTTAATACTTGGTTTACTTAGCTTGGCTAAGCCATTTCCAAGCAACATAACTTTCTAGGGGTCGATTTATAATTAAATATCGCACTTTTACCACAAAAAAAAGATCTATACGTATATCCCATAATCAAATAAGAGAATGTACCTGTATTATGTATGTATCATTTTAATATTAAGTATATGAAATGTTTAAACAATCACGTATTTTAAAAATCATAACAACAATTATTCATTTTACATGAAATTCATCAATAAATTTTTCAAAATACATTTTTTTACAACCGCATCAGCTTATGACCTCCTTTAACGAATTACTGATGTGCTGCATACATTTTGCGAGGTATCTTATCTCTCCCTTGGAAATAGATTGAAAATCTTTTTCCCTTAACGACCAACACTAACGACACTAGCATCTAACGACTGCCGCTATCGGTGCCCTAACCCTTCGATTCGCTACCCCTCTTTGGTTTAATAGCCCTCCATGAACATCACTACGAAGGTGAATAATTATTTCAAATGGGACAAGAGCTTTAAATAGCAAAAGGAATATGGAATATTCCCGTTCCGGTAGCCCGTCCGTTTAACAATATTAAATGTTGTAAATAGTTAGACCAAGTCTAGGTAGACGTCTGTTGATAAAGGAATATAGGATAGAGGAAAAAGACTTCCTATGTTGTTATAGTGGTCTCATGTAGTTAGTTGCTAGTTGCAGTACGAACGGGTCGGCCCGGTCGTGCTATACCACTCATAGAATTCCGGCGTGTAGTTTGCTACTACATTTCCTGCGGTGAGTGACAGATTCGAAGTTCCACGGGAGAGGAGAACGTAAAGGCCACACGGAACAGCAATTCTTATAGGGTAGCTGGTTCCTATATGCGGTGGTGATAACTTCCCAACCGGTCACTCATATGATCAATTTCATCCTTTTGCATTGTTTTATGCATGTTGATCGTTTATGGATGAGGATGCCAAACCGAAAGTAAACTTTTTTTAATAATCGAAATTTCGTTCGATTTTTAATTTATTTAATATTTAACATCTTGAGTATTGAATTTAAATGATATGCAATGACAACGAAAAATCAAAGGCTCAAACAGGACTTGAACCTGCAACTTCAGTTCCGCACGAGCCACTGCCAATCCCTGCGAGAGTAAACTGTTGGACCTGCTCTAGTAGCTGCGGAAACCGTCGTCAATTTTTTTAATAAATAAAAACCATGCATAGACGTGTGAACAGGCTGTCGCTATATTAAATATAAATCAACCGTTATTATTTTCAGGGAAAGTATTATAATGTTCGGTGAAATGTTGATCCAGAAACCCGAATCTCACCAACCGAGTCGTCATCAATTCAGATTTGCCGGAGATTCCGCTGGTAATGGATTGTCATTTGCGGAATGACGCAGATCTTTAGGGTTCTTATTACCCAAATGATTTGATTCTTTGAGAACAAGGTAATTTAACTAAGCGACGATTTGTGTAAATTATAAAATAATATTTATGACGTCAATACGATGGAGTTTGTGGTGTTCAAAACGTTGTATTTACTTCAACTGTGGATGAAGAAGCACTATAAGGTAAAGTAAAAAAACTCACGGCGTTTTTATCCGGTCTCGAATATTTTATATGGAGAGATTTGTTTACGAAATCATTGTGACACATTACCGAAATACTTACTTATGATAAAAACACCTGACGCTATATGTATAGTATATCCTATGCAATATTACAAATTTGAAAGTATTGAGGTATATATGTTTAAATGGTTTTTTCAATCACGCATTAATGGCTAGACGAATTTGGCAGACAGGTAGATTATATCCTGGATTAAAACAATACTTATTTATGCGTAGACAAGGCCGCGGGTAAAAGCTAGTCAATTAATAAATTCAATAAGGTCAAAGGAGGGTACGTGAATTATTGTACGTAGCTGTCATCGAAATGAGAAAACTATATAAATGTGTACAACGCAGTAGTAGAATAGCCGACCATAGTCTATTTGGTAGACTATGTTGGATAACCAGAAAAAAACTGTCTGTGCCAATAGTCCAGTAAACAGCTCTGGGTTTTTTACGTTTTAAATTGACGTCATATTTTTAGTTTTGCTATCCGACGCCTGCGTCGCTGCTAGTTAGAAAACTTAGGAGCACTTTATTCACTTACGATAAGATTCAAAGTTGAACCAATGGCTAAATATTAAAAGCCCCTACTCACCTGCTTCACCCCGTCGCAAAGTGGTGACGCTAGGCTTGTAACAATCCGAACAAGTAGGCAAATCTATTGTCTTCTTATATCGATGGTAGCTGTCTACAAAACTTGTACGTGATTTTTGAATACTAATCATACGGGGAATTTATACAAGAATCTATTTTTAAATTATTCATCCCGAAGTGCTCTTTGCTATGAAACATCAAAAGTCACAAATAAAAACTCATTCGTTTCTAAGTTTATGTGGAGTAGGTTAGGTTTACCAGTATATATTTAGCGGTCACGATCGTAATGAACATCGAGACATGATAATTTAATATTTTATCTGTTAGTAGAATGCCAAGTAGCATTTAAATGCTAAAGATAGAAGCATACGCATAGTAGTTGCGTAAAGATGATTGCCTTTTACAGGTGCTATACATATAGCGCTTAGTGTGCTATTTGAGAAATATAATAATACATTTCTTTGTCCCGAAATGTAAACTACACATTAACTGCCACGTAGTGCTACATGCCATGCTCGTAAGTCGTAGCAGCGGTTTCAACTTTGAAGCGAAAATACTCTACGAATAGAGAAACCACGGTTCGTGGCACTGAATGTGTTAAAGTGTTTAATGATTTCGAAATGTCTGTATAAAAGTTTTATTGGTCAAAAAACCCGCTGTGTGAGCTGAAAACGAGTCCCAAGAGTCTTTATTAAGTGCGAATTTCAATTCTAACAATTCTCACAATATGCGTCAGGTGAACACAAAGAGCTCTGCTTAAATGAGAATCCTTGTGATTTTGTGTCCTCATTAAACGCCAGTCGGTTTTGCGGTATAATTTTAACCGTTCCGCAGAACGTATTTACTAAAATACATTTTCCTGGAAAGTATGTTTACTGTACCGCAGCGAATACCAGACCAGGAAGGCGCTCAAAGCAGATTTTCATTAAACTTTATCTAGCAAGACCACTGGCGTAAAACTTGAGTCGCATAGCTCCGCCTACGTCGTATAGCTGACCAAGAAAATGTTTTACTACGCTTAGTTATGATGTTGTATTGCACGTAATAAACCACTGAAACCAGAGCTTCAAGTACGGAATACATAGACAAAAATGGTGACAATATCTTTGCGTAAGACTGATACACACAGTCCAAATCGGTATAGTGAATTCCTAATGCATCAGGGATACAAAAGTACTCAATCTTGTTTTGGCTGTAATACCCGTAAATTTAGTTTTTGTAAAGCAGCAGATGAGTATTTGGTTGATACTACAGATTTAAAAAATAGTTTAGAAAAGAAACAATAATAACTGTTATCAGATATAATATAACCCAATGAGAATGATGCTTAATATAGAACTCTATTATTATGTAAATGATAGATGGGACTAAGTCAGAATAAGGTTCGCGTATGTGTTTTCCATGTACGGCAGTTACGGTTCTATAATCCAATACTTTTTGGGTAAGCCTAAATTCGCATACGATGCCTGGCATAGTTATGACATATTCAAACAAAATTCTATACACAAACTCTGCAGTCGAATGCTCCAATAAAACCAAAAATGAATGTAAACTAGTCTAATTAAAAATTAATAACAAATTTTAAAAGTAGATTTGACTATGCGATAGTTTGAAGTCTTTACCTTTAGACCACAAGGAGAGACATCTTATGTTTTTACAGTGATTTTGATCCTAATAACTGGACAAAAGAAAACTTTGAATTCTCCCGGGATAGTTAAAAACTGAAATATCTCAACAATCGCTAGCCCTTTTTCCAACATACATGGCTAATTACCACCGCAATGAGAAGTGCTTAAAAAGCCGCATTCAAATCGGCCCACCCGTTCTAGAGCTACAATACCACAGAAAGACACACATTTTTTAAATAAAACTCTTATCTCTTATACGGTGGTTAAAACAGAGACTCTGGTTAAAGCTAATATAAAAGCACTTTATCGTTTAGCCATCCAACAAGAGGGGTCCGACAAACTCGAGATGTTCCCCGAAGAGGTATATCTTTGAAGGCGTTGGAGATAACACAAAAAAGATTTCTTATGTGATGGCGTCATTACTCAGCTGGAAGTTATGGGAGCTGACAATCACATGTGTCGCCATAGTGGCATTATTAAAAAGACTGTCGCGTTAACGGAGGATTCGTAACTCTTGATGGTTTGGTTTCGTGATGTATACTTATAACTTTAGGAGTTATGCTCCGTTAAGGCCTTTGTTAGTGAGGATTATTGCAATGCAATTCGTAATTTCTTGTTCCTTACGTATTATAGAAATTGGTATTGCTCTGTAATCTTATTTTGAAAAGAGGAAAAAAGGTATAAGCTGCTAAGTTGCTTGCGGCGCTTCTTCTTAGCAGAATCTTCAATTTGCCAAGGCGCTGGTAGACTAAGACATATAAAAAAGCCTATGCTGCCCACTTGCAAAATAAAATTCCATTTTTATTTTTGCAAACTGGTTTTGTGTACAGTCAGAAGCAGAATAAGCTGAATGCCTAATCGAAATGATAAAAAAAAACCAATACTAGCACAAATTACTAATACTATTTTAGATACTAGCTTTGACTCACTCTACTGATAACTGCGGGTGGTAGGACCTTGTGCAAGGTCCATCCGGATCGCTACCACCGTCTTGCTCGCTAATCCTGCCGCTAAGCAGTAGGCAGTGCTTGCACTGTAATGTTCCGGCGTGGAGAGCAAAACAGCCGGTACAATTACTGGCACAAGAGGTATTCCATCTTAGCCCTCTGGGTTGGCAACGCATCTGCAATCTCCTTGGTGTTGCTGGTGTCTATAGGCGGTAGTGATCACTTACCACAAGGTGACCCACATGTTCGTTTGCCTTCCTATTTCATAAAAAAAATATATAGCGAGTTACGAAACTTATTAAAAGAAAGTTAACAATTCAAATTTGCTTTTTTTATTATACTTATTTAGAAACCTGATAAAAATAAAACAAGTTTTGGTGTGTCATAAAAGTTTTTATTATTATAATAAACGCGTTTTTCGTTTCACTCTCCATACATTCACTAGCTACATATTATGATAAGGACATAGTATAAATAAATGATTTATAATTAACAATACATTTAATCCTTCATTAACATTCGTTGTTCACGCAGCGCAGGTTCCCACCTGTGCACCTAGCACGAATCTTCACGATACGCGTTAACACGCTACGTAACTCAGTACGTCTCTCTCCTACTGGGCTAGTTAAAACAAGACGCACTGAGTTACGTAGCGAGTTAACGCGTGTCGATAGTTGCTAGGTGTTCTGAAACTTCGTGACAAACAATGCTCATGAAATCGTAAACACGCCTCCGTTTGGCAGAATAATTCCCAAGACGCGTCTCATCTGAATTCTACAGGGACTCCTCTCATTATAATTTCGCCCGTACTTCCGAAATAAATAGAAACTGAAGTCCCGAAACAATGTAACGGTTATAGTTACCGTGCTTGGGACAAATTACATTGAATACAGATATCACGATTGTAATATAGAACTGTTTTCAATCCCTCTCTCTCTCACTTCCTTTAATTTAGCTTGGACAAAAAGTTAACATAACATTAACTAACACAATATGTGTTTTTCATTACTAATTGTATGATTTTAGTATACTCGTAAATCGAATGATTATGACATCCCAAGACCCTGTGACGTGCAGTACGTTCTTCACCAGGGTAAGTATTTTTTAAAGAATTGTGTAGCCATTCCCGGCTGAGTAGAGATATGCCTTTGCCGATACCACGATCAATGCAACGCGGTAGAAACGTAAAAAAGGTAAATTTGTGTTTTTTTTTTCACTAGCGGCTTTTCCACATAGTCAGAGTTATTTTGGACTATGGACGCCATAAGAACAGCCTTCGCAGTGACGATCGCAAGTAGTTGCTAACACTGGCGGTCAGCCCGGGTTTGACTGCCTTTTTGGCTATCGTCAGAGCGTGTCCCAAGACAACAAACATTTTACATGCGAGTTTCATTAGATTGCGGGGCTCGATCAATCGAACTATCACATCGTACCTCGGTAACGCGCAATGTGATGCACCATGTAAATGACCCTTTTGACATGTGAGTCTCAAAGTCGATGCCAGGGGTCCCCCAGCCCCCTGGTATAAAATAACCCTAACCTAACCCTATCTAAATGTTACATGTTTTGGAAAACTTGTACAGTAAACAGTTTTAGAGAAAATCGCATTATACGAAATGTTACAGTTGTACTATTGTGGTAATATGGCACTACTAGCGCTAAAGGTAAATATTTATTACAAGTCTTATTAGAGCAGACTGCTATTTGAAGACTAACTCTTAAAAAGAAATTTCAGTTTCAGTAGCATTTCAAATATAAACCTTATAGACTTGTCGTAGAATTTAGATTTAAAACAGCACCGCAATGAAAGTAAGTCCTTGTGAATGTCAGTCTATATTTGAGCTCGTACCGCCGCACTGTAAATGAAACCACGGATGTATTCATTAAACGCCGTAAAGCGAACTACTTAAATCAACAAAATTCTGATTTGAATGCGAACTGACATAGTTTTGGTCGTATCTCTATTTCCAGAACATTCGGAATCCAAATATGTTTTTGTTGGGAACAGAAGCCTAAGCAAGCTTTGATCGCTGACATAAAGCATATATCTCTTTCTAACCGGTATGCGTGTGCGAGAAGGACGGGTGCTTTTATGTGCGCGATAAACGCTAGCGTGCTACTATTGCTGATACGTTCCTGACCTGTGGTCTTACATTACCCTTCAAGTCAAATTCGTCTCTTAGTGCTTCCTTTTTTATACTAGTTAGAGAAAGCCGCACGGAGGGATTAACTTAACTTGGGGGGTCATGTCAGAGCCACTGATAGTATTTCTGTTGATCACATCCACTATGCTCTACGATTTGCATCTACTAATAGAGCAAATTGGACATTGTCCTCGAATTTGCTCTATGAGTTTCAGTGATAGAGCAAATTGAACTGTTTCTCTCCAACCTGCTCTACCACTAAAACTCGTAGAGAAAATTGCAGGACAATGCCTAATCTGCTCTATTAGTAGACAAAAATCGTAGAGCATAGTAGATAAATTCGCATTCCTTCGATTATTAATTCATAAAGGACGCACGCTGGTTTGTCTGTTTATTCAATTGTACAGTCAACCATATTGATTATTGAACTTTAGAACCCTTTACAGTAAATGTCATCATGATTTTTCTCAACAAATGTCACAGTGTCACAGCGATGACATGTTACGACAGGGTTCTACAATGGCTAAATATTCAAATTGGTTGATCACACGCTCCGGTGAATATAAGCAAGTGAAATTTAATCTACTTCCATGGGTCAGTTTGGCTGAAATAGGTTGTTTGTGTAGATCCGATGACTGTTAACTATTGAATTAGGTAGGTACCTACCATTAACAAAAGAAGCTTAATATTAAAAATGTAATTCTTTGCAAAAAAAAATTCGTGGTCGTATCCTCCACCTAGTGTTTTTTCCCGTTTCTTAATTCGGGGTTACGCTTTGACCATGATCCCAGATTTCTCTCAGATCTGACTTCTCCCAGATCTGACCTCCGTAACCTCTGTTACAGAAAAAGCAGACCGACAGGATCATGGTTACACATTCATTTACTTGCATGTACTGGATTTCCTCACGATGTTTACCCTCATCATAGAGCGTTGGTTATAACTTAACACATTTAGTGCCACGGATTCGCTAGGTGAGTTCTCTGTTCGTAGCGGATTTTCGCTACATACCGGGAAACCCTAGCTACGAGCTGCGAGCGTAGCATGTAGAACTCCGTAGCAGTTAATGTGTTAAATAATGTAAACTATGGTTCTTATGTAATGTACATAAGGTAGAAAACTTATTGGTACAAGGCGACGGTTGGGATCGGTACATCAAGGCCACTAGGTCGCCAACGCTCTACGCAAAAAAAATATTTCTATTATAACACTACCGTGAGACTCGGACATAATGATAAAAACGCATAACTTACGTATTTTAAGTCGAGAAATGCCCGACATGTTTCAGACCAGTCTGTGGTCCTTAATCATGAGCCCCGCGGCGATAGCGCGACAACGACGCAAAATATGTGAGTGATCCGTTTTAAAAGAAATATCCATGATATTAATCAATCATAATTAGTTGAAGCAAAGCTAAATAATTACATTGTAACACAATTACATACTGAGCTGATTGAGCTTCCTAACTACACGAGTAGGGTTCCCAAATGACTGGATTTTAAGTTCATTTCAGAATTTTAACCAGCTAGAATGTTTTTAATGAAGTCTAGAATATAAAACTGACAGGTTATTTACATGATTAGTTCTTTTTATTTTTTGAATTCTAGAATTATACAAGAGATGAGTCTGAAATTGGACTGAGATGGCCATGTCCGCCACATGCACCTCGAGAGGTGGGCATTTGTTACCATTACCACACAGCAGCAGCCACAGGATGGTAGTCGACGGCGCGGCAGGCCAAGGTGGAGATAGCGGGACGATTAGGGGTGCAATTTTTGAATGTCACCAGGTGACTAGAGCTCACCAAAATGGCCGCATTTCTATGAAAAACGGCCGCTTTGGCGAGCTTTAGTCACACGGTGAGATCCAAAAATCGCACTCCTGGACGTGTTCTCAATTTACTGGATGCAGATTATTGCTGAAAATGCAGACAATTGGAAGTCCGGAGGAAAACTTTAGCAGTGGAACACTATTGCAGGCTAACATAGAGGTAGTAAAAGAGATTTCATAGGGGATTACTATGAAATCCTTGTTTTCACAGCGGTTTGCTTTACTTTAATGTTACAATTTCAATTAGAACACCATATGAGACAGACATATTAATTTCTAACACAACGGAATCACTCACGTATTTATATCGAGAATAGATTGAAACTTATATCGAGATATCGAAAAAAGAGCAAACATGTCGAGTACGACATGTTTTGGAGTAGTTCGTGGATTTACACGGTTTTTTGATAATTATTATTTTTGTCACGGCTATAGTCTTTCTTGAACATATATCCTGGTAACCCTACACTCAGGAGCACTTATGCCACATGCCAGGCCCAATAATCTGTTAACAAGCAAGTTGTTAGCACAGAAGAGACTCGGTAACTTGTGTGATCGCATGGAATTGAATTAGCAAAGTTCTCAAGTTGCGCCTAACCTTTACCGCTAAAGTACAAACTTCCTTCAACTCCTAATCACTTATTAAACATGGAATAAAGTTTCTTAGTTTAATGTTGTAACCTCAAACGTTTATAGCTGAAATTGTCAAATCCCTGCTAGCTAGTACTCGTAATAAATAGTTTTAATTAGCCACAGACCCTTAACTGGAAATAGCATAAAATACTGCAGCGTTAGTAATGATTAAACTATCAAATTCAGTATTCCTTTTGGAACTTTTAAGTATAAAAACTTTCGACGCTTAGGATTTATTTTATAAATTAGATTCAAATTACTTAAATCCCGGTAACGGATCAGCGATCATTCTAGGGTTGGTTCCCATAAGCTCCGGTAATCACTTAACGTCGTTGACCCACATGCCTGTTTGACTCCCTTTCCATAAAAAAATTAACATGTCAAAAATGTTTCATGCAAAAAAATGCGCTTCGCTTAAATTCACTTATTATGACTTAAATTAAATGCTGGTATTATATTGGAAAAGGGTAGGTATCACAATGGTCTCATTTATCGGTTGCGAGTCGTGAGAGACACCCCCTGCTCCCCTGTCAGCGGGGCGGTATCACAATCACAACAAAACATCGCGGCAGGGTAGTATCACTTCCATTTTTACCGCTCCGCAGGCAGAGCAGGCAGGGGGGCGCGAGGCACTTTGCCTGCATACTTCGGACGCCTCACCTATACAACTGGAGTGTAAAACCACACGATAAATATAAAAAATAATATACTTTTATGAACAAAATATAAAAAAATACTTCCGATACCACCTATTTTCCTTATCCATTCACCATAACAACTTTACTTTCAATTCGCGAGGAACCAACTAATTCCATCTTCACAAACACCTGCACCTCAGGAACCGCAGAAACGGCATTACAAGCAATACTCATAACAATAAAAAATAACGACGCGACGGGTAGGAGAGGGAACTAATCGAAAGAAACAATTAAGCTACAGTCGTTCTACGCAATAATGGAGACTTTTAGTAGTTTCAAACGGGGTAGCATTTGCCAGTGTTTTGTAAAAAAAAGTCTTAGAGTCAACAGCGGATGGATATATCTAAAGGAAGGGTTTCACAAGATCTCCAAGCTTTCGGTACGTTCTGTGCAGGCAGAGTGGGTCAATGCTTCTTTTCTCGAAAGAGTTATCAAACTTATAGACCCAAGTAAACCTAAAAAAATCTAATAAATACATAAAAAATATAACTTAAACTGAGTTTGTAATGCAGTTTTTGTTTGTAAGCCAACTGTAAGTAGATATGAAATTAACTTTCTACAAACGGTATGCAACTTTTTATCTGAGTTTGAGAACATGTAGCGACATCTATCTAAATTAACGAAAAGCATTTTATTTTCAGTGCGCTCCACCTGAAAGGTTACATTCATTGATCAGCGCCATCTCCTGAGATATAGCACAACTAACTATTCCCGCCGCGAGGGTGGAAACTGGTGACAAAAATAAACTAAGAAAGCTTAATAGCGTATCACTTGCGAATAGGTATAGTAGATGGCGCTAAAGTTATTTTGAGTATACCTTCAATTTTAAGTGAAGTTCTATAGGGTTGAGGTTAATCAATCAACAAATGCGTGCATTGACTTCTATTTAAAACCTAATTTAATAATAATACTTTAAATTGGTTGTTTTAACATGGGAGTACCTACCCCCGCTTAATAACATACAAAATGAAACCCTGAACCATCATAGAGCCATGTCAAATTCACTAGACTTTTAGATTAGTTTTATTTTATTTATTTAATAGATTACAATTTAAATTATAACTTATAAAATCACCTATACATAGTTCCATCGTGGGTGCTCCAATTCGTCAATTGTATGTGTACATATGTATGTACATATTATGTATACGACCAAAATCTATAGGTAGGTACAGATAAGAAAACACACATAAGTGTCTATTAAAGACGTTACTGAATTGAGAGAAGGTGTCATTTTTCCAAAGACATACGTAATAATTATGCTATTAAGTGTATTTACTATCCTTTTCCTGTTTTCCTTAATGGTCAGGTTAGATTGTGTTTGTCTGTACACCTATCTTTCAACAAATAAAGAACAAGTCAAACAGAACCTCTAAAATTTTTAGAGCATTTGAAGGGTAAGGACCTACCTACTAGTAATTTGAAAATATTTTACATGAATCAAGTAAATAAGAAATAAAACACAACCCTCCCTTCTAGTGACAGTCGGGTAAAAATACTATAGGTAGATTAATATCTCATTAAAGAAAAGTGGTTAAACACGTTCTTTCCGTATACTATTCATCTGAGAAAAATTCATTTCTTAACATCTGTCGCTGATTCATCAATGCCTCTGAACACCCCCTCTAGAATCTGAGTCGTGGTCCATGGTGCAGGGGGTGGAGGGGGGGTATGACGTCACAGGCCTGCGTGCAGGGCAACGCCTCTGTATGTAGGTCACCCGTTTCAGGATGCACTCCGCGTCAGTTCGGATGCTGGACGAAAATAGCCTGACGATAGTTCAAACGTCACTACAGGCTCGACTATATATAGAAGAATATATTGGTGTAAGCCTCAGAACTCAAGGATAAAGTAAAAATAGCCTATCGTAGTGGTTTATAGCAAAACAGAGCCGCTGTCAGCGTTTGCGTTATGGTGTCGTTAATGCATACTCATAATGCATCGGCGACACAAGTCACAGCGAAAGGGTATTCTACCCTGTTCGTGTGTTCTGTGCTTTAAGCTGTTTAAAATAAACATCGATCAAGCACAAGGCGGACTCACATGGGTTTCTACAAAGCTACGCATTATTAGACTCCAGGCATAGACTGCACCGTTTTTAATTTATTCTGTACTTTAGAAAAAAAGAAATTAAAACCGTTTATTCGCATTACAATACTACAAAAAGTGACATACGTATAAACTACATTATAATCATTTGATAATATAGTGTAGCTGAAATCCTCCACTCAGCAATGCGGTCAGCATGGCAATGCCAAAAGGGACCCTTACATGACTGGTTTAGGTTTAGTTTATCCCTCTCTGCGTCTCTGTCAAACTAATAGAATAGAATCATTTATTTCAGGCTACATAGGTCCATAGAAAAAATACCTTAAGGACTAACATACATTACTTTGGCGACGTGTGACCTAGTTTCGGGGTGTCCAGCAACCGTCCGCGGAAACGACGGACAGTGACTCCTTTCGGCCAGAATTCCTGCTTCATTAAGGTTGACAGATGTCATGTCATAAGAAAGGAATGCACATAGAGATAGATAAACTAAACTTGGCCAGTCATGTTAGGGCTATAGCGCTGGTTTCAGCGGAGCCAGGACTTTAAATGCAACTATTTGCGCTGAATAAATATTTCATTCTTTCTTTCTTTATATTAGGTACTAAATAAAAGGAAAAAAAATTCAATCTTAGTACAAAGTTTCATATTAGTTACTAACCGCTTTTCTCACGGACATTTATAAATCCTATATTAATCAGCTTCCTAGATCACTTAAAGGCTTAACAAAATGAAACGATACTTACCGGTTTATTTAAGCACACAAGGCAGTGGCGGATTTACCAGCAGGCTGAGTACCTTTAAGCCTAGGGCGGTAGATTTTAGGGAAGGTAAAGTTTTTTTTAGCGTCTTAAAAAATCAAAACTATTTCTGAAATCAAAAATCAAAAACATAAGAAATCAAAAAGATTCCTTCACTAATTAAAAGATCACTAAAAATTTTAGGGCTTAAAATGATGTCTCGAATACTCTGAAACGGAATAGTATGCTTTCTTGGACAAAACATGAAACTTCAAGTGCTTTCTAAACTTCAATTGTTCACATTACTCATGTTTAATCAAATTCCTAAACACATAGAAGTTGCTTGCCATTCCAAAAATAAAATAAATGAATAATCTACATAAAATAAAAAAATAAAAACATTTATTTTGAACATAGATCCAAATTGGGTAACAATTACCTTATTTATTACACCATGTTAGTAAACAAAAGGCAGAAAAAACAAATTAATCTAAAATAAACAAACACACTTAATCTAAAATAAATACCTCGACATTCAGCATCTGCTGGCGGAGTTATAAAGTGCACAGCAGTGCTGAATCCACGGGCAATCGTCCCTATTCGTAATCATCAACAGGATGGTGTTAGGACTTGCTCTGTTTTTCTAAAAATGCAGGTGGTAGGACCAGTGTAAGGTCCCTCCGGATCGCTACTACCATCTTGTTTGCTAATCCAGTCGCTAAGCTACAGTGCATGCACTGTGTCCTGGCGTAGAAAGAAAGACAGCCAGTGAAATTATTGGCACAAGAGGTATTCCATCTTAGCCGTCTGGGTTGGTATCGCATCTGCTCTCCTCGGTCTAGCTGGAGTCTATGAACGGTGGCGATCACTCACTTGTAGTGGTGGTCACTTATTGGGAAAATATTACCCATGCCAGTGTTGCCTATTGGAGCCCAGTGAGCCCAAGAATAACTGATCAGTTTTCGGCCTTTACTCGTATGCTTCCCTCTGTGAGCCTCCGGATTTTTCACGGTACAAAAAGCAATGAAACTGTTGTAGGTACTAGGTCGGTACTACCTCTGTCGAGCTGGCCAATTCTTACCACGACCAGCAACTGACTGCAGTATGGCTCTATGACTATAAGAAGGCAGTATACATATTTTCGTCTATTTTATGATTTATGATATTATCGCACCTCTATTACAACAACGACGCCAACGCAATCCTTTCATCTTTGACTTAATACAAATATGCTTTATAGAATACCATATTGTCAATTTTACACATTGCAGCGAAATCTTAAATATTGTGTATCCAAAACATGGTTTTATCGCTAGCAATATAATATGAAATTATTCAAAATCTATCAAACAAGACTAAATTAAACGTTACACGTTGATGAAAGACTTGCATTTATGTCATTATTGTATAACAGAGGTGCGTTATTTCCGTCGCTTCCTTACCTATATTTAGCATGGTGGACGGTATAATTAGTGAAAGATAAATTTGCCATCGAACCCCCGCCCGCGCCCGCGCCCCGCACCCCGGCCTGTTTCAGAATGAAACTGACCCAATTCCACCGTTGCACCCTCCCCGCACCGACTGACGTCATACTTAACACGACACCAACACAACTGCATATCCCATAAGGAAGGAACAACCAACTCGCATTCAAAAGGCGTTTACCATACAGGATACATCGGCGTAGCAACGCAGTGGCGCTTGCTTCGATTGGGTTGTGAGATAGGTATAAAGTCAAAAACTGGGTCATCCCGGGTTGCAAGCCTCTATTCATGAATCGAAACACGCAGGCTGACGCGCACGGTTCATTCTTGCCCGGTCTTGTTAATCGAACATGGTTCCACCCGCGTCGGATTGACGCAGGACTTGTGCCATTTCATTCGAGCTTTTAATGACTGATGTATTTTTAAATTTAAATAACGGGGTAAGACACGATGTAACTTTGGTCATTGGATTAAACAAATTGGATTAAAAAATAATAAAATTAAGTATTGATTTTTGTGTAGATACATACTTACTTATATTTATTAGTTATAGGTTTATATACTTACAAAAAATCGTTTTAAAAATGACTTCTTATGATTTAAACATAAAGAAATTTAAAGGTAATCCTCAGAGCTTTACAGTATTTTTTTTAACCCTGCCCGGTATAACTAATTCTGAAACCATGACATCACAAAACGGTTTTTTTTTTTAATTTTTTTTGGCCAAGTGTTACTAGGTGACTGTAAATGTTACCTATTAGTCAAATTGGTAACTTTATGCAAATTAACTCAGTTTCGTAAAATTGGTTTTTTATTAGAAAAAAATCGAAGGAGCAGAAGTTGATAAAATTAAATACAATTGATCTTCTTATAGAATTGGTAAGTAGTGATTTAGTTGATTCCTGTGATAGTTTTCCTAGCTGCATCTCCTATGGTTGCAGATTTCATCATACTGTCCGTGCTAAAAAATAGACTTTATAACTGTCTGCCCTGGGTCCCAAGATACAGGCTCTGCCTAGTTTTGGATTCACCATATGTCGCTTACTGTATTTTGTTCCGTTTTTAGTTTTCAATAAACATTTTTCATTTCATCTTTCATGTCTTGCAAGTTCATGGTAATCCCATAGTGTAATAAAAAAGTGACGGGACGCAGAGAAAAGTGAAATGTAGGCTTAGGCACCGAGCCGATCGCTGCAGGCGTCGTCTGAAGGAAGATGGGACTTCGCTCTTCTTCATGTCGCACCTCATCGTTGCTCCGTTGATCGAGTTTGCACATTTTATTAGTCATCAAATTATGACGAGAAAATACGAAAGCATACAAGTAAAAACGAAACACGGATGTCAACTACTAGTAAAAACAATGCCCTGCACCGCGTCAAGCATTGGTACAGTTACCTCACCTAATGACATGATCAATTATCTTGACTAGGTACTAATTACGACCGAACCTATAACGAGGCGGCCATCACAGGCGCCCTGAAATACGGGGCGTTCAAATAGTGCCGGCCAATATGTTTAGCAGACATCGCGGACAAGGCTGCGTCCTTGTGACGCACGCCACCGCCTTGAATGGGAGTTGTGGGACAGTCAGAAATAAAACATGATGTAAGGCAGCATTGCCTAAAGTAGGTTCCGCGGAACCCTAGTGTGCCGTTCATTCCGTTGACGGGTCTTTAGGGTTCTGTACGCGCAAAACTAGGACTATATTTGATTCTGATGAGGGATGCCAAGTAAATAGGCAGAAGATCCGAGGGGACTCTGTGAAACATTGGGTTTAGCCTGGTAATAGTGAGCAGGCAAAGGTTCAGAGTAAGTATAAGTTTAGGAACCGCTGACGTGAGGTATATTTTAGTAACAAAGCTTGCCTGCAAAGGTGTACTACTGAGCCTCTTCCTGGGATATTTGATATCTGGCTTCAGCAGTCTCTAGACAGTTACTTAAAAAGACGTTTGGAGTATCCCGCCGACTCCATTTCACGCACTCAGACACGTAAGGTAGTTGTTTCCTAAATTTTATTTTAATTTAGGAATGAAAAGCCCCGTCTTAGTCATTTACTTTAACCCCCTTATTAATAAAAAAATACCAATTTTTAAAGCTAATAAATGTTTTGTCCTTTTCATTTGAGGGCAGACGTCACAATGACAGATAAAGACATAAAACGTGTTAGTTAACTAACAAACATTTACGAAGCGTTTATGAATAAGGGGGTTAATGTGTACTATTTTTGATCTACAATTTATCAAAAAAAAAAAATCTTTTATTTTTAGAACTTGGCGACTGATTAAATTTAATATCCTTTTTCCGCTTCGATTTGGTTCCACGATTACTCAATACGTAGAGCCTAAGCCAACTTAAAATATGAGTCATGAGATAATGACACATCTTATGAATCATTTCCACGATTACTATTCCCTTTGATCCTTTTTTTTAACCGCCTAAATAGAGATGGTATAGTTTTAGACCTTCAAGTTTCATGGCTTTCTGTCTGTAATGGTAATAAATGGCTGAAGTGGATGAGCCAATAGAAATGAGGCTGATTATTAGCCAAGTTCAGTTATACCTAGGCAATTCAGCAGTCGCGTTCAAAATTTTAAAGTGTCACGTCGAAAGATTAAAAAAAAAGGAAATTAACTCGAAATCATGATATTAAAGTAAAACATATGAAACTGCAGGCTGCACGGGCAGGCTGACAAAAACAGTTTGAAATATAAACTACCCTAAATTTAAAATTTTAAAACTACAAATGGCATCGTTCTGACGTTCTAACTAACGCAATTAGATTACAGACTTTACCAGATCTTCATCAGCATCTGCTGAGAAGAAAGCGGCGCAAGAAACTCTGCATTCAATCTTTTTACAACCAAAAAATCACTATTTATGTGAGTTTCCTCCTAATTTGTTCCTAAGCAAGTAACTGTCGCGCTTTGTACTAATTATTGATTAGTACCTAGCTAAAGTAAAAAGCATGTCTGAAGGCGCTTGTTGTCGTTTTAATTTAGTTATTAAGAATTAGTGCATGTTTCTCAGCAAGAGTATTGTTAATATTTTTGAGATATAAAAAATCTAAAAAAAAAGTAACGTTTGAGCCGCGTAGATAACCAAATTCTGAATGTCGCCTTGAAGTTTATACGATTATATCTATACGGCACAAGCAAAATTAAAATACTGTTTAGTAGCGATTTTTTATTTATCCTTTCCTGCGAAAAGATATCCCATGTCTCACGAACAATGAAAATGCCGATTTAATTTTACACCAGTAGGAACTTCTCTCACCACAAATAAATCGAAGCGCCACCAACAAAGCGCGGAAGGTACCAACTCCTAAATGTCAAACGTTCAGCATCGATACACCTCCTCACTTGTTGCAGTGACCCGGTCACTGGGCGAGAGCGGGGGAGGGTCGGGGCGCGGTGCAGCGGGCAATGACCCGACGCACCCTGCACGGTTTGGACTGCATTTAAAGTTCGAAGGTCAAAATGGCCGCTTTTTTAGACAGATCTTAACGATTATGACGAAAAATTATGGATTTATGTTAATTAAAAAGACAACACCATTACCTTGTTATTTTATTTTATCTACCTACTTTTTATTTATTTTATAAACTGGTTACACTAAAATAAACATTAAAGGGTACCTAATTGAAATAAAGGGATGAATATATGTATCAGGTTAAAAGTAAATCTTGTTCCATGCTCTCTGCCTACTACAAAGTGAATCAGGGGTAAGCTTACAGTAGACGCTAAAAAAATCTACTTGTGCCTTATTTCAATGCAATCAAGTGCAGTATCTACCTCATTACATACCTAGTTGCATGATAAAATTTTATAGTCTCATAGTAACAATCTCCTATCGGCGCTAGCAGGCAGGCAACAAAAAAAAGCGCAAGGATTGTCACAAAATTATTAAACCGTACCCTTGCCTTACCGTACCCACCGCGAATAGTGTACATACCGTACACGAGTCGTCGTGAAGTAAGTTAGACCCCAATCTCCTTCGTACCAGGTGGGTATTATAGGATCCGGATTGCTAATGCCATCTTGCTCGCTAATTCAGCCGCTAAGCAACAGTGCTTGCACTGTTGTGTTCCGGCGTGGGGAGCAAGGCAGCCGGTGAATTACAGGCACAAGAGGTATTCCGTCTTACCCCCTTATTCATAAACGCTTCGTAAACGTTTGTTAGTTAACATTTTTTGTCTTTATATGTCATTGTGTCGTTTGCCCTCAAATGAAAGGGACAAAATATTTGTTTGCTTAAAAATATTGTTAAGTTTTTATGAATAAGGGGGGTTAGTCTTTTGAGTTGGCAACGCGTCTGCAGCTCCTTAATGTTGCAGTTATCTTTTGGCAGTGGTATTATTTACCATAAGGTGACCTACTTGCTCGTTTCGTTAATAAAAAATATAATTATGTAGCATATAATTAATTTAATAGCTACTTGCGAGGTTCTTAACTTTCCGTTTGAGTACACAAAACAAAGAGTTTCTATTTCTTGAACGCTTACAGCTCTACAGCGGACGCTAAGACGAAACGGGCTTTTCGGAAAAAAAGCTTTTCAATAATTAATATTGGCATTGGACAATGACCTATTAAAATAGAGGCTGTTAATACATTTTTTTCGTTAAAATGAGTAATAAACATTATGTGTCAGCATCGTTATACATTTTCTGTTTACACGGTTGAGTTTCACACAGATTACGGTGTAGGTTTTTGACGGTAAGCCTCTGTATGTCGGTTTTTCTGTTTATCTGTGGCCGCATAACACTTTTTTGGTAGCTGAATTAAGAGACATAGTTTTAAATCCTGTTTAGTTACAAACGGATTGGAGACGCTTGAAACACCTACCGTTTGAAATGCAGACTAGGCTTCAAACTTATGCCTTTATTTCACGGGTGGTAGGACCTCACGCAAATTTCTGTCGGATCGCTACCACCATCTTACTTGCTAATCCAGTCTCTAAACCACAGTGCTTGCACTGTTGTGGGCCTGGAGCGCAAGACAGCCGATGAAATAACTGGCACAAGAGCTGTTCCTAAGCCCTCTGGGTTGGCAATGCATCCCCTTTGTTCCTAGTGTTGCGGGTGTCTATGGACGTTGGTGATCAGATCACTTACCATGAGGTGGTCACTTGGTCGTTTGCTTTCCTATTTTATAAAAAAAATACATACCACTCCACTTCGCATTGCGTTGAGTTTAACAATGTTAAATATACTTAGGTACCATTTCTTTTGAATGTATGAAATTTCTTGTAGCTATTTTGATGTGATATAAAACTCACTAGTTTGATAATACCAATATTTAGGTGAAAATGCCACTGGAAAGATTTTCCTTCACCAGCAACCGAAATTCTTTAGAAAATGTTAAATAAGCCGTAAGTAACTGGTACAATACAAATTGAATGCAATATAAATTGATACAGTACGGTGATACTATACAATACAATATGTTTTATTGCATACCACATAGAACCGTACATTATTATTATAGTATTAAAAATCAAGTTTAAAAATAATTATTAACAAAATTGGCGGTCTCTAATCTGTTTCACTTATGTATCTTTTAATTTTAATGAACAAATAATTTAGATGTACTTGACACATTTGAAAACCATTTATCTTAAAGTGTGAACTTATGAGGCCTCAGATGCTCAGATGCATGTGTAGTGTAGTGTTATTTTATAGGTTTTTTCTTTGTACATCTGATGTCTGTGTCTTCTCCAGATAAGAAAAAAAACAGCAAACTTAGCGCGCGATATGTCGGGTTGCATAATGGAGGAGGCTGAGGCGTGACGTCACGGAGGCGCGGCGGGCCGCGACCCATTCATGGCCCGCACGCACACACACACAGCCCTCACACCGAGGCCACACCATTGTGTTTTTCGTAATGACGTCACCGCGCGCCGACCAATCGCAGCGCAGATCCATTCAAGCCTAACTCCTGAAGGGAAATTCGTTCGGGATGTGGCAGTCGGGTGATGTTCGCCGCGTGGGCGGGAGCAACCAACACTTGATACTTTGGACAGTATAAGTTACTAACCAAGTACTGGTAAAGTAGTTGCGAAAAATGTATGTTGTGCGATGTACATTGGCATGATTAGTGGAGCAAGGGACCGAACGATGCGCTCGGGTAAGTTTAGACTGAAGCACTAAGTTAGAAAAGTTTAGCTGGCACGTGTAAAGCTACGAGCTACGCTACGCCGTAGCACCGCCTACGCGCTGTCTGGCTCGTAGCGTCGTAGACTCGCCCACGCTTAGGGCCTTCCTCACGAAACTTCTATTTACTTTATTCCGAGCCACGGCACCGCTTTGTTACTTTATTTTTACGCTCAGTATTTTTTCCATTGTCTTACTTTTTGACAAAGTTTTAAAAGAAAATAATAAAATCTCTAAAAAATGACCAAAAATAAAACACTATCTCCTTAAAAGGATGATTATTATCTTTTTTGTAACAATAGTATCCAATTCAAAAGTACTGAAATAAACTCAAAAAGACGTCTAAATGCGTTTCAAAAATGTCTATCTTTTGTTCCGACACTGCGGCCTTGCGAGCCCCTGTAGAAACCAGTAGAAGGTCCTTAGGCCTGTAGCGACCTCTGGGACAATAAATAGGCAACTCTCAATACAAGGTAATATGGAATATTTTTGTTAAAATCTAATTAATTGGGGGGTGGGGCAACATTTGAAATTTAGTGCAAAACATGGGTATACATCATCAATCAAGGTACAGTCGCAATTATACTATTACTCGTAATTCGGGGAAAGTGCATGCCTATATTTGAAATAAGCCAAATATGTCATTGTTGTACCAATATGACGCATAAGTTTCAAAAATATAACTAAACTTATACATAATTAGCGAACCGCCCCGGTTTCGCATGAGTAAATCGGGATGTAATGTACCTACATAAAACCTTTCGCAAAAAGTTCTCTAAATGACAGTGAAAACCGTATCAAAATCCGTTTTTTTTTCTATATACAACATAGGAAGGCAAACAAGCAAATGGGTCACCTGATGGTAAGTGATCACCACCGCCTATAGAAACCTGCAACAACAAAGAGAGTGCAGATGCGTTGCCAACCCAGAGGGCTAAGATGGAATACCTCTTGTGCCAGTAATTACACCGGCTGTCTTGCTCTCCACGCCGGAACACAACAGTGCAAGCACTGCTGCTTAACGGCAGGATTAGCGAGCAAGATGGTGGTAGCGATCCGGACGGACCTTGCACAAGGTCCTACCACCCGCCACCCGCCGCCGTTGCGTGGTTTAGAAGTAAAAGGCGGCCGAACATACACTTTAAGGATTCAGGACAGACAGGAACGAATAGCGTTTTTGTGTTACATAGTATAAATACTAACACACAAAAACACCGTTATATTGTCAACCTAAAAACCAAACATGGTCACCCAGTCTTTGATAAATTGTCACCGCTATTGCTTCCACATAAGATCGAATGTGCCTAACTAGGTTGCCCAATAGCGTGGAAAAAACCTGAAAGAAACCCAATTTTTTTGCATGTCTATGATTATTTCCAAGTTTCAAATTGTATGTTTCGTTAGGAAAATATTAATCACATTTCTTATCTTTACTTTTACATAGTATAAAATAAAGTAGGTTTTTCCGTTCCTGTCTGTCCTTTCTTCGGCCGCTTACCCCTTCCAAACCACGCAACGGATTTTGATACAAATTCCACTGCGATTCAGAGATTTTTTCCGGATGATTTGTTAGACATTATATTTCTATAATACCCGTGCAACGACGGGGCGGATATCTAGTTGAAACTAAAATATAACTCACATAGCATTAAAATTACCTAAAAAAAATCATGCTGTCTGGGTTGTCACTGTCGCCCTGCGGAAATGATCAATTGTAATGATGAAAACCTGAAAATAACCTTTTTCAACCGGAAAATATCGATTTAAGAACAAACATATCTCCGGAAAAAAACCATTTTCAACGCTGTACCGACAATACGAGGATTCGGGTCCTACGTTATCCAAAAACCCCCTGTAAATTTACAGTGTAATTACAGTGACAACAGATTGGACTTAAACAAAAAAAGTAAGAAAAAAGGAATCAAAAAGACCAGCACTGTTATTCTTTAAGCGCACCAGAGCAAAAATTATAAGCTTACCATTTTTCCTTAGCATCTTAAGTCTGAGATTGGCCAAAAAAGAGCACCCTTTTACCACTCTAAGTAAACATACTCGATAATTAATAGATTCAGGTGTTACTTTGCGGAGGTCCATTTCAACAAACTGGAACAAATTACCTTGCTACTCCGCGAAACCAGTGCCGTGCTCGTGCAAGTTAGCTGCGTTCTTGCGACATTATATATATGTTCATGCGAAAACCCACCCTCCTCCGCTTCCACACGAAACAACATATATCACACAGACTCAACCACACACCACCACCACTAAACACTAAACAACACGATTGACACACGTTTCGCATCTGTACGAGGCATCATCGGGATCTAACAGTAGGACACTGGTTTCGCGGAGTAATTCCATACCTCTGATGTATGGAATTAATCACTTTTTGAATATTTCTTCACTGGGTGCGTACGTGATTCGCGGCACAAACCCAAACATGCGTCGTCGGGGCTTCCTTCATTGGTGCGACACGGCAGCGATACGAACGTAACACTAATCTGCACTGTTATTCTCTAAGCACATCGTCATCGGACTCGATGTCGTGGCATGGTCTTGTCTCACTCACTCAAGCTAACGCGCTAGAGCAAGACAGGGTGCTGCATTTCGTTACTATTGCACTTAAAGATCACCCTCTTGCGCACCACTTTATTGTCAAGAGAATAAGAGCTTGTGTTGTTATTTTTTACTTCTTTGGGTATTCAGTGGACCAAGCACGAATCTTCTCGACACGCGTTAACTCGCTACGTAAATCAGTCCAGCTCACTTTAACCAGCCCAGTAGGAGAAAGATGCACTGAGTCTAGGTAGTCTAGACTAGGTAGCGAATTATGATCAAACCGCGATTGAAATATAATTGGAGAGTATCATCACACTGTCATTTCATAGACTTGCGTCAAGCTTCAGTCCTATATGAAATGACAGTCGGCTGACGTTACTCTCCAATTATATTCTAATCGCGGTTTGATAATAACGCGTATCGAGAAGATTTGTGCCAGGAGTGCAATTTTTGAGCTCGCCAAAATGGCCGTGTTTCATATACGTGCAGCCATTTTGGTGAGCTTTAGTCACCTGGTGATATTCAAAAATTGCATTTGAATCTCACCGGGCAACTAAGGCCCACCAAAATCGCCGTTTTTCATAGAGATTCGGCCAAATTGCACCCCTGGTGCACATGTTCGTGTTGCGTTCGTATCGCTGCCGTATCGCGCCAGTGAAGGATGCCCCGACGACGTATACTGGTGGTGGGTTGTGCCGCAAATCACGTACGCACCCAGTGATGGAATGCTCAAAAAATGATTCATTCATACATCATCTTTATCTTCTTTCTTTTACATAGTATAAAGTAAAGTCGCTATCCATTCCTGTCTGTCCTAAATTCTTATAGTGAATGTTCGGTCGCCTTCTTCTAAACCACGCAATGGATTTTGATACGGTTTTCACTGTCATTTAAAGATTTTCCCGGAAGATTTTCATGTACATTAAATACATCCCGATTGTACCCATGAGAAGCCGGGGTGGGTTGCTAGTAAGTACATAAGCTCTAGTCTGTGTTTAACGTTCGAAAGGGTGCTCTTATTTAATATATCTTGGACTTTAGATCCTTAGGGAAAACAGCAATTTTCTAATTTTTCATTTATTTCCAAGATTTTGATTTTGATTTAAGAATTTGTGAACTAAAAAAAAATAGTTTTGATTTTTTTCTGTGATCGTTTCCTGAAATACCACCGGTAAAATGACAGCAGCAAGCCTCTAGAAAACGCTCCATGCATTGCCCTCCGCACATTCGTCATGACGTCACTATTGTAAAAATGTATCGAGCACAATGCTAACTCGCGTTTATTTTAATAGTGACAACTTTTGAAACATCGATACAGAAATGACAGTTCATGCATTTTTATCTGAATTCGAATGACCGTACTTTGGCACAAAAATTTACTTTTTTTCTTCATGTTTGTATTAATCGTTTGGGTTTCTTACAACGAATATATTTATTAATGATCTGTAATAATTTATGCCGTTTGGTTTAAATGGAAAACCGTATTGCTCCTACTGCAACATGCTTTTCATATCTCTCTTTCACATTCATCCCTCTCTTCATTCACGTCCGACGATTTCAACAGCTTTTATTTTGGCCCTTTTTCGGTGCCTCACGCTACGCTACCCTTGGACAAAATCGGTGCAGTCATTATTGAAAAATAATATTTTACTGTAAAGGATAGGCCTCATTGAAGCTCAAAATGTACTGAAACAAAGCAATTTAGAATGTAATTTTATATTGACTAAATAATTAAACTAAATTAAACTAAGATAACCGCATTGCGCTAAGACTATGTCAAATGTCATTTCGCTAGGTTTGGCGCAATTTACAATTTCTTTCCACTCAGTTTGTGTGTCCATATTTCAATTATTCATTATAAAATCTCCTGTATGAATCAGATAAGTGTAAATAAACGTCTTTTTTCTTTTTTTCATTTAAATAAGTACAATATCGTTCTTTTTTTTCCCCAAAAATAGTCGAATTAAAGTTAAAATATCTCGAAAGCTGTACAATTTTAACTGAGGTCAAAAAAAATTCGCGGTCGCTTATTTTTAGATACCAGTACCGTGACTAATAAAAGTCACTAGTTACGGGACACCCTGTTTGTAAGATTTAGATTAATTGTAATGTACGCTTTATAAACCGTTTTCCTCATAATAATGGTTTGGTATAATAGTACCGATTTTTTATCATTTAAAATACCTGCCTAAGATATAGATAGATAGATATCCTTATCTATTCTAAGCATGTCTATTTTAGGCAGGGTATTCCGGCTTAAAATAGACAGTTTGGAAAACAAGGAGTAATAAACGGAACTTACAACTCAGATACATTCAAAATGTCCTTGTTGTTCATAATTACAGAATCTTTATTTGCTCTAACACAGGGTTAAAATTATTGGGTACCTACTTAATAAATAGAGTTGAAAAAAAAGCATACGAGTAGAAAGGCCCTTGCCCAACGTGCCCTTATGGTAAAAAAAAATGTTACTGACGATACCCATGAATTGGGATGTCATTCGCAAACGTAACATCGTTGTGCTCAGCGCCGGCGTTCTGTATCGTTCGGTCGCGCTTGTAGAATCTCTGTAAATATAAGAAATCTGTTATTTTCGTTAGCGCATCGTTGAGCGCAAAGATGTTTTTTTTTAGAGAATCACTGCAGTATTGTTTCTTTTGGAGTATGTTTAGTTTCGTTGCCTGGCTTTTGTTCATAGCGCAAGCAGTAAAGGTAAAGAAAGGACAGAAAAACAGATTGTGGGCATGGGCCTTGAGATTGAGATGTTTATAGGTAATAACAAAATAAAATTACATGTCACACTTAACCTAAATATTATTTGTTGGGCCCATTCTTAACAGAACCTTAGCAGAACTTTTATAGAAACTCAGAAAATACATTGGTACGAAGCATTTTGTAAAATTTTACAGTATTCCATTCTAACTTTTTTGTTATAGGCATTTGTCATCTCAGTCTCCCCGTGAACATGAGACGCATGCGAGATCTAACTCGCGCGAAAACCATTGTCAAATAAATCCCTTTGAACTCATGTCATTTTTGGCCTATCTCACACATGAGAGAAACCTCGCTTGAATCGTGGACTGGGGTCCTGCCCCCGCTGTACCACAAACTTACAAGTGCTACTTTTACATAATTGTAAAGTTTTTCGTACAAAATTGTGACAAATACGTTAAATTGTAGGATTTGCAAGCTCTGTGATACGGCTAGCCTCAGAAGTAGCTGAACATTTTAGTACCTTGTCGCTGTCAGTAATGTGACAAATTCTAAACACTGTCATTTCATACGTTACTGCGACAAGGTTTTTAATTGTTTAGCTACTTGTGAGGCTGATTGTATAAGCCCTTGGAAAGGACAGCGAACGTCGTGAATGAGACTAGATGCAAATACTCGTAGCAACCTATATGCAAAATAAACTATTTAAATTATTTTATTTCAACGTGGATTTTTGATATCTCTATGTATAAAATATGTATGGAGTAGAAAGAAGTTATATAGATAAAATTCAAAATTATTCATATTATCAAGTCAGGTGGCGCTGTATTTATTAAGTATGGTAAGCACATACAGTGAACGTAAAAACATTCAAGTATTAATAAAAAATAAAAAAATAATACCCAAACCAATTGTGGTCTGTTAGGTAGATTAGGTATTAAAAAATTGTGATGTTCCGAATTTTGAATAGTCCTGATTCTTTTGTGTAGTACTTGGGGCATATTTGACGGAAGTTCGAAGTGAATCTTCCTTGTTTTTTTCGTTCACTGGCTAGGTAGGTACCAACCTTATTTGAAATTGTATCCGGCCACAGCCAAAACATATGAACATCAGAATTTTAACAAGCATTTAGTATAATCTGAAAAGGCCACAAAGAAACAATATCCATAAAACTGTAGGAGCAATTCGTATGCCGAGGGAGGGCGGAGGGGCCCGGCTTGACGTCAGAGCTCTCCCGTGACGTCATGCGTCTCTGCCACACCCGCTTTGACGTCATAGACGCGTTTGGACCTAGATTCCACAGCAACCGGAAGACAACTGCACACTGAATCAGTCCAAAAAATCCGTATGCAGGTTAAATAATAACCGTCACTTGTTTATGGTACATTTTGAAATGCCCCAAAGCGCTACAAATATTAATTCAGCGTCGTAGCTTAAAATTTTGGGTTGAAAATATTTTTTTATATAAAGGAAACCTGGCCATAAATATCAAACAGCCAAACTTAAAAAACAAAAAAAACTCAATGCACCACCACTAAGCACAGGCGTCTGTAAAATTCAATGAACGAATTGGCTACGTCACGGGTGCTGCAGGCTCGTGCGTCCTCGTCGCGCGCGCGGGACCGGGGCAGAGTGAGCGAGACAGCTGCTGACCCAGTTTCCCGACCTCGCTCGGAGGTTCGCCTTCTATATTTAACTTGAAGGTCGGTATAGGTGTATTTATGGCGGCAGGGCGCGCTGCGTCTGAACGTTCCCATTGTAATTTGTTGCCGTCGTAATAATTATTTCTGGTTACTTGAACACTGCTTTTAATAGAACTGGTGTGATTTGAATATTAACGGTTGTTCAATCAATTTGGGTGTACGGTTTTTGAAGTCGTTAGGGAGGAAATATCACTTGCTTTGCTTGAAACAAATTCTAGAAAATCACTGCGGCGATCACCTGGTTGGCCGAGCTAAGGTAGAATTGGACACAAACAAGCAGCGATAAAATGGATATAAATTGAAATATTGTTTATTTATTGCTACTTGTAGATAAAATGTCGTTCCGTTTGTTTAATGCCTAATTAAACTTTCAGTTGTTTTTCTGTTGTTTATACGAATGAACAACAAAATACAGCAGTTGATGTTCATTAGTGACAAAACACTACACAATTTCGGAATTTTATCTCTAATATTATCTCTATTGGACTCTATTGGGGTATGTGTGCTGGATGCTAGTGTACCTATCTATATTTGCTGTGTAACATTTAGGTTAAATACCTCTTTTAATACTTTCTTAAATTAGATTTTGATTTAAATTAAAATGAATAAATTAAGTTATAAACTTAAACTAAAAAAAAAAACGATCCCACATAACTCAAAATTATCTTGTCATCCGCTAACCTATTTGCCACCAAACATAGAGAAGTACCACCGCAATGAAACCTTTCAAAAAACTAGGCTCCCTATTTTTATACAAGATAGGTACAATACAATACAATATGCTTTATTGAATACCACATTACAATTTTTCCTAAATATAAATCTCAATTTTTCTGTACAGGACATATAACAATCTATTGAACTAATTTAAAATTATCTCACCTACTTAAACAATATACTTAATGACAACACAGAAAAATCATGGGTATCTGGCAGGATTCAAATCTGTGACGGTAATACACGGGATTAATTTGAATCTTCAGTATGTTTTTAAAATTAAAAATCGAAAGATTTTTCGGTGACAACTTTTTTTTATCAACTGTAAAGAATTAACAGTCATACCATTTAATTGTGACATTTGTGACCCACTAAAGACCTTTTTCACAATAAACTTTCTGGATCAATATAGAGTTTATTGTGAAAAGGTCCCACAGCAGGTCGCGATTTAACTAATTTGACTGTGCCTGTGTAATAAAAATATAAGTGTAGTTGACCACGAAATTGCTTAGTCAATTTTCGACCGTATTACAAAAAAATAAGGTTTAAAAGAGCTCAAGCAATTTCTTGGCCGACTATACAGTCAACTAACTGGATTTCTGGGCCACTGTAGAACCGTGTCGTAATGTGTCATTGTCATAGTAGTAAAACTTTTATTAGAAAAAATATTATAACTTTTGCTGAGAAAAGGTTCTAAACTGGTAAAAAAATATTATTTTAATGTAGTTACGAAATGTACTGACACATCGCTCCACTGCAATCGATTGCTGACATGTCACCACGCATGTCCGTCAACGCGTTGAGCTGTCATTCGAACTAGAACTAGATCCAAAAACTTGCATTAAGAAAAACGGCCAAGTTCACCATCAATTTAAGAAAAAGTAAAGACGAAAGCCTAAAATATTTGGTTACTATTACATTAACATAATTCTATTAGTAGATTTTTTTTTAGTGTTTTCGTAATAAAAATCGATTTATTATCTACCTAACTTTGATATATACGTATAGAGACAATGTGGTAGTAAAACAGGTTAAAAAACAAAAATCTTGAGAGAATAAATACAATGTTATTTAAAAAAACTGGTCAAGTGCAAGTCAGACTCGCGCACCGAGGGTTCTATACAAACCCAATGACTGGAAGTAACACCGCAATGATTGCGAAATTTCCTATGTTATTTTAAATACTTTAGAGTTCTTATTAATTTTCCTGTAATCTACCGGCAAAGAACTGTTTTCTGTATTTCATACAAAATTTTACGCTCACTAATTTCGCCCATTGTCTTAAATAACTTCAAAACTGTTTATTGTAAAACTAGAAAAAACTTAAGATTCTCACAATTTCATGTGTCTAACAATATATTTTGTTTTTTTTTTCTAATCGACCCCTTAAAGTGGTTCCTATGTTTAAATTTTATTTATTTATGTTACACGTCCGTCTTTGGGTCACCGATTTACATATGTGTTCCAAATTTTACCTCAATCCGTCCAGTAGCTTCGGAGCAAAATGACTGTGACAGACTGACACATAGTCACACGAGTGATCCTATAAAGGTTTCGTTTTTTCCTTTTGAAGTACGGAACCCTAAAAATGATAACAACCACCTCAATTGTTAATTTTATCATTTGGTGTAAGCAGTAATATGATGATCAATCATCCAACGGAAACTCTTATCCTAACACATAATCAGGTGTTAAGTCTTTTCAAAAGGAATTATTGAGACTTGTCGAAAGAAAGATAAAGGTAAGATAATGTTTTGCTCTAGATAACATTTTCCATAAAAGTTAGACTTAGGCCAAACGATAATACTATTTTTGTAATCTATAGTTAACGAAAATATGTTTCTTCGTTCCTTCGTTTTCTACGCGTTTTCAAATCATCTATCCCATTGCAATGTAACTTAGATAAGTGGTTGTGCGGAGAGCTATTAAGATTTCTAACAAATAAAAAGCCTTTCAACACGTAAGGTCAAGTATAATAAAAAACCTTTGGTGAGTTCCGTCGGATGCTGAGGTTGCAGGTTCGAGTCCTGCCATTACCCTAATTGTTTCATTGTGTTATCATTACATAGCCTTTAAATTTAAGCATTTGAATGTTTAAACAAATAAAAAAATCGAAAGTAAATTTCGATTACAAAAACTTGGGTAACTTTTGCCCGAACTTGGCTTGCGTGCTCCCGTGCACCCCCTAGCGTGTCCGGTGTCGGGTGTTGGCACTTCCGCGGGGCTTCGGGGCTCGGGTATCTAATCTACGGCGGGTTGTGCCGGTCGGCTCAGTGCACCGTAACACGAAAGTTCTTGATACGCGTTAACTCGCTAAGTAACTCGGTGTGTCTCATTCTAACTAGCTCAGTAGGAGTGAGACGCACTGAGTTACGTAGCGAGATAACACGTTTCGCGAAGTGCTAAGGACACTGGTGGCAAAGAGGATGTCCGCCCGTTTTGTTCTAACCCTACAGCCACCAGAAAGAGGGTTGCGTTTTTTTAGAAATGATCCCGAACTGTATTGGCAACCCTTGGCTCAAAATAAAGTGGAAAGAACATTTCTTATCACTTTTTGTAAGAGGTTATACTCGTAATCTCAAATTGTAGTTAATTGCGAACCCTACATTTTGAGATGAAAATGTTTTTTTTTTTAAAGTAAGACATGAACATTCCGTGTACCGATCAAGTGGTTTATACGTCACGTCACGTAATACGTGGTCAAGGAAACTAAAATACGTACCACCGTAGAACCTAGTCGAAGATATATACGCATGACATTTGTATGACATAGCCTGGCGTTTAACGCGTCGCGTCATTGCGATAGGGTTCTAAGGTGGTACAGTCAAGGAATTTAATTTCCAACCCACCTAAGGTTTAATAGCATATAGCAAACTGTCACCATAAGAGCTATAGAGCAAGACGTTAGATTGACATATCGACCTTAATGCATTGCGAATGTCAGACGACATTTCAACGAAATGGATAGGGAATTAAATTCCTTGACTGTACGTGAAATATTTCCCCTACTGTACATAACTAAAAATATCACGACGACGTTATATATATTAGTATAGACGTACCCAAAATGTACTCGTATGTGTCCATTTTTGTGGTCATTTTAGGTATCCATAATCATGCATAATTCTTAATTATCATATCACATTATAGTCTGCGACTAAAAACTCCGTAACATACGGACGGACGGACGGACATGGCGTGACTATGAGAGTTCTTAGATAATTATCAGAACCAAGAAAGAGGAATCAAATATCCATAGTAAGAACAGTGGCATAAGTGGCATCGCAACATAAACAGTATGCTTTTTGTTGCATTAACTGACGCAACTATATAAACAACAGAATTCTTGTTATTCAGTCACGTATGTTAATACCTAGACATATTACAGGTTACTATTGACATGGGTAAATGTCCACTGAGTAAGCCGGTACGATACGGTACAAATGCTATCAATTTAAAACATCGAGCAGTTGTAAATATTGCCAAACCTACGAATATAATAGATGCTTCTTTTTTCGGTCGGAGGTCGCAAAATGATCAAAAAATTAAAGTGATCTTATAGTTCATATGAAAGCGCTTCAATTTCTCTTAACTCCTTTAACTTCTAAGTATTTATTTATATCTAAGTAAGTTTATGTATTTTAAATATTATATTTATTATTATTATTATTATTTGGGTATTATATTTTTTATTAGTATGTAATGTGTTTATAGGTAAGTTGTATGGTAATTCTCCAATGTTTTTGATAAACTCTTGGTCTTTTGTCGGTCCCTGCTATGATACTCCTTTCATCCACTTAAAGGTTAACTGGAAGAGATCCCTTAAAGGGATAAGTTCGCCTTTGTACATCACTTTATCTCTTTTTGTCATTTATGTTTTTTTTTGTACAATTAAGAATTTACATACATACATACATACATTAACTTCACATTCCAAAAAAGGGCTTTGGGGTCAATGTTTTGCTTATCTTGCTCGCTAATCCAGATCTAAGCAGCTGTGCTTGCACTATTGTGTTCCATCGTGGAAAGCAAAACAGCCAATGAAATTGGTGGAACAACTCTCTCTATTTCTGTAGTGGACCAAGAGGTATTCCATCTTAGCTCAATGCATCTTCAATCTCCTTGATGTTGTGTTGCGGGTGTCTATGGGCGGTGGTACTCGTAATCATTTACTATTATCAAGTAACTATTGTAGTGGGTGGTGCAGCTCGACGGGGATCCTTCTACTGTTTGCTGTTACTCAATTAAAGACTTATCTTACACTTTTACGTTCATTTATTGTTAAACCGATGTTGTCTGTAAGGCTCCTGCCTCGAGACTCTTGTTTGGAACGGTGCTGTCCTATATTTTTAACAATCCAAAATTATACATTTATTAAAGTACACAATGTTTCAAACCGTTGCGATAAGGCCCTATTACACTATCCTTCCTATAGGATATTAATAAAAAAAATAGACGATGTCCGGCTTGTAAGGCTGACACGGGCTGTCACGTTTGGTAACCCCCCCCCCCCCTGCTTGAGCGTGACGTCACTTATGGATGGCCCCTTATCTCGTTTGACTAGGCTAATTCACACGGGATAAGGAGTCATCCATAAGTGACGTCACGCTCAGGCAGGGGGGGGGGGTTTACCAAACGTGACAGCCCGTGTCAAAGAAGAAAAAGCGTGAAAATAGGGGGATCTTGAAATATTAGAAATCGTGTGACGTTTATGTGACGGAACAGATTCGGTTCCGACTTGGTGCTTAAGCACTTTTACAACGGAGACAAATCGTTTGGTTTAAATCCGTGTGGCGGCCTGTCTTTAATCCTGTAACGTGGGAGGCGCCGGTCTCCTTGCTACGGCTTCGCAATGCCCTGCCCGACATTCCAGCTCTAACTGCTATTTAATACCCTAGGCTGCCCACTGCTGGGACTAAGGAACTACCCTAGTTTTCTTCCAAGCGTTAGTTTTTCCGTTTGTCTCATAATTTTAGTTTCTTCTGCGATGGTGCTTACTCAGCCAGATTAAAGGGTTTTGTGACATTCAGGTGGACTTTAACCTATAAATGCTTTAATACCATATGGTGGCAAACAGGTATGTAGCTCACCGGTGGTAAGCAAGAACGCGACCTTCGGACGCTTTCAACACAGAAGTGACACTTTTCTAAGTTGAGTCTCTTCTAAATTTAGCCGAAGGTTAAGCAAAATAAAATAGACGTGGATTGTATCAGTCTAGTCAGTTTTGACGAATTAGGCCAAGACTAGCGTTCTGCATACAAATATTGTACCGTTGTATTGTTTTGCAGAAATTTCGTGTCACAGAATGCAATTTTCTTGTAAACCGTAAATATTTTGGGACATTTTAGATAACTACATTATAAGTTAGGTTGGGTATTATTTACTTTTAAAACATTTCGAAATAGTAATTGTTTTGAAAAAAAATATCCCGGGAAACTAATAATCTACGAATCGAATCGAATCGAATCGAAATAAAATAAAAAGGTTACTTTACAAATATCGCTCAAACCAAAAAATAAACTAGAATCATTCCAAAAATTTTAAAAGTTCGACAGAATTACGAAAAGCTTTATATTTAATACTCTCTGTTTTGCATTACTAAGTATTTATTGACCCTCTCCTTTGGTACAGCTTGACAACAGTACAGCACCAGTTACAGAACAGATAATAAAATCGATAAAGAATTACGTAACTGTTCTAAATGACCCTCGCCGTAACTAAATTAACGAAGTATAATGAGTGAGAAGGAGGCTCGTGCGGACGACAGACATCGCGATAGCGACGCAACCCACAAGCGACAGCGGCAGGGCTTCCCATCCCGGGATTTCTAGTTTGTCCAATCCCGAGATCCCGGTATTATGCATGCTTAAAATCCCGGTACGAAAAAACTCTAGTCAGCGGGGACATGACAGCGGAATTTCTAATTCTAGTAATCAATTGTAAAATGCCTTATCCTATGCTACAACTCTTAAGGTTTTTTCTGACCATTGGTTTGACTGGATAGTACATAGAGTCACTTTTTTATAATGTTGCTCCGGTTTCTGTAGCACTTTTAGATGCGGTTGAGACACATGGAAGGCGCTAGGTATATTTTCGGCAGCCCTAGTGTACAAAAAAATCACATCATTTATTACGAGTACAAAGAAGTTAGTTAATACTAATTTCTAGGCTTGCTAGATCAAATGGTACTATTCATTAGTCATGTAATTCAGAAAACAGTATGAAATAGACACGATATAATATACGAGTATTTTGGCCCATAAAGTACACTTTATAGGCCAAAGACCAACTTTATAGGTATCTCTAGATACTATTATTGCATTGGTATCTAGGGATACCAATGCAATAATGGTATAGTAGGTTTAGGTATTTATAAATATCTAAACCCGCTTAAAAGTTCATGACTATTCGGTAGAGTTTTCGCGTAGATATTTTTGAGCGCTCAAATCGCTCTCAACGGCTATAGACACAGCGTTACCTCGTCCCTCTCTTTCCCACAACCTAAACAGGTAATTAAGTTAGCTTGACCGCTCGTCACTTGCTCCGCAAACCAATAGATCAGCGGCTCAGGACATAATGTCATCGTGGCTGAACAGGTAGCTCCGGTGTGCAGCCTGTGCCTCACTCGCACCCCGGCCCACCCCGTGCATACACGTCCTAATAAGATATCTTTTTAATTTAAAAAAAATGTGTAGTTGTAACAGTCCGCTAGTGGTTTAGTCCGTTAGTACTCATTGTGTTTGATGTCAAGTGAGTATTGTATTATTGTTGTATTTTGGAGGTTTTACGTAAGTAAACCTACGTTTAAATATTTTGTTAAATTTTTGTTTTCGTTTTGATTAAATAATTTAAGGCAAGTTTGCAACATTTTTTATAACATTATAGGCGTCTTAATCAAATCTTCATTCAAAATTTAGTAACCTAGTTAACTACATTACTTTTGTTTTAAAGCTGATTAGCAAAATTACAGCGCAGTAAATAAAAAATCTAATATCTACATTCAATTTCTGAAGCCTCTTCGTCGTTTTTATAACATGAAAGTTTACTAACTGTGTATTCACGGTCTATACATACATATTATACGAATACGTCTTCATAATAAATAAAATACGGTGCACAGTAATTCATATTATCTGAAAACACACTTAACCACTCAAGTAGAGTCGTAATAAAAAAAATAGTCTGGCTTTTATTTGGTCCCTTAGACCAATTAATACTATCATTTACTTGCACAAGAGGTATTCCATTTTAGCCCTCTGGGTTGGCAGCGCATTAGCAATCTCCTTGGTGTTGCGGGTGTCTATAGGCGGTGGTGAACACTTATCATCAGGTAATCCACTTGCTTGTTTGGCTACCTATTATATAAAAAAAATTGAGTTTGTGAAATTTGGGCTGGCGTTTGATTTTGCGGAGTTCGATTAAAGCAGACCTTTAAATCTAAACGTTTCGTACGGTACCTAAAGGCGGGCATCGGATCAGCAATTCTCTAGAGATTGCTGGTTCTTATGGGCGGCGGTGATCACTTCCCATCAGGTAACCCGCAAACTCGTTTACCTCCCTATTCAATAAAAACCATTACCCTAAGTTTGGAATGTTTAAATAATAATATTATTATGCTTTTTTTAACACAGTAAAGAATACTTACACGCCCGGTTTTAAAATATTGTTTATCTACACACATATCATAATTGTTAAATAACGCGTTCAAAAACCATAGAAAATGACCAGCATTATTACAACCAATGTTATTATAAGATTTTTTTTGTCTGTGGTAGTAGGTAAGTCTGTTCTTTATTGGGTAGTATCTCTTAGTAGTCTGTGTTTATTGGTGATCACATTACCGATATCTCGTGACGTTATGAATTTAAATTTGGAACAGCTGTCAAAATTCAAGTTGGTCTCTATTCTAGTATCCACAGATATTAAAACAGTTATCGATACGAAACGTCAACTCAGTATGATTTTTTAATTTAAACGCACGACATTTGATCTCGAGTGACATGACAATAAGGACTTCATTCTTTTGTCTATGATTAAAAAAAACGTTCGTCTTGACGGATAGATCGAATTGCCGCCATAATTGTTTGTTGGTTTTTTGCTGTTACGGTTTTTTGCTGTTATGATATGTGTGTAGATAAAGTAATGTATGCAACTGTATATAATTAGGCCTTAAAACACTCGTGTGATACTATTATGAAACTCGCTGACGCTCGTTTCATAAAACCACACTCGTGTTTTAAGGCCTCTTATTATATAGCAGTTGCATAAAATACTATTAAATCAAATGTCACAGTAAACTTTAGTAACTCATTTCGTTTATAATATTACTAGTAGTTATTTAACATAATTTAAAACGTAACCATTAGGGTTAGGTGCGTATTAAATTCTGTAAAATCACTATTGGCATTAGGCCACAAGCTACATTGTCAAATTTAAAAAAAACTGGCTAAGTGCGTGTCGTACATGCATTCTCTCAGGATTCTGTAGAATACTGGTTTTCATTTTTATGGTGTAACAGAGGAAATTAGGACAATTATCTCATCTCATAAATTTATGTACAAAGACATCTTGTTTATAAAATTCGGTGAAGGTGTTTTTAAATTTCAAGACTACCTGTTTGTTCAGAATTTACCCCCAATAATTAATCAGGTAGAAGGGGACACACTTTTTACGGCTTTATGCATGATATCTCAACTCACAATTTCACTTAGAAACTCTAAAATTTTAAAAGCCTGTCCAAAGGTAATCCCACACGGCTATTTACAATGAAAAAACATCCTCCGTCTGTAACACTTATGGAGTGCCACCCTAAAAATGTTGTTTATAATTTCACAGAAGTTCCAGGAGACACATTCCTTAAACTTCATCCATATAGTCCCAATAATAGCCTCCAAACATAATGGCTGTGACATAAGGACAGACTGACGGGCAGGACGAAATTATAAGGGTTCAGTTTTTCGCCGCTTAACTCCGAAACCCTAAAAAACCACCGGAAAAATTAAAAACCTTAATCAATTCCGGTGTTTCGTGTTAATTTTAGACAAGTAATTACCTTACCACTTTTGAATCTTATGCAAGGTAGTAATATAATCGAAAATGGTAAAATTGCTTGGTCGAGTCAAAGTCAAATAATTTCATACAAACTATATCGAAAAAGGCAACTTTGCCTGCTACAAATCAATAATTAATTACCAAATTACAATTCCAGCATTAAATTAAAAACTGACAATTAATGTTAAATTAAAATAAATCCTAACCACGTTACTCGTAATTCGCAATAGTTGTATGACATTCTTTAAATTGTACAATTATGTCTTAATTTTTTTAATGGCATATAGAAATCATTCTATAATAGTATAGGAAAAAAGTATTTAATTGTTGGTTTTACACATTTTAAGAAGGTACACTTGCCTAATATTCTCATTCAATTTGTTGTGATTTTTTATTTTCGAAAATTCATCAGATACCTATTCTTTTTACCCGACTACGGCAAAGCCAAAAGGAAGGGTTATGTTTTTAGCAGCCTATGTATGTATGTTTGTATTTACGTATTTTATACTCTTTAGGTAATAGAGTTGCATGCAGTGCAGTGCTTTTGACTTCTCAGGCTGTAGACACTGAACATATTATACTTAGATAGACACAGTGTCCCTAATATTACCATTCAAGTTAGTTTGTCTAAGTTTATCTCTATCTGTATCCATTTCTTATGACACCAGTATGATAGAGACGCAAGGAAGTAAAAATCAAACCTGGGCCACTGTACTATGGTATACCGCACAGGGAATACAACGCTGCATTTTCGATGGATATTTTTAACGAAACTAAGTAGTACTTTACCGGTTCAAATGGCATTAGTATCATGTGTTGCGTGCACTAAGCTGAGCCGGTAGTATGGTTTCCGAACGCGGGGCTTCGCCACCCGATACCGTCGTTTTTTGTCCAACGGCCATCGGCTCCATTCATACGTGTGTGTTCGAATGAAATTTGTTCATTGGCCGGAAAAAGTACAACAAAATATGTCACAGTACGATTACTTGAAGTTTATTTGTCTTTAGTCGACAATGAATTAACGTGTTTGCATTGCCTATTTAGACTATAACATGATGCTTGACATTCTATCTAAAGGCAGCAATGTATTTCGCTTAATTTTATTTACTATGGCCTTTACCACTGACAGCCGAAGGCAAGTTTTGAAATAATTCTACTGTACTAACTTTGACAGAATAGAGTTGATTTTTTTCTCAGTTAAATAAAACATGAGTTTGCAAGATGACGGGCAAACTGCCTTTGTGTTTATTTTTGCTTTGAAATACAATCTAAAAATAAAACAGTGTGATTTTTTATGTAATAAATAAAATATACTTTGAGCTAGATTTTTCACCTTGAATAACCGATTAAACATATAGGTAGGTGCAGCTGTTGTTTATTATAAAGCTGTTACAGGTTTACTGTCAATAATTAAATCCTGTAATAATGTAAAATCAAAAGAGATTCTAAAAGTTTGTTTAAACTGAGACGAACTTTAAAAACCATGTTAAATATGGTTGGTACTGTTATAAAATATAAAGAATGTAAGTAATCATTTAAAAAGACAACAATTCATTTTTAATTTCCTTAAAATTCAAGTATCTGATTAGTCTTTACATTTGCCTCTTTTTTAAATTTAATTACAAGCTTTCAATATCTGCTTTAATTGGCAAGTACAGTATTGCAAGCGTTTTTTTCATTGCTTACTTCTTATACTTTCAACTTTAGACCTTTATGTTTTAGCTTACGATTTATTAGTGCATTTTTGTGTTAGCTTACTGTTTATTTGTGGAAGTCTACGAGCAAATAGACCTTTAACTTACCACACATCTATACACAAAGAAAAAATAGTAAAACCGTTAAAAACAAAAGGTCTATTTGGTCGCAGACTACCATATCGTCACTTTTAATATGAATAAACGCAACGGGCATTATGCAAAAGTAGACTTTTGCTCATTTTCCGTCGAGGCCCCTATTGAAATAGTTGAATTTCAGCGGTCACGTTATTCCATATTTCAAGTGACGTTGTTTAATTTTATACGTTTACGAAGCAAGTCTTCGTTCGGGGCCGAAGAAGGATACTAATGAAGCCCAAAGCAGCTGCTGGCCACTGTACAAGATTAGTAAGAGCTATACTCTTGTGCGTGTGACAGCGGCTATTGCGGGCGGTTCATGGTCTGCGAGTGTGAAGACGCCTTTACGGAGCTGTGAAACATCGTCTCTCTTTACCAATTGCGAAATAACTTTCCATAGGTGTACTACTCTACTGTACGTACATATTAATACTGTACAGGAGTGACTGGCGCTCTCAGAAATAGTAACAATAGCTGCTTAGTAAAGTATTTGTGGCCAAATCTGCACTGCAGAAATTTTGGGTATAGTGTCTTGGTATGGTGCACCTCCCAGAGGCCTTAACATGCTAGCTTTTGTCGTGGACATAAAGCAATTTTATCCCTTTCTCCCGCGTAGGCGTGTCGGAAATAGACGGATGCTTAATGTCTGCGATAAAAGCTAGTGTGGTACCTATGCAGGTACCTACGAAAGCTCGCATTTCTTCCACGTTTATGCCATATTTAAGATCAAAAATTACTATCACGATCAATTACGAAGATAGTGGTGCCAATGAATTCATTCCTTCATTAATTCATCGCAGTTATACCTCTCTGCTGAGTTTTGGCAAAATTACGTTAACTGGTTATAATTCCAGTTATAACTACTGTTATTTTTACCCGACTACGGCAAAGCCAAAAGGAAGGGTTATGTTTTTTCTAGCATGGTCATTTGTCAAATGATTCAAAACTTGCATTTAAAGGTTCTGAGCTGTCTATTGTATTAGGATATTATTAAATACTAGTTCTATGCAGTTAATCAAAAGGGATCAACAGTCAATCAATATGAATTCTGGGTATGGAACTGTGTCACAATGAGCAATCTAAATTCCGTATCTGAAATCAGTATATAGATACTCATTCCAGACGCGGAATTTAGATTAGTTGACTATACTTATACACAAAAATGAGATAAACATGCAGTTTTCTCTTGATTCTAATGTATAGTTGCATCTCGTTTGGATGAAAGTTAAGGGGCGCGTGAGTATCAGAATGATCTTTTTACGCGACTGCGCGACGCAAAGGAGGGTAATGTGTTTTTGAAAAAATTAATTGATTAAATACTTGTTTATGTTTATTTCATTTTGATTACCTACGTTATTATTCAAACTATCACTAAGTTAAATTGTAATGCTATTATTTTCACCCGACTGCGGCTATGCCAAATAGGAGGGTTTTGTTACAATAAATGTAAGAAAACTGTGAAATTGTTAACATTTAGGTCGTTTTGTATCTTGTTAATGATTTTTTTCATTATTGTTTGTTTTTATGTCTTTCGTTTAATTTTTTGATGTTTGTCCAAATGATGGTTTTAGTATTTGTGTTAACCTATGTTTTCTTTCAGAGTAGCTATTTTTTCATTTATACATTTCAATGACTTTTAAGCAAACATGTCAGCTCAAACCTTGGACTAATCAACTTCAACGGAAAGCTTCCACAAGTTGCTGTATGAGTTATTTATAATGTTATGATTTCTTTCTTAGTTTTGGGTTTAGTTTAATACGATGCAATAGCACCGGCAATACAGCGACCTTAACATCACCCAAGTTTAACTACCTCGGTAGCCCAGGGATGCAAGGAGGTATAAGTTCAACCAGCATTGGTCATGTTAAGGCCACAGTGCATCCTTTTCTCAATGATACAGTTAGACAAAGCCGCACTAAAACTGCAAAAAAGTTTATAATAAAAAGTTACGCCATTAGTTCAAGTAGCGAACGGTCGTACTGTTAGATCCCGATGATGCCTCGTACAGAGGCGAAACGCGCGTCGATCGTGTTATTTAGTGTTTAGTGGTGGTGGTGTGTGGTTGAGTTGGTGTGATGTATGTTGTTTCGTGTGGAAGCGGACGAGGGTGGGTTTTTGCATGAACATATATGTGTCGCACAGACGCAGCTAACTTGCACGAATACGGCACTGGTTTTGCGGAGTATTAAGGTAATTTGTTCCAGTTTGTTAAATGTTAATTTATTACACTTCATTTGCGGCGCCAAGTAACATGCCTATGACAACCACTCTATCTACCGTGAACGGGGCTTAGCGTCCCATTCTCTCTCCACCTCAAACATGGTATCCCCGATTGTCCTCGAAAACATTTATGCTTGTTCTGGCGGTGGTGTTCCTCAGGCGCAACTGTAGGCCTAGCATGACCGGTCCAGGTTCAATTTATCCCTCACTGCGTTTCTGTCAAACTAGTGTCATAAGAAAGGGACGCACATAGATAAACTCAGATAAACTAAACTTGGCCGGTCATGTTAGGGCGACCACGAGGACCAGGCGAACGCGAGTCCACACTGTCCATGCGCTCAAAAACGTGTCATTTTAAATGAAAAATAACTTCCTACCTAAACACTCCCTCCTTATCAAACGAAATAGGAAGATGACAGCCATTCTAATTCATCTTACCAACATCTAGGCGTATAAATTGGAACTAAACGCCTACGAACTACGAACTCTACATTGCAGAAAAACAGTGCAGATATTATGTCTCTACTGCGTCGATGTGAGGATTTGAAGCCATTTGGGAACGGTTTATGTATTTCCTTCGAATGTAAAAATGAAGAAGGCCTGATTAATAAGAGTTTAACTGCAGAACCCATAAAAGTACTGGATTAATTCGTAAATGTAAAGAAATGTATATATTCAATAGAATCGCCCAATGTAGAGAACCCCTGGAACCCCCCTGGCTCTACATAATATTAGAGTATTATTTCAGCCATTGAGCGAAAGCCAAATAGTGAATTTGGAATGGTAAGAAAAATACAACACTGCGCTCAATGCAAAATGCTAATTTCCCAATGACATGACCCCGCAGGCACGAATGAGTTTCTATGTGTGTAAACTCCTTTTTGTATAGTAGACCAAGAAATTGCTTGAACACTTTTCAACCATATTACAAAGGGTTAAGGTTCAAAAGTAGCCAAGCAATTGGGTACTAGGTTGACTATACATAATCAATAACATTAACACAAATCATTACAGATTCTAGGTACTAAGGTCAACTTATCCTTTAAGGAGAACTCTTCCAGTTTACCCTGTCCAAACTTTTCTAAATTCAAATTATTTCAATGAAAATGAAATTTCAAATAGATTGTGGCTATACCTACTATGCAAATCGTGAAGTCGACTTAGTATTTCGTTTTCGCGTTTCGATCATTGCATCTCTGTCGTTCACGTCTATTACATTTATAGTGCATTTCTTCCGCAAATGGTAACGTTCGGCGATTACGGCAAGTGTGTAGCCACCATAAATAAAATTTTGGTGTCCAAAATTTTGTATAACTACCATTACCATCTTACCTCAACTTTACTTGTACACAATTGTAGTTAATGTTTTATAATAGAGGGCGCTACTGGTCATAGTTCAGAAAACTACCTACTACGAAGTATTTTGACCCTTAAAGATTTTTTGAACTAGCAACGCCATCTGCCAAAAAGGTTAGGTACTAATCACTAGCTCTCAATCTTTATGTACAGTCGACCAAGTAATTGCTTGACCACTTTTGAACCTTATCCCTCTGTTATACGGTCGAAAAGTGGTCAAGCAATTTCTTGGTCGACTATACCTACCTAACTGCTTGGCTACATTCTTTTCAATGCCGCACCTCACTTCGCTTTAGTCTCCTGGAGTGAGATTTTTGAATCTCACCGGGTGATGGAAGCTCACCAAAATGGCCGTTTTTCATAGATTCCAAAAATTGCACCCCTGATTTGCTCATTGCTTTGTGATGAATATGTTTCGTTTAGTACACTAACAATGCAAAAATACTTACACAGTCTGCGTAATAAATTGTTCAGATTTTTGTGGCGCTGACTGTATCTATTTCGCAAAATAACCAAAGTGAAGTGCCACCCTTTCAGCTCCTAAATTATTCGATTACTTAAATTATAAAAATACCTGTAGGTTTGTATTATTGATATTAATTGGCTATTTCAAACCTTACAGGTCAGGGGAGGATACAGCAGTTAGGGAGGTGAGGGTTGCAGTGTAACTTATCTTTTTTACTTTGGTACAGTAGGGGAAATATATTCACGTACCACCTTAGAACCCTATCGCAACGACGCTACGAATTAAACGCCAGGCTATGTCATACAAATGTCATGCGTATGTCTCTTCGACTAGGTTCTACGGTGGTACGTGTTTCAATTTCCTTGACTGTACGACATGCTGTACCTACCTAGTATACCTATACTTACTGTTATGCGTGTATTGAATGTGTGTGTGCGTGAATGTGTGAAAGAGTGCAACAAATGTTTTTTTTTATTTCAGCTTTTTCTCTAATTATGAATCCTTTAACTCGAAACACAAATTTTGTTCAAATTGCATTTTTAAACAATCAAGCGATTTGATTACGTATTTACAACAATTAAATAAAAAAAACATATTTATCAAAAAAACAAGTATTTATTTAATAAATTAAAATACAAAACTGCCAATTTCTACCGCTCACGTTTCATAGAGGTGCGTTCGCAGTGACAATAAGCCGTGAGATCCAAGAAGAGCAGTGCGGCAGCACGGTATGAAACTGGAACTTGTGTTCGGTTTATTGTTTATTGTGTTTATATTTTTTTAATAATTTAATAATTAACACTACACACATAATGACCACCCCTAGAGGAGCTCAGGACGTGGAACCTGCCAAGACGCTGACGTGTTTGCTGCCAGCGAACATGTAAATGCTTACAAAAAAATGTTACCTATGCTAATGTGTCGGAGTGTGATGTTTGCCTATTCTTTGTCTTTTGACGTAATGAGTGAGCTAACGTTGGTTATTTGACAAATTAAATTAGTCAAATAAAAAGCGTTGGCAAAGTTAGCCCGTTACCACTGTTGCCGTTAGCACCGAACGTCAGTTCCGAACCAGTGTTCCTGAACACCTCCCCCCCCCCCAGTCCTCGGGAGGTAAACGAACTCATTATGGCATCAACATCATTTAAATCCCCCAGGAAGAAGGTGTACCTCGTGGCTTAAAAACCTTAGAACGTGGTTAATTTGAGATCTAGATCTATGTTCCGGGCAGCTGTGTCCAGGATTAGGGTAGCCCTAATGAAAGCCGACCCCGGTAGGAGATGGCTCCTTAAGAAGAAGAAGAATCCTCCAATCATGTTTTAGAGAACAACTTACTAATAATTCTTTCCTTCATTTCCTTACCAAAATAGGCTCTATAATAGAGCGTTTCCTATTTATTGTCGAATTACACAAAACAGTATAACGATCCCGACGATCAGCAACATTTAAAAGGTTACCATAGACAATGTATTAAATAGACTGACAGCCGCTTTACGAAACTCGTGCTTGAGCTATATGCTTAGCCCTGTTATACTAGGTGCCGCTTTTAAATAGTCCGCGGGATATTTTTACTCAAAATGAAATGGCAAGTTGCTATTGATAGGGTTTCTAAAATCATTATATTGGAAAAACTACTAGCTTAACCAGCTTTTCTTAAACTACCTATGGCTGTTATGCAAGAACAGTACCAAGAGATGGCGTTAGGCCGAATTAAATTTCAATGTATGCAATCTAAAACATATTCTTTGGAATTGGTCATAGTTATGATAACCCAGAATAAGTGTGTATGATTAATGATAATAAAATAATAAATAATTTAAGATCTTGGAGCAATTAACACCAATTGACCTAGTCCCTAATTAAACTGTGTGTGCTATGGGTAACTATTAGACAAAACGGTAACAAATTATCAACCAATAGCAAATAAGTACATAGGTACCTAAATTAAAAATTTTAAAGCAGGCAAAAACTTGTCAACCTAAAACGATTAAACTCACGCTGATTTCCAGGATCAACTTTGAACGCCCAATTCAATGCAAACTAGGTACTTGTACAAAAAAATCGTTTTTTCTACAATAGAGGAATGAAAAATTTTGATACTTTTAAAGCTTAAAATAACATTGGAATAGGTAATAAAAAGTGTTAAACCTTAACATTCCTCGGCTGAAGAATAAAGATACAAGAGCATAAGTACAAATTCTAGAAAATATATGCTGTTCATGCACAAAAAATCAACAACGCAACGTCAAACATTAAACTTTCTTACATTATGAAAGAACTTACTTCTGATTTATGAAGTTTACCATTTAAGTAATCATCATCATCATCATCAGATCAGCCGGAAGGTGCCCACTGCTGGGCATAGGCCTTCCCCAAGGATCTCCACGACGGTCGGACTTGTGCTGCTCGCATCCACCGGCTTCCAGGGATCTTCACCAGATCGTCGGTCCATTAAAAAAAAAAAACAAAGACATTTTAAAGCCCAAATTTAAAATCAATAGGTCCATTATAGAGTAAAAAAAATCATCACTTCACCTTGCCTCTTTCTTCCAAAAAGATGGTGCCATCTGCATTGTGCTACCATACTCGTACCTTTGAAATGAAATGAAATGAAATGATTTATTGTCAGATTGCGAGTTGGTAAAGTTGGTTAGTACTTTTAAAAAGTTACGAGATTTGAATAAGAGAATTGTGTACCTACGAAGCGCTCTCCATACAAACGGCGGTTACGTTTTCCACCCTCTAAGCCTTAAGGTTTTTGAAATGCTACGCGATGACAACACAAATAAAAATTAGGGTAATGGCAGGACTCGAACCTACAAAATCATCATTCCGTGCCTTGCGTTTGCTGAAGATTGGTCAGCCTGTAGCCAAATTTTAGTATGCTCAGGTTACACCTAAGCCCTAGAATTATAGGTTTATTTTTAAATATTATTTATATAAGAAAATGTTGTCACTTTATTTTTGGTTTGAAACTCTTAAAGTGCAAAACCATCAAACCTAGTTCTGATGTCTAATCAAACAGCAGCATAGGTACTATTGGTTAAGGTTTATGAGGGTGGAAAACGTTACCATCGTTTGTAGGGAGAGCACTTTTTGTGACTTAGCACACAGTCCTTAAAAAATAAGTTTTCCTGTAACAAAACTGTATTTTTTTCAAACGTGTCCTGTTACAGGTCCCCAAGAGACAAGTGATTCGGCAAAAACGGAAGCCCAAAACAACTATTGGTCACTGCACATGACTAGTAACCACACGATACTCTTGTGCGTGTTCCAATAGTTATTGTGGGTGCTTCATAATCGCCGGTCGACAAGAAAATCAGCAAAATTTCAACAATTTATGCACCTATTGGCTTTATCTCAATGAAAACTGTTTACTTACTAGACTTTGAAGCTCCGTATAATACGAGATGACAAATTTTTATCAAGTGTTTTGCGTATCAAATATGCATTCGTTTTGTGTTATCTAAGGGTGATTACATAGAAACTGTTTAAAACTTTCGCGGTTTTCACACATATTTATAACGTTATCGGGACGTTAACGCGATAAAAGTATATTGTTAATTTACCTCGACGTTTCGGCCGTAGTCACGAGTAGAGTCTACTCGGCCGTTGAAACATGGCCGAAACGTCGAGGTAAATTAACAATAAGTATACTCTTATCGCGTTAAAGTCCCGATAACGTTATAAATATACATAGAAACTGGATTATATCGCAATTGAGCGTGCATAACAGAGCTACGACAGGGAAAACTTTTCTCGATAGAATCGTTCAGTGGCTACTACTTTTAACTTCTATTTGAAAATGTGCCGTCATTTTCAGACCTATTTTGCTAAAATTTATGCATAATGTGTCTAGTTGAGTCCAGTGTAGTGCTGAGGACTTTTTAGGTAAAATAAAAAGAAAATTACCTATTTTTTTGCCAGATTAAATTAAGATATGCCTAAGGAATATGAATCTATTTAAACTTATTTTGGCGATACCATACTGTGGCCCTAACATGACTGGCCAAGTTTAGTTTATCTCTATCTGCGTCCCTTTCTTATGACACTAGTTAGAAAGAGACACAGGGAGAGGTTAAACTAAAACTGGGCTGTCATGTTAGGGTCGCTGAAGTTTAGGCTATTCTTGTGACAGTCAAGTTAGGGTCGCAACTATGAAGACTGCGAACGTAAGTTATTAAATTTTAAAGGTGGTAGGCGGTTAGCAAATTAATAAAAAACACGTTAGTCAAATTGCAGAAGTTGTATATTTAGATACTGATATAACACATTGAGAGTGATAACTTAATAAGCCTTCTGTCGTATCAGTCTTAAACATCTAAGTACATCCACTATTATGTAGAGGTGACTGACGTCACTCAAACGGTAACTGTATTTTAACAAAATAAAATAAAAACAGAACGAAGCCAGAATTTACAACAAATGTTTAAGATAGAAAGGATTCAAAAAAGTCAATAATAAAACGTAATAAATGTATGTAATGTTTTAAGGATACTCTTAAAACATGTAAGATGATGATTTTCTTTGTAACGGTAATAAAAAATAAATGTAGCTACAGCTTAACCCATATCCTGCCCGTCCGCTACCCCGTCGTTACCTTTCACCGCGCCGGACCCTGCAATTACGTATAAGAAGCGTCCTACTGTATGCATCTCTGTTTATCGTATAACTCATATTCTCATGCACGCGCCGTAATTTAATTACGGTGGCCTCAACGCAGAAGTGCGCCGATAAACTTGTAGCTTCCCGTAGTGCGCTACGCCTGACGACGCCCGTACGCGCTCGGTACTAACGGCCGAGTCACGTCGTATGCGAATGCAGCACGGCTCGGGAGATATGCGCGTGCACGCCGATTGTAATGTTAATTCTATGTTGAGATGTCATCGCTTGCGTGCACGTAGCCGTGATGCATACGTATTCGGTATGGCCCGGTCAACCCTTTAACCGCCGAGACATTTTCAACGGACATGTCTGTGCCGCCACCTATAGAAAAACTATATGAGATTTGTCTTAATTCTAAGACTGCGGCGATAGAAGCTGGACATAGTGTGTCTTAGCGTTGCGGCAATATATTGAACTATCGATAGTATTTTTGATAGTATCTTGACCTTGAAAAATAGTCACAATATCGATAGTCATCAAATCCAATACTATCGATAGTATCGAAAGTTTTTAAAACTTAATACTATATCGATAGGCACCAAAAAAAAGCTATCAATACTATCGATAGTATCGATACTGTCGATACTATCGATAGGCCTATCGCTATTAGATTAACATAGTCATATTTTCCGAGGTCAATTATCATTAGTCAAACTATCGATAGTTCAGCAACGCTAGTTTGTCTTAAATATGAGACAATGACGGCTAAAAAGTTAAGGCGGGCGTCGCTTGAGGTGCGATGTGAGGAGGTGGAACTTGTATCGGACGGTCCTTTAAAGATGGAACTGAAGGAAACTGTAATTTTCCGTGAGGGACGCATAATAATATAACATAAATTATGAAGTTGATATATCTATCTATCCCTTTTAAGCACAGACAATTCTCAGTTCCGTCTTTAATGGTCAGTTAAAGTTGTACGCAGTCAAAATCAATCTGAATTTTGTGCAAGTATCAAACCTTTCCACTATAGGTAACTATAAAATTGATATTTTTTATATTAATATGCCATAATAACAACGTTCTACAGTGGCATATGCCACTGGAAAAGAATTTAGTTTGGTTGACTGTACCTTCTATACTCGGTCAAAAAATTTAAGAGGAATTCAAAATTCTTTTACGCTAGTTTTTTTTCAGCGTCTTCTGATCAAGCCTAAGTTACAAACGAGTGTTGCCTGCCATAAAAGAATGATCAATTTAAATCTTCTTTATTTCATGATACTTAGAAAACTTATTTAAATAAAAAATAAAATACAAGCTTAAATCAATATACTTTTGAGCAATAGTGGCATTAATTATTCTTACTAAATAAATAAAAACATGTTGCACATAAAAACGCAATTTGTACGAGCGCAGGTCCAATTTCGGTGCTATTTAAAAGGTTTAAACTCATTAACCAGTGACGTTAACATGACTGCCCAAGTTATATTTATCTCTCTGTGCTGCTCTGTTCTAATCAATAATTACTAGAGTCATAACGGACGCACATTTAGTTAAATAATACTTGAGCGGTCATATCAGGGCCACTGTATAGTTACTAAGTATACATAAAAAACAACTATGACAATTGGAAAAATAAAACATAAATAACAGCAAAGATTTCTTAAATTAAGATTCTAAAGGAATGACACCAGTCGCTGGCTCACTATTTCCAATTTTCGAATATTTTTTCTTGTATTCGTTTAATTTCTATTTTTATGATTATTGACTTTGAATTTTACGAGACAAAAAGTGACCAGGACGACATCTATCTGTCTGTGAAATTTCATCTAAACTCGTCCAGCCGTTAATGCGGCATTAAGGAACGACATTCGTTTTGTATTAATAATATTAGTATTTAATTATCGCACCGAAAAGAGTGATTCTGAGGTATGAGAACGATGTAGTATAAAAAAAACTACCCTTATTTTGCTTTTTAAATCTAATTAATACTAACTGATAACCAAGGGAGCCAGCGACTTGGGAGTTTCAATAGGCGGATTGGAATCAACCTGAGGGTTCGACAATAAACGCAAGCAGGAAGCCTCATGTCACAACCCCAATAAACGAGGTCTACCATCCACTTACATTGTCAACCGCACATCTACCGCCAAGTTTCAAGTTTCAAAAAACAACCTTATGTTAAACTTCGAAATAATTGTCTACGACGCAGCTCCGGTAGATACGCGGTGGAGAAAGTCAGTAAATGATCTTCATAACTGTTAATTATTGTACTATCACAATTATGTTAGGCGGCGTAAAACTTGCCACACACTGTCAATTAGTCGCCAGTCGGAAAGAATACGACGACATCCTAAACCATTTCCCCACGCTCCCCATATTTAATTTCTTCATAAAATTTACATTGAAAGTACAATCAAGTCTTGTATATCACTGTATCTCGGTAGATTTATAAGAGCTGGCACCAAATGTCTATGAAATTAAGGACTGTTCCAGTTTTATAAATATATTGTGTTACATCCAGTGGCGGCGGATTGGCATACGACAAATAAATGACAGTTTCTTACATTTTCAGTGCCAAATCTTATGAATCGAACTATACATCATTCCACCTCAATCTAGGACATTGTTGCAATCCTCCCGATTACAGCAGCGTACTGACCGTGTATGGCGGACCAAGGCTATGAGCACACAGAGGCCGGAAGCGAAGCGGACCATGTGATATACTGAGCTGTTGCAAAGAGTCCACACCAAATCAGAAAAAATGCTTCAGCAACGCCTCTGTGTAGACTTGGTTTCTAAAGCGAATTTCTTACGACGATAACCGATATAAAGGAAACGTAAAACATCGTAGGTACGGTAAAAAATATTTCAATGATTCACTAAGTAACTATTATATTATCGTTTAAATAATCCTAGAGTCTTCATCCAAATACTATTATTTTTTATCACAATAATCAAATAAATCAAACTTATTTTAGAAAAATCCTTTGAGTAAATTTGTCATTGGGTAATACACAGCAAAATACTTAAAAATAAATAACTTAAGAACAGAAATACACTCGTAAACACATTCCATTTCGGGCTTTGCTTTCACATTTCAAGGTACTGGTATCTTGAGTGTATTTATTTCTAGTTATTTCTTCTTACATTTCAACGGAAAGGTATAAAAAGTGGTATGTAAATGATACTAATATTTTTTTACAGGATATCATCGCAAATTATTCGCTCATACTTCAATGTCGCCAAATTCTAACTACGCTTATAATTATGTGATGCAAAATATATGTACTTTATTTTCTACTGGTCAATGGGGAATTCATATTGAGTGCATGTTTTGTTAAGTGCTGCGAAAATAGGAAAAACATCAGCACTTCGATTTGAAACATCAAAGCTCAATAGGCAAATAGCATTTGTCACAGACATAAGAGTACAATCAGCAGCTGAAATAACTTAACATTCGAAGAGTTAAAAAACCGTGTTAAAAAGATCTACGCACACTTTTTACTCTCTTGAATATAGAGTCAAATCTTTTTTACCTCTTTGAATGCGTATATAATATAGATATATCTATTGTTAACTGTTCGTTTGTCTCTTTCAAGCTGGCTTGCGCTAAAAGGACGCAAAAAGGGTCTATTTTGATGCAAAAATCGATCCCTACAGTTATCATTTCGATTAACTCTCAGCTTTCCGAAAACTCAAAACTATTTTCGCAGCACTTACTCATAAAGTGGTTGAAGTTATTAAAATTGTATGTTTTTGTGTATTTGTCTGTACAGGTGCTGTCCCCGACGTGTAAAAAGAGCGTAACGGTAGAGTTAACGAACCAACAGCACAAAAGTGGCATATTAGGCGTATAGGGAATGCAAACCCGGTAATTTTCTCTAAGAAAACCGGTTTTAACCGGTTATTTCTATGAGAAAACACCCGGATTTGCATTCGCTAGTCTCATAGCGTCAAATAGATATATAGATTGTCTACTGCGTACATTGTCTCTCAGACCCACGGAGCATATGAAGTGTTCCTTTGTATCTTTGTATAGCCGATGTGTATGACCAAATGCTTGTAGGAATATATGGTCCAGCTGTCTCTGTCTGTTGTGTTTAATCGTTTGCAAGCGCTATGCATCGGCGACAGCGGTTTCGTTACAAATCACGGCGAAATGCCAAAAGCCATACCATGTGCTTTGTGGTTGGGTCCCAAACACACTGCCAAAAACAGAGTTTGATATACATTGCTCGTGACACACGCTGCCCAGGGTTTAGAAGCGACACTTCCTCGGCTTCCCAGGTTTTTCTTTGACGTTGGCATTGTGTCTCTACACAATTAAGTGGATTAAGTCGCAATTCTAATAGTCGTAATTCATATGACAACACTTGCATTAGTACTCCCGGAGTACCGATTCAAAGAAAGACGCATGACGCAGATGAAGTTTGGACATTCGTTTTTATTCAAATAGCCGAGGTGCTCATTTTACGTAACCGGGCCTGTTAACGCCGCGGTGCCCGCCGACATTACATTGTTAAGTTTGACAATAGGTCTCTATATCAATTTGTCAAAACTTCAAATTTCAATATAATGTATTGAAACCACCTGACACAGGGCTTCGAAGGGTCAATATTGTGCTAGCAGCTAGTCTTCCTTGGGAGGTTTGGCTTTGGCGCTCTCTCCAAACAGCATGAGGCACATGGTTGCGTGGAGACAAGCCTTGGCGGGGAGGAACTTGTCGTCGAACGTGAGCGCGTAGCGATACATCCAGACGGCTTGCTCGTACTCTTCCTAAAGACAAGGTAAGAGTTTCTGTTAAATAGGAAATTTTCCTTAAAGTCCAGTGGAGGCCTTGAATGGGTAATGACGGATCTGTGGGGGGGGGGCAGTCATGACACACCTTGGACCGGTCCCAGGTCGACCAAGGTCGAAAAGAAAGGGATCTTTCGCAATTTTGGTGTACTGCAATGAACACAGCTTTCAAAAGGTTTTCTGAAAAACGCTTCGTCGAAAAATGAAACTGGTGTGGAAATGTAAAATATATTATGACGTCACCATAATATATTTTACTTTTCCACTAGTCATCTTGAAATACATATTTTTCAAAGAGTCAACTTGACAATCCTTACCATGTATGCATGCGATACGGCCACTAGGAACGCCTCTATTTTACTCTTTGGTGCCATATAGAAAGCTAAATAAGCGACATCTTTGGCGTCCTGGTGCCGCGATTGCCTGTAACAAATTGATAATTGTATTAAATTTCTTGGTTACACAAAAATCCCCAAAGTGGCTGCTCGAAAAGCGGTGCCAGCGGTACTCACGTGGCGTTAGTGTATTAAAAGACGTAGCTTTTTTTATCACTCGAAAATTCATTTGCGAATGCCGCTGGAGTCAATGGACTCGAGTGGTTATGTGGAACTCTTAACAACGTGCCAGTTTTTCCATCATAGCCAAAATTGGACTTTGGTCGCCAACGGATCGGCTATCACAGTCGCGATCGCAAGCTCCGTGACGCCTCATTCTGGCGGCCCGCCCGTAACGCTAGGCTGTAATGTTTTAATGCGGAAACGTCAGCTGGTGCCGTGGCTGCCAAACCGATAAGTTGCTCAATGGTAAAGAAATTTTAGAATAATATGGGAGTAAGACTTATCTTTTAGCATTTTTTTACTGTAGCGTACCGTACCGCTTCTAAAAGTAGAGCCATGCTAGGGCTCTATGATATTTATGAACAAGATTTTCCCTTTTTCTATAAACGCTCAGTAAATCTCGTTAAGACATGTTTAGTCGTTATCGTCGTGCTGCGCCGACAGTTCTACTCACATGTGCAGCAGCTGCGCGAGCGCCCTGAGCGCGTGCGGCGCCCGCGGCGGCGGCGCGCGCGCGCTGGCGGCGGCGAGGCAGCGCGCCGCGCACGCGCCGCGCCCGCCCGCGCCGCACCACCAGCCCGCGGCCAGCGCGCCCAGCCAGCCGCGCGGCTGCTGCGGGAACACTCACACTCTACACCGACCGTGACCGGACCGCTGGTCCGATTAGGACCGGACCGTGAGTTTAGGGGCCCTTTTTTATATGAAATAGGAAGGTAAACAAGCAAGTGGGTCACCTGATGATAAGTGATCACCACCGCCTATAGATATCCGCAACACCAAAGAGATTGCAGATGCGTTGCCAACCCAAAGGGCTAAGATGGATGGATGGAAGACCCTGGACTAATACTAGTTAGGGGCCCACCTAATTACTCAAAGTACTTAAATAAAATTATGGATTTTTTCGCATTATCGCGTATTTCTGACTTTGATTTGACTTAGCTGGGGGCCCCTTGAATCCACGGAGCTCTGGGCTGAAGCCTAAAAAGCTATGTGGTAGATTCGGTCCTACCAACCATGCCAGTAATTATAACTAAACAAACTAAATATTTAATAGAAACACAAGAAATCATTCTTTATTGTAACATAAACTACAAATCTCCCTGCAGATCCCCAGCTTGAGGCATCGCCCCCATACGGATGCCGTATTGCCCCTTTGCACCGCCAAACTCGGTTTTCGGACCAAAAAAGATCCAGCCTTTTGGTTACCGAGGCGGCTACAGCTTATTCAACACCTCCTTTACAAACTTTTTGGTGTCAGAAGACCAAGTCAGTTACATATCTCGAAAACCGCTAACTCGCTCGCTATCAAACACGCCTTAACCTACATACTAAGTCTGGTAATTAAAGCACGTATGCGAGATACGTACATACGTCACATAGTTTCATTGAAGCAGAAACAAATTCCCCGTGCAGTGGAATAAATACCACTAGGTATTTATATTTATTTAAAAAAGAACTGAACTGATTTAGAGTTTTACTTAAAATGCAACTTTTCCATTCACAGAAACTTCACTATGAACAGGCGTGGCGCAGTCTGCAAAACTACAAGTCGTTCGGCGCACCTCTGCAATGGGGCCGTCGCTATTGAGTTGCAGCGCGTGCGGCAGAATACAAGCCATGCGTCGATAGACAGAGATACATAGAGTCAAATGCTTCTTATATCTAAATTGATACTTAAACGTTGTTTTTGTTCGAAAAGAGACTACTGTATGTACATGAACTTTTATTCATTCTGAGCTCTGACAGCATTAAGATAAATACCATGGTTGTTGGTCATTTGGATGAGAAGTCAAAGATAATGGTTGTAAATAATAATTGTGACATTAAATTATACAATACAATACAATATGCTATATGCAACATGTTATTATTATTGTGTTATAACAATAAACGAATGTACCTGCCAAATTCAGCTTAACTAATTTTACCAGGCGACTGAGTTCAGAACGATGCGTCGATTTAATCTACTTGCAAGATAACTTGCTAACTAATTATTAACTTAACTTTATCTTTTAGTTTTAATTACTTAGCCAAATCTTGCAACTAGATTTTCATCCATTGTTAGTGGTCGGATGACTTGATATTTAGTGTAAGTATGTACTATGTAGCTACAATGAAATTACAATAACAAAGTACCGTCCTTTTTTTTCTTACTTACTTATTAACTAAAAGTGACACTTTTAATGAATACTTACTTTAATCCATGTTACCAGTTTATCACACTTATATTAGCTACAAAGCTGAAAGTTTGTGCGTGACTTACATTTTTGTTACTTCTTCACGCTAAAACAGCTGGATGGATTTAAATATCATTTGGAACGGAGATAGCTTATACCCTGGATTAACACATAGGATAGTTTTTATTCCGGAAAATGCATAGTTCCCGTGGGACAGTGAGTTGCAGATACTTACAGCATCAACGTATTTAGCGATTTTCGCCCCCAGGCTGCTGTAATCGAAATAGTCGAATATCTCAGCGAACTGGTGCATGAGGCTCAGCACCGGCTCCCAGCTGTCAGTGTCGACGCGGCTCAGGCGCTCCAGGAAGAAGTCCTCAGAGGGATCAGCGAACAGCCGGCACTCGGGGACCTTCTTGCTGGAAGGCGCCAGCGTCGGGATCTCGGCCGGCAATCTGTTAGGGAAACTAGGTATTAGAGGTGGGGGGTTCCACACCGCACTGTGGGTGCGCTCGCCGCATTACCTATGGCATAGCAGGTTAATCGCAGTAGGTTGTCGGCTTGCCGCGCGCGCGCCCACTCACTCTGTGTCGCGCGTTGTGATAGTATTATAGTAAGCAGCTCAACCCTAGCGGTGCGCCAGGGCATTGCGGGTGAAAGGCGGGCGCGGGCGGCGCCTTCCTTTTGACGCATGCCACCTGGCGAATGTTTATGAAGTAATACGAACATTTTGTGCCTGATCATAAAGTATTCGTTTAATGGTGGTCGAAAAAGAGAAGTTTCTGTACGTTAATACTATTATTTATTCTGTGGTATTTTCAAACCGCGATTAGAATAGCATTGGAGAGTAACGTCAGCACACTATTGTTTCATAAATATAGGAATGAAGCTTGACGCAAGTCAATGAAATGACAGTGTGCTGATGTTACTCTCCAATGCTATTCTAATCGCGGTTTGATAATATAGCTCGATGCATAAGAGCTGGCGCCGAAAAGGTTGACTGGAAGAGATCACTGCTTAGGGATAAGACCGTCTATGGAGTCCCATGTAAAATTCCCCTGTGTGTGTTCTTTTATTTTGTTTACTTGAGTGAATCAATAAAGATAATTTGTTGTGGTTGTTGTATGGAACTGTTCTTAATTTCATAGATAATCGGTGCCAGCTCTTATGAATCGACCTATAACAGGTAGATTCAAAGACTCGAGATTCGAGACAATAAAACAAACTAGGCGTTAATACAGTTTTATTTCCAATTTTTGACTATGGACGACGGAATAACGGCTGATAAAGGCCCACCAATCTCCGTCAAATAAATAATATGAGCTTTTTGTACGTTTCGTAAAAGAGAAATTTCTGTGCAGAAACTTAGTACTATTATTTTTCTGTGCTGGAACTGAGCAAATCGGTCAGTGGCTTACTTGAGGTCATCGTCGCTGATGAGCTGTCGGAAGCTGATTATGTGCAACCAGTAGCCGAGCTGCAGGTGCTGGTAGGTGCAGTCCTCCTCTTTCAACGCCAAGTCATCCGGTTGGATATCTAAAAGAAAAACATAACACATGGTCTTTTAAATGGAGGAGTGAGGGTAATCGAGCTCTCGATTTCCGAAATGGGAATTAATCACCGCCGTCTAAAGGAACCAGAGAGCCCAAGAATCACTTATACGTTGCCGGCCTTTAGCTATCTCTCCGAGTAGCTGGAACTGAATCTTGTGATTGACACTTGTGTCTATATTCGTTCTTACACTAGAGCAAAAACAAAGAGCTGTTTAAAAATACGTCTGTTGGTTAAGTATTTATTAGAATATCCGAAAAAATAATGATTAAATTGTAAGAAATGCAAACCGTAAGCTTAGGGACCCGTTGACATCCTTTGGTACGGAACCCTATTTCGGTTTACGAAGGTTGTGGGCTGAGTGATGACTGATGACACAACCCTATATTCAAACAACGGATCGTCTTACCTGCCAGTCATAAAAGTTTGACACATTTACTATGGAAAATATGTCAAAATTTAACGACTACTAGGTAAAACGATCCGTTGTTTCAGTTTGAATATAGGGATTAGGGACGCGGCAAAAGACTTACAACTACACCCCCTAGGCCCGCAGCCCTGCAGCGCGCTGTCCACGGTCCGGCGCAGGGCCTCGAAGTTCCTGTGGTGCGCCAGCCGGTCACCGCGATCAGCCGGCATGTTAGCGATGAACGGCTCGAAGATGGACTCGTCGATGTGCTCCACTGACGAGCGGATGTCCTCGCCCTTCAGTTCCAGCATTCGCACCAGGGAGCCGCTCTCTAAGAAGAAATAAAAAGTTTAATTCGATTCAATTCAAAACATTTATTTCAGATTATTAATCCATATTGGGTTAGTAACCAATGTCTTATGAGCTAGTATAGCTTAGTATTATTATAGAAATCACAATTAAAGCACCGTATGGAGCTGTACCCATCTCTGCAGGAGTGGGGAGTCCCAACGGTCCGTGGAGACCGTTTAATACTTGCGCTAGGTAGATCATGCTACGCGATTCAATTGTATATATCTAGTTTATTATCACTTTCTTAAAATTAGGTACATACTGTAAGTAAAGTACAATTGCAATTAAGACAGCGCACATCACATTTTCTCTCGAAATTAAAGGATTAAAACAAATATTAGAATTCTTTTATTTTCACTCATAGAAACAAGGAAAATTAAAAAAAATACAATTAAGAATTCGTAGGTAGCTTTAAATGTTGTTTTCTTAACGCTAAGCGCTAGCACGTTGAAAGCCGCATATGGTGCTTTGGATGCATATGTATGTACTGCCTGCTTTTGTCGGTGGCGTTTGCACGGCTAGTAAAAGAGGCATTCCTCTTTCTCTTTCGTTTTATGGGTGACGTCACAAAGATGTATCTAATAGGTAGTTAGTAGGTGCCTAATAAATTACAGAATAACATAGTGATTATTAATATGAACACATTGTATCTAATGAGGATGTTCATGCAGCGATGACTCACGCACATTGCACTTCCGACAGTCGAGTAAATTTGCGCGTGTGAAGTGTGAATCTCTACCATAAAAGTTTTTACGTCACCCCGGGCCGTAAGTAGCAATTTACCGCCCGCTACGCGAGCGGATATTTCCACTTCCTGGCCAGGGGAAGACGTAAAATTGTTTACACACTTCGGGCGGTGATAAAGAGAGCCTCAGGTCGCATGTTTATCACCCTCGCCTTTGGCTCGTGCGAAAAGTTGCTTCGATCTGAGACATTTTTTAATTTCACCACCCTTGGGTTATAATGTACTATTACGGCCCTGTCAGCTAAGAGTCTTAGCGTTACCACTAGTCTGTTTAAATTCGAGAACAGATGACGTCATGTGCTTTCACGCCTCTTTTTATTATAAAATCGGAAGGCAAACAAGCAAATGGGTCATCTGATGATAAGTAATCACCATTGCCCATAAACAACCGCAACACCAAGAAGATTGCAGATGCGTTGCCAACTTAGAGGGCTAGGATGAAATAGTAATTTCGCCGGTTATTTTGCTCTCCACGCCGGAACACAACAGTGCAAGCCCTGCTGCTTAGCGACTGGATTAGCGAACAAGATGGTGGTTGCACTTTTGGCATGTAGACTCGGTTCCCCGGTAGAATTTTATGTTCATTTCTTTATTTCAAGTACCTATTGCAAGTTGATTGGAGCGGTGTTACGCGCTAGCAAAAAGAATCCAGCAATCTGATTGGCCGAGGATGAAGGTTGACCAATTAAACTGATACATTCTTACTTATTACGTTTGACCACAGTAAACATTATAAGCAGTAAGGAATCTACATACAAACGCTCGAAACCAGCGCACTCACACAGACGCACGCTTAACATGGCCGTTAAGGTTTTTTCGCGGTCCCGTCAGTAGCGGCTGCCGCGTGGACGCGCTTTGCGTTTATCGTTATTGCGTGCGCCCGAGACAATGCGCGATATTTTTAAAGATGCCACAAAAGTATTGCGTCGTAATATGGCTGCTTGAACTCGAGTTCTTGAAAACTAGAGCTTTAATTTTTTCTTACTTCTTAAAATGTTGATCTTTTTTAAATTAGATACCCAATTTTATTTGTAAACTCGTTAATTCATTTCATTGTTTGATCGTTATAGAATCCAAGTGAACGTTGGTATAAATAATAATAATATAATTTATCAATTTTACAAAAAATCAGGAGGACAACCCTAACGCTCCACCGGAGCGTAGGTATCTATCTCAACAAATAGGCCCAGTTTCGGTACTGCTGTATTTTTATGCTGTGGTTTGACGGAACATTAAGAAACGAAAAATAATTGATACATTCTTGTAGCAAACATGTCGCGTTGCTACCGCGCTGCTCCAATGAACGGTGCCTAGATACCTATGCAATTTGAGGCTAGCGTCTTCATAGGCTTGAAGGTCAAATCACAATTACGTGATCCAGCGAACGAGCCAATCAAAGCTTTGTTTCACATGTCTGGTCTCTGATTGGCAGACAAAGTATTTATTTGATTGGTTGCCTTAGATTCGTAACTGCGTGGCTTGGCTTTTTTACCTTTTTGTTTGCAAAATTATGAAAAACAACACAGTTAAAGGGGCAGACATTAAAAAATTAAAAGATCGAAAAAATAAGGGCTTAATACGTTTTATTGTAAAAAAAATCGGTGCTTAACCTCGCTCCCGACTGTTGTAGCAGTGGATGTTGCTCATGTGACAGTTCGTGCCGTCCTTTTCGCACACCATGCTAATGCCGGGCTCGAGAGGAGCGCAGATGTCACCTTCACCATATTCTGTAAAAAATAAGATTTTGCTTAAAAAATTGTTTTTTGTGATCTTTTGTTGACTGTTCGCTTACGTTTAGTATTTGCCGTTTGTATTTTAAATAAAAAAATAAAATACATACATAAGAAAAACATAACCCTCCCTTTTGATGGCAGCCAGGTAATTAAAATTTAAAAACCTACTTCATACATAGCTTCTGTTGTGATGAGTCTCGTATTTGATTTAGACGATTCATTCTTTAATTTTGCACCCTTAGTGAAAAACGCTTACCCTTGTTAATAAAAATTACAATCTGTTAAACTAACAAATTTTGTCCTTTCATTTGAAGGTAAACGTCACATAGACACGTCACATAGATAAAGATAACACATGTAACTAACATAGATTTACGCAACGTTTATGCATAGGGGAGTCAGTATTTGCTTCTTTTTATACGTACAGTATTACCAAAAATATATTGTCCCACGACGTACCGCGGTAGACCAATTTTAGTAGCGCGAGAAATTTCGATCTACCAATGATAAAGTAGAATTTTACGCGCGCTAAACTCTTGCGCTTTTATTGGTCTATCGATTTCGCAGCAACATGGCGGCAGCCCGTGCGCCACAGTGTACGAATTGTGTAAGCGGGACAAAGCTAAGAATGCATAGCAAGCAATACTCTGCCAGTTGCGCTTGCAAATAAAGTACAATATGGATTATTCACACGTTCGGCTACTGTCGGAAACCGGTCTGCGCTTCTCTGCGCAAACGAATACTGCCGATGCACAATATATTTTTGGTAAAACTGTAATAAATAAAGACATTTTGAAAACAATGTTTGAGTATCCACATTTTTATACTGATTAACCGACTTCAAAAAAATCGGTCAAGTGCAAGTCGAAATCCGGATAACGCACCTGTTTCTTGCGGTACACTGGTCTGCCGCTGTGTGCAAGCCCAGCCGTTGAGCAGATTCCGGGCGAGGCCATCCATGAAGCTGGGGTCAACTCGCACCACCTGCTTCAGATGGAACATGTGCGTGTTCCGATGTTTCTTTAGCATGTTCAACTCGGCCAGAATGAAGTTTGTCGCTGGCTGGAAATATAACAGGAACAAAAGCACCTCAAAAAAAATGCTAAGAGAGCGCAGTAAACAACACGTTATGCAAAGCGTTAGGGCGCCCGTTAAGTTGCGCGGGCGCATTGAGCGGGTGCACGGAGCGGGAGAGGTTCCACTCCGCACTGTAGGTACGCTCCACCGCCTTGCCTATGGCACAGGCAAATCGCAGTAGGCTGTCGGCCTGCCGCGCGCTCGCTCGCTCGCCCCCGGCCGTGTCAGTGTAATTGATAACGAATGCCGCACAACCCTGTCGTGTCGCCGGGAGGAGCGGGAGGATGACGGGCGCGGGCGGTGCGTTCCTTTTGACTCGCGGCGAACGACGAACTTTTTGAGAGTGTAACTTCAGATTTCAGGTCTAAATGACTCATTTCCACGAACTTAAGTGCAAATGAGTCGTGAGTGAGATAAACACGCGCTTAAATCAGAATCAGCTATAAAGCAGGAACAGACTAAAAGTACCTCATAAAGACTGAGTCGAAACGCTTCCTCGGACGCCGCCAGCGCTTCATCGAAGTACCCCATCTCGAGATACAAGGACGCGAGTGAGGTGAGAACGATGTCTTTGTACCGCGGCTGCACAGTGCGGCCCGCCGTCAGCAGGCAATGTAAGGCGTTCACGTTGTTGCCTCGCACACGCCAGTACAGGGATGAGAGAGTGTATAGCAGCCATTTAGGAGCTAGTTTCTGAAATAATTTTAAGAGAGTTGTAACTCACAACAACAAACAAATAAAATGTCATGTGCGGTATGCACTGACGTGGACTTCGAAGAAATGACACGTGTAAGTAAAATAACTTTCTACAAAACTACAACGACCACTATGATGAATATTTTGTATTGAACATATTTTTTCATTCGTGGACCGTTTTTTCCTTTATTCAAAAATTACCGATATCGATATAAAAATGTTTCTAGTCTAGCACTGTAAAGATTGCGACAGTTTTACGTTTTGATGTAAAAATTCCGATTTCTGTTGATGAGTATATCTTTTCATACACTTTTTTGCCACTCTCTTTCCTTAAAAAAAAACTACACTCATGGCTTACCTTTTGTACTGCGGCGTATATCCGTTGACCTATCTCAGCGTCCTGCGTGTGTTTCACAATGTGGAGATCTCCGTCTGCCACGTATTCTAGCAGCTTCTGTCGCAGGTAGCCTGTGTCCGCCACCTCGCTTGCTAACTGCTGCCTGAAAGAGAGCCAACCAAGTCATATATTAAAGGTACCTTCTACTGGTCCTTCGAACCGGATCTTAATTTTAATAATACTGTAAATCAATGTGTAGCTATGAATTTCTGCTTCATCCGTTTGGATTAATTTTACGAAGTTGACCCAATCCAGTATTTCGTATTAAAAGCTGTTTCAACAACTTTTCAAGCTGTTAATAAAAGAATATTCTACTTAATTACCAGCATAGATTTGCAGAAGAAACAATAATTTAAATATCAAGTTGCTAGTCATTAATTAAAAAATTAAAAGGACACACGTGGCTCAGGATGTTCTTTAAACTACTGACATTTCAGTGTACACAGTGAGCAATATGGTTAAAGTTCTTATTATTATACATTCACGCCTGTTTCCCTTTGGGGTAAGCAGAGACCACGGAACGCCATTTGCTCCGTTTCTGGCGTACTTCCCTCGCTTCCTCTACGCACATTCCTCTCTTCATACATTCTCGGTTAAAGTTTTATTACAACAAAATATAAAAGTTTATCAGCTGAAAGTCATGACTCCGCGCTCCACTGCAGGTCGCAAACGCGAGCTACACTGTTGCTCCGTCTCGCTCTGTTCCATACAAACCAGTGTCGATTTGCTCAACTGCAACCGTGCAGTGTCGATGCAGTTTTACTCGGAATCAAACCGTCATTCATATACGACTTACTTGGACTTTTTCTGTGTGAAACCAGCCGCGTCCTTATCTTGCGGACACGTCGGCGGATGCCAGGGCAGGTCGAATTCCACGTCCGCCGGCACTCCTACCTTAGTAGTAAGCAGTGATTTTAACCTGGCAACCCAAAAACAGCCTGTGAGAAGTTAAAATGACCTTCGGTTTTTATCGGCAAAAATCGGACATGTACACAAGTATACAATCCGATCATGTAAAGTAGCCAAGTTTTGAAACTATTTCACCGTAAAAAGTTCTGAGCTGATTTTATAGCGCCAAGACTGGCTTGCTCGTGGCATGAAACTTTATTTAATGTTATTATGTAGTATCTTCTCATCAGAGGTTTTTCCGAACCGGTGGTAAATTTTATGACATTCATAAGTGCTACCTGTAAGCCTAATCTGAATAAAGATATTTTGACTTTGACTTTGATTATGATAATGTTTTCAACTTGGCAATCGCGCAGCATGGGGATGTAATGCGGTATACATAGTCTAGCATCACAGTACATACTTATGTTGCATAATTGCTAAGATAGAAAAGTATTTTTATTTTAAAAAAATATCGAAGCTCAGGCAGCTTGGTTACGCGCATATCCAACAAACAGTTTAATAGTCAACATGTCTCACCTAATACCCTTATTTTCAAACGGCATAAACACCGGGAAAATTGCCTCTAAATTTTTTGGGAAATCCGACGTTGTATCTTTGCAAAATTTGTGTGTCGGCCAATCGGAGTCTCGGTCGAAGTCCTCAGAGTTTCTGCTGACTTTCATTGATGGCGGATATCTGGAAATAATCAATGAACAAAACGGCATTCTTAAGAAGTCCTTCACGTAACGCGGATATATGGTTTAGTTTAGTTTATTGTATAGTCAATATAAAGTTACATTCTAAATAACATAAATTAATGCCAAGTTGGACATTGGTTGGTTTGTTGGTTGGTTGGAATGTATAGTGGACGTTTATTGGTACTCCAACACAAGCCTAAAACAACATCTGCCAAATGTAACATTTACAACTCCAATAAATGGATTTTTCTTTTCGAAAACTGTTAACTTTTTAAGTCTTTTAAAAGATCATTATGTAAAACCCAATAGATTAGGTTTAGTTTCATTCAATGTTATTTTCGTTTTACTTCAGAACTTATGCAAATTTGACCGTTACGAAAAGTCTACACACTAGATACTTACAAAAACATTCCACCTTCAAATTCAAAATGTTCATCCTCAATTTGGCTTTTCACTTGATTCACGTGAGTAGACTTCTTGTCGCTCTGGCGAAGCTCACCTTTTAATATTTTAGCCTCATTGCCCAATTCTGGAATTAACATAAATTTGATCCTAATGAATGAACGGAATGCGCCTAAATCGATGTTTGTCCATCGTCATGTCATGTCGTTTCATTGCCAATATCTTCTTCACACAGTATAAAACAAAGTAGCTATCTTTCGCTCGCTCTGTTGTCACTCCTCATATGTTCGGCCCCTTACTCCTTCAAAACCACGCAACGGACTTTGATACGGCTCACACTGACATTTAGTTTTTCGGGAGTTTTTTATGTATAACTAGCAACTGTAGCCAGTTGCTGGTTGTAAGTTGTGAGGCCTGTAATACTTACAGTTCTTTAACTAGATCTAAACGGCGAGCACGCCTGCTCCTTATCTCGCTGCTCGCTCAAAGCGTGTCTTTCCTACTCGGCCAGTTAGAAAGAGAACTGACAAAACTAGTCGCGCTGCGTCGTGCTAGCCACTCAGCAAGTTTTTGCGTGAATAACGTGAATCGTTCAAAGGGTTCAAAAATAAAAAACATTCAAAATAATACTTACTCAGTTAGAAGTATCTAAAAATTTAAAAGATTCTAATTAATTCTCAGTCCTTAATTCTCTTAATAATGGCTGCCACTCAAGGGCATCCAGTTGAAGTCGAGGGTGATGACGTTAAGACTTACCGTCATCACGAACCTAAATAAACTAAATATACAACCTACTGACTGAAATGTCGTAGGTGGTTATTAAAAATGACGAAAAAAGCATTTTCTGATCTCTTTTTCTAATAAGTATAGTCGACCAAGTAATTGCCTAACCACTTTTGAACCTTATCCCTTTGTAATACGGTCGAAAAGTGGTCAAGCAATTTCTTGGTCGACTATACAACACATTTTTTACAATTAATTTTATGTTTGTTGTGACGCATAAGTAAGAAAACAACGCCTTTGTAACCAGTTTTGAAAACAACCTGCTTTATTACAAACTTTGTCATGATTTTAAAACTTATCAGGACACTTTCACAGATCAAAGTCACACGTCAATAAACTTTTCAATCGTGTATATAGGTAAAAAACGTAAGTAAAGTTTATTTTGCGTGTAGTATTGTACAAAACTGATATGGAACTTACGTCATTTTTCGAATATGGAGCATCAACTTGTCTAACGGACACGTTTCTACTACAATGCAAGAGGGCGTTACTTAAGTTTTTTACCTATACGCTAAAATGGTAAGTTTCAAGACCTCACCTGTAGATTTCAAATCACTCAATTTTAGGCCCAACTCCTTCAACAGTTTCTGATCTGGCGTCTTCAATTGTTCAGCCTGTATCACAAACTCAGATGCCATGCTCGCATGCTTCTGTATATGTTTTATTAATCTCTGGAGACTGTATACAGACTCCACGGCATGTACACCCTTTTCTGACAACCATTTGTCGTTATACATTGGTCCGTCCAGGAAATATTGTATGAGAGAATTCATGTCACCTCCCTTTTTTAACTCGCGAAATTCTAAGCCTGTGAGTTCCCCCATCTTTGCACAATTGTTTTCAACGTGACGATAATCTAGAAAAGGAAGGAAAATTCGATATTATATACCGTAGAAAAGCTCAGAAAGATTTGCGTGTCCGTTACTTTGTAACATTCTACAAACGCTTTGACTCTATGTCTATATTCATACGCGTCCCATCATGAACTTAATTGTTGAGAATTGCCATATGAAACAAATTCTATTTAAAGTATAACTTTTTGTTAAAGATGTTATTTTTAATGCATTTCTTTTATTCTTTTAGATAATGAAATGAGCTTTCGACGGCTAACTGCCAATAGGAACTAGCAACTGTGAGAAGAAAAATATGACAGCATTCCATAATCGCTCGCTTACCATATTCTTCCGGAAGTTTCATTGTCTTCAAGAAGGCAGCCTGTGATTCCAGCCAATGAGTTTCCCTGTGACTAAATTCCACCAATTCTGCTCGTAATTTAGTCAATGTACTGAAATCATAAAAAGAATCAAATGAGAACAATTCAGGGTCCAGCTTATCAGAGGCTTTAAATTAGTGTAACAGCGACTTTCTTTGTCGCTCAGTGCGTCTCTTTTTAACTAGCCCAGTAAGAGGGAGAAGTTCTGAGCGACAAACGAGAAAATATTCACACGTGCTAGCTGTACTGGTATATTTGACGCTGACTGTACCTACAGTCCACAAGGAGACTTTCAAAGCTGACAAAATTTAACAAAGCTTCTCACGGTCAGCTAAAAATTTCTCACAAGAACTGAAACTAACTTACTCCTGTACAGCCTCCTTGTTATGAATCAAACTGGCATGACACAAGACTCCATATTTGTGTTTAAGAGCGAGATCAAACATAGGGTTAAGCTCCAAGCACATATCCAAATGTTTCAAGGAACTGTTGAAGTCTCCAAGCACACCATATGCGTTACCGAGCATAAAATGGTGGATAGGAAAGTAGGGGTCGTGATCTACAGCTGCCCGGAGAACTGTTATTGCATCTTCTGTCATTTTACTTCGATGTAATATTGTGCCCAAACTTAGAAATGCTATATCTTTGTATTCTCTGTAACATTAAAAAGAAATATGATTTAACAAAAAAACATTTAGAAAATATTGACATTAAGAAAGTAACAAAACTTCTGTTTCTATGTTGTCCCAGAATTTCATAAATTAAATTTTGGAAATTAAAATAGTTATAGCTGATGTTAACCAGGGATAGTGTAGTTTTCTATTAGTGGAATATTTTATTATCACCTCAATACTTCAAGAGATAACCTTTTACATACAAAAAAAACAATTAACCTCTTTATAATATTATAAATTAGACTAAACTAAAAATCATGTAAACAAACCAAGTGAGCCAGCAATTTTATCCACTTCATTATCTCATATCTACCCAAATTAAATAGTTGAAAAACAACCTTATGTTACATACAGTGTTGCTTCTTTTGCTACACAAATCAGGTAGATACATAGTTTAAGAAGATAATTTGTCGCTAGAATTCAGTTTAGATATGGCTTCTTATTTGTATTTACAAATGGATGTCACAATTTTTTTATATATAGGGAAGTTAAGGCAGGGCCATCATTAAATTACTGGAGGCCCTGGGCACTTAAGGATAATGGGGCCCCCTATGGCTATAACATGACAGAGGATTGTTTCATTTACAGGCAAAAGGAATAAAGCTAGGGGTCCCATGGATCATGGAGCCCTGGGCACTTACCCAGAGTGCCCTATCTATGGATAAGAAAGGCCTGAGTAAAGGAGCATGCAGATACACCTGATGAGAAGTTATCACCGTTGCCTCAGGAAACAGGGACCCCAAAAGAAATTGCTGACTATTGGCAGCACACTAACATTTATGGCAAACATAAATCATACAACCCATTTGCACATGCTGAGCGCAATTGCTGATCTAGGATTTAGTTCATGAGAGTCACTAACCTCCAAACATCCAATGAACAAGCCAAGCCTAATTTTAATATATGTTTTTTTTACTGAGTGCTTATAACAAAGCTGAAAGACCACCCCCAGTTCTGCCAAGAAAAGCTGCCATTGTTACTTTAACTGCTTTTCTATTTAACTATACCATCAGCCATTAATAAAATTACCTATATTGTTATCTAGATACCTTGGTGCATAGTGCACAGCACGTCGACTGCACTCCAAAGCCTTAGGAGCATTTCCCCGCACCCTCCAATACAAAGACGCCATATTGTAATGCAGCCATGATGAGCTATTCTGCTGCAGTATAATAGCCACCCAGTAGCCAAACTGGTCAATAGTCATTATTGGGGATATTTGCTCCGGTAGTGACAATTCTGGATCTATGCTCAGGTTCTCTCTTCTTATCATGCCCTAGAATGTCAAAATGTGATGTAATTACTAGACCTGTTTCATTGTATAGTCGACCAACTAATTGCTTGACCACTTTTGAACCCTACCCCTTTATAATACGGTCGAAAAGTGGCCAAGGAATTTCTTGGTCGACTATACATGTTATCTGTTACAACCAGTTACCTTTTGTGGTTCAAAAGAGCCTTTTAAAGATCAAACATACAGGATTGTTAGGCTTAGTAATATCACTGACCTATAAATAATATGGACTTCTAGTCAGTGTTTAAAAAATGGCGTATCAAAGGAGGCTAAAAAGAGGACTAAATCGATAATCGCTCGCGCTGTCAGACTGTCGGACCGACGGCGCTGCTGTCAATACTATTATTTTGTAAAAAAACCTATTTGTAATGAAACTCAATAAATTATTATTTTGTGCAGTTAGACGTAAAGTTGTAAATCCAATAACTATAAATGTGAACTAATAATTTGCATTTGTAATATTGGCGTCAACTTGTATTCTTATGTCATGCCGTTTTTCTGCTGTCATTTAGTATGAAACTGTACATCCATGCATTATAATATCATTGAGTAATATGGTTGTTTTAGGCTTAGTAATATGATTGTTTTACAAATCATGAACACTTTAATGGGTATTTAAAGTACAATCACCATGCTAATGACTGAATGAATGACCACAAAAAGTGTTTCTTTGTTAATTACCAGAGATTACCCTCAACATAAAAACAAACAAAGTTTACCTCTGCATTATATTAGTGTAGATTTAGTTGATTACCCATGACAGGAGGAAATTTTAACCATGAACAGTCAACCAAATTGATGCATAGGTCACTGTAGAATGTTGTTTCAATGTGTCATCAATGGGATACTACGGCATTTGTTGAAAAGTCACCATGATGTTAATTGTGAAAAAGGTCCTAGTGGCCTATTATGAATCGAATTGGTTGACTGCACAAATATAATGAACAAAATATCAGTACCTCTAAATGTTCAAAAGTGAACATGCTGAAGGTCAGTGATGATATTTTCTTGCAATCCGGCACATAGCTGTCAAAACCATAGTCAGGATTGTCTGTCCAATACTCATGTATTGGGATGAACTTAGATCTACCATCTTCCAGAAGGCTAGTGTACCAATCCAGTACGTTAACTGGACCTGCATTCATACAATTCTCATCTTCTGCCAACTGGATAGCAACGTCTGTGTCTTTCTCCAAGTTTGCCCAAAGAGTGTTTATGACCTCCTGTCTTTTTGCAAGATCATGGTACAAGTTAATAATATTGTCCCAACGCGTGTCTTGATTCAGAAAAGCTAGTAAGTCGTACGGCCGTGCCATTTCGAATGGCGAATCGAGCTGAAAAAAACGGGGGGAAATGACTTGGAACACACTTGTTATTTTAAGTGGCTAAAGTGGCCGGTAATATACTACGCAAGAAACCATAACATTGAAGTTTTATCTCACCTTTGGTTGTATCAAACCACTTTCTGTGACCATCCAGTGGGTCGAGGCTTGTGTACCCAAGGTACACAAAGTTACCAACAGAAAAACCACTATTACTTTCATCTTTAGAGTCACATGAGTCCGTTTTATACTAACAAACCATGTAATTTAGTCAAAAATCTCAGTTTTACGTACTTTACATTAGTAGAATAACAATGCCGATTATTTGCCCTACAATCCCATGGCCAAATTTTTGTCCAATGACAGACGATGACAGCTGTCACTGTCACTGGCCGTGTTCCGAATGTTTACATCGCTCACGTTTCGGACCGAATCATACTCACAAGACTACGGTAACACATTGACGACGTTATGGATTTGGCTTACATCGGTATCTAACACTGCCAGACGTAAACAATTTGAACTTCAACGTTCGCAGGGCATAGCACTATGAACGTTTACTGGGCAGCGTTAGCGATGCAAGCCAAATCCATGAAGTCGTCAATCAATGATGTTACGGTGGTCTTGTGTGTGAGTGTGATTCGGTCCAAAAACGTGAGCGATGTAGACAGATTCGGAACGCGCCCCCCTTCCCCACAAATGTCACTTTTTTATTTCCTCCAGTAAAGGCAAAAGATACTGAGCTTATAAAGCCATGTCTTATGTGAAAAGGCCAAACGAACATCTTTTTTTAAGTCGGAGGCTGATGATAATGTCTCCAGTGATGCTGGATTTTAATGATAATTAATGATGGGAGATGATATTGAAATGTTGGTGCTACACACTTCAATGCCTCTGGGAGACTGTTAAACCAAAATCATCCATTACTGACTAAAGACTTGACATTGGCACTACAGTACCTACCTAATAGGTACTTTACTTATGTGGGACAAACTCGTGGCACATGGCGATCGCTGGGGACCAAACTCAGTACTTTACACTCATGCACCAGTCCACTCCCTAGCCAATAGGCGGCTCACTATTACCACAGAGGATAATAATATTATACTAATACTATTACAAAGCCACACAACGAGTAGGTATCATTGTAACCTGCTGGTTGCAATAAGAAATATTTTCTTTACTCTCATAATAATTTCAAAGTACTTGGATGACGAGTTCTGTTCAGGACAAATGTAACGCGGAAAAATTGAATTTTCCTATAAAAATATATGAAACATAGCAAGGTCGATTTTCCCTCCTCCCTGTCCCGTAAACACCTGCAAATATTATCGAAATCGTTAAAGCCGTTTTCGAGAACGCGATTACAGAGTGGTAGTTATAAATCGAACCTATATAGGTGCGTGTTTGAGCCGCGATTAGCTAATCCGCATTGAACTCGCAAACGTCGTCTCAAACTTGTGTTTAAAGCGAGGCTTGACTGCTGGTTCATAGTACAAACAGCAACAAACTTAGCCGACCATTAAAGAAAGAACTCAGAGTCAGAGAAATTGTCTATACTCGAAAGGGATAGATTATATCAACTTCCTACTGCATACTATATGCCTAACGTGACCATTTATTTATTTTGTCAGACCGGGACACATAAAAAAAAGTTTTTAGTGTTTTACAAGTATTTTATCATAGAAGATGGAATAACAGTAAATAATCAAAGCTCTAAACACAAAATAGTTAGCATGACTTACTAAGCCCCCATTAGTGGCGTGTCGGGCCACGCATTTAAAGCGGAAAAATTTTTTTTTTTAAACTATCGTTGGGTCTGCTTGCAAAATTGGGACTATGTTGGCTTCGCTGGGGACACCGGGACAGACTGCCTGAAACCGGGACGTATGGTCACGTTAATTATGCCTCCTTTTCGAAAAATTACACTTTCTCGCAATTCCGTCTTTAATGATGGCTTATGTGTGTCTTCGATTGTACGCGATCGGTGAAACGCAGTCTAACCAACGATAGCGGTCAAATAATAATCAAACAGGATTTTGTTTATCTTAAGCCCTTTTGGTCGCGAGTGCTGAGATATTCAGCCGAGTTTAAGCTTGACTTTGGTTTATGAATAGGGGTTAGCGCCGTACATGGATCAAAACTAAGCTGATACTTACTTAAGCTCGGTTTATTAATTAGATAAGTACGCGCTCGCTTTAAACTTGGTCATAACTACGCCCTTACACAGGATATCATTATCTTTATGGTTTCGGTAACCATTTTCGAAAGAAACCAAAACATTCGGTTAACTCATGGTATTAACTCCTTTACGTATTCAAATTTTGGTAGGTTATTTATTTGGCACGTATCTAAATGTAATAGGTGTAATGTAGGTTAAAGGAAAAAATGGAGACTTCACACACATTCATCATTGAAAAAAAGATCATACCTACCTATGAGGCATTCCTCGTCAGGTTTTTTTCCTTAACCATAAAGCTCGTTGTAATTTTTAAAGAAGTTTGGCAAATAAGGTTACTTTTTAAACTGCAGGGGCGATAGCTAATCATACCCAATCGCATGCGCAAAAATTAGATTAGACGCATATTATTAAACTAAACATTATGAATTGTAAGTCCGAAATAAATTATTTGTATTTATTTGTATGAAAGTAATTTTAAAGTTATAAATAAAATTATTAATTATGCACTTCATCTACATCCATCGGTAGCTCGGATCATTAGGTACCTACATTAACTCAAGTAAAGGATAGGTATTATCAAAGACAATCTATTGGATAGACTAACAGACTCCATACCTACATTGAAGCGCAATTCCGCTAGCACAACGCCATCTCTCAGTGTTTTTCATGGATTACGGTTACAGATTCTACGGAAAAAGTGGTTTAACTGGTAGTTAGTTTCAATTGTATAGTTTAAAAAATCCCTATCAATGCCAATTCGCTGTTTATTTTCTATCCCGGTGTAAAACAATCCGCATGGGTACGTAATTGCGTCATCTAGTTTATCTAGGTGAAACATTACCTAGGGTATACCCCGAGCATGATTAACAAAAAGGGATTGTCAATCTATTCGATACCTTGTCTTTGATATTATAATAGGTATTTATTCTCCCCTCGCATTTTACTTCGCAACCTATTATATTTAAGTAATTGTTTGATGAAAAGGAACAGCACTATTGTTTCATCTATTGTTCAAGAGGAAAGCTCGAACCTCAGTTGAAGGGGTGCGCTCCCCTCGCTAGGCACCCACTGCGCAGGTCCAAATATCCTCATTAAACCTCATTCAATCCACGCCTTGGACCATCCACACGCATTCGTGCATTGTACTCCAATCTTCATTACAAACCTATCCTGTCCCAAAGCACAAATTCCAAATTAAAACACCTCCGTCAGATAAACCTCAGTGCCAACGTGATCACGTAACTCATAGAAAAAATATGGAATAGCAATGTAACGTGTCAGTGTATATAATTCGACAACATCGACCGAAATTTAACGAAGAATATGATAGTTTTGAATAAAAAGTGCAGCGAGGAAGAGTAAAATGGTAATTGACGCACAAGCAGAGTCGCCGGCTAACGTGGATGTATCCGTCGGTAATGATCGCACAAAAGACGAGTGCAACATAAATAGGACTGTTAAGACGTTGGACATTCAGGTGATATAAGTGTGATAATCGAATAAGTTTGCAGCAAGCCTTAGTGTGTTGTGTAACTGTTTTGTTTTGTTATAGGGCACTCTTTGGCAATGTGGTCTAAGAGAGATATGTCTGGCTGCTCTTTGGCTTCCACTAGGTGCTTTAATATTTTGTTACGTGACAGCATCTATATTCCAAGCAGATGATATACACGAAACACATTGTAGGGTGAGTGCTCTTTTGTGTCACAGACACCATTAGAAACATATCATTCCGATGTACTTACTTTTAACTCAAGAAGATAGATCTTTTGCCAAATTCTTAAATAATTAAGAGAACTTTGGCTCATTTATATCTCTGTTCACAAAACACCATTTACATATAAGATGTTTATGATAACCCATTATGATAATCGCGCGATTTACCTTTTGTATGAATAAGCCGGCAAAATGAGTGAAATCAGCATAATGGCACATTTACACTGCTGATGTGGAAACAGGGGAATTTATGATCTTATGTAAGGCTTGCATAATATTTTACGCGTCTAATTCGCATTATGACATTAGTACGAATAGACGTATTAGTTCTTCGGTGCATGACTATTCTGGGATCTACTACATCATTAACGATTTCATCTAGACTATAGACTGGGCAGGAAGACTTAGCTGACAAATCCTCGAACCTGCGGTTTTGTTTGTCGGCGCCACTTCGTTCCGAATTGCGGCTCACGCAGAGTTAAATCAGGTTTACTTTTGCGGGATTAAAAATCCGCTTGAAACAATTTATACTGACTTAGTAAAAAAATCAACTATTTTCCAGGTATACAACGTAGTGCCGTCAATAAGTGCGATTACTGGCATCAGTCCGCAGCGGTACGTGTGGAGGATATGCATCGCCTTCCACCTCGGACCAAGACTGTTAATAGGCTCCCTGTACTATAACTATCATAACCAGCGGAATGCACATATTACTGAGGATAAGGTAAACAAATCGTCTACTTATATTAGCTTAGCCGGCGAGCCTAATATGGCCGCCTATGCTTAATTTATCCGTCTGTACGGCTCTATCTCATAGTGTTATAAAAACAGCAGCGACGCACAGAAAAAACGTGGGCCACTCGTGATTAAAAGGCGAATCTCGCCCTGGCACCGCGTTCCGCCACGGTGCGCTGGGCTGCAAATTTAGCATTGTATGCAAGTACTTCAGTATATAAAGAAACCACGTGCGGTACCACACACTGACAACGTGACTCCACGCGGGAAAAATGTTCGTCGCTCCGCGCAACGCAGCGGGTCGCGGTGCCAGTTTAAGAATCCTCTAACTAAAGTACTCATCTACTCCTAAGGTACTCATATGCTTTCAATCTTCTATCCAACCAATACACTCTTTCAGTTTCTGAAAGTATAACCAGTATACATTATAAATATCCCTGAAATAAAGTGTACAAGATCTGGAAAACTTCTTTACGTTTCGTTCACCAAATTTCAGATATGTGATATTATAGGGTGTGAATATCTACACGTAGTACATTGAAAATATTAATTAATGTGCTTCGTATTGTACCGGTAATTTTTAACATAAAACTACCGTGAGACTCGGACATAATATTAATAAAACGGATTACTCACGTATTTTTCCGTCGAGAAATGCCCGACATGTTTCGGACCAGTCCGTGGTGGTCCGCGGTAATTTTACTTGAATTTTCTCTTGGAAAAATATTGACTCAATTGGAAGCTTGTGCATCGGTCGTTCCATAATCGCGTTTAAACTAGGACCCAACATTATTTTTGGTATCGTAAACATCTTGATGATGACATCATCATAAGCACGTAAAGTACTTTTTGCAATCAGAAAATAGAAAACCCTATTAGTTAATCATGTACCTATCGATAATTAGGAAGTTTCTATCCAATTAAGTAATCGCTTTACGCATAAATCTCAGCTAGATCGCAAAAAAATGAGGGCACTGATAAATATAGAACTAACTTGGGCTAAATGCGACGAACTAGTTTTAAAGGCTTGGAAAAACACAGCATATTAAAAGAGCCACAACGAAATCAACACCTTTTTTGTTCACTGTTAAAAATAGGTTATTGTGGCCAGTCAGCTATAGCAAATTTTCCTCGCAGATTTTTACGGTTAACGATTTCTCCACAATTAGGATCGACACATTAAGTTAGCCCGAAATAACTATCTATTTGTTGCCTTAATCCTGTGTTAAATTACATTATTTATAAAAGCAATGTACCTGTATTTAAGCTTTTTTGTTGACCTACCAAATGAATTTAGTCTATCAGATCGTAAATTAAGACGACCTAAGTAATGTCAAGCGTAGGTCGAACAGGATTACGGTATCAAACTGTTATAGGCTTACAAGCAGCAAACAGTTCTGGGATAGTTATAAAAATGTAATCTTATAAAAACATGGTTCGTGTAAAATGCGGAACCATGATCCCGTCGGTCTAGTTCCCCTGTAATTGCTGATACGGAGGTTATATGACAGTCGCTCTAATATAATTATAAAAATAATCAGATCTGCCAAATCTAAAAATTATGATCAATGCGTACCCTAAATTAAGAAACTGGAAACAGATGACAAGAAATAGTAGAACACAGTCATATTGTAGCGAGGACGCAGAAAGGATGGGCATCGCAAACCGTAGATAACCCATTAACCCCCTTGGTTGGAAATTCCTGGCTACGCTAATTACAGGACAAAAGGAACAGAACCTGGGAAGGTTGTAGATAAGAGAGTGATGATTATTTATATGACGACTTGCATTGTCAAACAGTGTTTCTTAAAATTAATTGAATGGGCGGTACAAATGCTCTTTTTACAAACTTTTATTCAACTAAATTCTGTCCCGTTGTGTTATCGTTATTATTGAATATAACAAACCAAAATTTTACCAACTCCCGATGTACAAATTAAGCTGAAAATTTTGTATACTTTTTTGAAATCATATAATGCGCTGAAATGGTGGCATTGAATTGATTTGACGTTACAGTCAAAACGTGGTCATAGGAACTTTTTTGTAATGAAACAATGCAATCCTGTCGAATTTCAGCTCGTTTACTATGTCTTTACAAGATTTTAGCAAAAAAATCCTAAAATCTATACCAATTTCCGTCGGCAGGTAGGAACTTATGTTTAAAGCTAACTTTGTTTGCAGGCGCGATTGCAAGCGACACAACTCGGGGAAGCGTGCTACTGGCTCAACTTGGTAGAGTTGTTCGCCCTCACCGGAGTCACTTACGTTTCCAATAGGGAAAACTATTGTAAGTAAATAGAATATAACACTCGTGTTATAATACAAATTTATTAGTTAGTTGTCACTCTATAACATTTGGTACCTAGCTAGAAGCTCAATTTACCTCTCGCGCTAATTAAAGCTGGTGGTTTACTTGAATTTCTGATTTAAGTTTATGGGATCAACAAAACCCGGTATACATATATAAAAGACGATAGCCAAGCTTCGCTTGTGATAACAAAGTGCCTACCTAAATACATCAGTTAGCGTCTTCTACCAACTTGATTATATGCTGCTAATAAATTGTATGAGAAACACGTGATCGATATAGTTGTTATTTGTTTCAAAATGACAACTATCAAATAGCTATAATGGCCCAAGTGCTTGCACTGTTGTGTTCCGGGGTGGAGAGCAAGACAGCCGGTGAAATTATTGGTAGATACAAGAGGTATTCCATCTTAACCCTCTGGGTTGGCAACGTTGCGGTTGCGTAACTGGGTTGCCCTTGGTAATGCGGGTGTCTATGAGTGGTGGTGATCCCTTACCATCACGTGACACACTGTTCTAGTTCGCTTCCATTCATTAAAAAAAAAATACAAACTGTATTAAACAGTTGAAAATTGTAGACGCTGCAGTTTTTCCACTAGATCAGGTCTCATGGGACGTTATTTTCATACAAAATTAGGTTCAGAGTTAGCTAATACAGTCCCGACGGGGCAATCACAGAGCTAACGGTAATGGCCGAAGTTAGCCGAAAGGTCAGTTCGGATGAAAGCTGTTTGCTTTGTGTTTATCAACTTTACAAAACTTATCTACAATTTACAAAACTTATCTACAATTGTAGGGACAATATTTATATTTAGTCAGTACATAGTTAACAATGTAAACTACTTTAAAGTGTTAAGATTCTTTAGAACAATTTGTTTTCCTGTTGGGGTTAACCACCTATAGGTACAGTCAGCAGCCGATATTTCTACGCAGACGAAAAGGTTAAAAATCTAAATACGACTCTATTGTCAAAAGAGTAAGAGATGTGCAGATTTTTTTTGATCTCTTCTAGTGATTAGCTACTTCTGCTGCTGACGTGCCTTCTAGCAAAGCTGATTTCAGGACTTACCGCAGTAGACAGTACTTGCTCAATACTAAATAACATTGCAGTTTATGTTTTCAAATTTATAAGTAAGATTATTTTAACCGATTTCAAAAAAGAAGGAGGTTCTCATGGTCAAGGTCATGGTTTTCAGTATGTTGTTGTTATTCTTTAGAACTATGTTTGTATGTTCCGTTTTTTATATTCACTGTATGTAACTATGTAGATTTGTAAATATACTATTATTTTTTTGTTTTGTATGAAACTACTTAAGCGCAAATATTATCAAATCCATAAAAAATATTTGTAAACTCAAAACACACAAACAACAGGATATTAAAAAAACACGGTTATAGATCAAGGTTTAGAAGGTGGAAAACGTTACCGCCGTTTGTATAGAGAGCGCTTGAAGTTTTGGTACACAATCTGTCGATGAAAAAATAAATTGTCAATTTCCAGTCGTGCACGAGAAGATATTCATAGTGTTCATGGTAGCGGCGCTGCTCCACATGCTGTGCCGCGCACGCGTCGGCTGCATCGCCAGCGACGCGGTGGAGCCGGTGCGGACCAACAAACTCGTGTGGATACTGTTCTACGTGGCCGTGGCGGCTACTGTGGGACTGATCGTGTTCTTCCTGCGGCACAGGCTACTGTGCCGGCCTTTAGGTAAGAATGCGTAACCGCGCCATCTATAGGTATACTGCAGCTATACTGTATACTGTGGGACTAATCCTGTTCTTCAGGTAGGTCCTGGCCTTTTGGGAACCTGTGTAAATGTAAGTAGGGTAATCTCTCACCTATTGGAGGCTCTGGGCACATTAGGATCACGGGTCCTTTATGACTATTGAGAGAGGTCTTTTTATTAAGAGCAGGCTAACGGAATAAGAGTAGGTAGGATCTGGCAGACGTTGGAGGCTCCAATCTCCATGGATTGCCCGGCCATGCATCACTTGCCACGAGGGGGCAGATGGAGCAGGTGCCGCCTTTTCATCAGTAAAATATATTAACTTTTATTTAAATTTACCCAGGAAGCAATTTTAAATTCTTTTGTTTTAGACTTGTAATTGTAACTTCAGTGCCATAAGACCAAGATCTCAAAAGCAACGCTATAATCAATAACGGTCCCCATCGTATAGTCAGCATGAAATAGATATATGGGAGCGGGGAAGGTGGTCACAAATATCTGAACTCGAATCTATTGTCAAATACGTTTGGATTTATTCATATATTTCGACTATGTACCTTGCCCGCTCAGATATATTTGATGCTGACTCTACTACCTATCAAATTCAATCAGCTATCTTAATTAGCGTAAACTTAAATACTATCTTCTCCTTCCAGCGTTCACTTGGTTCTCAGTCTGCGAGTACATCTTAGCGACGGCCAACATGGCGTTTCATGCCATCGTCGTACGAGACCTACCCCTCCACGAGGTCCACGTGGTGTCTCCCACACATCCGAAGACCAACTAGGAGGTTACTCCACTAGGATCCATGTTGATACCCAGTAAAAATACTGCATACAACCCTGGTGATCCAGGTCATGTTAGTGGCCTAGAGAACTAGCCGCCGTACTCAAAAACATTAATTGACAAATAGTTCATTAGTGAAGTTTTTCATACATATAAAATAACGTAAAGTTAAGTGTCAATTAATGCCTCTGAGTGCAACGGTAAGGAACGTACAGCGCACTTTAGACTGATGACACCATAAACTGAGAATTTTGTTGTAGAAAATGACTACGTTGCGACAACTCATGTCCATGGGTGTAATTTTTGAATCTCACGGAAACACGTAAGCTTTCATCACCCAGTCAAGTTCAAAAATCGCACTCCAGTTATCGGAAACCTTGTGACAGATAGAACCGCAGCGTGGCAATATGAAATAAAGGGCTGCATTTTCTCATAATTGTCAAGGAGGGCCGCGGGCCGTGATTGCCCACCGCAGTGCATGCAGTAATTTAAGACTATAGTCTAATCTAACTGCATGAAGCCTGGAACCCATTTCTTGGTTCATGCGAGATGCATCTCACGTGCAAGATACGACAAAAAACTACAATTTTCAAGGGATTTGACAGTTGTTTTCGTGCGAGATGAATCTGGCATAAACCGAGAATCGCCCCGCAGTGCAGAAGGCAGATAAATTAAGAATAACACTGTGATTACTGATTATCAACGCCATGCAAGTGTTTAAAATTGATAAACTTCAATGTTACACTGGCCTCTTATCTCTTAATCATCTTGGATGGCAATATTTTAAAAGGTCAGGTGTGATAAAAGTCTACAGTCTTGCCAGCCAGACTTGGTTTTTTCATGAACTTAATTTAATACAAATGTCTAAGTTGAAACCTCCACAGTATAGTCGGTCTGAAACCTAGAGTCTAGAGACACTTGGTAAAAGTTATCACATCGACATAGTTTTATTAAATCTTTCTTTAACCATGATCTCATTGCAAAAATAAAATAACTAGCCATTAATAGCAATTGGTAAAAAAAAAGATCCGATATCCTTACCACAGGCGTCGGGTGGTAGGGGGTGGCAGCTGACATCTTACCGCTCAACCCCGCTAGAGTTTCAATAAATGTGCTAGGTATCTACTAATCCATTTTCATCACTTGTACCGAAAAGGACGAGCTTGCCCCCCGTTTAAGCATGCGCCAGGGTGGCTAGCTGGCGGCGCCTATGATATTCACTCATACATACCTGACTTTTGACTGGCTTACGGTGCAAGGTTTTGTGAGTCTCACCCGTAATTTAAACGACATAAAATGGACGCCAAATATAGAACAATGTCATCTAACCACAGTATTAATTTTTGGGACTATTTCAGTGTAAAATATTGAAAGGAACGAGTCAATTTCATTGAGGTACAATAGGGACGTGTTTTATGAGTGAGGATCATTTGGTACCGTACAAGTTGTACCGTGATTTTCTTTCTCTTTTGGAAAATAGAACTAAAATCGCGTTACGACAAAACTTTAGCAAAGCTAACCACCAATATCCATCAATAGAGTCTACACAGATGATCTGCATTCCAACTGCAAAGCAACTGCCAAGAGTGCCAACTACAAACGGCACATGCAGTTCCGCTGAAACCAACTCGCAGTAGTCACGCAGTACTATCACATTGTAAGTAAGATTCAACTGCACAGGCAGTTAGTTTCTCGGAGTACCAGGGTAATTTATTCCAGTTTGTAAATATGGTTCTCCACAAAGTAACGCCCGAATCTATTAATTATTTTCAGTTGGCAGTTGCCCTACAGTCGGAATGCAGATCGTCAGCGTAGTCCCTTTAGTTAGTCATACAAAACCTTGAAAAAAAAGATTGTAATAATACCAGGGCTTATGCCCTAACTAAAAATAACTACGCTTCACCCATAAGTTTACTTCTAGTCGTAACCTTGTTAGCAGGTTATTTAAGAGAGTCAAAACTACTAGATTAGGAGTAGAAGGCTTTGGCTAGCTAGGTTCGCACATTGCTGTAGTGAAGAGTTAACAAAATCTTTAACCTTCTTTACGGTAGGTACTTTGCAAATGGGGGCGGAAGACACGAAAAATTATAGTTATATTTAACTCCAACACATCTGAAGCAAAGCACCCCTTTGATTCGGTTGATTCCGTCTAAGAACTCTTAGGACGATTGTGCAGTTACAAGGAATTCTACCCGGAATGGAGAAAAGTAAAATGTCCAACGGTAAAAAAATTAGTATATATAAAATAGCGTGCCATATCGGACGGTAAAAGGTCGGACTGCCGGACAGTGGAATTCCTTGTAGTGCACAATCGCCCTTATGCACAGCGTCCGATCCGAAACTGAGAAATACGATCCGCTCTATTTGTAATCCGAGTTCCGTTTCCCAAAACATGTAAACCCATTTTTTATTCGCACCTAATATACTACACAAATAATCACATGAATGTCTTGGCAAACGCATTATCCCTGACTGAATATGTTCAGAACTGTTTAGGGATAAAAAATATCCCTAGGCACTTTCGTGGATGTATTTTTATGGACCGAAGTAAGCGAAGTAGCAATAGTACTTAATTTAATAATAAAAAGAATATCAGCGAACTTCGATCTTCTTTTCCTCGAATTCAGATCGAACCGAGCGCACGCACAAGCGATATCCGGAGTCCGAAACACGACCCGAGTTTGCCAGATTCCTATTTTTGCGACTTGGATCGGATGCGTTTAATAAAAGCTCTATATACTATAATGTTTAAATTTAAACTTTTAGTACCCAACGTTTTGACAGAGAATCACGTTAAAGTTATAATAATAATAACTCGAAGCATTAGGAGTCACCATAAATTGAAGTACCTATTGAACTGTACTCACCTTGTAAGATATTGTTCTATAGTTTAGTTTGAATGTTGAAATGTAAATTAAATCTAGTCAATAGGTTAAAGTTAATTCATTGTTAATTAAATTTGGAGATAAATAAGCAGCAAAATTAAAAGGCTTAAGTACTCTACGGGTTTATTATAGAAAGGGCTAGGTAACTTTCTTAGCGAGTATTAACTTTATAGAATGCAAGTATACAAGTAAGGTCTGAAATACAATTATGATACTGGCAACCTCAGCGACAAAAAAATATTTATAATTCGACAGATAAATAAAAAAATTAAATACCATATCGCTTATTACAAGAGCTATTTTGATCTAATAGGTATCTACTGCTAGCTACTGCGCAAAATATTGAAAATATTTACTCCACAGTTTTTTGCCATTGTGCCTATTTAGACCCGAATTCCGCCAGAAGGAAAGTTATGTTTTTAATACGATTTTTTCATAAGCCAAGAAACAGAAAACGCTATTAGAGTCTAGCCAAAGAATTTATAATAAGTATTGTAAATCGGCGCAGAATTTGAAAATTGTGAGGCTGGTATGAAATAAACAATCTTGGTCATTTACTGCGGAAAGCTCTTTGTAAATGTCATAAATTTCATATTAGATTTTAAGCTCCAAAGCTTCGAAAAGCTCAGAGGTGTCCAGGTTCGGACCAACGGCTCTCTGTTTGAGAGGCGGAAGGACGCTTTTACCATTTTCATATAATTAGCGATTGTTTTATCTCTCGGGCTCGAAGTCAAGCATCAAAACTTTTATAAACTGACGTTTTCATCGGTGCAATAGAATATACACGTGTTTAGGTTATCGTAAGAAATCCAACGTCTCCGCCACTTTTTATGCTACTTACGTTAGATACTAAACATTGGTATTCCATTTGGATAGGTAACCTTAGGACTTCTGTAGAGTTAGACCTACTTTTCCCCGTTAGCGTAGTCTCTAAACGTGATCGTTTGCGTACCAGCACATATTATAAAAATAGCGAAGGTTAAATACTGATAACAGAGACAAAATCTCTATTTTATCTGATAAACTCAAAAGAAAACGGAAATCCTGAAATATTTCTCTCGTAGCGTCAGCCACTTCAAGACGAGAACAAAATTGGGTAACATCTTGTTGAAGATATATCTCTACAGATATCGATACTTACCTATACATAAACACTTAAATGAAAGGCGCATTATAATAGCTGTGTACATACAAATACTTATCCCAAGATTCCAACTAACACTGACCTTAGGTAAAGGCTTTTATATGACTAGCAATAAGCCTCAATTATATTAGGTACATTGATAATGATAATAACACCGTCGTCTCTAATTCTTCAATTACTCATTGTATTGTAAAAAAGTATATTGAATAATGTACTAATTAAAACGGACCAAATTTAACGTCGTGAACGATAAATGATTAAGTACGTGAAGTTGATAAAATAAATACATATCCAAATTGAGCATGAAAATTGTGATTTATATTCTTTCATTTTAAAATCAAATGATAAGCATTTTTCGTAAAAGGATATTTTTTTATTATGCATTAAGCACGCGTTTAATTTGCATTTACAATAATGTTGCGTGATCTATCAAAACAAAATAAAGAGGGCTTTAAATACATAATGTATTTTACACGCTGTATAATTATATTTTATACGAATTCTGAAAAGGTATCCCAGAACTGTAAAGATTTAAGCGGAAAAAACACGCATTGATTGATTAGTATTGTTAAAAATAGTGTAGCAAATATTCTAGGCATAAGATTATAAGTCGGCGCAAATAATAATATGGTAATTGTTATGGATTAGGTACGTCATTTTTGTTAAGAGCATTTGTCATTAATTTGAAGACATCGCTATTATATAGACAACAAAGGGTCCACATACGCGTGCTCAAAAGCAGATTTTTTTCTGAGCATGCTTATACCTAAACTAAAAGTATGTGTTACCTTACCGACGCCTTGCTAGTTTCAAGCATGCTTTTGAAAACATGCTAGAAAATCAATTAAATTTAATTTTATAAGTAGTATGCTATCTGAGCGCCGGTGGAAGGCAGTGTGCTAAAAGTACAGTGTGTGTAACCATAATCTGGAAATTGTGTGGCCAAAATGGCCAAGTCTGTTTTGTTTGAGCATATTGGTTATTATCGAGCTGACAAAATCTCCAATCACAAACATTTATACCTTCATAAACTATGCAAATGCAAGCAAATGTCACCAAGGAGTAGAACATTATTTTTATTTGTAACTACATGCTTAGTATGGAGTTATGGACTCGATCTCATTGCAATGACAAGAACTTACTTCACATAAACTTTTTAAAAACAACTGTGCCCAGAAACAGAGCATGCTCGTACATACTTGTAAGCATGCTGATAAGAAAGTATGAAAAAAAGCATGCGTATCTGGGTGGACCTAGTTCAGTAAATAAAGAGTCATTATTTCTAAGGTAATTATAACTAACTTATATTTTCTTGAAACTGTAATACCGTTGTAAGAGGTTGTTTACACAGGTTGTTTAGCTGTTCGTTCTAAGGATCTGTCAATATGATGAATAATGAAGTTGTCTGAAAATACAATAGCAATATTAAAGGCATTTAGGTATTCAGCCTAATTCAGGTATTCAGGCAGGGTGACTTTGAGCCCTACCGAATTGTGTTTTTTTGTGATTTCTTTATAATCTTTACCACCATTTGCGATTTAATCAATTTCATAGAGTCAATGAATATTAACATTTTTTTCTGATTATTTAGGAATACGAAAACGAAGAAGGAAGTGTTGATGTTTTATTATTTGCATGAAAAATCTAATCAGATTTTCATTTGTTTCATTTTATCCGCCTTAACGAAATTTTAAAAGTATTTCCTGGAATTGATCGTGAATAATCGCATGTATGTTTTGTGTGTTATTTACTTTTAACTCGAATATAAAACTGCCTTATCTGTACCTTACTTACGTAATCACTAGACGAGCAGAGGTAGGTATTAAATCACTATAGATAGATTAGTATATTATATTTAGTGTAGAGTTACCTTCAGTACGTTTTGAGTGCAAGTTAATCTATTTCTCGGCAGCGTATTAAGAAACGGTGCGATTTAAAATCCAGTGGCCCGTTTCACGAAGCTACGAATTACAATTTTACAAATCTAAACCGGCAACATTGGTCAATAATGACCAATGGCAATGGGCATTATTGACCAATGTTGCTGGTTTAGACTTGTAAAATTGTAACTTGTAGCGTACCGAAACGGGCCACTGGTGTACAAGCTAAAAGTTGAGTCAACATTGACAGTACCTTCCAATTCAACAACTTGCCCCATTTAAATAAAAAAATAAGCATTAAAAAATTATGAACATTAATTTTGTAATAAATAAAAATTAAATAAGAACTAATTAAATCGTTTCCAACCGTTGCGATTGTTAATCATATTAACATAGTAAATTAGTAAGACGAGATTTAATCACGCAAAAAATAATGTTTTAAATCCTTATACTTTCACTTGTCAAGGCCAATGGAAACAGGTAAATTTTTATGTTGATAAATGAAACATTTATATTTTTCCGTGATCAAGTCCCGTCTTACTAAATAAATAGAACAAATCAATAATATTATTGTTTATAACATGACAGCGTGGAATATTTGGTGATAAGATGAAATGACCACGTGGCAATCAATTACATTTAAATTAAGAATGTAGAATTAAGAAATACATAGGTATTTACTTTGTCATAATATTTTGAATTGCAGTGACACTATTATATTCTTCTAAGTAAACTTTATAAAAAACCTGTTTCCTTTTTTTAATAAACATCTGGCAACTTCGAAATAAAAGTGGCCTTTTATGAGAAAGGCTCATTTTTAGGGTTCAGTACCATAACGGTGCTACGGAACCTTCGTTGCGGGAGTCCGGTTCGCACTTGGCCGTTTTTATAATTATTAAATCTAGACGGTTAAGTGATTGAAATAATTCTTAACTCTGAAAATATGATTTATTACTTAATTCGGTTTATCAAAAGTAGTAGATTTTAAGAGTACCTACAACATTACTTTGAAGCTTGACCATAAATCACTTTAATTAGGCATTTAGCCGGTTTTTTTTATTAAATATATGAAGGTTTTACATAAAGGAATGTTTACTGTTATATTGACTACTATTGTTATTATTATTATATTAGGTAAGTAGTGTCACGACTGAAAATATTATTTTTAATATTGTATCGAAGTAATTTAAGTAAATAAATACCTAATAGTAAGATTTCATTCATTATAATTAAAATAATCATGAAGATTTACCCTTTTATCTCAGTTTATGAAATAAATGATTACCAATGATACATGTGTGCCTTATTTTTAACTATTTTTACTTAATAAATTGAAACAACAAATTGGCAAAACATAACGCCGCGAAATCTATTATTAGTTACATAAATATTGAATAAACTTATAAATACGAGTTTATTCAACCACTTACCTACTTAAAACAGCATTGGGGGCAATCATGGAAAACGTTTACTTACCTAAAGCATGATTGTAAACGTTAACATCTGTCATTTAGGTGTTTTAATGAATAGTTAATCTGACAGTGTTTAATAAATGTAATTTTCCTGAAAAAATCATCAAAAAGAAACGCTTTCATAAAGTTTTCAATCAAAGGGGAATTAAAATATTGAGTAACGAAAGTCGCTACACTGACTCTCATAAGCAACTCCATCTAGCGTGAGCGTTCGCAACTACTAGTCATCCACTAGATGGCAGGCAGCGGCTTGTCTAAGCGAAATAGACAGACGCTCGCTCTCGGTCGTAACAAAGATGGCGGCGGTCGGTAGCTAGGCAGGTATAAACTTTACATGTGTTAGTGTATACATGAACAAAATTTCACGTTTGACCACTCTGGACACGCACACATGCGCATAAAATCGGGTGCGCGCGGGGCAAGGGGAGTAACGTCCGTGAAGTTGTGTCAGCATATGCGCAAACGAGGTGCGCATTCGTCGCGTGCGTTGTCGGGATTCTTTGTGCCATTCTTCGCATACCAATAAGAGTATATTCTTTACATTTACTCTTAAATCGGCATCTAATCAAAATTCGCCCGTTCAGCTCATCTTCACACACCGTAATAGGTGAGTAAAAAATATATTTAAGGTGGTGTTCATACAATTAACTCGATATTTTGGTGATTTTTATTCGGGAATGTCAACAATGCGATCGCGATCCTGCAATATTTTACATAGTTGTCGCGTTTGCTTCGCCTCGACTTCCGGTCGTTCGGGTGTCAGCATTTCGCGATGTAAACATTATCTAGGCTAGGGTTCGGTTGCATTAGGCGCGTTCTCGGGAATGAAGTGTGCTCAAGGTGCTTTTGTGTTGTTAATTTCGCTTGAGTGTGCTTACTGGGATGGCGCAATTTTCGAAAGACGCGGTATGGTATCGCTCGCCCGCCGAACACTTCAGTCGCGTTGGTGGCTGCATGCGATTTGACGTATTCCATTCTGCGCGTGGTGATGTCACTTGTGCTCTTATTTAATGAAATGTCAAGCGTTCTTCGCGTAATGTGCGAGTGAATTGTAAACAAATTGACAGTGATATTGATACTGATGCAGTGATTTTTCTAAAAGTGTAATGGACTGTTACTACTCGAAATTTTTCCCGAGGCGTGAGTATTCATTACAATCTGCAAAAACAAACAAACAAAATTCCTCAAATATTTGACTAAATTCCTAGCATTGCCGGCGTGTTTACTGACCTTAGCCTAAAACAAACGTGAAATTTTCTAGGAATAATGAAAGTTAATAAGAAACCTCGTGTATTACAAAATTTCGTACGAGTATACAAGATTTGCTTCAACTTGCTCTGCCTATTAGAAAATAATTAATTAATCATCAATCTTTAATTAAATTTCACTTTATTGCTTAAGACAAATTCTTATTACAGACATCATATCATTAAGTGTCACTAGCGATATCAAAGAAATAATTATTTTGAAAAGTTTCATCATAGAATAATATGATTCTAAAATCGATTTTGTGTACAGTGAATGATTTGAAAAATATTTAAATAAACTAATTGGTATAACATAGAAACAAATCAGAATAAACGTAAGATCCTAGAGTTTTATTTAAATTCGGCGCCTTGGGTTCTACATGTTTTTGCTTTCTACGTACATTTGATTTTATACCATGTTAGGTATTGAAGTTACGCTCGGTTTAAAATACAAAACATACCTAGATGCAAAAAAAATTCAGTACTTAAAATATTGTTTCTGTGTTTAAAGTCTGGTTTGTCTTTTTTGGGCTTTTCTTTTATTTTCTGAAAAAGAAATAATAAGTTAATCAAGTACTTAATTTCATAGTTTTAAATTTTACATTATATGTCGTGCAGTTATGTGTGTTAGAAAAACAAATCAGTTAAAAATTATCTATCGCTTTGCCCGAGACCAAAAAAGGCTCGAATCCTCAGGAATTAGATTCGTTACAGTATACGCGATATAAACCGTTTTTAAATTATTTTATACCATACATGATATGGCTTTTTCCTAATTTTACCGAAGGGTCGATTTCAGATAGTGATAAAAAAGTAAGTACTATTCTTTGGACTACCAACTGGTGATACTATTATTGACTGAAGAGTGATAGATAATGTAGGTTCCACAATACATAATTAATCGATTATACAATTCACAAAACACTGCAATCGTCGGAAAAAAAATATAAATTACTGTAGTCACGCATTATTAAATTAATTAAATTATATATCCATCATCGATTGCTATTTTTCAATTCTAACAATACAATATAACATTCACACAACCCATTTAATTAGGAACTTAATCCACCTTACCGTTGACACAATAATTAATTACTTCTATAGTTTCTGGTAGTTCACAACCTTTCAAAAGCTTCACTGCCTACTTAATTAATATTTCTGCCAGTCGAGAGGTACAGTCAGGTTGGGATACCCTTTTATAACCCATTTGATTCTTAGACCCTTCGGTTTCTTTTACGATTTCAATTGTTATTTTTTTAACAAAAATAAAAAAATGAAATTCTTAAAGAGAAAAAACACATCTAACTCTAAGGTCACTATCATAATTTGTAATATCACCAATTAACAGCGAAATATTTTGCAAAACACTCGAGAGTGTTCCATATAAAACGGACAAATGGCATTCGTTGTCATACGCCGATCTAGACAATGATTTTAAAACTAACACCGCGTCTATTTAATACTGTCTGCTCTTAAATTACTACTTGCTTTAAAATTTTCTAATATATTTATCAACACCGTACTAAAACTATATTTTTAAACAAAAGAAATTGTTTTCTTCCTTATTGTTCCTACTTTGTATCAATTAATTTCTAAACTAATCTTTAAAACTTTTCTTTATTAAAATAAATGAATAATATTATTAAAGATAATCTAAAACAATTTAACACTCTTAAATTAGATGTAATTTTATTTGTGATGCATATTCCCTATTCACGTATCACATTGAAACAAAAAACCCAGAAAAATACAATCAAAAACCATTTTCAACTAGAAGTATAAGGAATGGAAATGAACTTATTTTTATACGTTTCAATATTGGTGAATTAGCTACTGAATTTTTGTATGTCCGTTGTCTTGTGCCCATAATAGAACAAGCTATGCTTATTTTGTGATTAGGTAAATTAGTGTAAAAATCATCCCAAAATATGTATTTATTTAATTATAATCATAAGGAATAGATACGTTCATAATGGAATGACTAACATAACGTATAGATAGCTAATGAATTTTGCCCGCAAAAATAACAGGTTAGGTATAACTTTATTTATTTCTCAATATATCATTATTACAAAGGTATTTTATGAATTGTGCATGGTAAAATTATGTCGATGAAATCGACAAAAGAAATCTTATCAAATTTAATTAATAGCCTATTTTATTTGTGAACTAATTAATTCATTTCTTATAAAATTATTAAAATTAAATCATAAACAAACAAACTTAAAAACTAATATTAAAATGCACTTATAATTAAATAGAGAAAGCTTATTATAGAAATTAAATTAGACCTACAAAATTACATTTTTAGACACGGAAAATAACTATGTAGGAACAAATTGATTTAGGAATAAACTTAATAGATACATCTATTAAGTTTATTCCTATTGAAAACATTGTAAGACAAATCGCAAATACTAAAAAGTATCGATGTACTCAACTCAGGAAATCAGACAAGTTTATTAAAACAACCTCTCGTACATGAACCGTGTTATTTTCAATATTCAGCTAAATAAGTAACTCCAGTTGAATCTGATATTATTCTACACCCCACACAGCAGAAAATAGCTTGCGCCGACGGTATTAAATTGCCATGAAAATGGTTCGCAAGCTCATTCCCCGGGGAGTTTTCTAGCCGTTAACATTGTTATGGTATGGTGCCATTAGTTTTAGGGTGCCCTGTATATGTAGTGATCAATATTCTATTAAGTATTTTACTGTAGTTATAGATTATGAATTTAATTTTATCGATTATCTCGGTCTTGAATAACCATGACATAATAAGTCACATCATCACCTAATTCTGTAATTTTCCTGTATCTCATTCATGCCTTAACATTATCAGATAAGGGTGCCTGCTTTCCTAAACAGTAGTTACAGCGCCGTACCGTTCGTTAGAATATTTACCGTACTTTAGAATATTTATTGCTGCCTACGACAATCGATAATAGATTACAATTTTACTACCTCTTAAATCCTGCAATTTACTCGGATCACTTAGAATTTCTTTATGAAATTCACCGTTTACAGCGAACAAATACAAAATTTTATACTCGGTCACAATTATTTGAATTTACATATGATTATTTGGATTTGCTCCATTGGTATCATCGGTGCGCTTAGTTCTTTAGCGTCAGTGGAGAGCTTCAATCACGATATCTCTCGGACTCTCGAATAGGTGCCAAGAGTTATTTTGGTCAATACGGTTGATGTTTTTATTGCGGAGACGCCGCCGCCGGCTCGCTGGCTGCGCGACAAGCAATAAGACGTGTAAACTGCTGACACTCCGGGCCCTCACGCAGCGTCGCACTCGCACCTAATGGCCGATCCGGAACGATTTATCACGTATTCTGTCTTAGGGAAATTGAATTTAGCGCCATTTGCCACTTCACTGATGGCATCGTTCCTTAATTAAACTCTTCTATAAGTTACACTGCTTCAATGCACAAAAATATCCGCTCAACGTTTTGTTTCGTTCTACTTCATGTCCAAGAAATGGAGCTTTTATTATCAGTTCCTGTTTGTGTAGAAGTTTAAATTTACCAAATAAATTATATTTCACATGGGACATAAAAACCAATCCAACACACTATCTAATTTCAACACCCATGGGCTTAATTCAATCTCATCCCAATATTAACTTTTTCTAACTAGAGACACGTATAAGTAAAAACAATGATTTAGCGTCTAAACGTCTGAACACATTGTAATATAAGTTCGATTATATGAATATGAGACCAAACCCGTTTAAAGCAAAGCAATAAATCGTCTTATTCAGATAATTTGCAGATGAGCGCTTTATTGACGAACTGTTGATGGGCACTCCGGATGCTGTAATCGTAGAACTCTGCCCATTCGCTTACTCGTCGGGCTCATGTAACCGAGCTTAGCAAGAAACGGCCGTTCCATAATAAACGTGGGACTTAATTAATACACTCCATATCATCTTTCACAAAAAGAGATTCAAAGAAATTACAATCTGTTTACTTAATATCTCGTATCTATTTATTTACTAAAAAATTCAACCATTTTATCAATGATAATATAACGTAATGATATTAATGTATTAGTCACCCGGATACAGGTGATTATGGCAAATAATAATTTGTAATCACCTCCTGCGATTCGCAACTAAATCACTCAATTTAGAAGTACTTCACGCATAAAGTTCAATTAAAGCTTTGAAATCCACTAAATTCACGACGAAAAGCTAACGTCAATTTGTTTTTAGAGCCGAACTGCGGTTATTCTAAAAGAACAAGAATAAAACGTTACTCATGCATGTTGCCGAAACTCTGGGTAAAAATAAAAGAAAGGAAACTGGTGATGCCGATTAGCATTTACATAAACTAACTCTCGAGTAGATTTAGATCATTACTACTCAAACTTACTTAATTGAGTCTTTTAAGTTAGAGTATAATCATCATGATGTTGGTCGTTTTGGTTTCTTAGTAAAAAGGACTCTTTTAATTACGCCCTGTCCGTCTGTACATTTGCCTGAACGTCACAAACATAAGTTGGAGCCAGGAAGCTAAAATTCTGCTTTATTATTGAGTACTTAGATGATTTGATATGTTACATCGATTTCTATAATTATTAAAAATTCATTAAACAAACTCTTATAAAAATGTAACTCCCTTACATGTTATGAAGCTCTAACGATCACATTTAATTTTCAGTGTGAACATGAAACTTTAGTCAGTCCAATTATTAAAGTAATTACATTCATTATTACTCGTATTATGATAATGTCAACCATAAAAAAATGCAGCTCTGGAAATGTTTGCGACGCGTGTCCAGTAGCCTCGCTCTATTCTCGGACACCTATTTGTGGATTACCACTCTGGTGTGGAACCCTCGATATTGTCTCAATGAAATGGACCATAATTTCAATGCTGTAAAGTTTAAATTTAATTATAGAAAAGTACAAAACGACCTTCTGATGTCAAGAAGGGACTGACGCGAAAGGACCCACTCTTCTTCTCTTATTTATCTTAACTTTATTCTCAAGAGAAGTGACAAATGGGGATTACGGCTGTGTGAAATCGGTGTCATCCGTACCGTGCTTCAGCAAAACAGAGCAGAAGCGTTTATGGTCGCGTTAAACTAATTTTAAGTGCACATTATTTTCTCATTTGGTATTTTGAGAACAATACGAAAACTCAAACGCCGTGTTCGGGCGAAATTTACAGACGAGACAGCATGTCTCGCAGCCGACCAATTTCGCCGAGGCCCAAGGCAGTTATAGTTCAATCAGATATTGTTTGCTTTCGACTAGTTGGCATCACATTTTTTAACCTTGTAGCAATGGAAAGATTTGTTTTGAAACCAGAGCCGAGCGCAACCGTTTAATCGTGTACCATTCGTGTACACTGAAAGCAATAAACAATAACATACAAGTAAGTATGTATATCGAGATCAGCGAGTTTGATGTGTCGTGGTTCACAAAGAATAAAATATTGCCTAGGTATAATATAAAACAATAATCAAATTATGTACGAGCATAAACGAAATATCATGTCTAACACGTTTTAAAAATGGCAAAGGAAAAGCCAACTGCTTACGAAGTAATTATTCATGCAACCTTGATAAAATTTTATGCTCTACGTCCGGATATATTAAACAGCTATATGTATTATAAAACTTTAATAATGTAAACATTTACTTACACCGATTTTTTGTGGTCAAGGTCATCAGAGTCACTATTATCCTTAATGCTTTACTGCTTAATTAACGAATCGATTTCAAAGTGAAATGCGCATGGACTCGCTGTGAACCGAGAGTAGAGCAATATAGCGCAATCCTGAATACACCTAGGAATAATTTTCTCGATTGACTGCTCCGTAGGTACGTGTGCTGCAGGCAACATTGGATATGAAGCTCACTTTGAGTTCACTTGTTAAACTATCGTTATAGTTGGAATTGTTCTCGCGCCGTCGGTCTTGGCGATTTAATTAAACTTGTTATTTGTACGTTTTATTTCGTAATTGGGCTCGTACTCGCTTTGATTGTCTGTCGGCTTGTAAAAGCCAAAAGCACCTACGCTTCGTTTTGTACACTTGTACCTTACCTAAACTGCGCCATTCGCCGTAGTTTCCAACTCGCTTCCACTTTGTTACAATAAAGTTATCAAACGTGAAAACGCAACTCTAACTGCGTTGGAAGTTGCTTGTACATTCGCAGTCGCAAAATAATTTAATAGATATTAATTTACATTGCGAACTCATTTTGTATGCATTATGCGCGGTGAATTTCCTCGAATGGCTCTCGAAATTGATAGGTAATAGGTAGCCAGTAAACTTATTGATAAAATAGCCTACCTAAATACAGTTGTGCTGATAGAAGTTTCGTGATGTCTTGTATTTGCTATTTATTAATAAAGACTCGTCGATAATTATTTAAAACTCGATTGTTAATTTTACGCGATTTACATTCATATGCATACAGAATTTAGAAGAGTGGTTATGAGTCTACTCCTGACCACGGCCTTTGCAGCACAATTAGTTTGAAAGAAACATCGAATTACATACTTTAAAAATACATGTTTTATTCGCGATAAAGTCCCGTATAAATAAAGCTTGATTAACTAGAGTACCTAATTCTAGTTAATCAACCTAAACTGTATCGGACTAATCTAAATTCATTGGATGTAGTATGCAGATTTCAAAAAAGTCCAACATAACTACTTCAAAGAATAAAGCGAGTCAACGGCGAAAACTCGCGGAGAACAAAAAGTGTTCATTTGCAAATTGCACCAGTTTTAATAGAAACATCGGAGTTAGTGAAGCAGATGTCGAAGAGGACAATTAGAAGTTTTTGTCTCTCTTCTTTAGCAACGGATAGCGAAATAACGACTCGAAGATAACTGTGAAGCGATCTTGTAGAGTGGGTGCCCCTTCTTACTTAGTTACAAAGAGTAAAAACAAATCAATTAAATGCCGCCCAATCTTCACTTTTTAACTTCAACAACAATACATTTTCATTTCGTACAACCTTGCCTATTATTCTACGCCAAGAAATACAAATATACGATATTTATTTATCTATTCAAATAAATATTTCCCGCCATACCAAAAATAAGCGCATTTTATTATTATCTTTACTCACATAAAAAAGCCTACCCCGACTGACTAACCGACAAACGTACAGCCTAAATCCCTGTAAGTACCAGAGATTTGAAATTTGGAGCGTGTTCTTTGGGGGTGCCGATTTAGTATATAAAATTATCGCGGACAAAGTTGCGGGGAAAAGCTAGTTCATAAATTTTAAAATGAATATAACAAGGCAATTGAGCAAGTGGGGCACCTGATAGTGGTGATCGCCACCGCCCATAGCATGCGTTGCCAGCCTAGAGGGCTAAGATGGAATACCCTTGTGCCAGTTTATTTCACCGGCTGAGTAGTTCTCCTCGCCGGAATACACCAGTCCAAGCATTGCTGCTTAGCGTTTCGATTAGCGCTTAGTAGCGATCCGGATGGACCTTGTACAAGATCCTACCACCCTTAGATTAATAACGCCCAGATAGATAGTCTCAAACAAAACTTCACGTCAAAAGTGTCGCCAGAAAACGATTGATGTGAGCGTGAGCGGCTCCTTGTGTTTATGTTCGCTAATGCGCCTGTAATATTGCAAGTAAAATATCAGTTCCCCCAAAGTTGGGGGATTTTTATAACATTTTACTAGCTAAAGGTACTATGTTTTATCTAAAACAAAATAATTGTTTATTTATTTAAAATGATTACTCCTCTACACTTTCTAACTTTCATGTCTCTATCTTCAACACTTTAACTTTTCGACTGTGCGTTTAACCGTTAACACCCGAACAGACAAGCAGACTGTCAGACTTGCTTCCGAATTTATAATATTAGTTTGCGTAGGATACAAACCAATAGTGGCAGGCTTATCGCATGATGATGATGTGGGTCATTACAGCATATTTAAATTGTCAATGTTAGCATTTCCTTTTATGCAGATCCTAAAATTTATGAGCAATCAAGGAAACATTTGTCACTATGGTAAACGTCAAATATTCTAGGATATTCACCATAGAATATTTGATGTTTGTTTACACATGTATCTTTGTTGGAAAGGCACTACGGCATAATCTGCATAAACCTCGTTTAGTTTTCTATTTTTGAGCGTCTTCAAAATGTACAGAATATATTTTGGTATTTTTCGTTGTTTTCTAAAATACTTCCCCACGGTTCAGCCTATTTTTTTCATTCTTGCCCTTTCATATAATAAACCCTCTTAATTTTCTCAAAAAAATATTTTCGTAAACACCGCTCGACTATGTGCCAAAAAGTTGAAGTTGGGGATTTTTTATCCCTAAACTGGCAATATTTGACTTTAAACATGGACGTTCAAAATTACGAAATAAATTGTCGATTTAAGCAATAAAATATTCGTTTAAAGTCTGTATTTACGTATGATATGAAATCCTATTAAGTTTTTTGTGTTTTTTGGATGCATTTTGACAACCTTTGATGGCACAGGCCGCCATAATTTAATTAAAACAGGCAGCTGTCAACAGGAGTTTGTGACGTTTAGCCGAGAGGGTTAGCCGGTTCCGGCTACCTTTTTCTGGCGACATTTTTCGTGCGTGGACTCGGTTTCTGGGCGTTATTATTCTAAGCTACCACCATAGAAAATAGACATATAAATTAAACAAAATAAATTTTGCCAGAAACCTTTCTAATCTCAATAGTTTCTTCATAAAATAACCAACACAAGCAATTCCAACCTAGTAGATTGCAGTGGCATGAACCAAATCAAATTCCATTTGACGTTAAATGGGCACGTGCGTGCAATTCAATTGTTTCCATTTAAAAATAATTTAATATCCTCCATTACCTGTATCACCATAACTAGCTGGTAATAAACCACGTGGATATACTGTTAAGGTATTCATTTAATCTAATTTATTGGTCCCATTTGAAAGCAAGCTTTGGTGATACACATTGATAACTCACAAGCTTTATTGTTAACTAAGTGTTACGTCTACAGACTATAAGTATTCATTCATTGCAAATATGTATTATAATATCAAGCAGACAGCACAGATAAGATTTCCACGAAGAGGGCTGTAACTATTTTCAGCTATCCCAATTCAAGTTTAAGATCCTTATTATTAGGTCGTAGCAAAAAAGATACTACATAAAAATTAAATTAAATTTTCTTTGTGTTGTCATTACAATTTTAATTTAATAATTTGAATGTTGAACACATTTAAAATAAAAAATCGAAAGCAATTTCGGTTACAAAATTTAGATACTACATAAGTTGATGGATAACATATATGCAAAGCTTTTCAGGCATATTAGTTCTGTTCTTTAACAGGAGCTTTCATTAGCTTTTGATAATTCAATCATAGCTTTTCACAATATCAATTTGTATCTCATCGTATACGTAATAAGGGTCGGCTGTATATTGATTTTCACGTGCCGCCAATACGTGTCCGCTATCCAGCCGCTTCATTACAGGTCATACCTAATATTAAAATCTCACATTGAGCCTATGCATAGATTTCGTTTATGGATAACTGTGTTTTTTACGAGATAAAATTATCTTATAAATTTCCATTTCATTTGTTTGTCACACGGTCAAAACTTTAAGAATAAGAACAAATCATAAATTGGATACTATTTGAATAGACAAGAACACTTCACTTTAAACTTATTAGTTAAACATATTTAAGTTAAAGACGTGAATATTAAACCTATAAAACTTATGGCAAATGTCTCCAACATCAGCAATTGCTGATAGTATCAGTTTACATACAAACATGCATTTACTCAACTAACATGACGTTTTTAGAATTGAATAATTACTACTTTGGCAACTTTAGACATTATCAGCGTTTGCAGGGTTTCCTCTCTTCACACCAGTTCAGTGACTTCCCCCTAACATGACCGGCCGAGTTAAGTTTATCTGAGTTTATCTCTACTCTATGTGCGTCTCTTTCTTACGGCACTAGTTTGATAGAGATGAAGGAAAGGATAAATTAAACATAGGCCAATCATGTTTGGGCTTCAAGATTACTCTCGCACGGTCTCTGCTTCTCCTTCTTCTTGAATGCGGCGATATCGTCTATTTTGACCGCTTCGAGATGCTCTTTGAGAAGCATAAGTGACTCCAGACTACGCGGTCTGTATCTGCTACATATTTGGCCTCCGCAAATAGACCAAGTGTCTCACCTTCACGGTCAGCGAAATTTGCTATCGATTTATGATAGAAGTTCACATCCTTGGCCCTAACATGACCGGTCCAGGTTTAATTTATCCCTTCCTGCGTGTCTGTCACACTACGTGTCATGAGAAACATGGACATGGGCGCACATGGATATAAACTCAGATAAACTAAACTCCGCCGGTCATTTTAGGGTCAATGTCGTTGTTATCTAACATCCTTTTCAGCCAGCAATCTCCTTTGTACCTTTTCGAAAGATTCTGTCAGTCACAGGCTACCGATTACAGTCGAGTAACAACTTTTCGCTTGCTTTTCCACCCCACAAATCAAAAACTTACACCAAATTACAAATCCTCTTCTGAGCACGCTGTCAGATAAGAATCAAATGCCAACTGACATCACGAAGTCAAAGTCTGTTGCGTCACTGCAGCACCGCTTGAAGTTGGCTTGACTCCTATTACTAATCCTACTATTCCTACTGTCTTACTAATCTTACTTCCTACTAATTTTATAAATGTGTAAGTAATGATGTTTGGATATGTGGATATTTGTTCCTCAATCGCGCATGAGAGGCTCGATAGATTCGGATGAAATTTGATAGACCATGTCATGGGTTAAGACATAGAATTCTTTTTATGCAGTAAAACTCTAAAAATGCATTAATAATCGCACCTGGACAAAGGCTGTTTTATATTTTTGTTACCGAAACATCTTTAGAATTTTAATTCTAATAATGTTTAACATTCAAATTATTAAATTTAAATGCTGTCAAATGATAACACAAAATAATTGAGGGTAATGGCAGGACTCGAACCTACAATCGCAGAATTTAAACATACATTATATTATGTTTTCATATTAAGAACATTGAGTGGGTGTATTTTTGTATTTAAATTGGTAGTGTATCAATTGTTTCTTTCTTTGTACGGTCTGCTCTAGATTCTGTCAATCATTCAAATGTTAATCGGAGGAGATCCCTTAGAGGGATAAGTTCGGATTTGTACATCTTTTTACTTTTGAACTGTTTCTTGTCCTGTGTTTGTATTTGTATGTATAACTAAATTGAAGCAGAGTCCAGACAAAAGACAAGCACATAATATATATCTTCTTTATTTCAACTTCTTTATTATATCGCTTAGACGGGAAGCAAGTAATAAAGGAGCACAACTTCGCTCCGTGTAACGTGCTCTTACAAAACGGCGCGATGTTTTAGCCTTCTCCATTCTCAGCTCCAAAGATTGATGAGGCGTCCTGGTCGCTACGACGAGCCCGCGCGGCTGTCGCACTATAAATTAAAACCAACTCAAATTAGAAGCAGCATTATAAAATCCACGAGCATCCTACTCGTTCGTTCACGGGGATCCCGTGTGAGACAAGGATAAAAGTAGTGGCGATGCGACAGGACCGCTTTTTGTTATTCTACGACGAGACTTACCGTTAACTTCAGATACATTTCGCTGACGGAGACATCATGATCGGACACTAAGGCGAATGGAGTTGCAAGATAATACAAGATTAAAAATAGTAATAATAGACACCAAATTAACGAGGTATAAATTGATAAGAGGAATACACAAGAATGTATTCCCCTAATCAACTAGTTACCTAACGAAACTCTTTTTCAAAACACCCTTGCTCTGTATGAAGTTGTATCTGTTTCTCTGAATCAAGACAACATATAAAACAATCATTAAATAACTACACTGCCCATTATAAATAACCATGGCAAGCTACCTCGAAACCTCGTTAACGCACCATGAAAAGAAGTATTCCTTACTTATTTAGGTTAAAAATTATACGTCGCACCAACTATGCCAGCGAAGCGATCTGACCAGATTACTTCGTCGGCCATGGCGTATCTGCAATCGGTAAATGGTTAGTTTTAAGTCTCGATATGCGAGGTATTCTCGTGGAATGCAACCGTCGCTATGCTGTACTTATATGTGCTCGGGCGGACTGAATTTTTTCTTATCGTCGATGCATTTTCTGCAAGTTTTCAATGCGAGCGACATGGACGCGCCGCTACGCAGTAATGTCTAGTCCTGCCGCTTGGTTTTTTTTCCAATGTCCACCTTCGGACCAGCTAGTTACAGCCACAGGATGTTTATTCCACGCGAGCCACGTTTACTAATATTATTTTATATTAATGTTTATTGCTTACGAATATTCAAATATGGAACGCAGTTTAGTGGGCATTGAGAAAGCATGGAAGCAAAGTAGTCGGTTGTTCCTGACGTATTTGGAAGTAGTTGGGACATTCGTTTTAAGCTGAGCCGACCACGTTGCCATTTCTGTTAAGCACGTGTTCGAAAGGCGTGCACCAACTTCGATACCCGCATTGAATGTTATTTGAAAATAATCTCTAGCATCCAATGCCTTTTCAATACAGATTCCTGTCTTCGAAGTCTTTATTGACTGATTTAGCTGTTTGCTTCAATAAATCGAGACTTCAAAAGTCAGAACATTCTGGACCAAAATTGATAATCGGTTACGGTGTCGATTATTTAGTTTTTCACTCTCCGGCTGGATATTAGCCGGCAGTAATAACCCCCGTCATCCATCACGGGTTGCAATCGTCCCGCTGTCAGTTCTATTCCGGGCTCCGTTTTCGCTAATGATTCGCCGCCGTGAGATAGCGCGACATTTACAAAGGCCGGTTGTGCCGACGATTTGCATGTACAAATCGCTTCTTGATCTCCTTCTTGCATCGACGTATTTATATTGGACTTGGCACGGCTTAGGGTTATTGTTAGTTTTTCATTGATATCAATTTAAATTCGAGAGCATTTTACTTGACATAACCGCATTTGTCGTACTCAAGTGAAGCCACTATTGCGAGTAACTTTTAGATTTGAAGCTGTCGGTTTGCAATATTAAAATAGCTGCTTTAAAAATAAATATCCTCACGATTCCACATTAAAGCATCAACAAGGCTCGTTTTCAACTTATTTCATACGAATAAATCGTTGTGTATGCCGGGCCGCGTTCCACGTGCGAGAGTTTATAATTTATTTGCGTCGCAGTTTTCTGGCGACGATTTTCCCACAGGGGCGGCGTCTCAAACGAGCCGCTCCCGCCCTTTATGTGGTTTTTTGTGGCGGCACAAAATGCCCCGGTGGAAAACATTCAGTGATAACTGGCAACAATCGCAGCCGCCCGGATGCTCTCTCCCATTCCGCGCATACCGCGCTGGACCCAACCATACTTTTTCATCCGATGCACCAACGACTGAACGCTCTTGAGTCTCGTAACTGGACGAGTCATTAGAATTGTTAATTAGAGTTATTAACCACACAATTTTAAAATAAAAACAAACCTTTGTTTATCGCAATTAGAAATCTTTGTATGTTCGTAGCTCCTTAGATTTAAACAAGAAGCGATTAACCGAATCAATTGGTTAAATTAGCCTGCAGTCATCAGCGTAACGAAGTGTCCAGGAAAATTTGCATTGGTAACTTTTAGACTGAAGACAAACGATCAATAAAATAAAGTAACCTAACAACTAAGACGGTTTCAAAAGAGTTACTAGAAGTATCAAGGAAAAACCACAAATTCAATGTCAAGTACAATTTTCCATAATTTCCACATTAACTAATGGTCGGTCTAATACCAAGAGCGTTTGGTGTCGGCGTGGCAGTTCATTAGCGGAGCGCGCTTCAGTCCAGCGTATTTCATTGTTCTATTGTTTTATTTGCCCCTGTCCGGTACTTGGTGCTTACTGAGAGATATAGAGCTCTTATGGAAGTTCTACAACGCTTAAAATTAAAAAATCTTAAGTTTAATTTTTATCGCGCAATTTAACAAAACTCATTTTTATCAACTTAAATTTGTTTTTTCTGATAGCTCGAAGCACTTAGTACCACGTAATGCATGGGTACCCAGAAACAAAACTATACATTTTTATTGACTCGCTCCAGTAGAAGAAACGTTTTATTAATATCCTATTGTTTCTTAATCGTCGGTCTAGATTTGATACAGCGATAAGTCTCCATTAAAACATGAAGTTCGCCTGTAAGTCGCGGCCGGTAGTGTTCTCGGGTCTCGACCAAAAAGCGTAGCCGCTAGATCTGAAGCCCGATTCGTGTTTATCTATCCGGTCGATCACAATCCGGCTGACATTGCTCCGCCGTTGAGCGGCAAAGATGTCGATTTTTCGACTCGTAAACCAGCCTTTCCTGACAAGCGACGGTAAATAAAATCCCAAATGGACGGACGCTTTTGGTAACACCGGTCTAAAGCTCTTTCGCTCTCGAAGCAGTTCAAGCATTAGCAAATTATTCGAAAGTTAATCTTTTGAATAAGCTGATGATCATTATTTTTAATGCAAGAAAGATAAATGTTAGTCTTAACTTTTCAATGTTTTAAGCCATTCATTGCGATGTGACGCGCTGCCGTACAAATCTCACGCTAGCTAGATGTATCACCGTTCCAGTTTGCTGACAATAAATCGTATGTTTAGCGACGCGGTGACTTGTATAATTAACAATAGCGGCATTATACGAGATTTCCAAACTAAGCGGCGGCGCAACGCAGATCGTTTGTCACGACGCAAATTGCTATTTATGAGGATTATCTATTCTTGAATGGCGTAAATCGTTTTGTAACGAAACATAAGCTTTGTTGCAAGCGAATTTGTGGTGACAGCCCTAACCTGATTCCACGGGAAACTGAATATACCTCACCGTATTCACTTGGTTAAATAAAAATTCCTTCCTCAAAACAAACCTCAGATGCTAGCCTGATCCGACCGCATATCAGTATGGTTCATAACATAAATAAAGCATTGCTATTTAGCTAACAATCGGGGTCCGATGGGCATTTGGTCAGATTCCTAGGCAGGCAGCCGTGGCAGCCACGTGTGCTCGCCTCTGCATGCCTCGGGCCGAATATGCAACCCTTGCAGCGTGAATCATGCCCCTATGCTGAATATTCCATGAACATCGGCGCTGATAATACCTCTACCTACCTACTGGAGAATAATGCAACACGGCGGATTACCATTTCACGCGGTCACAGTGTCTGATAATGTGAATGTGACTAATGCGGTCTAATATTGATAACAAATAATAACAGACCACTGTACAGATAATGTATAGATAGTAATTAGATACCTACAGCAAATACTTAGTTATATCGTAGTGACATTCTGTGGTTATGTCAATTCATATAATTACTCAGCATTATCAATTGGCCAATACTTAATTGTGTTTCGTATAATTGTGCCTTGTTTACCTGATTGCCTGCAGTTGTACTACATTGTTTTCTGTTCGTTTTAGGTAAGTGACAAATGGAATCGTATCTCCGGTGATTGGGTACAATCATGATGCATCCAGCGGGATACTACGCTAATCTTGGTAAGATGCAAAACATTGTTACACCAACCTAATATTGCGATAGGGTCCTGTTACATGTGGTTAATTTCTGTAAACATACTACAGCAGTCCCAAAATAGAGCCATGCTGGTGGTCTCTTTTTAAGGCCTGTAAGTACTTTCAAAAAATGATACACGAATTAATTCGTTAATTATTAATATTGTTGTACTAATAAAGTTCATTTTTCTTACCAATTTCTTATCACCAGCAAGCTTATCGTCGTTTCCGCGAAATCATTGTTAATCTTAGTCAAGCGCTCCTGACGTCAAGCGCCTGATAACGTCAACGAGAATTATAGACACGATTCGTCTAGCGTTATACAGGTACAAAGTGAAAATTCCTACTTTTACAGATAAAAAAACGTATTAAGGTCTGTTACGAAAATCCTTGACATAACTTAATACTTAACTTTATTTAGAATGGTATCTTAAGAGATCATTGAAATCACTATATCAGATCTATCTCATGAGAGGCAAATATATTTTTCAGATGTTTGTGATTGTATTGGCCATCAATCAAAATTTTACATATTCGTATTGTGAAATATTGTTGAAAAAATATGGATTGATATTCAATGTTACATAACATTTATGGATTGTGCACGTGCAGTGACGAAGTAATACGTTATAACTGCCTATACATTAAAGTAACTGTTTGGTATCTGGTTTTAGGTTTGTTGTACCAAAACAGTATGAAAGTCAAAAACTGTATTTATTTACCCAAGTTTGATCGAATAATTTTACGAATGGTTCTTAAATAGGTTAATGAGTACTTTTCATTCATCTACATACAATATAATAATAAAACAGGTCATGAAAAAAATCATGACAGACGTGCACGCTCAGGCACGAAAAGCTTTGAAAACGACAAATTTTTAATTTTTAATGGTGCATAAACAAAAAAAATCCCTATTTACGGTTTACAATTCAAGGGTCATTATTTTTACAAAAATCAAGACTCTATTGCTAACTAAATAAATTTGTCATTCAAAGATTCAGACGTCACCAGGGGCAAAACTAGTTCGCATATCTACAAAATGCTATTACTAGAAAAAAAAAATAACAAACAGTGATATCAAAAGCACCACACGCCCATATACAAATCTAGATTACCTACCCTCGTTCGGTATAATCCTTTTAAATCTGGTTTCCGAAATAACTAGCATTTACTTAAGTAACCCTTAGTTCGCAATGAGCACCTTCCCCCCTCATCCGACTAATATAAATAGCAGTAATTCACTACATTTGCACTTGGCTTAATGGCTTCACTCGGTTTGTAGTGAACACGGTTTCAATTGATTGGCCAATTAGATACCACTAATGCGTTTGCCATTCCCGGAACAATTTTGGGCGAACGCAATTAATCCTTTAGAAAAAGAAGAAAAAGTTTGAAGCTTTAGTTCTGAATCAGTTTCCGATATTCGGGCATAGGAGAAATATCGCTACCCCAAAATTGGTTTATCATCCTTTGTGTCGTGTTCTATATCAACTTGTGAAAAAAGAATATCATGTAGTACTGATTGATTTTTAATTGAATTATTTCTTCCGTTCATTTCTAATATTAGGTGTTCATTTTATTTTCTTTCATTGCTCTAGATTGTGATTTGGATGCCTATTTCCGTCCCCTATGGATTAATTCTTCAGTCGAAAGTGGCAATAAAACGCCAAGCTGTAGGTAGTCACAACGCCCGGTCGGTCGGCGATACACCAGTTGCCGGCCGCATTCGCGTCAACGTTTGGTTAGAAACGTCTACTCTATCGCAAGGAATAACCATAAAATTATGATTTATAAACGTCGACTCACCATTGCCTCGTGTAATAAAATCGACGGCTTTGCCATGTGGGACTAAACCGTGCCATTTCTTACGTATGAGGTTTCTAGTTGCTGATTTATTTATGTGCAATAACGCGGCCTATAATATTGTTACTTATATTTGTGTTAATTCTTTCACTTAATAACTTTTATTTATCAACACAGTAAAGAATGTAGCTGTACCCAATTTTGCAGACAACAGTCTATGATGTCTCGTGATAAAGATGTTAAACAGCACGCTGCACGCGCAATGTTCACCTACATTCGAAAAACTAATTGCCGGCTCTACAAACATACTATTATTTTTATGTTTGCCTAATGTCTGTTGATGGATTAATGTAAATAAACAATCCATTTCCTTTTTGTATTTGAATTTGTAGAGTAAACAAGTGATATTCCAACCTATAAAGTACGTTGACCAATGCAAAATTTCAATGACCATCATGATGTTCCTCCGTGTTTGGCTTAGGCCCTTTGACGAGCGTTAATAATTAAGAGTCGGGAAGTCAGAAGATGCAGCGAGCGCAGCATGCAAGGCACTTCGGACGCCTCCACTGCCGTCAATGTGACATAATACTCGCCCCGCCCACGCGCTCTCGCTCCCTCGCCCACCGTGCGAGTGAGAAGCCGACACTCCCTCCGCCGAAGCCTTCGCGCTGTACTGTTTCTGAGAAAAGCCAACTGTTATTATCCGCGGCGGATTGTTCTCGACCTCTTGGCTCGCTCCCATGAATGAACGCGGCGCCCGCAGGTGCGCACCCCCAGCGCTGAATTTCAACAGCAATTACCCACTTCTAAAAATGCGTATGGTTGCAAACCAATCTTGAACACGCAACACGTTAATTTTTAGCGGCCAGCGTTGCTACGCTTTAGCCTAATCGCAGGGCTCCGCAGGAAGTTGCGGTCCGAGAACTCGGTTGATTTGCATTGAAAGTTTTGATTGAGCACGCTCCTTTCACGTTGAGCCCTCGTTCTACCCCTTCAGCAGGCATCAATCACACATCTATTGGCACTAACTCGTGTGACAGGTTAGACATGTGTGGGAAGATTTAGCGGTCCCTGCCAATGATTGGATAATCACATTAATTCAGTCGCATTAGGTATTGAATCATTCATTAGGGATATGATAAATGCACTTGAATGACTAAAAAATATCATGATTTAAAAGAGCAAAAACAAATGAAACACGAGTTGTGTAGTCATCATTATCACGTCGGTAACATACCGCTTACCACAAGTACAACCTACCGCAAAATAAATTCCACTTACATTGAAATTGTAATTGTTGTTTGCAAACCATTTTTCCTTAAAGTAAGTAGCAATGATTCCGAAATTCACAAAAATTATCCCATAGGTATGCTCATAGCAAACTTCGCTGCTACTAAAATTAAATTATTTTCGTACATCTCATAGGTACTTTCGAATGATACAAATCGGATTTTTATGTCATTTTGTTTTGGACCAGTGACAAATTTATAAACGACACTATAAGGATGTTAAAAATCTCTTGGCATCGGGCTTAGATAATAAACATGAATTTTGATATACGAGTACGTATGATCACGTAAATAGATTTCCGGAGCCGTAACATGGCAAAATTATTGTGTTCTAGACGTAAATGTCTTTGAGTCATTTGATAGTCAGTTGGCTGGGACCGTTAAAAACTTGACATGATAAATATGTATAATTCTGTTGACTGCATTTTTTGTCTACACAAAAGTGCAGTGCTGCCGGCGTAATATTGTCCCCGAAGTATAGAGCAAAATATCTTGCACGCTCAATACAATAAATACAAAGTTTCTACAACTAACGAACGAGGTACAAACAAACGCAATACCCTGAAGCCATGATGGACGTATAAATAGACAAAATTTTGCACAAAAACACTAAACAAAGTACTGCTTGCGATTTTCCCCGATTGACGCATATTTATCAAAGATCTTAGGGATACTATATTCTTACCCCTGAATTCAATTCAACAAATCGATTAAGAATACAAAACATAATCGCATCACGATCGGTTAACATTATCGCATTATCAGATACTTATATGACGACTAAACTAATTACCACCTACCGATAAGGAAAGAAAGCAAAGAATGATATTATAACCATTCATAGAGAGTTTGCAGCTGGCTACTTTGATTGAAATAGGCCCTCCGCATCTCAAGTTAAGGCTATTAGGCGCCGTTTCGGCAGTGGAAGTGGTCAGACCGGTCCCGGCACACTGTCGTAATAACAGTAGCCTTAACGATTGTTGGCTCACGATAAATATACCTTGTTCCGCCGTTATATAGCGCCCGGGGCTGGTTGTCTTCCATATTTAACAGCTATCGTACAAACTAGACGAAAATCTATTCTAATTCAGTGCTAATCACCCGTTAGACGATATTCAAATTAATATAATTGTGCCTTAAGTTGTTTTTTTAATTTGACTGATGTTTTTACTGGGAGGTTACTCCATTACAAGATTTGAATTCGTTCACTCGTTGCGAATTGAACAGTATGATATAGGTAGATACTTTATTGTTGTCATGTTAACACGTGAGTTTTCTCCGCGCTCAAGATAAAAACACGTAGTAATGATTCACTACCGATGCGCGATGATTTCCACCGACTTGGAAAATTCCTGTTATCGTGTTAAAACTTTCTTCAGCGATCAGTGCACTGGACCACTCAAATAATCGACACGCGAACTAAGTATCGAACTCTTGCGGACGGTTGGAGTTTGCCGTGGATGTTACTTCAGAGGTTCATTTTATGTGCACGAGACACAAGTTTTTTTTGTTATCAATTTATATCACTAAAAAATGGTACTCTAAAGTTATCTTTTTCTACTCTCTTTCTGTTTAAAGACCTCTTATCGGTGAATTGGTTGCCATTTCATTCTCTCCTTCAAGGTTCCTTAATGTTTTGATATAGTATTACATCGACAACTGCCCAGCTTTCCCTGCCTCTTTATGCTTCTGTTCGTTTGAGTGTGTATTTCTGTGAAAGAATGGTGTTATTTCCGATGTCCATAGTAACCTCATCGTTTTCTTTAATAAAGTTCTCCTTTTAAATCTAATGGTTCATAAAACATAATATTTCTTAAAACTAAAGGCACCCAAAATATAAAAGGTTTCTCTGGCAAAAATCAATATAAAATCGAAAACTAGTCATTTCTTTAACTTTTAAACATCTGTAGAACATTCCTAACTAAGCTGTGTTTTATCAAATACCGTCAAGATAAGAGAACCAAAGCAGAGGTGACATCACTGTGACACAGACCATGCCTTGATAAAGAAAGTGGCCTGAGGGTAAACTTTTAACTACTGATAATAGTGATAATATATATGATAATTATAATAATCTGGTCAAAGTAACGTGTTATTAATATTCTAAAAATATATTAGCAGGTTTTAGGTTAATTGTTACTAAATAAGTTCAACCACCACTTATTCGCAATGTAATGGTGTGACTGTAGGCGGCCAACTGGTCAAGTCATAAAAATCAATCCTAATTAATGCGTCTCCAGCGGAATAAAATAAAAAATAATGATCTACAACTTCCCCGAGATTCGTGAGCGCCTGCTCCACTCAAGCAAAGTCGACTTGGCACAGACAGGAGCATATCGGATCGAAACTCGAAATCTCAAACCGGTTCCCGATGTGCTTTGTCCCTTTCATTTGCACAGCCGTGCGTATGTTTGGGTCTCCTCTGTGACTCACCGTGTTTCTACGTATCACGCCGGCCGCTCTACGCACTTCATGGTCACCCGTTCAACTCCGTCACGGTTTGGCGGCAATGACTGGGACTGGACTTATTATGCGACAATATATTATTAATGTTCAAATTTATTATCGAATCGATTGTAATAAACGAACCGTTGTTCTTTAACAACGACATTTATGTCCATAATTATGTCTGACACGCTAATGTTGTATGTATTTTAAAAAGTCAGATTCGAATGAAATATGACACCACTAGATTTAAACTGAGCCACTTTTAGCACGCAAAGTATTTTATTAAAACAGGAATTTAAAGAGCAAAAACACATTCGCTTCCTTTTAGCAGACGGCAATTTAACTCGAGGACTTGACTTTATTTTATTCATCTGTTCCAAAAGCGTCTCCCAGGTGAAAGGACGTTTTATTTGTCATCATGCCATCGAGATTAAGAGAAAAATTTACGGCGCTTTAAACGTTTATGTGCCATTTGGCGTGTTCATGTATAAACATTCTGCGTTCTCGAGTACGATCGTTACCGAGTTTCGTCGCTTCTAATTTTTCACTTCGAATGTTTATCGAAACTCATATCTATGTTAATTAATCGTCAAAAATCAATATGAATAGGCATCAAAGTTATGACATTGACTTTAACGTCAGAGGCGATGATTCATTTATTACTTATTCTTTAAGTTATTGATGTAACAAATGGCGTCGAACGTGATGCACTTGGAAGTGTAGAAAGAGAAAGGAAACTTATTCAAAAGTAGGTAATGTTTTTGCTGTTCTCGTTGTGCTGTGGCGGCGCGCGCGCATGATTCACCGCGCGTGGGTCGGAGCTTATTGTATTCGCTCGTCTCCTCACTAGATAACATTGACTTTTTTTCTTGGTCTACAACACAACGTTAGCAGTCTATGATTCACTGCACCTGTAACTAATTTTAGATGAGTCTATTCAAACTTTCTTTTTCATTGGCACGGTGTGATATTTCAACCGTTTAACGAGTTTAAATCACACAACTTTATAAGATTTAATACCGATATTAATTGGACGCATGCGCTTACCAAAATCTATCATATTTTAGTATTCATATATTCTCGTTTAAGGGATTTATAAATGTTCTTATGAGAAATAAATTATTTTAAACCTAATTTCAGTTTGACTTTAATACATTACTAAACTTTCTGAGAGTAGATGTATAAAAAGTTTATAATAATAGGAAAATGAAACGGTCCTTCATTAAGACCTTCATTGTTGTAGTTTTAAGTGTTATTTACCTTTCGCCGTCAGCTCTGAGACACTTTCTTAATACGGAGTGAGGCGCTTACAAACGAATCCTGGACTTTACGTTGCGTTTACGTTAGCATTGTTTGTGTACAGAGGTGTTTTATCAATGCAATCGGTCTGATTGTCGGCTTTTAGGTTATCATATGTTGGCCCACGTATTTCTTTAAAGCACGTTTTAAAATTATTATCCTTTTAAAATTTAAACTAGTGTCATAGTTCTTTTAATTTGTAGTCTTCTAGTGTCATAGCATCTTATAGTTTGACGACTTGTGGACAATGAAATTAAACTAAGTAAACGTTTACATCCGTTTGTTTTGGGACACTACAATTTGTGCAAGCTCATCTCTATGAATCTTCTAATCTTAAATATTCTAAAACCTTGAAAATATTTCATACATTAAGCTCCCTATAAATATCCTTTGTTGGTATACAGGTACTTAAAGTTCACATCTGCTTTAAATGCTGGTATTTAGCTTGGTGACCTTTAAAAGATCGATACACATTGAGCTGGCGACGACGACGATGTCGCAAACATGAGCATTGTGCGCAGGCGCAGCCATCGAGCTTTCTCACCGTGGCATTGTGGCGTACACGTTCACTTCGCTGCTACGCTCAAATGTGCAAACATAACTTTGTTTAAATATAATAATAACATAGAGGTAGTTGTTAATTTATTTTACAAATATTAATTAATGTCTTTACTAAATTGACACATTTGCTATCCATTTTTAATCACTACTTTAATTTGTAGCTTTCAAACAGAATACGTTAACACAATTTTAAAATTTTAGCATTGGTAGCAGTATTGCGGGCATAAAGCATCTGTCACTATCCAACACGCTAACTGGTTATAGAAAGGGATGTTTTATGGAAATCTAAAGCTAGCATGTTAGGATCTCAGAATCAGAAGTTGATTAACCATATTTATAAAGCCATATCTCTCCTCACGTAAAATCATTCGTTAATTGGTTATAGCTTTTACCTAAAAAAAAAACAAGTTTTATTAACCGGTATGATGTTTAAGCCTGACTTTTAAAGTCCCTGCTTATTGCACGTAACTCATACATTAGCCTAAGTTTGTAGTATAAAGCTTAGCCCTTTACCCATCGCATGCTGACGTGGGGTCAACATACTGTTATGCAACATGCTTGCATCGACAAGCTTCGACCCAATACTAGGAAAATAACTAAACGGCGGATCTAGGTAACACGCGGTTTAAAAGCATGACCAAGCACCAATTTCATCAATATAGGATAGCACAGGGACCGGTCTTCTTATTAAGTCTTGGTATAAGAGTTCAACGTTTTCTCAAGCTACTAACATTCTTTACTTCTAGAACAGTTGAATTTGCAAGGGTAAGATCTACTATCGATCATAAATGGATTCGAACCAAGTGTGGGACTCTCGCAGGGAACAACACCAATAGCAATATCAAAGGGAGGGCTTTGTCAGTCTTAGGCTTTCAAATCGATAGAAATCGTAGCCCCACTTTGAACTAAAAAACACGCCCAACGAAGAAAACTCCTGTGTATTAACAGGCATTCACAGGTTATTTAGGACCTAAATGTCTATTAACTAAGGTGCGACTCTACAACAGCAAATATTGCATAATGTACAGAAACGGGATTGAAACAATGAAACACACTGTATGGTTGTAGTGCCCACGAAGGAGTGAGAATGAAACGCCTCGGAAACAGGTAACCCGAACCACGAGATTTAAGGAACTAGATTATCAATTAATAAATATTACATGATATAAGAGGCAAATGTGTGAATGAGGGGTAATTGCATAAAATATCCCACTGACTTGAAGCGTAAATTAAAGCAGAAAGACTCCTTGTGGTAAAGATAAGATAAGATCATGATAAAATAGCACAGACATTAATTGAAAAGTTTACTGAGGTGAGATAGTTTCAAGATCATCAGATTAAAAGGCACAGGAAGTGAAACTGGCCAGTAACGCGATTGAGTAGATTTCACAAGCTTATGAACTTTTACTAGGTAGGCAAGTAACATAACTCAACGAAGAATACTAAAAAAAATAAAAACAAAATTATGTTCTCCTGCCATAGCATGTATTTTTAAATAATACACATTTGCAAACAATATTTTTTTAAGCGGTATATGTATGGCAAATATTTCACGTCCTTCTTAAGACGCTCACTTGTTTTTCATCACATGTGAAATTTTAGTTACCGCTGTTTCGTCGTAGCTAGGGGGTTAGGCCCGGTACACATGCATTATTCAAGGCTCATTCCTATTCAACGCCGACAGGCCACCCGATAAAAACTTCTCGTTTGACAAGTCGGACGCCAGCACCCTTTGTACTTACGTCATGATGTGATGTCCTTATGTCTTCTAGGCTAAACTTACTGTTACTGAACAACTTCAACAAGCAATACTTCTGTCTTAGTAATATTTATGAGTTACTAAACAATTCTTTCATATTTGAATGAGTATTATACTAAATTGTATTTCTTTCCGCTTCCTAAACATGTTAAGTAAACTTTTTAAACCGCTTTGTATGAAAATAAGGATGTGGGGTCAAATCTTTTAACACAAATAAGAATTGCTTATGAGCGCCTAGCTAGGTACTTTAACATTGTTATATTTATAAATATGGAACTCGTTTTCGGGTAAGAAAACGCTTTGAAAATAAATTAAAAATTACTTGCGAAAGTTCCACGAGCAACTTTCCTTGCATTCTAAAACGAAATTTCTACAAATGGTCGAATTTATTTTCTTAGCTGCAGATATTTTATTTGCTTTCTCTTGTTTAATTTATACAGGAATAGTTTATTCTGATAAATAGTTGTCCAATGATATAAATATCCAGAATAATGCGATGTCGCACCGTGTGGAGGTTAAAGATCAAATAGTTTTAACGATCCTTGGGCGAGACAGCGCGGGCGGAGCAAAAGCTCAACACTCCAATCGACGCGTGATCGATTCGGCCTACTTACACTCAACAAGTCTCAGCTTACGCTAATGTCTCAATTTTAATAATATAAATCCGACGTTATTTTATACTGATAGTTTTTTCTAACATTTCCATATTCCTTCAAACATTTTCATTTACTAGCGCTGTTAAAAAAAAAATTACAATACTTATGCGCCTGATAGTCAACATCAGAGGCTTGCACTTTCAATTCAATCCGTAAGGATCCGTGCTTGGGTTAAGCAGGTATTAAAATACAGATCTTATAGGTACACACTCTGCTTCTGCAATTGGTTTGATTGACCTGATGGTTTACATAAATATTATGATACTATCAGGTTTATAACGTTGACAGGACTTTAGCGCGATAAAATCATTGTTAAGTAATTTACCTCGACGTTTCAAATATGTGTGAAAATCGCGAAAGTATAAAACTATCCAGATTGTCATTATCGTATTCAACTAACCATCACAAAAAGCAAAAAAAGTCAGGGTAGGCTCATGGTAAGCCCCATATATCATAAAACTTAAAATTAACAAAACTTTCTGAGTGTGCAAGTGAGAAAGTATTAGTATTAGTACAAAAAAAAGAAAAATAACCACTAGGTAGGTAGTAGGTTACAAATTAACTTGTATTTTTTTACCTGTCAGTACAGGTCTGAGCAAGCAAGTCCGCTCTTCTAAGAATTTTCGCATTACTTTGAACCTCATAGTACACTTTGACAGACTAAAACTGGTCACATGTTACACGGCAGCTAGATCATTGCTATTTTTATACGTTATAATATATAATACTAAGTGAACGGTTTCTCCTACCGTCTCTCAAGCAGATGTTCGTGGAGGGTTAAAACTTGGACCCGCACCTCTAAGTTTTTCGGCATTTATATGTATGTGAATTATGAAATTTACTAAGAGCTTTTTGGTGAGGAAAATCGTAACAGAAACTCGCACACATCTTCAAAGCAATTAAATGATGTGTGCCGCATTTGGCCCGCGTGGAAACTACATCCCAAGCATTGTGAGTGGAGGAATATGCCCAGCTCAGTGGGTCGAAGGCATAGGATAGGCTGGATGATTTTGAAGATTCTTCTCCAATGAAATGTAAGATAACTCAGTTATTGAAATCCACAATACGCGCTGTCGATTCAAACAGGAATGAATATTGGACAGCCTAATTATTGGTTGTAGAATGACACCGTCGGAAGTTGTGGGAACGGTGACCGTTGCTGGCATACTGCCCGTGAACGGCTGCCACTTTACTGTTAGTGTTACGCCTTGGCTGTCCGCAGTTAGGGATTTTATACTAATATATTCCTGTTTACTTAAGAAAAGTCGAAGAAGTAGCGCTTCTGTTGTCAATGTTGTCATTGTTACAATGATTGAGAGAAAATTTATAAGTTTTTATTAATAAACGCAAAATATTTGGCACCAGAAAGAATACCTATTAAAAAAACGAAGTTGTAACGAAATCGTAATTTTAAATATAATTATTTAAATCAGAGCCTGGATTACATTTATCATTAATAACATTGGCCGGTAATCTCCTATATTATTATTAACTTTACACGAAGATGAAATGCAAATAAGGCTAAATTAAACATAATCATCATCTATTCAAAATTGGTTGTGAAATATGAAAGCAAGCATACCAAAATTATAATTAAACTAACAATAACTACACTTAAATGGAAATAAAAATCAAAGTCAAGATATCAGTCAAAAAATTCAATTGAAATAAAAATTATGAATAAAAAAAATCATCTTTTAATAAAAAAATGATGAAATCACAAATTAATTAAATTAAGAATTTATAATGTAAGTCTGAATCAATAGCCATATTCAATTTCCAAAAAATAATTCCCTTAACTGACGTTTAAGTATCGTGCGACTTGTCTCGAACGACGATAACAGTTCTTTTTTCGCTCTTTCCGTAAACAAACGATGCTTTCAAGTTTACCACTATAAAAACGAAAGTGTTCAACCGTAGTTTGTAAGATTCTCGCTTTATTTTGCCTATTAATCCCCCCATCCACTAGTACACTACAGTTGTCAGCGGTATATAGAGTAGAGATGTTTTTTTTTTATTTTCTTACTAAGTATTCAACCTCATGACGGTTGCCAATTTATCCTCCCTACCCCTAAAAGTTTTCTTTCACGACTAATTTTATAACATAGTTGTGTTACCGACTTTTGAACTTCGTTTATAATCTCAGAGTACTGGCGGCGGCACAAGGTATTTTGATGTTGAACCTTTAACGCTCTTTAAAATGGTTACATTAATAAACTCTCTCTTGTTATGCAAATTGTTTATAGTGGCAACGATTCTTTATGAATGCAACTGCACTTTATAATGACCCGCATAGTAAACGCTGCCGGTGATTGTTTGTGTTGCAACTGGAAACCCTGCGTGGATCGTGCCGCGGGCGACGACGGTCTGTTCACAGCCACTCATTTTCTAATTATCTACTACTAGCAATTCTATTAGCGAATTTATTGCGCGACACGAAATCAGAAGTACTTAATTCGATTGTAACTTATTACTAATCATTTTGCCAAAAACCATATTAAATCAAAAGCCTTACAATAAATATGGTTCAAGCGACGTGTACGGCTAACGATGAAAGATTCGGAATTACCAAAAATACAGACTTTTTTTATATATAAAACATAGGACGGCAAACAAGCAAGTGGGTCACCTGATGGTAAGTGATCACCACCGCCTATAGACACCTGCAACAACAAAGAGAGTACATATGCGTTGCCAACCCAGAGGGCTAAGATGGAATACCTCTTGTGCCAGTAATTACACCGGCTGTCTTGCTCTCCACGCCGGAACACAACAGTGCAAGCACTGTTGCTTACCGGCAGCATTAGCGAGCAAGATGGTGGTAGCTATCCGGACGGACCTTGCACAAGGTCCTACCACCCGCGAAACTGGGATATAACGTTACTTCTTAAAAGATGATAAATGAAACAAATAGATTGCTGAACAAGGGACAAGGGATCCAGACCTTTATCTGACTAAGCGTTTTAATGCATCACACACATACATAAATGGCAAATCAACAGAAAAGCACGCACTTAGCCACTCATAAATATGGACATGTCTCGCAAGAGTCGCAAGAACCTTGTTTTTTAGCATTTATAGGTATGTTGCGAACCAGGAATTCTGCTAATCGTCGCTGGCAACATTTCGCGCATGCCGTGGATGTTGTTGCTGCGGTAAATGAGTGTAATTTACCCACAAGCAGCCTCCTGTACTCGCCTCAGAAAAGCTAACTAAGGCGATGGTTACCATTAAGTATGCCAACAACTGCAAGTAACAATAACAAATTAATTGTTATAATTACATAAAATTATAACTGAAAACCGCATTGAAGTGAGTTCATCGGATCTAGAGTTGCGAACTTGCGAGGCTACAAACAGACAAAAAGATGGTTCAAACTTATAACACCCTCCTCTTTGGATTGAATAGAAATTGAATAGGTTATTGTTATTATGACTTAATATGTCAAAACAAATAAGTTATATTGGTCACGGTTAATATTTTTGTTTTGCTCTAAACTAGTATTAATTTTATTGTTGATGTCTCATCTTAATGGGTAGTGCTAGTGCAGGTGTTATCTGGTCGGGCGTGGCCCACTCGTCCGTTTGAGTAAATCACCAAACACGCGCTCGCGCCGACGCCGCGCCGCCGCTACAATCTATGCAAATCGTGGGCTCAAACTTATTGCTCTCGCCTCGACTCCTTTCCAAATGCATACTAAATAGCTCACCAACCACGCCAGCCTTTGTTCCAAGTTTTTCACTTAACCTCCTATGCATCGTTTGTTTACGTAAAAAATGTTCTTTACCCACTAACTTTAAAAGCGGTTAAATACGAATGAAGTCAATTTACTAGAAATTTTTATTCTTGACAGCAATTAGTGGCTTATTTCTAGGTTTCCTTTCAAGTAGCATGCACAATATTCCCATGGCGTTCTTGGAATTAAACACAGAATGTAACGAGAGCTGGTGCTCCCGTTCTTCCGCATAGATGTTACTCACGTTACGATCCAATTATACTTGATACTGAAGAGAAATATTATTGCACTGATTAATTAACTACTATGGCGAGATGTAATTACTGTGAGAATCTCGACCAATTTACTATGATACTCAAATCATACAAAGCTACACTACAGCAGCTACAAAGTACACAATCAAGTGATTTACACTCCTAATGTTGATGTTAATATATTGTAACAGAGTGTGTTTTATTCCTAGCAGGCTTATTCATTTATTAAGAATTAAATGTATATATATAAGGTATGGTAAGGTAGAATTTGCACTTACTATATTGTAATTTTTTTACACTTAAATTTGAAGTTAAGCAGTCTGGACTAATAGTAGTATCGTTAATTGAATGCTGCCCTAATGGTCAATGAACTCTCGCAAATTGTCAATGGCAATTGCCTCCCTTACCAACAAGCAGCTGTGCTTTTTACCAACAGCATCTCCTGCCTTGCCCATTGCTTGTACATTTATAACGCGTCACATATCACTGCTAATATAAGTATTATCCGAGTAAATACCCTCTCATTTTGTGAACCATATGAAACTATTGAGAGGCGTTCTATTCTATATGGCTTAACTGATTTCAAAGCACTCAAGATGTTCTCAACAAACTTGTTGCACGCTAAGAGCGTACCCAACATAGTCATAAACTTAGTTAATCCCGCTGTCGGGAACATTGCCGATGCCGGCTTCAGTGCAGTTCAAATTGATTCAATTATCAGCGCAACTTGATCTCCGTAGAGCTATAAGATTCACCTCATACTCATAGTTCTCATAACACACTACAACACGTGCAGTGGACGATATTATCTTAGTTAACTGGAAACTGTTTTCTTTCCCAATTTCTCGAACTAATCCAAAGAGCAAGTTCGAAACGGCGTCTTAGTCACTCCGGAAGAATCCATGGATTAAATAAAATATAACATATAACTTCTAATTTGCTTGTGGTAGGACCTAATGCAAGGTCCGCCGGAATCGGATTACCATCTTGCTCGCTAATTCAGCCGCTAAGCAGTAGCGTTTGCGCTGTTGTGTTCGAATATGAAGAACAAGACAGCCGCTGAAATTACTGGCACAAGAGGTATTCCATCTCAGCCCTCTGGATTGGCAATGCATCTGCAATCTTCTTGGTGTTGCGGGTGTTTATAGGTGATCACTTACCATTAGGTGACCCACTTGCTTGTTTGCATCCCTATATATACACGTAAATACTGATACATTTATCTATTAATGTAATTTGGATTGCACAAAATAAACTATAAATTCACCAAAGGCATATGTAATGTAATTCATTAAGGCATGTTCGACTAGTCTATCTTTAGCCTAAGTGAATATTCATAATTTTATATTACAAATATATTTATTAATACACATTATGTATGTATTTTATTTGACTCACTCAATATTCAGGTGACGTTCCGAACTTACGCACCGTGCTTTGAAGTTGGTCGTGAATTCATTGTTTTTGACGTACTGACGTGGTATCGAACCACAATAGGAAAGACTCGAGCTCACGTTCAAAGTACGCGGTCGTTGAATATTAAAATAATTTTGTGTGAGAATCTTTTTATCCACATAACACCACAGAAACATTGACAATGATGCATTATTATTATAATGTGGGGTGAAGACGCTCTCTTTACGTGAAATGCCTTACTTCTGCAGCATGTGTAATTATAATGCTACCTGTCTGATGGTAGTGTTTATATCGATTAAACGTGAGACGTAAATGGTACATCGGACCTACATAGCCAGCGTAGTGTGGCTGCTCGCCTATCGCATCGGTTACGTCAGTTCCTTTTGCGATGTAATTCGTGACCATACTTAAAGATTATCAATTCATTAACTATGAGGCAAAGCCCGCGTTGATCTTGCGTATGTAAAGAATAAGAATTATTTTGTTCTATTCCTTGACTTGCTAAATTGTAAAATATGTAGGTTAAAAGTTGTGTCCCTACCAAAACCTGACACATAATATTTTAAACAATATGTGTCTTTTATTCGTTAGCTATTATTATGGGTTTTTTACCATGGTGTTTCTGATACAATTCATTGAGGACCGTATTCAAAGTTGGCATAGTGTTCGTCTACCGTCAATTCTTATCTCTACGAGTTGCATCGGGGTAGAGCAGGCAGCGCAACTGTTCCGCGCTGACGCCTTTTACGACATAGGTGCAATCTGGACATCCGTTATATGAAACAAATTGGGCATAGGCTGATGTATTTGTTTAGTTTTGACTTCTACTGCAGCTACTTTTTCTTTTTCCTATTCTCTTAAATGCAGCATTAGTAAACGTTACGAGTATCTTTAGATAATTTTATTACATACAACGTTATTTTCAAAAAGGAAATCAGTCAATTCAATGTCTTCTGCAATTTAAGTCGCCGATTTCAAAAACTACCAGTTTTTGATCAAATCTGGAATAATTTGTTAATTACTCATTTATGTGCGTGAAATCGTATCCGTAAATATTTGCTACCTATTAGCATTCGATCACTGAGCATGTAATGTCCTGTGAGATATTACTTTATATTCAGGCAAGCAGCGGTCGGGCGTTGGCATACGACATTATTTACATATACCCCGTTGTTCCTGTGCTCATTCATGGCCCGGCTCGCTCAGACCGCGCTGATTTATCGCCTTAATTTCATAAGTATCTCTTTGTTACCATGGCGTCTATATTATATTTGAGTAATATTGCGCCTATAACTCAGACAACCAAAGGAGGATACGCCGGAACACTCTGGCCGTCGCGCCGCGAGCTACTCCTTTATTGAGAAAGCGAGATTAATCTCGATTAATGGAATAACAATTCGCTTTGTAATCAGCACAGGAAGTGCACCCCGTTTAATATAAATGCAAGAACAGTTTAGGGTTAAACTTTTACGGTGATTGGTAAAAAAATATATAGGATTTTTAATAACTAAATAATTTCTAACAAAAAATTGTGGTCTGCTTGTGATATTCTTGCAAAATTATAATGAGCTAGTTAACTACAAAAATAAATTATGAAGAATGCATATGATACGATGTCGGTGATGTTATAAAGTTTTTAATTACGCTTGATATAGTAAGGTTTATAAAGCGAGCTACAACATTCTCCGAGAACATTGCAATCTGAGTCTTAATTCGCAGCTGGCAAAGCGACCGCTATGATTCATTTACTCTAAGTTTAGCTAGGAGCACTGTGTCATTGCACCGTATTGTTACGTTATAAAGTTGAAATCTACGTGTCAACAAAAGACAACTATAGGTCTTTTGGATCGCGATTATAATCAAAGTTGGCAGGCGTCTTCGTGACTAGGAGGCGTTCTTATGTTATCCTTTACTACGCGATTTTCACAAATCTCCAGAAAAAACAAACGTCACTGCTAATCTTGCCAAGAGCAAACAACAGCCAATCATCGCGTTTTGTTATTATTAAATGTATAATATCAAAGCTTTAGTTAAAAGAGATACAACGAAGAAAAATTTAAACTGTAGCAATTAAATTTATGTTTGTGCAAAGGTTCGATATTCCCTGCTTTTTTTTAAATCATGTAACAGATTTCCCGCGGCGCGGCTTAAGTATTAAAGTATTTCATCGTTTGTTAGCTGTTGCTACTACTGCTTTAGTACGTTTTGTACTATTTGGCAAATAGTAGTAAACAAAGTTAATTAGCCGTAGCATAATAAAAAAAAGCAAGTTTGAAAGTTTATAAGGTTATCATCAGTAAAGTACTTATAGTTTTATCGCAGAAGGATACAAGCCATTAGACAGTTACGGAAGATGCGTCGAGGTTAATCGCATAAAATTCATGCTCTAGAACGACTCATATCATATTGCCTAGTCCTAGGGCATAAACTATATACCAATATTTCATACCTAGAGCACCGGTTTTCATCCGCCCTGGGCATTGGCGTATTCTGCTAAAATCGTTGCTTACTATAGTGAGACTAGTCAGCCGTACGTGCATGCAGGCGTACGTGGATGCACAGGTACTATACGCGCCACAGCACTCCTACGCTACTCATGCGCCTTTGTACCTTACCGTACGTATAAGTCATGTCATTTGTAAACACTCACGTTATTAGACAAACATATTTGTAGACTCGATCTCGGCGCGTTAACAATATTGAACTCTCAATAGTGCTAGGGAAGCATTATTATTTTCACCAACAGATAAATATTCGGCCGGAGAATTAATATAACTCGTTGTCATATTTTCTGGCACATAAACGGCGGGTTCTATTGAATAATTAATAGAAAAGGGGCGACCGAATCTACGTGGAAGTTTTATTGAGTTGAATAATATTTGTGACAGGTATTATTTTACAACGTTAAATCATGGCTATTACCTACCGTTGATAACGAAAGTTATCTCATAAACCGTATTGCGTTAAAAATTAAAATTATTAAACTTATATTTGAGTTTGAAAACAAAGTTGAAAACGAACATTGCAGGGCCGGCTGATTTGAGCAAAGCCGTCGAGTACTGGAACGGTCAACCGAAAATTAATTAACATACTTTGGCGCGCAACCCTCGGCCGTTGCGCGGACGAGGTGCGGTGGAGTCGCGGAGTTAGCTCACAGGTGGCCCGGTCGGGCCCGCCCCGCGTGCACGGACCGGCCCGAGGGGTGCCTATATGAACAGCAATCAAAATTAGTTTTCCATATACCCGTTGAAGCTACGCGACGCAATGCATAAGCTTTTTTTCGTGTTTTAGGATTCACCTAAGAGATTGTTCAGTCGAGACGTTTTTCACGTGATTAGAACGGTAGTCGCAGGTTATGGCGAGACACGTGTATTTACCGCTTTTAAATTTTACTCCATTGCATGTAAATCACGTGTACTAAGATATCTTATGAACAATCATCAGCAGATATATCTACACAGTCGAAGAGGTCAAAACGATAAACTCACGACTGTTTTCACAAGGGTAAAAACTTGTGTAGACCATTCTAAACAAGCTCTACTTCTCCTGCTAGTTACTACTTCAGCGGCTGTCTTTACATAGGTTAGAAAAACTCATTGTCACATGGCGGCTGTTGCTGGCATTCGGACACTTAATTGCGATCACAGAAGTCCACTCCCGTAGCAACTAGACCCATCGACGCTTTACTAAAAAATGCTGAAACAAATTTAGGGATTTCGATAAATCCCGGGAAGTGTTCGATTCATTAACTGTATGCTTTAAAAAAACGTGTTTCTGTGAAAACACGCTACTTTTATAGATGCTACAAGGGACACGCGATATGAAGGGGCCAACAGCATTAAATTGCCGGAATTATTCCGTTGTTGATATTAAATGCATTCCTATTTCAGAAGTCTCAGATCGCGTGCTACGAACCCAGGCGCTACTTAAAACGGAGAACGATATATATTCCTTTTTCTGCTAATTTTCATAATGTTATCGCATAATTTTAAAAATCTTTTGAATTGTGCTGTAATGTTTAAACAAAAACTATTTTAAAAAAGATGTATTAAATACAATATTCCTGCAAAATATGTTAATTTATATATTTTATGATACAGTCAATTAGTGGAATCGTTCTCTATTTATGTTGTACTATAACAGAATGGTTTATTTATAATACACCCGACCGATTGTACCGCCCACTCAAATACGTAACTGTTAGAGAACCTACGCTTGCTCTATTTTTGGCTCAATACATATATGAATTTGTTATTAATTAGTTACTGGACTGAAACAATAATTTTGTAAAACAAAGCATGTTACAATTAAGGCAAAAATAGAAAAGTGAACAGAAAATTTAATACAACACATTAAATACTGCCGAAAAATATTTAAATAAGAAACTCAGTTTTCCATAGATGTAGAGTAAAACTAAGCCTCACCGTAACGCAACCAAAATCTTATTCTGAGTCGTTAACTCATGCAGAATAGTATGTATGATCATAAACGCGACCCCAACGCGTTGATACGAGGGTCCCAGTTATTGCGGACACTTGTCATATAAACACAATGCGAGTGGGGGCACCAAGCGATGCTTTATTATTTTAATTATTGCACGTTCACGATGCGCTCTTTGTCAGACAACCGCGTCAGAGAGATTGCTTTAATTCGGAGTTGAATTAGTCACTCAACTGTTTGTTTTCATTGAACTGTTCTACAAACTTGAAATATTTACGTTGAAAAAGGCCGTTAATTAATCATAGGTTCTTTTAGATGGTTACGCGAGCCTGTCGCAGAGTCATATTATTGGCAACTTGTCAAATTCACGATAGCGTGAAACTGCACACACAGAAGGAAGTATGAACGAATCGTCATAAATGCCGCTTTGGTATTTTTTACATTTGATCGTAACTTAAGGTTATAGGTTATTTATAAGTAAATTCATCTTCAGCCTAAAAACTTACAGTTGAGCACAGGTCTTCTTTCACAATGCAAGGGTTTAGGCGTTAGTTTTAGTTGCCACGCGGGCTCGAGCGGATCGGGAATCCCACATAAAATATAAGTTGAAGGTGTGTGAAGGTTTCCTCCAAATATTTTCCTTTACCGAAACGATCTTGGTCAATTTCAAATTAAATTTCTTACAAAAATTCTAGAAATTCATAGGCACGGTTCTCCTTACATCATTATCTCAGAAACTATAGAGGTATTAAATCATAAAATCACCACCGAAAACACGATACTATCAATATTTATTGTGTGATAGTACGGAACTCTCGGTGCGTAAGTCCTACTTGCACTTAATCGGTTTTTACCCGACTACGGCAAAGCCAGGAAGGATTATATTTGTAGCAATGTATTTAATTTAAGAGTCTTGTTCAGTGGCCGAGTCTGCCTTCTGAATTATTTTTGGTGTACGCACCTACACAACACACGTCACGCTGAAATCTCATTATTGAATTATGTGCGTTTAAGTCCAACAACACAATGCACTACGCGAGTATATTGCAATTTAACTGTGGATTTGTTATGTCAACAGTAGCGTTTTGTTGACGGGACACGAGATTAGTAGTAAATCGACGTAATGCAGTGTGTCCCCACGTCTAAATATGTAAAACCCAAGCAAAATATTTCATTTAAAAAGACTCATGAATAATTTAATCTTAAAAACTTATCAGATTGCTTCTAGAGCCAAGTCCTATTATTGTTTAATATTAATAACGTATAATTATATTTGAACAGTTAACTTCTGTGCTGAAAAATAGCCAAGTTAATTTTTTTCTAACTAAGATAGAAGAGTTAACTCGACTCTACATGCAATATTTAATCTGCAACTTTGTTATAAAGCGAAGGAGTCATGTTTTTAGTTTCGATACGCATTCGTCTTGTAGATTTATTTTTCTATTTAGTGCTAAGGCACCTTACGTAGTCGTTACGTGGCTGTAAACTAGCTATCAAACCATTTTATTCTCAAAACTACCATTTTTGAAACCCAATTACAATGGCTCACGACTCTGTATAGGATAATACAGAAGATAATAATCCTTTTTCCCGAACAGTAAAACCGCAAATACCTTTTCACCCAAATTGTCGAAATGTTTTTAATTTAAACATCACCAACTATTTAATTCTTTACTATTAAAATTCTTTTTTACCTGGCGAATTTAGCCCAATGTACATTTATAATAAAAATAAAAAAAAACAGAAAATTGAAAATGTTTCATTTTTTTACCTACTCTATTTGATAATCAAGTTGGAAAGAAGACACAATTTTAAGCCCTACGTATTTTACATTTCCTCGAAAAAATTGCATTGTAATTGCTAATTCTAAGCATAATTACTGAAATGGTTAACGATGACATGAAATATTGGCAATGATGCCAATGATATGTTAGTTAAGGTTTAAAAAATAGAAGTGAAATTGAAATGGTATGGGTTTATTTCAACATACTTTATAACCAACAGTACAACTATTAGCAAAAGTATCAATAGAAATAAAGATGAACATCTTTCACCACTAGCGAGTTAGTATCTCGTCTTCCTTGGATTTACAACTTAACGCGACACAGGCGCGAGGGCGGGCGGGAGTTCGCATACTTTACTCTCTCTACTGCCGATCTTCATAACGAAATTCTCCATTTAGATATTTTTATATTATATTTATAAACATCTCGTACCTGCATATTTCTAACAGTAAATATGAAAATTTTCGGAATGCCTACGACCTCGCCTCTTGGATCTTGAGGGAACAAAGCTTCTTCGGTATTGAGATATTTCGGAGTTCGGAACGCTTCGGCTTTACTTTTACATCTTTTATTGTGATAAATATTTTCGGATTCAACCTCGACTTATGAAGCTATGGTTGGGAGTTTCCGAAACATTAACAAGATTTACCGTTTTAGAAGCAGGAAAGTAAATGATTAAATCGTTGTCAATTGACGTACTTTAGGAACCAAGAGTAGGTAGCCACAATAGGCGCAAAATGGAAGTTTACAGTGCAAGCATCCGAAACGGTAAACAAACAAGTCGCCAGACGTAAGAAGCTCTTGAGAAGCCGAACGAGTCATCATAATAATACAGCGGCTATTCAACATAATAATGTATTAAAATCTAAACTCCTATAAAAAATAACGTGATATAAAAGTAGTCTACTTATGAAGATAGTAATAAACATACGTTTCCTAATTACTCTTCCTGTGCATAGTATTTTAATACATATAATATGCCATTATTGATGATTTAGTAATCGAGAGAATAATATTCCACCTGAAAATACTTCTTTGATTTTGTTTTTGTGCGGAGTCAGTGGGTTATTCACATCTATAATATTTTTAGTCTTGGACAATTTTAAAGACTACATTTAAATCTTAGCTAGAGCACAACACAAAAGTGATGCATTAGGTTGCTTAAGATTACCATTATAACAAACTTAAACCTACCTCTAGTAGACGCACAGCGAGCCTGTTTTATACGGTGCTAAAATGTTCCTAATTATCAAAAAAAAGTATTAATGTTTATAGGTGATCAGTTATAGTTATAATATACAAGATTGACTAATTGAAAGTATATTTGTTTGTTATAGCGAGCGGCGCGCTCGCAGCCGGCACCATTGCGTCCCCGTGGAGCACGGCGGCCGGCGCGCCCGATACCAACGGATCGGGAGGCGCCGACGCCAAGCACCTCGACGTTGGCGACGCGAGCGATGATGAAAAGGTACAATTCTAGCAAATAGAATTAATACGGGGAAGGAAAGGACGCGATTGTTTTTTCCATCGTAAACTCAACGGTAGTAATTTGCTTTCATAATTATTATTCCTTACCCCAATCAACTTTTCCTAGCCGAATCATTTCACATGATTTATGAATTTTATTTATAATTAAAGCTGATGAAAAAATTTAAACGTTGGATTTAATGGTAATAACGACGATTTACGCAAGCAACCGCAAGACATAATGAACAATCACGAGAAACGATAGGCAAATATTAACTCGGCGAGTGAACAGACCAGAAACAGCAACGTTTCGAGTGGTTTCAAGGAACCATGATTCACGATGTTTTCGTTGGTTGGGCCGAGTCGAAGGCAGCGTGTTATTTTTATTTTCTTTTGAGAATAGAAGCAAGCCATTAATTACAGTGACGCACTCCTTGCCTTGCCTTGTGTCTGAATCTGTAAGCAAAATCGACGGACAGATGTTCATACGTCTGGTTTATGTATTAAATTCGATTTTTTTCGATAGCAGGCCAAGACATTTTTTTTTGCAATCTAACATTATTTGCCTTTGTTTTTAAGCGTAAGCTCTTACGCAGGACTTATCGGCGGCTGATGCAGAGGGAGTGTGGAGTCCTGACATCGAACAAAGTTTTCAAGAGGCACTTGCTATATACCCTCCATGTGGCAGACGCAAAATTATTCTTTCGGATGAGGGCAAGATGTACGGTGAGTTTAGACATGCTAGAGGCAATTAGCAAATTATCTTCCGTTTATCACCTGATATAAAAATCTAAAATAGCTAACACAACATAATGTATTCATTCGCGAGGCAAATTTCATTGTCTGGCATTTAAACTTCATAACATTTTCCTTACTCTTAATGTACCAGTTGTCGCAACATGCTGAAAGATTCATAATGCCAATATGGCAGAATTATAAAGCAATATCAAGGCCATTCCGCCCAAAATGAACAATGGATATGGCACGAGCACGAGACAAAAGCCAAGGTATTGATGTCAGCCGACAAAGCGGTTTGCGCAATAAGATTCCGTGAAAAGACGTGCACCGACAATTATTATCTCTTGATTGGACCATGTCGACGATTTGAGGAAGCTAAATGTAGTCACCTAACTTTGTTTGACTTCAAAGCTCTTTCAAAATACTATTGGAAAACAATCTAGTTTTCTTCCTGTCATAGGCTATTTAAGGCATGAATACCTTTATCTCCATAACATACTACTAGTGGTCTGTTGTTTTAAGTGTATAAGTGTAGTTAGTTAATGCTCCAATGTATCATCATATATACAACTAGTGGACGCTCGCGACTTCGTTCGCGTGGGTTTACTAGCCTATGTCCGTCAGTGATAGTGTAGCTTTCTATTAGTCAAGGAATTTTTCGAATTGGTTCAGTAGTTCCAGAGATTACCCCCTACATACAAACAAACAAAGTTTACCTCTTTATATAGTTACTAGCGACCCGCCCCGGCTTCGCACGGGTACAATCAATTTTAAGACTCATTTTTCTACACCTTCGGTTACATTGTTCAAATTTTACCAAGGATCCCTAATTTTTTTCAAAATGAAATGTAGCCTATGTCAAATTGGAAGAATGTAGCATTCTATTGGTGAAAGAATTTTTTAAATCGGCCCAGTACTTTTTGAGCCTATTCATTACAAACATACAAAAATAGGTACAAATCTTTCCTCTTTATAATAATAGTATATATAGATATACTGTATATGTATATACAATTTGGCAAAATGGATTTAGGCTAAACTTTTCCAGAAAAAACTATTATAGCAAATGAAACATCAGAGCATATTAAAATGTTATGATAAGGTTCCCATAGTACAAGTTTTAATTATGAAGCTAAAACTGCAGGTTAAAACATAGGAATACCTAACGTTAACAAAGTACGAATTTAATAGGACTGTGACAAAAATTAAGCTGGCAACATCGTATTTTATTCCTCTGCTTACGTACACAATAATTAAAGGACAAAATATTTATTTTCACATATATAAATACACCAATGGCCTTAACTTACTTAATTTATCTCTATGTGTGTCTCTTTCCTATGACACTATCTAGACAGAGCTGCAGAGGGATAATTTAAACTTGGGCACAGATTCAGAATGTACGGGAAATAGGAATTTAACTTAATTTTAATTATCTAGGAAATAGAAAAAAAAACGTCTTTCTAAGATAAAAATCGAATTACAAGAAAGAATTTGATAAGTAGAAGTTCATTTATTTATATCATCAAATCTTACAGTACAAATCTTACAATGAATGCTCGACTCGGCTCTTTAGAATTGAAAAGTATGAGGGCAAATTTTTTCACGTTACAGTGTTAACTTAGGAAGCTCGTTAACAAGACGTGACGATCGCCACTGAAACCTTTTTCCCTACAGTTAATTAAATGTTAAAGAAAGCCTGCTTTGAATACAGCAAAGATTTCAGTAAATAGTAAGAATGCAATTGAATTAAGAACAGATATTAATTTATTCACTTAAGAAAAAGTAGATCGGTAATGCCTTTGGGGGCTTCACTAGATTGCCATTTCTTTTGACAACACGTCGTCACGAACATCATGGAACGCAATTGACATGGAACAATTAAAGGCAGCCACTGCCATTACGCCGCCGGACGCACATTAAGTTCGCGCCAACATTACGTCCTGGTTTTAATTAAAGGACTGCCCGCTCAGCGCCGTCGCGGGGCCAAATGGAATTGCTAAACAAATTTGCCACAGAGACGATGTGTCCACCTTAAGTGATTTAATAGACGGAATGAAATGCAATGTTTATCTCCAAACTCGAGAACAGAACGCAAGCATGGGCATTTTCAGTTAGCCTCTGCCTTTTGATGTTTGCAGTTTACGAGAGACTAGCTTTTTGCACACTGATGCATGTTGTAAATAGCATGAAAATGGCAACGAAGCTTCAACAGGACTTTTACTCGGAAATACAATAAATGCATAATAAAATAACGAGTTAGTTTCCGCAGCATTATTGCGTTATGCTAGTATTTTGTAACGTGCTCATGACTCAAACAAGTCTCATTTGTAAAATAATAATATACGTCATACTAATTTTCTGACCTAGGTACTGCGTTCGTTTCATGAATTGTTCATTAATGGTTTTCCTTAAACTACGTGTCACAAATTAAAAATGTAATAAAACAAACCATCTTGGCTAGCATTTTTCGTTTCCATTTCGCGAATTGCTTAAATTAAGTGCACTTCGGACGAGTCGGTAATTTGAAAGAGCGTGTTGTATAATAATTGCGGACACGCGTCGTCCGGACAATATATGACCACATTACTCGTGGACGTGTCCGCCCGAGCTTAATCTAGCGCTCTAAAAGTGCGTCACCCTTGTCCCGGCTTGTTTTGCACCCACACCCTCACCCTTATTCTCATCTTCGGTGAACAAATCTTATCTCTGGCTCACTGCGATGTACGAAAAGAAATATCATATCCTCGTGTACACGATAGCTTTATTAATGGTGCAAAAAGTTATTTAAACCTTCATAATTTGGTACACTATACCGAGTCTATCGTAAACAGTAATATTATATGACGTAGTAAGGCATCGTAGATTCATATCGGGTAGTTAGTCAACTAAAGCCTGCATGATGCGTTGTGTAGTTAGGAACAGTTTGCCTACAATGCTAGTACTCATGGCACCACTGCTTGCACGTTCGTGAGTTAAGACATTCAAAACCGCTCAATATCCTCGGAGTATGAAAGTTTCGTCGGCGCACGGTTTCACGTGGTCCGGGGGGCGGAGGGCGAGGGGTTAGCCGGGAGGGCTAAACTATGCGAAGAATGCGCAATTAGTGAGCGAGCGAGCGTGTAAGGGGCCCGGCCGCGCCGCTAGGCGGCGAACGCAGTAAGAAAATATAAAGAAGGGGCGGGCCGCCCGCGCCCGTTGTTTAGCGCCCCGCCCGCCTTTGGGCATAACTCCCGATTGTCTCCTGAGAAATCCTCCTTAGACCCATCGCAACTCAACCCTTCCCGCGAGGATTCGCCTTGCATAGCTTCTGTTTGGGTCAGCGTGAAATTTTACCTCGACGCCCGTATTTCAGCGCAAACTCTAATGTTTCTTTTATCGGAACTTTCTTCCTAAAGGAAATATCTAAACGCGTAATCTCCAATTGAAAACAATCACGAGGTCACGCCTCAAGTACGACGTTAATGTATTTCTGATGGATCTTCAATATCTTCTATTGTGGAATAAATTACGCCCATAAAACGCGATAGGGAATGTATATTTTACTTATACCTATTTGATTATTACCGAAATTGAAGTGATTATTTTTAATAAAATACAACATGAGGTACAATAGACTCGATTACTATTGGGAAACACTATTTTCTCAGAGAGAATACTTAATATTCATAGGTAGAGCGCGCACGCACGATTTCATCCGCGCGAAGTGCGCGAGAGCGTGGCCGCGTCGCGCTGGCAATGGACCAAATTAGCCAACTAACGAAGTAATAAATAATGATCTCTTGTTTTTTCTATTCACTGTGGAATAGAAACGTTTCGAGTTGATCCTTCTTCTCTGCAGTGAAGTATTTATAGAGGGATGCACACGACGTTTCGGGTGAAAGCACTCTTAATGCTTGATTCGCGGGCAGGGATCCCACTAAGTGGAAGTTACACTTACGACGAATAACATACGGCGTGTTTATTCTCCTTACTAATTCGTGTTAATAGCAATTTGTTAGAGTAGCCGCGCATACTAATTTTAGCTTAACACCCGCCGTGAAAATTTTATGATGGTGCCATAATTTCGTAGTAATTTCAAGAATGTTTGCTTTAACAGACATTCTAAAACTTTGTTAGATTTCTATAAATGGGCTGAAGTTAAGATATTTCGTTGATGGATTAGTTTAGCCGTAAAAGTGAAATCAGTTCGCGTAAACAATTAATAAGATGGTTTAAGATATTTTGATGTGAGTAAAATGATTTGTTTTCCACTAAGTTTTTTTAAGATACTAAAAAGTACTTATTCGGGTTTCGATGTATTTATTGAAAACAGTTTAAAAATATAAATGATCAGATCAGATTGTAGCCAACAGGACGAAACTTGTCTGTAATCATAAATAAAATCATAACCGATAAAATTTACGTCCGTCAATCCATAGGCAAACACACCAACACATATGTATTCCCATGTTCCATTCGCCTCAACGAGCAAGCAAGGGGTTAATTAAATTCGCACCAGCCGCCTCTCGTCGCCATCGCATTCCCCGAATTCAATGAGATTTCAATTTACTTTGGCCCGGCCAAGTCTGCCTCTACATTGTCCACGAATTAATACACTATTGCCCAAATTAAAACTGTGACCCAGGGTCACTGGTCCGATCAAAATGTCAATTGAGTTTCAATGTGGATTATAACGTTTAGTACTGATTCATCTTTCAGAGTACAGTCAGCAACGCACTGTTCATGCCTTTTCGTTGGTGACTGTACGATTAAGAAATTCTTACCATTTTTTCTTTTTTTCTTTTATGTACTTACTTCGTTGCATGCAAAGTAGGATTCTGTGAAAACTTGTCGTGAGATTAAAGATTTCAGGCTTTACCCTTATTCTAATTATTAAAAAAACCTTTTACCTGTAATTAAAATCTATTGTTTGTATAATGCGAATGAAATTAAAATTACACTTACAATTGTAATAAACAAGCTCGTCAGCCTCGCCTGTAGTCAATTCTCCCTACATTCCTATTCGGCTGCAGTTTCAATGATTGAAAATAGCTATTCAAAATATTTTGAAAATTGTTTCATAACGGGATCGACAACGAGGCTTTGCCGGCATTGCATTGTACAGTATCCGTTTTAACTGTTCAGCTATGCGAAATATTTCACGGGTTATTTCAATTGGCGCAAGCCACGTTTTAATTACAAAATATGTAAAACATTTTCTTTCCGTATTTGATCATACCGGACATCCTAAAATACAGAACATTTGATTTAATTTAATTTATTTTATTTCTCAATTTAAATTACAATATAGATTAATGTCAAACGATTGACGAACGCATATCGAAGATTATAACGACAATAAGTATAATTATGTGTATTTCTCTCTTTTTCAGGACGAAATGAGTTGATAGCGAGATATATTAAATTAAGAACAGGGAAGACACGCACAAGAAAACAAGTGTCGTCACATATACAGGTGCTAGCTAGGCGGAAACTTCGTGAAATACAAGCTAAACTTAAAGTGGTAAGTTTTTCTTCATGTCGAACGAGATTTAATTAATTAAACGCGAAACAAATTGAAAAGATCATTATTTTTGGATAAAGCATTTAAATATATCATAACGTTTAGGATGGAGGTATGATGAAAGAAAAAGCCATGCAGTCAATGAGCACACTCTCTAGCGCACAGATCGTGGCTGGTTTGCCACATCCAGCGTACCATCATACGGTACTCGGCTTGCAAAAGGCATGCCTGTTGTGTTATTTGGCAAAACATCAGCCCTAATCTTGTTGCTTCTCAGTGCCGACTTCATATACAGAGTGGTCTACGGGTTAAACACAAATAAAAAGTTGGAAAAAGAAAATCTAAATCTTATCTGAATCACGCCCATGAATGTTCAGCGATTTTATTTTGTTTCAAATTTCAAGTTTTCTTTTGTTCGAAACGAAATTTGCAGGATTTGTCATGATTACTCAAAGTAGTTATTAAACCAGTTACAGAAGAACATACCCATAGTTAGGTGACTTTTTATTACGTACCAGGTACCTTCATTATTTTCAGTATTTACAGCATTTGAGTAACAAAAGATATATCTTGACTACCTCCAAAAATGTCATACTTGGAGAGCCACCGGTTTTTGCACAAACGCGAATTTAGCCAAAGTCTTAGTGGTTATTGCTGAAATTTTAATTCAATAATTCTGAAACAAATTAAAATCGCTCTACATACATGGGGTGTTTCGTATGAGGAATTTAGATTTTCTTTTATATTTTCGACTCTTGGGCCAGCCTGCTTAGTGAAATAAGAATAATAACCAAAATGCTTCTCGTAGTATCAATGTTAAGAGTGACGTGTAGTATTTAGACTAAAATAATATGAAGATCAAAGCATCTATAACTGACTTTAAATCGACAGCCAAGCTATTTACTAACAAGATATTTAAAAGAACAGCTTATGTGTGTATTTTTGTTGTTCCATCATATACGTACTAACAAATTTGGAATTCATGCTCATGATAAAACCACAAAATATGGTGTTAAATATTTTGTTTGAGAGAAATAATATTTCTTACTTAAAATGTGCACCGTGATAAGACTTAGCAGATTTATAATAATTTGTGAGCTTTTCGTGAAATCAAATAACATATTCATCCGACCACATAACATGATATATTTAGAATAGAAAGATTTTCATGTGAATTTCAGTTTTATTAATGTCATGTTTTTTCAAATTTTCCAGCAATTTTGGCAACCAGGATTACAAGCTGGACCCTCACAAGAGTAAGTATCCAATTAATTGTTATTATGACATAAGATGAAAGATGCTAATTCTTTGAACAAAGCTGTTATCAACTCATAGGCGCTCTACAATTTACCGCTCACTGTTCCAGTGTCAAGCCGTTTCCGGGTGCTGGTTACAAGGGTGTGCCAGGCGTCGGCGGCGTTGGAGTCCCGGGTGGAACAGACGTGGCGCCACCGCCGCCTTGGGAGGGACGCGCCATCGCCACACACAAGTTGCGGCTCGTCGAGTTCTCGGCTTTCGTCGAACACCCGCGTGACCCTGACACGGTTGGTATTTGAAGATAATGGTGAATTCGCCGCTAAGCTAAACTAGAGGTAAAACTTAATTCAAGCAAGTAAAGCATTAGCGAGCAATATAGTTAGTCAAAAGCACTAAGCGCGTGATTTTTACCTGACAGATATTGTTGAGAAATTGTCAGTATGTAAGAGCGAAATATAAGCTAACAAGCGACTCTCGAGTGTGACACCAGCTTGGTGTCACCCTCAAGAGTCACACACACATTTAAATAATTTGATAACATATTGGAACTTGAAATGCAGCTTTATCTGAAACTGAACGACGTTTTCAAATGATCTTATTATTATCTAGTTTAAAGGACCAAAAATCTTATTTTTGTTACAGTATCCCCCGAGTACGACACCATCACAACATCTATTTGTTCACATAGGTGGGACAGTAACGTATGCAGACCCATTATTAGAGGTGAGTAGGAGGTTTAGTATAAAATGTATATTCTAAATAGTATCACATCTATTGTTTCGACTTGGGATTTTTGCTCAAGTATTTCTTTTTATCTGATGAATTTAATATGTTCCATCACATAAAATCCGTTTTGGCTTTCATTGTTGTCAGCAAGCCTAAAATAATACATGAATAACTTATCGTTCAGTGCGGATCTACCTAAATAGTATCAATCAAATTAGGACCGCAGATTTGCATGTACATAGTTTTACCGTGCCCATGGTCCATTGGTACGTTTCATTCAAGTCCTACGTCCATGTTCACCCCTGAAATCAAAAGCAAACCACAAAAAAGTATTAGCAGTATTTTACATGTCACCTACTACAATCTAGTTTGCATTTCATTGGTTATTTTCTTACACAAATTTTCTAATATAAATGCCATATCTTGTTTTCAGTCGGTAGACGTGCACCAAATAAATGACAAGTTCCCAGAAAAGAAAGGTGGCCTAAAAGAGCTTTACGAGAAGGGACCACGCAATGCTTTCTTCTTGGTAAAATTTTGGGCGGATTTAAACACAAATAATTTGGATGATCCTGGGGCGTTCTATGGCGTTACTAGCGTGTAAGTATTGTTTCTTACCAGATTCTCTAAAAAAGTGTTAAGTTAGAAGTTTATACGTACAGTCAAAGACGCATATACGCAACCATTAAAGTTTGAACAGGGAGAAGATAATTTTTCGAAAGGGAGGCATATAATATGCGCTAGGAAGTTGATATATCCCTATCGCGCATAGACAATTTCTCTCAGTTCCCTCTTTAATGGTCAGTTAAGTTTGTTACTGTTTGTACATGTGTGTCTGTGGCATCTCTTAAACGGCTTCAACATACCCCGTCTTTATTTGGAATCTGTCCTTATTAAGATCGTAGCGTCTTCAGCGTTTATGAATTGACCTGGCAATAAAAAATTCATATAATATTTCTGATAATATTACTTAGAAATACACGGCTGCCAATAATTTAACACATTCGAATTATTTTCTACGCATTTTATGATATTTTACGGGATAAAAAGTTTCCTATGTTTTAATACAGGATATGATCTATGTGGTCTGTCAAATGTCATCTAAATCCACCCAACCGTTAATGCGTGATTGAGGAAAAAACATCCAAACTTCTGAATACCTAAAAATCATTACTTTTTCTGATGATGAAAAGTAAATATTTCGCCAAGCGACCGATCTATTACTCCCATTAGTATTTACAAAAAAATATTAAAATAAAACTGTATCCGCATACATTTTACAATCCATGACGTCAGCGTGAATAGAATTACTTTTGTTTTAAAATAAATACGAATTCGTTATCGCGACTTGATTTCAATACGCCTTTAATGTATCTAACAAGGTTTTTTATACTACCGGTATTATGATTAGTCTTTGCCAATGGCTTTCTGTAGCCCTAGCACGCTAGCCTTTGCCGTGGATATAAAGCATACATAAATATGCATATATGCATGTAAACTCTTTATTGTATATATCTCTTCTATATATCCAGTCAGCATGAGCGAAAGGGTTTATGTCTGCGATAAACGCCAGTGTGCCATCAATCCTGGCTTCTATACAAATTGTGATTGGTATTTTTGATACACCTGGTAACTATAATATATATTTGTATTTTATGAAACTAATTATAACTAATGTTTAATTTACAGATATGAAAGCAACGAAAACATGACGATAACGTGTAGCACCAAAGTGTGTTCGTTCGGCAAGCAAGTAGTTGAAAAAGTAGAGACGGAGTACGCGCGGTTTGAAGGTGGAAGATTCGTCTACCGCATACAACGGTCGCCCATGTGTGAATACATGGTTAACTTCATACATAAGCTCAAGCATCTACCTGAGAAGTACATGATGAACAGCGTCTTAGAGAACTTCACTATACTTCAGGTGAGAAGTCGAGGCACTGGCAATAGGTTGTATGGTGACATGTGCTGAAAGGAATATTATAGTACGACCCATCCTAGTGTAAAACTATATAGTAGATCAAAATGCGGAAAGCTGGCGGAATGCTAAGAAAGGGAAGGGAAGGGAATACTTGCATGAAATTAATAAACGTACCGGTCACCTAGGCATCAAATGTCATGTGAATGAAATGGTACAAACCCACAGGATTTAGTGTTTATTTATTTATTTATTTATTTATATTTTTTCGGAGAACCAACAGCTTACAGACACACATAAACATCTTCAATAACATTAACAAAGCCAATTACAGGATCTCACAAGTAGCAACAAAGTATATAAACTTAAAAACTAACAAGGTCGCAGCAATGCACGATCAGTAAACACAAGTAAAGAAAACAAGCCAAAAGCCACTCTCAACACAGGTATTATATATAACCATAAAAAAAGAAGAATTGACACCAATATATTAACACATCGACGTACCCTCAATCAAAACATCTCTCCGCCAAACGCCGTCTCACAGTATGGACGTTGCAGTTGAATACATCGATATCGACCTACTAATTACTAATTATTACCTACTTATAATTTCCATGCGTTTGGTTTTACTTTCAAATAGATTTAAAATAAAAACTAGTGTTAGTTGCGAATGGGTAACGAGTATTTTTAATCTCATGACAAACTGTGGCGAAATTAACCTGTCATTATATCAGATGTCATCCGCCGGCATCGCAAATATAACATGATCCACCAATGAGAGTAGTTTATAAAATAAATCCCTCAATGAGACTAGTGGTTTTTTGTAGCGTCGTCTACGTGCTATTTTTGTGAGGCTAGATAGATTCAAGCGACAACTATAGACTCAAGCAGTTACTGCAAATCTAACAACTATCTGTTTTCGTTTTTCCACAGGTGGTGTCAAATAGAGATACTCAAGAGACTTTGTTATGTGCCGCGTTTGTGTTTGAAGTGTCGAACAGTGAGCATGGCGCTCAGCACCACATCTACAGGCTCGTGAAAGACTGAACCGCGTACCCCCAATCCCTCCTATCTTCCGCCTGTCCGTAGCTATCATTCCTTCGGCACGCCACCTTCGAGCCATACGATATGGACCACGCAAATGGCCTCATAGTCCTTGTGCATACGAATGTTCTTATTTCCATCCGGCAAGTAACCATATTTAATTGACAGATTTAGACAAAAATATATCTGGTATTCGATAGTGTTGCAATCGTAACATAGTAAATTGTGATCTGAAAATAACGCTACAAGTATTTTTGTAACTAAATGTTTATTGTATAGCTCAATTTTAATAACTCTATTTTAATGTTTCGATAATTTGGTTTTTTCTATTTTGTCCCTATGAAAACGATCACCACCAATGTCTGTGGTAAATATGTGATCTCTTCAAGATTTTAATGTAACTTTAGCTACTGCATGTGCACTCAAAAAGCTACCTAAGATGATTAATTTTAACAGATCAGGTGAACTCATCTTGTGTTCGTAACAAATATAACTTGAAACGATCTTAGGACTGCTGTAGCAGTAGCAAAGCTTATTGTCGCGGATAAACATTATATTGATACTTACAAAAACAGTCGGTACCTACGTAAAGAAATCTCACGGACAGATTTCACAAAATATTGAAATAATTACGACAAATTAAAGAGAATTTTGTTTTGTTACTTTCAATATTTATATATGTATATGTAACAAGAGTAATATTAATATTTTACATTATTCTTAAATTAATGATATCGTTCAGTAGCCGCGTGTAAAATATCAGTTAAGAAGATATAGAATTGAATACACACAGTGCCTCTATAATTATGTTACATTAACATAAATTACTTGAGCATGTTTAGTCTTTTCACTGCATTAAAATACATTATGCAAATATCTAAGGAATAAAAATATTGACAGTGGAAAGATTAAAACTTAGTGTAGGGTACCATGAATCATTCATAGGTTTCATAAGTATAGAATTATTAAGAAGTGTCTAGTGAATTAAAAACAAAAACATTTTTGACAGCTGTTAAGCGCTGTTGTGGTACAATTTTTTGCTGACTCGTTTAATTGGATTCGTTGGATTTAATCGAATTAAATGTGGCGACTATAGTAGTTTTGCTTGATGTCTGGATTTCTTATTTTAATTTTGGTGCAACTTTCTGTTATTTAGTTTCTTAAGTAAAAGACGTATTCAATGAGAGAAATGCCGTAACCGAAAAAGCTTTTTCTGTCACAAGAACGTTTCTTAATAATTGAATTTGAAATGTTGGCCACATTTACATTTCAATAACACGCAGAATTACTGTTAATAATATTACCTACAAACTATTATAAAAGCAGTGTTCACGAGTTCACATGGCCCGCGAATAGGATTTAGGAACGCGTCATGGAATTCAGATTATATTTGTGAGATAGCTCAGAGAATTCTATATTTTTATCGTGTGTCATTTGTGGGTTTACATTGTCCCGGTTACTTTTTCTATCAGATGACTCCTTGGCAGCTAGGTTGAAAGCAATACTTAATTCCTTTTCAGTGAGATCTATTCTGTCCGGGTACCTATTTATTTCTTAAAAATCTTGTCGCAGCAACCTAGGCATCTCGCTTTCAACTTTCAAAGTACAAATAAGTGTTGACACGTTACTCGAAACAACCTGCCGATTATACAATAAGTATTTACGTGGCAATGATTTGATCTCTCTTTTAGTCAAATATTTTAAGGGTCCTCCCGTCAGCGCAATGTCGCGCGCACATTTAAGTTTACACTGTGTTAAGATTTATGTGCATTAAATAGTTTTAGTTTCAAGACATGAGGTAGGCAAATATTATCTTAGATAATAACAATAAGAGATTTTTGTATTTATTTGATATAGTTATATTAGGTAAATTGTAAAGTGAATAGTTTTAAGTTATTTTTTTTATATGGCGATGGTCGTTTCAGAATGTAAGATAAAATGTCGTTTACGGTACTTAAAAAGATGAACTTAATATTGGTTGCAATCACAGCTTCGACTTGGTCTGAGTGAAGTATTATGGGTTCATCCTTCCATTGATTGGTATGTGAGAAAAAAAGAGATCTAATTTGTTGTGATTTATATATCTTATTTTATATTTAACTCAAAATGAGATTAACTGCTATGTAAACAATCTGTCCTTGTTATCTTAAATGTTTTCTTGTATTTTAAAACGGATGGCAATAAAGTAAATTCATTGTGTAAATAGGAATACCTTTAGTGCATTTCTTTCCGCTAGTGTTCTAAGCGATTTACGCTTTTATAAGTCTTTCATATCGACAATCTGCCATATCAAAATAAAAATATAAAAGATTTAGTCGGCAGCGTTGGAGATAATCATTTGCTTGTCGCTATGATTTTTGCGATAGATTTTGTTGGAAAAATTATGTTTTCTTCCGTCTATATTTTGTAGTAAATGATTTTCTACAAAACCAGCCGACACTGTGTACAGTATTTTAAAGATAATATTACGTTAAAGATTTGTATGAAAATTTAATTATATTGTCTTCATAAAGCTCGAGTTTTAATGTTTCTCATGGTTCATATTCCATACCCATTGGACTTGAATTTATAGATGGGCGCTTGCAAATGCCAGATGCGTGGTAGAACTGAGCTTCGTTAACGGGCGGCATTGTAAAGAAGAGTAGCGCCTTTGATGCTCAGATCCGCATCGAAGAGCCTAGTAAATTTGAGTTGCTGCTGGTCAGGATCCGTTGGAGTAGAATCAGAAATAAAAGGACTGCACACTGTAGACACCAGGAATGGAGATATACCAGCACGTTAGGCTTGAGGTGCACAAATGGGGTTGTCTGGCTTACTGCGTCTTCGCTTTGAAACTACTTGAAAGTCTTTGAAAGATGTGTTTTTAATCCATTGTCTTAGACATAAGGATGCGTGGGTAAGTCACAATAGAGAGATCCCTCACCAAGCGAGAGTTATGCTTGGGGACCAACGTCCGAAAGATAAAAGTTGGGAGTTGTATTTTGCGCAGGCCATGCAACATAAGTATAGGATTTGAAATGTTTGAATTTTATGACAAGGCATCATAAATTCACATGGGCGAAATTTTCACTCAATTTAAGTAATAAAAATGAATAAAATATTTTGCAAGTAAACCGCACAAGCTCCTTTTCATGTCTACCAGCGCTTCGGAAAATGAAAGTTTACCATCCGAAAAGTAACCAATTTTCTTAACGGAAAAGGGAAGTAGCCGAGCATGGGGGTTACCCGATTTCAAATGATCATCGCCTCCCATAGGAACAAGCAAACTCAAGTTCTGTCCTATAGGCCCCTTGCGAACTCAACATCTAACAGTCAGTCTAAGAAACGACTACTATATGGCGGTAACATGACCAGCCCGGGTGTAACTTATCCCACCCTGCGTCTCTGTCGAACTAATGTCATGAGAAAGGGACGCACATTGTGATAAACTAAATCTGCCCAGTCATGCTAGGGCCTGTGGCAACTGCTAATGAACTAGTGGTCTAGTAGATAGCTACGATTGACGGCTGCGTAAAGCGGCATGGCTTAACTACAAATGGTGTTGTTTAGTGCCTCTCTGCCACTGGTAGCCGCCATTTGTAACTCAACTTGCAGGGTCCCGAAGTAGTTTTATTTAAATGTGTAGATATGTAGACTGTACATGTAGTCGCAACATAAGGAGTTAACCAATATACTAACCATGTTTTTTATAAAAGCTCAACAAAGTCATTTTAGTTAAAACTTGTTTCACCGTTATGTGGCATTGTGACGTTTGCCTACTAAAGAAAGGGACACATAATATTTTAGTTCTGAGAAGTTAGTAAACTATTATGAATTTAAGACGGGTTTCCACATTATGAGTTTCAGGTTTTTATTGTTTGTTGTAACTTTATTAACCACTTCAGAAGGAAACTTTAATAACTTTAGTATGGTAAGATTTGCGAGAAAGAGAGCTCAAAGTTCCCGAAAGAAATTCTCAATTTTCAAAACTCCTGGTTTCGACCCAAAAATAAAGGTAATCCTTAATTAATATAATATAAAGCCATGGCGTTCAAATTACTAACTCGGGGTAGGACCTGTCACAAGTTTTGAAAACCATAATACTTTTACTGATTCTTATATCTCACATTTGTACAGTCAGTAAATGAACTATTTAGACCTGAAAGTTTATCCACTACTTACGGGACAACCGGTATAAGGTTTCTTGGACCAGAATGGTAGATAAAAACTGTATTTATCAATTGGCATTTGATGCCATAGCTGGCATTGATTAACGGATCTTTATAAAACACGACCTAAGGCAACTTTCCAGTTTTACTCCATAGAGGACTTTTTTTTGTAAATGAATCACGATATAAAGGATATTGATCAAACATATTAACTTCATTCACAAGGAAATTTTGCAGCTCATGCCACCATAAGTTTTAATAATGGGCGCTTTATCACTTCATAAATGATTCCAGGTCAAATTGAATCAAATTCATCGAAACAGATTTAAAAATGAGATTAAGTTTAATTACTTATTTAAAAACTTTAATTTTGTACCACTATGCCGTGGAATTCTACGTATGACATTTAGTCCACGAAAATATCGTCGACCAGCTTTCACCGTATCATAAACAAGGTGTGCTATCGAGTTCACCGCACGCATCACACGTTGGAACGATAGAGGGGGTAAGATAACAAGCAAATATTTTAGCGCCCACAATACACATATATCTTATGTGTACAAATGTTCGAAAATTGCAACCAATTGAAAGGATTTTGCAATTCGTACGAGTAGTCCAAACATTAAAACAGCAAAAATATGAGGGGGAACCGATCGATTTCTATTGCAAATAGAACTTAACTTTTTGATACAATTTAAAGAGAAAAACGTAGACGTTCACGATACCTTAAATACAAACCACAATAATTTCCGGGAGGCGGAAGCTAGTCGTATAAGTAAACTTAATTAAAAAATGATTACAAGGATTTAATATAATGATTCAAGATAATTATTGATCTGACATATATTTATCATAGTTATGATAAAATTTTGATAAAGTTAAACAATACTTTTGAAAGAATTAGAGTAAGTAGCTCCTAGAACGGTAAGCACACCTTATTTATAAGATTGTTTGTTAAAAAAATAATACAAAATAATTATTATACTTATATTATAGATGGCAGGACCACGCTTGGGTGTTGTAGCGGTCCTACTTGGTGCATCTATTATAGCACTTGGACAAAGCGGTATGTACTTAAGATCTTTTGACTATTTAGCCTGTCAGTAACTGTCAAATCATAGAACTATCGACACCATCACGTGGATGAACGTTTTTAACAGCTTTTCGAAAGTACCCCTGCTTGCCTACTTTTAACTAACTTTTCATGAAATGATAAACCTATTTGTAATCCAGAGGACTTGCCATGCCGTGCTCGAGATGTGGGTATTCCCGGTAGATCTATAGTCTGCGTGTGCGATGCTAATTACTGTGATACCATCACGCGAGAGGTTCCCGCGCCCGGGACCTTCGTAGTCTATACGTCAAGTAATGTAAGTCTGAGGTAGCTATAAAGTGTATAAAGTATAAAACATATCTTGAACTATCAGTTATCAGTTTTGTAATTCTTGTAATCTACTTCATGGTTTTCGGCTGAGGTAAAATATCATTAAATTCATGAGTCAGTACATGTAAAATTTCGAAGTCATTTAACGATGTTTACGCATCTTATGCCATACTCACGCTGAGCCCTCGAGAGATGTCTATGGCAGATTGAATACCCAATATGAGATGTTCACGCCAAGCATTGAAAATTATATTGTATTGCATAGTTTCATTCTTTATAAATGTCTCATTTCGTTACATGAATAATTTAAGGCCGGGCAACGGTTTGAGAAAAGTGCCGGAGTAATAGAGACCGTCCCAGATCCCGTAGAAGAACAATCAAGCGAAGAGATTCCCGAATCGGAATCTGAGGAGGAAGTAATCCCAATTGAAGATGAGTCAGAAGGTACATATCATACTCCGTAGATTATTAGTAAGAAAGTAATTCATATGAAATGAAAAATATAGTTTGCAAGTAGGCCGCATAGTTAATAACTTAGATATGTACAGTATGTCAGGATCAAAAAAACGAATTAGCTAAATCTATGCTAGGAGAAATGTAAGACGCCTCCACGGTCAAATTGTATAATATTAATTGGAGATGTACCTACTTATAGTCTCAGAATACTTTTTAGATAAACTACGTACTTTATTGAAATGTTATTCTTATATACGTACTTTTTGTACTTGCAGAAGACAGTTTGAGCCAAGTCGTATTTAGATTGTATACAATTTCTCGGTATCAATACATAGAAGGCTTTGGCGGATCTGTTACTGATGCCGCCTCCATCAATTGGAGGAAACTATCAGATGAAGCTCAGATAAACTTCATAAAGTAAGTAAGATAAAAAAAACCATACAGTAATCAAATGTACTGTAGCTGACAAGGATGCTTAAAAAAACGCGACCCTAAACCGTAAATGTCAACGGGTATGATAAAATATTTCTAATTACCCAGAAACCATGTCGATATATCTAATTAGGAAGACTGTACGCCCGAGCAAAGATTCTTGAGATACGAAACTACCACATTCAACCAGTTGGCTAAAAAGAAGTCAGCGTGCGGGCGCAATGGCCACTGATCTGTTAAGAAAAAATATGTCTCATACTCTAATTCCTCCCTTTTTAGTTCCTACTTCAGCGCAACGGGGCTAGAATACAATATGATCCGTGTACCTATCGGAGGTTCAGATTTTTCGGAACATCCTTACACGTACAACGAAGAGCCGTGGTATGATCATGCGTTGTCTAATTTCACATTAACGTCAGAAGATTTCTTTTACAAGGTAATTAACACATTAATAATAATTATTTAAGTATAATGGATGGCTGACTGGTCGTTTGGTCCGCTTCGTAGTTTGATCGCCACCTAGGACAATTTGTTTAACAAGCATCATATAATTATTTTTATGATGTAGTCTGAGAGTTTCAATTCTATGTATGTATATTGGCATACTATTATTTATTTGTCACTGATGGCCATCGCAGAGGCTCTTTCTGTTCTGGGATCGGACCCTATGGGAAATGACCGACGAATGTATCTAAGTAGGAGTACCTAATAGAACATGTGCTTAGATATAGTGTACAACACGTAAACTCATGAAAAATTGACTTATTTTTTCCAGTTGCCCATGATCAAAAGAAGTCAAATGGTTGCGACAGACGAAATCAAAATCACAGCCAGTACATGGTCTCCACCTGTTTGGATGAAGACCAACGAGAGAATCACCGGTTTTGCACAACTCAGGCCCGAATACTATCAATCATACGCTGATTACCACATACGGTTCGTTAATTAAGTTCTATAAATATGTTTGCAGAACATCTTTATCAAGTCTTAATTGCAAAATTCGATAAGTGTAACTTAGTAATCAGCAAAAAATGTTTTTAGTTTCATGGAAGAATATGAAAAGGCTGAAGTCAAGATATGGGCCATTACCACTACAAACGAGCCAATTAACGGGATCATACCTTTAGTCAACTTTAACTCATTGGGATGGACACCGAGGCAACTGGTAAAAATATGCATACAATAACAGTAAGGCTTTGCTCCAAGTGATCACCTTATCCATGCCATGTCAGATCTAAAGATTATATACAGCCGTAAATGAAAGCAAGCTATAATTCATCGAACCTATCATCAGAAAATGAATACTTTAGTACTACACAAATTTGTCTCTCTGTGAATTTGTTAATTTCTCCCAACAAAACCACCACACCGCCACAGTTAAATAATGCTACTAATTATCCCGTAAAAATGTGTCAATAACATGACTGCCCATAGTTCTGAATAAAATCTTAGAAATTATTTCTCCAAATTCAGGGTCGATGGGTGGCCGACAACCTTGGTCCAACAGTAAGAAACTCTCGTTTCAACGAGACACTGATCTTGGCAGTTGATGATCAACGATACATTGTGCCCATTTGGTTGGCTGGGGTAAGTCGAATTGATTATTAACAAGAATCAGAGCACGGTAATAAATGCTATCTAATATTTGTGCTGGGTCGTTGAAGGTTTTTCCGGTAACGCAACAAAACCGCCTTTCGTCAACGGTCAACTTGTTGAAATATCAGTTGACGTTTTTGGCTGGTATTAATAATGTACTAACGTTGATTGATTCGTTCGTCGAAACGTGCTACTGATTTTAAAACGCTAACTTAAACGGTAGTTTTACAAGGGACAGTTTTTGATCCGTAGTTCACTCTCACTAATAGTTAAAAATCGTATCTACCTATCCAACGTTGAAAGACATTTAATGTTCCAATGGTTCGTTAATCGTTCCCGTTAACATTTCGTTGAACTCAACGAAGATGACTTCAGTTTGAGATTTCGTTCATTTGTATGAATAAATGTATTCGACGTTTAACTAGTTTATCCTTTATCAAAAAAGGGTTAACGCGTTAACTGTAGAAAAATAAACGTTTAACTGTTTTTCTATTGCATGTTTTAACACCGACATAGTGCATACTAGTACTAGCATGTGCGAGAGGGACGGATGCTTTATGTCCAAGATAAACGCTAGTGTCCTATTATAGCTGGGTGTTAGTGATATGGCTTCAAAAACTACAAAATGGTTTTTAGCAGCAACTTATCCAATTTTCGTTGTATTCAAAATTACCTCAACTCATTAAACATTGATTTGTTTTATTTAGATGGCGAGAGAAGACCCAAAGTCTATCGAATATATAGATGGCATCGCGCTACATTACTATGGCAACTTCATACACCCTATTATCCTCACAGCAGTCCAAAACCAATATCCTGGCAAAATCCTCTTGTCCACTGAGGCTTGTGAAGGTAAGTTATTATAAAATTTGCTGTCATATTAAAAAATATATATAATCTATAAACGTATGATCTGACTTTTGAATTGAAACAGGTCCAATGCCCTGGGACAGGGAGAAGGTTGAAATAGGATCGTGGGACAGAGCACGCAAATACACGAAAAGTATTCTGGAAGTAAGAAGATAACCCTACCGTTTCTAGTTAAACCAAATGACAGCGTGCATGACTAAAGATATCAATGTACAATTAATATTTCAGGATCTTAACAATTACGTGGTAGGATGGATAGACTGGAATCTCTGTCTGGATCCCAATGGAGGGCCTAATTGGGCTGATAACTTCGTAGATGCACCGATACTTGTATACGGAGACCAAGACGAATTCATAAAGCAGCCTATGTTCTATGCTATGGGACATTTCTCCAAATTCATACCCAGAGGGTCGAGGAGGATCAGATCCTCGCGTAGAAGTTTGGTTACGGTTGAAAACGCCGCTTTCCTAAAGCCTGATGGCAACATTGTGATGGTGATACAGAACACGTAAGTATTCCAAACGCAAGCACATGAATAGACTCTAGCGATACTTTGCGGAGAGCGATATCAATAAGTTGGAACAAATTACTTACAAAATACCTTACTAACTAGTCTACTCCACGAAAACGCCTGTTTCGCTTATTTACTTGCGTGTGTTGTGTGTGTACAGTCAGCGTCAAATATATCAGAGCGGGCAAGGTGTCAAAAATATCTGAACTCGACTCTATTGTCAAATACGCTCGGGCTTGCTCAGATATTTTTGACCACCTTGCCCGCTCTGGTATATTTGACACTGACTGTATCTAGCAATTTATTTTGTTCCAATTTAAAGACAGGCACATATGTCCGCTTCCTAATATGAGCTGTAACTCAATACTATCAGTTCAAAACTGGTACTACATTTACGAGCAACAGAGAATCTTGATGAGGTCTTGGGAAGATGTTTGCATGCTCACCGAGAATAGCCTTAGTCTACTTTTTGACGCGAAAAAATTAAAAATTCCGCGGAATAGATAACGAATTTCACGCCTACGAAGTCGCGGGCAACCTCTAGTTATTTATATATGAATTTAGCCAAAACCTCAATACAACTATAGTTGCAGGCAAGCATCTTGAGCATAAATCGAGTGGAGAGGGTTTTGCGCATACAGATTTGTACATAAACGGCTACTGCGCAGTCAAGGTCAGTGCTCAAGACGTTTGCCGCGGACTGTACCAACTGTATCTATGGCTACATTGGCTACTAAATACTCGTACTAATACAACATACCCTCTTATCCATAAAAGTTTAACTTTTCACTAAAATATATTCTGTTCCTTTCTTTTGAACGCAAGCTCGAACGTTACGTCACCAATGACAGATGAAGGCACCACGTGTTTACTAATATAGGTTTACTGAGCGCTTATGTAAAAGTGGGTTAGTACTTTAGTACTGACCTTGCTACGGTCTAATCTACAATTCTGGCTAATCGCAATCATTTGTCATCTATAGACAAACAGTTTTCTATCATATTAACTGCACTTTATTTTTATTTTGCATATTTCATGCATTGCAATATATCCTGAAACCTCTACTTGGTTTTAGCACTAAAATACTAGCAAACAAAATAATCTAAATTGGAAGGCTAATAAAGTACATATAAGTATACATGTTGTTTTTTTTTAGGTATTTTCTATTCCTACTCTATGGTTAAAGATTTAGAATAATTCAATTTGGTATGGTTAATTTCATATTATAAAACTTTCAAAACAAATTATTTCAATACCTAGTTCTTAAATTTTAGAGTAAAAAAAGAGGTAAACTTTTTAATTAACATAAAAAAATAGCTATTCAATATAATATTAAAAATAAGACAGTTTTGATAAAAACAAATGCATGACTCCATAGTACCACTCAACCTATACCAAAGTCAAATCTACAGTAGCAAAGCAACTACCATAAGCTAAAACAAAAAAAAACTAACCAAGTGAATAAATGATCTTCATTTCCTATAACCAATGCTGCATTCTGATGGTGAATTTTATTTTTCAGGCGAACACGTGCAGTGAATGTCCGCATTCGTATCAGCAACACCAGGTTCATAGAAGTCCACACGGAGGCCCAGTCGATTAAAACTATAGAAATTAACGATAATTAGAATAAATTTCAAACAAACTTTAATAACAATGTTTTATTGAAAATAACAATCGCTACCTCACTTAGCAAATAAATAAACACATTCTATGTCTTTAACCAATCAATAATAAACTTTAAAACGTCAGTATTCAGTCAATGATGAGATTTTATCTAGCGGCCATACTCTGCATACTACTCTACTCCTTATTAATCCAAGTGGCACAGGGCCATAGACCCTGGAGTCCGAAGAGTTGCTGGAATTATCGCCTTCTAACCACACATGCCCTCGAGGTACAACTTGACTCCTTCTTGGGAATTGACCCTTCACTTTGTCACCGGGCAAACCAGTTACCCGTTTACAAATATTCTGGCGTGGATTGCTAGGACTCTTTGCTATCACGATGTCCCCACGCCGTAGTCTTTGCAAGCGTGGGCTTACATGTTCAGTGAATAATATGTTGTTTGATTCTAACGTTGGCTCCATTGATGGGCCAGAACACTGCAACAAAATAAGCAAGTTATAAATTCTCAGTGAATTTATTATTCAGCGTCATTAAACATAACTTTTGAATGAGTCAAACAACATGATGGTGGCTTACAATGAACTCACCATAACAAAATCTCCAAGATATTCAAACGTGCAGTGTGTAACGCAAGCGTACTGAAACACGTATCCCGCAAAGCCGCAAGTTTTGCCAATGAACTTCAAAAAGGTCATTATTTTTAGTTCAAAACCAATTTAAAAAAAGGCAGTAACCTCAACATACTGAGCTGTGAACGGCCTTATGCTCAAGTCTTAATTGGGCATTTGTTTTGTTGTCGTATTATATAAAATTGTGAAAATACAGTACTGTATACGAATTGTAATTCTAAAAGTTACAAATCTAACATAACATGTGTCACGTATCAAAATTTCAAATAGTCCAACCAATATTCACAAACAAACCAGAAAAAGTTCGTTCTTCTCTGCCTGCTGGTTTGTGTCCAATGATCGTTGAGCACAGAGTATGGGAGTACTTCTTTATTTTGACACTGACACTGTTTTGCAAAATCGTAACCTCGGCTCGCAACAAACGCCAAAAAGCGTTGTAAAGCATTTATCTTCTAGGGGATTTTAAAAAGATTTTCTATATCGGACCAGAAATGGATCGGAAAACGAAGCCACAGTTGACATATTTAATTTTCTGTATTGGTACCTGTGGTTTAAAACTATAACAATTCTCTTTGGTCAAACTAGAGCTGTGCATCTTTTTTTTTTAATGAAACTATGTCGAGTAACGATTGTCGATTACATTAGGGATTTAGATGAAAATGACTAATGGAGTCAAAGAAAGCGTTGTTACAGTACACCTAAGAAATATCAAGTTAAACACTAATTCTGATGGACAACATTTAAGCTCCAATGTTTTAATAGTTGCCCACCCTTGCTTCGCTTAGCTTGAATCTATATTAGCAAAAACGCTATGAAATTTTGCTATAACATCACTAAGCAGCCAGAAAATGATACGACAACTAGACCCCAATTTTTGGTTCATGCTAGATACGTAAAAAAGGCAGATTTCCAAGGGATTTGACAGTTGTTTTCGTACGAGATGTATCTTACATAAACCAAGAATTGCCCCGTTATTCGAGGTTTAGAAAATAAATGATTTTGAATTTGTAATTAATCGTAAGTATTATGAAAACCTACTACCTATCTAACCTACTATTGCCCATTGCCATGTAAAAACCCACGGAAATGAAAAAACAGGGGAAGTGCTTTAAAGCATAATTTATACCGGTACCGGTGTCGCCACACGCACACACCTGTGGATATCATCTTATACTACACTACTAAAATAACATAATCTTGATTGGTTAAAATTATCAAACGACATAAGACAAATGGTACACAAGTTTTTGTAAGAAAATTTTATGATAGTGAAACTAAGGTTTACTTTTTATTAACGTCAAACTGATTATACGACATTTTAATCTGTAAACGTCAAAATAAAAATTTGGCTACGTAGTTCCGCTACTCAACACTAGATGTCACAACTGTAGCGTAGAACCTTCCAGAGCGAAATAGTCATTGCAGGCAATCAATGATGAACTTTACTGTAATCATGTACGGTTGAATTTTGACTAAATGTTCTGTTAAATTATTAGTACAATTTGAAGATTTATACTCCTACTATGGTTCTTGCACTCTAAAACTAAACAATACGGCATGGCTAGGGAAAAATAAGGTATTTCGCGAGGCTAACACCTCTACGGGATGACAGAACACGACTGGGAGCGGTTTAGCGGAGGTTACGTACAACAGTACGTAATGTTGGCACGCGCATCACGCGTACATTGCACTTCCCCTGTTTTTTGATTTCCGTGTAAAAACCCATAACGATAAAAAAATATGGCTTATTCAAGGGGACTCTCTTCACACTCGCTTTCGCCAGCACTTGACTCGTTTTCACATGCCAAGTGTAAAATGTGACTATAGCGAAAGTAATCTTATTTCTGGATTCACAACCCGACCTTGTGAGCGATGAAAATGCAAAAACGCAGCAATCGAGCAATCATAAAAAGCGATTGCGGCGTAAGTTTTTGTGCTTTTATCACTTGTAATTTCTGATAATGAATTCACCTTTGGAGTGGATTCGCAATCAGAAGTTGCGAGCGATAGAAAGAAAAACGCAGGAAGGATCGCAGCCCTGGCGGACTAGTCGGCATTTGAAGTAGGTATTTGGTCGGCGTCTGCCAAATCGGAACCTCAGTTACTATTAACAATTAAAACTGACATTAGGACAAGCTTTGGGGCGCCCATTAAAAAAAAAGAAATAGGTAGTTCTACTGTTAGACTGGTTTCGCAATCGGAGTTTACGAGCATTAAAAAAAAACGTGCTGCATCTAGCATTGCCACTTTTTTGCGTTTTTTTCATTGGTCGTAAATGATTGTGAGTCGACCTTTATAACGTCCACAGTGTACTACGGGCGTTTAGTGACCCTGATAATGTGTACGTACAACTAATGCTTTTATTTCTTACCTTTTTAACAGTAAATAAAAAATAATAACTATTACAAACTCATTTCTTGTAGCCCCTTGTTACTTTTGAAATAATTTGTTAATGTGTTTACCATTCATGTCAAAGAACGGATTTACGAACGAATGACCCGGCGGACGGACGGAGTAGACTTTGGTAATAGGATGCTATGGGTACGAGAAACCTAAAAAAAAAACTTACTTTAGACATTAGTCTGTATTGTTTCACTACAAAAGTTTAGAATTACTGCTCTCGTCGTTCTCGATATCGATAGTTAATAATTTTCCCCCCTCTATTAGTCTATGGTTTCTGTAGACAGACAGTCAGTGTGACCATATGTGGCAGGATCCTGCCTTTCTGGCAGGATTAGACCGTCATTTTGACTTCTGGCAGGATTGGTTGAAGTTTTCGAAATCTGGCAGTATTTGGCAGGATAGCAATATAAGCTGGCACATTTGGCATTATAGCCTTAGATTGGGTTCACAATAAACATTTGCGAGCGAGAAAAGCGCAAAACACGGCCATTGATCAACCAGAGACAGCCATTGCCGTGTTTTTGCGTTTTTATCGCTCATAAACTCTAATTGTGAACCCAGTCTTAAAGGAGTAGGTTGCAGTATCGACATTAGAAAAAAAGAAACTTAAAAAAGAACTCTGTTTTGGCTTAGAGTTTACAAATATTCTTAGTTTTTGTCGTCTATGGTTTTGGGGATTTCCCTTAGCATTTCTTATTGTATTTGTAGCTCATTAAATTTTCAACTGTCACTTGTTTTCTTAATTTGTCGGAAACACTACACATTTTTTTCCATTTAAGATATCGTGTTTTGCTGATTTATCATGAAACGCAAATATGAAGCATTATATCGCCTAGAGTGGGAGCAGAATCCGGCACTTTCGTCCTGTGGCCCGTTTCACGAAGCTACAACTTACAATTTTACAAGTCTAAACCGGCAACATTGGTCATTATGCCCATTGCCATTGGTCATTGTTGACCAATGTTGCCGGTTTAGACTTGTAAAATTGTAACTTGTAGCTTAGTGAAACGGGCCACTGGATAGCTAAAGTGAAAGATGAACATTTTGTATTTTGTAAAACATGTAACTCGAAATTGGTGTCTAGGTTGTGTGTAATAATTTTATTTCTTCCCTTTTTTCTCTTTGAATTTAATTGTTTTAAGTAATAGTACAAAAAAATATGTGTGTATCAATTTTAAATCTTAAAAATATTTTGGCAGGTTTTCGACATTTTGAGCATAGGAGTTTGGCAGGATTTGTCAGTTTTCTTGCCTAATTAGGGCAGGATCTCTAATTTGAAGTTGGTCACACTGCAGACAGTTCGAACGGCTCTGCTCGAGGGACAGGGATAGCTCGCATTGGCTCGCTCGAGTGAGATCAAAATCGTGTCAAAATTAGTTATTATTTTGTTGAAATCTAATCTGAGAGTGATCAGTATTCCTCATTCAGTCAGTGATTCAAGGTGTCTTGTGTAAAAACACAAGTTAAATAAATACTTCGGCATAAATTTTTAATTTGCAGCCAAATCAAACAGCATTTTTTATTTTACCAAATTCGATATCATTACGCGAGTGGCTATCACTTTCACAGCACAAGTCTTTCTAATAGATTAGTAGGAAAATATTCGGTGTTCATGCAGGAGCTTTTCTTTTATGAAGTACCAGCGTTAGATTGTTTATAATTTCGTCAACATTAGTGTTTCTGTTTGTGCTGCAGTGTTGAATCGATACTGTATTAGTGCAATAACCCTAATTGTTCTAAATGAGTGTGCGTATTCTCTGTTCGTTATGAGAATTATACATTAGCTTTTACTATAATGGGCTTGATTTGCTGATAAAGGCTAAATAAATTTACTAGTTGCCTCAAACTCACTGGTGAGTAAGCTACTTTTGATTTATTAATATTTACTTGTTGCTAACATGAAAGTATGAGTCATTATCAGATTCTATATAACTAACTATAGTTATTGTATGATTAGTCGTTTACTAATTGACTGCCTTGGTTTTTTAACCCAACTGATGATATGTTAGTGGGCATGTATATGACATATTGTAATAACCTTAATAAAATTCATGGCTCATTAAATTAGTACCACTTTGTCCGTAGATAATTTACACCTTTTCGCTTGCTTTTGAATTCAATAGAACAATACATTCCGTGTCATAATTATATTCAGTCCGTACCAAACATTGGAAACTATATTGGCTGTTAATACTGACTTTTAGGTGCTTGTACAGTCAGCATCAAATATACCAGAGCGGGCAAGGTGGTCAAAAATATCTGAACACATCTGAGCATATTTGACAATAGAGTCGAGTTCAGATCTTTTTGACACCCTTTTTTTTCTAAAATGTTATTGAGGCTTTAGTGCATTAGTGTGACTATGCCAGCCTCATGAGGAGACTCAGAACAAATACTTCACACTATTTGCCGCCCCGAGCCAGAACTCTGGGCCGCAAGAGCGTGTCTGACGAATTTGTACAGCTGCACCGCATCTTAAGATATTGGGCTACTCAGGATCGTATTCACCCTCCGTTACCAAGGCTCAGGTGATCTAGATACACTCTACGAATATCTTGACACCTTGCCCGCTCTGGTATATTTGACGCTGACTGTACATACTTTACATGACATGCCATATTTATGCTAAACTACATTTTATGATCACATATGTACATATGTATCACAGACTTGGATGGTAAAACGAATAAAGCAACACTTGGTGCTATAGTAGTTTTAACATCCAAGTGACGATATGAACAGGCAGGTCTGTTTCCTGGAGGGTAGACATAGACCACGGATTTTCTACGATCCTGATATACAACCTTGCTTCACTTATTGTCAAAATACTCATCATGCATGCTCAATTCAATTTCATTGTACTGTCAAGCTGCAAGGTCCCTAGGGTGTCTAATGTTGCATTAAAAAAAATCTATTTGTAGAATTTCATGTATTATTCAATTTTTAACATAAAACTACCGTGAGACTCGGACATATTAATAAAATGGATCACTCACGTATTTTTGAGTCGGGAAATGCCCGACATGTTGATTATTCAATATTTAGGACATTATTTTGTCTTGTCTTATGGAAAGGCAACTCAAAACCAAAGTCAAGGTTATATGCCATCATCCTTATGGAACTACAAAATATAATCGGTAATTCAATTTCAAAGTAAGGCTTTGCAATACAATTTCTCTGTTACTCAAGAATCTCCTATGCAGGTATATATTTTTCTTATACAATACTATTTTCGGCCTTTACATGACTTATAGTAACTGCATCTGTTACACTTAGAAATTGGCTTTCAAAGCAATATTATGTTATTTTTCTCCTAGAACTAACTTAACTTAAACGAAGAATTTAGATCTGATGACAACGCAGTAATGTAAGACTGTCAGGAAAAAAATGCCATATGGCAGTCAAGAGTTAGTCCTTTGACCTACTCACTCAACAAGGTCAAGGGAGCACATTATTTTGCTCTTTTCAGTTGTTTGCAGTAGTTGGTTTTAATAGTTCTTTTGTAAGTAGGTTTCAATGAACAGCAGAGAAAGACATTCTGTGTGGGACTTCTTGCAGCATTCTATTTCCATGACATGGTAGTAGGGAATACAAACCCGGTTATTTTTTCTAAGGAATAACCGGTTAGAACCGGTTTCCTCGTAGAGAATATAACCGGGCCAGCATTACGTGCATGGTAGGCATTTCAAGATAGGCATGGCTGAATTTCTCTGTCCTGCGGGTTGATTTTTGACTTTTGACTGCCTGACACACGCCAGCGGTGCACCAATTAATGTTGACTAAAATATGCGTTCGCGCATTTGATTGGCTCGCGGCTGGCGAATGTCGAGCGCTCGAAAGTCAAAAATCCACCTGCATGTTACATTTGAATATGGAACAATTTTAATATTGCATTACTATCTGTCTATATCTTTGAGGTGGTAAATCGCTTCATACACAAAACCATTTTTCTAGGGAGGAAAATGAAAACTAAAATGATATTTCATTCTCCCTACACACCTGTGTACAAATTTTACTTGTGAGTGTTTTATCTAAAAATCCAGTTTAATACCATCTAATTTTATGTATTCTTTATCTTGCATTTTTGCTTATAATTAAATTCTACATACAATAAGGCAATTTCACTAATATAAGCAAGCAATAAAAACACCGATAATGTTATTTCTAACACTTACTAGGTATAAATTTCAATTATCTTTATCCCCAATCAGATTAAGTGATGTAATAAAGGGTCGTATAGTTTATTAATTAATTATGGCCATTTGTGTATTACTATGTAGTAACTGTTTTATATATTTAAATATACTGCAATTGATAACAAGAACTATAGGTATAATTTTTGTTATGCAGTTATATTTCTCTGTAAGTTGGATTCAAACATGTATATGTTTTCAAACTGGAACAAATTACCTTGCTACTCTGCAAAACTACAAAACACAAAGTACAAAACAGCTGTGACATACATATATATATTTATATTTTTTGAAAAAATGCACCCTCCGCAATTACAATTACAAACCAACACCACTGTACACTTAAACTACACGATATACGCGCGTTTCGCCGCTATACGAGGGATCGACGGGATCTTAAATAATGCGACACATTGAATAGTAGTAGTATGTCTTATTTACTATAGAAATCTGTAAAATCTTTCACTATAACATCAATGCAAACGTTAATTATTAAATAAAAATAAATATACATTTAGCAGTGCTGAATCGTTAATGTTTATATTAGCCTTTAAATTAGGCTATTTGTCTTTGTGTGTTGTTCATGCACCAAAAACTTATTAAACCAAAGTTAGTCTTTAGTCTACTATAATTAGTGTTATATGTATAGTTTTTCTTTGCATGTATTATGTAATTTAACTAGTTATGGCAGTTGCCCCTTGGCCAGCAGTATTACTTATTTATTTCTATTCACAGTAGCAATGGGCAAGTTCTCCGGTAAGAAATGTCGGCTGCTCTCGATGCTGTCGCTGACATGCAGCTTCTTCTTTGTGGAGCTGATTGTCGGCTATATCACCAACTCCATGGCTCTGGTAGCGGACTCATTTCACATGCTGAGCGATGTAGCTGCCCTGGTTATCGCATTCTTATCTGTTAAAGTGAGTATAATTGTTTAATATGCACTCATGATAGCTATTTGTACAGTTCAAATTCTAGTAATATGCGATTTTGATTGTATTCTATAGTTTCTGGTGTATTCCAATCTATGTAGCAATTTTATGTAGACAGGCGTACCTACATAGTCTTGAAGCTTTTTAAATAGAAAGATATTTGTAGACTGTACCAGCTAATAAACTGTAGTTTATTTCTTTAGGTAAGAACTGAAAAGAAGGCTTTATTAGGTAATTAATAACATGTGACTCGCTACATCAGCCATTCAAATTCAAAAGCGAATAAAATAATCTCATGTATAGTGGAACATTCCTAGTTTTAAGACCTTATGTACTTTTGTACCTAGACCTATGTTGAACAAATACACGATTTTGAATTTAATTGAAAAAAATTAGGGAGCTGGATTCCATAATCGGTTTTTACAGTCTTGCGTTTTATTATAATTTATGAAACCAATAATAATGTTAGATCCATTTATTACCTTCATTTGTGGTTAAAAGTGAGATCACTGAAGTATTCATTCTCCAAGAATACAATTATTTTGCAGCATGTATTGTTAGCATACTTAAGTTCACCACACTATAGAAACGATAACTATTCATTTTTATTAAGGCAATGAATAGACTATTACGTTTTATACAACAAACTTACAGACTGAATATTTAAAAGATCCAAAATAATGTCGCACAATCGCGATTTTCATTCATATTTATGTATACTGAAGTCGGTTAAAAAGGGCGGCCCATCGCGCAAAAAACATGTGTTATACTTCAACGTTTCGGTTGTAGTGCAACCTTTGAACACTCTAAATCTTAGAGCTTTATTCTCTCATCATCCCAGCAATCCCCATGCTTCTCTATTCCCTGCTTTCAGGAAGTCAAAGAGAAGGCGCAAGGAATAAGAGCAGCATATCGATAGCTCCAACGATGAAAGAGTATACTTTAAGCTCCACAGCTAGAGTTGTTGTCCTCATAATCTAAGGGTTCTCTAGAATACCGATATTCCCCCTTACAGTATCGAGTTAAATAAAGGTCATTTTAGGAGATGCAAATATAAAATTTAGTTTACTTAATGATAATAAAACGTCTTTAATAGTCAAACCAGAAAGCAATCAATCACTAAAACAGTTAAAAAGGTCTGGCTGGAGGCTGGACAGCTCGAACGAGTTATTCTTTTATCTTTTAATGCGTCCCGTTCATACATTCCGTTAAGAAGAGACAGACAATAAAAAAATAAATTGCTAAATGTTAACTGACCCTGTTAAATCACCCTTTCTCTCCACAGATGTCTCCAAAGAAATGGTCAAAGAATACGTTCGGCTGGGCCAGAGCTGAGGTCCTGGGCGCCCTAGTGAATGCAGTCTTCTTGGTCGCGTTGTGCTTCAGCATCACCGTCGAAGCTGTCAAGCGATTCTTTGACTACGAATACAAAATACATAACGAGAAGCTGCTTGTCGCCGTCGGCACTTTGGGCTTGGTGCTCAACGTGATAGGATTGTTTTTATTCCATGGTAAGTGAACCTTAAGTACTTAGCTCTAGTTTATGCGGATTCCACACGGTCGCAGAACAGTAATGTAGTAGATTGGACAGCAGGACAGCACGGACTGTACTAATAAAATTTGAACGCGTTCGCCGAGGCCGCCGAGGCTCTTAAACAGGGTGTCCACGTTCTGAACAGTCAGGGAGTTTGAGGGGATCACCTTGAAAGTCAGGGAAAACTGAAACTTACTGTTAGCTCCCCACATTTTCCCAATCTTCGCTCATTAAAGTTCAGTCCTTTTCCTTAAAAAAATTAGTAAGTTTTGCGTCTTCTCGCGAGTTGTACATACTTATTGTTTGGCTTACGAAAGACCTCACGTAAAGAAACCAACAATTAATGAAACTTTTTTTATACCGACAACTTGCTTAAATATGGATATGGTTGGTCAAGGAAATTAGGCGAAATGGTCAGGAAAAGTCAAGGATTTTTTTTTTACTTATTTGGTACCAACTGTGCTGTCACTCCACTGCCTCACTGTTCTGCCCCCGTGTGAAATCAGCATTAAGTTTTTTTATTAGGGCTATTTAGGCCTTACCAATCTATTTCAAAGTAAACTTGACATTTTTATTACAATACATGTATACATTGACTTAGACTTTGAATATTTTTTCTAAGATAGAGCGACTCGATGGATTTTAGGACCAAGGTATGCTACTAAAAGTCCTGTCTTAGCCCTACTTATGAATACAAAGTTTTAGGCAAAGCTACATAGCTACAGGTGGGAAACGAGCTGAAATCCCTTGGCCTAGTCACTATTTGCGGCACAATACGTTTAAATTTGCTTTGAGCCAAAAACTTTCTACTTATTATTGGTCTATTTGGGTATATTTCTCACTTAACATTTTGTTTTGTAGGAACTCTACGTAACCCTGAAAGCGAATTAATAAATAATGTAGACATTCTAACTACGAGTACACCTCCCCGAATTCTATTTGCTTCCCTAAAAATTGCATACGTAATGTTATATTTTTTATTAATGTTTTGACGATTATACAATTTTGATGATCTTAATATAAATTCATATAGTTATACAATTTATGCAATTTATAATGTAACTTTATATAAATAAACTAAGCAAGTCTCTTCTGTTAGTAAATATTCCCTACTGCTAACGAAATAGACTCATTGTTCTTATCAATGTGTACTTTACATGCATTTGTTGCATCTACGAAACAGTAACGAGCAATTACTAACTGATTAGGCATTGTTAACTCGATTGACTCGGTTCCATTTTCTCGCTTCAATAAACAAACGACATTAGTCTTTGCACCATAATCCATTTGGTACGTTTATGTTTCTTTGAAATGTCTAAAGGGTATCAAAGATCCCTTTAACTATATCTGCCCTACTCTCAATTATTCTTCGACCACCAGAATTACATACCTATTTATATAATTTGACTATAAGCCCCAATTTTTTTTGCCCCGTGGCCTATGGTCACCAGGCTACGCCACTGTATGGGCTACTTTGGACGTTATGCGAAACTCCACGTTTCTGTCGGATTCTAGTCTTATTGTTTGTATTAAATTGATCGATATCTTAATAGGTCAGGCAGGTTAATCGAATACAATGCCACTACATTACGTAAGGTAGAATAAAATTATCGGCGATTTCGTGTGGCGCTAAAAGTGTACTGTCACGTGTTAATGTTGTTAAGTGGTCGCTGTGCCGATCCCAGTGCCAGAAATATTTACTAGTTCGTCGCCCCCGTTTTGCCCGGGTTGATAAGGAAAAACTCTAATAAAATAAAAGTCATTATGCAGTCGATTATTTTTAGAAACGTTCCCAATGCTAAAGTTATATTTATTGAGCATTTTACAACAATTTATAGAACTCTTTTACACAAAAAAAATTGTGTTGATTTTTTTTTATAATAGAGGGGAAACGAGCAAACGAGTCATGTAATGGTAGGCAATTACCACCGTCCAATATTAGAAGAACAGCAAGCGCGATGATGGCTCTTAAAAGAGAAATAGACTCGTTTTTAAAGGCCGCTAAGTTTTCGTTGCTGTTACCAAACTAGCAAAGGTTGGTTGATTTACAGGGAAACTATATTAGATATAACAACGCCTTCGTTGGTCATTATTAACTTAAAAGGTTACCAGAGGTAAGGAGTATCTATTGTAACTTTTACAGAATGTTGTTTAAATCTATCATATGAGTTTGAGATAAACCACTTAGGGAATGACTGGTGTAAAGTTAATCATTTTAAAACGTGTAGTATACAAGTTATAATTTAATTATCAAACGCATTAACTAATAGGCTATGATTACAATCGAGTCAACCTCATTACAATAAACCTCTTATGATTAGACCTTAAGTGTAATGATAATGAGTCCTCAGCGTGTTTGCTAAACCAGTTTAAACAATTAATAAATTGGCAACAAAGAGAAATAAACTATTAGGTACAGTCAAGTGTTAAATATGAACCGTATGCTCTCAAACCGCCGTAATAATAAGGCCCCAGCTACATATTTTTGAGTCATTTGAACCGATACAAAAGTTCGAAAGCGTTTTCATCGTTCTTAATTTCCGTTTCTTAATTAATTGACGAAATACATAATGTTTAGCATCAATTTCTTCTAAAGCTAGTATCAACAGCTAGTAAAGCTTCTGTTCTTGCCTGAAGTCCGTATTTGTACACTTGTTTTTCGTGTTTTAATCGAGAAATGAACGGTAATTAGGAACGATGAAAACTCTTTAGAATTATCATTTGACGCTTACGGCACCAACTAAATAAGACAAAAGGTGTGTAACATTACTTTAATATACCGTAGTGTCGGTTGGTAATCTTTATCTGGCTTTCATTCTGTTCGCGAATCAAGAGCATAATTAATAATTCATTTTATTACACTCATACTGCGTTTTACGGGTAGTATTGATGATACCGAGGTTCTCTGTTGAAATTTCAATATTGATTTTTGATAGTTAAAAAAACCTAGGAATAATTACACTTTATTGACCCAGTTTCAATCTAAGAAAAGCATGGGCTATATTATATGAGCATACAAAAATGATGGAAATGTTGAAAAGTAACCTCTCCAAAGATTTTGCCCAATGATGATGGATGATTTTTTTAATTTTTTAATTTATTTATTCTAAAACCCGACGTGGTTCTTAGCATCTCTCGGGCTGTACATGAATTTAAGGCAAAACAGTAACACGATTGAGCGGTAAAATATGTAGTTGATTGGCCCACTTGTTGATTCCGCCTTCACTGACTTATTTTTTTTTGGCCTATGTCATATAATGATATTTTTTTCAGAGCACGGAAGCAGTCATGGGCATTCCCACGGCGTTGTGCCGCCTCCAGCCAACGTCCGTCACCTAACAGAGATAGTGAACAGCAATGCCGACATGGCTCTAGGACACAACGCAACGGACGAGGAGACCGACGAAATGGTACCCCCCAAGACAGCGGCGCCTAACAACAACAAGCCGCCGCCTTGCCGACAGACGACTGATCCCGGACATATGAACATGAAAGGAGTGTTCCTGCATTTATTATCAGATGCACTAGGTGAGTACATAATATATTTGCATATTTTTTAAACAATTTAGGCTCATAGCCTATTGTGACTTCTACCAGCAGTGCAAGGAGCCGTTCGAAACGGGACTGCATTGCAATTTTGACCTTTAACTGAAGGCATGGATGTAATGTTATATGATTAATGAGTCAATCCCAAATGGTCTGTATGCACTGCACACTTTTAACTACTCCGATACTCAGACCTTCCTGACAACGGTTTGCTGAAGGCTGAATTACGACTGAATCACTTATGGATAGATTCAGTCGGTAAGGAGGTCCATGGTAATAAACTGGAACAACGAACGTAAACTGGAGAGAAACCGTTAAAATAAATAGCTAGGTACCTACTGTCTTCCAGTAATAGCAAGTTTTTTTAGGTAAATATTTTACAAAGTCAGATATGAATGGAAAACAGCGAAAACCCTTTGCACGGACGGACAGTCAATTTGAATTCCGAGTTACTAAAGAACCTTGTTGCTATGATTTATTGTTGTGTTGTGATTGTGACAAAGACATAATGAAAGAAAAGTAATTGTGACATTCACTGTGAAAGGGTTCTACAGTGGCCTAGAAATTAAATTGTTTGACAATTATGTTAATTCATTATTAGAGACTTTAGATGAATTTACACAAGAATAGTGCAATCGCAGCTGCAAATTTCTGTATATCAATATTCGTGAAGAAAATAGGCAATACTGGTTGTTGTCTAACCATAGTTCTCCAGTCCTGGACCCACTCCAAGAACAAGAGGCTAACTTCTAACGCGTTCCATTTTGAGTGGTACACACGTACCACGCTAATAGTCCTTGTGTGCAGTCCAGTGGTACATACATGTGTACCACGCGACGCCTTTTAATTTGTCATTATCTTTTTAACAGTAGAGTTGTAAGTGGGACTTTTAAGGTGATCGAAAAGTACCTAATACGCGAGGACTGTCAGTGTACTCGAAACATTTTTGTGTAAGGGTACAAGTTAAAATATCAGCATGCCCGTGTAGAAAGTGTCTTAAATGGAATGGATTGTTAGTACCAATAGTAAATAGTATTAGTACAGTAATAGTAGTACAGGGTAGTTTATGAATAGACTCCTAGCTCTCCACGACTTTGGAACATTCCATCGGTGAATCACGATATTCATGATCCGTGTTTTGATAACACGTATTCTGTTTACGGTGTTATCCAAAAATATCACGGAAATCGGCAAGGAGCTTCGAAATTTCTCGTTGCGTGTACGTGGCGTCTAGCGTTTTCCATTTACAGTTAAATCGGTACTATTGCCATTGGCATACCGAACGTTCCTATACGTACCTACGTATCTAGAATGTCTACGTACTTTAGGCGAACAGCTTTGTCTATAATTCGCATTTTAATCGAGTCATGTCTACGCTTGAGGTCGATAATGTTTTGTTACCTTGATAGAATCCGCTCGCCTTGGCATTGAAAATACTTTCAATTCAAGATAATTGAACAATTAGCGAAGCTGATATGCCGGGAAATGGTTGATTGGATTCGGACAAAAAGCTAATACTCATTGTTATTTCGTAGTGACTTACTATGGAGAGACGAAAGTACCTACCTAAATGTCACTCATTGTTAGAGACCTCTACCTCAACAATAATAACCTTTGCCTTTTAATAAAGGTGGTCTAAAATAGTTCCAGCTGAACAAAGAGGTCGAAATAAACAAGCGTAGGCGACGCATAAGGAAGTATTTTGACTGACTCACATTTGCGAGAAACGCTACATTATGGATCCCCATATCGTGACGTCATTAGAGGTCATTGGAAATTTATTCTTGGAAATCTTGACATTGTGAGAGAAAAATCTAATGATATCACATACCTATTGAGCTTGGGTTATCCGTCAAGTTTTATCTTATTAATTAAATCACAACTACAAAAAATCAATTCACAAAAATTATACTCAGTAAGTAAAGTATAAATCAATAGAAATGACCAATGCAGAGCAAGGAAAGCAGCATTTTGGTGTTATGCGTCCGTTGTTATACTTTACTGTCTTAATTATTCTGAACTAACAATTTATTATTATACTTTAAATTAATTAAGGCAGTGAGTTTAACAAAGGACGGATAATACAAAGCGAATGCTGTTTCTATTGCACTACGCTGGCTATTTGGCTATATTATACTAGTTTATATTATCAACAAGCACATATTTTTCTATGAGGTCACTCCTAGATAGAACTGTTTCTGTATAATCGTTGTTCTGAACCTAATTCTGTAGAAGTTATTTTCATTCACACGTGTAAACTGGGAACGCGAGCTATTCAATGCGAAGTTTGTTGACCCCCAAATTGTATACATATTAAAAGGGAGATGTTTATTACAAACAATAGCTCCTACTCCTTCGTGATTGATGCTTTCATTGTTCTTAAGGATTGTTTTGAAAATTAACCGTTGGTTAAGATACAACATGGTTCTACAAACTATTATAAATTAATCATACAAATTGTGCAAATGTTGTTTTTATTAAGTCGTCTTTTAGGAACATCAGACCTTGAGATTGTTTACAAGTAAATCATGTTTTCAACAGTTAAATTAAGAGTTAATACCGGTAATGTGACGTGCTATCTTTTTTTATTATTTCAAAACGTTTGTGCTCGTAATCACATTTCGCGTATTTGAAAACTACTTAATCTGATAATTTGATTATATCCTTCTATCAACATTCTTTGAGGCGCAAAGCCGTCAGTAGTCATTGACATCATTTCGTCGGCTACTGTGAAACGCACATTATTGTGTACCTATTCGTACTAAAATAAATATGCCGTCTGATACAGTTTAAGCGGTACCAGACACAATAATACGTGGCCCATCGTACATACGTGCGAACTATTGGTGACCTCGCTCTACTTTAATGAAAAAAATCTTATCACGTTTGGGTTTGGTCAATGGCATCGGTGTTTGTAAAAATTCCAAGGTTAAAAATACGGGGGATTAATGCCGCTAAGTTACAAAACACCATTATCTTATTAACAGTTTATTATCTATTTAATTGATTTTTTAACTGCAATAACAACTTATAGTAACAAATGAATCGACGCTATCGGCTAACTTGCCTAATTTGGCGCAGGTTATGAATTGCCGCATCTCTTTTTATAAACCTAAGTAAGTAGAGCTTTTACCTAACTCCACTCGAGCATAGGGTCACGTATTCAGTATCGGACTTTGACTTTTTCTACAATTCAGAGTTCAACTGTAGCTGGTTGCTGTTCGAATGGGGCTTAGTACACTCTCAAACAATACCGAGGTAAAGTAGTTGGTTTGCTGCTGCGACGAGATCCGAAATGCCATCAAGTGGGGGAGGGGCTTGGTTACGGATCAATTACTTTCTGAGGTGGCTTGTTCCCGGGGAGTGGTGATAATTTCCCATCAGGCAACCGTAGATGATCAGTCCGATCCATCAGTTAGCAAATGACACGATCAGCCTGACGTCAACCTGATCAGACTGATAACCTGAACTGATCTCAAACTGACCGTTTTACCAACCCTTAAGAGTTTTAGACTGTTTTCGCGAAATGCCGAGGTAATCTACACTAATCTACACTAATATAATAAAGAGGTAAACTTTGTTTGTTTGTTAGTTTGTTTGTATTTAGGGGGTAATCTCTAGAATTAGGTACTGCACCGATTTCAAAAATTCTTTCACAGATAGAGAGCTACACTATGCCTGACATAGGCTATTAATTGCACGCGAACAAAGTCGCGGGTGCCCGCTAGATTGTTATAATTTATTAACGATGAACTGTCGATTTACCCTTAATCAAGAATAATCAAACCGTGTTCCCGACGATATAATATAACGGATAGATAACGCCAGCTACCCGTGCTATGCAAAGCAAACGTGTTCTGGAATTAATGAAGCTACGCGCGATAACTGACCCATTTCGCGATCGCGTCAGGCTCAATGAGTCGCATTCATGAGCGAACAAAGCGAAATGCGTTCAGCGTTCAATTGTATAGGATAAAAGGGGTGACAGCAACATTTGCCCCGTGTGAGCCAATATACTTTTTCCGTTAGCTATTTTATAACATTGGTTCAAATGCTTGCCATTACACAGCACATTATAGCACCATAAAACAAATAATAGTACAAGTACAGTAGTCTCTCATCGAACAATAAAGGTTTTTAAGTACAAGAAGCGTTCCACCGTATGTCTCTCTGTGTATCGTATAACATTTGTACGCGCGTCAATTCCATTGCGGCAGCTCCAGTGCAGAGGTGCGTCGAATGACTTGTAGCTTACGTAAAGTGCGACTTGCCTGGAAGTACTATTCTTCTTCTTTTTCGATTCCCACTCCACTACTGGAGGTCGGCAGTCAGCTCCGCATACGTCTTTCTATCTCTCGCTAAACGGAACAGCTCTTCAACCGTGGCGATGCCTGTTCAGTTCTCTCCTCAACTTTACCCATTATAATTGTTTGGAGCAGATGATGACAGTCATTTCTGAAAATGTGACCCAGATAAGCCACTTGCCTCTTCTAAATGGTTTTTAGAAGATCTCGGGGCATCTGCTCGTCGTAGCACCTCTACATTTGTGACTCGCTGAACCCGATGACAGTCATTTCTGAAAATGTGACCCAGATAAGCCACTTTCCTCTTCTAGATGGTTTTTAGAAGATCTCGGGGCATCTGCTCGTCGTAGCACCTCTACATTTGTGACTCGCTGAACCCGATGACAGTCATTTCTGAAAATGTGACCCAGATAAGCCACTTTCCTCTTCTAAATGGTTTTTAGAAGATCTCGGGGCATCTTTGCTCGTCGTAGCACCTCTACATTTGTGACTCGCTGAACCCAACTGATTCTCCAGCATTTTGCGGTATAACCACATTTCCAAGGCTTCCAGTCTTCGGCGGTTAAGTACTTGAACTTCTCCAAGTTATGGAAAAACACAATCTTTGATTATGGTTTTAATCTTGGACTATTTATAGTTATGGATTTTTAGCTTGATATAATACACTGCCGGTTTAGAAACGCACTACGAGTTCATCAATAGCCGTAACTTGCCTCTACCTAATCAAAAGTACTAAAGACTCAAAGAGATTAATACAAATACGGCCCAAAAGGAGATTGGAGGAAATGAGATATGATATGATAGTGACTAGTTAAAACATGAATATACTAGTAGCCGGATCCCACTTATCTTGATAGGTACCTATCATAACTTCAATAACTCGATTAAAGATTCCGGTTTACCGGTATCGTGAACTAAGAAATTGTTAAGTGCGCTAAAGCCCGACGGCACTTCATACAAGCAGCGAAGTTCATGTACTAAATAGTCCCATTCTGTTGAAACTTTGGCAATCAATCAGGATACATAAATCACATAAAACTGATAACAACACAAGTACATTTTCGAAAATCAGTATCACCATCATCACTATCACTTCACTATCAATATCACTACATATGAGTTATACTTTGCTTTAGTTAACTCGCTATCCGTTGCTGTCTGTTCTGATATCTTCTACCGCTAACTCCTTCTAAGCCACGCAACGGATTTTGATACTCTTTTTAATGTCATTTGGAGAATTTTAGGGATGGTTTTTTTATGCATAATACATCCTAATTGTACACTTGCAAAGACGGGGCGGGTCACTAGTTAAAACTGACTATGGTCGCCATAGTAAACTTAAAATGCAGTTATCTTTTTTTTATATAAAGTCACTGGTTCAGATCCGGTTCGAAGGACCAAAATGTTAGACTGTCAGGTTCGCATAAGGCGGAGTGAATCGTATATTTGTGCTGAATAAAAGCCTTTTAAACTCTGTAAGATGTGTTTCCATCATAGCGTAGCACCAAACATAGTTTCTACAGTCCACTCGCTAACATTTTGTAGTTTCCTATAATGTATTGTTAGCACGATGCCTTATGTATGTGTACTCGTATTAATATTTCGTGTTCGCGTACAAAGTTTTTTACAAAGTCGATCGAACTATAAACTCAGACCTATTATTTTATAAGCAAATTTAATTTTATAGTAAGTAATTATTTACGACTAAAATGCATGCTTAATTTAATAAGTCTTTATGTAGAGAACATAGTCTGTCGGCCGGCTTTTTGATAAAGTTTCAAAATCAATAAGTAAGTACAGAAATTTTAAAAGGAAATATGCTTGAGTTCGCTTGTCCGAGGAAATATTTCAAGTGACACTTAGTAAGTTCTTTCGAACAGTTCAACAGTGAAAGTGGAGCTAATCGCGTCATTTCCACATTGGTAACGGTTTTAAACAAAATAAGACATTATGTACCATCACGTAATTTAAAAGAGTACATACTTTCAATGCGGACCGAAATACATAGGCATATCTTCGAAGTTAATCAGTACAAAAAAATTAACAGCCCTTTGAATATGGTTTACCTAGTACGGCACACAAGTCAGAAGTTGCACTGGTTACGTTGGCACATCTTAGACTTACTTTTACCAGTGGATTCGACCGCGTGTCTATTTCAGGATAAAAGGTAGCTTATGTTTTAAGTCAGGGTATAAACTATCTCCATTCCAAATTTCATACAAATCCGTCCAGCCGTTTTAGCGTGAAGGAGTAACAAAATATTAAGTCACACAAACTTTCGCATCCTACTAATATTATAAATGTGAAAGTTTGTATGTTTGGATGTTTGTTACTCAATCACGCAAAAACAACTGAATGGATTTGGATGAAATTTGGCACACATATAGTTTATAACCTGGATTAACACATAGGATACTTTTTATCCCGTAAAAATGCATAGTTCCCACGGGATAGCGATATGTGAGTTATACGCCGCGACGTAACGTCATGAGCAGCAAAGCAACTAATTCTCATTATTTCGTCCAGGAAATATTGAAGATTGCATGTTGGGTGTCCGTTTGTTTAATTCAATTTAATAAGTCTACGCGGACGAAGTCGCGGGCAAAAGCTAGTTTGTAATATGTGAATGTGAAGTGTGATTCTTATCGAATTATGTAGTTCCGAATAGAGGCTAATGTTAAACTGTCGCATGTCAGTATGGTTTTCCGTACGTGCATAGTTCGGTAAAATGCGAGATTGAGGATGTTACCAGTTGAATGATGACTTCCGAACTGACTGCGACTTAAAAAGCATGCATCTTAGAAGGCATTGAAAATTTACGTAATTTTACCAACACGATCACGAAATTAAGTATGTAGAAGATTAGACTTCATTTAGAAATAAAGAAGAATGTTTCATCAGTCAGAAATGGCATGATCAAGCCCTTGCCAATTAGGAGTTCATTTGATATCCCATTCCTATGTACCAGAGAGCTATGATAACTTACGTATCTACATCCCGTCTAGGGCTACCAACTTTAAATGCGAAATTGCGGGAAATCATTTTCATTGCGGGTTGTCCCGCATTGAAAATGATGGTTTCTTTATTTCTTCATTAATATTCTTATGGACTCACAGCGTACACAGCGTTTGCAAAGCGGGACCCAACAAATTTTGGACAGAATACGAACGCGCAGTGACGGAGTAGTATAGGGTCATGCATACGTGCCGAAACAACGGGACAGGTAGCCTTCCGCACGTGCTCTGAGCGGGACATGTCTTCTTGGGTCACAGAAACGGGACGTCCCGCATATTTCACAATCTACAATTTTCAAAATGCCTTAAGGTATTAAATCCGCCATTTGCACGGTGACACATTCATTGTGTTGTGATATGCAATTAAACCTTATTAAATATTGGGAATAATCTTTGTATAAATGTGTAAAGAAGTAAATTGTTAGAAGGTAAACCTGCCACTAATAAAGGTGCATCTCTTTGTTTCAGGTTCCCTCATAGTGGTAGCGTCGGCGTTAGTAGTATGGCTCACGAAGTGGCCGTACAGGTACTACCTCGATCCTGCGCTCAGCATAGTCCTAGTGGTCCTAATCCTCGTGTCCGTGTGGCCGTTGCTCAGGGAATCGGCCCTGATTCTTCTGCAAACAGTACCCACACATATTCAGGTATGTAAATTGATATTGATGAATTTTCCTTTAACTTTATTTTTCTTTTATTTTTTCTGTTGTGTTCCGGCGTGGAGAGCAAGACAGCCGGTGTAATTACTGGCACAAGAGGTATTCTATCTTAGCCCTCTGGGTTGGCAACGCATCTGCATTCTCTTTGCGTGTTACGGGTGTCTGTAGGCGGTGGTGATTACTTACCATTAGGTGACCCACTAGCTTGTTTGCCTTCCTGTTTCATAAAAAAAAACCTCCATGAAATCGTTATTCAAGCCTTATATTGACGTTTAAAATCGGATTTCCTATAACTATAGAACATTTTTCAATGTTTTGCTTTGTACTAGAACTACGGTCGACCGTAAAACTAGTTGCACCTTTTAAGTTTTTCGAATGTAGGAAAACATCGTAAGGCTTTAACAGTGTACTTGAAGTTCTCAATCTGCTGTGGGCCCGCAGCTCTCTTATTGTGAGAGAAGGTCTGTGCCCAACAGTGGGAAGTATATAGACAGGCTTGTTATCATTGTTATCAGTACGCCTGCAGCTTGCGCCTGCAGATCTAGACAGTACCGCCGCCTGTCCATGTACGTTATCTTATCAATATCGTGTGGAGTATTTGCACGACATCAATATTGACTCGTTATATTGTTGTTTGATAAAATTGGACGCGCATTTGAGGAATATCCTTATTGCAATTGAGGTCAGGAAGTAATTTTAAATATGTTATATATGTAGGTACGACTATCTGTTTCCTGCGGCTGTGACTTCTTCCGAGTAGAATTATAATTCGTTTGTTGTTATCTATCCTAAACAGAAACCTATAAAAATGTTCAATATTCGAACACATGTTCGAACTCTTTGCCAGATTTCATCAAGTTCATCGGTTTTGTCGTGAAGATGTTTTTTTTAATGAATTTGGAAGGAAAACAAGCAAGTGGGTTATCTGATGTTAATGATAACCACCCACTATAGACACCCGCAACACCAAGGAGATTGCAGATGCGTTGCCAACCCAGAGGGCTAAGATGGAATACCTCTTGTGCCAGTAATTGCATCGGAAAGATGTTACAAAAAAACAGACAAAGAAAGCTCAGATATTTAACATTAGTTCAGAAGGATAGACATAAAGTTCACGAGTAATATAAGAAAATAAACTTCGTGAAATCATATTTTTAATTCTCTTAGAATTACCATTTTCTAGGATGAAACAAAATAGACTTACTCATTTAAGCACATTTCAAAATCTGTTCACTATTTTTTTATTAAATCATAAGATTAATAGTTAAACCAATTAAAATATTATTAGTACGACACGGCCGCTGCCGTAGCATCGCTATGCTATTACATTCATTTAATTCAAAACAGATTATCCGTGCACCTAGCACGAATCTTCATAACTCGCTACGTAACTCAGTGGGTTTCATTCTAATCAGTCCAGTAGGAGAGAGTCGCACTGAGTTACGTAGCGAGTTAACGCGTATCGTGAAGATTCGTGCTAGGTGCATTGATTATTGACGCTGACAGCATTAGTTAACTCCGTAGAAAATTTACTAATCAACTTTTAAGGTAGTACTCTTTTTCATGTATAAACAAAATGGTAAAGGCTGCTTCTAGATTTACACATACTTATTAAATACTTTTGAGTCTGCAATGAACGTTAAACCCTTTAGAGCAGCCTTTCCTTACCTTTTTTGTCCATAGACCCCTTAGGAAATCAAGCACAAGTTTATGGACCCGCTTTAAAAAAAGTAGCAATAAATTTCGGGCCATTTATTTTAGTACTGCAAATTACAAAAAAATATGCGTGCGTAGCGATTACAAGACTTTTGGTGGCATTTATTTATGATTGTTAAATGGTCTATAGCTAAGACTGCGGACCCCCATACATATGCTCGCGGACCCCCAGGGGTCCACGGACCACAACTTAAGAGACACTGCTTTAGGGCGTCCGCTAAGTCGCGCGGGTGCGGGTGCGGGCTCATACTATTTGTTCGATAGGCGTGCACCCGCTCCGTGCACCCGCGCGACGTAGCTGACGCTCTTGTACATTCTAATTTAGGTGGTACTCCGTTGAAAGGTCTTCGTGGCTCCAACGGTAAACAAATGTCCGCTTTTGATGTCTTTTATTATTACAACATAATTGAATGAACTAATGAGTTGACCAGAAGATTAAGCATGAGGACAGCAGTGTTCTCAAAACAATTTGTATGAGGACTGCGAGCATGTTACAAATAAATATATAAATATCTCGGGACATTTCACACCAATCGACTTAGTCCCAAACTAAGCAAAGCTTGTAATATAAGGTACCTACTAGACAACGGATAAACATACTTATATAGATAAATACATGCTTAAACATCCACTTGGGTACAAAGATTCATATTCATCATCATCATACAAACATTTGCCCCTTCCGGGAATCGGATCCGGAACCTCTAGCTTCATAGGCAGGGTCACTTACCACTATCCGGTTATCCGAATGTCAAATGATAAAGTTTATTGACCCCTATGCCATGTAAACCTTCTAATATTAGGGCTCGCCCCTCTCTCACTACCCTTTATCGTATCACGCTTGAAATCAATCTAAATAAAGTAGTAAAGCATAAAAAATAAGCATTAAATAGGTATAAATGTTGGTTGTTTGTTCAGGTGGACGCAATACAGAGGCGCCTGCTAGAAAAAGTCGACGGCGTGCTGGCTGTCCACGAGTTTCACGTGTGGCAGTTGGCTGGTGACAGAATTATCGCCAGTGCTCATATAAGGTAAGATTTAAAAAATATTTAAATGTAGATATATTTGATAATGACCATTAGCATGACCAGTGGCCCGAACATGACTGGCCAAGTTTAGTTTATCTCTATCTGCCTCCCTTTCTTATGACACTAGTTAGACAGAGACACAGGGAGGGATTAAACTAAACCTGGGCTGTCATGTTAGGGCCGCAGGGGCGTATTTACCCTAGGGCCATCCAGGCCATGGCCCGGGGCGCCAGGCTGCGAGGGGCGGCCGCCGCCCCTAAAATTAAATGCTTTATCGTCATTTAATGGGGCGCCAAATCTTTAAATACACCACTGAGCATGACTAGGATGTAATGGACATTAAAACCGTATCAAAATCCGTTGCGTGGTATAGAAGGAGTAAGCAGCGGAAGATATAAGGACAGACAGGAACGAGAGTGACTTTATTTTATACTATGTTAAGAAAAGATAAAGAAAAATATATTATGTGGTCAACCACAACGATGTCATCGATTGTGCAGATTTGAAATTCGAAATCAATACTGAACGACCAACCTGTTGAGGGTAAATAGGGTTCTGGAAGCACAGTTTTCATCTCGTTCAGGTGTAGGTGTAATTCAGGTGTAATTACTAGCACAAGAGGTATTCCATCTTAGCCCTCTGGGTTGGTAACGCATCTGCACTCTCTTTGTTGTTGCAGGTGTCTATAGGCGGTGGTGATCACTTACCATCAGGTGACCCACCTGCTTGTTTTCCTTCCAAATTCATTAAAAAAAACATGTTGTATAAAAAAAAATCTCGCTTAACTGTGAAGGTTACTTTACTCTTTTGTCTCGGTTTCAGCTCTGCGTTTATGTATGTAAAACGCGGCTAGGTCTGTTTTGTTATTCTCCGTGACGTCACATATTGTTCGCAAACTGTCTTAATAAAGTAAAAATGTGCATGTAAAATTATTTTGTTTTGTGATAAATTGACAATCATGACCCGATGCTTCTGTCGAGGTCGCCTCATGCATGATGCGTGTTATTTTATTGAACTACTGACATAGTTTAAATTAATCGATACCAACGAAAAATTTAAAAAATACAATAAAAACTTGCATATACTTACTAGTGACCCGCCCCGGCTTCACACGGCAGCAATCGGGTTGCAATGGATATAAAAACTTTTCTTAAAAAAAACTCAAAATGTCAGTGAAAACCATATCAACATCAGTAGCGTGGTTTAGAAGAAGAAAGCTGCCGAACATAAACTTTAAGTATTTAGGACAGACAGGAAATAATAGTGACTTTACTTTATACTGTATAAAGATTGAGGATTAGCTGTGAAAACCAGTTTAGTGGCACTTAAAATTGACAGGCTTTTGTTACTTTTTCTTAACCATATCTTTGCACAAAAACAATCTTGAACAATAGTTGTACCTAAAATATGATAGTAAAAAAACGCCTAATCGCTATCCATACCAAAGTTCAAACTTTTAAAACTGATTATGTGTTTGATGCACTTACTAGGTTCTCGTAGTCTACATTATCTACATTAGTATAATAAAGAAGTAAACATTGTTTTTTTGTTCGTTTGTTTCTTTGTATGTAACTAATGAACCGATTCCAAAAATTCTTTCACTAACAAAAAGCTACACGATCCCTGACGGACGACATAGGCTACTAATTCTACACGAACGAAGTCGCAGGCGTTGGCTAGTACTTTAAACATAACTGACTGGGCCTATACATATATGTATGTATATATTTTTTTAAGTTGCTAACCGGAGCTGGCTTACCTTCAATGCCACGATGATGAATATCAGTATTTGATATACGTCGAAAAATCGATTTGTCCGTCGGTATTTTGCCGTCTAAACTAATTAGAATAAAGGCTGTATAATATAAAGATTATATTTATCGCTTAAAATCTTATCGCAGCAAGTAACTCCACAGGGCAGGCTTATAATGATTGATCTATGTGCCGTGCATATCGTTAAACAATAAATGAAACAAAAACCCGAAATTATGCTAACAAGCTACTGATAGGTTATCACAGTCTAATGAAATAGAGCCCTTTCCAAGCCTTACCGTAACCCTGTGACGGGCAGTTAATCCTTTGAATCTTTTCTAGTTTAATTTTTCGCTGAATTATTTTGCACAAAATATTTTTCGTCTGTCATTCCAGTAGCATTTTTTGTATCGCTAAATTTTCAAATAATAAATAGGTTAAAAACGAATTACTTGTAGGTTAGGTTAGGTTACTTTCTATATCAGGCCTGGCCACATGAAACCAAGAAACATGAGTTCTGCGAACTGGAGCTCCGTCTACCCTGTAGCGAAAGTGTTTCGCAATATTGTTCACAATGGGAAATGTACATGGGAAAAATTATGAATAAAGTATAAACAGCAACTAGAAAAATCCGAAGAATGCGAAAGGAAATTTTACTTTAAAGAAAGAATAAAAGGATTTTGATAAATTGATCTAACGAATCTTTTTATGTCAAGAACACTTTTAACTTAGACTTTACTGAAATATGTATAAGATCTAAATAATAAAGCCACTAAAATATGATTACTTAAGTCCGTTGGAAATTCACTGTTCAACTGCAACTGCAGTCTGTGTGCAGTCGGTATGCCAATGCGTCCCAATACCAAAATCTCTGTTTTGAGTAAATGTTTCTGAAATAAATTGCTTTGGCAACATTCCAATCCAGAATCGTCTTTGTCCGAAATCGTGTCAGCGACCCGATCATTTATTTTGAACTCTTTCACATCTGACTTGTGAATTATTCGGCTTAGATGCAATCGTGAGCTTAGGGTGTACTTAAATCGATTGAATTCCACGATAACTGCAGGCGTCATTACTTAAGAGGCTAATACGTTTTTCTAATCAATTTCCTGATGTTGCAATCAAATGTATAATTTTCATCGTTCGTGGCCTGAAAGATAATTCTTGTTAACTTGAAAATGGCTTCTTTATAAGTAGCTGTTACTTTTAATAATTTTCATGCTGGCCTGGCTACCTCTTGGGTCCTATTTCATCAAGCTAACACATGTCAGGTGATAACGATCAATCGGAGTACATTATGTACCCACTATTTAAAAATTGTCGTTGTCACATGTCTACTGTCAGCTTTGTAAAATAGGGCCTGGGTATTTATGAATATGAGCTCTTTGTCTATTTGCTAGTGAATATAAACATATACTAAGTTGACGCCTCAAACAAATGATATGGATATGAAGTCGCAAAAACTAACAAACAACCATTATATTAATGGAGAAGGATCAGTCCGTGAATTTTCGTATAGATCACTTAAATGATACCGTGTTATATCGATACTGTGAAAACATAATCCCGTTGTATATCTTAAATTTAAATAGCAACGCCTGCAGTTGCAATAACAATGAATGACAAATATCTCTTTGTTTGAATCTGCATGAGAGGCGGTGGTATCATAATATCTTGTTATGCAAAGCGTACTTCACTTGACAGCCGCGACTAAACCGTCTCGACACGTATTATGAGATGTTACAAACCTCAATGTCACTTGATGGTTAGCTAGTCATCGACTTATAAAAATACCGACAAAGTGAGAGTCGGATGCGTATAAGCCTGGGTTTCGCAGAATAATTACCTTAAGGTGGGTAACGGATCAGAGATCGCTGGTTCCAATAGGCAACAGTGATCACTTTCCATCAGGTGTCAGTCATGCTCGTTTGCCTCTGTATTCTATTCTATAAGAAAATAAACTATGGATAAAAAAACTGTATACAGTTAACTTTTAAGTTTTAAGATTTTATCTAAACTGGTTCCTTTAAAGTCAGAAATTGGATCGAGATCATTGATAATCGATTAAAATCTATTAAATACAGTGACTCGCCCCGGCTTCGCACGGATGCAATGTACCTACTAAAAAAATATGTTATAATGTTATGTATTGGACATAAAAACATTTTGTAAAAAATTCTCTAAATGGCAGGGTTTAGGAATAACCAGGCGAAGATTTTGAGGACAGACAGAGTTAGATAGCGACTTTGTTACAAGCTATGTAAAAAGGAAAAGGTAAAGAATTAAATTTTGTTTTGTTACAGGTGTAGAAATTTGTCGGAGTACATGAAAATAGCAGAGAAGGTGAAAGAATTCTTCCACAACGAGGGTATTCACTCCACCACCATACAGCCGGAGTTCGTCGAGATACCTTTAGATGGAAATGAGGTAAACTATAAACAACACTACTGAGCTTTTCAGTACAATCAAAAACACATGAGTCACCTTTAAAGACTGAACTCCGAGAAAGTGTAATTTTTGGAAAGGGACGCATATAGCACAGAATAAATAATAGTATTAACGTACAGAAACTTCTCTTTTTCGACAACCATTAAACGAATTCCAACTTTATGATCAGGCACAAAAAGTTCGTATTACTTCATAAACATTCGCCAGGCGGCATGCGTCGAAAGGGAGGCGCCGCCCGCGCCCGTCTTCCACCCGCAATGCCCTGGCGCACCGCTAGGGTTGGCCTGCTTACTGTAATACTATCACAACGCGCGACACAGAGTGAGCGGGCGCGCGCGCGTCAAGCCGACAACCTACTGCGATTAACTTATGCCATAGGTAATGCGGCGAGCGCACCTACAGTGCGGAGTGGAACCCCCCTGCATATAGTGTGCACTATGAAGTTGATATATCTATCCCTTTTGAGCATACACAATTTCTGTCAATTCCCTCTTAAATGGTCGGCGAAGTTTGTTGCTGTTTGTACTAGATGAAATGCCAGCGAATAAAAAACTGTTGTGACGGAAGAACGATTGAGGTTCCGTTCATAAATAATTTATTTGTAAGCACGACCCTTTTATTTGAACTCGTCGAACGAATATCAGCAAAGTTTGAACAATGAAAAACAACGCGTTTCGTTTTTCCAACGGACCATTCGTTTACTAATCGTGCACCCCTCGAGAAGCTTTTTTTTAAATATATTAATTGCCATTTACAAATAAGTTCATATAAAATTATTATTAAATCTGACCATAATTTCTGGGGTGCATTTGAAAAATACGTTAATATAAAATAACTTTTGCAAAAACAGTAGTTGTTGTCCGTCTATACCAGCAACCCGACCCGGATTCGCACAATGCAATGTACTGTACATTAAAACCTGTAAAAAGCTCTAAATTACAACAAAAACGATATAAAAATCTGTTGCGTGGTTTACAAAGACGGTACTATGAGGGCAGACATTATAATAATACTATGTTAAGATAATAAAAACAAATTATGCACTGGCCTATTTTACAGAAAAAAAATCTAACATTTTATCAGACACATTTGCATTGATTGACGGACGAATTGATTCTATTATCGCACTAAAAATAAATCACTGCATGAAATCTTTAATTACTTTATCAGATCTAATTAGTTGATACAATACAATAATACCTTAAGGCATTAAGTCCGCCTTTTGTAATTTTTTTTTTATAAGTTAGTGCAATAAAGATTAAATAAATAAATAATATTAACTTACTTTATTGAATACCGTAATAACAATTTCATACAATTCCAGGTAAATCTTGATGTTAGATTCAAATGATTAGCCATTTAAGGAAATAGTCCCATTGTTGTTGTAACAAAAAACAGCACGTGTAATCTAGAATATGATGCTGTATACACCGCTGCGCGTCATATGAAATAGACAAATGGAGGCGTTAAGGACCAAAGATGCCATCAAAATTGTTTGTTAACTAAAAATAGATTTGAAAGTCTTTCTTTTTAAAACTGAAATGTATTTTGTTTAAAAATGTGAACTCTATGATCTCGTTATCAGGTAATCAGCGGTATAGCGGCAGAAGCGCCGTGTGCGCTGCACTGTCCGCCAAACGATCTCTGCCACAACGCCACGTGCTGCGGGCCGAACCAACAGGTCAGTTGAATTGCTCGACATGTCATGTTCATAACACCAGAAGTTATATTTTAAGGTGCAACATACTTGGAACCTAAGGTAGAGAAGATCAGGGACCAATTCCATAAACGCGACATGCGACAGGTGACAGTAACAATTCGCCGTACATTACTGTGTCGACAAGTAACGCTACAGACTTACAGACTTAACACCATAGTGGGCAAGCAATGTGTACTGAATTGTTGCTGCCACCTGTCGGCTGTTGCATTTATGAAATTGGGCTCTGAGCTTCTAGTGTAAGATTTTTGTTACAATAAACGCCTCAAACGCCATAGCGTTAACTTCTCAATTGCTATAGCAGTAAAGACGGTGGCGTGTATTTGCAACAAAAGGTTTCCATAGCAATTTAGAAGTTAATGCTAATACGTTCGAGACGTCTATTGTGACAGAAAACTTACACTAAGTGCTCAGATTAATTGTAAGAATTCAGAATGCTGTCACTTTCAAACGCCGGGGTACAGATCAAATCATTCGAAGCGGGCAAGACACCGGGTAAGACCAGCTCAAAATTGCATTATATGAGAATTGCTTAAGGTCCCTATGCTGGCAAAATATTATTTCTAATTTTAATAGAAAAATATCTCTGGGCTGAAAAATAAATCTGCGGGCTAGTACGTGTTCAATTGAGCGAAGGGCGAAATGTGTAGTTGTCGTTTACTAGATAGGGCCTTAAGCATTTTTAACGATGAAGCCGTCGCGACGTGATCTTAAGGCAAAGGAATGACAGTTCTATACAGCTTTAGACTTCGTTGGCCTTTAAAAAGGTTGGCGCATTCACTGCCACCCCTTTGCCCCGAAACTTTGACAGGCGCCGTATACGCACATGTGCGTTCAAATCACTACGTATGGTTTCGGCAGTGAAATAAAGTTCAATTATTTTTACTGACATGTCCGCTTCCAATACATTTTTACCATAAGTTTATATGCACAAAATAAAGATGCTAAAAAAGGGCTTGAACATTGTCACTCGTAAATGTCATTGTAGTTGTTCACTTGACCAAGTGGATGTCATTTCATATCCGAATGGCTTTGTACAGTGGTGGCTCCTTTACTCGCCCTATGCCTGCCTGTTTTTAAATATATTTTAATAATACTATTTCTGCTGAATTTCACCCAACATTAACACAAAACTTTGATGATTATGATGTTCTAATATCTTTCTTTTATCTATAATTTTTCGCAGTGTTTTTTTTACTTAGAACATTTTGTTTACTTTCGATTCCAGTTTTTCAGTTTAGAGACGATAAGGGTACGATAATTTTTTTCAAGGAGATGCGATCTTTGAACTGGGCGCCGCTGGTCAAATCGCCTTTGCCGAACTTGCTGCCCGGCCAAATCCCAGACGTCAAGATTTTATAACGAATTTACCCAATTTTTATAAACTTTATAAAAATGTTCCAAAGATAAAAATCATGAATGATGTTTTGTTATTGTGCCAAATTTAGGATTATGTTCAATTCTATGTAAAATGAAATGATATTAAAAATAGTAAAATGTTATTGTATTCAATTTGGTTTTTATTCAAAATCGATGATAGATGAAAGTTTCTCTTTAACAGTGCCGTAAATAGAACTAGTTACAAACTATTAAAAACTCGTCAAAGCTTAGGTTATGAAACATGAGTAAATAACCAATTTATCTAATTTGACTGACTCTTAGGTACTTAAAGAGGGCAATTTGAAGACTTCAGTTAGCTGATCGATAGCGCTGCACTTTTTATGGATGGCCGCTTATTGCTTTGACCTTTAGAAAATTGCCCACGTGAACGATGGAAATTGTCCAATCGATCGTTGTCAAATGACTTTCGATTACAAAATAAACTAACGGTCTCCTAAATGCTAAAGGTTTTCCGCGAAAATGCAATGTTGACTTATTCACGTTGAAGTGACTCTCAAACATGAAGTATGTATATAAACTGATGTTTAAATCACACAATCGCACTTACTTTGTTGATCATAATTATCTTGAACATCATTCATCTATCTCTGTAATTGCTCTTGACGCTTCACTAACAAAGTAGTTCCTGCAACACATCGTAGCTTTATCAGTTGTATTGTTATGTCCATTCGTTAGACGTCTGAAAAAGGCAAGCAGTTTTGTGTAGGTAGGTGAATTATTTGCACTAATATCGCCAACTTTGGTCGGTTTTCAGCACTAGTGGGAACATTACTTACATGTTAATCCTGAAGTACTTATTCAATAAATAAAAACAAATACAATTCAATAACTACATATTAAAAGCAAAGTTTGTTTCAGAAAAGCCAACCTTAGTTCAAACTGTAGATAATTTCGCAGTGCCATTTTCAAACATCAAATCATGTCGATTGTCATTGTAAGCTAAGCTATCATTGCTTGTAACACGCAACGTACTGTTACTGCAACACGTTTCGCGTTGCAGGAGCGAACGACGCCGTCTCCGGCCGTGACGCCGTACCTGTGCAGGCAAAGAAACATGGGCTCGCGAACGGAGTCCATGAATTCGAATATGGCGGCAGGTGCGCCCGGCGCCACTGCTCGGCACTTAGACGCCTTGGAGTGCGGGTGAGTGCACTTTTATTTGCTAAGTAAATGATGTGTCAGATTGTTGACTCGGATGAGTAAATTTAAACGTTTTAATAGGTTTTTACTACCGCGAAGCTAGTTCGGTTAGTGACACGAAAAATTGTAATTCTGAGGCCTAATTAAATGAACCTTTAACTTTATCGCTTCTATTATTAGGTTAACAATAGTTCCTACTGAGGATGTGTCTTAAGGTTGTAACACTGTGTAATCTGTGGTAAAAAATACTTTCACGTCCGTAGCAAAAATAAAAACGAAATTTTATAATAGTTTTTGTTTCCGCAGCTCCCTTCTCCCGACGCCAACGGTCCAGGATGGCAGACTGGCTGTCTGACAGCCACTTCGCATCGCTGCGATATCCTAACTTCACTGTGAATGAACTACGAGTGACTCGGACCTAGACGGTCTAACCTTTATTGTGCTAACACCAAGATACTGTCTTTAAAACGTCAAACTGAAGACTATAATTAAATATAAAAAGATTTAGACCTAAGATGGTTCGCCGGTTCGATTTTTAAACCGTTTGAAGAGTTCGAACTTTGTTTTGTAATGTTCCAAATGAAGACTATTTATTCGGATCCTGGTCCACCGAAGTTAAGTGTAAATTCGAAAATACCTAGGTGTTTCAGTGGTATTACAAGTATATTGAGATCCAATCTTCAGATTTGTTAAATGCTTTGATGTAACAGCTTCATTCAACACTGATAGTTTCTCCAATCTCAATTTATATTTTCACAACAACAGCAAACTCTTAATTGATTCACACATATAACAAAAGATATAAACACTGACGGTAATGCCAAGAAAACCTTGAGAATGAAGACGTAAAATAGTTAATATAGAAGTAGAATTCAAAGGTGCATTGCGTGAGAAGTAAGACCTCACAGCAACATAAAAAAAGTAAGACACTTTAAAAAAATATATCATGAACAATTTATCTTATCTTATCTTATCTTATCTATGCGGGGTCCTTTCGGATACACTTCGACCCAGCGGGATCTTTTGTGTATTTACCCCTCCTTCGCACTCAGTCCATCGCTTTTTCCACTTCCTCCATAAAGTGGATGATGTGGTTTAGCGGTAGTGCCTTGAATTCTCCTGGTTCGGGGTATCCGTTGCCGAGGAGTTTCATTCTTGTTCTGGCGAGGGCCTCACAATCACATATAATGTGTTCCATTGTTTCAGCCTCCTCTCCACACATTCTACAATCATCGTTGTCGTGTAGTCCCATCTTAGCTAGTAGGTGTTTAGTTCCGAAGTGACCTGTAAACACCCCGATTATGTACCGGAGTTGTCTTCTGCTGAGTTTCCAAAGTTTCTTGGTCCAGCCTGGAATGAACAATTTAAAATTTCACATACTGTTCATATTCAAACGTTTTGTGATATTCACGCTGTGGCAACACTTGCTCCTGACACCGATGTTTATATTTGGTGTTGATTCGTCTCAGGAGCATGTATTGCTTTTGTATCGTCATCGTAATTGTCGCGACTGTAAGAAACGTTACATCAAATCAAGCCGAAAATCTTATCTTCCAAATTAAACTTTAGATGTTAGTTTCTGAATAATCATTACATCAGATCAATACAATCATGGTGATCGTTTTAATCGATTTATCGCTATAATCGGACATTTCATGTTATATTCAAATGATAGATTATGTTAGATGAATTCGCAAATTGTTGTCGGTCTCAACATTTTTAATTTTAATTGTTTTAGTAGATAATTTTAATTTTATATTCTTTACTTTAAATCACATCAATGGTCTTGTATGGTGTTACCGGACCAACTTTTTTTTGCTTTACTTGTTTTTAATATTGTATGAATTTCTTGTTTTCATACTGGCTATTATTATGAGGCTGAAAACAGTTGCCTATTCGGTACCTACATACAATTTTATTTTCCAGACATTCTTTTGTTTGACTGGCAGCCACTAATGTTTTATAAAAGTTGTTAATAAACTAAGTAATTAATTAGTATTTTCTTATGTTTTCGCGACTTGATGACATTGAAATAAAACAATTGCCCGTGAGCATGAGACCTGTAAAGGGCTCGAAACGTCGGGAATTAGATTCGTTACAAAACACGCGATATAAACCGTTTAAATTGTTTTATTTTAATAAGTAATAAATTACTTATTACTTTGATGTTAAGTGCATTATTGCTCGAACCTCGACTTATATTTTAAGTTATCATTGGCGGTGTAACAAAGGTATCAAATGCATTATGATTTTGTCCTTGGCCAGGTTTTATCTTAATATATTGTATCAAAAAATATTTTAACGCATTGTAGCTGTACAAGGGTTCCGTTATTATATGTATTAAGTAATGCAAGGTTATTCCCCGTCATTTGTTAATTGAGTCGTTTTATTTTGAAAACCAATTATTAATCCAAAGCGACGGACAGCGATTCTAACGAGAATGTATGTAACCCGGAAATAACAACAACAAATACTCCTTATTGATTCACACAAGTAGACAAAAAAGAACACACACAGGGAAATACTTCAATACGGTAATCTATCCGCGTCTCTTCGTACCTTCTTATTACCGCAGGGTCGGTAATCGACGCCGAAGTCATGTAAAAGTGGAGCGCGAACCAAAAGCTGTACTTACCTCAATCGAGTATGACCGTTAAAACTCCTACCACCTTATTCATAAAAGCTTACCAACCTCTTTCAACTAAAATGTTTTGTTATTTTTATTCGACCGCAAACGTTTCAATAACAGATGAAGACGACATACATACATGTCAACTAATGGAGGCTTATTGAGCATTTATGAATAAGAGTTGAAGAGTTGTTGTGTTCCGGTGTGGAGAGCAAGACAGAAGACCTTTTTTGGATGTGTCATAGTATGATACAGTGTGATGGGTGGAAACCTTTATAAGTAGAGTAATAGCTATTTAAATACGAACGGAGGATGCGATTTTACCGTTATAACAGCTTTAAACGCTGATGTTGACGTCAGGCTAAAACATACTAGTGGTTTCTTTCACCGTTTCAGCGTTTAACGAAAAACCAACGTCTTAAACATATATCTGGTTCACTCTCGGCTTCTGCATGACCGAGACATTGGTCGAATAGATGCCCTGTTCTTCAGAAAGCTCATCCGGATTAAGAACGAATACAGAGTGGGGAGGGAATTATAACGATTTCATTAACTAATTTCAGGGAACGATCCCTAAAATGTTTCTTTGCTAGTGGAATCCAACAAACAAGGTCATTGACTTCTTTCCAACGCGTATGACGCAGTTCTGCTTATCGTTATCTTGCATAGTAATTCTTGCCAATTGTTTTTACTTAGACACCTTTATTAAAACAACAATGTATGCTTCCTAGAAACGATACTGAAAATATTATCAAATTAAGTTTGGTTGGCATTGACTAAGAAAGACACTTTTAAAAAACATGAAATATGTTTCATTTTTATCAGAACACTACGATTTAAGACCAACCGTCATAATCGATGAATAAGTTATTAGTTTAAGCGGGACTTCCCCAATAAAAGATTTTGTCGAGCATGCCTATATTGCAGGGGTGGCCAACAGGTCGATCGCGATCGACCGGTCGATCGCGACTGTTGGACCAGTCGATCGTGGCAAGGCAAAAAATATAAATACGTAAACCAGACTGTCCCACGTAATCACCTACTGCTGGACGCAGGTAGATCGCGCAGAGTCTCGTTATTGAACAAGAGATCTTGGGTCCAATCAAGTTGGCCACCCCTGCTATATTGACTCGCATTAAATTTTAAAACCAAGGCTTCCATTTAAGTAATACAGAAGCGGAACTACAACCAAATTCTGCATCTCACTCTTCCGCGTAGTCCATAATGGCACTTCACTTCGTGTATCATGGTCGTGTATTCGCGAAAGAGATAAACAATATCGTTTTTTACTTGAGCGACGGAGATGGAATGATTGAAATGCAGATACGGATCAACCATGAGTGTGACTTCCTCTCGGCTTTATATCAGCTTATGCCACAGAACATGAAAAAGGTGGATTGGCCTTCCACTGTGATTGTACAGATAGCATCAAATGGAGCCGAACGTATTTGACAATAGAGTCGATTTCAGATATTTTTGTACAGCTTGCCCTCTCACATACATTTGATGCTAACTGTACAGAGACTCTGTTGCCGATGCATATCGCTCGCAAGCTCTAAACGCCGCTGTCAGTGACAGCGGCACCATAGGCATATGACCATTTGCTCATATGCATCAGTTACACAAATTACGGCAGAAAGCCATTGCGCGATATCGAACAGAGGCTCAAATTTTATTTTTTACTGACACGCGTAATGGATACGTGTACTTTCATAATAGCGGTTAAAATAAATAGTTAAAGCAATGTAATTCTCTACGTTCGTAGTTCGATATACTTTGACCAAAAAATTGTGAGAAATCAAGCAATCAATCAATCTCACCGGCGGGTGACTAAAGCTCACCAAATTGGCCGTTTTTCATAGAGATTCGGCCATTTTGGTCAGCTTTAGTCACCCGCCGGTGAGATCCAAAAATTGCACCCCAGGTTCTGGAATGTGAAAAGCAAAAGACGTACAATTTATATTTACATCAAGTGTCTTCTATAAAAAGAACACGCTAGGTTAATTTCAGAATTCTATTTCTAGTGGCTGATTGTGTCAGTCAGCGTAAGCTAGTTGTTTTTATTTTTTTTAACACATTGTTAGTGTTTTTTTTTAATTTAAAATCTAGAAATAATCTGTCTAAGATCATAACTATGTTTAATCTGTACCTAAAAAATCTGCGCATTTTTAGAAACAGTTCGAGCATAATTTATATTTCAATTCATCTAACACTAACCATAATATAAAAACTGTTTCTTAAACTTAAAAAAAATGTGATCGTATTTCCTAGGTTTAAGCGTAGAAGCGCCAGTTGTGTCGCCTAGCATTTAGATTAATTAAGTACCCTAGGTGAGAAAAGAACGGGTTAACATATGCAATAATTCTTTTAGATAGAAAAAATCACATTTTAGTTTGAATGAATAGCTGTTCGCTACACGTTTCAATCCAAAATCACGTAGCTTTAAGGTATTCTTATTATTTTTTTAAGTCTTAGATCAGTTGTACTAAGGATATTGCGCGCCATACAAAATACTTTTGAAATAACGCCATGGAACATCTCGTCATGTTGCTCCTTGACGACTGATGACTTTGTCACAGGAGAGATTTTCCAGCCATTGTGTACTGTACTGTCCTTATGCGCGCCGGAGTACACTGATGCGATATCTTTAGTATCATTGACCTAAGTGTAAAGAGAGATTTGCTTGGACTTGGTATCAGCACGAGTTGAGTTCCAATATAATTTAGATAGCATTTATAAAAAACTCACCCAATTGAATGAGATATATGTTTTCCCATTGGATCATTTAGCGCCTGTTATCGATTGAAAACTTGGTATCAAGATTTATGACAGAAATAAGACAGTGTAACAGCGAGCAACATAAGGACCATTGTCCAATACTTACTTGATGGCTAAAGCAGCTGTAAGTTCGAGTCTTACTCGCGATACGCTTATTTTCTTGTAATACGTATAACCATACAAACTGGTAATGTAGTATGTAATGACTTTGATCATAAGCTTCAAACAATTTACTCGAAAGTGGCCTTAGACAATGTTTTCACTAGATCATAATGAAATCGGTTAATAGCGCCATCTATTCGATTTGATACTCAAACTCGTGCTGTCACCACAATGAGGCAATTATTTATTTAACTTTTATATTGAATAGACGCATCCAAATAAACTAGATATAGATTAAAATATGATCTTATGCAAAGGTTAATAACAGTGGCTTATTCGAACAATTCGAACAGAATTTGGCGCATTTCAAATCTTGATCCGGAACATTGTGAAGTTTGTTTTTCGTGATAAAACAGGATATCAAGGGATTACGTTGATAATAACCGCCTTTAAATTATTGCCTTGCACATTTTTATTGTTTTAGATTTTATTTAGTTTAAAATTATGTAGAACGATTACGTATTAATTTTAAAACAGGACATTTCATGGCTGTTTGTTTACTAATTTAGACTAAGGTCACACCTGCGTCTAACGTGTTTAATATTTGATAAACGCGCGATTTGATACGTTGACGCGACTGTGACCCAGCCAGGAAGGCGGCAATACACGTACATATATATCTATAGACCGTTACGATAATATAACGTTTTATATAAGACTGAACGATGTATTGAGACGTGTGAGAAAACTGTAATATTTTTTCTTTATCAGTTGTGTTGAATTTGTATCTGGCCGTATGGTCTGCAAAAAAAGTCACGCACACGGCTCGATATTTCGTTTCAGATGAGACTGAACGATATATCGTAACCGTGACGATGTACAGTTACATGTGCAGCCGCCTTTAGACTGGACTGTCGCTGCTCAAATTATATATTTATTGTATTATGTACAAATCGTAGGTTATTAAGGCACAGCCGTTACGTGATATCGGGGCCTGCTTGATACATTTTGTTGAGTATAACTATTGCCAAAGCCTTAACTGAAACTAAAGTGATATAGACGCATTTAAGACAAAATATTTAATCATATTTAGTTACTCTAAGGACATTATCTTGTTACGTTGAAACTCAAGTCATTGTTCATTACCAATGCGTTACTGCCTTACAATTTTGATGTATGTATTTTTAAATATACGCATATTTAGCACAGTTCGCTTGCGAACATTCTTCTTTGTTCAGACGGGGCCTGGGGTGAGGCGCGGAGCACCTTCCCCGCCCCCCGCATACCTCCCCTCGCTCGCCTGCATCGTAGTGCTTGCTGTACGAGTATGTTACACCTTTTGTACCTTATCGATCTTTATAAACAAACCGCGTCTGCTGCTGTTTTTTTTAAACAATGGTGATCCGGGTCCGTTAACCTCGGTTAGAAGTTATGAAAACAAGCTTTTCAGGCACCAGAAATCCCTATTATAAAAAACTAAGTTGAAGAGTATAAGTAGGCATTTCTTAAGGGTTAACTGGATTGTGTTTGAATTACCAATGCATTGTAAACGGAGCAAATAACTAGAGTACCTATTAAAAATGTACTGATCTTAACAATTACTTCAGTAGTATTTCCCATTTCGATACCTTAAAACCACAACGTAAATATCCGTATCAAATCTAACTGGATATAGTATGTATTAAAATTTGCAATTTCGTTACCGAAAAAATATTGATATATTAAGGCATCGTCAACAAAATGACATCAAACAGGCCCGTGAAGGTTTATTATGAACTAAATAGATTGTTTGCTTTGTGATGTTGACAATGATTTGAATGTTAGAGGAATATGTGGAATTTTCACGGTTAATAAAAATATGTATTTAAACGAATGTTTTATTTTCTAAAGTTCTGCTCCTTATTCAAACTAAGTGAAATTGTGCTTCAAGTGTACACAGTGTGTTTACTACCCATACAAATAGAATACTTATAACTTAAATCTATGGCTAACGCACCTTTTAATCTTAAAAAATGCCTGAGCCCTTCATTCTGATGATTAATGAAGAACGGCTTATATTACATTACAATAGTAATCAACATATCAGTTTTCTTAAATATTCAATCAAGAGATATTTAACATGCGTTTGGTCTTTGCATTGGAGTACGCACAAAAAGAGTACTCACTGTACAGTGATAACTGATAACTCGGACGTCGGTGAACGGAAAAAAGGAAGTAGGTATTTCTAGCGGTCAAAATAGGCCATATCAATTTATCTTAGTTAATAATTGTAGTCTGTTCAATTTAAAATATTCTTGAATATTTTGTATAATGGTCTTCCATGTCTTTGCCATGGATTATAAATAATACTATTCTAGTATCTTTACTTTTTTGGTCAAGTAGTGTTCGCATATCAATTTTGGGACGAAAAGTTGTTCCGAATTCAAGGAAAAAGATGAACTTTGCCAATGTTTACTCTTTTCCGAAAACATTTACCTATTTATCGCGCTGGTACAAAAATGCTGACGGAGTCCTGACCGGTATCAACCTGGACTCTCCGTTCACGGTACCGACCACCCAGTACTCTCTACCGTTTATGATCTTCTTTTTAGAGTTGCCCGTCATTTTGTACCGAGAGTTGTTCCCGAAAAGAGAATCGTATGGCGGCGGTCGACTGTCGTCCTGCAGTTTGTATCTTCGTTTCGCAGCCACGTTTTTAGCGGGTTTTATTTTGTGGGTACCGCGCGTGCTTTTCATCTTTACCCGGACGTAGCGTCTGATCATCATCTGAAAATATACGACATTAACATCACCATGGGCGTAGCCAGCTTTTGACCTAGGAGGGGTTGGATCAAATCAGAAATCTCCTGGCCAACTGCAGCAGCAGTGTTCGGGAGGAAGGGTGCTCCAGAGAAGAAGCCAGTTGTCGGCAGACTCGGCAGACCCCAGCTTCTCTCGGCACGCCATTGAAGAACACGCACAAGCACGCTAGTTGCATACCTCTCCAACAAACACAGCTATAGCTGCAGCTAGTCCGGTCACCATGATCATGTATGTCATAGTGAGATCACTGTTGCGCAGTTTGCGGTCCTTAGATTGCAAGTCCAGGGGACATATCTTAGTACTGGGCAAGTCGCGACGCTCTAGGAACTTTACTATTCCGGATTGCAGAAGGTATGTTAGGCTGGAAAAGAAAAAAGATTCAGTGTTATGGAAAAATAAAGAAAATAAAGAGATCTTAGTATAGGCAATGCAACTAGAGTTGAGGTGTACGACTGCATAGCGCCATACAAAACAAAACAAAGATTTGATAATTTGAACGAAACTCTCCGGTACACACATGACTTGCAGCAGTGAGTGACCACGTTACGTTACCTGCTGTACAAGTACAGATGTCTCATCGTCACAGATCCCACGAAATCCATTAGATTTTAAATGATGTCAAGTGTGCGCGTGCTTATTGTGTATCGTGTTTGCAAGTTGGAAACCTTATTAAAGAACACGCAGGCGAACAAAGTCAAAAGGACGTCGTGAGATGGAAGTCTTGTTCAACACTTACACTTCTTAATTTTTTAGGTACAGCGATATTTCCAGGGCTGAATCTATTTATCAAAATAAACAACTTTTTTTTATACAAATTTTTCAAAAATCGGCAATTACACTGGCTCATAGTAGATAAAGTACGTATCATCATACGTACGAGATGTTGAATTTTTTTAAACAAAGTAATGGAAATTGCTATGAACAAAATATTATTCATCAAAAAATACAAATAACTCTGAAAATATTCGCACCTAATTTGGCAGGACATCGAAATTTAATACTCACACAGGATCAAACAAGAGCTTCAGCTTGCTGCCTCTTGGGAAAGCAAAGCCTCTCAATAGCTCCATGAACGGATTCGGAGCCACGACGTAAGTACACCTTGAAATAAAATCGTTATTTTTAGTCAATACAGCGGCCCTAACATGACAGCCCAGGTTTATTTTAACCCCTCCCTGCGTCTCTGTCTAACTAGTATCATAAGAAAGGGACGCAGATAGAGATAAACTAAACTTGGTCAGTCATGTTAGGGCCACTGTGGTCCTTACATGACCGGCCCAGGTTTCATTTATCCCTCCCTGCGTCTCTGTTTTACTAGTGTTATAAGAAAGGGACGCCTATAGGGATAAATTCAGATAAGCTAAACTTGGCCGAACATGTTAGGGCCACTGTGGCCCTAACGTGACCGGCCAACTTGACTTTAAATCTCTATGCGTCCCATGTTTATGATTAGTTAGACATAAATAAAAAAAAATTACAAAAATAAAACAATTTAAAGTAGCAAGCGTGAAAAATGCAGACATCTTTTCGCTTCGTCCAATCAGAGATAGCGATAGGTAGGTACGTATTAAGCGTCGCGCGCGATAAATTGCTTCGTTTTATCTCTTGCTACTTTGAACCCACCTTAAGGTATAGAGTTGCTAGCACTGCGTACATCGTCGCTCTATCTAGCCAGAGCACATCCAGTGGCTCTAACATAACTGCCCAAGTTTTATTTAACTCTATGTGCGTCCAGGGCCGTAGCTGGAATTGAATTTAAGGTAGGGCGGCGGTGGTTACAAGTAAGGCGGAAGAGAACTACGGAATCCAACACTGCGCGATTCCGACTCGAACCTGGCCAGTTTTTAAAATAGAGCATTGGTATTTTAAGTTAGGGCAGTGCTCCACTATGCCACCTCTATAACTATGGCCCTGTGTGCGTCCTTTTCTTATTACCCTAATTAGATAGAGCTGCGAAGAGGGATAAATTAATCTTGGACGGTAATATTAAGGCGACTAACACACGTATTTGAGTAACATTGCATTTTTGAACCATACATGACACTTCACCTTCTATATAAATGCAGCAATGTACTTCGCTTAAGTTTATTTACTCGTTTCCGATTACTGCCGAAGGCAATTCTTGAAATAATTGTAAGTACCTACAGTAATTTATTTGAATTACCTGTCAGCTTCTAGCACTCCCTCCTTGGTCTTCCTCACGTAGTCTGCGTACATGAGATGGTCTATAGCAGTTTGTTCTTTTACCAGGACTGCCCCTCCGGCCACTAGAGGCAGGAATTGTCGGTCTGCGTTCACTATGGGGAACTGTGCTCGTCCGTTGGCTATCATTTTATTGAGGTAGTAGAGATCCGAGTCACTCTTAAAAAAAAATTATTTTTAATTTGCAAGTGTTGAAAGAAACCGGGTTTTTTCTATGTGGTTTATTTCCAAGTTTCGGTAAATTGTAATGTTTCATTTTTTAAATAAGATAAAAATCGACACTTTTTTATTGTCTGTTGTTTAATTCCGAGTTGTATTTGTAATGTTTCATTAATTACTGTAACTTTTCAAGTTTAGAAGTACCTAATGATAATTAAAAACCCGAAAATAACCTCTCGAAAAACCACGTCCGATATTCGTTTTCTTTTATTAAATAATTCTTGGAAAAAACATTAAAAAACATTTTTTTTGCGTTTTAAACGCAATTTGAGAGTGAATTTCTTAGCAAAACTTCTCCTTTTCTTAATTTATAGTGCTTATAGTATTATTTTACTACTAAACTCACATCTGTCACCGTGAACTTTACAGTGCTGCCCTCTGGTGCGACCCAGCGGTAGTTCTTCTTGAGTATGTCCTGTGGGTTCTCTATGTCCAGCGTAAACTTGGACAGCGTGAGGAAAGCGGTCAGGTTTGCCGTGTAGAACGCCGACAGGAGTATAATGAAAAGCCACCAAGTCGTGAACAGGACGCGGGTCGTGTCTGTCAGAAACAACAAATAGTTAGTCTAAGTCACTGAATAGATAGTAATACTAACGTACGGAAACTTCTCTTTTACGACCGCGATTAAACGAATTTCGACTTTATTAACACGCCCAAAAAGTTTGTATTACTTCATACACATTCGCTAGGCGGCTCACGGCAAAAAGAACGCGCCGCCTGCGTCCGCCTTCCCCCCGCAACCCCCAGGCAACACGTTAGGGTTGCAGCGCATTCGTTGACACAGCGCGGGCGAGCGGGTGGGCGCTCTCTCTGTAGATTGTAGGTCACATTGTAGCCCGCGCGAGCGTACCTACAATGTGGAGTGGAACCCCCCTATGTATAGGTAACGCAACGATTGGACATACGTCTGCACAGCGCCATACAAAACAAAAGAAAGTTTTGAAAATGAGTAGACTATTCTTGACCACGGCCGTTGCAATACGACCGAAACATCGAGATAAATCAAATAAAGTACCTACGCTTGACCGGGGCAGTACCATACTCTAACAGAATACTGGCGTTAAGTAGTAGCTTGCTATTGCGTGTTGTAGGGTGTCAGAGATTTGGAGGCGGACAGGAGGAGGGCGGCAATGGATCCGAGATTTCTTTGGGGTCGCCGGTTCCCATAGGCGGTGGTGATCACTTCCCATCAAGTGACTTGCATGCTCGTTTGAGTCCCTATTCCATGAGAAAATGTTTTCTGCGCGATAGAACCTCGTTTTTGCATCCAAATACAATAGTTGTTCATTTTTATTTTTAGTTTAATAATAAAAAAAACAAAGAAATGAGAAAATATTACTTATATAAAAATAAAGTAAACAAACACTTAGCAAACCTTAATTCTACGACACATTTCATTATCGCACTAACTGTGTCTGTATCGTGGACAAAAATCTGTCACGTACTCTCATATCTCAGCAAAATCTCACTAAGTCCCGTCCCAGTTATTAAAAGAACCAACAACCTTTAATACTCCAAAGTACCTCGAAATAAACCACACTAATACCTTAGTATGCACAAAAAAGTCAGCATTGATAATTAAATAAATGTCTCGGGATAATTGACACCAATTGACCTAGTCTCAAACTAAGCAAAGCTTGTGCTATAGGTACTAGACAACGGATATACATACATACTTATATAGATAAATACATATTTTATAACATCCAAGACTCGGGTACAAACACTATTATATTGCCCCTCCCGGGAATCGAACCCGGAGCCTCAAGATTCATAGTCAGGGTCACTAACCACTAGGCTATCCAGTCATTAGTTTAAATATATTATCTTTACAGACGATCCTATCTGTCTGACTTTCTTCACCGGCGTAACCCTGAGGTTACAGGGTTACGGAGGTCAGCCGGCAGTCGCTCGTATTTCTAAGATCATGGCCATATCGCACCCTGAATGAAAGACCTAGCTGAATTTACCTACCGCTAGGAGGATGATCATAACAGTTGATGCATATTTCAAATGTTTCGCGATTATTATGTATTAATAAAACAGTTGGCCTCAGTTGATACATACTTAATTGATTTGATACTTAAATCGGAGGCTCTATTGAAAATATAAGATTAATGATGCCCAAAAACTGTTATTTACACTCATTCTTTATACAAACATGACATAATAAAATACTTTCAGTGTACCAATCATACGGAGTGTGACCGTGATAGATGGAGTCCATTAACGATGCGTCGATAGCATCGAATAATGTCATGTCCCTGTCGCAATAAAATAGATTGTGTCGGGTTGATGACGACGTACAGCAAGGCGGATTCAGTCTTCGAGTCGGGGGGGGGGGGGGGGGGGGGCACGTAGTCGAAGTTTCAGGGACAGTGTCATCAATGAGATTAAAAAAATTTAAAACAATAGATTGGTCGACTTGGACCCAGCCCAGGGGTCATGACCCCTGCGACCCACTGACACATGACCCCTGTGATCTCGTGAGATTCGTAGGGTTCAATTATTTTTTCCAACTACCTATACTATGTTATATTGGGCCCTGATCTATTAAATAATTAAAAGATCAGGGCCCAATTTCATAAATGCGACAGGCGACAGGTGACGGTGTCAATTCGCTGTACATTACTGTGTCGACAAGTAATGCTAGCTACAGACAACACAACAACATAGTGGGCAAGCAATGTATACCGAATTGTCACTCTCACGGTGAGGGTGACAATTCGGTATACATTGCTTGCGACAGGCGACAGGTGAGAGTCTCACCTGTCGCCTGTCGCGTTTATAAAATTGGGCCCAGGCGTCACTTTGGGACCAGGGACCATGAGAATAGGTTGATTTAAACTTGGTCAATCCGTGAAATCATAGAAACGGTTAAGGGATTTCCAACTTTACCGTAAGGCACCTAATACGGTACAGTACCAAATAAACAATTGTTGAATGAATGACGAGTAAGTATCTATATCAACGCTCAATGCTGTCAAAAGAAAAAAGTTAGTACAAGGCACTGGTATCAGCAACTCACTAGCTTCAGGTGCCAGGGTGGTCCCCTGCTTGATGAAAGCCCCATAGACGAACCAGAAGCTAGGCGAAAGCGGGATGTGACTCTCGTCGTCCTTCACTAACTTGGATCGTATGTACGTAAGGAATGTGATGCAAGGGCCGTAAGATAGCACGGCTGCTAGGATCAAGTACCTGAGGATGAGAAAGGGCAGTGCTAATTAATCTGTGGGTCGCGTCCCCGTGGGACAAAAGCGGAGTGCGTGGGAAATGTGACAAAACATGACGGCTGGTAGGTAAAACGATCCGTTGTTTGAATGTAGGAATGCAGCAGCCGAAAAATAATACTAGTTTGCTCATAGATTAATAATGCATAGGCGCGTTATTTATCTCAGTGGACGGTCATTCCTAATCATATTCAATTTGTGTTCTGCCTTAACATAACGGTCCGAGTTTAATTTATCTCTACCTGCGGAGCGATTCTCGGTTCATGCGAGATCCATCTCGCACGAAAATAACTGTCTAATCCCTTGGAAATCTGTCAATTTTTGACGTAACTCGCACATGAGATGGATCTCGCATGGACCGAGAATTAGGGTCCTACGTCTTTGTCTGTCTGGTGTCATAAGACGCGCATAGAGATAATTAAATTTGGCCGTTTATGTTAGAGTCGCTGTGGTCACAACGTACCATACATGAATTTCAAACGGCGCCAGGAGCCCGGAGCCGGCGGCAGATTCCTTGGGTCTCCTCAGCATCATATTCCACACACCCTCGTCCAATATTGATGAGAAGTCAACCATGCTCTGATATTTGTACAATATGGGAACGAACGCCACGGCCATGTCCACTTTCTGTGCGAAAAATGTTATTGTTAAAATTACCTAATATACCTACCTTTTTACAAGGTTTAAGTTGACTTTATTTGGACATGTATGTTTGTTTAGTGAAATTCTTGCAATCCTTTGAACCATTTCTAGTGATCGCATAAAAGTCGCATTGGCTTGATTTTTGGTAAGTTTGTGCAGATACGTTGACTACACAGTCGACAAAAAAGCTTGTTTTTATAATAATAAAAATTATATAAAAAGCTTTTAGGTAAGTAGGAAGATTTCGGTGCGCATAAAAGTTATGTTCTTATGTTATGATTGTAACTTGTGCTACGTAGGTTTAAATCATATTTAAGTACCTAATGATAACTATCGTAAAATGAAAATTCTAGATTGCCTAGGATTGCCGGAGGAAGAGAAAATTCGGCTGTTAGCAAATATCACTTTCTTAACTATTAGGTCTTATATTTTACAAACTTAACGTAGATATTTAAAATATCCTTTCTCCATGTTTTACAGACAAGCCAAATAAATAATAGGTACCTAACAATGTTGCTTAATTATGGCTTTCCTTAAGATGTGTGAGAATCAGTATATAGTGAATTGTGTATGTCTAAGTTATTGGTACGTATGTCATGTAAGTATAATAAGTTACTTACAGTACTATTGACCAATCCGATTAACGATTGTTCCGGCTTGGTCCCGCCTATTTCAAAGTTCTGTGCCGGAGTGACCACCTCGAAAGTGAAATTGAAATGTTCCCTGAGTATATCGAATATGACGAAGGCGACTCCGCGGCCGATCATAGGGCCGTTTTCGGAAGTTTGAACCCAGCTCAGGGGATAGTTCTGAAAAATATAGAAAAGTATTATGGAGAACATAAAGCGACCGTACACTGGGAAAGCGTGATGGTGTGAAAGAGGTTTCTTATTTAGTTAAGGTGATTCGGGAAAAAATCGTGTTGTTTACTTCTCCTCGTGATGCCTTAATTATTTTGTAACAGCGTCGAAAGACAGTGCCGGTGAGATTTATCTGGACTTTAACGTGATAATAAATTTAGTACCTTGTATTGCAATGGCCGTGGTCACAAGTAAGTAGGCGTTCTAAATATGTGTGAAAATCACGAAGATTAAAACAATTTGTCATGTCACCTGTTTATTTCTAAGTGGCAACGAATCTTTATTTTTGGGCCTAAGGTTTGCTGGAGTACATGGCCGGGGATGTGCTCGTTCAAGGAATTTTGACATATTGTCTTTTGAGGTAAAGGACGTGTGTTGCGACGACTACGGTAGGTACTATTCATGGAATTTGAACAAGTGGTCATTCGGGAATGGACGTAACTGGCCGTAAATCTCAATTTACATGTATATAAAAACTAAAACAGTTCAAAAAAAAATATCTTTGACTTACATCATAAGTGGCAACCTTCAAATGTTTTCCGTTGAGCTCGTTTTTGTAGGCTAGAATCTCTGTTTGCTGTTCTGAAACTTTAATATACACACAAATAATGTTAACAAATGCTAGTGACTGTAACTTAGCCCCGCTAGACGGAAAGTGGACGGATAGTTTATGACCTATAACAATATAATTAATATGGCTAATATAACAATTCTATTATATTCTATAAGTAAATTAATATATTTTTTCAATAACTTGAAAAACTCATTTTCCAGGCCGCCACAGTTGCGAGGCCGTCGCCGACCTAACGCCGCCATTGCCAGTAACTTTGATTAAACATTGCTTAAATTACTTAAACGTTGAAAACAAAAATAAGAGTGTATGGCCCGAATACTTAAGTAAAAGTTTGATTAACCATATCTAATCAGGCCATGCTTAGATAATACACTTTTTTGACCAATATCTACCTAAAAACCAATTTACAAAATACAATATGGACCATCGCAAAAAAACGCTCCTGGGGTGCAATTTTTGAATCTTACATCACCAGTTATTAAAACCATTAGGTAATTAAAAACCTCTTCCAGTTATCGAATAGTATTTATAAAATGTTTCAAGTTAAATACACGAAAGAAAAATGATTTCCTTGTAAAGTTTGATTCATAAAACCCCTTTTTAACTATTAATAAGGCACTTTCTTACAAGTAAGTAAACCTGTTTAAGCCATTTACCACTAGTTTTACCTGAATGAGAACTATCGTAAACGACGTCACAAAAAGTGGCATTGCAAAATGACGAAATGATAAGTTCCATCCCAGCCATTCTTGGGGCAGTACAAGATTTCCGAATGCCAGAGCTCGGCGAAACCAAAATCGCCCGATGTCGTCGATGCCGAAATCGCTATGCCAGAATTTGGTGATACCAAAGTCCACCAATGCCAAATCTTGGTGACGCCAAAGTTGGTTATTGCCCGTCGCTTGTAATGCCAAAGTCGTGATGTCCCACTCCGACGCTGCCAAAATTTGGTGATCCCAAAGTCCGCCAATGGCAGTTGGCTAGTGCCCGACGTCGGCGATGCCAAAGTCTGGCGCTGCCGAGCGGGCGGCGGTCAGGGCGGCATGTCGCGGCTTAATGGGATGCGCTGCCTTTGACCACGATTACGATGGCAGTCACGCCATGTACGACGATGAGAATAGTGTTGATTGACTTTAAATATGAGTTTTCGCTTGATTTTGCTCACAACGTAGGTGGTTTTTACCGGTTTTCGGGATAAATGTAGTCAAATGGCCATTTTTCAGTCCGTATCAAAATCCATTGCGTGCTTAGAACGAGTAAGCGGCCGAAGATATTTAAGTTATTCCGCTGTGACATTGAAATTACTTAGTTTAACAAAACCGCTCTGATGGACTACCATCTGCTGGACCTACTCAAACCGACTTTAATTGCTGTATCGCCTGCCCGGCAAGAGGAGGTTGGGACGAATTTTGCGTGGGGATTTGGGACGCTCGGCATAAAGCTATCAGCAATAGGCACCTACCTCTGCTGCGCAGATTTTAAGCCAATGACATGGTCACTATGTATAATCAACTGTAAATTCTGTAATGCCACTTATTTGTTCATTTGTTTGCTTTGTATATTTATGTGGTGTACAATAAAGAATATTTGTTGTTGTTGTTGTTGCCACTGACAAAATTAGAAATATTTTATAATATCCATGAATGAAAAAAATACGAAAAGAGAAATTACTTAGGTACCATTGAATTTTTATACGCTTTTTGTCAGTATAATGGAATGACGTTCACCTTACTTTAGTAACATTTTACATGACCCATATACTAGGCATGTCCACTCTAATCCGCCCTTAGGTAAACGAGCAAAATCATCAACGTTGACATAATTATGTGCCTACATCGTCAATGTATATAATTTTTATAATGAGTGATGGCATGAATGTCAATAAACTACGTAACAAACTGTTAATAAAAACCGTTACGTAAAATATGTTAAACTTGGAAGGATTTTGTCGAGATTCCTTAGCTAAGACAGGGTATATACTTTGGTACATTCAGCAACAACTACACAGTTGAAGTGGTTAAAATATCTGCACACAACACAACTCTATTGTCCAGAGAACAACAGTTTTGTGTTAATCTTGTTGACATCTTGGAGTGTTCAGCAGTTCAGCTAGTTCTGCTGCTGACGGTGCGTACTATTTTCTAGATTTAAGGTGCAATTTTTGAATTTCACCACGTGACTAAAGCTCGTCAAAACGGCCAAATCTCTATGAACAACGGATATTTTGGTGAGCTTTAGTCACCCGGTGAAATTAAAAAATCGCACTCCTAGTACGTAAGTACAGTCAACATAAAATACGAGTATATCGAAGCGGTCCCTACGATCGCAGTCTGTGGAAGGAAACCATATGTGGTCGGGATCCTCAGCAGCGAGGGACCGATGATGAAGAAGAAGAAGAATATCGAAGCGGGCAAGGTGGTCAAGAATATCTAAGCACGCCCGAATGTATTTGACAATATGCGTAATATTCTTGGCCGACTTGCCCGCTCCGTTATATTTGATGCTGACTGTACCCAAAATTGATCGTTTACTTACCTACTGAATAGCTTTTGAATAATACATTCTGTTTGATAAAAAAAAAACTAAGCTAAACAAGATGATATTGCTTCCACCAGTCGTTTTAAAGTGAATCCAATTACTTAAGTAAAAATATACTCGTACTGTGTACCTACCTATTATAAATCATAAATAAATATAAGCTGCCAAAAACCAATTATAGCTTCCACGGGTTTCGTGATTGCATTTTTTTAGCTTTTTAGCCTTGATATGACCAATAAGTCCAATAATAGAGAAAATGTACAAAAATAAACTTGACTAAAGAATACAAATATTACCTACCATAAAGCTATTGTTGACTTTTTGGGGTTCCTTTATGAAAAAATTAAAACCGAAAAGTGAACTACCTATCTGTTTAGAAAAAGTGCGAGTGCGACTCGCGCACTGAGGATTTCGTACAAATTTGTATGTATCTAAGTAGATATAGTTCGTCAATCACGAAAATCGCGAGTCTCGAAGACTTTCGCCCATTTTGTCTTATCTTTTTTTGTAATTTGACATCTACTAGGTTATGTTCTTCATATTTTACCTGTATTCGTATTGTTAAATACTTAATTAAAAAAAGAATTCATGTTTTTCGGATTTTTCTTTGACTTGTGCTGCGCCTGTGACGCTGTAATACGCTGATTCTTGTCAAATTTCATAATTCTAAAGTCGGGTCGGGTTCAATATTTAAAACCAAAGTTGAACAAAAACATGGCTAGCAAAATCACTGGGCTAGCATTTAACACATAACCCTCTCTATTGGTTCCTGCACTAGTTGTCTTTAAGTTAATGCATTAAATCCTAACAGTTAAGAGTGGTCCAGATTATTATAAACCGATTTAAATCATTTAGGTTCGATTTTTCAATCATCAGGTGAGCTGTTATTTGACGGATACACAAAGAATTTTATATGAATTATTCAACAATTAAATCTTATTTAACGTTTGGAATATAGAGCTGCTTGTTTCTGTGTATATTTAAGATCTTGGGGTTTAATTCAAACAAAATTGGTTTGAATAGTCTTTCCATATTTTTGACGTTCGTTATAGTCCCGGGAAAATCCATCAATGCTGCCAATATAATGAATAGGCGTAGGATCGGACTAGCATAGGAGCAGAGGCATTTTTCTAGCTCTTCAAACGATTTTTAGGCTACACCAGGCACTGGTTTAAACGTGTTTGTGAAAAATTTTAAATGCCAAAAACATATCCTCGAACAGGTTCCCCATTTTAGCAGTGTTACTAGTTGATAAAAAAGTTTTACCCTGTCGTAAAACTTACAAAAAGGTGTTTCCACGGAAATCAGAAAACAGGGGTAGTGCAATGTACGCGTGATGTGCGTGCCAACATTACGTACTGTTGTACGTAACCTCCGCTAAACCGCTCCCAGTCGTGTTCTGTCATCCCGTAGAGGTGTTAGTCTCGTGAAATACCTTATTTTTCCCTAGCCACGCCGTATTGTTCAGTTTTAGAGTGCAAGAACCATAGTAGGAGAATAAATCTTCAAAATGGGGTTATTTCTACCACCGTTAAGTACGATTTTAATGATATTCCATAAAAATCTTAGTTATTTTCATTGTACTAATAATTTAACAGAACATTTAGTCAAAATTCAACCGTACATGATTACAATAAAGTTCATTATTGATTGACTGCAATGACTATTTCGCTCTGGAAGGTTCGGCGCTACAGTTGTAACATCTAGTGTTGAGTAGCGGAACTACGAAGCCAAATTTTTCTTTTGACGTTTATAGATTAAAATGTCGTATAATCAGTTTGACGTTGATAAAAAGTAAACCTTAGTATCACTACCATATGATATATTTTCTTACAAAAACTTGTGTACAATGGTACACATTTGTCTTATATCGTTTGACAATTGTAACCAATCAAGATTATGTTGTTTTAGTAGTGTAGTATACGATGATATCCACAAGCGTGTGCGTGTGGCGACACCGGTACCGGTACAAATAATGCTTTAAAGCACTTCCCCTGTTTTCTGATTTCCGTGGGTGTTTCGGTTTTCGGACATTCTTCTTTACATAGTATAAAACAGAGTCACTATCAGTTCCTGTTTCTCTTCATTCCTTATATCTTCGACAGCTTAATTATTTTGAACCAGACAACGGTTTTCACTGTAAAATAGAGAATTTGTTACAAATAGTTTTTAATGTACAATGCATTTTAACTATCTACGTTTTTTATAAATGTCATCCGTGCAGAGCCGGGGCGGGTCGCTAGTTATAAATTTTTAATTTAAGACAAACTCCCTTATTCATAAACGCTTCGTAGACGTTTGTTAGTTAACATGTTTGATGTCTTTATTTGTCATTGTGACGTTTGCCCTCAAACGAAAGGGACAAAACATTTGTTAGCTTAAAAATATTGTTATTTTTTATGAATAAGGACGAAAGATATGACAGAAATAATTAATAAACAAAACTAATTTTTAACCATTCAAAGCGTAGAAATAAGAAGTTGTTGTAGAACATGTCGTTAAGGGACCAATTTGCCTTTTAGTATTTTTTGATTATTTACACTGAAATTGTGCAGGTGCAAGCAAAGACATTTCGCGATACACGTAAATTGTTTTAATACACTTTTATTTGGAAATAGATTTTAATTTAACCAACTTCTAAATGTCGTATCAATTTCAAACTTAATTTATAATTATAACGATGACAAAACAATAATTTGGTTCTATCAAGCTGATCTATGATGGAGACACCAGGTGATTAGTGGAACTCTCCAATGGTTATTAGTAAATTCCTCGGATTTGGGCTTTTTTTGTTTGTTTCAGCGATTTTAATACTTAACACGTTGTGACGAGGGCCTAATTAATAAGTTTTCCTGGAAGTAGACAGAAGCACTCCATAGTGGTTACTATTAAATCCCACGCGTTTGAGCTCATTTTGGTTTGTTTTGACGAGTCCCAACAATTGCTCAAACCAAGAAACAGAAAAATCACGCACAACAAGTTATAAAATAATTAAATTAAATTTTTATTGTTGAGGTCTATTCATTTTACCCTTGCCAGATATATGTTAAAATGTTAGTAGGTAATAATTTTTAATTTCCGAAATTTCTTTCTAAATTTTATTTTTGATACAGAACATTCAAACTATAAAAAAGTAATGCATTGAAAAATTCGCACTAACTGGTATTGAGGTCTGTGGCTTAATTGGTTATTGCGGCAATGAACACGGAAGTTACGGGTTCGAGTCCCGTCAGCCGCTAAAAATTTTCTTTGTGTTGTCATTGCATATCATTTAAGTTATTAGTAAACTTGTCTCTTCCTTTTTTCAACAGCCTTCACGTCCGCGTGGACCGCTTTTTAGATTTTCTGGTCTCATTCATTTAATTCATTTTACCAGTTAGTTGCTAAATATTTTTTAAACAGCAACATCAAAACCGTCAACTTGACAGCCAAAGATTAAGAGAATTTAGGGGAAAAAGGCGGGAAACCATCAAACTTGGCGGGCGCGATTTTTTGGTTTCGATTGAAGAAAATTTTCATTAATTGATTATTGTGGATCAGTTAAGTTGTAAAGTTGTATATATTTAGTTTTTTTGTATATTTATTTATTATTGCTCATAATTTCATTTGGTAAGTGGTAGTTCGTAAGTTTTGTAAATATGAACGCGGAGGAGCCCCCAGATCCTGGGGGTTCGGTACCTCAACCTGCTTCTTTTGTTACCATCTCAAACGAATCGGGTATGGATACAGACACGTCTCTTACATCAGCACGTAGTGTAAAGTCACACCTGAAGCGCTCTCGCACGCGCAAAATATGTAAAACATGCCAAAAAAAGAAGCGACAACATCCTTATAGTTCTGATTCAAAAGGTTGTAAATGCGACGGCGATTCAGATGGCCAACCTGTTATTAGTGAAATACAACAAAATATTCAGGACTCAAACATACAGTTTCTGGACAGTTCACCAGTTAGCCAACCTGTCACTCAACAAGTGCAGCAAAATATACCTGAACAGGATACAATTGTACAGTCTATGGACACTTCAATTAAAACACCTATTGGTAGAAGTACCTACCAATCCTCAGATGCCGCACCTTACCTTGTGCACGTACAGCGCATAGAGTTATCTCCTTCCGATAATACAACCTTGCATCCAGTTACATTCGGCAATTTCTTGTTAAAACAAAGGTACCACAATATTGTAAATGGGAGTGTCAAACGAATTGGTAGAAACCGGGTTGTAGTAGCTTTCTCTAACTTTGCTGATGCAAACTCATTTATCTCTGATGCTAACTTAACTGCCCACAAATTAAAAGCTTTTATTCCTTCATTTAATGTCACAAGGATGGGATTAATTCGTGGTGTGCCTGAAGAGTGGAGTCCTGAGGAAGTCAGGGAGAATATCAAAGTTCCAATAGGATGTGGTGATATAATCAAAGTTCGACGCCTAAATTACAAAGTTATGGTGTCAGGCTCTCCTGTATGGAAGCCCTCACAGACTGTTGTATTGACCTTTGATGGCCAAGTGCTCCCTAAAAGAGTATATATTTGCTACAATGCCTTGCCTGTAGAGTTATACATTTTTCCAACTATTCAATGCTTTAACTGCTGTCACTTTGGGCACACTAAAATGCAATGTAGGTCAAAACCTCGTTGCTTTAAGTGTGGCCAGGGTCATACTGGAGCTACTTGTGACGTTGAACCAGAGTTCGCATCTTGTTGTTTGTGCGCAGGACAGCATTATGCAAATAATAGGTCTTGCCCCGAGTTAGACAGGCAAAAACGAATAAAGCATAGTATGGCTACTTGCACTGTATCTTATGCTGAAGCAACTAAGTTACATCCTCCTATATCAAAATCATTTGCTGCTGTGCTATCTCATTCTCCCAGTCAAAGTGCCCCTCTGGGTGAAACTTCTGCAAACACTACAAAATCTTACAAAAAAACTGTTTTCCTAAAACCAAGGTCTCCCCCTTGTTTATCTAAGGGTTATGATCAAGCAGCTCATAGAGAGATTATAAAAGATTACAATTTACCATCTAATGGTTGTACTTCGAACAACCAAAACACAATAGTAAATAATAATAACAATACAACTCCATCAATCTCAGATATTATAATTGCTTTATTGAATTTTTTAACACAAACACAATCATCAAACAGTAATTCACCGACCAACGTTGCCCCTTTATTCGAAATTTTGACCCAATTCCTGAGCTTCCACAATGGACAGTCTTCTAAAGATCATTCAGTGGAATTGCCGCAGCATAATCAATAAGAAAAGCGACTTGCTTTATTTATTGAATAAATATAAACCAGTAACAGTAGCCTTACAAGAGACATGGCTGAAACCAGATTTTTTCTTTAAAATTTCAGGTTTTTCTGTTTTACGTGAAGATAGATCTGATGGCTACGGTGGTGTTGCCTTGCTTATCAATAATTCTTTCCCTTTCACATCCTACACTCTTCCTCATCATAGTGATGATTACTCAATCATTGCTGCTCATGTAAATAACATATTAGTTGTTTCTATTTATATTCCTCATCCATCTTCAAACATATTCAATGAAATAAATTCTCTTTTATCTAAACTCCCCAGACCCTTTTTACTTCTTGGAGATTTCAATTCGCATCATCAGTCATGGGGTAGTGCAAATTCAAACCGCTTTGGTGAGGACCTCATAGACATCCTAGATAGTCATAATCTTTGTTTTTTAAATAATGGTAGTCCAACGCGAAGAACAGAGCCTAACATTGCTGTGAGTGTTGTTGATTTGTCAATTTCTACACCAAATTTAGCTTCATCACTCTCCTGGCAAGTTCTTAAATCAACTTTTGGTAGCGACCATTTTCCTATAGTGATCTCACTCCCAAATAGCTCCCCGGGTAATGTACAAAAACGTACTCCCCGTTTAAAATATATCCTAGGAAAGGCTGACTGGGACCATTTTAGTAAATTGGTAGACCAAGGAGTAGCTTCACTTCCTAGTGTTATTCCTGGGAATGAGGTTATGTGTGCCGAAAGTTTCACAAATATATTGACTGATTCGGCAGATACTGTATTTCCTGTAAAACGCTCAAGGTCTGATAAACTGCCTTCTCCGCCTTGGTGGGATAGTGAATGTACGGCTGCTGTAAAAGCTAGAAAAGAAGCTGAAAAAATTTACGCTAATGATATGACATTCGAGAATCTGTCAAGTTTGGGTAATATTATTGCCAGCACTAAAAAGCTACTTAAAAAGAAAAAAGTTCAAGGCTGGAAGGACTTTTGCTCTTCAATTTCTCCACAAACAAACTCTTCGGCTGTATGGCAAAAGGTGAAGCGATTTAGATCTGCATTTAGTGATAATCATTTTCCTACAATCTCACCGTCCTTGGCAGATCAATTTATGGACCAACTTGCCCCGGCTTCAGCTCCTCAAGAAATACTCTTGAGTCCATTGGCCTTTAGTTCTTTAAGTAATGACAGTAAATTCTCAGAAGCAACTATTGAGTCTCCATTTTCTTTAACAGAACTAAAAGGTGTATTATGTGGAGTTAAAGATTCTGCCCCTGGGAAAGATGGAATCCCGTATTCCTTCCTATGTAATCTCAACGACTGTTCATTAACATATTTTATAAACATTATTAATTCTGTTTTACTTACTGGTAATGTTCCCCCAGCATGGAAAACTCAAATAGTTGTACCAATTTTAAAACCAAACAAGCCCTCCTCAGATGCTTCTTCATATCGCCCCATAGCATTATCTTCTGTTCTTCTTAAACTTGCGGAACATTTGGTTAAAAATCGCCTGGAATGGTACCTAGAGTCCAACGAATTATTAGCCATTAGCCAATTTGGTTTTAGAAGAGGTAGAAGTACAATGGATAATTTAAGTATTCTAACCACAGACGTAAGATCATCATTTTCACTTAATCATCCCGTCATTTCAGTTTTTCTCGACATCTCTGCAGCATACGACAATGTTCTTTTACATATTTTACTACAAAAACTTAACACCCTAAAGGTTCCCTCATTTTTATCAAATTTTATTGTCAACATTTTAGCTGAGAGATATATTCTTGTTTCTGCTGGCTCTTCCGAACTATCTAGAGTTGTCTGGAAGGGATTGCCTCAAGGGTCTGTTCTAAGCCCATTATTATATAATGTTTACACCCACGATTTAGAATCATCTCTTAACAGTCCGGTCAATGTTTTGCAATATGCTGACGATCTTTTAATATATTATTCTGATAGAGATATAGACAAAGCCAGAGATACTGTTAATTTAGCATTGAACAATTTACACATTTGGTTATCTTCAAATGGCTTGGAGCTATCCATTAGTAAAAGTTCAGTAGTAGTTTTTACGAGGATGAGGGTTACTCCCCAGATTTCTATATTGTATAAAAATGAACCAATCTCTATAGAAAATCAAGTTAAATTTCTAGGTGTCATTTTTGATTCAAAACTTACGGGATTACCGCACTGTGAGTATATTGTTGCTAAATGTGAAAGATTACTAAACATTCTTAGATGTTTATCAGGAGTTTGGTGGGGATCCCATCCATTCTCTTTAAAATTAATATACAATGCCTTAATTAGAAGTAAGATTGACTATGGCTCGTTTTTGTTAGAACCGAGTAACTCGAGTGGATTAAAAAAACTAGATTTAATCCAATCCAAATGTCTTAGATTAATAACGGGTGCTATGAAGTCCAGCCCAATTAATGCTTTACAGGTGGAGTGTTGCGAACCTCCTCTTAAGCTAAGACGTCAGTTCCTATCAGATAATTATTTGTATCGTTCTGTTCAATTTTCTCAGCATCCTATTATAAGAAAATTAGAATGTTTATCATCACTCATTAGTACGTCTCGTTATTGGTCTCACAAGTCTCCACCTTGTTTAGTTAAAAGTTTGCAGAAGTTTCATTCTCTAGAGGCACCAACTCACAAATCACATAAACTTCCTCTATTTACATGTGATTTCCAAGCTTTAATTCTATCTCCCAATATTGATTATAATTTAAAAATAGATAAACAAGATTCGAATGCTAATGCTGATTTCAACTTCAAGGTAGATAGCAATTGGCCTGGTTGGCATTGTATTTACACGGATGCGTCTAAAAGATCCCCTTCTGGGTGCATTGGCATTGGTATTTACCATAGCCAATTCGACATTGTCCAAAAAGTTAAATTTCCCCCAGAAACATCAGTTTTTACTGGGGAAGCATTTGGTCTCTTCAAGGCAGTAGAATACGTGCTTATCATGAATCTAAAGGAAACTGTTATTTTCTCTGACTCTCTCAGCGCTCTTCAGGCATTAGATAAATATCCATTTAGTAAGTCTAGTCCTTCGTACTCTATTATAATTGAAATTAGGAAAAAACTTTATGATTGCTCTCTCAAAGGCTACTCTGTACAGTTTGTATGGATACCTAGTCATTGTGGCATCAGAGGGAATGAGAAAGCTGATACTCTCGCCAACGAAGCTACAGTGGATGGCGACATGTTCCCTTATAAAAATTTTACACATGATCTCTCAAATCTGCCGAAGGTGTACCTTCGGAACTCCTGGCAAGAGCTTTGGAGTAAGAGTAGCTTACTAAAGGGTAGATATTACCACCACTTACAGCCTACTATACCAGTAAAACCATGGTTCTTTAGATTGAGTCTAAGCAAAAGAGTTACCAGTGTTATAATACGAATGCGATTGGGTCATGTCTGTACTCCGGAATTCTTAGCTAAAATTAAAGTAATTGACAACCCTGCTTGTGAATGTGGTTCGGAGGTGAGTGATTTGAACCACATCATTTTATCCTGTCCACTCCATGACCGATCTATTTTGTACAGTAATCTTACCACTTTTCTTATCCCATTACCCACATCCATCACCTGTCTATTGTCACTCAATAATATTGATGTTTATCGCTTATTGTCTAATTTTATTTCAAGTAATGATATAAAAATCTGATATGTATTGTCTATAGCGTTTACCTTATAATATATATAACTTTTCTGATCCTTTTGTTCCCTACCTATTCCAAATTCCGTTGTTATTTAATCATCCCGCTCCGTTTCCTCACTTTGTCATTGGCACAATCGTACGTTCGCTATATGAACGAGTTCATTGCCACAAAAAAAAAAAAAAAAAGTATTTAGGGTTAAGACACAACATAACCTATAATAACACTCTTTAATTGCATTTCCTATCCCTTAAAATGCGGGAAAACGTTTTATCTAATTGCGAAAAAAGTTTCTTACAAAGAATTGTATCGGAGGGCCATGTAAGTTTACACTAGACACAGTTAAAATAAGTTTAAGGCATGTTTGCGTCTTTCCATGGTACCCACAAGCATTATTTTAACATCCTCACTGTTTACAGCGACTAGACGGAAGAAATTATGATGAAAGTAGAAAATTAGACATCGCGTTTGGATCCGAGTACGGCAGTTGCATAGTTTCGTTGGGTGAGACAAAGTAAGTTCAAATTACCTTAGTCACGTTTATGGCTATAGAAAACATCTTTTACGTTTCTCAATACTATTCATATTTAGCTAAAAATAATAAGGAATATTTAAACGGGTAGTAAATTACATTACACACTTTGTCACAATACTGTGAGGTTTTTTTTTAACTGTTTGATACTTATTAAATTTTATTGTTTAGTTTACCACTGTATGTGTATAGTTAAGATTATTTAAGTTTAACAGCGCATTGGTGATTTACTGTAATACTGCTTATTATTATTGTTCCATAAATAAATAATTTCTTGTATTTGGTGATTTCAGAGTATTGGCGCAAGTTTCTTGTGAAGTGGTGCAGCCCAAACCAACAAGACCAAATGAAGGTGTTTTATATATAAATGTGGAGCTTAGTCCTATGGCCGCGCCGCAGTTTGAGGCAAACCGCCAGACAGACCTCTCTGTATATTTGAACCGGCTACTGGAGAAGTGTTATAAGGATTCAAAATGTATTGACTTGGAAACTCTTTGCATTGTTGCAGAAGAAAAGGTTAGTGATTATTTGGCATTGATAACCGAACTGTTTCAACACCAAAGGTTTAGAAAGATCTTACGAGGGCTGTACTGAAAGTTTCTAGCTGTGCTGAACCTATTAACAAAATCATCCTTTTTATATTATCGTTTAAAACCTTTTTTTATTAGGTACAAATACCTGGCCAGAAATAAATAGACAATACTTTTTAAACTAAAAATAAATGGTGTTCAAGATTTGTGACAAACGTTGTTTCGATTACAAAATGGAGGTTACTGGAGAAGAATTTCGAGTGACGATTTACTATGATTACAAACGAGGGTTAACATTTAAACAATCACATGAAAACTTGCACGAAGCTTTTGGAGAATCTGCTCCTCCGTTAGCTACAGTTTCCTTTTGATTTCGGGAATTTAATCGAGGTAGAGAGTCCGTCAAAGACGAAGCTAGACTCGGGAGGCCGCCGACCGCCGTGACGCACGAGAATGTTGTCAGAGTGGAGTGGCTTATTAAGGAAAAGCGGAATATTACACATAGGGAGATACAGGATGAACTGAAGATTGGATCACAAGCAGTTTCCAACATTTTAAATGATCACCTAAAAGTACGGAAGGTTTGTTCACGATGGATACCACATTTGCTCACTGAAGAGCAAAAAGCCCGCCGAGTAGAGTGGTGCAAATATATGCTAGAAAAATTTGAGAGCGGCAAATCACATCAGGTGTCATACATCCTGACGAGTGATGAATCATGGATATATAGCTACGACCCACTAACGAAGCAGCAATCGACACAATGGGTGTTCGAGGAAGACACTTTGCCAACAAAAGTTGTACGTGGTAGGACTGTCAACAAAAAAATGATAGCCGTTTTTTTCCGACGCAGTGGTCCTGTAGCAGTTATTCCTCTAGAAGACAGAAGAACAGTAACTAGCAAATGGTATACCGAAGTATGCTTGCCTCAAGCATTCGAACAGCTCAACGAGGTACGTCCGAGGAGCGGCACCCGCGGCATTCTTTTTCATCAGGATAATGCCCCCGCTCACACGGCTGCTCGAACCCTTGATTTTTTGCACACTTCCGGTGTGCAACTATTGCCGCACCCACCATACAGCCCAGACCTGGCTCCGTGCGATTTCTTTTTGTTCCCTACCATTAAAAAACCATACGAGGACGAAGTTTCAGCAACTCGAACGACGCCGTTGATGAATTTAGACGTGCATTTTTCGACCTTTCGCAAGACCGATTTTTTTCTTGTTTTGAAAGGTGGTTTAGTAGAATGCAAAAATGTATCGAAGCTGCAGGAGAATACTTCGAAAAATTGTAAATAAATAATATTAGATATCTTTTAATTTTTTTTGTAGCTAGCAACTTTCGGAACAGCCCTCGTACTCCTTAACCATGCTACTAGTTCTGATAGGGTTTTCACTGTCGTTTAGAGACTGTTTATGCATAGGTTTTATGTACAATCAACCAAGACATTTTTCGACCGTATTACAAAGGGACTAAGTTAAAAAAATTGATTTTTGCCCAGAGAATTGCTGATCTTTTGCCTTGCTGTATAGTAAAATAAACAAATAGTAAATTATTTGTCTGTTAGGTAAACCCCAAATAGGACAGATCTCAATAACATTTTTAATATTTGAAAATAATCATTTCAGTGGGGTGATTTTTTACTTTTGAACGCTCAACACTCACCAGTCGCGCGCCAATGAGTGCCAGCTAAAATATACGCTCGCGTATTTGATTTAAATCAACCGTCTAGGCAAATTCCTGATTACAATTTATTTAAATTATTTCTTCAATTAAGATTTTGATTAAATATCTTATAATGATGTAAATACATACACATAAGTTGGTCTTTGCACACTGATCATACTTTGTTCGAAAAACTTTGTTCTAACCTCAGTTTATTAGTGATAAAAAAACCTTTTTTCGTTACCTAATTAAAACATCCAACCATTTCATTACAGGTATGGTCATTGCGAGTTGACATCAAAGTCTTAAATCACTCTGGAAACCTCATAGAGTGTGCCAGTATAGCTGCCCTGTGTTCCCTAGCACACTTCAAGAGGCCGGATGTCACCCGTAATGGTGAAACAGTCACAATACACACTATAGCAGAAAAGGACCCGATACCCACTGTCTTGTATCACTACCCTGTTTGCTTGACTTTTGCGATATTTAGTAATGAGTAAGTACCTATAATAAATCAATAGGATTTAAGTGTTTTATTTTTACGACATCATCATCATTTAATTTCAGAGCTTGGCTCTTGTTGGTAGAGTAACCACCATTTCTTTGTCTCCTGCAAAGAAGAGTGCCTCTTAAGAACCACTTTTATGACATAATGAGAAAAACAAGCATGCAGGTAGCCTGATGGGAAGTGATCCACCACCCATTAGAACTAGCAAACTCGAGAGAATCTCTGATCTGATGCCCACATTTTGGTCCCTCCCCCTGTGAGCCTCTGGATCGCTCATTTGAAACACAGTAGTAAGCTACTACTATATACACTAATATTCTATGAAATTGTGGTTTACCTTAGTTGCGCCATCCCATTCATACAATCGAAAACACAATATAAGTCACCATTAAAAACGGAACTGCGAGAAAGTGTCATTTTTCTTAAAGGGAGGCGTATAGTATGCATTGTGAAGTTGATGTGTCTATCCCTTTTGATCATAGACAATTTCTCTTAGTTTGTACTGCAACCAGCAACTGGCTACAGTGTGGCTCTACCACTATAACATACAAAAGAATAACCCAATAAAAATTATATGAATGAGATCGATTTCAACATTTTACTGTCAACATGTTGCTGTAATACAGAAAGGGCCCAAGATTGTTTTCACATAATGTGTGATTCAGGATTAATGCGACAATGTAACATGTGAATAAGAAACTAATGAATGAGCAATGAAATGACATAGTTTCCTTGACAAGGTACCTTAACATATTCCAGTCCACCATGTATATGCAAGACAACTTCTAAATACTTTTGTATCCAACTCAGCTTCAACCCATGAATGCTAAATACATTGAGTATATGACCTCTTTTCAGCATAATAATATCAGATCCCAGCTTCATTGAAGAGTCAGTATGTACTAGTAGCACAGATGAAGGCATTAATATGGGCGGAGGCTTACTGGTTATCGGCATGAACCAATACAAAGAGCTGTGTTTACTAGATTTGACAGGAGCCGCTATTTACAACTCTAACTTGGTCCATAAGGCCATAATGAGTGCTGCCACTAGAAGTAAAGAAATTGTAGATACTGTCAAAAAGTGCATTGTCAGTGATGATACTTTGAGGTAAGGGTAATTCAGTTCTATTTAAGTTTATTTACTTTGGTGTGTGAAAGTAAAATGTCTGCAACATTTCCAAAATATGATATTTCACAAAACGCTACCAATGTAAATATCAGTCTTCCAATTTTAATTAAGTAAATAAATATCTAGGGACAAATTACCCCGATTTACTTAGTCTCAAACCAAGCTTGTCCTGTGGGTCTCCTAAATACCGGATTCCTGAAATTTAAAATTCCTGAAATGCCTATTACCCTAAAAAATTCTTTCTACCTGTTCTATTTCTGTTCAGAAATCTGGTATATTTGAAAAATAGTGCATTTTGGGAATCTGGTAATAATGTAACTAATTGAAAAGCCAGCCCATTAAAAAAGCCTAAAACACCAACACAAAGACTTTTCTGAGCAATAATGTTTAACAGATTTTAAATTCTTTTTATTTTATATTTTCAGACAAAAACGCGTAAAAATAAACTTCGCTGACATAATAACAAGTGAACACATGCTCTCACTAAGTAGGAAGGACGTCAGTATTCGCCTAAAGCATTATAATGTTGATGAGCTGCCACTGAAAGAAGAGAATATGGAAGAAGATGAGGAACCAGAGCCCAGCAAATATGATGGTAGTAGATACTTTCAAGAAATTTACTACTACCGCTTGATAACTTAGACTAATAATTCCAAACAGGGCCGCGCCGACCCCTCACAGCGCCTGCCTGTGTGCGAAACCTATGAAGCGCCTCTTTTTTCACGAATCTTAATGTTTCAACTTATTTTATTTCTTATTTGTTAATTTGTAAATTTCGATAGCGGCGCCCCTATTGTCTTGGCGCCTGTGTGCCACACTTCGCACACAGGGGCAGCGCGGCCCTGATTCCAAAGACTGCGCCGAGCGTGTCGCCGAAAGAGGCAGAAAATGCATGTAATTTGCACAGATCATGATGATCCGCCCTCGAAAAAACCGGCACGCGATAAGGGACGAAAAATGACATATTCTATTTCTTTTTTTCACAAGCAATTTAATATTGGCTCTTGGTTTTGGGCAAGTGAAAAGGAAGATGTCCAGCAATTTTTCTGTTGTTCTCTTTATACGCTTGGTAAAGATTTTCATAATACTATTGGTCCTAGTGCAGATACTACAGATTCACGATATCTTAATAAAGAGAAACGACGCTTTCCTATTCTAGAGCCCATGTGCGCACTTTCGGCACTTGCTACTTTTGTTCCCCATTTAACCACTAGAGGGCATTAGTATGTACGTATGGATAACTCTTCATTGCACATACTTAAGAGTAGAATAACAATTTACAAGGAAAAAATAACATGTACAAAGGCGAATTTATCCCTTTAAGGATCTCTTCTATTATCATTTCATTTGGCATTACCATGAACTGTCCATAATTTAATTTGAGCTGAGAATCATTATCTTTTGTTTGGCATTAGTTACAGCTTGATAAAAAATGTCTTTCGAATAATGAGGGCGCCAGTGGCGCCACTTTCTTCGCAACTGCCACATTTTCGGTGTTAAATGCTAGGAAAAAGTTATAGTTCCACTCAAGTTCCACTTGTCACCGCGTCTAACTCTTTTTTGCCAAGCCGTTATACTGTCATCTCTGCCAAGTAACTTTAAGACCATCTGATAATAGCAGTAATAAAAAAACATAAATAATGGGAAGAATCGTGGAAATCATGATTTTTCCATGTAACATAACTTTAACTTTTTATGCAAAATGTATTTATTATCTGCTATAGTAGCACGATAGCGTTTATCGCGCACATAAAAGAATACGTTCCTCTCGCACACGCCTACTGGTTAGAAAGGGATATATGCTTTATGTCAGCGAGAAAAGCTAACGTGCTAGGGCCCCAGTGTTTCTAAAAGCATGTTGTTTTAATACTTACTCACCTAAGAGGTGCCACCTATGATTCCATCTATGATACTTTATTTGAAACGAATTTTATTCTTTGATGAGTTGCGACACTTGGGACTAGGGTTGCCAACATTTTTTTGGTTGAATATAGTATTTTTGAGAATAAGCTAAGAAAATATATAGTACGCTTCAAAAATATAGTATTTTTTGGAAATATGATAAAGGCAATGGTGTAAGTTTGTTGTCTATTTATCTATTCTATCTATTTTAATAACGTGACAAGTGCTCGAAATATAGTATATTTGCGTACTATATATTAGTTCAACAGTATATAGTACGGAGAACCGCAATATAGTAAAATACTATATTATATAGTACGGTTGGCAACCCTACTTGGGACCCCATGACAGAGTTGGGCGTTGGAATTAATTACACCAAACCTACTGTAATATTTTACTAGGATTACATTTGAAATCCATTACATGCATTGCAATCATTATATTAAACCAAAAACTTTGATGATTTGACGAAGTTATTGAGGACTTCCCACAGCTCTTATTGCCTAGAGAGTACGAGCTTGCGTTGCTCATCTGACCCGCGTTCGGTTACTTCAGCTGCTGATTGTACAAACATCAACACACTTAGCCGACCATTAAAGAGGGAACGGATAAAAATTGTCTTTGTTCGAAAGGGATAAATGTATCAATTTCATAGTATATGCCTCCCTTTCGAAAAATGTCTCTTTCTCGCAGTTCGTCTTCTGGCGACTTATATGCCTCTTCGATTGTACTAGGTGTGCCTGTGACTCTGCTTGGAAATCTTTTATGCCTAGAACTGGAACTCTACATGTTCTCATGACTGAACCATAACTATCCTGTATAAATTAAGACTTGTTCTGTTTGCCAAATTTCATTCATATCCGTTAACCCTTTGAACGCCAAGAACCTATAAAGTGGTCGTGTGTCGTCGTGCCCACCACGCCAACAACCACTGAAAAGGTCGGAGTGAAGATGTACTTTGATCATGAATAAAATCTATTACGAATTGTTTTTATTGGTTTAAACGTTACATCAATTAACAGTGCTTGGCGTGTAGTGATCACTTCATTCAAATATGAAAGCGTTCAAAAAGTTAAAGGCTGAACCACACCGGTCGCGTACACGTACACATCGCGTCCAACCAAACACCAAATATTCAAACATCAACACTTTCGCATTTATAATACGAGCTTTTACCCGCGGCTTTGCCCGCGCGGGATTATTTATGAATTTTAGGAGATATTGCGGATTTCAAGGGATAAAAGTATCCTATGTTTTAATCCAGGACATGACCTATCTGTCTACCAAATATCATCTATATACGTCCAGCCGTTAATGCGTAATTGCGGAACAAAACAAAATAACCAAACATCATTACTTTCACATTTATAATATTAGTAGGATGTATTTTGAAAATTTCCTGATATGTAGAGTCAATTAAAGTTTACATGTTATACTGTACTTAGTGCATATAATTCAGGGAATCTATTTTTATTTTCAGTTGTGTCATCAGTACCTCATACTGCTGAAGTTGTATCAAAGAAGAGCGGATCAGGTTGGGTGGAGGTTTCATCGGAATCAGAAGAAGACTGTACCATAGTAGATTAATAGTCATATTTGTTACATAAAATGTAATAAAATTCCATTTTACAATTTACTGTTATTATCTCTTAACAGTATTATATTAGCATTGCATTTCCCTCATAAATTAACAATCATACATAACATTTTGACACTGCAAGGATTACATACATAATATAATACAAAAATATTGTCTAATTACACTAATTGGAAATAAATATTACTTGATAATGTAGTTCATTTCAAACACAAGATGCTTACGGAATAAAACATTCATACAATGCTTAGAACATACATCCTGTAACATCAGGTAATTATTTGTAAACGATTTCATTAACTGTTAAGGGCTTGTTCAGACTAGAGATTTGCGAGCGCGAGTCTAAAAAGACGACTCGCGGCTTCTATCACAAGAATGACCTTGGTCACTGAATGCATTCTTTTTCTACAAAACCAGCTGGAAAAAGAACATATCTAAGGACAATAGACAAACGGCAAGGTAGTAGACCAAGACAGTATCGCTCCTAGGCCGACAATTAAATTGTTGATGTACTGATATAAAAAAATAGATGAATTAATTATTTTTTTGAAAAATCCACAAAGTTATTATTATTGTGAATTTAAAATATAATGTTATTAAAAAACCATTGCTATTGTTGGTGATAACTGTCTGCAGCAGCGTTCTATGAGAATTGGTAAGGCAGCACTTGGAATATATGTTTTTAACCAAGTAAAGGCTGTCCGATAAGCAAACAAGTGAAATATATTCATGGTTACACTTTGCTCATAAAAAAAAATGGAAATGAGACTAGGAAGGAGCACCAAAAGATGAAACATTTTCTGTGCATTATCCTGAGAAAGATAGAAAAAAACATGGTGCTTCATGATTTAAACTAACGTAAAGGCAATTTTGAATCAAGTGGTGCATTCTTGTTGGTAAGTGGTTATGTAGCAAATCCCTAGTATGAGAAGGCCCTTAAAAAGTCATGTAACATTATTACATGAAGGATTCTTCATATCTGTTTTGCAATCTCATGTTTTACCAATACATTCTGCCCTGATACAAGAAAGTATCACAGACTGATAAATTAAGGAGAGAAATAGTTGAGTACCTAACAATCTAAAGCTAGTTTAAAACCTAAGTGTTCATCTAAAATGTACTGTTACACCACACTCTACACGGAGTCAGAGTTCATACCATTTTTCTGGTCCAGCTTGTTGCCATTAGTTTTCACCATGTAAATAAAATATGTCATAATCTCTTTCTCATTTACTGGTAATGACTTGAAGTGTTTTTGTATAGCCTGAAACAAAATAATATCGGATTAGATTTCAGCTATCCATTAGGTTTATGACAATTGACTATACAGGATTTTAGGCAATATTGGATAAACAACTAGTAATATGGGGCAGTTCCCAAGTATCATCTTTAACAAGCTATCACCTTTATACAGATACTATACAGCTGATATAGCCCTCATGTGCTGCTTGGGTTAGTAGGCAAAACTTTTAAATGAAGGTTTACCTACATTGTGTATTTAAGTCCCAACACGTCAAGTCAAAGTTTTAAGTCATAATCAATAAAATAATTTTTAACTTGAACCTTTAAAGTAATTTTAATACACACTTTTTACTTGGCACTGGGTTCGCAGATTAGCAAAGAAATTGATTCCATTAGTAATAATTTTAATAGATTCTAAAATTATTCATGAACGAACACTCAAGCTCATACTTTATTACCTAATGGGCTATATTATGTAATTAATTACTTACATCAGCTAATTGAGCCTTGTTGAAGCCGGGCCGCGTCGGCACCTTGTAATGCCTCTTGTACCGCCTCAGGGTGTTAACTTGCAAGGAGAACCAGTCCACCTCAGGCGAGTCCATCTCTGCCTCGTTGCTGTCGTCTTCAGAGTCCTTGGGCCTCCTCTGTTTTGTCCGTGCACACTGTATCATATTTTTGTGATAGTCACAAATGTATGTGTGCCTTGCCTGGGAACCGAGTAATATTTTAATGTTTTTTTTTTCATTTCGTAAAGTGTGTTCAGAGAACTGGTTAACTAGGTGAAAATAAGCCACAATACAATGATGCTGCATAAGGTGCATGTTATTATTATTTTAAAGCCATCCCATTGTTTCCATATATCTTTGTCTTAGTATATCATACTAATTACGTTATAAAGATTTTTTAGATGCAATTTTGTGATAAATTTTGATTTTTATCATAAAAAATTTAGAGGACAGTTGTCAAAGCTTATTAATGTATGGAAGTGTGTGTGTATATCTCACCTGAGGGTCAATGTTTAGCTTGAGTCTCCGTTGCGTGACCGTCTTCTGTATACGTTTGCTGTACGCGGCGTTGCCCGCGGAACGCCTGCACCGATCGCTGTCATCCACAAGGCAACATATTTGATCTGAATTTCCTCGGGAATCTTCTTCTCCTGTACTAAACCCGTTGTTCATTTGATACTCGCGTTGAATCATATATAAGGAATAAACTTCACGTTTGTAACAGACGTCGTACGGGCGCTTGACGACTAATCGACGTTTTCACAAAGACTCGCGATTGAGGTTATGATTTGCAACAACACAAATCATTTCTACGATGTAGATCAGTGGATTCATCACAACGAGTCACTACAGTCAGGTTTTACACTTCGATCACCATCTGGGCAAAGAAATTCCTCAATAACAGCGCATATGCACATAGAGGCTCATCACTTCTATTCACAACAAATCCCGGATATTTCTCAATGACCGCTAAATATAAATGTAAATTTCACTACGAATTCGAAAATTATTGTAAACGAGATGATTTTTATACACCTGTTTCTTTAGTAATTTAGAGAAAAGTGCCACCGAATACACTGACTTTCGCACCGATCGCTTTAGCTTTTAGCCATTCGTTCGCGTCAATCGTTCCTCAAACTGTCAACACAACTAACGACGTAGCTCACACCAGCGCACACCGAGAACAAGAACGTAAATGAAATTAGTTCCTTCTTTCTTCCCCGGCTTACGAAATAAGCGCTTGGTGGAAAACAGATCGTTGGTATTGTGCGTGAATGTGTGCATGGATGCAATGTCAGTCGACGTAGCTATATTTATGTGACTATAAACAAAAAATAAAGCCAACGCCGAGCACGTGATTGGCCGCAGCGTGGCGGGACATTTAATTTTGACCAATCGGGTTGAATTGCCGCTGACATTGTCTGTTCATGTATTCACTTACGACAAACGCGAAGTTCCCTACGTAATAAGCGCTGAAATCGTGTGCTCGTTCGTATTATACACATACTCGGTGAGTTTTTCCTAATTCTTTATAGTGATATTGGAATATTTGTTCGATTCGAGGGATGGATGGTAATGAATGTATCCCCACGGATTTCCTGGTGAAAGTGTTGAATCTAAAGCGATATTTATAGTTCTACATTCTAATTTTGTAAGCAAATGGCTGCCGAAGTAAAGTGACAATATACCTATGACAGTTCTGTAGGTAAGTAGCTATCCATCAATGTGTTGTGTTGACATATACGTGCTATATGTATAATTTATATGTGATGAGTAACATTACGCAAATATTCTTGATCATTAATTACTTAATTTCAAATGAGTTTTTTGTTAAAGTTTTACACACCTACTGTGGTTTTACTGACAGTAAGCATTGTTCTTCTTAAGTATTGTTATTTATAAAATTATAAAATTTTCAATATTGTTATTAACGTTATTCACTGCGCCTTGTTATTTAGTTATAATATACCGTTAACTAATTATAAATATTTGAAAACATTACATGCATAAAATTGTGAGCTTATAAGAATCCACTTACCGGTGTAGGTAATTAAATTCTGGTACATATATACGACAAAAACGTTAATTCACTAATAAAGTGCTGAATTAAAAAAATAAGTTAAAACTTATGAGTCTTGTGTAAATATCAATTTACATTATTTGTTATACATTTTACATTTAATAGTTTACAGACACAACTTTTAATATGAATAAATAAAAGCTTTTGAAAGAAAACTTTACCTAAATATGCAAATTATTACTATGGACATGGTAGGTAATTGGTATTCTTGGGATATCAATAATTTCAAGTTTATAATACCTAATAAGTACCATAATGCCATTAATGATTGTCAGCTATGCTACGATTCACTTTCCGAATATGAGAGATGAAAATATTATTTCCTGAACTGTTTTTTTGCTGTGTAAGTATCTGGGTGATTCAACGTTTAAATTTTTATTGTTCTTAACAAAATGTCACGTCGTAAAATTAGGGTGTAGGATACATAGTATCTTCCATAACAAAATCCTTAAACGACAGTGAAAACTGTAACAAAATCTGTTGCGTGGATTGGGAGGAGTAAGCGGCCGAAGATACGAGGACAAACTGAAACAGATAGCGTCTTTGTTTTATACTATGTAGCGATGATGATGATAGTGATGTAGTGTAAGTGATATTTGTAAAAAAAGAAGATAAGGGAGAGATAAGATATATCACAGCGTTTGTCAGAATCCCCATAAATGTAGATGGAACGTAAAAGCTATGTTTTAAACTCGCGTCGCGACGTATAAGCCGTGTATGGTTTTTGTTTCCTTCCTAATGGTAATCTAGTTGTACTGTGATTAAGTGATTCTGAATAAAAAAATGTAATAAAATAGAAAGAAACATATTTTTGAGTCAAGAAAAAAAAACAAAATTATCGAACAACAATGCTATGCTGGCAAACGCGAGGGAAGAAGAGGGGCGTGTTCAATGTTCAGTAAACATTCATCAGACGTGGGTATTGAAAAGCCAGCGTTACATTTTAAAAGCACGAATTTACGTGAATGTTTTAAGTTCATTAACATGACTTTAATAGGGGAAATAACAAATTATACAATACAGACAAAAATAAATAACTAAAACTATGTCAGGTCTCCCAGGCCTGAATCCTGTGGGAGTACCCTCCCTCCATGATGCCGGCTGCGCTCCCTCTGAATTGTCGTTAAATATGTTCCTGAACAATTTTTCACCTTATTCATCGGCTTTCAATGCTACTTATTAGTTGATCTATTGGCTTTATCACTTATATTTTTTGCAGGATTTATTGAAATGTGACGGCGTGAACGCAGACCCATGATAAACAAATTCATTTAAATAACCTGATATTAGTACCACACTTGGTCATGTCTTTGGTGAGTTTGCCGTATCATATCAAAGCCATGTTATAATCCATACGCTTTGCTTTTGTTTCGTTAATGGAAAGCTAGAAAAATGTCACAGATTCGGATTTCGGAATCACGCGTCACGTTCATTCACCATCCATTTTACTTGATTAGCTTAAGTTAAAAGCCGTCTAAATTACAAATAAAAAATGACCCAAGCTCTCATAAATGATCAAATTGAAATCTTATGAAATGCCAAACCAGACGCACCATTGTTCAAGTGCTCAGAATTTGACTTTTTTCACCATAAATTTTCAGTTTTCAAATTTAGTAGTTATGTAGAAAAACTGCAACGTTAGAGTTGTATACAAGAGGCAGTGAGTGACTGAGTATTAACTCAAAGAACTTAATGAAAACGCATTACTTTATGGGATTACTAGCCTGATTTATTAGGAGATAGGACAATACAACTCTTTATTGATATTCGCAAAACAACATGAAAAGGTAAAGTTTAGAGAAAATACACCCAGCACATAATAAGCGTTCTTTAGTAATAGCTCTTTAAGCGATGTGCAGACATAGACCTTTAACATGTATAAAAATTGTACCACGGTTAACGGCGACAAAAGTTGTTGGGGTAGGAAAAAGTGTTAGTGTGTAATCGTTGGCCGTTTATTTAAACCCCTTGTTCCTTGGCTTGGCCAGATAACTGTTTATCTATGAAGATTTTTTCCTCCAGTGTAATTAGTTAACTTCGAAGATTTTAGTTTCCTCATACAAATTGTTGAACAAAAGCTCTGGAGGAATTAAAGCTTCGGCATAAATAACCGTTTTTTTACCAATTATCTATGACGAAAATTAAATCCTCCAGTGTAGCTAGTTATATCCAAGAAACAGATTTCCTTTACAAATAACTGGTAGAAATAACAGGTAACTTTAAGGAAAGTGTCGCACCAAATTTCATAAAAAGAAGTAAGGTTTTAGCATAGTTATTTAATTTGGTTGATAACAAACCAAATGACATTAGTATTCAATAATAGTAAATATCATTAAAAACCAATAATAACAAAATCAAAATTTTAAAATGATCATATTCATTAAGCTCTAAGTATTCATTGTAATCCAAGATAGGACCTATGTACTATCTTGGATTACAATACCCTACTGTTTGGCGTTTTATATTTATAAAGATTAACCATCGATATAGTTATTAAGTTATTTCAAAGAAAATAGGAAAAGCATTATTAACAAGCTATAATATTGGGAACTAAAAACCTATATTACCTATGTTAATGGTTGTTGAGTTAAGTAATGATCTAACTGTCTTTTAAATAATTTGATAGCCCGCTAATTGTATACCTTTAAAATAATTTTATGAGTTTTGCCCCTTTTTTTCATGTCGTTTTGCGTAAGTTTAATAAACCATATTTGTTTTTTAAATATGAGTACATTCCTTTATTAATTGACGTATAATAAATTCGCTTGATTTTAATTAAAAAGAAACTAATGAAATGACTCAAAATTTCAATACATACGTATACCTAATCTATTCAGTCAATATCAAGTTACGTTATAAATATACTTATGATCAATTCCAAAATTGAAATACATACAATAAAAATATAAACTTCAAATATTAAATCTTAGACAAAGTTGTACATTGGTAGAAAGGTATCCAATCGTTCAAAGAAAATAACTGTTCAATATAACTACACTACTACTGTAATAAATAACTGTGTAAATTGTACAATTTATAAATATACATTTTTCAGTATTAGAAAGTAAAAACAATCTACCACCATATTAGGCTAATGTTTGCATAGCATGGATCGGATCTTTATTTCATATTAATCTGCTTGGTTTTCATTCACACGAAAGTTTGATTAAAAAACTACATTTAGGGTGAATTAAGTATGAATTTTAAGACTATACTGAAAACCGGTTTGGTAGGTATGTGATAGTAATACCAATACCTACTCAGCCTATCCGTTCCTAGCATTTTACATATGAGTCATCACATTCGCTTCGTTGCGTTATATGAATGAAACAGAGTTTTTGGGTTTAAAATACTTTATAAAGATTGGTCCATTAATTTATTAAATATGATTAAAATTAAAAGAACTATGTAAAAACAAAAGGATTTCAGCACCGACGCGGATCGCCGTAGCTGCGCTAATCGTCTTATTGACCGGTTACTGGACGGGCCTGTTGCCACTTCGTGCACCGTCGGTCTCTCTTCGTGTATATTCGAATGTTTCTATTATGGCCGCTGCGCGTTGAGGGCGCCTGTGTGCACTTGTTTAGCGTCTCGTTGTGCGACGTTGCCAACTGTATTGACTTTAAGTACGAAGGAACGAAGACAAAACGTACGCGCGTGGAGTGTATGTAGAACTTAAAGCCGGCAGCTTTTTGATTAAAGACCACGCGAGACTTTGTTCAGGATCATTATAATACAGGCTAAGCTTATTATTAATTTGTGTGATACCCATGGCAATATTGAGTTTTGGTGATAGAAAATATTTTCTGTTAAAAGTGCGAGTGATTTTAGTGAAAACATAAGCCCTTAGTAGGTAACGCAATCCGTGTGAAATAATCCAAATTCCTATATAAGAGAAAGGGACATGATCGATACAATTAGAACGCAAGTTTTAAACTGAAGTTGGCAAAGAAGCATAAAGAAACTAGTCGGCCGAAAGCGCCGATTGTAACATGGGGGATCGGGGCGCGACGGGGGGCGCTTGGGGTGCGCGCGACGAGGCCTCGTGGTGGCCGGGAGGCGCAGGGGAATTACAGCAGCAGCAGCAGCAACAACAGCAACAGCAACAACAGATAAATGAAGACATAGCACGCAGCACTGCCGCTGCCACACATCAGTTATACACATACAAAATGACTGGTGGTTTTTCGAATAATGGCGGTGATAATTCTACTACTGGTTATGATTATCGTTTGGTGTCAGGCTCTAATAACAGAGAAGAATCTCCTCAGCAGTCTTGGTGGTATGCATCAGGATCTGTAGATTCTCATCAACAGTCGTCATCTCCGACGGTAATAAAATAATCCTTTGTTCATTGATAAAGAATTCATGCTAACAGAACAAGATAGAAATCACACTTACAGCAAAATTTAATTAAACTAATCCTCCCTTTTGGCGGCAGTTGGGTAAAAATAGTTTTATACTGATTTCAGTACTAAATATTCAGTACCTACCTCGTTAATAAAATAATAAAAACCGGTATTTGTTGTGATTGTTGTAGAGAGTGGAAATGGGCGCACAACATAAGAACAGGTTTCAAATAAGCGTATTATTATGACATTGCCCTTTATACACGAAAAAAAACAATAATTAGATAGTAATGTTATGGTTCAATAGGTTATTTATTACCTCGTTAACAATAAAGTCGGCAAGTCTAATCGAAAGTTTCCAGCAAACCAAATACTCAAAAATATAAAAAAAACATCAACAGTATTAACAACAGACATGTTTACTTTAATATTAAACACTTTCTTCGCTACAAAACAAATCATTGAAGCATAAAATTCACTTACGTTATTCTTTATTTGAATGGCACACATCTTTACTATGAGGTCGTTCACTTTTGATTTTGATCCATGATTCGGTCATTCAAATTTCATTCACTCACTTTCATTATTCAAATTTGATTCAAATGTTATTTGGATTTCCTTTTGTTGACTTTTCTTATTATTTATTAATACATTGGTATAGATCTATGTTGAAAATCGTAGTTCTTTTTTAAGTACAAATAATAGACCGTTGTTTTTAAAAATAGTTGCAGCTTTAAAACTTGTGAGTTTTGTATTGTTTCATTTAAAAGTTTCAATTCGACAACGTGACCAACTTGACTGGTTAATTTTTTTATGTTATTGATTTGTGATTTGCGTTTGGTTCAAGTTTGATTTCTAGTTTATTTCTGCTTCTTCTTCTAATCTTTCTGTAGTTTCTGTCTTGTCAAGTCTTGTTCTACACTTCTCGGGTGCGTTATGTGCCGGGTGTCTTAAAATTTTAAATTATACTTTGCTTGGTTAGTTTTTATCAAGTTGTTTGTTGTTATTTGATTTGATTTTGTTGTATTGTAGTCTTGTACTTGAGTTTTTGGAAGTTCTAAAGGTAGCTCTAAGCGTGATCTATTTTTGCCAAGACAACTTTAAAGGAGCAGTGCAAACTGTGCAAACGAAGTGCTGCTTGTGCAATAAATAATCCAATAATTTTGTTCCAATTATAAATTGTAAAAAGTAATGTTTCCGATTATTTTTTGTACAGAGAGATGTGAGATTGAGACAACGTACTTAATCATACTTGATTCAATGGTTTGTAGTTACTCCCATATTCTATTTATTCGAAGGGATATTAAACTAAATAGAACTAGTTTTGTACTTAATACTTCCTGTATACAATATTTCGAGTAAATAATCAGAGGTCTTGAACCTACTTTGTTTTGTTGAAGTGAGGTCATGTATTTATCCTTTGGCTTTAAATTTAAATGGGTTAGGTAATTAATAGATTTAGGTAACTTTGCTAAGTTTGATAAGGTCCATATTAATTAATTGAACCAAATTACTTACCTATTGTTTTGTTCCCAGTCACAAGGTTGCATTGAGGTTGTACAAACTTGCTAGGACTTTTGTTTATTTTTTGAAAACTGGGTCATACAGCAAGAAACGAAAATTCTTTTCCTTGTATGTAGCTAGTTACAAAAGAGGACAAAAAGGTTTGTATGTGTTGATGCATATCAAACTTACCAAACTCCTTAAAATTTGGTATTACAATTGGAAGTTTTTTCTGTTCTATTTCCATTACCTAATAGTAAATATTTTGTTAGCATTTTGCATGGATTTGGGTAAGTTTGATGTGCATGGACACATGCTAACTATAGCTGTGTTTTGAAGTCATGGGTCCCTTCCTCTGGTAGGTTGGGAAAGTGTTCAAGGGGGGCGGGAAAGCTTCCAGTCAAAAAAAAAACTGTCACAGAACGGCTCTCTAGAATTTTTCTACCTATGTTGGGGAGCAAAAATTTGTTGCTACCTCCATATGATTATCACATCTGTCTTCTTTATTAATAAATATAATTATTATTAATAATAAATAATAAATCTTTATTCAAAACACTTTTTCATAGTATAACATCTACATTATGCCTGAACTAGGATGTTCCTGTGTTTCAGGCAAAACAGAACTTGCAGATACATAACTATCTTAAATGATTACTTGCAGAAAACAATTAAAAGAGTGTATCCATTCAAGATTTTAAGACATAATATCCATTTAATCTCGCCATAGTCATATAATGAAGACAAATGTTAAATAGTTTTTGTGTAGGTGGCAACAGACATGTCAGATGAAAACTTATCTGTGGTTAAAGTGTCATCATCATCATAATACATCTGCCATCTCGCAGCAAGGATATGGGGCTTAAAGATGTTACAGGCTTGCAAAATCTTGATCAGTGTGCAATACACAGTCAGATGTTGGAGTAAGCACCAGATATTCCCGTCTTATTCTAACATTTACCTGTCGCCACCATTTGCTGACTCTTGGCAAATTCATCTCATTCAATTTAATTATTTTAATCTATCATTGTTTTTTTGGGAGTTAAAACTAAACCATTCTTTTTGTTGCAGCCGCAAAGCCAGTCAAGCCCAGACCCTGAGCAGGGAAACCAGCAGGCGAATGGTATACAGAACCACCAGTCACTCCAGTCGCAAGAACAAAACCAGGCCATCCAACAACAAGGCCAGATACAGCAGCTTATCCAGCTTAATCTGAGGAAGGAGTTGCAGCAACAGCACAGTCAGACACTGCAACAGACTTTGCAACAACAACAGCAACAGCAAAATCAACAGCAAACTTTGCAACAGATGCTGCAACAGCAGCAGCAGCAACAGCAGCAACAACAGCAGCAACAACAGCAGCAGCAACAACAGCAACAACAGCAGCAACAACAACAGGCTTTACAACAGAGCTTACAGCAGACTTTGCAAGTGAGCCAGGCACAGGCCCAGGCCATTGTGCAGGCCCAAGCCGCGTTGCAGCAACAAGTCGCTCAGACGTTGCAGCAACAGCAACTGAGTCTGCATGACCACATTCAGGCTGTGCAACAACAACAGATACAAGCTGCGTTGCAACAACAATCTGCGACATTACAGGTGAGTTTTAGTTCTTTACCTGTGCAATCTGTGGATGCAGCGATTTTACCTTTATATTTTAAGGCTGGCTACCTTTTGCACAAATGTTTTGTTAATTGTAGGAGCTGGGTGCTGATGACTGATGTAAAGCTTCAAAATGATGGTTATCGAAATACATTTTGCTTACTTGCATTGTTAGCACATGTTTATTTATTTGCTTAATTGTTTATTTATACTACCTGGAATTCCATCATGGAATGAAGGACACATGATTTCTCCACAACGTCCGAGGTTATTTGTCAGTGGTGATATACCCAGGATACCCAAGTCTTTCGGCTAACGATGATGCCTCAACAATGTTCAAGTATTTTGGTCAATGATGATAATTGATATCCCTGAGGCCCGTTTCACTAAGCTACAAGTTACAATTTTACAAGTCTAAACCACCAACATTGTTCAATAATGACCAATGGTAATGGGCATAATGACCAATGTTGCCGGTTTAGACTTGTAAAATTGTAACTTGTAGCTTCGTGAAACAGGCTACTGGTGTGTCCAAATTTTACAGTTACAGCTGATTTCTCCAGGATCTCCAAGTCTTTTGGTTAATGTTTATGATAATGTTCCCTTTGTCACTAGGAGCTGCAACAGCAGGCGCAGCAGCAAGCGCTAATAGCTCAAGCGACCGCGACCAAAGTAAAGATGCCGCGGGCGCGGGCATATAACAAGCCGCGCGGGCGCATGACCGCGTACGCTTTCTTCGTGCAGACCTGCCGCGAGGAGCATAAGAAGAAACACCCCGACGAGAACGTGGTGTTCGCTGCCTTCTCCAAGAAATGCGCGGAGAGGTGGAATGTAAGTGATAATAAAGATTTAAGACTTATGTGTAATTTTCTGAAATTGCTAATGTGGTATTCAATAAAGCTTATTGTATTGTTTTGTATTGTTTTGTATTGTATTGTAAGTGCTTTTGTCTTTGCAATGGCGTGTTATCTTGTCATCTCTCTTCGTAACGCCACTCTCAGTGGAGATGTGTTACTCTACTGAAGGTTACTCTGATATTTTTTTATTTCATAAGGTAATTTTGGCAGTGAGGTGCTATTTGTTTTAATGTTTTTTTGTATTGATGTTTTTTATTACAAACTAGCCATACACTTCAGCTTCACACGGGTGCTATTCAATAACGAAAACTTCATAAGAAAGACCTTCCGTTAAAAAGTCTCTAAATAACAGTGAAAAGCGTGTCAAAATCCGTTGCATGGTTTAGAAGAAGTACCTAAGCGACGGAAGATATGAGGGCTGACAAGCAGTGGCGACTTTATTTTTATACTATGTAAAGATTAGGTACAAATATTAAGTGGCATTTGAATTTTAATGGCATTAAGGAAATAATTTTACTTCCGGGCAAAGTTTATTGAACATAATACGCGACCTTCAGCTTTGTAGGTACACCCACACAAACTTCAGTATCCGCGTCGCTTTTACATCATTTTGGTTTTTATTACTGAGCAGCCTGGAGCCTGGTCTTACTCGGGGTTGATCCCTAGAAACTTTTAAAGTGTTTTCCTATTTTTTTTGGAAACAACTTTCAAGAATATAATTTTTTATGTACCTGTGTATATCAAGGAGCTGGTTTAGTCTGGTAGAACCGGAATCCGTCGAACTGAGAATCAGGTCGGAACGGATTCTGTCCAAAACAGCCCTACGAACGCATCGAGGGATTCAGCCTAATGACGAATTTGTTGAAAACGGCCTAAATCATCTTTAACATAATTTTCCTCTGCAGACAATGTCAGAGAAAGAGAAGCAGCGCTTCCACGAGATGGCGGAGCAGGATAAGAAGCGGTACGACCTCGAGATGCAGAGCTACGTGCCGCCGAAAGACATCAAGATCGGCCGCGGCCGCCGCCGCCAGCAGGTCAAGGACCCCAACGCGCCTAAGCGATCGCTGTGAGTTATGGTCACGTTGTCTACCGTACCCTAATATACCTTAAAAATAAGTATTGAGCAAAATCTACTTTGTTTCTTAACAGGGTATTACCTAGGTAATGAGTTGATCATCCGAGAAGTGGCGATAGGGCCGCTTAGTCCGTTCAGAAAATGTAAAAGTAGATTAAGTATAAGTGATTCTATTTTCGAGATATTTATAATTTTAGTTCTTTTTAGCCCCAGTACTTTATTAACCTATTTTTACCCTTTCTGAACCGGCTAAGCGCCCCCTGTCGCCAGTTCACCCAGTTTACAAATTAGCCACTCATTACGTAACATACACGCAAAAATCGATTCTCATCACGAAATCTACATCCACATTTCAAATTCTCTAAATGCCGATAGCAATAACTCAAAAAAAGTAAAGGACCGTCTTCTAAGACCACAATTGTGTGGCCTCAACCCTTAAGATAGCTGCCCTTATTGCCTTGCCTCGAATTTCAACCCTGTATAGTAGTTGGCATTTATGAATTTATGTTATATTATAATAAAACAGCAGGCTTACGAGCCCAAACTCGATACACTTGTTGGTTGCTATCAAGGAGTTCCAACGTCCGCCTTTCAGTTTGTCAACTCTAAGTGTCACATTTTTGCATTGTCATGGGGACTGTTTATACCAAGTTTTAGCTCTCCTGGATACTATGTCCCAAATCAGTCCGCAAGGCTGAATTGACCTATCGATACTATATTGCCCGTTGTGGTGCGGGTACCGACCGATATCTGTCGGCCTTCATGAAGCAGGAATTTTGGCCAAAGGGAGTCGCTCTCCGCCGTTTTCAGACACGTCGCCGAAGTAACGTGCTTATTGTAATGTTAACGATTTTTAACCATGTACGTTAGTTTTTAAGGTACATTTTTCCGTATTAATCTATGGGCCTATGCAGTCAGAATTGAATATTTTTATTATATATATTCTAAGTTTTATGGGTTAAACAGCACTGACTTGGAGATGTTTGATTGACACAGGTCGGCGTTCTTTTGGTTCTGCAACGACGAGCGTTCGAAGGTGAAGGCGAACTACCCGGAGTACTCGATGGGCGACATAGCCAAGGAGCTGGGCCGGCGCTGGGCCGCCGCGAGCCCGGACACCAAGTCTAAGTACGAGGCGCTCTCCGAACAGGACAAGGCGAGATACGATAGGGTGAGTGAGAAAAAATATCGACGTAAAGCGGTCGCACACGGTGATTTTTTGTAGCGATACAGTCGCGACTCAGTAGCAGTACAGTTGCGATGCAGTCGCGGTGCTGTCACTGGTCGTTGGACATCGCTCACGTAAGCACGATTCTGCATCGCTACTAACGCGCTACAACCAGTAGTGCGCCGTAGTGACTACTTGTCTCCCCACTCTTCTTTACCGATGTCGCCAGAGACAGCGTTAGCAGAGATGCTGAATCGATACAGTCGCGCTTGTATCATTACAGAAGCACTACTGAATCGCTTCTGTCACGTGTTGCTAGCGCGACCAACATCCAAAAGTAGCGATACAAAAGCGCGTTTGTCTTGATTCAACCTTGCGATTGTATCGACGCACTCGTCTTATGAATCAATAAAAACGTGCCCTTGTATCGATACAAACACGCCATTATATCGATTCATACAGACGTTTGTATCGATGCAAACGCGCGTGTGTATTGCGACAGATTTTCGCAGGCGCGGGTAGTGGATGGGGGCTGTATCGCGTTTGCATCGATATTGTTTTGCGTTTGCATCGATACTGTATCCTGTAGGAAAATATTTCTACACAATAATGTGCGCCTCTTTTTGAAAACGCAGCTGTAGCAGTCACATCGCGACTCCGTTTAAGAAATTTTTTGGTCTGCAAAAACATAATTTTAATGTCATCGGCACCTAACAAAAGTTAGCTTTATACAGCCCTAGAAATATCGTAAAAGACTGGTTATAATGCCATTGTGTATGTTTTCTTTACTTTCTAACTTGCACACGCAAGACGTCTAGATATTATATTATAAGTTAACGGTACTATGTCCTTATTTTAATTTCCTTGTTCGTAGGAGATGACGGCGTACAAAAAGGGGCCTTTAGCTTTAGTACAACAGCCTCAGCACCAGGAGGTGGAGGACGTGGGAGATTTCGAAGGGGACGAGGAGTACAAGTGAAATGTTAGTGAATAGATTAGTTTTATCGTACCGACACGGTTCCTTTGCGTGCGGCGCCTGCTAATGGTCCGCACGCGCCACTTGGCGGAACGCAGGGCGATTTTGTGATTGCTTTTCTTGCGTTTCCAACATTGTCTACTACTTCAATTGTTTTAGGTGTTTGAGAGTCAGTACGACGTCTGTTTTATATATATTTACGGTACTCTACTAAAGTTATGATCGGCTGTGATCGGTTTCCGAATTAGTATTTATATTCGTCGTCAATCATTCGAGCTACACACCCTATCTTACTATACCTACCAGACCTACCAACTGACCTACCAACCAAGTCGTAATTGGCGAAATGCATCTCGACCTAGAGATGGGAAGCCATTAAAAAAAATCGAACTGTCAGCTGTCACCTCTGTAATTGGTAGTGACGACATAATAGAGAAGAAGAAGAACGTAGTGAATGTCTCCGGATACTGGTTCCACTTTCAGACTGATTCGGAAACTCGAAGATTGCCGAAGCACATAACTTTAGACGGAATACTGTAGATGAAAGATAAACGTTATTGGCTTTTGTATCTTGTTGTTTAAATTGTAAAGCACCAGCTGCCATAACGTTCTCGTTTGTGATTTGTTTGAATATTCTTAAAACCCTTTGCGCATAGAAGCTAATCAAAGTGCGTTATTATTTCAGAATGCAGCTAGTAATAAAATAACAAGGTATTGTTTAGTGACTTTAATTAACTGTATAAAAAAATCAACTTTCCTTCTTAACATGTAATAAAACCAGTGCCAGAGCCTTTCAGGGCTAGTAAAGAGTATTTTATTTACACTATAGTTGCTGAATGAGCGATGAGCTCTCTCGGCTCGTTCTCTCTAAGTTAACTTAATCGTTCAGTGTTTCGCCGAATGTTGTGTAATTTTCAGGGCCCATAACCTTATTAATTTGTTGAAAAAATCTTCGTGTGGTATCGGTATTGGTTTGAATGGAAACCAAGGAATACACCATAATGCTTAGTTGAAACGGTGCGAGTAAAATTGTGCAAGTAGTTTAGTTTTACTTTGTAGGGCTCGATTGAGCGTGCGATTACATAATTCCTCGGTAGCCCGGCAATGCATTGTGACTCGTACGATTTTACTCCCACTGTACCAACCGGGCACTAGGCTAATACAAACTACTGTACATCCAGATAGATAATTAATAAAGCAATATGTGAGCTCAGCAATTTTATAGCCTATTGCTTTTCTGAAGTACTTGCCTGTATGATCTTTCAAATAGTCTATATGCGTATTAGTAATAAAGCGAAGATCGGAATTCATATATTTTAAACAACCATCTAGCTCACATAAAACTGATTCGAGGCAGACCATTCTGATAAAATTCTCGTTAACATCATAAATATAGAGCGAGAATACTTATAGGTATTACATTAAATAATATATGTCTGGATGTATAGGGAATATGATCTATCGTTTTATAGTTAAAGGTTGACCCAGTTAGCCTTCATAACTTTTATAATTATATCATTCGAATATTTTTATACAACCACTCTGAGGTCAGTGCCATAAATATTGACTGCCTCAAGGATCTAGTTTTGCGTCTCGTCACGACACCCACTTTGTGGGATTTTATGGATATTTATCCAATCTTAGTACAGTTTACAACTTGAAAGTGTATATTTTTGACTCTGACCAAACTTAGGGAAATATATCTTTGTGTAGAAATTAATACAAACCAATTTGTGAGAAGTAGCAAACTGGAAGTAAGCTTGATCTGTTGAATGGATCTTACAAACAGCTTTTCTGTTGAATAAATGATTATTACGGGTTGTTTTTAAATAAGAATTCGCTTTGTTCGTCGTTTACTTTAAAATATTTTTTAGATTTTTCATCAATATTTTGAAAAGTGTATTTTTTCGGTGAGTGCACGCTTTATTAATATATAATCAACCACTAATGAGGTCAAGGGTTGATTTGCCAAGGTACAAGATACCTTCGTAGTGAATCACTCGTATCTTTGCAAATAAATGGTGTGAGTGGCTGGTCATTATTTAGCCACTTCGGAGCAGATTTTTACGAAGAATAACTTCGTGTCGTGCGGTCACAACAAAACATTACAACACGTGTCTAGTCAACGTTACGTCAGACACGACAAACAGCTGCTCTATACTATACTATATATATACTCTTTATACTGGCAACGCTCTCCATGCATAAAGAGAAATTTAAACCTTAAAAATATTATTTATCTCCAATTGCTTTTGAATAGTTTAGATTCTGAACAAATTATAGTAAAAGCTTTTGAACAACAAAAACGCATTCAGAATACTTCTGTTGCTATCAAACCAAGTTTGACATACATTGGTCCTCAATTGACGAATTTTGAGGATAGTCAAGCATTCGAGACACGATTTGCTTTACATTGCGCTGCGCGCGAACCGATTTGCTGCCCAGACTCTATATAAAGTTTTATTTTAATGAGAAATGAATGTCTGTCTACATACCTTTGTTATTAAAAATACTCCAATTTGTACACTGACCGAAAAAATACCTATTCTGTAAGTAAGTGACAAAAGTGCAATACCTTAATTAATCATCAGAAACGAAAGGTTAGGTCACTGTAAAGTTGAAAGGTTTGTCTCATTGGAAGTCGTGTATAGTGAATATTAATGATAAATTTGAATCGATTATACAACAGGGTATTTCGTTTGGTAATGTCCATTCTGAAATGGTTGTAACTTTACCATATGTGTAGTTGATTATTACAATTTGAATCAGCCTATACGATGCTAAGTATATAGGTCAAAACAATAGTCGGGCGGATGAAACCTCTGCGTTGTGCTGAAGTAAATAGAATTATATAAATTCCATTGCATCGTTGTTAGAACTACTTAGTTTTTGATAAGTTGTATGGATTGTTTCGGTATGATCCAACTGTTCTGATCCATTGTTTTTGATATTTGAGTTGATTGTTGATTTTATGTTAACGTTAAATTTAAGGTCAAATTGAAAGGTGTGGCCTTATATTTGCAAACTTCACGAGGCAATAGGTATCTGTGTAGTGCCAGGAACAAATGTTTAAATTAAGTCAAAAAGAAATTAATAATACCTTCGTAAGTCGATAGTGTTTCGTCGCGATTGGCGACGCGCGTGAATGCGGTGTTGTGTGAGAATCAAATGTATATAGTTAAATTATATTCCTTTATTTGAAAGTTAGAGATTTTATTTTTTAATGGATATTCCGGAAAATGGGATGTGAAAATGTTTAAAGAAGTTCCAAGTATTAAAATTGTGAAAATAGAGACTGTACCGTGATAGTACTTAATTTAATATTGTTGAAGTCTCTCGAGTAACGCTAGAACGTCCTGTTTTCAGCACCTGCTCTATTGCCGGCGACGAGATTGCTAAGCGAGTACCTCCAATTAAAAGTGACAGTTCTTTCTCGCTGTGTGAACTGATAACTGTACTAAGACATCCCTTCTCTAACTTATCTACTTAATCCTTATTTACTGATATGGTCGGTTTTTGAAATTTCTTAACCCTTTGATCGCTAAACGTGAATTGAATACCTAATTCACTGCCACCCCTGTCTCCTGAGATTTCTATGTGCCACAAACACAAACATTTGCGTTAAAAAATGTGTGGATTTTTGGGATTAAAGTGAATGCGATATGTTTGAGTGCAAACTTTTAGTTGCTGTTTTACAACACGCCTTATGGCGATTGGTCGATGGGTGAATTTTAGCGAAATAAATCTCGCTAGTATTTAGCGAATAAAGACGAATATATGAACATTACTGAAAACTTTTGGTAAAATTCGTTCTTCCAGATAATAAATGGACCACCGTTCCACTAAAATTGCGTCGATCACTAATGATGCCATTTTTTCGGGCGAGGCTCAACCGTCTGAAAATACACCCAAAACTCTAAACGCGTTTGAAAGGGTTAAGCGATTAAATGATTGTCAATTCCTCGCTAGCATTCTGTCAGGTGCATTAGCTGGTGTATGACCTGATTATTTTACAGTTTGAGCGACCATGTATCTCGGAAGTGACCTACGAGCACCGGTGTAAGCAAGTCCAGAGAATAACTATTTGTAAGAGTTCTGTGTGTAAACCCGTGGGCGATATTGTTTTGAATGTTGATGTGACTGCTCACTGTACAAAACAATATAGTTTAACTTTTACACTAAACTTTCTTTCATTTCATACTAGTGTCTAATGTACCTTGTACCTACCTACTAAAATAGTGTTAACGGCATAAAGTAAGAAATAAAACACGCTGTAGACTCGTTCGAAACATCATTTTATTTTATAAAAATAAACGTTTTGACGACAAATAGTTTATAATATTCGGGGTCCTTACGAATCGTCGACTCCCCACAGAGTTCCCACCAGAAATGTTTCAAGACATTGTAAAAAATTCAGTTTTTACAAAAGTTACTTTTTTATCTTAAAACATTAACAACATTACATTTTTCACATCTAAATCTAATAACGGTCGATCACTTCATTTACTCTTTACACAGTAACATTTTGCGTTTACGAAAATAATTAACCTTATCTTAGGACTTACACATCTGCTTCATACCCTCTGGCGTAAGTGCCTTCTCCAGTTGACAAGCCGATCGTCATTTACTTTAACCTTACGCCGCGCTAAACAGCTGTTGACATCGCATTGATAGGACCAGATCAGTGACCAGAATAAAACACTCCCTGTTGTCAGCCATATCTTTTCTGAGCTGCTCAAATAAATTCACACGCCCTAAGCCTCCTCATGTGCCATCATTGCTGTGTTCCTATATCCAAACAACGGATCGTTTTACCTGACAGCCATTAAATTTTGACAGTTGTCCTTAAAAAAATGAGTTAATAAAAAGCTGTTTGTAGGCAAAACGATCCAAGTTGTTATTTGAATATAGTAATCCGCCATATGACATCAGTTTATCTAAACACAAAAAAAACAGCTGCTTCTTCGTTAAATTTTTTATGTAAAAAGCTATGTTAAAGTTGGTATCATAAAGGATCTTAATTTTGAGTTAGTACCGTTGCATTTTTGTTCCTGGAAAGACTGCTTTTTAGCTTAGCATTAAGTACACCGTATTGTTTTATAGTATCTAGTACTATCTAGTACTATAGCTGCCGATAATGTGCCCGAATTCCAATTGTCGGAACGTAACAGTACTGGGTCTGTTGATATAGAAAGCAATATTATGGACACATTATGCTTTATCAACAACCAACGGTTCCCTTCATCGTAACATGATCTCAAGTATGAAGGTAGACTAGAGTTGCCATTTAAATTTGTTCACCTACACCTAGGTATCGTTTATAGCTTTATTCGAAATGGGGTGGCATTACGCGGGGCACATTTATCTAAATGCTATTCCCAAGGCCTACTCCAAGCATAGGTCGGTATTAACATTTTTATAACAATGCAATTGTTTAAACCATTATTTCTTATCCGTAAATGCATTAAAAAGTCTGAAATTATATGCGATTGCATCGTGACTAGACAAAGTAGAATAAATAGATTCATATTGGAATGATACAAGTCCCATCTATTATGCTATCTGTTTATATAAATCATCGCTACGCACAGATATCCGTATACCGGGCTAATGACGAAGCCTGTTCAACTCTACTTAATTATATTTACGAAAGGCCGTACGCAAATTAACCATCTACGAGATCAATAAATTACTAATAATAACAGCCAAAGTACTCCAATAATAATAATGAAACTGTGACTTCCGAGAAGCATTCCGAGAGAGTGATACGAATTCCAATCGAAAAAACGTGAAATATTTTACAGATAAGACGTGAAGACCATCGCATCGTCATCAGCAGACTCGTTCGTACGAGAGTTATACCCTGATTGAAACGGAACGCCTATAAACAAACGATAGTGGCCGGTCGAGTCGGTGTTCGAGAGCTGGATCCATTTTTATCGCTATGAGCTGTCGGTCTCATGGGGGTCCGGCGGCTGCTGAGGGATGTAGTTCCAGCGCGCCTTCACCTCCGTGGTGGCGGACGGGCTGGCGGCGCCCGGCGGCGGCGCGGGCGGCGCGGCGGCCGCCAGCAGGCGCGCGCGCACCACGGACAGGTGCCGCTGGATGTAGTGCTCGTGCGGCGCCAGCGCGGCCGCGCGGGTAAGGCACTCCTCGGCCACGGCCAGCTTGCCGCGCTCCACGGCGACCACGCAAAGGTTGTGGAGAGCTTGCACGTTGTCCGCTTCGAGTTCGAGGATGCGGCGGTAACACTGGAAACGGAGGTGAGATAGAGTTGGGTGCGCCATGAAAGAAGAGGTTTAGGCAGTCGCCTCGGTTAATCGCTGTTAATTAAATTATTAAAAGTAGCGTTGACACTATTTGCTGGAGTATCGAGTTAAACAAGTAGGTAAGTATCTGAGAAATGTTACAAATTTTAATAAACAAATTACTAAAAATATCCTGGGCATCATCATTATCTTCAGTCTACAGCATACCCCTCACAACGGCTTGCCTAAGCTTCTATCAGACTAATCCGTATTAAAATCGAGACTCCGAATGAAGAGCTTTGCCGTAAATAGACAGTCGAGCAAAGGTCAATCAGAAATATCCTCTTTTGTCGGGAGTTGCCTCACGAGTCTGTTTTGTACGGAATTTTAAATCACAAAGTGTAAGCTACTTTGCAAGTCACAGAGCCTAAAAACACTTAAACTTACGCTCTCAGCCGCGTCCAGATCCTTGACCGAGTTAATGTAAATATCGCCAAGCAGCACTAACGCCTTCACATGGTCTGGATGGTGTCTAACCAGCTGCTTCAGGAACGGCGCCGCCTCCAACGGTCTCCTGCGAAAGGGGTTACCAGATGTAAAACTAAAAAATATTTATCATCGTATATCTAATTTAAGAGCTAAGCTCTTGTCGGAAGAGTAACCGCCATTTATGTATAATACTATTTCTCTCAGAATATCCTTTCATTTAGCCGCACCTATATATCTATTACCTAATATAATGTTGGGGTAAGGAGGGTAGCATGTAGCACAACTGCCTTTTATTTTGGCGTTCACTTGCGTTATTAAATTTTATACGCGTACTCGTAGTTTGTTATTCAAGAAAGATAACAATAAATACTTCAAAAAACATTCAGCTTTTCATAAAACAGAACTTATAGTTTAAAACCTGACTCCTAGTTTCAGAGAGGTCTGGAGACGCAAGTTTTTATAGGCTGCAATAATTACTTGGTATCAAGCATGCTCGTTTGCGCTCCGCGTCTCATTCATTTATGCAAAACATGGTGAGGTTGGTGGTTAACTCTACCTGCGATCAGCCAGGAGTAGTGCTAAGTTGAAGAGGGCGGATCTGAAGTCGGGCTTGAGGTGGACGGCGGCGCGGAACCAGCGCTCCGCGCACTCCGCGTCGCCCTCGTCCATGCAGACCATGCCGAGGTTGAAGTGGACGCGTTCGTTTGTCGCTGGAATAAGCATGATTATTAAGTTTAGTTACCGCTGGGAAACAAGCCCCATCAAAGTCACTATTTGCTGCACAATTAATCTTATTTTGCTGTAATGGCGCAGGGGCTATTTCCATTCCTCAAAGAATGAGGTGCTATGGACTTAAATTAGGTACAGTACAATTAGTAAAGGCGTCAGTCTCTAAGACCTATGTTTCCCAAATGCCGCAAACTGTGTCGTCGTTTAGAGCAGCCAATCCTTCGGATTGGTCAGGAGTCTACGGGTTTCGGTTGTGCTTGTTCGAAATATCGATTAGCAAGGCAATCACCAACTCGTCAGTAAAAATGCCAAGAAAAGTTGCTAATTTTAAGATACTACCAAAAATTGCTTTTATTTATGTACCTAAATAAATAATGTCAACTTTCCGGGTCTACCATTTCTGAAAAGAGCCAACTCTAGGCAGACTTGTCCTTGCGTACTTTCATATTTTTATACGTCAGATTAGACAAATGGATGCTGTGATGTGACTAATTACATTAATGATTTATAAATAATCGTTTCAAAAGACACTAACTAAGTCATCTATTACGAATTGTATTGAGCGCTTTTAAAAGTTCAGAATTAAGTCAATTTCAAGTTTTTGCGGTACTTTCTTACGATTAGGTACGTTTAACGCCTATTTCATGTAAATATTCGGATTCTTAGGATACATAATGTCGTAGCTACTTTAGACGTAAAGGTACAAAATTTTATATGCGAGCATACCTACAATTAAATTTAATTAAATTTACCTATAGCTTAGTTGAATAGCGTGTGGGTAGCAATTCCCAAGTGTCTCAAAATACATTAATAGAGGTAATTAAAATGAGTAACTAACTAATATAACAGTGATCATGAATAGCATATTGATATAGAATCTATTATGTACGAGGATACGGTACGCTATGCTATCTATACCTATGTAGTTCAGTGAGTAGTGGCACGCTTTGCTACGTAACAATTTGTTGCGTACGTACGCCTAATAATCGCTCTACGTAATTTAAAGATTGCTTTACAAAGCGTTGCTAAGAGGCGGCCGCAAGCTAGAACAAGAAAAAAATAGTTTTGATATGCGCTTGCATACCGCGTGTATGCGCATATGACTGCAATAAATTGGTGCAGGAGCGACAGGCATAAGCAATGAAAGGTTATTTATGTACGAAACACTTTCTGCCCAGTGAAGTGACCGCCATTTAGCAGAAAATTCTGATGGCGTACATTTCTTCCTTCTTTTTTCCTATCAAATTTAGGAAACTAGGTAGCTACCCACTACACAGCACTAATTTGATTGCTTGCCATCAGGCAGCTGAAGTTGTTAAAGCTTATCTATGCTTGAAAATAAAAACTTCATTCACTTAGTTATAGTTGGTTTCACTCACCATCCTTGTCAAGTAGTTTCAGCAGCCGTTGCCTAGCAACATGTCTAAGGTCGGCGGCACCTAGCTCTTGTAGCAATATGGCTGAGTTGAGCAACGCTTGCTCATGTTCTGGCTCCAATTCCAGGGCTTTGTCAAGGTAAGCTAGGGCTTGTGAAGCCTTGCCCTGTTCCAGTAGGACTACGCCAAGCTGAAAACAATTGATAACCATTGTTTATTTCAGGATCAGGAGGGGCTCAGAGCACAATGGTATGGTATTCATCCCGAGGCTTAACGTTTATTGGACTAAATGACCTATCTAAAGAGGAGAAAGTCCAGGAAGCAAATCGTCCGCATTACCCAAAGCCGAATTGTGTCAAACTTTTACCGTCTGAAAATTTTCGGCAGTTACTGCCGGTTTGCGATGATTAAATTTGAAAACAACGGTTCTTAAAACAGTGCAATGTGCTGAACGGACGCGTCCCATACGCCTTTTACGTTATTGATAAATGGCACACTGTTGAATGTGGTCTACTGTGATCATTAAAGGGTTCGAAGATACAAGCTCCAAGAAGAAAATAATAGATGGGTTGGGATGGATGGGTGTCATAGATCACCAATGGTTAAAATACAAAGGCATAATAGCTACTTTAGCACTTAGTTTAAAATTCAGTGGTGGTCTATGACTATTAATCCTCCCTGTCTCGTGTTAGTTTTTCTAGCGATAATAAGAAGGTACGTTGAATTAACTTACGTTGTAATAAATATCTGGATTCCCGCTGTCATACAACAGCGCTCTCTCATATACCTCCTGCGCTTCTTTCGTCCTGTTCAATTTGATTAGAATATCGCCCCTATTAATATACGCTCTAGTATAGTCCGCTCTCATGCTGATCGCTTGTCTATAGAGCATATCCGCTTCTTCCAATCTGGTGGCATTTTTGGATATTAAGTTCGCGAGATTCAAGAAGACATTTAAATGGTTTGGTGCTATTCTTGCTTGGTAAGATTCTCCAGGTTTGGCTTTAGGAAGAAGGGACTTCGCTCTAACGTAGGCTTCTTCTGCTTCTTGATATCGCTCGAGATGGTTGTAGGTCCGGCCAACGTTTATGTGTGCTCCGACATCGTCTGGCTGGACGTTGACGGCAGTGTTAAAGAATTCCAGGGCTTCTGCGTAACGTCCATCGGCTTCTAGCGCGTGCCCGACGTTGTTGTATAGTTTCGCGTTATTGCGATTCACCTGGAAAGTTCAATTAGTGTTTTGATAGGCATTTGTTGCTAGTTTTTTTATGAAGTGGTACAGTACAATTATGTCAAGAAGAAACACGGTTGGTATGCAATGGGTATACATACTCGGAAAAAGGAGAGAATTATATTGATGCCATTAGAATACAAGTATAACGTGTGATACAGTTAAAAAAAAATGTATAAATCACATACGATCTCTTTGATTTATACATACATCTTCAACTGAAAGAAAAAACAGTAGGTACGTGTATTATTTAGAGAATTAAACATTATCCCACGGATTTATTGAAGAATTAGATGATTGGTGTAACATCACAATTACTTAAATTGGACTTCTTCTTCAATTACAAAAATTACCCAATGAAGGTACTTTATTAAAACACCACACAAATCAATTTAGAAAAAAATAAAACAAGAAAGTTTATTCACCTTCAATCCTGACGCGAAAATAGAGTATTCAGTCTTCCAATCCCAGTTCCTAACGTAAGTCTTAGCGCTGAAGGCTAAGAGGAGAAATATGAGGGCAGAGGCGGCAAGCTTGGCGCGTTTCTTGGCGAGCAGGCGCCAGCCGTGGGCCACGAGGAGGCACCAGCCCATGGAAGGCATGTAGAGGACCCGCTCGGCGACCACGAACCCGACCGGGAAGAACAGGTTGGACGCCGGCAGAAAAGGGAGGACGAGGAGTGCTAGGCCCTGGAAGATAAACAAATTGAGTTATGTACTGTTGGTGATATGAGACTGATAACAGGCGGAGTAAAACAAGTTTTAGGGAAACCACTTTTTTGTTATTTTAAAATTTTCTTTATAATTTTAATGAAAGGCTTCAAGTTATGCATACATACGTATAGTTTTAAAATCGGCTTTTCGATACCCCATTCCATAAGATAGGACGTAAATTTATAGAAAAAATATTTCCCTTTTTTCACAAAGTTTCAGGCAGCAACATCAGTGCCAGTTAGTGCCAGTGTGCCAGATTTCTCGGCTCCTGAGCATGGGGCTTAGGGCAACGCATTCACCAGAAGAGCCATCGAGCATGAGACTTCTAAGTTCTTACCATAGACAAAGCCGAGCACCGGGTCCGCAGCGCATGGACCGCGGCTGCGATCAGACCGACAGCGAGCGCCAGTGTGGCCAGGTTCCTTGGATCCTGCCACGAGCGAAGTAGCGCTACGGTGCCCATCGTCCAATCACAGCACAGGGCTTCGGGCAACGCGAGGAGCCACGCATTCAACGCCGGCAGGTAGGCGAAAGTCAAGTGTCTGGAAGAACAAGCCGTGATGGTGATTTTGAATTAACACTAATTATCTACACTAATCTACACTTCTACACTAATAGAATTTAGATGTAAAGTTAGTTTTTTTGTTTGTTTGTTTGTATGTAGAGGTAATCTCTTGAACCACTGAACAAATTTTTTTTTTCGCCTATCGAAAGCTACACTAGTCCTGACGGACACAGGCTAATAATTCCACGGGAATGAAGTCGCGGGCGTCTGCTAATCTACCCTAATATAATAAAGAAGTAAACTTTGCTTTCGTGTTTGTATGTAGAGGGTAATCTCTGGAACTACTGAACCGATTCCGAAAGTTCATTCGCCAATACACTCACGGACATAGGCTACTAATTTCACGCGAACGCAGTCGCGGGCATCTGCTAGAACTACACTAGTACTGCTAGCCTTGTCGGAATAGTTGAGAACTCACCTCGCTGGCGCTGACGTGGCCCCCGCCGGGTTGTCGAACCTGGTGAACACGGGCAGCTGCGCGCCCATGACGTGCAGCCGCGCCGCCAGCAGCGCCAGGCTGGCGCAGCAGACGGTGGCCACGCGCCGCGCCGCCTCGCCGCACGCGCAGCCCCAGCCTGAGCCCTTGCCCCACGCCTCCAGCCACGACCAACGGCTGCCGCCGCCGGTGCCGCGACGCTGTCATACGACATTTATGATGATTATGATTATTAATATTTCGCACCCTTAGAATTAAAGCTACTCAATTCTGAATATGATATTTCCCAAAATTAAACCCTATGGTCTTTTAATTAAGGTGATATTTTGGGACGTGTATTATTCAGAAATGGGTCACTTTAATTCTAAGCGTCCGATTTGTGCTGAAAGAGAACCGTCATGGTTAGTATGGACGCCCATACTAACCGCGACGGTTCTCTTTCCGCACAAAGTATACTAGCTTTTATTCGTGATTTCGTCTGCAGTGCTTTTATTAAGGATGAAAACAGTAAATTGGTGAGGATATTTCTAATTTATAAGGTAAATGTGTAGTGTCTATTTGGTATAGATATTTCCAGAAATAATTCCTATTTTTTTAGAAAATCAATTATTTCGATTTCGAAATCAGGAATAGATAATTGAAATTACACGTATAATTTTTGTACGTATAAAGCTTGGCAAGGGGCGCAAACCTCAGGGGGTTCAACGAGCAAGCAATAATGAGTGTTTTAATAAGTATTTTCGACCTTTAAAGGGCGCAACATCGGAATCACGTCATGGAAGCCAATGACCTTTAATAATTTTTTTTCTCAAATCCTAAAATTACGACGCTGACAACACTAACAAAGTAAATTTTATAAGGAACCCGGTATTAGCAGCGAGCGTGAAAAATGGCACATCATTGCCACATCGGATCGCACGCTTTCTCTCATGCGAAATAGAACGTTATTACTGGAACGAACTAAGCTCGGCAGTATACCCAATGTATTTGTTCGTAAATTCAATGTATATTGACAGGTTTGTTGAACTAGAAATAAGCCATTTTGAGAAGTCACATTTCATTAGTTCGTTTATTTTATATGCGTTACATGTATAAATGGTTTGTTGATGTGAAATGTCTTTTTACTACCAGTGGCATTGACCTGACATGACCGGCCAAGTTTAGTTTATCTGATATGATAAGATAAGATGCCATCAAAAACAAAACTTGTAAAAAAAAACAAGTCTCGCAACTAAGTTCTCTACCTTAAAAAGTTGTGAGATCCATGTTATACCAAGTCGGTTAGCTTATTCAGTCCCTAATTAAGGGATCTTCTGTCTTAAGTTATTACGTAATTAGCTAATCTAACAACATCTTGTAGTGACCACATTAATATTAAAAATCTTTTATGTTTAAATAAAATAGATTGACTTGGCCATCGCATGAAAACACAAGTGGGTCACCTGATGGTAAGTGATCACCACCGCCTATAGACACCCGCAACACCAAGAAGATTGCAGATGCGTTGCCAACCTAGAGGGCTAAGATGGAATACCTCTTGTGCCAGTAATTACACCGGCTGTCTTGCTCTCCACGCCGGAACACAACAGTGCGAGCAAGATGGCGGTAGCGATCCGGACGGACCTTGCACAAGGTCCTACCACCCGCCGCCATTTTATATTCATACATATACAGGTACACTGATTCGTTCACTGCAAATGTTAACTTTGTTAATCCTACATAATATATGGGATTACAAAGTTATTTATGCAGTTGGTGTATTTTGAAAACTGGACAGAAATTGCAAAATATTTAGGTTTTTCTTTGATTTATACACTAAACACTAATTGTATTCTAAATTTGAAACTTCTATGTCTATGATCGGTCAGTCAGTCAGTCAGTCAGTGAGTGACAAATTAAGAAATTTTGACTAGTTATAATTCTTAAACTACTGGTTCAAATTGAATGAAATTTGAAATATACCGAGTGTGTGCATTGCCTGCTTAGTTTCTGAAAATACAGGGTTCTAGCTTAATTCACAACGAAGTTATAGGGGGTCGAAAATGGCCTGAACTGCTTCGAGAAAAGGATGGTACGGCCGTGCCGCTTTTTTTTGCTCGACTTGGCGGGGGCACTGCCGTGCCCCCAGATAATATTGTCAATGTTCTGAGTTTATCTCTATGTGCGTCCCTTTCTTATGACACTAGTTTGACAAAGACGCAGGGTGGTATATATTAAACCTGGGCCGGTCATGTTAGAGCCACAGGGAGGGCGGCGTAGGTACCTACCTACATTTGACCCTAAGCCATTCGCCATACGCAACATCCATTGTGCATGATAGCAATTTAAACAATAAAGTGTACTGAAAACGTTTGTCTCACCTTCTGCGCGACGAAGAGTTCGTAGACGACGCAGACGCCGGTGGCTGTGATGCCCTGCTCTTTGCACAGCATGGCCACGCCCACGCAGGCCGCACACGCCGCCACGTAGCGCCAGTCTAGAACATGATTAATCCAATTGTATAGACAAAGCAAAAGAAAGGAAGGGTTTGTTACATTATGATTATGAACAGATGTCGGAACTCACGAGTGCGAGCTACCAGTGATTATGTTGAAGACATATACGTGTGTCAGTGGTTTTACTGCACCTGCTGGCGACTGCACCTAGCACGAATCTTCTCGATACGCGTTAATTCGCTACGTAACTCAGTGCGTCTCTTCCTAACTAGCCCAGTAGGAGAGAGACGCACTGACTTCCGTAGCGAGTTAACGCGTACCGAGAAGATTCGTGCTAGATGCATCGTCGGTTGTCGCGACAAAATACGCGCACTAACGCATCGTCCACACAATCAAAGGCCACGCATCCTCGTGAGATGCCAACATCTAGATGTAGTTAGATCTCCTTAAGAAATTGGTATAGTAGACAAAGAAATGGTTTTACCACTTTTGACCGTTTTACCAGGAAAAAGGTTCAAAAGTGGGAAGGCAACTATGTAGTGGATAATAAAAAATGCTCCTAAGCCGGTACTCTGTGAACTTATTTTAATTAGCAATGGTTGTGCGTGTAACGTATGAATGTGCTGTGTGCGTGTATCTTGATAATTTAGTTACGCATGTATTAGTCGGCAGGGGTATTTTTTTTATAAAAGCGATTTTATTGTGCTTTTTAGGTAACGTTTGAGGATTTGGTTATTTGCTATATCAGTAAACAAAACAAGCATCAACTTCCGATAAAACGGAAGGTAAATTGATAAATGGAAAAACTTTCCTGTAACACTTACGTAAACTGTGATTCTTTTATAAAATAAGAGAAGGAAAAATACAAGCTTTTTTATCCAGCCAGTTGCTTAGGCAACGCTAGCGACTGCGGCCCGACACAGAAAAAAATATGTACATAAATATACCTTGATTGGAAGACCTTATGAAAATAAGTGAACTTACATAAACTTCCAAGAATTGAGATCGTGGCTGTAACTACAAAACAGTATCGATCTATTAATGACCACGGAAACTCGCTAACATTAGAAACGTGTTAGGCCGAGGCAAACACAGTAACGGCGTAAACACCGAGCCCTGAATTTGTTGCCATGACAACGGTCATTTATCACTCGACTCGTATTTGTTTAGTCTAAAAAGTAAATAAGCCAGTATTTAAGGCTTTCCGTGTTAAACGTCGTTGTTGACATGTTGACATAGTTTTATGTTATTTTATATTGACATATGGTGACCGGCGGTGAATGTGACAATGAGTTGTGTCTCTTAGGTATAGCAGGAGGAATCAAGGCACTAATATTTGAATACGTAATAATTATAGCTATCCTTAACCTATTCATGTTTGGTGGACGTCTATGGACGTCAAAATCACGTCAAAATAATAAAACTTCTGTGTGTAGTCTACCGCGTGAATGAGTTAATAAAGTGGCTTATGTTATCTCTATTCAAGTAACAATTACTCAAACTTTAATTTTAGGTAACGAATTAGCGCCCCTCTTTAAGTTAATTGCTACGTTGTCATACAATTATGTCGCATTTGGCGTTGTGCCGGGGACATTTTTGGATATGAAAAAAATATGACAAAAAACATCACCCTTCTATTTATATTTATGTGTCTCTGTAACATGCCATTATGACATACATTGTATAACTAGTTTCAAAGATACCTGTACACCGACGCCTGCTGGCTGCCCGCGCGTAGCATAGCAGCGCTCCGAGGAAGAACACAGAAGATAACATCTCTGCCCGTCCCACCACGCCTGTCACCTGGACAACAATACAGACGGATGTCAAAACCTGTATTTCAAAACAACATCATCAGCCGGAAAGCATCCACGGTTGGAAAGACCTCCCAGAAAGGCTCAGCGTCTTTGATCAAGTCATCGCTAATTCTGATCCTCAATGCACGATAGAAACTGGTAGGTACTAGAGGTACAGGTTGGTTGGAAACATTTATTTGTACTCAATTCCAATACGATTGCTTTATATGCCAATTTCTCAATAGGTAGTCAATAATTTGAATTCTGAGTCATTGACGAACCTTTTCACAATAAGTGATAAAAAAAAATTGTTTCACCATTATGACATTTCATATACGAGTATGTACCTATATGCGACTAAGTATACCAAATGATTGAAAACAATGTTATGTGTATGCTTGATTGAAATGAGATTATCAGTTGATTAACTATTCTATTATACGTTCAAATTCAAATTATCTTTATTGCAAATTTATGTTGTACAAGAGTTCTTAAAAATAATCTATGGCTTCAACATAAACCCTGTAAGGATACAGCAACATTTACTAATAGATGATAATGATACCATCATAGTATACTTAAAGCTAGCTTATATTGTTATCACATAACAAGAATAATAGGTTGCAGGCACGCTTTGATATTAGACAGTAGGTATGGCCTAGATTGTATAATAACTAGATGTGTAAACAAAGAAGGTAGAAGATAAAAGTCCTGTAACATTATTAAAAGTCTAAAAAAGCATTAGTCCGTTAGTACGTAGGTACTATATCTGTTCTTTTGTTCCTTTACCTTTCCTTACAGAATAGGAATACTCGTAGACCGCGCAACCTGGATTACCCGCCACCCCATAAAAAGGTAGTAATAAAAACAAAATTTCATTGAAGCGGAGAGCGTTACGAGAAAATTCCAATGAAGTTAGCGTAGCTAAGGCGGTGGCAGCCACATAAAGTCAGTGAGAAAGGGTGACCGCCCGCGTCTATAAAAACAGCAAACATAGTTAGCTCCGGTAGCAAAGACTGGCTCTGGCAAGTCGACAGCCTGTGTACTATGGCTTTATTAGAAAATATTTTGCTCCAGCCAACATTAGGTCCCGTCTTCTCCTTAAGATCTGAATTTTATTAGTTTGGTTATTCAGGAGATTGCCACAAAAGAGTAGATAGTTAAGTCATTTTAAAATTGGCATTCAAATAAGCCATTAGAAGAGAGATTTAAGTTCATTTATTTCTTTATTGATCCAACTTCTCAGCCGTCGTTGCATTACATACTGCTTAAATGTCAGACGATACGTTATTCTGGGAATGTTCTCTATAAATCTCTATCTCCACGCAATGTTGACATTTTGCAGTTTGCTGAAGATTTGTTCGCAGATTTGCAATAAAATGGCTTACCGCCAAGAAATTTTGATACATTTTATGAAGTAAAATTCGGATACAAAGCAATTGAGTCAGACGTAATAAGCAGTTTATGGTGTCGATGTTTGAATCGATATTTTCGGTATCGACAGCATTTATGTGAAGTAAATTGGAGAGTACAGATATAAGCGTTCTCTTGGGAGCGATACGAGCGATTCTATCCACGAGGCTGATACGGAACAATGTCTAATATGCGCCAAATAGTTTCTATATTATTGGCCTGTAGGTATCAATTACGTTTTCCGTTCAGTTTTAAATAACAAAAAACACTAGAACCTGACTATGGTCCTACTCTGTCAAACTAGTGTCATATCATAATCATAAGAGAGGGACGCACATAGAGATAGACTCAGATAAAATAAACTTGGCCGGTCATGTTAAGGTCACTGATAACTTTGAAACAGTTTCTCATAGAAATCACCTTAGATGTTAAACCTTAAGAAACCAACAATGAAATGACATTAAAACATCCCTAGTGTCTGTTCGGGTCACCTGTAGCTCAATTGGTACGAGCAAGTCACATGATGCCGTGGTTACATGTTCTAATCCTGCCCGATGACCAAGATTTTTCTTTGCTGTCATAGCATTTAAAAATAATGGTCTTTTTGTATGTGTGTACCATGGCAGTATGTTCACATCTTCCGTCTTATTACAACCACTTAGATGTTTTTTTCTATCTGTCTTTTACAGACTTCTATTTATTTTGCAAGTATTTATTTCCGTATCTACCGGTAAAAGTGTGCCCTTCTTTTGGAACATGGATTTTCATTTATTTCGTAAATCTTTGATTAACAGGGAACAGAAGCCCAGCCATTTTCCGTTATGGCTTTAAAGTTGTTGGCTTTAATCGCTGGCAGGTTAAAATGCAAGTTGGATTTTCGCTGAAGTTGGTCTAATCAGAGCTTAGGGTGTTCAAAAGCCGTGCAGCGGCGATAACTTCGGAGCGTAACGGTGTTGTTGTGACCGCTAGTCGAACTTTTGGTGGTTCGAATGCCTTCCAGCGGGATTGTTTTCTTTGTAAACTACCTTTAGTTTGCAGGAAGTTTGTTTGATGGAATTTGATTCGCTAATTATACTCAGTGACCTTGTGTTTGCGCTTTAAAATATGAAAGCTTTTGTTAAAAAAGTAACAATGTCTTTTTCCGTATTCGTATTACCGTAAGACATATCATGGATCATGCGAACAGAAGGAAGGACTAACTTGGTTTTTGTTAATGTTTGAAAGGATTGGTCTCTGCTTCTTAATATGTTTGTCTGTGTTTTCGTCAGACACTCACACTGTTGTACGTTCACACAGACTGTTTAAGGTACAGTATGGGCAACAGTTTGAACAGTCTCCTGGCCTCAATCCTGTAAGGTCTGATTCGGTAAGTAAATTATTGAAGCATTGAAGCTCTATTCATTAGGAATTCAGGCGCAATAAAAATAATTTATTATAGGGAATTGCTATTCATAGATATTTACCTACGCCTTTTAACTAAAATATTTTATTCCTTTCATTTGATGGCAAACGTAACACAATCATAAAGAAGACACATGTATAAACTAGGTGACGCAGGTTTACAGAGCGTTTATATTTATAAGCGCTTTGTAAACCTACGTAAGACTAACCTCCTTTGGTATTTACCGAAGGAGGTTAGTCTTTGAAATGCTAACCCTATTTACAAAGCCCGTAATATAAGAATTCATATAAACAAATTGTACGTATTAAAAAAAAATATGGAAGTAGAACTAAACTTTATCTTATTCCCAACAGAAAAATTTAAAACAGAATCCAGAGCGTGCCATCAAGGTACAAAGCTGTAGTGTAGGATACATAAAGTGCAGTAACTCAAGAACTATAACATCGCTCCTAAGAGGGTTTTCAGCAGTGGCTCGTAAATTCAAACTTAATTGTAGCCTATTACTTATTAAAATTAAAATAAACTATTATGTCACAACGTGCTTTTATAATCCTAATTATATTTGAGCAAGTACCTGCGTATAAGCAGAGTACGTCATAATGATTAGTCCATATTTCGATTACCCAACATTGGATTCTGCATCAGTGCGGAAAATAAAATCGTTTAGCGTAATAATGCTCCACGCAGAAACGTCTTTACAGACGTTTTGTTTGTTCCTTATTCACGGATTAAGAACTGACATTGTTTTACTCGAATCACTGAATAAATCCTCGTAATAAACAGCTATTCATGGCTTCAGCCCTGGAGCCTACAATGTAAACAAAATATCCTTTAAAAATATATAGCGTCGTAAACAAGAGTGTTCTAATTGGAAAAACAACAGTAAAGTTGAAAGATCATCAAGTTTATAGTAGAGTGGGCATAAAAATGCAACGTCGGCGGGCTGGGCACGTGTCATAAAGTGCATTGAGTGGCTACTGCGATATAAAAGCCGAAGTTGAACGCCGGCGGTTATTATGCCGTGAGAAATTGCGTCAGCTGAAGTTAAGAAATTGGCCAATTAAACGTTGCAAAGTTTGATGGGAAATTTCTTTAATAAGCTTTACTTCAAAACGTTGAGAGATTGGATGTAGTAAAAGTGTTGTAATGTTTGAGGTTTCAATCTAACAAATTGTTTTTCGAGCGCTGTCAAACGTAATGATTTTTCAGGCCTCGCATTGTGAGAGTCGGCTTGTGCTCTGCAATGGGACATAACATAGACTAATGTCACCATCAGTCTATTTTATGTCCGTTTGTGACTTTGTCAGTCTTACCGGCCAGTCAGTGGGGAAAATAAAGGGAACTCAGCGCTAGGTTAGTTTACGAGTATTCGTTAGCTTAAGGGGACACTTTAGTACTTATAGATAGGTAGCCGAGTTCGCTAAGAAAGAAATTTCAACTCATCGGAGTCCTTCGGAAATAAATAAATGCTGACGCTGTAAATACAACGGGAGATCATAAATTATCAAGTGTTATGTTATGTCTGTAAAATAGAAGGTAGGCACTTAATCGTACACGTGCCATTCTAAATGCGGTGACGTTCAATGAGTCGATGTGGGCGTCCCGCAGCCAATTATTCAAAAACCCTTTGACATTTCCGTATATACGGTTGCAAATATTTAAATCGACACAATAGACCAGCTCACAATACATCGCTATTTCGGCGTTCAATTTAAATTCTTAGTAAATATGTATAATAATAGAGCTGAGGAAAAATAAATAGATAAATATCTTGGGACAATTTACACCAATTAATCTAGCCCTAACCTAAGCAAAGCTTGTTATCAAAAAAGGTCAAACGAGGGACGTTAGGCGTTGCTTAATTTTAAAATGAATTAACAACATAAGAAATATTAACACATATTATTGTTGTAAAGATCTAAGGGATCAGTGCACCAGCACGAAACTTCTTGATACGCGTTATCTCGCTACGTAACTCAGTGCGCCTCTCTCCTACTGGGCAGGTTAGATCAAGACGCACTGAGTTACGCAGCGAGTTAACGCGTATCGAGAAGATTGGTGCTACTCGTAGGTGCACTAAACCGGGAAGCGTGGCGGAATCTGGTGTCGAAAGCCAAGACCCACTTTGAGTGACTGCGCTACCGTAGTAAGTATTGTTGAGCTGTGCCTTTGAGCTCCAGAAGTCCTTTTGATAAGTAACACATAAAAAACAAGTATGCCCAAATATTTCAAGGAAAAATATTGTGAGTTCAGACAGCAGTCTCTCAGCAGTTCTGGTAGCATATGTGTGGAATGTAATATTTTGAATTATAGTTAGTATAGCTACAAAAGTTAACGACCTCTTCAATACGAGTATCAGATAACATTGTTGAAGTGGAGCATAGATTAGAGTAGGCGATGCTAATCACATGGTTGAGAGGAGTATAAGCTATATACTTGAACCGGCTAAAATAGTTTTGTTTCAATAGTTTACAAATATTTCGTGCCAATGAAGCTTCGCAAGGTTTTAGGTACACAACTGAAACCCTATTAGCGGCGTCGGGTTCCCCGCTAGATAACTCTTCAACCGTAACATAAGGCACGAATTACCCTGTAACCCGAGAAGATAACGGATATCCTGTATTTCTTTAATTTTCCGTATACTTCCTTTATTTATACCTGGGATTTCACTCTAGGTCTTGTTTCATGCAATTTGTAGAAAAAGATATTGTTTGTTTTGACGCCCAAGTCACTTATATCACCTTGCTGAACGACATCCTTCTTTTACAAAAATACCTATGAATGTCACTTCTGATTTATACAAACTTTACGTCTATGCTCCAGACGTTGGAGCCTGCTACCAACGAGGGCATCGTCGCCAATAAGCCTTTTAGCTCTTCAGTCCACCGATTCCATCGCATCAAGCTGGTACTTAGCAGAGCCGTCTCAAAGGTGACTACAGTATCCCATAGTTATTCCGGTGTGAAGTACCGCTGCACCTTGGAGAGGATGTCAAGTTTTTTTGCAGCAGTTTTTGCTTTGGACCCAATGAAGCCGCCGAAGTTTACCACACAAAGAGCCAGCAGCCTGATAGACGATTCACAAGGGGTTAGTTTGTTACGCAGTCCGAAGGTGCTTAAGGTGGTTTTGGATTTGAGGCGCTATCTATAACTTTTTTTAAATAAAACCAGAAAAATCCCATATATTAAATTCAAACCCTCCCATACATTTAGTACGCCGTTTGTCGAAAGACTAGTTTATAAGGCCTAGTCATTTAAACCTTAACAAATGATTCATGAATTGTTTTAATACAGTTTATTCGTGTAAATAAAGAACCTTAAGCAGTTTTACCTCTTACGATGTTCTTTGAGGCTGGGCTTTGAGCCCCTACTTACAGCCAGCCTCATAGAACGTCGTACTAAATGTATATGAGTGTTTAAACTTAATATTTTTAATATTATTACTTATATTTAAAAAAAGTTATTAATGTGATTTTACGCATTGGGTAACACCTTGTATAAGTCATTAAAGTTGCTGAAAATGCAGGCTTCTAGTTTAATCCACAACGAAATTATAGGGGGTCGAAAATGGCCTGAACTGCTTCGAAAAAAAAGATGGTACGGCCGTGCCGCTTTTTTTCGTTCGACTTGGCGGGGGCACTGCTGTGCCCCCAGATTTAAGGGTCATGAACTTTTAAATACAGTATTAGCTACATTTAGTAATTACTTGATACTGCGTGACGTGGCTGGAAGTAAAACTATTCTAAAGATCATTTGTAAATAAATGTATATCGTGGAAAATGTCGGAGTATCGTTTCGAAAACGACGTTAAATGTCAATACGGATACTGACCGAACCGCCCCTAGCATTATTTATTGAACGTCGTAGTTGTATATTAGTCTACACTAATAATATAATAAAGAGAAAAACTTTGTTTGTTTGTTTTTTTGTTAGTTTGTTTGTATGTAGGGGGTAATCTCTGGAACTACTGAACCGATTTCAAAAATTCTTTCACAGATAGAAAGCTACACTATTCCTGACGGACATAGGCTACTAATCGCGCGCGTCTGCTAGTAGTACATAAATGTAAAGATTCAGGCTCAGGCGATTTTCGTTTTGAAATGTGAAGCATTTAAAACAGGAATGGATTATACGTTCAGAAGTTTATTTGCTTAATATAAGAAAAAAAAAAGATATCATCTAAAGGATTTAGACACAAATCTGTCTGCCTGTATGCTATAGTCGCTATTTCTTTACTAAGAATATTACATAGATAATAATATCTATTACGCGCACAAGTTTTTTTTAAATGCTAATACATCGAATAATGTATCGTTAGATAGCTGTTTATGAAATATTATTTGTATCTTAGTATCAATTTAAGGATTTGGGATACCGTTTAGGAATGATTAATTTCCATAATTTAATAAATGAAGAGTTATATAGAGGACTAGCGGACACCCGCGACTTCATTCGCGTGGAATTAGTAGCCTATGTCCCTCAGAGATAGTGTAGCTTTCTATTGGTGAAAGAGTTTTTGGAATCGGTCCAGTAGTTCCAGAGATTTATTTATTTTATTTTATTTCGGAGATAACCCCCCCCCCCCCCCCTAAATACAAAGTTTACCTCTTTATTGTACTAGTAGAAATTGAATTATTGGAAAGAAAACTATTACGACTAATATAGTTTAATTCGTTTTGAGTTTTAAACAAATAAATATTTATACGATGCACGAAATACCTTTGTGTAGAAAACAAGCTAATTCCTGATTTAAGTTTTTGTGTTGTCTGCACTGGTGTGTCTTGACATACTATTTATTGACTTGAAGATTCTCGTCATTGCGCCTTGTTAGTACATAGGTACTTTAATTATCTGCGATATGAAGTAAAATCTAAACGTTTCCCAACATGGCCGACATTATTAAATGTCAATTAACTCTGTATTGTTTAACTACAAATTATAAAATAGTTCCAACTTAAAAATGTTCATCAACTAATGATCGTTCGTGGATTTCAAACGTGGGCGGAACGTAACTATCCAGCTTTCCGACAAGTTCGACCTTTAACATTTTCTGCCCCGACATTAAGTAAATATTAAAACAGGTCATTGACTTTTAGGCACTTTATAATTCCTACTAACTTTAAGAATATTATGAGAAAAGTTTAAAGTAAACTCCATTTTTCAAATGATCTATGACAGTTTCTGATATCATCCCTAGTTTCAATAGCTTCTTACGTAATGGAAAAAGGCTATGGCATATTATAAGGAGCGAAACTTTTCGCCTTTGTATGAAAGAACCGTCAGTAAATTCATGGATAATCCACACCCCCGGCGGCAGTAGACGAAACCTTTTTTTCTTAGCGCCCTGTAAGATTACAGTTTGGCCTTTAGGCCGGTCTAGACGTATGTCATAAGAGGCCCGTCAAGTTCAGTAATCCTGCAAAGTTCATCTCAATGTGTCCAATCTGAGTGTTCCAAATAAGATCGTGCAAAGTGCCTTGGAAATGGATTACGTAACTTGGAAATGGTTAGGTATGCAGTACTATATGTCTGTTCATAGGTGGCTTTCGTCATTCTCCACTTTATCCCTACCTGTTATATTAAAAACATGATTTCAGATTAAGAACTAAATTCCCTGTAAATATACAGGATGACATTCAAGACGTAGCGCTGCGCTGAGTCGACTATCGCAGGTGCCGTAAAATGAGAACGTTCAGCTATGTTCCATACTGCACCCCATCTTTGCTCTGGCGAGCCTTTATACTTTATGTCGTTATACTATCTTATTATTACAAGCATTTAAGGAAAAGGTATATAATGGTTATCCCAAAAAATCATAACAAAGCATTCATGCAATTAGCGAAAGTATTGTCACCATTTTTACTGCGCCATTCTTATAGAGTTGGAAATTGTATTATGCTTACACACATACTTTCGTTCAATCATTCATTATGTTCGTGCCACTCTTTAGAAACGACCTGTACCCATGAAAGTCGTAGGTTCTTACGCACAATCGGAAGGTGCAAGCGACCGTTAATGAGAAGAAAAATGAAATCTTGATCCAACAACGTAAAGCTTGCTTTACAACAATTTACGTATCAAGAAAATACGGGCTGCAATAAACGCAATTGTAAGGCCCGCTGTCTCTTTCGCACAGCTGCCGGCAGTATAACTCACAGTCACTTACCTCCACTATAGCACTAATTTTAGCCATGCACTCCGTAGATAGAGGAAGATTGTCCGCGCAATCGGTTGGCATATATACTGACATGATAATCATGATAAATACCTACGTGACTCCTTATTACTCCAATCCCTCTGCCTGAGTACCTAAGTATAAACTACTGAATGAGCTCAGCGTCTGCTAAGAAGTCTTTGATTAACATCACATTTGGCAAAGTCTCAACACAAATGGTCGTTTTTACTCCTCCGTGTTCTAGAGATGGCTTGTTTGTACTTACCGCCTCGGTGTGTATCGGGTGCACGGCAAACAAGATGGCCGCCACAAAACTTGCGAACTCCGGCAGGAACATCGCGCACACCCTGTAACAACACAACTGGGTCACTGGCTGAATAATATCATGCCATTAAGTAGTTTGGCTTAAAGTCAACGTCATCAGTTCGACGTTACGGTGCAGTGGCCTGACCGTTAGTTAGCACAACGGGAAGACGTTTGAGAATACATAGGTACAAAATATTATCTACTACGAGTATATAGATCTGCAAGGTAGTTAAGGTTTAGAAATGGCTGACCAAATTCAGATTAATAGCGCACATTAACTAGGACCATTTGCATAGCCAGAAGTTCTCTTAACTTATTATAGTTATTAGTTTTGTATTTTTTATTGCTGTAATAATAATAAAATAGAATACGATTTATCGACACCATTAGCATAAAGTAACAGATATTTTGTGAAAATGTCAACAAGCTACCTATAACGCTTCTGAGGATAGAGAAGAGTCGGGCGGACGGACGTAAATTTTTAAAAATAGGTTTCCATTTTTCATGTTGCCAACCTTTGGTTACGCTACCCTAAAAAGTATTGAAAATTAATCCCCAGACAATAACAAAGAACTGCGTATTATTTTAAAATTTGCCATGTACCTGCGTCATACCCTGAAATGATTACACTCTTTAAGTTTAATTAACAGATATGTGACAATAAAAATGACAGCAACCGACCAGTTGACTTAGTCAATTTATTTTTAATTACAATACGGGAGTGCTACCCGCAGATTGTGCTCCTAAACTGACAACGTCACGGGATAATAAAACGAAGCGTTTTTTTGCTGAATCGACAATTGAAATGTAAAAATGCTCGCAGTTGAAAATGAGCAGTTTCGCATATACAGCGTAAAGGGCACAGCTTACAATCTGCAAGCTTGACTTAAATATTGCGTTTAAAATAAAGTGATTGTTCAGTTAGTTATTTCCGTTTTTTTAGTGGTTTCGTATGATGCAGTTTAGAAGTGTACATATACTCAAACAGTAAATAAATCTTATCCAAACAATGAAAAATTGGTCCTTATAGATAGAGTAAGAATATTAGAGAAAGTATGGTATTAAATGTAGGCATCTAATCTTTTTTTATGCTATGTAGTAAAAGTTTCGAAGTTCTTGAAAGTGAATATCAAAAAGAAGGTGCGTTTCTTCACCTTAAAAACTCCTAATAGAGCCCAATATTTCAAACGAGTTGGGCAACTGGGTACTTAAACTTCAGCAAATACAGCAAGACCTTTGAGAATTTTCCAGCTTTTATTTTATGGCCTGGGTATCAGCGATCAATACTGGCCAATACATTTCCTCGACCTAAAATCACCAAGTTGTTAGATTTATTACACGAAGTAATAAATACTAGAGTGAGCTAATAAATACTTATACAATGGTTACCTATTTTTTTATTTATACAGGTTTTATATTAACTTTACTTTGTATAAATTTTTGTAACCGAAATTTCTTTCGATTTTATTTTTAAATGTTTTTACATTCAAATTATTGAATTAAAATTGTAATGACAACACAAAGAAAAATTAGGGCAATGGCAGGACTTGAACCTGCAACATCAGCATTCCGTGCCTTGCGTTTGCCAGTTTCGCCACACTGCCTCTGCCATACCCTGCGAATTTTTCAATGTGCTTCGTCTTACGGTCATTACATTATTGATTTTAAGGGTACAACTACCCTCGGTGTCATCTATATGGAGCTTTTTACAAGTCTTTTTACTTTGTATATTTTTTGATTTTTTTTTAATGCTTCAATTCTTGTAAGTTAATTTTGACACAATTTCTGGGTTGCATTGGCTTGTTTGATACATATGCGTAGTTGCTGAAATATTGAGGTAGGTACGGTAAAGGTTATTTATTGCAATGTAATAAGGTAAAAAAAGTGTAAACATATCCCTATTATCGCTGAGATTTACCAAACGATATTTGACACTTGTCTATTGACGTTTGTAGTGACGAGGCTAAGGAGTGTTGATTTACGTATCTACCGATTATCGACTAAGGATGGCAGTTTATTGTATTCGATTATAGTGACGATTTAAAAAAATATTTTTATCTCAGTTACGACGATGAACCTCGTGCAGGTTCCGTCCAGATTGGTACCATAATCTGATATTATTTCGGTCAGACAGAAATCTATGCTTTGAAAATTCAAAATTCGCTTTTTAATGAGTCTGGTTGGTTATCTAAGTTGCACGCCTAATGTCAATTGCTCAGCACCCTTTACAAAATATTGCTTTTCCCAAGGGACGTTATTTCTTGAGTTCTCCTGGAGTGCAATTTTTAAATCTCACCTGGTGACTAAAGCTAACCAACCTGGCCGTTTTTCATAGAGATTCGGTCATTTTTGTGAACTTTAGTCACCTGGTGAGATTAAAAAATTGCACCTCTTCACCATCAGCCTCATTTAACCAAATGTATTGCAATGAGCATAAATTGCCTTAGCAACTTTATTAAAATAACCGCGCGTATCGCTACCCGTGAAATACTTATTATTGAGTGGTTTCGGAGGCCGTCTGTATTCACCATCAGTTCCAGTTTTCCGATAGCAAAAGTACAAGTTACTATAAAAAATATCCAAATCGCTACAGGTGTGCATATATTTTTTAAAGATTTCCCTCGATTTCTCCAGGATCCCACCATCAGATCGTGACCTGATGACAATGGAACCAATTTGGATGTATACCCTTTCAAACAAAACAAGAATTTTTCAAATTGGTCCAGCAGTTTCGAGTACTCGCAAAACATACTACTCCTTTTTTTGAAGTCAGTTAAAAAGGGCACGTTCTTAGTCATGGGGATTTTTTGGTTCATTTTAATGTTTGACTTAATGTTTTGATATCTTATTGATTTTGTAATAAATTTATCGATTTCAACAAATTTACGAAAATGTTATCTGAATCGAAACGAAGAACTTGGTCACTACACTAAGTTTAAGAAAAAAAAGACTTAATATGTAACTGTTTACGTGTTCAGTTGTTAGTATGAAATAGTTTGTTATTACGATAGAAATAAATGTAACAACCACTTAGTTGGACCTCAAAAGAGCATATACATAGCTTTTAGGTATCTGTGAAGCTCAAAAGCTGTTGAATATTTTATTTATAATTTCAATGGATAATGCACATTTACGTTATATGGGTGTTGTCATGTGTCAAATGATGGGTCTTACAAATATACTTCTATAGCGTGAAAAGAGCGCGATGCCCAGTGTTGCCAGGTCCATTTATGAAAAATTAGAAAATGCAACTAGAAAAAATCAGTAGATGTATGGGGAAAATTTACCAAAAATCAGTAGATGCATTTTTGATAAAAAAAAAATTGTATATATCATATACAAATACACATAAGTGAAATAAAGATGGTATCGTTTTATCGCTCCATGAATCCTATTAAGTGATCTTTAATTTAGTCATGTAATCATTTTTCGCTGACTGTGAAGCAAAATTAACTGTGTGTCCACCCCGTTAAGTACATTTTACGATGTCAATTTTATAGTGCCAACCAAACCATGATAATTTTGTATGTCATTTCACTCAGGTTTTTATATTACATATCATATTTTAAAGAAAAGCTAGTATTTGAAAAAATCAGTAAATTTTTAGTTATAATCAGTAGATCAGTAGAATTCTGGAAAAATCAGTAAATCCCCCGAAAAAGCAGGAGATCTGGCATCACTGGCGATGTCTAAAAAAAAGTTCACTTGTACCAGCCAACAATTGTAAATTAAAAAAAAACTATGTCAATTCGCTAAACAGCCAGGATGTAAGCTGGGTCAGCGGCGAGTAATGTGCAAAGTTTGCAACTTCATTTACACGCACGCGGCCGAGTGGCCCTGTTTCGCAAATGAACAGTTTTTAATATGCGAATTTATGTCATGAAACTACTACGTATCACGCGCTACTCTTGTAACAGCGTTTCGCAGCTTTGTAGCGGAAACTCACAGCGAACAGAAAACCCCATTGTTAGATTTCTGAAACTAAATTTGTGAATGCTAAGAGTAGTTCTTTGATTTAATTACAGTGCTACTATTTTAAACAGAACTGGCATAAAGAGTAGTGCTCACCTCAACTAAAAATGGGAATAATAATGCTCACGAAGAAGAAGACTCAGTTATTTGTGATATGTTCTTCTTAGTTGATGATACCATGACCATGCCATCGGGACGAAGTCGAAAAGAGGCTCTGAAGAGATCCAAACATACTCAAAATAAACCTATGATCAATGTACATAAATAAAATGAACGAAACTAATAAGTAAATCAGATTTAGATACCTCCACTCAAACAGCTCGTCTAACAATGGCTGAATATGGATGAGTGCAAGATACGAAGCAAAATCGGTGGTATCTTCTTTGAATAATAAATTTAGAGAATTAGTATGCCTGATCGGTAGGCAACTTATAAACTCTTAATGGCAAAGTTATGTAACGTTACTTAGTATACGGCTTTATCCCTACTTATACAAATTTGCAAAGTTTTTAATTACATGAACGTATATTTGTTTCCAGTAGAATCTACTTTGAGTTTGTCTTATATGCTCACTTGAGATTAACATGCTAATTGAAAGTTATCTTTTGTTATTATGTGACGAGTTTATAAGATAATACTTAATGTTGGTTCAGATTTCAGTCTCTTAAAGGTTTATCTGAATGTGAATTATGAAATAATGTATGGTATTGTTGGTGTGCTGTTTTAGTGAGTTTTTTATTATTTATTTTAAAATAAATGTGCTAGAAGATTTTTAAGGAAACAAAAAGAGCAGTGTTTACTGATAGGTTGATATTTTTTTTTTTATAAGACGCTAACTAACGTTTAGTATTGTTTCGTTTGTGGGCCAAGTTAATTTTCTAACATGAGATGGCTAGCATAAGTGACCGCGAACGTTTGTCCATTCCCTGACTAAACCAATACAGAATATAGCTTTCATTTGCCAACATACGGAAAACATAGCAGCCGTCCAGATTCGTCATGCAAAACCTGCTCTAATTCGATTCATTGCATACTTATAAATAAACTGTCGTATGGTGGTTCTTTTCGATACCACTTGGATCGGTTCTATTAATTCGTCGAAATTCGTCAACTACTTACCCCGCTCAACTTTAACACACTTTCTTAGGAACCATCAAGTACAAAACGAAAACGCGAGCGATTCAATTTTAACGTAATGTTTCCACCTGTGTATTCCGATCTTCGTATAATATACAAGTATAATATACAGGTAACCGTGTAACACCGTAGGTCAGGGAGTTTACGGCGTCCAGTGACAATAATTGGGCAAGTTTGCGGAGTGGCGACACGAGGCACAGCTCCTGCTGAACTGAAACACCAACTAATTGAGAACGGTAAGTCGGTGTAAACCGCGAGCGGGCGCGGGCAGCACAGATAGTCAAAAAAGGGACTCAGACCGCTATTCCTTTCCATAGCAACCTAAAAAAAAACATATGCGGCCTAATTGCTAAATAAATTTTCCATTTCAGTTTTTAAACGGGTATTCCGAAAGGCTGAACTTAAAAAATTGGTTTTAAAATTGCAAAACCTTCAAGATTTTTGGCTTTCCTTTAAAACTTCTATTAATAGCAATATCAATCACCCCTTAAAATCTGTTCAAATCGTTATAAAGCCATTTAAAACCTTTCTAGGGTAAAGAAAAAGGGTATTCATGACGACGTTACCTTTGCGAAGAGGTAAGCGTGTAAACAAAAGTTTACCATTTCAAACAGACAAATTAACGGGTGCTTTAAGAAAAATGAAGGTTGTCAATTGAATCCGAATATTGTTTTTTTTTTCAGACAGGGATCATAGAAAGTATATCCTACGTTTTCCTTGACGTACACCAAAGATAACCATTTTGACAGTTTTGGGTATGTACGCACGACATGTACTAAGACTACATCTATGCTTTAATTATTCATCCAAGAGCCAGATTTAGTTGCTCTATGCTCAAGCTATGAATCAGTACCCCCCACGGTCGCCTCTCGCTCGCGCCGCGGGTAATCGAGACTAACTCCGCAAGGTGCTCGACGGCCGACTTCGCTCGGAATTAAGGCACTCGTTAGCGACTTTTTGCGAGACTAGCGAAATCTCTTGAGAAGTTAGCGAAAAAACATTTATAGGTAGTTTGTTTTCGAGTTCGTGGGCGTAACGAGCCTTTCCGGCTAGATCCGCTGTCCTTCGATAACTTGGTAATCTACACAAGTTATGCTGCACATTGAAAACTAACAATATACTATTTCGCAGTCAGAGTTGTCTAATGGACTATAAACATGTTTTATTAGTAAGGCGTCTTGAATATTTTTTGGTGTTTTATTAATTGCTGTTGATAGCAACGAATTTTTAACATAAAGTTTACACGACAATTCAATTAGCTCGGGAGACATTAATTACTAGCTGAAATATAAGTAGTGTATTATTGGGGGTTCTGGACCACTGTTTATTTGCGTTTGGTAATGTATAGTTGTGGTACAAAATGTATGGTGTAATGTTGTATTCGACCGCACAGATGGCCATTAGGGTGGTAAAATTTTTGTGCGTTGGTTTTGTTGTGTGGTCTCTGTGTGGGTATGTGGATCATTAGTATCTTTATCTTCTTTACTTAGTATAGAACAAAGTCGCTATCCGTTCCTGTCTGTTCTTATTTCTCGGCCGCTTACCCCTTGTAAACCACGTAACGGATTTTGATACGGTTTTCACTGTCATTTAGAGAATTTTATGCAAGGTTTTTTTATACTACATCCTGATTGTGGCCGTGCGAAGTCGGGGCGGGTCACTAGATCTTAATAAAGTAAACCCCCAAGTGGATCGTCTTTAGACTAATGCAAGATTGCTTATTAACTGTTCAAATAGTTGTATAGATTTTGGTTTAGGAGTCTTTGAGCTTTGAACATGAATAATTTATGATTTAGATGAATTTTATAAATTTACGGCGCAGTGTAACACTTTAGGGTTACATTACTTACATTTTAACAGTTTCCATCCGCACATCACATACTCAGCTGTTCATACATAATTTCCACTTTCGTTTACACCATTTACTTTGCCATTTCATCTTTAAAAACTTACTTATTAACAATAAAAACACATCTGCAATTACTTTGTTTTGGTCAAAGCGCAAGCGCTTGACAGTTGTTGCGTTTTGTTTCACTCTCGATGATAATCCCAAACGTCACTCCGTTTGTCGAACGAGGTCTCTTCCATTTTTACTTGTTTCAGTCTTCTCGAGGGGTAACAAATATGGTTTCAGGTTCTATTCTACCTAATGGACTGTTTGTCACTACGTTTCTTAAAAAGTTTTAATATCAACATTCATAATTTCGTGATGCACCGTGATTGCTTACTGCAGAAACGAAACGTCGCGAGCCGTTCTGGAAGTTTTACAAATTCTGACGGATTGTTGTTGTAATTTAGTTGTTTTCTTTAAAAACAGATATTATTAGGGAGTGATTCAGCGTATTTTCAGCAAACGACATGTAACTTTTGTTCTGCTTTCTTTGTTAAGAAGAAATAAAAATATTTCTTCAACTCTCATCTTCTCGAGTTATAAAATGTTCCTAGGGTGAAGCAGGCGTTGGAACGTACATGATGTGCAGTTTCGATAGTTTTTTTTTACAATCGAGAAGCTTCTTTCTTTCCCGGACACCGACTGGACTGTCCGATTATTTTTACTTTCTCTCGGGACAAAAAACCTGAGCTGATGGCGTGATGGCGCTGCCTGTATTTTAAACCTTAAAAGAGGATGATTGGGAGTGTGTCTTAGTTTCTTTTCTTCGCGTTTAACGCGGTAAGTGAGTTTTATATTGGTTGTAAAGGCCGGTGATAAAAACTGCTTATGTTGTAACTCTTTCTTATTTCTGTTATTACTTTTGTTACAGTTTTCTGTTCATTTCCGTCCATTCCGTGTACTCTCCGGTGCGCGAGGATGCGGCGAGGAGATTCGTAGGCGTGTGTACCACTGATATTACCCACTTAATGTGGTAAGTAATGATTATTTTCTTAACCTCAGTCAAGACGCGTGGTAGGGGCGCTCTGTTATATTGTGGTATCTTTTACTGATACTGTGAATATCTATTGTTCACAGGGTGTCAGGATCTGATGCAACTTCGGATGTCAGGATCTGATGCAACTTCGGGTGTCAGGATCGGGTACAACTTCGGATGTTGGGATCGGGGCACGGTGTATGTGTCAAGATCTGGTACAACTTTGGAGGTCAAGATCGGACGTCTAGTTCGAGCTGATTCCCGACTGTTCTTCTTTTGATGACGATGATGATTTGCTGAGAGTGGAGCTTAGCTTAGCGTGAGCGGACTGCACACTTCGCAGGATGTGTCAGGTTTTTCTTTACGGACGGAAGTAGGATTGACCGTGAAGGCAATCTTAATATCGTACACGGTTACTTACCGTTAGTCATACTATTTATTAACTTTCCACGTTCCATACCTAAGAAGGGACGCTGTGTAATTTAATGTACCCCAAGGGGACTGATAACGTTTTATAGAACGTTTTATTGACTGTTAAAGCTGGTAGTATGCCTCTTGTATTTGCTTTCAAGTAACGGGTAATACAGGGTAATTTTAAGTTACTTTGTAAGTCGCGTGTCCATTTGGACATCCGGGTTATTCACCGGTTACCATAAGTTAACGCGCATCCATCAAGGATATTGATCAGTGTAATGATTAATTGTAAGTAGTTATTATGCTGCTTATGAAATAAAGTGTTAAAACTGTACCTACTGCCTTTTTACTTAGACCACATCACAGTTTTGTGTCACGGACATTCTGGCGTCCACTAATTTAAATTCGATTGTTCGTGCACTCTGGGCCGTCGCATCCAACCCACACCCTCTCGTTGCTCACCGAAGTAGTCCGGTATGTTACAGTGGCGCCCAACGTGGGGCTCAGAAAGTGATGTGTTCTAAGTATTACTTTAAACTTTTGACTTTTTATGTTACTGCTCCACTGAGTGGTAAATTACCTTTGAATTTTAAACTTTATTCGTTCATGCTACTGCACTACTGAGTAGTAACTAGCTTTAAACTTTAAACTGATACTTTTATACGCTTTTCCTGCTGCTCAACTGAGTGGTAAATTAGCTCTTAACTTTGAATTTTAATATTTTTTTTCGCGCATGCTATTGCTCTGCTGAGTGGTAATTTAGCATTGAACTTCCTTTTACTCTAATGACGTTTTACGCTTAGGTTAATGCTGTACTGAATAGTAAATTAGCATTTAACTTTTTTTTTTTAATTCAAAACTTTATACGCTCACGCTATAGCTCTACTGAATGCCTAACTAGCATTCACTACAAAATACACTGACTGTATTTTAACTGTATTTTACTTACATTTATCTAGGTTTGTTTGTATAAACCAAGGTTAATTTATACCATGGACTTTCTAAAGGCGGGATGCAAGATCTGCCACTTGCATAAAGATGAAATTACGCATGAACTTACCATTCGTAGACTAACCGTTAATCCGGCGTCTAGGCGACATAGTTTGAGTAGGGTTCTTAAGCAGACTGCGGACTTAGCTCGTAGAGGTAGTCTGAAGTTCGAAACTTTAGAAACTTGTGACTCTGCCACGGAACTTGCTTTATGTCAGCGGAAGGCTGAAGATATTGAGAAGGAGGTTGGTGAGAACCTTTCTGAAGCAGCGGTTGATCGTCTGGCTTCTCGTTGCAGATATTTGCTATGCCGTTTATCTAGGTTGACTGGAGATACTGCTGAAGTTCAACTACTGAAGGCAGTGGTAACTGAAATGAAGGATCGTTTGCAGCCTGTAGCACTTGCTGACTCTGACTCTGACTCTCTTTCTGCTAGTAGCGACAACCAATCTGAGGCTGTCCCTCCATTGGTTTCCAAAACGATTATTTATAAGACTGAAAAAATGTTCAACATTAATTCTCTTAACTTGAAGTACAGGGGAGATTCCTGTGCTCGTACTTTTCTTACTCGTCTTGAGGAACTCCGTGTAGCGCGGAAAATTCCGGAAGAGGTCGTTTACGGAGGCTTCCCTGAAATCTTCGATGGACCGGCACTGTCTTGGTTCCGCTCCAATCGCTCTGAATTGACTTCTTATGCTGAGGTGGTGAAGGCTCTTCGGGATGACTTTGACATACCTGACCTTGACCACAAACTTATGAATGAGATACGTACTAGGACTCAGGCGAAGAACGAAACTATTGTTTGCTTTGTTGCTAGTGTTCTAGGAATGTTTCAACACCTTAGTAAGGCTGTTCCTGAAGACGAAAAGTTGGATATTTTAATACGTAATATACGACCAGAATATTGTAGGGAGTTGGCTCTTTATGACATAACCTCCATTAAACAGCTTAAGTCTTACTGTAAGCGTAACGAACTAGCTAAGGTAAAAGCGGATCAATTCCGCGAACCGTCGGATTGCAATAAATGCAATAATAATAGTACGCTTTCAAAAAACTAGAACCTTTAGTCTATACTCTTAAATCCATGAATGGGAAGCATTTAGGTGATTTCCATATAAAGGATTTAGTTCGCCCTGGCGAAACTGGACCGCCTGCTTAAAGGTTACTTATCTGAATTTTCTCGTGTGAACCACGAGTTACTTTTTCTGTGTTGCTCTAAGAGTACATGTCCTGTATAATGACATGCTCATTGTTTATAGTAACATGCTTTTTCTACTTTCATTTATTATTCACACTGTGCTTGATGTTGGATGTTCCACTTACAGTGTGATTATCTTGTCCTTGTTAGGCTGATATTCGCTTAACTTCATTTTCTAGCGTGTCCTTGCTAGCTTATCGGTTTGTGACTGACTCACATCGACTGATTAGGACCTAGGTTCGTTGGGTTCCTATGGTCATTCTATTTGTTCCTGCTAATAAACTGAGCTCAACATTCTGCATTAGTTTCTAGCTGCCGTGTTGGTTTTTCCCCGGATCTGTTAGTTGCCTTATTCGCGGATAAAGGAACTTACGTTACATTTTCATTTCTTGCTACGTAAAGTTGGAAATAAACAAACTGGGTTTAGCTCCAATCTTTAACGTCAGCTCTGTACAGTAATAGTTTGTAGTAAGGAAGACGTTCCGTTTACTTTAAGAACCGGTGTAGTTCGCTGTAGTGGATTCCATTTCTAAGGCATCCATTATAGAGTTCCCTTCACCATTAGTTTAAATAGACCATAGTTAGATAATTCCATTTCTACGATTCACTAGATTGTTTTCAAATTTTCGTGTAGTTTTTTTTTCTCTCCTTAGCATTATAACCGATCGGCCGATCAATAAGGTAAACCTAAAGTAAGATAGGAGTAGTAGTATCCAATCGATAAGTTAAACCTAGAATAAAATAGGAGTAGGAGGATTAAGTAATCCTAGGTATCAGTCGAGTACCTAGTCTCGATGCATTTAGCGTAAGTTAGGAAGTAGCAAGATTGTAGGTTTATGTTACTACGGTAGTTTTAACGCCGGTGGTAGGGCCAGGTGCGTGGTCCGTCCGGATAGCTACCACCATCTTGTTCGTTAATCCAGCCGTCAAGCAGTAGCTCGCAATGCTGTTTTCCGGTATGGAGAGCAAGACAGCCGGGGTGATTACTGGCACCAGAGGTATTCCATCCTAATCCTCAAGGTTTGGTGACGCATCTGCATCCTCTTGGTTTTGTCGATGTCGTTGAGCGGGTGTGTTCATTTTCTACCAGGTGATCCACGTGCTCCGTTGCCTTCCTATTTAGCAGGTAGTTTAATAAGACTTGGTCTTACCTTATATAAGTTGTTGCAGTTGGTGTGGTATTGAGTTGGCACGGATCGTCTATCAACTGAATCCCAGACTAATGATTTCATACTCCTTCCCTACGGGCAAAGGAGGCCTTTCCATATATTCATATTTCTTCCGTCATTCTTAAATAGATGTACGGGAAAACCGTCTGGCATCATTTGTTTTTGACAGTGGCCGTGTAGTTGCTAAGTTGTAGTATTTTGAGGATTAAGTCCGTACGCGTTTGCTAGGGTCTTAATTCTTGATTTATGATTTCAGCGTCTTCCCCTGCGGGCGAAGACGAAGCTTTCCCTTGACTATTATACTTCACAATTAACAATAATTTTATTTTAGAATTTAAGATTCTAAAATAAAATTATTTTCCCAACTGAGGCGATACTGTAACACTTTAGGGTTACATTACTTACATTTTAACAGTTTCCATCCGCACATCACATACTCAGCTGTTCATACATAATTTCCACTTTCGTTTACACCATTTACTTTGCCATTTCATCTTTAAAAACTTACTTATTAACAATAAAAACACATCTGCAATTACTTTGTTTTGGTCAAAGCGCAAGCGCTTGACAGTTGTTGCGTTTTGTTTCACTCTCGATGATAATCCCAAACGTCACTCCGTTTGTCGAACGAGTTCTCTTCCATTTTTACTTGTTTCAGTCTTCTCGAGGGGTAACAAATATGGTTTCAGGTTCTATTCTACCTAATGGACTGTTTGTCACTACGTTTCTTAAAAAGTTTTAATATCAACATTCATAATTTCGTGATGCACCGTGATTGCTTACTGCAGAAACGAAACGTCGCGAGCCGTTCTGGAAGTTTTACAAATTCTGACGGATTGTTGTTGTAATTTAGTTGTTTTCTTTAAAAACAGATATTATTAGGGAGTGATTCAGCGTATTTTCAGCAAACGACATGTAACTTTTGTTCTGCTTTCTTTGTTAAGAAGAAATAAAAATATTTCTTCAACTCTCATCTTCTCGAGTTATAAAATGTTCCTAGGGTGAAGCAGGCGTTGGAACGTACATGATGTGCAGTTTCGATAGTTTTTTTTTACAATCGAGAAGCTTCTTTCTTTCCCGGACACCGACTGGACTGTCCGATTATTTTTACTTTCTCTCGGGACAAAAAACCTGAGCTGATGGCGTGATGGCGCTGCCTGTATTTTAAACCTTAAAAGAGGATGATTGGGAGTGTGTCTTAGTTTCTTTTCTTCGCGTTTAACGCGGTAAGTGAGTTTTATATTGGTTGTAAAGGCCGGTGATAAAAACTGCTTATGTTGTAACTCTTTCTTATTTCTGTTATTACTTTTGTTACAGTTTTCTGTTCATTTCCGTCCATTCCGTGTACTCTCCGGTGCGCGAGGATGCGGCGAGGAGATTCGTAGGCGTGTGTACCACTGATATTACCCACTTAATGTGGTAAGTAATGATTATTTTCTTAACCTCAGTCAAGACGCGTGGTAGGGGCGCTCTGTTATATTGTGGTATCTTTTACTGATACTGTGAATATCTATTGTTCACAGGGTGTCAGGATCTGATGCAACTTCGGATGTCAGGATCTGATGCAACTTCGGGTGTCAGGATCGGGTACAACTTCGGATGTTGGGATCGGGGCACGGTGTATGTGTCAAGATCTGGTACAACTTTGGAGGTCAAGATCGGACGTCTAGTTCGAGCTGATTCCCGACTGTTCTTCTTTTGATGACGATGATGATTTGCTGAGAGTGGAGCTTAGCTTAGCGTGAGCGGACTGCACACTTCGCAGGATGTGTCAGGTTTTTCTTTACGGACGGAAGTAGGATTGACCGTGAAGGCAATCTTAATATCGTACACGGTTACTTACCGTTAGTCATACTATTTATTAACTTTCCACGTTCCATACCTAAGAAGGGACGCTGTGTAATTTAATGTACCCCAAGGGGACTGATAACGTTTTATAGAACGTTTTATTGACTGTTAAAGCTGGTAGTATGCCTCTTGTATTTGCTTTCAAGTAACGGGTAATACAGGGTAATTTTAAGTTACTTTGTAAGTCGCGTGTCCATTTGGACATCCGGGTTATTCACCGGTTACCATAAGTTAACGCGCATCCATCAAGGATATTGATCAGTGTAATGATTAATTGTAAGTAGTTATTATGCTGCTTATGAAATAAAGTGTTAAAACTGTACCTACTGCCTTTTTACTTAGACCACATCACAGTTTTGTGTCACGGACATTCTGGCGTCCACTAATTTAAATTCGATTGTTCGTGCACTCTGGGCCGTCGCATCCAACCCACACCCTCTCGTTGCTCACCGAAGTAGTCCGGTATGTTACAAAAGGGTTGTGGACTCCTTGTTAAGTGTGGCTTGGAAAGGTTACTTTCCTATTAGGTATCCTTATCGTTTATTTGTCGGTTTGTTTTTTCACAGACCTTGAGACCCAAATTAATAAAAATGATTCGCTCTTAAAATAAATAAAATAAAATAAATAAATATCTCGGGACAATTTACACCAATTGACCTAGTCCCAAACTAAGCAAAGCTTGTACTATGGATACTAGACAACGGATAAACATACATATATAGATAAATACATACTTAAAAACAAATAACATCCATGACTCAGGTACAAACATTCGTATTCGTCACACAAATATTTGCCCATACCAGGATTTGAACCCGGGACCTCTTGCACAGTAGGCAGACACATGTGACACTGTGCCATACAGGTCGTCACTCTTAAGTCTTTTATTTTGATTTCATCGTCATATTGCATAATATACTATTATTTAAACTTTGCGGGTAGTATAGGACCTTGTGCAAGGTCCGTCCGGATCGCTACCACCATTTTGTTCGCTAATCCTGCCGCTAAGCAGCAGTGCAATTATTGGCACAAGAGGTATTCTATCTTAGCCCTCTGAGTTGGCAACGTATCTGCAATATCTTTCATGTTGCAGGTGTCTATGGGCAGTGGTGATCACTTACCATCAGGTGATCCACTTGCTCGATTTGTTTCCTATGTTATTAAAAAAAAACTATATTAGACTTGAACAAAAGGCTGCATAAAACGCTGTAATTTCGAATGAATAATTATTGTAACTTATGAAAAAAACCCTTTTATTTTAATCTTACCTATGCACCAGCCGAGTTCTTCAGTGTGTTAAGATTTAACTACGGCTTATTCATACAAGTTTGCAAAACTGTTTTAGCTAAAGATATTTTGTTGAGTCGTATCCTAAAATAGTTAAAGTAGGTTTATTGAGCGAATTCTAAATTGATCAAACAGTCCAGTACGCACCTAAATATAACATAACAAAAAAGTGACTTTTAGATCAGGTATTGACCTAGTAATGTAATTTAATGGGCGATTAAAAAAAACCAGAATATAACCAAATTGCAGAATGTGAGTCAAATTATTTAGCAATTTTTAAATATTCCAATTAAAATCACATTAAAATAGACACAGACAACCTCTGCTACCAAAAATCACAGTAATTTATGCGAGTGACGCGGTAAGCACTTACCAATAGTGGAATTTGCAGTAACTGCGTAGTTCGCAAGTTGGCGGCGTAACGACTCGTTAAATGTTCCATAATGTTCAAGTGCGGCGACAAGCTTCGAGTTGGCTGTTAACAGTTAGTTACGTGTGCTACGACGTGAAATAAAATGTTACACTACTGTCCTCTTTTTACTGTGACGCGAGTTCCGTTTCGACGCAATAGAACTAAGCCAATTGACTTCTCTTTATTATCTCGAAATGGAAAACGGATTATTTACTGAATCACTTTGTGGCATTTTTGTATGCTTCTGACGACGATATTTCTCGGAAATCGTTATCATTGCCTGATCATAGAAACCTCGAAAATGACTGAAACTGCTCGTTGATTAAAAAACTTGGAATATGGCACGTGTTTGAGTCTCAATAGTGCGATAAAAAAAAACCATTTAAATTTTTATTCCGAAAAAAGGATTACGGATTAAAAAATGCATTTTAACAAGGCAACCCCAGGCCACGTCAGTGATATTTATATCAAAATATCACTGACGTGGCCTGGGGTTGCCTTGCTAAATGACAACAAATCTCGATTTAATGTACAGTCGAGGAAATGCACTCCACTACAGTCCGGGGGTTACCAATTGTGAGACTAACCAGTTTTCTTTGTAATCGCCTAGTCACCTAATTAATATCTAATTTGAAACCTATTCCTAACAATCTTTTACTTTGGGTCCAAATGATGTGATTCTTGCAAAAACGTATCGCAATATTGGTTTGAAAGCTTTCTGAATTCAACCGCACGCGCAATTACGACAGAAGTTGTGTAAAAGTCTAAAATAGGATTGTATATGAAAGGACAATTTATAAAATATTCTTGAGAACCGGAGAATAATCACCGGATATTAAAATCGACTCCGGCGCAAAGCCATAACTTAGTAACCGGTACTAAAACACGAACTTCTCACGAAGCATGAATAACTCTACTAGCAACGCGTTATCGTAGCATGACAGACATCATTGTATCACAGTGCTACATTATCTGGTGCTACGGCGTAGCACGTTTCGCGTAGCAAATACCCTCTACAATTAATCGGCTAAATGCAACGAGAGTTGAGGTCACGCACACTGTTGCATGTCATGGTCATGTGTATACCGGAGTTTCGTTCGAATTTGGAATTATTTGTTTTCTTTTTGTATAGCGCTGTGTAATCGTGTGTGTAATCGATCACCTGAATTCTCGTTACGTTACCTAAAGCATATTAAGTGCCAGGAGTCTGCTAGTCTGGTTCTCTGTCCGTAGCGGATTATCGCTAAAAAGCGGAAAACTGCTGCTATACGATCTACAAGTGTAGCGCGTAGGTCAACGTGGCAGTAAATGTGGTAGTAAACGTCAGTATTACATTATATGGTTATGATAAAACTGCATTCAACTGACTTAATAGAGTTTCCATAAAAAATACGAGTTACAATACGGATAAATAAAAGACTGTCTCGGAGATCAATCCTGCGCATAATCTAGCCGAAAACGCTACGCAACGAAGACACCAAACACATTGCGCAAGGGCATTACACCAGCAAACACTATTGTATTTACTGGCACAAGAGGTATTCTCAGCCCTCTGGATTATCAACGCATCTGCAATCTCTTTGGTGTTGCGGGTGTCTAAAGGCGATGGTGATCACTTACCATCAGGTGACCCACTTGCTTGTTTGCCTTCCTATTTCATATAAAAAAGGGCCCCCTAAACTCACGGTCCTGCCTTTTGCCTTTTGCTTTTGCCTTTTTTATCTTAAAAAAAATGGGCGAGAAAATGCTCAGCGCAAATGGTGATGAATCGGGCATATCCGAAGAGATGAGACCAACGGTCCGAGGACTGCTTAAGAATGCTCGGGATAGATCCAAGTGACCTGTGCACCGGCGCTCTGTGGAGAGCAAACTCCGAGCCGTTGGCTGGGCTGGAGTGAGGCAAGGACAGTTGCTGAGGACAGGAAGCTGTGGCGTGATCTCCCTATGGAGATGTCCTTATGAATGGCCATACAACGACAATAGAACGACAACAATAATAACACGGCTAAAAACATCTATTCAGCATTCTGATTCCTTTATCCTTGAGAAAAATAAACTGCCTACACATCTGTAAAGCTCAAAACGAAGCAGCTAACTGCTTAACTCTCGGAAATAGACTAGATTCAAGAAACATAAATAGCACGAGTAAAATAAGAGGACTTCAACATAATTGTATTGCGTCCACTTCTAATGTATTGAATCAAACCCCTTAAAGGTCTTGGGGTAAATTCTCTAAGCGTAACAGCGGCGAACTAGACGTCGAAGCCGCGCTCTGTCTTGCTTGCGGCACACATGAGTGAACGAGAGAGAGCGCTGTCTCGACGCCAAACTTCTCGCTGTTGCACTTAGAGAAACAAGGCTAATAGTATTCATGTTTTATCTGACTGCCGCCAGAAGAGAGGCTATGTTTGTATGTACAAATATACTTGCAAAAGGTATGTCTTTTTACCCTGTTGGGTGTAATAAGCCAAAGTATGTAATACTTGATCGGGTTTCTGTTGAGATAATCAGCTTGCATTGGTTACGACTCTTCAAAGTAAAGTGACACGTAAATAAACAATAACAGGTACCTTATTTTCATATCAAATATCGAATGGAACACCCGGTAATACGACCAGATACAAATTACTTTAATACTACCGAGGTTTAATATTTAGAACGTCTTTTGGGACAAATCAATAATAAAAAAATGAACGAGACATAGCGATGCTTCGACGTCGAGCTCGTCGTTGTTTCGATTAGAGAATAACAGCGCTGTTCGACACGAGTAGACTGTAAATAGCAGTAAATTTCTAGAAAATATTGTAGGCAGATATTATTTATAGACCGACTGTTCAATTGCCAGAGGTAGCACCGTTCGGGGTGGGAGAGGTGAATTAAGGGTGGGTTAAGAATAGCGTTAAAATTGCGCATAAAGGACCTAATGTTTTTCTTTGTTTTTCCCTAAATAGCTCTTTAGAAATGTTTGATAACAAACATTTTAAAGTTCTTGTTTAAGAACGACAAAAATACGTTTTCCGATGGGATTATTCATGTCTACGTCATAATATCATAATGGTATGCACGTGCAATGTACATTTGACGAATAAAACTTGATAGATATTGAAAAAAACTTTTTTTTCTGGTTTTTCAACGCTAGTTGTCGGGAGTATGACGCGGGGTCGCAAGACAGGGAGCTATGGGCAATGTATTGTAGATGTTTATCCCGATGGCACCCACCTCTTCCCGTATGGGCGAAACTAGTACAATTTCATTGCCACGTAGAGCTACGCGCTACGCTGGTAGCACGTAGCTGCATTTTTCGCTTAGAATTGCTTGCTTGTACACAGACAGACACAGTAACAAAGTGGCGATGCCAAAAATAATGACACAGCTAAAAACATGTTACTATATTAAACTCTTCACTCTGAAAGTCACAAAAATATCTTTGGTCTACCAACAATTGAAATAAATGGCGTCAATTTATTTAAATTAATACAGTACCACGTTTTAAATAAAGTACGAGCACAACGGCATACTTTGAGTTTTTCTGAGAAAAGTGCATTCAAAACAAAATGAGGTATTTTTCACCGTCGGAGGGAAGTTGAAAGAACAAACTTAAAACTAGGTTAAACTAGAAAACAATGAGTGTAACTTAAAGAGTTATGACTTTTTTTACATAAATCAGTGGTACAGTTAACGTCAAATTAAATAATCATTTTAGTACTAAAAAGAAAATTTGAATGCGTCACAAAAGCCAAAGAGGCAAAAAGTTTACACATTCAGTGCCACGGACTCTCTAGGTGAGGTCTCTGCTCGTAGAGGATTTACGCTACATACAGGGAAACACTAGCTACGAGCTCCGAGTGCAGCACGTAGCACTGCGTGGCAGTTAATGTGCGAGTGACTTTGGGAGCTGACTGTATATGAGATAGGTCTGTATACATATGTTAATTTTTAAAAAAAAGCTACACTTTCATGGACAATCACACAATGATTTAAAAAAAATATATATCATGCGTTGAGAGTATAATGTACAACAATTTTTTTTAATGTTACCAAGAACACGATTACAAACAAAACTTAATCAATGTATAGTCGACCAAGTAATTGCTTGATCACTTTTGAGCCTTATAGGTACCTTTTTAATACGGTCGAAAAGTGATAAAGCAATTTCTTGGTCGACAAAACGCTGACTAGGAACTTACTTTGTCAGATGTGACCAAACCAAGTAAACATATTTATCTACACATACATCATATATGCTCTATAATGCGTTCAGAAACCGTAGGCAATGACCAGCATTATAACGACCAATATTATTATGAGAATTTTTCTAATTTGTTTCTATATTTGTTCAAATTCATTTTTTATTACATTACTTTAATGTGTACTGTCTATAGATATTTAATAGGTATCTAGCACTAGTAGCTAGTAGCAATGCAGGTCATTGCCCTATGGCTTCTGAACCCATCATAGAGTACTTATGATATGTGTGTAGATAAAGTAATGTATGCAACTGTACATAATGAGGTCTTAAAACACTCGTGTGATCCTATTATGAAACTCGCTGACGCTCGTTTCATAAAACCACACTCGTGTTTTAAGACCCCTCATTATGCAACAGTTGCATAAAATACTATTTTCTTTCACGGGCCATTTTACTATAAACATAATAGCGTGGTAATAAAAAACCATTGGTGTGTGATTCGGTTGGCACTTGGCCAGTTTTTTGAATTTGTAATTGTATTCTGGCAAAGTTTATATTATAGCCCGTGAATAAAGAGTAGGTATATACGTTTTATTCGCATCTTATAATTATTTAACCCTATTTTTAACCTAAGGGCTCAAAACGTCGGGAATTAGATTCTTACATTACACGCGATATGTAACGGTCTGGCTTTGGGTTCAGCAGCCCGTCACGTTCACAAATATATTTTATACTAAAGTATTAATAAATCAATTATATTATTTCTTGAGATATATCCCGCCACAATATATGCACCAGTAGTGCTACTTAGAATCCCCTTTGTAGGGAAATCTTTAATAGATGTATGATCTACTCGCACAGTAAGCACCTATAAGGCATCTACCTTAAGATAGTTAACTACTTAAATGCTATCTATAACGTTAACAATTTGTCGCTGAGTGGCTAAATAAACATTAGTAGGCAATTAGTCCGGCGCGGTCATTTCAGTACGAACAAAAGTCTGTAGGCATGCCCATATAAGGAGGTAAACAAACCTGAAAATATGACCATATAAGGAGTCAGACTTGCTGGCGCCTACGAAGCTAATGTCCTTGAAGTAGCTAGAGAAGCCAAAACGCAGACGCTAATGTCCCTAAAGAAGCCAAAACGCAGACGCTAAAGAAGTTAAAGAAGCCAAAACGCAGACGCTAAAGAAGTTAAAGAAGCCAAAACGCAGACGCTAATGTCCCTGAAGTAGCTAAAGAAGCCAAAACGCAGACGCTAATGTCCCTAAAGAAGTCAAAACGCAGACGCTAAAGAAGTTAAAGAAGCCAAAACACAGACGCTAATGTCCCTAAAGAAGCCAAAACGCAGACGCTAATGTCCCTAAAGAAGCCAAAACGCAGACGCTAAAGAAGTTAAAGAAGCCAAAACGCAGACGCTAAAGAAGTTAAAGAAGCCACAACGCAGACGCTAATGTCCCTAAAGTAGCTAAAGAAGCCAAAACGCAGACGCTAAAATAGCTAAAGAAGCCAAAACGCTGACGCTAAAGAAGTTAAAGAAGCCAAAACGCAGACGCTAAAGTAGCTAAAGAAGCCAAAACGCAGACGCTAATGTCCCTAAAGAAGCCAAAACGCAGACGCCAAAGAAGTTAAAGAAGCCAAAACGCAGACGCTAAAGAAGTTAAAGAAGCCAAAACGCAGGCGCTAATGTCCCTAAAGAAGCCAAAACGCAGACGCTAATGTCCCTGAAGTAGCTAAAGAAGCCAAAACGCTGACGCTAATGTCCCTAAAGAAGCCAAAACGTAGACGCTAATGTCCCTAAAGTAGCTAGAGAAACGCAGACGCTAATGTCCCTGAAGTAGCTAAAGAAGCCAAAACGCAGACGCTAATGTCCCTAAAGTAGCTAGAGAAGCCAAAACGCAGACGCTAACGTCCCTAAAGTAGCTAGAGAAGCCAAAACGCAGACGCTAATGTCCCTGAAGTAGCTAAAGAAGCCAAAACGCTGATGCTAAAGTAGCCAATGAAGCTAAAACGCTCTTCTGAGACTATAAATAGACCACAGAAGCGAGAATCGAGGCTTTTTACTGTTGTCTGGCGTACTGAGTAGACGTGCGGAGGATCTTTCATTGATTATTCATTATTTGGCATTCAAGCCGTGTGGACGTGTGTTACGTTATATACCGTATTGAAGTACCATTATTATATTCACACCCGAATCGAACGAAACTGCGCTACGGTATTGGTGAGATCTTTCCTATTTAACTGTATTATTTGCTAAAACTAAAGTGTATTGTGTGTATTTCAGCGATCCTACAATTTGTTTCACTTGTTTGAATTTAACTTCAATTAGTGTTAAAGTAAATGTCTTGGCAAGATGAAACTTGCATTTTGCTGTTGCATTAGTGTTAACTTCATGGCTCGACCGGAGCGATCCTTTGGACGGATACCTAACATGGTGACAACGAAGTCCTCTGGATTTAGAATCCAAACGGTTGGATGCCCCAAAATGTGGCCTCTTTTGGGCATGGGTTTTCATTCATGATAAACTTTATTGATTATCATGTTTAATTTCCTGTGTGAGCTCGCCACACACGGGAATGTTGGTCCACTATGAGGATGTCTAGACAGTGAGGTTCTCATGTGGTCCAGCTTGCTGTGGACCGTACTGATCTATATATGTATATATTCACTCGTTTGTGTAGGGGTATCCAGGGGCCCTTCTTCTCTCCCAACCCTCTCGGTTGTGTGGGGGCCCAACCCAGACGTAACACCGGGATTTAGGTATAGGTCTATAGAGGTAGTCCCGAACCTCGCATCTTATAGGGTTTTAGAATACATAGTAATCCATTCCTTGCATCGAGGATGGGTTAGAGTTAGGGGTTTATTCATTGCACTGAGAATAAACAACATTACACACACACACACTAAATTTAAATGTGAGGCCAGTCCTCTAGATTTGTTAACACCTTAGCTTAATTTAGGGAAATAGGAACCTTCTCTAAGTGTAGGCATAGGGCGTAGGTTCGTCATTAAGCGGATGGAAATCCTAATTTCTTTTAGATGTTTATTTCAGGTCTTAACTTTAATTACTTACCATAATTACCTTCAACTATTTACCATAATATATTTTATCTTGTGTGAGCAATTCTAGCCTAAGGTGGGATTTTATTGGTTGATACTGTAGCATGAACAATGTGCTATTTTACAGTAAAAATACCTTATACTACATTTGATTGGAATTGTTAAGAAATAAAACAAAACCATTCCATATATTTGTTCTTTCCTAACGAAGCAAAACAAGCTTAGTATTCCTACTACCAAACGGAGGGGAGTCCTATATTAAGGTCTGACCAAATAAATTCATTATCAATCAGATATCCTTCACTACAGTCAAAATATGACTTTGTTCAAGCTATAGAAAACATAGACTTGATGTATACTGGTTTTGGTAGATGAAAACCTTACCTTGGCTAGAGAGCTTATACTTTACTTAGTGAAAGTAATATTATGGTTTAAATAACATAAATTATTTAATGTCTACAGGACTAAACTTTATTATAAAGTACTTATAATCAAATGAAGTATCAACAGCATACTTACTTTCATCGTACTTACTGTTTCAATAATACTATTGACTTTAACCTAGAACTTGATATTATAATGTTAATTCACTATAAGAACAAAGATTCTTATTATACTTGCTTTAGATTGATAAAGTCAAATCTATTGAGTTTCTTGCGGCATTTCTTCTCAATAGACTCCCTTATGAAGTGCTGGTAATATTTGCTAAACTACAGAGAGAGAAGCTAAATTACCTTATCCTATTTGAAATAATCAAGAATAAAATCTATGAAAGAAATACTTTTGCTTTATGCATTTCTACGAAATCATATTATTCTATAACTTTGTAATCAATACTGGGTTATAAAACTGTTCCATAAATATGGCAGAACCCAATTCTCTCTCTCTTTAAATAATAATAAAAGTGGAGGAGAGACGAAGTAATGTGACGGTCTCACTGGAAGGTGCGGGGAGTGGGCACTTCCTTTACCACAAAAACATATTTGCCAATAAAATCACTAGAATTCATTATTATGATATCAAACATCTAATCAGCCTATTTCTATAATCTTTATAATTCAACCTCTAACTAAGTATCTATCGACTCATGTTATTATTGAATCTATTTCACGTTCCACGCTCGTAATAGCCTCAGCAATATTTAGACGTTACTTAAATAGGTAGATCATAGGATATTCTAATATGTAGGATGTTCATCTGTAGCTTAATAGGTACCATTTTTACGCACTAAAAGAACCGAGGTTATTTGCGGATCACAACGAAGGGTTATCACCACTAGACGAATCACTGGCCAAATCTTCAATAAATCTCCAGTTAATTTTAAGTATTAGTTGTAAGCGATTAAATCAAACAAACTCCTCCATACAAAATCTCCCAATTAGAATCTCCATATACATATAAAATCAATAAATTCAAAAATAATTCCAAAAATAAAACAAGTCAAAAACAAATAAAGAATATTAAAAAAGACGAATTTACTAGTCCGCTACAATTTGGTGCCGTGACCAGGATATTTAGTGTTTATAATATTTAGGATAGCTTTTATTAAGTTTGTTTGATTTAATCTAGTGGTCGATTTATTCGGCCACAATTTGTTGTTTGTGAAATGGAAAGTGCATGAAAATGGTATTTCTAGGTAGAATATTAGGGAGAGAAATGAGTAAATTCAAAGTAGGAATTTATTCTTTAAACTTTTCACAGAAACCAAATTTCATTATAAATTTAGACACGTCACAGGTATTTATGAAGTTGTACTGGGTCACGCAACACTTCAAATTAAATTTTCACTTTCATTTTTCGTCCTTTGCGTTACAATCACAATTATTAGGCATCTTGTTTGCGTAAAGTTCCGTGGGACATCCGTGGGTCATCTTGTGGGTCATGCTTGGGTCACCTGAAGCAAGCATTTTATACAGCAGAACTCTTGTTCTACAAATTAACATCATTTGTCAGGATGTTATAGCTATGTTTCTTCCATTCACTTAGCCTTGCTTCAGAAAAGCACTGTATTTACTTCTGTTAGTAATTTCACTAAAATTAATTACATTAATAAGATTTTTCTCTATAGAAAAACTGAATGCTGGTAGGCTATCAACAAGATACAAATAAGGCATAGATAAGATAGCGGGTAAACGAATAAGCATTCATTTAATCAGTCGTGTATAGACGCTTCATTCCATTTTTAAAACGAACGTAAGCAAAATCAATGTATTTCAATTTTTCAATGTTTGCCGACAGTATTGCACTCATTGAAGTTCGTGTCGTGTATAGAAATTATAGTATGTATCGGTATTTAAGCAAACTTAAAACTTAATTTTATGTTTTGTAAGGGCCGGTACAGACGACTGAACTAGACGGTCAGACGTGATTGTCGGGTCTTGCGTGTTGGACTCGACAAGTTGTTTAGTTTTATTCATGTTTGTCAAACAAATTGCGTACCTCTAATGATCTAGTTTATTTAATAAGTAGGCATGCGAATTTAGCAAGCGTTTGATAAATAGGTAGTACGTTCGTTCATATGGCTGAAGTCTTAGTTGACGTAAATGTATCAAAAACGTTAATCACATTCGTACGTGTGACTGAAGTCTTAGTTGACGTAAACGTTTCAACAACGTTTGGTTTCTCGGTATGTCTGGTCGTTTGAGGGAGTCTTTATTTTATGTTGGTATTGGTACCTTTATTCATTCATAGTAAATTGTAGGTAGGAGTAAGATGGTTGTAGGAAAGTAAGATTGTAATGTTTGTATGTTGTAGGTATTGTATTGGTTGTTGCATCAATCTGAACTAACAACAGAGATCGATCGTTCTCAGGTTCAGCTCATTGGAATCTATTATCATGTTAATGAACAGGACAGTTATGTGTTTGTAATTTGAATTTGTAATTTTTTATGAAATAGGTTTGTTTAGACGAGTGGGGCGCAGTCTTAGACAAAGCAACAGTTATAAAGTTTTATCAACGGGGGGTTGCTTTGTAATTTAGTAACATGCACAGATTCTATATCAGTTCCAAAGCACGGTTGCGAATTAATTAATTGCATTAAAGTGTAGGCTGTATTATGTTAGACGTGTAATTATGTAGGAAATGCTTCATTGTGTTTCTTCATCATCATCATCATTATCGGTTAGGGCACGCCCGCTGCTGGTCATGAGCTTTCTCAGGGATTGCTGTAGCAACCGGCCTTATATGTATGTAGTGCTATGTAGAATGAAAATTTAAGTTTCTGTCAGCCTGTCAAACTGGTAAATTGTTATCGGTTTCATTAAAATAGGGTAAGTAAAATTGAGAAAAAGGGGGGTTGCAATGTTACTTAAAATAAGAATACCTAAGGTTATGGTGTCTGTCTGTCCGTCAAACTAGTAACTACAGAATAATACTTTATTTTAAAATTATAGTGAATCTTTAGATAAGTATTATACGACTACTACTATGTCTGCTATGATACTCTAAGTTCTATTCTAAAATTACAAACATATTCTTTGCAATATGTGCACTATGTGATAAAATAAGTCATAGGGTGGAGTTTGAAATGTAAATAATGGGAGGTTTTTGAATTGCAAATAGATAGGTGTTATTGTGAGCAGTGGTTCATTTCAAGATGAGTATGGTTTAAACCCTCTGACCGTAATTAGTAGAAAAGAAAATCTTACCTTTTGATAAAAGTAGTTCAAGTAGGAACAGAAAACTAGACTTGGGAAGAGTCCTAAGGGGTCTCTGAGTGGAATGGTACTTTGCTCATAGTTGTAGTTTACTCTACTTATGTGTTGAAGGTTTCCTCACAATGTTTTACTATCATAATGTGGTTCCGGGTGATTTTTAATGTCAGTATTATAATAAGATAATTATTAACAATGTACATACAATGTTGTAGGTTTAAGTTAGAATGAATAAGGAAACATAAAAGTTAAAGCATTTATTGTTTAAGTTACCCTTAGTAAGCTAATTTCACCAGATTAATAAAAACCAAAGAAAAGGTATTACATAACTTCCCCAATCAGTAAGTTAAACAAGAAACTACAGGTCTCAAGCAAGTTGAAAATACTTGGCTGCGCACTCCCTCATACACTCATGTATGAAAAAAATAAAAATACCTTTACATCTTATTGCGGAAGGTTTTCCATTAGAGCATGTACAGTGATAGTTTTCACAAATCAATATAGAATAGGAGTAGTAGGTATAAAGCGAAGATATTAATAAATTTTAATTAACGGGTTACATTCGTCAAGTAATGGAATAGCAAGTATGAGTTAATTATGTCTATCAAATTAGTAACAGTCCTAGCCATAAAATCCGAAGGCAACACTTATACTTTAGACATATCACTTTAGGTTAGTGCGTAGTGTAATATAAAACATCGAGTGCAAAGCATCAAACTTCTCCCATAGCTTTGAAGAGACATCTCGGTAGCATTTGTAGCAATCACTGATATATTATTAGGTTCCGTTTCATTTCATAGATATCACATTTTGGCAGCAGTTTTAGATGTTGCAAAGCTTTTGTGCCTCCAGTAGTAGTAGAAATAGGTTCATAATCATTCCTTTGTCATTAGGTAGAATGATCAACTATTATCTTCAAACTCCTGAAACAAGTAAGGAGCATGATTAACTTAGTTTTAAGTAGGCTACATTATCCAAGAGTGTGTATTGCATATGATTTGTTTAGTGAGTATAGGTTAAGGTTCACAATCACTAATGATATTGCATACTTAAGAAATAAGTGAATAGTAAAATACTTACAAAAATTAAGGTACCTAGACTTGTAGGGATACTTTGGTTTTCTCACGGGGTTTTATACATAACGTATCCATTCCGTACATGTTTGATGATGATTAAACTGCATAAGCGGCTTGTTATAGCACGTCCATCTTCAATGTGTGGTTGTAAGTAGGTATTCGGATAAACAAATTTAGCATCAGAACATAATTATGCTACGGCACATCGTAAAAGTAATTAATGACTTCTTCACCTTCTTTAAATGGCGATAATTAATAATAACAAATGAAATCGAAATCAACAAAACGTTTAGGACATTTTGACATTTTTGACAAATTTATTATAGGTTTTCGATTTTTGCTCTCCTAGAAAGGCAAAGGGATTTCTAACCATACAGCCACGTTTACTATGATATTTAATTTTAATTTTCAAATTCTTATTTTAAGTGTTAGCCTGGATACTAGGTCTTTTAGCCAAGTCTCCTACCGAGACTGAGCTTTTTTGATAAGTAGGAAAATTTTACCTTGACCTCGCAATTACTTGTGATATATAAATAAATAAATAAAAATACAAAAGCTATCGAATCGTATTACTAGTAGTAAATTTTATTAAGCCTCGTACCGTTTCGAAATAAATTTTGCCCGACTGCCGGTACAAGGTAGGGTTTTGTTTTATGAGCACCTATTAAGCTTTAGTTGAAAAAAAAAGAGGTGATATGTTTTATTGTTTAGTAGAAACAATACGCATAGGTTAGGAACGAAATGCATATGCTATGCTAGGCTAGAGCCAGAAATCGTTACGATGGACGAGAAGTTGTCTTTTAAGATTTAAATAAGGTAAACGCCCCTTTTATTGGCATTTAAGGTAACAACCATTAGTATCTGGGTTTGAACTTTTCGGGGATATCCGACGCTGTTGCTAGTGCCGTCTATAGGATTGTACGCTACTAAAGTATTTAAGCGGAAAAAAAATAACGCGGTCCGAGTGTTGCATTCGTTCTTTTACATTTTAATTAATTGTATCTAACCAATCAAAGTCAAGGTCGGGGTTTAAGGTCACCACGGTCTGAAGTTGGGTGGAAGGCTTCCACTGGAAGCAGACGTTTTTGCGATAAGAAATAGGATGAGTAGTTTTATAGGTATTGTCATAGTCATAAGTAAAGATAGATATTAATATCTTAGGTCCTAAAACTAGTGTTAGTTGCATAGTTTTAATAACTGTATTGTGCAAATTGTTTCGATTCCAATGTTATCATAAGTAATAATAGATCTTAACAATTTTAGGTTCTGTTTTCTAGGTTTTACATAGTCACTAATAACTAGATTGTGTAAATTGGTTCGATCCCAATGTTAAATTCTTGCTGCGTTATGTATGTTGTATGCAAACTCGTTATGCTACAAAATCGATTACAAATACATAGGAAAATACAGATAGTGGTAGAAAGGCGAACTTATTAATTAAAAAGATGTCTACTTGCTAACCTTTGAGTAAAAGTCAGAGGATAATATATAAGTTTTAGTAACTGGACTGTGCAAATTGGTTCGATCTCAATTTTATCATGAGTAATAATAGATCTTAGCCTTTTTAAGTTTTAATGCGCTAAGTTTTACATAGTTTAGTAACTGGACTGTGCAAATTGGTTCGATCCCAATTTTAGATTCTTGCTGCGTTATGTATGTTGTATGTAAACTTTTTATGCTACATAATCGATTAAAAATACTTAGACAAACAGAAATAGTGGTAGAAAGGCAAACTTATCAGTTAAAAGGATGTCTTCTTGCTAACCTTTGAGTAAAAGACAGAGGATAATATATACGAAACGTACGTAGCGTATTTACGAATTGGCTCGAACCCAATTTATAATTCATGTTGTTTTATTTGTGATAAGCACCTACCTTGAATTGGTTCGATCCCAATTCATAAATCATGTTGTGTTCTTTTGTGAAAAGTATCTATTTACGAATTGGTTCGAGCCCAATTTATAAATCATGTTGTGTTCTTTGTGAAAAGTATCTAATTACGAATTAGTTCGACCCCAATTTATAATTTATTTTGTTTTATTTGTGATAAGTACCTACTTACGAATTGGTTCGATCCCAATTTATAAATCATGTTGGGTTACTGATTGATTTGATCCCAGGGTTTTAATTCTCATGCTGCTGTTATTATGCAGTGGTAGCGAGTAATTGGTTCAGTTCCAATTTTTAGTTCATGGTGAATGATTTGTGTTAGGTATCAGTTCGACCCAAGTTTTAGGTTATACTTGCTATTTATGTATGAAGTATTGGTTCGACTCCAATAACACTACTTTCGAAACATAAACCTCTTATAACTTTTAAGTTAATTAAACTTTTTTTTAAGTAATTAAGTTGGTGTTAGAGACTATTTCGGTACTGGACCGAAAGCATTACCTATATCTTATTTATTTCGCTCTGAGAAAGGGTACTATCTTACTACAAAGGTCAATAAAGACATGATATTTATAATATAGATCTATTGATTAAACGACAGTACGTTAAAGAAAATCTAAAGGTGCGAAACATAATATATGATCTGGAACGTAAGAGAGAACAATGTTTAGGGTAATTAATTAAGTAATATAAGGAGCAGGGAGTGAATCAGTGATGACTTTATTCATAAATTACGAAACAGGTACAAAAACAGCAAGTACTTCGTGTAAATTCACACGTGTGAACATAGCTCGAAGAAGGGGACAGTAGACTGATACATAACAGTTTACAAAGTGGTCAATAGGTGGTCTTGTCTCGAGGTGCGATTTTCTTCCAGACAACCTTCAGAGAAAGATAGGTTAGGAACTAGCCAATTTGTACGATTGACAATATAAACTTTGAATAGATTTAAGCATACTCGAAATAGACATGCAATCAATATTTATAAATAAGAGGTACCTACTTATTATAAACCACTGGAGTTATTGAATTAAAAAAACGATAGCCAAAGCCAACGATTTTGTGAGTAGGTAATTGATCGTCTTCATAAATATAATTACTGGTGATTTTCATACAAAATATACTAAAGGTCATCACATTGACGCTATAACATAAAACCATTTCTATGCGAAATCAGGAACAGAATAAAGTAAAATTAAAAATAAAAATTTCCATTATGCAAGTTCTCTTTTAGCTTTGTCATGTAAACATAATGTTAAAATAAAATGAAACATTTTAAATTAGTACGTAGGCGAGATAGCATATAGTGTGACGGTACATAATTATTATGTAATTGGGTTCTATAAAAGGGGGGTTGCGTCAATGTGGACGGGTTCCTGCACTGGTTGTCTAAGTTGTACTCAGTTGAATTGTTGGTGTGTTGGGATAGTTGTTCGACCGGAGGGCATTAAAAATTACCTAATAATAGTTTATTATTTTAGAAAAATTATAGTTTTCATTTCTTGTTGAGCTGTTGACTTGCTTGCGTGGTGTGAAGAAAGATATTTGAATGCAGTTATGTGATACTTGCTTAAGATAGAAATAAATGGGAGTGTGTGAAGTAATTAATAGATGGCATTAGATAATTTTACGAGGGCTCTCGCATTTTTTATAGCTCTGAAAGAAGTGAAGACGGTTTGTTGGCATTTGACTCCGAGGCACCACATCTGAATTCTTTGTGGGAATTGGTGTTAGGATCAGGTCAACTTTGACATTGTCAGCATTTTAGGCTGCCCACAGAGAATTCCTACTCCACATGATCATAGACCCCTGACTAAATACCTACTCCGTAAATAGAAATCTATTAGAGGGAGTTGTTCGAACGGTACCAGAATACTCAGCATTAGAGGTGTGTAACACATTTCAGATTTTATATTAAATCTGTATTTTACCAAATGCAACAGCTCTTTTCTTTAAAGATTTTCATTTGCGCACATTCTCCAAGAAAGTAGTGGTTATGATTTTGGAAAACAATATCGAATAGATATATGGCCACCGGATAGGTATCTTTCGAGCTAGAAACGTTAAGCTAGTTTGAGAAAGGGATGTATTGGGGGATCCAATCTATAATCCATAAAAGCAATGCAGGATCGGGTTGGATAAACTGATGCATTACCATTAGGGTTGCGCTGCTTGAGAACCAGTGTCCCACACTTGAGCTAGAATCTCCTTGTGAAGACTGATGGTTATTCATGGCTGATCTATCATATTTTGGTATTGCAATTCGTTTTGTGATCACTATGGACTTGGTATAAAAACACACTACATGTAAATCTTGGGGTAAAATGTCAATAAATTGAAGTTATACATATGTAGAGAAATTCTAACAAACAGATGAAGATTTCTTTATGTATATTTGTGAACATTGAGATTTAGAAAATGTACTCCGGTTGAATAATATTCTAGACACCTGCGTAACATTTTGGGGGTTGGCTGTAACGGTCTGGCTTTGGGTTCAGCAGCCCGTCACGTTCACAAATATATTTTATACTAAAGTATTAATAAATCAATTATATTATTTCTTGAGATATATCCCGCCACAATATATGCACCAGTAGTGCTACTTAGAATCCCCTTTGTAGGGAAATCTTTAATAGATGTATGATCTACTCGCACAGTAAGCACCTATAAGGCATCTACCTTAAGATAGTTAACTACTTAAATGCTATCTATAACGTTAACAATTTGTCGCTGAGTGGCTAAATAAACATTAGTAGGCAATTAGTCCGGCGCGGTCATTTCAGTACGAACAAAAGTCTGTAGGCATGCCCATATAAGGAGGTAAACAAACCTGAAAATATGACCATATAAGGAGTCAGACTTGCTGGCGCCTACGAAGCTAATGTCCTTGAAGTAGCTAGAGAAGCCAAAACGCAGACGCTAATGTCCCTAAAGAAGCCAAAACGCAGACGCTAAAGAAGTTAAAGAAGCCAAAACGCAGACGCTAAAGAAGTTAAAGAAGCCAAAACGCAGACGCTAATGTCCCTGAAGTAGCTAAAGAAGCCAAAACGCAGACGCTAATGTCCCTAAAGAAGTCAAAACGCAGACGCTAAAGAAGTTAAAGAAGCCAAAACACAGACGCTAATGTCCCTAAAGAAGCCAAAACGCAGACGCTAATGTCCCTAAAGAAGCCAAAACGCAGACGCTAAAGAAGTTAAAGAAGCCAAAACGCAGACGCTAAAGAAGTTAAAGAAGCCACAACGCAGACGCTAATGTCCCTAAAGTAGCTAAAGAAGCCAAAACGCAGACGCTAAAATAGCTAAAGAAGCCAAAACGCTGACGCTAAAGAAGTTAAAGAAGCCAAAACGCAGACGCTAAAGTAGCTAAAGAAGCCAAAACGCAGACGCTAATGTCCCTAAAGAAGCCAAAACGCAGACGCCAAAGAAGTTAAAGAAGCCAAAACGCAGACGCTAAAGAAGTTAAAGAAGCCAAAACGCAGGCGCTAATGTCCCTAAAGAAGCCAAAACGCAGACGCTAATGTCCCTGAAGTAGCTAAAGAAGCCAAAACGCTGACGCTAATGTCCCTAAAGAAGCCAAAACGTAGACGCTAATGTCCCTAAAGTAGCTAGAGAAACGCAGACGCTAATGTCCCTGAAGTAGCTAAAGAAGCCAAAACGCAGACGCTAATGTCCCTAAAGTAGCTAGAGAAGCCAAAACGCAGACGCTAACGTCCCTAAAGTAGCTAGAGAAGCCAAAACGCAGACGCTAATGTCCCTGAAGTAGCTAAAGAAGCCAAAACGCTGATGCTAAAGTAGCCAATGAAGCTAAAACGCTCTTCTGAGACTATAAATAGACCACAGAAGCGAGAATCGAGGCTTTTTACTGTTGTCTGGCGTACTGAGTAGACGTGCGGAGGATCTTTCATTGATTATTCATTATTTGGCATTCAAGCCGTGTGGACGTGTGTTACGTTATATACCGTATTGAAGTACCATTATTATATTCACACCCGAATCGAACGAAACTGCGCTACGGTATTGGTGAGATCTTTCCTATTTAACTGTATTATTTGCTAAAACTAAAGTGTATTGTGTGTATTTCAGCGATCCTACAATTTGTTTCACTTGTTTGAATTTAACTTCAATTAGTGTTAAAGTAAATGTCTTGGCAAGATGAAACTTGCATTTTGCTGTTGCATTAGTGTTAACTTCATGGCTCGACCGGAGCGATCCTTTGGACGGATACCTAACATGGTGACAACGAAGTCCTCTGGATTTAGAATCCAAACGGTTGGATGCCCCAAAATGTGGCCTCTTTTGGGCATGGGTTTTCATTCATGATAAACTTTATTGATTATCATGTTTAATTTCCTGTGTGAGCTCGCCACACACGGGAATGTTGGTCCACTATGAGGATGTCTAGACAGTGAGGTTCTCATGTGGTCCAGCTTGCTGTGGACCGTACTGATCTATATATGTATATATTCACTCGTTTGTGTAGGGGTATCCAGGGGCCCTTCTTCTCTCCCAACCCTCTCGGTTGTGTGGGGGCCCAACCCAGACGTAACACCGGGATTTAGGTATAGGTCTATAGAGGTAGTCCCGAACCTCGCATCTTATAGGGTTTTAGAATACATAGTAATCCATTCCTTGCATCGAGGATGGGTTAGAGTTAGGGGTTTATTCATTGCACTGAGAATAAACAACATTACACACACACACACTAAATTTAAATGTGAGGCCAGTCCTCTAGATTTGTTAACACCTTAGCTTAATTTAGGGAAATAGGAACCTTCTCTAAGTGTAGGCATAGGGCGTAGGTTCGTCATTAAGCGGATGGAAATCCTAATTTCTTTTAGATGTTTATTTCAGGTCTTAACTTTAATTACTTACCATAATTACCTTCAACTATTTACCATAATATATTTTATCTTGTGTGAGCAATTCTAGCCTAAGGTGGGATTTTATTGGTTGATACTGTAGCATGAACAATGTGCTATTTTACAGTAAAAATACCTTATACTACATTTGATTGGAATTGTTAAGAAATAAAACAAAACCATTCCATATATTTGTTCTTTCCTAACGAAGCAAAACAAGCTTAGTATTCCTACTACCAAACGGAGGGGAGTCCTATATTAAGGTCTGACCAAATAAATTCATTATCAATCAGATATCCTTCACTACAGTCAAAATATGACTTTGTTCAAGCTATAGAAAACATAGACTTGATGTATACTGGTTTTGGTAGATGAAAACCTTACCTTGGCTAGAGAGCTTATACTTTACTTAGTGAAAGTAATATTATGGTTTAAATAACATAAATTATTTAATGTCTACAGGACTAAACTTTATTATAAAGTACTTATAATCAAATGAAGTATCAACAGCATACTTACTTTCATCGTACTTACTGTTTCAATAATACTATTGACTTTAACCTAGAACTTGATATTATAATGTTAATTCACTATAAGAACAAAGATTCTTATTATACTTGCTTTAGATTGATAAAGTCAAATCTATTGAGTTTCTTGCGGCATTTCTTCTCAATAGACTCCCTTATGAAGTGCTGGTAATATTTGCTAAACTACAGAGAGAGAAGCTAAATTACCTTATCCTATTTGAAATAATCAAGAATAAAATCTATGAAAGAAATACTTTTGCTTTATGCATTTCTACGAAATCATATTATTCTATAACTTTGTAATCAATACTGGGTTATAAAACTGTTCCATAAATATGGCAGAACCCAATTCTCTCTCTCTTTAAATAATAATAAAAGTGGAGGAGAGACGAAGTAATGTGACGGTCTCACTGGAAGGTGCGGGGAGTGGGCACTTCCTTTACCACAAAAACATATTTGCCAATAAAATCACTAGAATTCATTATTATGATATCAAACATCTAATCAGCCTATTTCTATAATCTTTATAATTCAACCTCTAACTAAGTATCTATCGACTCATGTTATTATTGAATCTATTTCACGTTCCACGCTCGTAATAGCCTCAGCAATATTTAGACGTTACTTAAATAGGTAGATCATAGGATATTCTAATATGTAGGATGTTCATCTGTAGCTTAATAGGTACCATTTTTACGCACTAAAAGAACCGAGGTTATTTGCGGATCACAACGAAGGGTTATCACCACTAGACGAATCACTGGCCAAATCTTCAATAAATCTCCAGTTAATTTTAAGTATTAGTTGTAAGCGATTAAATCAAACAAACTCCTCCATACAAAATCTCCCAATTAGAATCTCCATATACATATAAAATCAATAAATTCAAAAATAATTCCAAAAATAAAACAAGTCAAAAACAAATAAAGAATATTAAAAAAGACGAATTTACTAGTCCGCTACAGATATAAACCGTTTAAATTATTTTATTTCAATGTCTACATACAAGTCGCGAAAACATAAGAAAAAACTAGCTATTTTTAAGTTCAAATGTAATGCAAGACAGCCGGTGTAATTACTGGCACAAGAGGTATTCCATCTTAGCCCTCTGGGTTGGCAACGCATCTGCAATCTCTTTGGTTTTGCAGGTGTCTATAGGCGATGGTGATCACTTACCATCAGGTTACCGACTTGCTTGTTTTCCTTCCTATTTTATAAAAATAAATAAAATGAATAAAATAATTTAGGTAACTATTTCTATGGAATACTTGGTCTGAAACAAAGATATTAAATACTACAATTATAAATACTACAATTTGCCAGATCACGGGCCCTACCACAAAACTATTGTTACAATGTGACATAGTTGTAAAAAAAATGACTAATATGCTAAATTATTTGTAGTTTTCGTGGTGCAGATCCGTGGCCATTAATAAAGGCATTCATTGGACCGAAGCCAACAACAAGAAGGCTTTGGTACCATTATGATTTACCACGGGGTGAAATAAAAATTAAAACAATACCTTCGCACATAACATGACACGGAGAGCGCATTAAGGCTTACCCGTTATTACCCAGCAAAATCGGCAGAACTGATAGCGGTACAACGAAGCGACTTTTAATTAACGAATGGCTTAATTATTTCGCATCGGCGATACTCAGCCATTATGAGTAAATTAATTATTAAACGTAATTAATTACTCGCATGCGGAGATAAGACAAAGGGACAGCGCAATTAAGGGCTTTATGACATTGGGGTTGTGAAAAACTTAGGCTGTTCGAGCACGTGTCATTGCGGTTACCTATACCAAGTGAGTCACCTGATGGGAAGTAATTACCGCCGCCTATTAAAATTAGCGACCTCAACGGAATAGAATAGAAACGATAGTTTAAATTCCTCCAAAAGCAACTTTTTAATCTATTCCTCCCAGCAGCAGACATGATCTAAATTATATATACTTGAATGTACCTAGCTTATCTACTAATTCATATAAAGCACAGGAATGTATACATTACTGTATTTATCTGTGGCTCGTTGTATACTAGTAGTTTAATAGCGGTCGAGCCACATTGTAACCAGTTACTGGTTGCAGTACGAAGACTCTGACCGAGGTAGTAAAACACTCTCATAAAATAACTGCGTGAACTGGGAGCCTGTTACTGCGTATCCTTCGATTCTCTTGGAGTCGCTGGTTTCTATGGGCAAAGTGATCACCTTCCATCAGGTGACCCCCTTGCTCGCTTACCGCCCGTTTCCATAAACATAAATAAAACTGAAACGTATTTAGTTGTTAAAGCATGAAGCGTCCTCGAAGCTCAATGTAACGTCAATTTGCACTGTTGTGGATACTTATAATTGAGTGTGTATAACATGATACCCTTAGTACTACATTCATAAGTGACAGTGTAATGTAGCATTGGTTGGTGATAAGTGAAGAAAAAAAATAAAGTTATACATTAACGTGACGTCTCGTCTGTGTCCGCCCTTATTTTTATGCTGCGGGTGAAATTTTAACTTCGTCAATTTGTAAACGGGATAGAACGCATCAAACTCTTGTTCGCAAGTTACGTTGTCTTTCAAATTATCAGCTTCTGAGATTCGGTGTACATAAAAAGAGATCTTAAAAACTCAAAGTATTTGAACAATTTGAAAAATAAGTCTTCGTTGGCTGGAGTATAAGAGCTCGGTTTCTTATTGGACTTGATATTTATGTTAGTATTAAAACAAAATTAAGCTACGAGTAACAAACATAGCTATTAATGATAAGGCACAGATGACAATACAACGAACGTTTCATTGATCATTGACCTGAGTTATAAATCGAGTTCTATAACATCATTTTCAACAATGTCTAAAAGAGGCCCAACTTTGCAAGCAAGCAACAAGCTTTGTGGGAAATGGACTATGCAGTGACAAGGTTGTATAAGTAAATTTGAAATTGATAATTCGCGTTAGTATTAATATCATTATCGTTGCCGCGATTTGACGGTATAATTCCATTTCATAACGAAATAGCTGAGCCGAACGGGAGTTGGGCCGTCGCCAAAACGTTGCTCGTCCTGAAAATGGACTAATGCAGTCCAGATGATGTCGGATTTATGCGCTTTGTTTCGCTTCTAAACAGGGGCTGCGTATGCAAAATACAATTCAACTGTTTTTATATTCGTGTACCAAAAAGAACTAAAAGCTTCTGTGGTTCATAAATCCAGTTTAAATTCTAACGGTTATAAATTAAGTCGTGGAACTCTGGTGAAGAGGCCTTTGTCCAGCAGTGTGATACAAATATGGGTTATTAAAAAAAACTATCGTCAAGACTCTTTTTTATACCCAACGCAACGCAAAGCAGTGATTGTTAAAAGTTTCAACGCCTGTTTAGACACCTGTTGGTCTCTCTGTCAGTCTGTCTCGCTGTGGATTCGTAGCTGCGGATCCAATGAACCGTTTTTAACACAGGAGTTTTCGTTTGGATGATGAAACTGCAATACATACTAGTTTTAACAGTTAATTGTTTACATAAAATGTTATAAATAGGGATCGGAAATTCGGATACATATTTACCTAAACTTTGGCGGCGGCGTTGTTGTTCAGTTGTATGGAAGCGGACTTAATTTTAATTTATTAATAAAAATCCCGGGATTTCTTAATAAACAAATTACGCCAACATAAATTCATATGAAGGTGGGTACTTTCATTATCGATTTGAACTTATTTTCCATGGATATATTTACTACTTCTTATTTAATTTACCTGTAACTCATTTTGTAATTTAACTAACGAAGTTGGAGGAGCAAAGCTTACAAGAACATTAAAAAAACAACCATAACCTAAACATATTTGCGAGGTATTACAGTCTCAACGCGTTTTATAGATTCCCGGAATCCCGGAACTTATATTATTAAAATTATATTTTTAAGAAGCGGACTCCATATTTCCTTAACTTTTTCCGGGATTTTGCCAAGTTTAGGTAAATATGTATCCGAATTTCCGATCCCTGGTTATAAACAAGGGAATATTATTACTAGCGACCCGTCCAGCTTCGCACGGATACTATTAGCATGTAATGTTACATAAAAATCTTTCTCAAGAAATTCTTTAAATGTCAGTTAAAACCGTATCAAAAACTGTTGCGTGGTTTAAGAGTGGCGACCGAACATACGCTATAAAGATTTAGGGCGGACAGAAATGGATATTAATACATATAAGACAAATATTGTACACCATGTTATGGTAGGCTGTAGAGAATACTTTTCTGTTTTAACATCTATTTCTACCTACAGTTATACAATAAAATATTTTGATTTTGATTTTGATAGCGACGTTATTTTATACTATGTAAAGAAAAAGAGAGATAAATAAAATTTGTACAATGTTTAATGTGTTAAAATAAATTTGGAACTTACAGCAAAAGTGCCATCGCATTGCAAACTATAATAATAATTCTTTATACTCCTAGTATTTAAAAAGTTTAGTCATGTTAAACGTTATATGCAAATATAACTTGTGAATATCAGAACTAACACACTTACATTGTTAAACAGTAAGAAACATATCAAATTATCTTGTAAAAAGATTGAATTATGGTAAATATTTCTGGAAGTAAGAACGATTTGAGGATTCGCTACAGAACTTGGCGCCCATTTAGGTTCAAACTCATTTATCAGCGAAGCCAACATTTCCGCATATTCTTAGTACCGGTCTTGGCTCCCTTTTTCATTTTTTATTTATGTTTTTGTGTGGGGTTTTCTTTATAACGGACGAATGAGGTACATTATCAACTGCAACATCGCAAAATCGCTTTATTATAACAGTGTTTGGTTTATGACAACTTTTTACGTGACATCCTGATAAAATAGGTATTAATTATAGAACGGAGATTTGAGAAATTTCGTAATACCTAAATCTACTTAGACTAAGCAAGTCAAAGCAAAATGGCCGGAGATCACTTTTCTAATTTTCTAATCGTGGCTTAGCTTAACGATTTTTAGGAATATTTTATTTTTAGCAACAAAATATTGCATTCCATTTTTTTAACACAGACTTGATAAATAATAATAATAATAATCTATTGGGATCGATCTGTTATCACGGACAGGACTATTGCGGCCAATAAGCCTGATATCGTGCTAACAGATCGATCACAACGCCGAACAGTGCTGGTCGACGTCACCATCCCGCATGACGAGAACCTCGTGAAGGCCGAGAAGGACAAACTCAGCAAGTACCTTGACTTGGCTCACGAGGTAACCGCTATGTGGGATGTTGACTCGACAATCATTGTTCCGATAGTCGTCTCAGTGAACGGTCTTATAGCGAAGAGTCTCGACCAACACCTCAAGAGACTCTCGCTAGAAGGCTGGATCAAGGGTCAGATACAAAAGGCGGTACTCCTGGACACGGCACGAATAGTCAGGAGATTCCTCACTCTGCAGCCCTAACCACCGGTAGCTTGAGCCCTGCCCCGCTGCCGGCGGCACTCTAGGTTAGGTTTTTATAATGTTTGTATATTTTGTATTGATTTTGTTTTATTACTTTTTATAGAAATATTGTAAAAACTTAACCTAAGATTTTAAATAAATATACGTAAATAATAATAAAATCGTTTATTGCAGACAAATTCCATATGGTGTTAGTAATAGTAATAGCAGTAACTAGTAGTAAAAAGAAACTTACATAAATATGTTAGTAGCCACAGATTAACAAAATGTTATATACATTGCCTTATCATGGTATTGGATGGATTATCCATTACAGCGGTTACAAGGACCGCCGCGCACGCGGGACATCAAGGAGCCTATTCTCTTGCGCACAATTGCCTTGAAGCCGTTTATCCGGGTCTCCATGCGCTTAATGTCCGGGGGTCAATTCTTGAAATACACCAGCAGCATGTTCGACTTCGAACTCTTCGCTGTTGCACTTAGAAAATAACTGGGCGGTAACTATTCTTATTTTACCTGACTGCTGCCAGACGGGAGTGACGTTTTTCGAGTATATGTACAAATTCATAATTACATACACTCGAAAAGGTATGTCTTTATTATTGAGTATAATAAGCCAAAGTATGGTTGGTGGTGCTCGAACATGTTTACTTTAGTTTTTTTTACAGGGCTCTCACACTGGCAACATTTTAACATTAATTTATTTTTTTGTAATCTCTGTGTTATCTACTCTCTATGATGTTAGAAAACACTCTCTTTAGATTATAGGGCTCGATTTTGCCTTGTATTTCTTTTCGCCTAGATTTTTTTTTTTACTTTCACGAATAGTTCTAAATGGAGATGAAAATGTTTAATCTTCTAATGCTTTTTATAAATATTATTCTTCAAAAGACGAGATTTTCGGGCTGGATTTTCTAAGGACTCTCCAGCTTGGGGGATAAAGCCTGTCCGTTTCAGCCAGGGCAGCCTTCATTTGTCTTCTTTGATGCTATTTCCTTTGTTATCGTATCGGTTATTATCCCACTAACAATAAACTGTGCTGTAAGGACGATCAAATAATGTTAAACGTTTTTTTTTAATTTAGGGTGATTTGAATAGCGACATTTGTGACTCGCACTGAAACCTTTTTACAATAAGTCATTTTTGCAATTTTTTGTGTAGTGTAGGCATAATTCCGAAGGTTTATATAGGTGTTTTGTTTTATATTAAATATCAAACAAAAGAACCAGACAAGTCGTTGTATTTAGATATCTATGATCATGCAAAATGACGAAATTACCATAAAATAAAAGATTATAAATATGACAGATTGTTACTCAGCAATGACTTAAGCCGTGTTCCTATATTCAAACAACGGATAATTTTCCTTATCAACAGTCAAATTTTAACACATATTCCATAGGAAATAATTATGCCAAAAATTTAACAGCTGGTATTAATGTAAGTTTTTAAAATTAAACTCATGAAATACTATTAATTCACATTTATTTTAATTTCTTTTAACGAGCAAAAATATCAACGTATTTGACAATAGTTTTTTTTCATTTCCTACAAATATAACGATCTGTTGCATGAATATATTTTTTTTATATTTATAAAACGCCTTTAAATTAATTTATATATTACGCGGCGTTATTATTCAAGTTATTAACACTTAGACGATTGCGGCAGTAAAACTCAAATCCTTTATCTCTTTATCTTGTACACTTTAATTCTCAAACACAGGTCTTATTCTGATCTGCAGTTTCGTCAAGTCTGAAGATTATTTGCGCCGTGCGCCTCACAAGTCTCAGATCCCCCCATGCACACCGGCGCATGAATTTAAAAGTAATTCCATTATAAGTTTGGAGTTGCATGCAAAATTCGCTAGTTTCGAATAATGACGGTTTAAAACTTACTCCTCTATACTTAATAGCTCTTGTTGGGTTTGCGTATATGAATGCTGAACTAGTGTGACAGCTAGAACTCAGCAGGAATTCCTGGTTTCATTTACAATGAAGTCGGGGAATTAATTTGTTATATTGGAGGCGGATTCCGCTTAGCATTAATAAAAAGCCAATTGTCTTTATCTTGAATATTTCATACAAACGTATTGGTAATGGCAAAAGTGATTACTTCAATTCAATTCGAACTCATTAATGTTTAATATTTTATTCGGTCACAAATGGATTCTTAAACTTAGATATTATTATTATTTTTTTATTAAGGCAGATAATTCTTTAAAATTAAAGACAGATTCCGTATTATTCCATACCATTCAAGAAAAGATATCTTGTGATCCTTGAGGAATAGTCCTCAAGACGTGTATAGACTCGTACATCTCTATGTTGTTTGGATCAAGTATTCTTTTATTAGGTCAGGGATTGGTAAAAGAGTAGGTAAACTTGTATGTGATGTACTTCCAAAAAACTCTTCCCTTTCATAAGCTACAAACGGGGTAAATTTAACGGCATTTGTAAAATTGCACCCAATGGTTCGGAAAGAGCATAGCTGAAAAAAAACCGCTAAATTGAATGCATTTCTCTTTTCTCAGCTATTGACCATCCATTGCTGGATCTGCTATCTTGGGCAAGTCTGAGCTGTTTCTTTTTTCAATCGCGAAGGTTGATGCCCTACGTAAAATTGAATGTATATTGTGAGCCACATGTTTAGCATATGCCGCGACTCATTAAATACATTATATTCATAGAATAAAATGCATAAATTACGTAACTAATGCCAAAATGTAGCCACTGCATTTTGAATTATCAAATCTCAGACAGCAGGAACATAAAAATATGCAGACGCAGCTTAACAAGCCACTCAGACAGGCAAACTGGTTTATTTTGACTTTACAGCGTAATGCTAGCGTTTTATCCTGTTGTAGCTTGAATATTAGACAATATGAGCAGTACCATAGAGTTGATTTTTCCAATTACGCTAGATTATTGTACTTGTTGAAAGCTGACAAAACATAAATTCAATAACGCTGTATAAACTAAGCTTAGAGTGTAGCAAACACACTGGAAAACACCATACAAAATAAAACAAGTTTGTGTAGAAATGTAAAGGTGCTGACAGACTTGAGCGTTCACTTGTAATGAATATTCTAAAGAATGTTACAAAGCTCACAAAATAAATAAAACAAAACCAAGCAATGAAGGCTTAAAATTTCAAACTCATTTTCTATCTTTGCAACAAATACAATACTTTCGTGTATTCAAGTTTTTATAAAATCATGCATATATCAAATATGCATGATTTGATCGTGTTAAATAAAATATTGTTTCCTTCGTTAAATGTTACCAAAAAGTACTAAGTAACCCAAAGTAGACGCCAAGACGACGTAACGATACCCAATAAACGTACTCAACTGTATCTTTTGTGCCAAAAATAACTACGTCGTGTAACGTAACACAATTAAGTTTCCAAACATTTCATTCCTACGTAACCTATACTCAACTTTCGCATTGTTCGTTTGAATGAAATCCGTAGTGGGTTTGTACCCAATCTAACGCCGCTCATTGTACTAATTTGCGCTAACGAAGTGGTCACGTAAACTGTAGTTGAAGGGCAGTATTGCCGGACCGGCATGATAATGAGTGCTAAAATCGTTAATAGGATTATGCTGACAAATTGGATATTGAGCATAAGCCGGGCTAAGGTCGCGGTGGACACAGCAAGTATCCGTAATTAGCAGTAACTAAGGGGATCGAGCGCCGGCGGCCTGATTAAAACTGGCTTTGCTCGACCGCTTTGCCGGACTTAAACTCGGTGATGTAACTGAGAAATTGTTATTGGTACAAACTAATGCTGACCTAGCAAAGCCTTTAGTACCTAAGCTTCAGTACCTTTAGACGAGGCAAAAATATTTGCGGACGGCAGCGAACCGTGCCAAAAGCACCAGTAAAATGTCTCAGAAAATACTTTGTAGAAAATACAATTTATCCACTGGTGTTCCTCCGTCATTGTAGCAAAAACCTCGCTTTATCGCCACTCGTCTTGTCAAGTGAGTGCATCTAATTCCGGTCTCTTGGTTATTCGGTCATGCGAACGTATTTCTTATTATGCAGCTAACTCTGGACCTTGAACATTACTTTGCAGATAAGTGATCCTACTACAAAGATAAGATTACAAGAGATCAATATGAGTCCCTGTATTACGGTCCGGGCGGCCATAATTAATTCCCTTCTTTACGACGGTGCTCCGGCATAACCATTAAAGGCAGCATTGTGCGCGGAGTTCAGGGAAGAATAAAAATAAATTAATACACTCGTGACGTAAACACTCTGAGAGCAGGCGACAGAGGGTTAGGTATTGTATTGAATAATTAAATGGCCGCGAGCGACTGGATTATCGAGTCCTACCAATTAAGGGTTAACGACGCAGCTGCTTCTGATTGGACTTTCATATTAATTAATTTCAACTTGGCGATTATGAAACAACTATTGCAAAACTTTATCGGGTTCTAATAAATATTGATTAATCCCTTATTAAGCAGCGGTTGCCTTAAAACAGCGAGCGCTTTCATTAAATTATTACGTATCGCGAGAGCTTCGTGGAACTAAAACGACTCTCTAGCGACTATTGTTATGTAATTTTCTCATCCAATTACGATTCCCCTTGTCCCCTAATCCTATTTGCCTGCTGCTACCATTTAGCGACGGCAGGTCTGAGGCAGGGATGTTTCGCTTTTCATTACGATGTATCAAGTTAGTTGTAATTTCGTCATAGTATAATGCCACGGTAATGACTATGAGTTTCGTGAGTGGAAGTCTCGTCTTGTTTATTCGAATGATAAGAGCTCTTCAGTCGACATTCGCTACACAAAGAGGAGACGCCGTATCCCCTCGCAGTTTTAATGGGATAGAAACGTATCCGTCCCCTTTAACGACGCAACAACTTTACAAACCTATCTTATTTTTGTACCGCTTTAGTTTGTATGGCACTACAAACAAGTCACTGCCGTTATACACTTGCAGGGGATTTAAGTGGTTTGCTTTATTTGGGGTAACTGACATATCACTTGCCAAATGGAATTTGTTGAAACTTTTTCAGAAGCAGTTTCTTCAGATTGCAGCAGATTATGTAATAGTATTTTTTTGTAATAGTTATTATTTCACTCTTTCATCTAGGTGGCTTTAGATTGTTTATAGCAATTACTCAAGCCTAGGCTATTTGGTCGACGTCAGTAATGAATGACGATGCCATAGCGATAAATTGTAAGGGTAAATGAACATGGCTAAGGCAGCCATAATATTTATCACTACTATAAATTATCCAGTTTTATCTATTATTGCTATTTTTGCGCAGTATATGGTTGGTAAGTATAAGTTATTAGATACTCGTAAACAAATCCCGTACAATATTGCGATCGCAGAATGTTGCTTTGTCCTTAGGTCCGCTGTTTAGCCAGAGACAGAGAAATACATGAGCGGCTGCGAGTCAATGTATCGCTATGTCCCAAAAACCTATCAAAAAAAAAAACAGATGCACAAACATAAACAGTTTTATATCGCGTCAGTTGCAGTTCATGTTCACGGAAAGAGTGAGATAACCAGTGTATATAATTACAGTTGTAAGAATACAAGCAAACTACCAAATTTTGAAAAATCAAAATGTTATAAGTAGCGAACACTGAAGAAATTAGCATAAACTATAAGACGAAATTAGTGAATATATTTGTGATCTGTCAATGTGTGATATATGTATATGTAGATACAATTTTAACGTTCCAAGTTAGATGAAATTTCACAACCAGATAGATCATGTCCGGTATTAAAACATTAGATACTTTTTATTTCGTAAAATAAAGAGAAAATATTATAACCTGAGCGAAGAGGACAATAAAAACTCGTAGATTATATGTTTATGAAAATTAGAGTTCTATCTTTTTAATATTGTTTACCTGTAGTACAGCAATGAGACGAGGGCATGGAGCAGCAGATTGACGAGGTGGTAGCCTGCAGGGTGCAGTCCGTGGACAGCATAGTTCCACCGGAAGGTCAGAACTGTCAGCGGCCGGTACGATTTATGGGACTGTTCCTGTAACAACAATAACAATTGTTAACAAACACAGTTACATAAAGTGCAGATGTCAAAATTTAGGCAGCGGTCTATAAAGTGGAAATAGTACTAGAAAAAGAACAAGAAGACAGGTAGTAAAGGATACTCCTTCTTACTATCTGTTTCAATGTCAAAGTAAAAAACCTAAATTTTTTCTAAGGTATTCTACTACCTACACCTACATATTTTGACGTAAACAAGGTCACTTTGATACGTGGCAACGTCCAATTATTAATCATCCTTTGTACACTATAACACAAGAATTTGTAATGTAATTTAAACTAAGTAACGCAATCTCCGATGTGACGCAGCAAGTTTTAACCGCGACAATAGGTAGCAACAATATTGATTTCGTAACATTTAAATGAGAGATTCAAAGACACCATTGAAAAATCTTATCACTTCAATCTGTAATCTCGGTATCCTATACTTATTGAGCTACAGGCATCCCCCAAATGCAGCGAATTTTTGAATGTGCCCGTTTAGTGGTTTTACATTTTTGGCTTTTAAGGGTTCGTCATATTGGTCCTATTTATGCCTTACAGGTTACTATCGGTCAGATAACGTTCGGCTAGCAGTTGGATAAAGCTATGCATGAGCCTATAGTTTATTCTTTCTGCCTATAATTTTTTGGATCTGTGGAGACCCAACAGATTGATTTGATTGTTTGATTTGCCGAGTCACGTGACTTATTTAGTTTACCTTATTTTAAGTACCTAAAGAAATAAACTATAGATCAGGAACGGACAATGTGGTGATGGTTTTACCCTGCAGTTGGTAGATAGGTAAGGGCCGATTTAATTGGTATAAAACAGTAATCGGTATTAAATATGTAATTATAGTTTTAAGCTTTACTTTTTTGAAAGTCCATAATATTCATTTGTTTAACAATACTTTTGTTATTAATTAATTTGACGTTTTAGGGTAGAGTGAGTAGTATCAATTAATAGATTTAGTTACTGTCCAAAGGTTCGAGGTCCGTATTAATAAATTGGAACAAATTATTCTTCTTTTCCGTGAAACTAGTGTCGTTTTACGTGAGATAATTTGTTCCAATTTGACACTTAAGACTTGTCTAATTTTCTTTGAGAGTATTGCATGTTAATGAAAGGTTTAAGATAATATTACTGTAATAGGCGTTAGCTAAACGATTTACATCCTTTGAGGTTTTATCTAAACAGAGGCTTGTGTAAAGTTAATTCGAGTAAAACAACAATATAACGGAGTGAGCTTTACTAGTTGCGTAATAGAATATTAATGATAGTTATTTATTAGTTCCTTATTTAAAGTAATCCGCCTATTCCCTGTGCAATATTTTGAATAAAACAAAGATATTAAGTAAGATTAAAGAGAGTTAAACGTGAATGTACTAACTACATATATATTATATCAATCAGGACTTTAACGACAAAATATTTTTAAATTTAATTACTTATCCCCTTATTCAAAAACTTAACAATCTTTTAAAGCTAACAAATGTTTTGTCCCTTTCATTTAAAACATGTTAACTAACAAACGTTTACGCAGCGTTTATGAATAAAGGCCGTTAGACGTGTGGACCACATTGCAACGGCTGTGATCACGAGGAGACTAAAGTGAAAGGTTTTATCACAGTATACATATAAGCAGAAAGGAATCTACGTACAAACGCTCGAAACCGGCGCACTCACACAGACGCACGCTCAACACGGCCGCTAAGGAGTTTTCACGGTCCGTCAGTCGCGGCTGCCGCTCCGAGACAAGTGGACGCGCCTAGTGTTTATCGTTATTGCGTGCGGTCGAGACAGTGCGCGATCTTTTTAAAGATGCTACAAAATTATTGCGTCGTAATATGGCTGCTTGAATTCCAGTTCTTCAAAGCCGGGGCTTTAAATTTTTCCTACTTCTTAAAAGTTTTAAGTTTTTTGAATTGAATTTAAAACTCGTTAATTCATTTGATTGTTTGATTAATATGGAACGCAAGTGGATGTTGTTTTAAATAATAAAAATATAACTTATCAATTTTACAAAAAATAAGAGGACAACCCAGACGCTCCACCCCTCCACCGGAGCGTAGGTATCTGTCTCAACAAATAGGCCTAATTTCGGTACTGCTGTATTTATATACTGTGGTATTACTGCTGTTTAGCCGCGCGAGTTTTACGAACTACCCACGTCGGCCTGGTTTATTTTCAACCGGCATATTATAGCACCGACACACAATGCTCACAACATCTAAAGATTTACCCGAAGATATGATTTAGCAGATTATACCATTCCATGATGAAAAATTTGAGTAAAAATTGCGAATATATAATACAGTGAACGTTATATATGAAAAAGGATTTTGTATATGCAATAAATTACTAATAAATTACTATTAATATTAATTAATTACTTTAATATTATAATAATAAATAATAACACTAAATATGGCGTATGTCACAAAATTTCATCCTTAGGTTATTAATGCAGCACTATAGCGGAGAGTAAGCATTATAAACTGTCATTAATATTTAGCATAACGGTGACATTGACTTGATTATCAACGTTATATTTGTCAATTGCTCATATATAATGTATTCAACTAAAGTGTTCGTCTAAGTGCTTTAGTGACTATGACACTATTACAGCGGTTGTAGCTCCTCATAAATGTACAGGCCTGGAGTGTTGACCTTCAAACTATAGATAATATTATATGTTAATCTTAAACACGATGTTCAAATAGTTACAGTAAAATTATTTCCAGAATTTATTTCGGCTGTCATCAGAAATAACCTTAAGCGAAGTACATTGCTGCCTTTATATTGAAAGTCAAGTGTCATGTAATGGTACTAATGGTCCAAAGAGGCAATGAAAATCAAAAATGATCTTTGTCGACTAATGCTGAGTGGCAAACTTTAAATAACTGTACAGTATATGTAGTCAACCAATTTGATTAAAGCCACTGTTGAACTTTTTCACAATAAACGTCATAATGACTTCTGAATAAATGTCACAATATCCCAGCGATGATACACTGCGACAACGTTCTACAGTGGCCTATAAATCAAATTGGTTGACTGTACCTGTAAATAAAATATAGGATTTTATCTCCTAAAGCATGATTTATTTCCGTAATCAACTGTTCAGTTGAAATAACGTAACGAAGTCGTTACGTTAAATCAGTCCTGATTTTTGTTATAGCGGTGTATGTTGTGCTGGAATTGATTGCCGCAGCCCATGGAACCAGCTACCCCAAGAGGATCGCCGATCCGATGCCGTTGCTTTAGGTCCCCCTCCCGAGGACCTCCGGATCTCTCACTCACGTGTATTGTAAGGAATATCGGCTGACCGTTAGAATTACACGTGAATTCTAGCTACCTATAAACTCAAACATCTCTGGCCTCCATATTGAGCAAAATTCTTTGCTCACAATTTCCACAGGAAGTTGAACGCTTTACAGAAACAATTTTCCTTACCAGCGATGCCTTCCAACAATGCTTGCACACGCTCAAAAATGTCGCTGTCTCATAAACATGATTCATAGACATACAAAATTAGCAGGCGGAACGGCAATATAGGGTGCTTCTTTAAATGAAATTCCATGTCAGACAGGTAGCTAGTCCCATAATGGTGCACATTTATCACTGGCTACACAATGTAGGAGTGCTAATAAATATTGTTATAACTTCGTGATCCCGTTTGAGCCGCTCGGAGCGCCGCTGTATCGCCACATACATCAGTTGGGAGTGAAACAAATTGAAGTATTTATGATCTGTACGGTAACATTTATATGACTTAAAACAGAAACTTGCAGTGCAAAATTTTCGATGTATGTTGCATGTTTAATGTTTAATGGACGAGGGAAAATGATAGGGCACTTGATGCGATATGACAGTTTCCTACAAAACATCATCAAAGGGAAGGTTAAAGAGAAAAGAGTAATAGGAAGACCTAGACGCGCCTGCTTTGCTCAAGTAAAGAAGAAAGTTAATGTCATGTCATATCATGAAGTCAGGTCCTAGATAGGGGAAAGTGCACCAACAAGTGCTAAGCTCCTAAATTATATGGTGATTGCATGTTTGCTCGAACTGTTTTCGATTTTACACATTAACTAAACATATTTATTATTTAATTCTATGCAATAGTTTTACATATACGTACATACACAGAAGTAGTAAGGTCAGCCTCAGAAGTAGATGAACATTTTAGTACCATGTCGCTGTCAGTGATGTGACAAATTCGAGCAACTCTCTCATACATTACTACACGACACGACACGACGACAAGGTTCTTAAGTTTCTAGCTATTTCTGAGGCTGACTGTACCACACAGAAGTGGTACTCTGGCAGAATAACAGAGTGAAGTAGTAACTTTTTACTGCGTTTCGTACGGTGAGCGAGAGCCCGGAGCCTTTTGGGTCAGAGGTAAAGGTCTACAACGGATCAGCGATTCTTAGGCTAGCTGGGTCCCATTGACGCAGTGATCGCCTCCTATCAGGTGGTGACTTGCATGCGTCACTTTTCGATTACCGATGAATAATTTTATCTTTATGCGATAGTTTTTATACATATCCTAAGTTGTAGATATTTCAAGGCAAACACATTGAACACAAAAATATGGCTGTGTACTTTAAAGAGTACATTTCAGCACGGTATAAATATATATATATTTTTTATGAAATAGGAAGGCAAACAAGCAAGTGGGTCACCTGATGGTAAGTGTACTCCACCGCCTATAGACACCCGCAACATCGAAGAGATTGCAGATGCGTTGTCATCCCAGAGGTCTAAGATGGAATACCTCTTGTGGCTGTCTTGCTTTCCACGCCGAAACACAACAGTGCAAGCACTGCTGCTTAGCGACAGGATTAGCGAGCAAGATGGTGGTAGCTATTCGGACGGACCTTACACAAGGTCCTACCACCCGCAGATAAATGCGAACAAGTTCTTTTCTCTTCATCATCTCAGCCACAAGAACTCCACTGTTGGACATAGGCCTCCTCCATGGATTTCCAAAGTGGCCGGTTGGAAGCAGAATGCAACCAGCGCCTTCCTGCCACCTGTACGAGGTCATCGGACCATCTTGTGGCTGGTCGTCCTACGCTGCGCTTGCCAATACGCGGCCGCCATTCGAGAACTTTCCGACCCCATCGGCCATCAGTTCTCCGTGCTATGTGCCCTGCCCACTGCCACTTCAACTTGCTAATCCGCTGGGCTATGTCGGTTACTTTCGTTCGTCTGCGGATCTCCTCATTTCTGATTCGATCACGCAGAGAAACTCTAAGCATAGCCCTCTCCATAGCTCGTTGCTCTTATCGGTGTACAAATAATAAGACGGCATTCTTTAACTTGCAACTCTTTAACTGTCTCTGCGAAACGTGCTAGATAAGTAGACAATAGCATGCATGTGTCACAGTGTAAATAAATCAACAATGTAGCATTATCCGTCTGCGACATCCGTCATACCGGCGGCGCACGGAAATCATTACAAGACCGTTTATTTGCCGCGCGTCCGTTCCGAGATCCTGAACTCGGTACAGCAGAACAAATGACAGCCGGCGGACGGGAGGTTATTCGGGCGTTTTAGCCGTTGTCATTGTACTCGGGACTATGAAGACAGAGATGAAATGACCATTGCAACCAACTTTTAATATCCAGTTTTTTTTGTGCGTCCCTATAAAGTTAAAGTTACCTTACCTTAGTTAGGACCTTGCGCACTACCACGATTTTGCTTGTTAATCCTGCCGGTAAGCAACAGTGCTTGGCACTGCTGTGTTCCAACGTGGAGAGCATGACAGCTAATGCAATTACTGGGACAAGAGGTATTCCATCTTAGCTTAACCCTCTGGGTTGGTAACGCATTTGCAATCTCCTTGGTGTTGTGCGTGTCTATAGGCGGTGGTGATCACTTACCATCTGGTGACTCACTTGCTTGTTTACCTTCCTGTTTTTATAAAAAAACCTACTTTAGCATTCCCTATGGCACTACTTCGAGATAAATAATATTAAATTTGGGTAGTCATGTTAAGGTCGCAGTCAATAATTGAATATCACTCCTACATCGCGCGAGTAAGCTGTATTTACAATATTACCACAGCGAGTACAAAGCATAGATTATCAACAAGTGATTAAAGAAAATGTCTTAGTATTATTCTGTAAATACATTAATTCATTTCTATGACTAACGTTGTCCAAAGTATATTGAACGGCAAACGCGACTCTAAACGTATAGCTATAATCTATACCTGTAGGGTTTACTATGTGCCGCTCTCCCTCATTGCTTTGAAGGGAGCCGTATCTTAAAATTATCATTAGAATTTACTTTATAATCCTAATCCACGACATAGATAACGAACGTCATCAAAAGGCTTTGACCAATGTTTTGCTTTTATTTCTAATATAACCCGGTTAAGGTATCCAATCCAAATGGATCAAAGAAAAGATTTTCATTAGGGATGTGGGGAGTTTGCCGAGCAAATATAATATGGGAAGTGTACGGAGCTCGGTTGCCTTCCTTAACATTTGTGTACCGTTTCACTCGCAATTAGTATTCTATTTCATTTATGTTTTAATGAAGAATGTCTCTCGAATAAAATATGATGAATGTTTTATTATTTGGTGACGTGAACGTTCGGAGAGCTTTGGTGGCAACTGGCAAGTGCTGTACCCCCCCCATACATACATTAATGTGTATGTTGTTGATTCATAGAAAATAAAAGAAAACCTTTAAAAAAGCACGTTACTTTGTGGAATTTTTACGAGATGTAAACCCCCACCTATTCCAAACACAGCGGCGCTCAGCGTGATGTGAAATTTTTGCTGACGGCTCTTGCTCTGTTAAGGAGGCATCAATGAGTTTTTCTGACTTATATATTTACATTTCCTGAGTATTGGTAGTAAGCATGCTTCTACGGTAAGTAAAAATATCGCGAGGTATTCTGTAAATTAATGTAAAATTAATGTGTAACCTGACCCCATTAAATTGGTATCCCTGTCAATAGAGTTACGGAAGTCAAGTTACTCTGTATCTAATAACCTGACCTGCCAAATTTGGGATCATGGTCAAAGCGTATCTTGCATGAAGAGACGGGACTAAGGACTAGGAGGAATACGATGATAATTGTGGTGACGTAAAAATTAAAAAGTGGCAGTCTAGTTTGAACTTCCTCTACGGACCTCTGAGTTTTTCGCAACATTGTATATGCAAAATTAATTTTGAAAATTAGTATCATTTATAATCGGTGACAGATAACAAAGGTCGGAAACCTGTATACACATGTGGAGCAATTTAGTGATGGATATGAAGCTTTCTACCCGCACTGGGTTTACGTGGGAGCTAAAAACTGTGCCCTCTCGTCGTAAAAAGAGGCCGTGCTCAGTAGGACCTACATGAGTTGCCGATGATGACAGTAAGCTCAAACTTGCGTGGACAGAAAACTTTTTTAATGGTTTCACAATACCGTGCATGGTTACATTGCTGTTGTTATGTTAATTTCCAGCACACACACCATATTTCATTGATTCTTTGCTTAATTTGCAAAAGATTAACTTATTTTCCATTACCGTAGTTGACCATACAAAGAAGTCAATAAATATAGAAGAAAGAAACAACCTGATTACCACTTAAGCACCAACAAACGACCCTACAGGCAATATTGAACAGACGATATCCGATACGACGCGCCGAGCTATCCGTGGGACAACTGCCCTTTATTACGATCAATTTTGCGGATTTGTCTGTACAAAATGGCACCCACGAACTGTTGTTATTTGTATTTACTCCTAAGATTAATATTGAGTCGCTCCGTGGATGCAGCAACCGTAACAACTTCAAAAATAACTCTTATCCTCACCACGTAAGGTGAGTTAGGGTGTGCCTTGCCGATAGCAATAACAGGGGTGGCAGAAGCAGGAGAGAAAGCGTTAAGTAATAGAGACGTCATTCGGATTTGTTTGCCTCCCACGTTGGCTTGTTCCCCCTTCTCTCCCTTTAATTGGGTAAAATAAAAACAAATGATTTCTTTATACGCATGATGGGAATAATAAAACTGTGTTTACAGAAGCTCTCGAGTGAATACCGAGTACCCGTTACTGCTTCTGCCATTTCCCTAACTTTTTAATTAAAACGAGTAAAGAAATACCAAATAGGTATAGGTAAGCACCTACCTGCTGGTTGCGTGGTTGATTGATTTATGCAGCGTTCTTATATTCAAACAACGGATGGTTATACCAACCAGCCGTAAAATTTTGGCACATTTTACACGAGACATCGATCAGAATTTAACGGCTGGTAGAAACGAGGCATTAACAGATAAGCATAAATTGTAAAAAGTGTATGAAGCTTAAATAAATAACACAGATTGTATACAACATTATTAAAATTAATTGCCTACATATTTACCGGCCAATAACCACGGAAACAAAACACTGCGGCTTAAGGAAGAATACCTCTTCCTTTGAAAATGAAACCATCCTATCCCATAGTTTAATCAAGCAACCGTGAGCTTTAATTTCGCTGATACTCAGTACACCTCGGTCCCCGCAGACATTATTAAAAATATTCCCCTCGTTTTTGTTTCGTATTTTGTAAAGAAATGTCTACACAACCCACGCGTAAAGAAGTGAGCCGGAAAAAACGCCCAGAGCTAAAGGTCGCCTTTGAAACCGTAGGTCGATGTTACTTGCAATTACACGGAGAAAAAAAGCAATTTAGATTTAGCCATGTCTGTGAAACGAGGTACTAATGCTAACATTAGGGAAATTATAGCCGTCGGGTGTTCGGTTGCTGCGAAACTACGACGTCTGCTCTACGAGTCCCAAACCGAGCAAATATTTTTTTCATTATTGTAACTTCGTAAACCGACTACTTCTTATTTCGAATGGCTATTTTTGGGGAAAGAAAATGATTGCATTGCCAGAAGGCATTTAAAAAGCCAAATAAACGTTTTCGATACAAATATTCTTTTTTATACTTAGTATTGAATGGACCATTAATTGCTTTTAGAAGCCTAACCAACATTACCACGGGGCTTGAGTAAGAACTGGAGATGAAACACTCTTCCACATAGATATTTATTGCATTCCCGTTTCAAAACGCTACAATTTCTGCCTAAAAATACTGCTCGACAATTTAAACAGAGAATAAGAGGGCCCCTCGATACATTGTGATCTCGAAGGGTGAAAAGGTTCAGTCACGTAATGATGTGTCAGTCGTGTGCCTCCGCCGTAACTGGCTACGGAAATTTTATTCCCTTATTGACAACATGAGAATATCTCAAGTGTGTGTTAACGCGTTATGTACCAATCGAAGCGTGGCGTGTAGCATGGATGGGGATAATTTATTTTTAGCAGGATATAAATAAATGTTGTAGATATAGAGGACGTCAAAAGACAGAGACTGTTATGAGATGAACGAAAATGATAGATATGAAAGCTTGTACCTACTAATGCAGAATAATTAATCATTTTGACGACCTGTATGGCACAGTGGCACATGTGTCTGCTTACTGTGCAAGAGGTCCCGGATTCAAATCCTGGTATGGGCGAATATTTGTGTGACGAATACGAATCTTTGTACCTGAGTCATGGACGTTATTTGTATTTAAGTATGTATTTATCTATATATGTATGTTTATCCGTTGTCTAGTATCCATAGTACAAGCTTTGCTTAGTTTGGGGCTAGGTCAATTGGTGTAAATTGTCCCGAGATATTTATTTATTTATTTATACATATTTATAAGCAATAAATATTTATATTATGTTGTACAAAACAGTTTTTTTAATAACACCATCTGTTGTAGAGTACCTAGTTGTATTAATTTCGTCCGAAACGAACAAATAAAATAAGCTATGTTCATGGTTCCTATGAACCAAAATGTATATACTTTTAAATCTATTTATTCATACCACACGAAGTCTTTTACTGTCATTATGTACTATCAACAAAATTGAACCCTGATCTACCATGGAACTGTGTCAAAGTGACTTTAATATAAATTAAACCGTAACTGTAACTGACTGCGCGACGCAAAGGAAGGTAGTGTATTTTTACTATTTCACTTATTATGTCAATTCGATACGGTTCTATGGTGGATCGGGGATATGTTTTACTTTTCATGTGTTGTTGTGCTGCGTAAATAAATAACCAAAAAGCTTCATGTTGCAGCTCTAAAAACTGAGGGAAGCTAAATAAAGTAAACACGTATGCCCAAACGTGTGCACGTAGGTCCATGTTAACAGAAAAACAGATAAAAGGTGGTAAAGAGAGAGAAAACCAATACCTAATTCCGTCGCTTTAAGTTAAACCCCGTTTCAATGCAAGAAGTTTAGGTAAATAAAACAAGTCAAGCAATCGTTCAAACGTGCTGCCCTTCTAACAGATTGGAAGTTTTTTCTTTTCAGACGAAGCTATTGGTAAAAAATAAATCAAACAAGCTCATGCTCGATTAAACTGAATCATTTTTCGCATTAATTTATACTGTCGCTTAGAATTAGATAAAGATAGTGAATATTTATTAATGTCATGTCGGTCAATAAAAAACACGTTTTCTCTTACCTCCGTCTCTATTAGAAAATATTTCTTTTATTGGCTGACCGAAGCGAGCCTTAGATTCGACTTGGAAAGGAGATTGGACGGCGGTTGCATGTGGTTTTGTTTGACAAAAACTTGAGTATCGTTGATTCGTGCTAAGGGCACAGTACGCCTAGCACGAATCTTTTCGATACGCGTTAAGTCGCTACGTAACTCAGAGCGTCTCTCTCTTACTGGGTCGGATAGAGCGAGAGTAACGAAATGCACATAGTTACGAGATAACGCGTGTCGAGAAGATTGGTGCTTAGGTGTACAGATGATACAAAACTGTAGAAGAGTAGTACAATTTTTAAGTTCAAACATAAAGAAAATAGGTTGGGCAGTTACGAAGACAGGGGGGAGGATGATGTATTGGTTTAGCGTAAGGTCTGTTCGAATTCATGAACTGTTTTACATAGATACCGTTAGTTTTGTTATGTAGATTTTCGGAAAATTTATGAAGAGTGGTATCCTTAGCAGGCAATGCTGAGCGAAACGAAATGTCAGGCGTGCAACAGCCTTCAAGGAAAAATAATAGTTGTCAGTCCGTAATAGCGTACGACAATGTCTTCATTTCACACGCCGTGAACATACTAATACTTAAAACAAGGAAAGTCGGATGCTCACAACATTTTCCCTAACCTTCGCGAGCAACATGTAATCCACCGTTAAGTATGAATTTAAAAAATAGCTTCGCGTCTGCGATGTGTACAAAATTAGGAAAGACATTAAATATTTTCTTTACTTCAGCGACGTTTTTTGAACAAGAATAACAGTACGCGCTTCAGAGGAGACTTTGATGGATGATCTAAATGAATTCAATTTACTCCCACAGTGCTGTATTATAGCTTTGGTATGTATATTTTGGTATCGTTTTTTAAAGATGTACTACATGCCTAATACGCATGGAATTAATAAGTACTACGTATAAAGAGAAGGTTTACCGGACCAAATAAAGCGAGTGAGAGACGTACTTTATTTATTAAGGCTGTCACTTTCTTTTACGGGAATTGTAACGGATACACATGAGTGTAAGCTTGACATTACAGAGACATCGCGATTAAAAAGCCGTCTCCCGCGGACAGCATTTTTGGAAGCATAACTTATTGAGATACGAGCTTTAGGTAGTTGTAAACGATCGCTTGCACCTTCCAGTGGCCTGTTTCACGAAGCTACAAGTTACAATTTTACAAGTCTAAACCAGTAACATTGGTCTATTGGCCCATTGCCATTGGTCATTATTGACCAATGTTGCCGGTTTAGACTTGTAAAATTGTAACTTGTAGCTTAGTGAAACGGCCCACAGTTGTAAGTATTTATAAAATACAATTGCTTAGCAATTATTTTAAATATTGTTGCTAGAAAATGTAGGTACGGAAACATAAATTGATTCTAGTAGTGTCTGCGTCTTTTCGGTTTCCTGTCGTTTTAATAAACAAAAGGCCTCAGTGAACAACTATCCTCGCTAAAATCATACGATAATTAAATATTTCAAAAAGTCGCTTGGTTTTCCTTACTTTTAAGTTTCATGTACTTTACAAACACTATAAGACACGTTGTGCTTAGTTATTTTTGAGCTGCAGGTTATCACATGTTAACCACTGTATGTTGTTTGCAATTTGTAACTATGATTTTTAAAGTAAACTTGAAATTTAATTGCATATTTATCATTCAGCCTAAGCCAAATAGAGGCTGAGGTTAATTATTGCCTTTGATAAACCCTCGAATGAATACTGTCTCACCGTCGACCAAAAATGTTTAATAAATGTTATAGCGAATTCTGTTTGGAATCTCGGATACGGATGATCGAGCGACATTTAATAATGCCGCGCATCGACATTTAAAACGCGATCTATAATAACTATAAAATGTCGACGATGAATTACGATAACGGCGAGTGTTAAGCAAGTTTAGTTGGATATTTACAAGTTAAATAATTTTTTTCATTGATTCTAGCTAACTTCAATGGTTTTCTAAACCATAAAATAATTTTCATTGCTACAGACTTTAGGGTAGGTAAACATTTTTAGAATTGTAAAAGTATTCAAAAAAAGCTTAAAGATAGAGAAGATAGATAGATAACCCTTGTTTTACACGCTTTTATGTCACATGTAATGTTCCTAAATACATGTAGCTAAGTTGTCCGTTTATAAATTAGCAAGTTAATTTTGACTCACTTCTTGTGGTTGGATTGTTTCCGGGTTCGAAACCCGATGACATGGCAAATGAAATTTTTAGGATAAAATCTTATTTTTGAGGTGAACAAATTAATAATCAACCCTCAAACCTGCACATCATCCGACCCCTAAAGCTTTTTTCCTGTTTCATCATTCGGGGTACGCTTCAACCATGATCCCAGATTTGGCAGGACAGATTATTACATTGGAGTGACTGGTATTTGTCCGTAACGTCTTTAACTAGGACACCAGGCTGATAGAATACTGGTTACATCTTAAAAACCTACATATATCTATTTGATTATAAATAAAAATTAAAAGATAGTTTTTTGTTAAGCGTAAAACTTTAGAACGGCGCGGCTAGACCGATTTGTTTTTTTTTTACAAATTTGTAATTGACAGAGTAAGTTTTATAATGGAAAGAAAAATTGAAAAAAAAATGCTTGGAATATGTAAAAAAGATTGCTTCTTATTCTCATACAAACTTCTTCTTTTCGTTCTTGTTTCAGATACAAAGCAGCAACGGATTGTTCTTTAGCAATGTCGGTTGGATCAGTTACTTATTAATACATTTGCTGTCTATGTGCAGTTAGTGCGAATAATGAGTATTAAGTATTTTTTTTGGGTTTTGGTTATTTTTGATGATCAGCTAAAAATTCAATCCTTTTTTCTTCAAAAGTCATAAGTCATGGTAAAGTCATAAGTTAAATATGTTTAAGAACATGTTTTAAAACGTAATTTCTTGTATAAAAACATCAATCTGATATAGTTTAGCGTCAAAGTACACTTAACTTTTTGGTGCAACTCAGCTTTATACTAAGATCAGATTTTTAACAGTTAATATATTAAAAAATGCGTTACAAATATTTAAATGTGTTGCAAAAGCAATTCAAAACAATAAGGAAGCTATGTGGAAGCAATATAGTCAAGTTCGCATAAAAAATGTTTAATAAAAACATTTAAAAGCGGAAACTTCAGTTTATTACTCGAGCGAAGCAATGAGGAAAACAATTAAAACGCCCACTTTAACGCAACGTGTTAATACTAAATAGCATTTAATATATTGGCCGCCCGTGAGGGTGAGCTATCTCGCGTCTCTTAAAATACAATCAATAACCATAATGAGGGAGCCGCGACGCCGGCGGCACCTCCCAGTTAATTTCGTTACGCCGAAATTTTCTAATATAAACATTAGATTATATGCCAGCGAGACTTTAATAAAAACCCAACGATAACATCGACCCCCGCCCGGGGCCGAATTCATTTTCAAAAATATTCCCAATAAAAACAAGTTCTTCTAAGTGGGCGTTCGCAATCAGAAAGTAATACAACTAAGGAAATTTTAAGGTTAACACTGTAAAGGATGAGATGAAAACTGCTTGACTGTAAAATGACAGTAGCACGCACATGGTGCAAATGGAAGTGAGGTTATATTGATCGTATTTAAATTAACTTCGTATAGCATAGCATAGGTTTAAACGCAGACTGTAATAAAAACTTTAAATTAAAGCCTCTATAATTCCGGACCTTTAACCTGTTTGCCATCCAACTGTCGCAATGAAACCAGCATTCAAACGAAAAAAATCATATCGGTCTGCCCTTTAGATATGCTACTTGTTACGCTGTGCTATATCACTTCGAGCCACACTAGAGGGCGCTGCTAAAGCCAGCGTTTATTTTACCAATCGGTATAAATAAGCGCTGGCAACATTTAGAATCGTTAGGGGCGGGGTTTGTTTGAATTAGTTACGACCCCTTTCCTTTGGAAGGGCTGCCTAGGTTTTGAGCTTTAAAAGCCCCTGCAGCTCTCAGAGAGCTCATATTTTCTACATCACTACAACCACCTCTAAACGGTGAAACCTCTGCCCAACTGGTAAGCTCTCTCTCTGCTAATAACTGTTCTAAATTGTTCTTATAAAATTGTATTTTTCGTGTATGTGTTTCTTTCAGATTGTATTAATTTATTTCTATCTTAATTTGTTCTAACTTAAATCCTGCGACCGTTTATTTAACTTCTTTCTGTAAATTTCTAAGTCTTTGTAATAATTATTAATTTAAATCCACTTGCTCAACGGTCGCACATTGTATTTTCAAACCGTAACCGTCACTGAGTTTTAACTTCACTATTTCTTTCTTTCTAAATGTAACTTAGCTTTTCTTCCTTACCTTGCGAACTGTAAACCTTGGAACTGATGCCACACCACAACTTGGCGAGCTCTAGCTCCCTGGTTGGACTCTCGTCTCCTCGAGCTTCAGTATGGCATCAGTTCCCGCTAGTGGCCAGCCTGTAAAGCACTAAATCTTTACAGGGCAACTTCCTACGGGCTACCCAACTTCCTACGAGTTACCAAACTTCCTACGGTCTACTTAACTACCTACGGGCTCACGTTCCCCAAGCTTCGCATATCCTCGAGCCACCTGCAGGGCACCTCTTGCCGGTTACTTGGACACTGTACCCTGACCGAGCTGCTACCAGCCGGTTACTTGGACAACCGTACCCTTGCCGAGCCTTCTACGCCCTTGCAGCCTACGGAGACCTGCCGAACCTCAAGCCTACGCTACTACACGTCGGGTCACGGCCAGGGGAGTGCGAGCGATCACGTTAATTGACTCAAGTTAGGAATTAGGCACAAGAATTACGAACTTACGACCTAGAGTCTCTAGTCGTCCTAGGGAGCTTTTATTTAAATAAAAACCTATTGTTAAAATTTTATTCTTGTTTCACTCGAAAATCCCCTAGGGCGAACTTCTGTACCTGACCGGGTAACAGTGGCGCCAACGGGTTTTCTTGTGCTATAGTTCTTGCTTGAGTCAGCTAGCTACGCTAAAGTTGTTGGTGTTGGTGATTTTTCTATAATTTTTCTTCTTGTCTTGGATACCGCAGTAATTCTAAATTCACTTGTTCACCCGTTTTGTGGCGGGCCAAGAATACCGCAAAACCGGCCTGGTATTCGTAAAAGGCGAATGAACGGCGTTTTTGCCGAAAATCAGGGTTGTTGTTAAAACTCTAACGGTTTTTTTTTTTCAAATTTTAACGTCTATTTTTCTAAATTTTAATCGCTAATACTCCAAATTTGTCTTAACTATTCTACATAAAACAATTTAAATTAACAACACAACGTACATACTTAATTTAAATTATCGCACTATCGCGATCAATTTAAATCCTAACGGACTAACTGTTAATTTAAATTTACTTAGTAACCGTCAACTACAATTAACCGCGGGTTCGAATTTAAAAAAAAACTCAACTGCCACTAAGCGCCTAAGAATCAGCTGTAGTTAACTAAATTAACTACAACGATTTTCTAACAGCTATCTCACTCTGTACAACTCACTTCGCTCTTCTAAAAAGACGACTTGCACAGAAGTGTACCTAACTAAGTATTTAATAATCCTTAAAAACCGATGGTTTATATTTTTTTAATTAACACTACAATTTGCTTTAAAATTACTCTTCTATCTAGAAACAACAACCACTGAATATCGACATTTCATCAAAATTAGTTTGAATTTATTCGGCAAAACCACTAAATTTTATTAACATCTAGTAGCTTCACTTTAAATTTTTTTTTTTAAATTTTAACTTCGTTAACGTAACTTCACTTTTATTTTATAACACTGCACTTTTACTGCGATATCCAATCCAGAACTTGTAACTCTGTAATTATACTTCACTTTCTATTGTACTCATACGGTCTAGCATCCAGTGTTAGCAGAGAGAGTTCTACATCCTAAGTTATCACCTTCCTTGTGAGCGCGTCTCACTAACTATTTTAACTGAACACATAAGTGTTCAACAACCACCTGCATTCCGGCCACAGGCATTCTTCTATTGTGCGAAGACCTTATCGCGCGCGCCTAAGGATCACTATACACTATCGGTAGTATTTCTTTAAAGCGGGTAAATCTTAAAGTCGCGCCGATAACTGAGACTACTTAAATGTTTAACTTAACTACAGAGGGTAAAATTAACTACTGTTCGTCATGGAACTTAACAATATTAAATACTCGTACTTATCCTTGCAAAAAATGTTGTTCTATAAAATGCAAGTTAATAGATAAACAATCCCTGCCTACAGCAACTAAAAACTCTAATAACTAAAAAAATAAAATGACTAACTTCAATACTTGGAAATATTTCCTTAAACTTATGAAATATTTTATACTTGTGACTAATTTAACTAATCTACATTCCTTACCCTAACAACTAGCACTCAATTTTAACGTTTAAAAAATAATAATTTAAACATCAACTAAAAATAACTTCAATACTTGCTAATATCATCTTTAACTTTTATAATACGTAAATACTCTTAACTATTTTTATTAATCGATTTTTTTTAAATCTAACTAACTACTACCACTCAATTTCATTATTTAATAAATATTTAATGCACCAAAACTCCATTATGTTAAAAACTAAAGCCTTTTACTCCAGCGGTTCTGAAGACTGGTTAAATAAGCCTAAATTCACCTACCCTAACGACATGCTTTCTACTTAGTATGTTGTTTACTACGTAGGGCGGATAGTAACCCTACGACATAATGAAGAACGGTCATGCAAATTGGGTACTTTTAATTAACTTAAAAACAATCCTAAATGATTACAATTAAATACAAATCAAAATTCAAGTTTCTACGGCGAGGTTCTACAACCCTGTCGCATTAATTCTTAAGCGTTAGCATTCTTATTAATTACGTAACACGCTGGCCGTCTCCTGCGATGACCCAGTGACCTCGATAGTTCAGTCTGCCGACGGGTTCGAGCGAGTTGCACGCGCGCCATGTTAAGTTAATTCATTCATGCAGCAAATGCGCGCGCGCATTCTCCGCAATACGTAATTATAAAATAATAAACTGCGTTAAACCGCCAGTTTAAACTATGCTGCACGTTAATATTGCAACACAACACATAAGTGAAACATAGTACCACAGATCGTTGCTCATATTAAAAATAGTCGCAAATAGTTAAAATTAAAAGCCTAAATACCAGTAGGGTCGCGCCTGCTCTTAAAAACGCCCTAATGTTAGCATCCAGGCATCGGGCGGTCTGGAACCCGTTAAATAAAAGCCATATCCTATCTGGATGTTAACCTATCAAGGACGGATGGTAATCCTTGGACTTTCGCGACAAATTAAATATATTACGAGCACGCCCCGCGCCTTCTGCTACCAGACGCGAAGGTCAGACTAGCCCTATAGCCGGACCTACTCTGAAAGAATGATGTATATATGTGGATAGTAAGAAAGGCGATTGATGAATGCTGCGACGTCGTAAGACCTTTAGCGAAAATTAAAATGAGTTTTAATTTTCTTTACCGGGGAAAAGGGGAACTGTTACGCTGTGCTATATCACTTCGAGCCACACTAGAGGGCGCTGCTAAAGCCAGCGTTTATTTTACCAATCGGTATAAATAAGCGCTGGCAACATTTAGAATCGTTAGGGGCGGGGTTTGTTTGAATTAGTTACGACCCCTTTCCTTTGGAAGGGCTGCCTAGGTTTTGAGCTTTAAAAGCCCCTGCAGCTCTCAGAGAGCTCATATTTTCTACATCACTACAACCACCTCTAAACGGTGAAACCTCTGCCCAACTGGTAAGCTCTCTCTCTGCTAATAACTGTTCTAAATTGTTCTTATAAAATTGTATTTTTCGTGTATGTGTTTCTTTCAGATTGTATTAATTTATTTCTATCTTAATTTGTTCTAACTTAAATCCTGCGACCGTTTATTTAACTTCTTTCTGTAAATTTCTAAGTCTTTGTAATAATTATTAATTTAAATCCACTTGCTCAACGGTCGCACATTGTATTTTCAAACCGTAACCGTCACTGAGTTTTAACTTCACTATTTCTTTCTTTCTAAATGTAACTTAGCTTTTCTTCCTTACCTTGCGAACTGTAAACCTTGGAACTGATGCCACACCACAACTTGGCGAGCTCTAGCTCCCTGGTTGGACTCTCGTCTCCTCGAGCTTCAGTATGGCATCAGTTCCCGCTAGTGGCCAGCCTGTAAAGCACTAAATCTTTACAGGGCAACTTCCTACGGGCTACCCAACTTCCTACGAGTTACCAAACTTCCTACGGTCTACTTAACTACCTACGGGCTCACGTTCCCCAAGCTTCGCATATCCTCGAGCCACCTGCAGGGCACCTCTTGCCGGTTACTTGGACACTGTACCCTGACCGAGCTGCTACCAGCCGGTTACTTGGACAACCGTACCCTTGCCGAGCCTTCTACGCCCTTGCAGCCTACGGAGACCTGCCGAACCTCAAGCCTACGCTACTACACGTCGGGTCACGGCCAGGGGAGTGCGAGCGATCACGTTAATTGACTCAAGTTAGGAATTAGGCACAAGAATTACGAACTTACGACCTAGAGTCTCTAGTCGTCCTAGGGAGCTTTTATTTAAATAAAAACCTATTGTTAAAATTTTATTCTTGTTTCACTCGAAAATCCCCTAGGGCGAACTTCTGTACCTGACCGGGTAACATACTATAACACCACACATAAACACACTGAGGCAGTCAAGAAGAGGGATAAACAGACACACAAAGACTTCCAATTTAAAACACCTCTTGTTGCATAGGGGGTTAGTAAGTAGTGTGGTTAATTAGTACACTCAAGACAATTCGCATCATAATTTTGCTGTAGTCTGGTAATTGACTTTAAACATGGCCTAGTAACAACATTTAGTACCAATACAAAAAGTATTCGAAATTAATCTTTAAATCTGAACCAAATATTTAAAGCATTTCCAAAAGTTCCAAAACGTCATGTATTTAGAAAAAACGCTCTTGTCAAAAGAAGACTTTCTGAAAGTTCGAACACTTTGGTGTGCCACGTGTGCGAATAACAGTGATCGTATACAAGTCTTTTAACAATTTACAAGTCACCCGCTACACAAGATGCTTTAATCAAGTATAATGCCAGACTTAAATATTTACAGTGAAAATTCCTCTCTGTGTACAAGAGAGTTGAAAGTTTGTAATCTTTTGACGCAACTTCGACTAGTTGAAGTTCAACCGTTTAATTTCTGCGCTTGCAGTGTTAAGAGCTCCTTTCCGTACAATATTAGCATATAAATGAAATGCTTGGCTATTTCCCGGCTATACGACCGGTCGACTCGAGGTCACGATTAAGTTTTTAAGATAGCAAGCCTTATAAGAATAATTTACCTATTACGTGGTTGCGTAAACTACGCAACTAACTACTAGTGTTCCCCGATGGGATATCTATTAAGGGAATTAAAGTGGATATAAACTTGCCATCTTTTCTGGGAGGAAATAAATAATTTATTAGGCCGTGACTGATCAGTTTCGTGAAGGCAAGATTGGGGCGATGCTACGCGAGGCAATTTAGCCAAGTGAGTAATAGAGACAAAGTTAACCATATTATCTGTGTATAGGCACAGGCTTAGGCTTACTGTTAGATACCTATACAAAATGTACCTAAATGTACATGTGCGTATCTAAAAACTTTGTTAACATGTCTGATGTTCAAACCAGGGATAAATTTGCTACTCACTAGGTTTTACTTCACTCTTGTAATAGTGTTCACGGAACGCGAAACACTAATCAATTGAACGCCTGAATCAATCTTCAAGAGTCCGGCCTGTGCGGAGCCAGTAGTGGCGTACCCCTGCATTTACGTCGTTTAGTTTAGCCGTAAATCTGAAAGTGAAGTTTGATGGCCCAAGGGTCGGGGACTAAACGATAGGAGTAAGTAAGAATGGCTCTCGCTAGGCCATTAACAATGAAGATAGTGCCGTATACGCGCGTCGAATAAACCGGGTTGCCGATCGGTGATCGTATCGAGTCACCCCCTGGGAGTTACGTAACAATTATAATAATTCGAGTTTAGTAGACAAGTAGGGCTCAACGATAATGGTTATAATTGTAATTTAAGCAAAACTTCGGCGCAGTGCGAACCTATATTTGCTACATAAAATTAGATTAAAATGTATTTATTCGTACATTCGCTGTTATTAATGATGTCATAGTTATTAAAGTTTAAGAATACGCAGAAATAATTTTGAGGAAACTTACTAATAACATAATAAAGTAAATAAAAACTAATATGTCGATGGAATAATTTAAAAGGACCAAAAATAGACTCTACCAATTTTGATAAAGGTAATTAAAAATCATCATCTGTCTGCTTTTAGAATATTTGTGATTGTTTTGTGTAGGCATATTTGATTAAACACTTGTTTAATCAAATGTTTATGTCTTTTGTGTTCACGGCTTTTAGGGAGATTTCTTCCTATTATTGCGGAGACTTGAACTGTAAAATTAGTACAAAACTTAGGACGGATTGGGCTGGATCGGGCGATTGGATAGAAGAAATTATACACATGGTGTCAGGCTCGTAGCAAGTGGCAAATCGAGCTCTCTACTTACTCCGGGAAACGGGCGTAACTGTATGTATGTATGTATAATATAACTCCTCATAAAACGTATAGAGGTGGGCGTTGAATGAACGGACTAGTTGAAATCACCGTTGATCTACTGTTAACGAAACAACCGTCCATCGTCTACGCATGGACTAGATGACCGTTGAACTCGTTTTGTCACTTTCGTCGCGTCGACGCCGCTACGTCGGACTGGACGGTCGATTTATAAACGGCAAAATTTGGGAGTCGAATAGTTTAATGCAACGAGATACGCGAACTTGTAAAATGTCATTTGGTCGTTTGCAATGTCGAACTATGCGACGCGGGTTAGATAAAAATGTAAACAATAATAATTGAAGAATGTACATAAAATCGAATGAACTTTTAAATGCACCTGAATAATCCTGTAACTGTAAGTACCATATTCGTACCTACATGCTTAGTCATTTTTGTTTTTTTGTAAGTACAGCCGAATTTTATTCAGCTTGGAAAGTAAAGTATGAAGGAAAGTTCATTTGAGAGTATAAGTACAACATTGTAATAAATTAAATAGTAAAGTAGATTTATTTCAAACGAAATCATAAAAATAACTAGTAACGTAGTAAATAACTGTTCTACTACTCGTTATTGCCGTCGGAGCGTCGATGCTACCGTTTACATAACTCCTGTTGATGTTATTTTTGACGTCAACTAGTCCACAGATTCGACTAGTTAACGACTAGTCGACGAACGACCGTCGACGGTCTCGTTTCGTTAACGAAAAAACCGTCGACGACCCACCTCTAAAAACGTAAATGAAATCTGCCTACGATATGATACGACCATTAAAACTCAAATTACCTTCTACTTCTACGTACTAGTTATCGCTTTACAAACAAAAAGCGGCCACTATGCTTTAAATCAACTAAGACTAAGTAAACAAACACGGAACAACACCAAACACAAGAAGCAGTATCATGTAATTTACTAGAAACTAATATAACACATATCAGAAGATATCTCTAAACTAACTTGCCAGGGATTTGCCGGCTTTAAGATCATATCTGATCATTCGCCGCGAGTTATTGCCGCATTGCCGGCGGCCTGGCTCTGCGCTATTTATTGTGCGGATTACAATGCTTAATGCTAGCTTACAGTTTTATACCGTAGACAGCGCGTTGATTGTGCATGCGCAGCTAGGGTCGGCAGAGGGTTGCATGTGAATATTGCCGCTTAGTGGTTTCATTACAAGAGTTTATTGCCAGTTGAATGTCATTGAGCAATTATTAATTAAGTCTACATACATACTAAACAGTTCTAGGAAATCGTTTTTGATCTAATTTCGACCCATTTCTTGAAATACAATTAGACACCAGTATGAAGACTTGATGTCAATGAAACAAGTACGAGCACAATCAATCAACACCACGGTTGTCCCAAAAACATTTTTTGTAAAATAAAATAAAACGCAAAACGCAAAGAGGGATGGTTGGTTATCAGTTTAAAGATTTGTGTTTGTCTATTGGCATGTTTTCATAACTCCAATTTGATGAACCGATTTCAAAGCGTTTAAAATACGTCAGGGAGTCGATTCAAGGATTACATTTTGTGCAGTTATTCAGTGTTTTTGTTGATGTCCAGAATGATTTGTATCAAGATTAGGAAGTCTGTTACTTTTTGTGTAGCACTTGAGAATGAACAAAAGTGAATTCCTCTTTATGTTAATGGTTATGACAATGGAGAACATGCGCACAAAATGAATTTGGCAAAGTGAGCATTCATAATTTTGACAGTGTAGTTTGATGGTAAAAAATTGAATGTTAATTACTAAATAATGCTGTCTCGCATTAAGTGTGAATCAATTAAACCATTAGTGGGTGTATGTCGTAGTTAGATTAAGTCGGATATCATCATCATTCTAGCGCTTTTGTGCGTTTCTTTATTTGGGGTACGCTTTTGAGATCCCGAATTTCGCAAGTCTGATTGCTACATTAGAGCAACTACTAATTAAGGTTCGATAAGAATTAGTTACACATTCCCCATTATAGTTGGAAAACACCTATACAGTTTTCTAACTGAATTCCGCTTCACACAGCCGCAGCGCAGCAACCGTGGTGGAATAGCTTTTAGATTAAGACTCGCAAAGGATTCCTGGCATTGTACCACATCCAGTGAAGCGTGAACCTTTAAGTACCCGAGATGCCTACACACGGCTCGTTTCAATGAGAGCGTTGGTTGACACTTCAGGCATTTAAGACGATTCTTCGGCTGTTATTAAAAAAAATAGAGCAAAGCTTGTTTTGTGAGCACTAGAAAATGGATATACAGATAGAAAATTACATTTTACATTCATTATAATTATTTGCCCTCACGGAAATCGAACCCGGATAGACTTGGCTATCCGTTGTCAATGTTGAATTTTCGATGGTTGTTGGGCAATGATCACCTTTTCGTTCTATTGTTTAGCTGGTGTATTCCACTGCTGGTTTTATCGGCTAGCAAGACATGCCGTATTTTGAGTGCGACTTCTCATTAAACGATGCAAACAAAATGGATCTGTAAAGAAAGTATTCTGAATATTAAAAATAGCAAATTTCAAAACCGGAAACAGAGACATCAAAAAATGCGAATGTAACACTTTTTTATTTTATAGTACCTACCTACCAATTAGTCAACGATATGGATAAAATCTATACAATAAACAGACTGCGAAATCTATCTAGGACAGGGATGGCTAACCTTTTCTCACCTACGTGCTAATTTTTCAAACAATAAAAAGGTAGCGCCATGGCGTGCCATATTACCACCGTTTTGTCGAACAAATTATCTGAAAGGAAAGTACCATCGATGTCATGCCGTGCCTAAAAATTTGAGCCGCGTGGCACCTTCGGCACGCGTGCCACAGGTTCGCCATCCCTGAACTAGGACATGGGTTGGCACAGTGAAGAATAAGAGTATTGACAACTAGTGGAGATGGGAGGATTACCTCACACTGTGAATGGAGTTTTCCTTATTAAAAAAAAACCTTTTGAAGATATTTACTATCTTCAATGTATAGGGTTCTTTCACTCCAGGTATGGTACGTTCATTCTATCCTGTATAGTGAAAATGCCGTGCTACTATAGGTGTCTGTCTAGCAGGTTTATTCTAAACGAATTCTCAAGCCGTTATTGGCTCCACGGTCACCTACGTTACGAGTATCGCCAAGTCGATAACACGACAAGTTCTGACAACAACCCGACAAGACACGACCGTACTGTCCACGTATTGCTAAATCACACCATTGCAGTTAAAAAATCATACACCCGTTGGATATGAAGAATCAAACGCCTTTTAATTAAGAGGCCTACTAAGTTTTCGTGGTAACTTCATATCAGGCAACTTGATGTACGCGCGATACGACAAGTACCGATATCTAGTACCGATCCGCCGCAGGCGATTCGACTTCAGCAACTTGTAGAGACGCAACCTGCGCTGTTTGAACACAGGCGAGTAACTTATACTATCCAGTCCGACTTACATGGTTATTGAACTCATAGTAGCGGCTAATATTGATATGCGTTACATTTTCCACATTCCCTTCCCCTTGAACCTCTGTGGAGTGAGGACGTGTGCATGTGGCGCTTTTTTCAAGATAATTCAAATAAATTTAATGTGAAAATGTGTTTAAAAAATTCTGCTTAGCACCAGGAGATCAGAATTGCTCAGGCAAACGTGAGTACCATTTTGCACAATAAAACGAAAGTTTGACGCAACGTTGCACTAGGAAGGTATAAGTTGAAAACCCGAAACACAAGAATTGGGCATCACTCATTGCCTAAAACAGAGAGCACAAACTATACCCAGCTTTAGCAGACTTGTGTGCTAAAAAAGGACAGCTATAGTTTTGCCCGTTTCGCCACACACACCCTCCTAACGAGTACTTGCACATGCATGTTATTGTTGCCGCCTGCTCACCGCTTCATGCTCCTGCGCGCCTGGTACGCTCGCTCAATACGCACCGTTTTTCTTCGGAGATTATTTTATAAATAAATAAATAAATAATCGTTGAACTTAATATTTTCGCTCATCTTCTCCTTGCTAACCTGATCGCCTGGTAGCTGTATGCTCGGCACCGAACAATGCCGCTAAAAAGGACTCCTCCGAACTCGCCAACTAGGCAGCGCAATGACGCCGAACAGTATTTGAGCGGTCAATCGGCAACAGATAGTGAGGAAACTCGTAAGCGGGCCACTCGAACTAACAAACGCACGCATCACAAACGAGATGAGGATACTCGGTTTTCAGATTTTATGGCCGAAATGAAAAAAATGTTCTCAGATTTCACAGTCAGGCAGGATGCGAGATTCGAATCAATGCAGAGTTCTTTGAATGAACTAAAACAGAATAACAAAGAAATTCACACGTCGATTGAGTTTATCTCAAACCAGTATGAAGACATGAAAAACACCATAATAAGGTTTGAAAACGAACGCCAGGCTTCCCAAGCGTATATTCGTTCCCTCGAAGATAAATTGGACAATTTTGAACGCATATCTAGATCCTCCAGTGTTGAGCTAAGGAATATTCCTGATTCCAAACAGGAAACAAAAGAAGATCTTGTGAAGATTATTATAGAAGCGGGCAATGCTCTAAGCTTGGACTTGCAGGCCTCTGATATACGTGATGTGTTTCGTGTGAACACAAAAACTGCCTCGAACAAACCCGTGATTGTGGACTTTACTAGTGTCCTAAAAAAAGAAAGTCTTCTGACCTCAGTCAAAAACTATAACAAATCTAACAAGGACAAGAAATTAAACTCTGCCGACATTCATCTTACGGGCCCAGCGGTACCGATATACATCTCCGAAAACCTTCCACCTAAAATTAGACGACTGTACTACCTTGCCCGAGGCTTTGCTAGCACCAACAACTGCGCACACTGGACCTACCGAGGCGGTGTATACCTACGTTTGCGGGACGGCGGAACAGCTCTCCACATTGGTGCAGAAGAGGATCTTAACCTGGACGCTCTTAAACGCCGTGATAGCTGACTCTTACTTTCTGTATTAGCTGAAAATTGTTTGAATTGTACTATTGTTTCTTGCATTTTGTTGTGTTCTTTTTGTGAGACATTTATTCGTTTGTTCGTTGCTTATACTGTGTTAATCATATTTAACATCTACCACATATACACATTCACTCACTCGCAGGTACATTCTCACTTATTTACAACGGTTACTTTTCAAAAAACTCTACTCATCCGCACCTCATGCATATTCTCTTTTGTCGGCATATTATTCTGTGATATAACCAAACATTCAGATTTGTACGTCTCCAACAACTCGCTATTTGGCTTAGACTATATGCTCTTTCCTGTACTATATTCATTCAAATGAATGAAATGTCGCAAATTACGGAGGAGATTGATACAGTCGCGGTATCTCAATCGTTAACGTGTGACCCTGAACAATGTGTGGACTACTTGAAACCCCAAAGCGATTATTTCAAAGTACTACATCTTAATATTAGGAGTATTAACTGCAACTTTGACGGACTTCAAGTTTTAATGACTAGAATTGGTTTTCGATGTGACGTACTGATTCTTTCTGAGTGTTGGCTGAATTCTGCTCATTTTATTCCTAGCCTACCCGGCTATCAAACTAACAAATCAAAATGATGGTGTCGTTGTATTCATCAAAGATGATCTTGAAATCAGCGTCGAAGAACCTGATTTCCTTGATGCCAACTGTCTAGTGTTAAAAACTAAAAGAGATATGGCTATAATTGCAATATATCGGTCCCCATCTACTCATAACATACAAAACTTCATAACTAGTCTAGATACTGTGATTTCCGGACTGTCCAATTTTCGTTCCATAGCCATTATTGGTGATGTAAACATTAACATTTCCCCTGACTTTACCGATTCGCGTACTGACGAGTACCTTCTTTTGACCGCATCCCATGGTCTCCTACCAGGACACGTCCTGCCTACGCGGAACGCAAACTGCCTTGATCATGTGATCCTGAAAAGTAATAGAGAGGCTATCGTGATGGTGTTGAACTCTTTTGTAACTGATCATGCAGCGGTTCTTTTTTGTTCAAAACTTAAACTAAAAGTAAATTCTTACAATTCTTTGAGAAAACTTGATATACCGGCGATTGTTAAAGATATCTTAAACACCGATTTCTCCCCCGTCCTTTGTTTGACGGATTCTAATTTGGCGACTGACAAACTTATTGGGATTTTGTCTTCGCTCACAGTGTCCCGGACCTTGCCATTGCGTACTCCTCGACGCACACGAATACTTAAGCCATGGGTTACCCCTGGTCTCCTTCGCTGCATTAAAAACCGCGACAGACTACACTTAAAATCTAAACGGGATTCAAATAATCTGGTTCTAAAAACTACTTATACGAGGTATAGGAATTTCTGTAATACTTTATTAAAAAGAACAAAATGTATGTATGAGCAGAAACGCCTGGAGGAGGCCAGAGGTAGGCCCAAGGAAACATGGAAAGTCATAAAGCAGATAGCAAACATGCAACGTTCAAAATCGGCAGCGCGAGAGCTTTTAACTCTATGTCAGAATCCAGTTGCCTCGGTAAATGATGTAAATTCTTTCTTTGGAAACGTTGGCAGTACTCTTGCTGACAAAATAACTCATGACAGCAATTCTGCCCATCATACTGTAAACTGCACATCCATGTCTAACCACTCCCAAGTAAACTCTATGGCGATACTGGACGTGGATGTCGGTGAGGTGGAGGAGATTATTATGGAATTGAAAAATAATTGCGCTGTCGGTTACGATGGTATTCCGTCTACTATATTGAAACTTTCCCGAAACAAGCTTATTCCAGTTTTGACCTATATCTTTAACCTTAGCATTTCTACTGGTAACTTTCCTAGCGCACTTAAGAAGGCTCTAGTGCACCCTATCCACAAAAGTGGATCCAAGCACAGCCCAAATAACTATCGGCCTATCTCGGTACTCACTTGTATTTCCAAGGTATTTGAAAAAATTCTAAACAGACGCCTTATTAAATTTCTCGATAAGCATAGTATTATAGCTCCCAACCAATTCGGTTTTAGGAGTGGTAAGTCTACAGAGGACGCAGTAGTTGAGCTGACAGATACTATTATTAAAAATATTGAAGAAAAACGTAAAACTATTGGCGTATTCTTGGATCTTTCCAAAGCATTCGACACTGTCTCTGTGTCCATTTTATTAAATAAAATGGAAACTATTGGTATCAGAGGCATAGCATTGGATGTATTCAAAAGTTACCTAACAAATCGCACTCAGAGTGTTATTATTGAAAACATAAAAAGCTCCGACATATCGCTTAATTACGGGGTGCCGCAGGGAAGTGTGCTTGGACCTACCCTTTTCCTTATATACATAAACGACTTGTGTTCTTTACAACTAAAAAACTGCAAAATATTTACTTATGCTGATGACACAGCCTTGGTCGTGGATGGAGATGACTGGGCTTCTGCGGTTGAAAATACTGAACGAGCGCTACGACATGTTGCCTGTTGGCTGAGAGTAAATCTGCTGACCTTGAATGTAGAAAAGTCTTCATTCATCTCATTTTCCCCGAAAGCATCAAGTCAACCGGAAAGTGGATCCCTCAAGATTTCCGTTCACAGCTGTAGCGATCAAACTGATTGCAGATGCTCATCACTAGCACGAGCCCATCACATCACATACCTAGGTGTTGTCATAGACTATAAACTTAGCTGGCAGATGCAAATTGAAAATTTGTCCTCTAAAATTAGGAAATTATTATATGTGTTTAAGAACTTAAGAGCTGTATTAGAACCAAAAACTTTAAAATCTATATATCTTGCGCTAGCACAGTCTCTTTTAACATACTGTATTAGTGCATGGGGTGGAGCAGCAAAAACAATACTGCTCCGTGTAGAAAGAGCTCAACGAGCAGTCCTGAAAGTTATGACCGGTAAGCCTTATAGATATCCTACTTTCCAACTTTATCAGGAATGCAATGTCCTTCCGGTGAGGAGCCTCTTCATCCGCCAGGTTGTGCTGAGAAAACATAAAAATCTTTCATTTAACGATAATCTAACGTCTAATCGACGTAGAACTGATAGGGTCTGCATAACTCACCGTTGCCGTACTGCCCTTTCTGGTAGACATTTTTGTTTCCTGAGTCCTCGTTTATATAATAGAGTTAACAAAAGCTTAAACATTTATAGGCTAACATTACGAGAGTGCAAACACAAAATCACAAATTGGCTGTCCACTCTAGCATATGATGAAGTAGAGGATTTGCTACACTCTTGTTAAATGTCAACTACACACACACACTCACACACACACACACACACACACACAAACACACACACACACACACACATTCACACACACACACACACACACGCACTTAAACACACCCCTTAAACTTACCTACATAAGACACAAAATCCATACGTATGCATTGCATGCGCTTACGTGTCACAAGGGCATGCAGGTTTTTAGTTCCTAAGTGTTTGGTTTGAATGTTTTACTTACCTCCAAGAAGACTGTACCCTAACTTAGTTATACACATGTCATTAAACATTGTTGCCTTTCATATATCGCACATGTTCCTGGGATGGGGGCCTGGAGATCTGTATTACAGGATCTTTCCTAGTTCGGACTCCAGCCCCTCACAAAGAGTTCTTAAGTTAATCGTTTATACACTTTGTTAACATAATGCCTTTGTGAGGTGAAATAAACATTTATTTTATTTTTATTTACGTCGAGTAGTTTACAATTAGCAACTACCCAGACCACTAGGTACAATGATTCTAGAAGTCTGTAACCTCTTCTTGCTCGAAACATGCGGTTTTAATATGAAACAAAATAAAGTGATTTATACTGTTGGGTTTTTTGATGCTGTACTGTTAGGTTGGTATAGATACTTAAAAAAAGAGGCTAGTTAAGACAGCAATTGAATTTTCAAATAAAATTATACAAACAAGTTATATTTGTATGACTAGTAAGAATGTTTGTAGGTACCTAAATCGTGGATGCTTATATATATGTTTGTATGTTTATCAGTTTTCCCACGGTAGAAGCTTGGCCAAGTTTGGGACTATTATTGGTGTAATTTCTTCTAAGATATTTACTCATTTATTTAAGTAAGCAAAGAAAGTGTGTGAAATATTTAATATTGTATATTGCAATTATGCATACTAGCCCCAGCATCGTCCTTAAAATGTTTCAAGTGATGTTTTCATCATAAAAATATTACTTTCTTCTTTTAAATTATTTAAACATCGGTTTCTTCAAGCGTTTACTGACAGCCAGAGAACTTGACTCTGCGCCGGGCCAATTAAATTATGAATCGCGGCAACAGCGAAGAGTCGGTTTAAAAAAATCTTTTTCCAACCTGCGAACGCAATTTAAAAGGATCGCAAAGAAACAGGTTTCATTGAATTTTTGTTAATTTATTAAAGATTATCGATACCCGTTTTTAAAACGATTTCATTATTTAAATTTCCGCCGCCAAACAATTTGATATTAGTTTTAGTTAGGAGTAAGTTAATTTAATATTATTTTTGACTTTAGGCAGTAGTTCGTAACACTAGGCCTTTAAATGTTATTTGGCAGTTGGCAATTAGCAAAATTATTTCAATACCCTCTAAAAGATAAAAAGCAAATAATTCCCTAAAATTTTCCAAAAACATACTACGCAAATTAAAATAAATTAGTTTTATTGGACTTGTTTAAAATAAAGAAAATAAGTTTATTGCATAATAACCAAGTAGTTTAGCATATCGCTTAGTTTTGATAGAAAGTACCATTTGGTCCCACCCCACGGGGTTACATCCCACGCGGGAGCTGTGTATTTTTACCAAATGTAATCCAAGCACTGTCACATTTATAGTATTAGTGGAATGACATGGTTCCATGTAAGCTGAACAATTAAAGATCGTAAACTAAAATATCAGCGAACTAAGCAGAGAGTCAAACGGGGCTGCAAAGTCCTTGCCCGGGGAAAGTAGCGATCCACGGCTTGCCAGCGAGCTCCGTGTATCAGGCCCTGCGGCTAGGGGTTCGGAATCGGCACTCGGTATTCTCTTTAGATTTGTTTCTATCCGTTCTCTGATTGTTCATTTCAGAATTGTAGTCTTTATGCAGAATTTAATGATCCATATCAAATCAATCCAAGAGTCTGACATTAAAAGTAAAAAAAAAAATTGTTTACTCGAAAAAACATACTGCACAAAAAGAGAAATCCCCTGGCTTCATTATGCCTATGTTCAATATACCTACATACATACGCAAAATCACGCCTGTTTCGCAGAGAGGTAGGCAGATACCACGAATTTCCACTTGCTACGATCCTGTCATGCAAACTTTGCTTCACTTATTCTCATTCACTTCATGCATGCTCGTCGGTTTAGGATACTTCTGCCGTGCCTCTCTCTAGAATGTCCTTATGTTCAACATAAATTATATTTTTTTTTAAAGAAGAGGAGATTTCTATATCTTTGTTCCTAAATTTAATGATCATTAAAAACAATCTTTTCTTATTCTTCGATAAATTCTCAGATATTGACAGAATAGTGACGACGTCTAGGGATGTGCTTATCGAAAATAAACAAGATCAAGTGCGGGTTGTTCGTAAACTCCTGCGGCAAAACAACCGTGATACCCTCCACTTCAGTCTACACGTGACCACGTTCGTTGCAGTAGATATGACTTAAATGTCGAGAGTTACCTTGATAAGATAAAAATATGCCTTTGCGCCGCCAAGTCCCGTCTCAGTTTGAAATGAGAGTGAAAACGGTAAGTGTTCAAAGAATGCATATCTTTTTAAGTAAAATTGACTCAAAGTACAGGAAGACATTTCTTAATATCAGAGTTAGCAAACGTAACTTTTTTTTTGGTTCTACCCCTGCCACAATAATATAAAATTTTTGCGGAAACGTCAGGTTTGTTTTACTCTCCCAGCGCTCACCGCGCTTTGCAGCACTTTGATTCGTTCGGGGCGCCCGTACCTACGTACGTAACTCATTCTGTATCCGCATTACTTTAAGAACAAGAAAATAAAGCACAAAAGCATCCGCCGAAATGTATTTCGTATTACGAAAATCAATTCGAGACACGAAAAGCGAATGAGAGAGCTATTACGTAACTTAACAGACCAATTTATTTGTATTGGCTCGCTCGAGCCCGCTCCTGTTCTTATTAAATACGAGCGTAAAAATAATAAACAAGCGTAAAAATAAGAAACCCAGGCTTAGGTGTTTTTAATAAAACAGTGCCGAAGCTATACAGAAGCTTTATGGCAGTTACTATCGTTTTATGAATCAATGAATCTTGTTTTTATTAATTAAGTCGTTTCGCCGTTAATTATATTTATTAGTGTAACAATTAGGTTCCGACGTTTTAGCGTTTTAATATCGAAGGTTTCTAGGACACCTACCTACGTCTTAAATAATTCTTTTAACATAATTTCGTTTTATATATTGGTCAGAAGCCATACGATAATTGGTCATAACATTGACAGCCAAACTCATTGCTCGATATAACGAACAGCTTGCTGTTATACATAGTATGGTCTTTTTGAAATCTTAAACAGGTCTTTAATAATACAATTTCATTTTATTATTTCTAACAATGGCTTTCGTTAGGTATTATTATGCTACTATCGCTAGAAGGGAGGGTTATGTTGTGTGTGTGTATGTAAATTTTTTGTTACGCTCTGTAGTAGCGTACACATTGCAAACGTAAACGTTAGTATTAAACGCACACACTATACAAAATTTATTAAAATCCAAAGGCACTTTGTGAGACGGAGCTTCTGTACAGTTACGATGTATGTACATACGGTTATTTTTAAGTTAAAATTTTTGAGAAAACGCAATTACGTAAAATGAGTATTATACCAAATGTCATATTATATTTTCCCTGTGTGTGTTCTTTTATTTTGTTTACTTGTGTGAATCAATAAAGAGTATTTGTTGTTGTTGTTGTTGTTGTTATTACTATCTAATGGCAATTGACACTCGCGGGTCGATACGCAATAAGTGAATAACATATAATGCATTGTAAAATGGCTATTCCAATGTACATTATTGTACATACGTACTAAAGTAGCACACCATGACACGTAGGTGCATCTCGAAACTTCGGAGCAGAGAATTAATTCTATGACGCAGCAATTTTCATTATATCGCAAGGAACTTCTTTTACAGGACGTTGGCATAGTTGGACTGCTTCCAGACGGACAATGCGAAGACTTTTATATTAACTATTCTGTGTAGGTTAGTTGGCCTTTCCCTTTGAGAAAAAAATATACGTTAGTAGATTACTGCAACAGTCAAACAACTATGTTGCGGTATTGCCAATTCGCAGTGTCCATACCTATTACTTAGAATACTCAGAAAAATTGCAGCAAAACTGCAATTAGTTACATTTGCCGTTATAAAACGAACAATGAAATATTAATACAAGTCCGTAAGATCAAGTGTCAGATCACCATAGTAAGCACATTCAGTGCCAGGATCCCGCTAGTCGGGTTTACCTGACGTTAAGGATTTTCGCTACAAAGCGGCAAACTGCTGCTACGACCTACAATGTGTGTACATTTGTTAACTGAAATATCTGATAACTGAGGCAGATCAAGAAGGCAATGGCGCGATGACTTGGACGCGTATGATAGGTGCTAGCCCGATACTGCACCAGACAGGGAGTTGTGGAGGTCAAAAGGAAAAGCCTTTGCCCAGCAGTGGAACACATCAACATTGCAGTGTGTAAATAAAACTGAAATTGAACCTGGCGGGCCTTTATAGTACCTAATTCAATCAACTCAAAATGTTTCGATGAAATGAAATAAAAGCGTTTCCAAAAAGAATATCCGTGTATTTGTTTCGTTAGAATCACTTAATAACGTCACGGCCCGCGTCCGCCATTCCATGGGGAAGTAGGTAAATTCGTCGCGGAAGGGTCGTGATGTCCCTCTAAGGCTTAATTCAGAAAAACCGTGAGATTGCCGGATCTTTATACACTGTTTGCGAATCCGACCGTCGATGTTTCAACCCTTCAAGGCTTTCAAGTACCTGCCTTTAATAAAAAAAAAGTTATTCTTGCCGCCTTTCACGCTTGCGACGCCGCGTATTAGGCCTCGGGCGCTTGTAGGTGTCGTAATAACTACTTTTATGCGTGGGCTTACGTTTTCCTTTATTTCCCGCCAAGTTTTTAGTGTCATTTGTTGGTAAATCTCTAGGAAATTAATAATAAATATTATTGTTAAATTTAGGCCTGAGCGACGCTTTCATAACAGTGTAATTGTAATATTGTAATTTAGATTTATTGAAAAAATTACATCTCGTTGAGTTTCTTGCCGGTATCTTCTAATTAGAGGTTTTTCCGAACCGGTGGTAAATTTTATGACATTCATAAGTGCTTCCTGTAAGCCTAATTGAATAAAGATATTTTAACTTTGACTTTGCAAATGGACGACAACTCTTAATAATGAAACTGAGGTACAATACCAACTACGTTAAATTATTTGCAAAGCGAGTTGATGGCCAAAGTGTAATTTAAGACTAGCGGAGCACAAAAAATATACAACACGGGTAGAAAAGTATTTAAAAAGAAAAAAAGGGAAGATAAAATGCATCCGCACAACCAGGCTCCTGCAGGTTGTTCAAATTACAGTAGCAGGCAAAATCCATTTGCTAAGTCATTAAACTCTTAAATTTGCAGACTCAAGCCTCCCCGCGCTCCCCCTCCACCTCTGACATGGGCTGATTACAAAGTTTCAACAGAATGATGCCGAGAAAGATTTTTTAATGAATATTAATTCCGCGCCAGTAAAACAAAGTTTACTCTCGGGCACCAATCGGTAATTGCTTCGTTTCTCGTTTACGCTGAAATTCTTAATCCGCCCTTGAGTTTTTTAGATATTTATTGCTAAAACAGCTAAATTAATTCAACGAAACAGTCGTTTTAAGGAGCCTTTAATTTAATTAATGCCTTTGTATTGATTTTGCTGTGCTAATTTTGTTGATTTAAACTTAATGAGAAAATTATGAGTAATTCATCAAAGACTGAGTTTATTGTTTCACCGAAGGTGACGCAAATGAAGCCGTTAAGCATCTCTATGCATATTTATTTCTCCACGCAACCTTTGATGTTTTCTTTCTTTTTGTTTTATTTTATCAGGTTTTAACGAGCGCCCAATTATTCGGGCCGAGTTTGGGCCTCGCTTCCAAGAATTATTAAGTATTTCACGACCAAATTTTTAGGCAAAACCGTCCGTTAATGGCGGTGATTGACACAACAACAAAAAACAAACAGGGTAGATAAATATATGCCTAGCTTATGTAAATTCCACACTTAGAAATATAAAAAAACAATACAATAAATAAATCTCAAAATGTAGTACATCTAGCCGCCCTTTGATAATAAATGACAAGTGTACGTACAGTTTTGTTATATCCAGCGAATCTTTAACCAAGTGGTTGGTAAAGTCTGCCTGAACAACCCAGTAAACGTTTTATTGAAGTACTTCATTTTTAATAATTGGCCACTTATTTTTTTTTATTATTATTCAATGTATTTTCGTCTTAAATAATTACAAATTAAGACTAAAATAGAAAAAATAAAAAAAATATTCTGAACTTAAAGGTAAAATGAATGACTAAATAAAATGTTTCTATGCAAGATTCCGGGTTGATTTTGTGACATCCTGTATAAGTCGGCTTTTGTGTGAGCATTACATTAAAAAGTGGAGAGGACTCATCCTGTGTTATTGCATAAAACATCACAAAAAGCAAATAATACCACGCTGCATCGCTGCAAGCGCACAATATGGACGCTGGCCGTGCTGAACAAGCCCTGAGAATAATTCCATTGTTTTTATTTCATGCCGCCTGATTAAATCAACCTAGCGGAATAAAGCTGGGTGCAGATAAGATTTCCCATTGTGCTTGAGATGAAAGCGCTCGGCAGGACCGGCAGTCACTGCGGTCACAATGGGAGGTATGCTTTTCGATGCACAATGCCATTCCACATCTCTCATCTCTGAAAACAACGGATTCCAACACTTTTATTGTGCGTTAAATTGGAACAGGTGAGAATGAAACATGTTTGTTTCACGTCGTTATTTAGGTGTAAACGAGTATGTACAAACTTGTATTCCACAAGCTTATTATGTATAAATATATGAGTGTCTAAAATATGATAACAGTTTTTGAGACTTTAAATAAGCATTTATTTTACGTAATCCGGCAACCGGATTGTACCTAATCGGATATGTTTTAAATGGTTTTTTTTTTCAGAAATGTTAACCCTCAAAGAAATATGTTTTTATTTTCGTATTATATGAATAAGCCGGGCTACGGGTTTAGCTTTAGTAAAATAAACTTAGACAGGCTTTAAATTAATTTTGTCTCCGTAAAGCTACGTGTTTTCCCTTAGGTGAGCTTCATTATTTGTAATTCTCGAGTTTATTCCGCGGCCTAGGTATCAGTTTGCGTTTCTGTGTTTGAATTTGATGAAAGGTTCTCACAAGGGTTTTTAGTTGTAGCACAAAGGAAAACCATTTTGACATCAAAGAGAAAAATAATATAGAGTGCCTTAAAGGAAGCAGACGCTGTAAATCACTTCTGAGTCTTATCTCCAAGCGTATACCTATGTACTCGCCTCGTAAACATTTTGATCTGAATTCTGAGGAAACTGACAACAGCAGAGTGGGTAAACATCGAGGGACGGGCAATCGTGGAATGCATAATAAGACATACTACGAGGAACTCTATCACAGATATATGTATTTTTAGAGAGGGGCTAATAGTTATTTTTTAAAAATCTTTCAATTTACTATTAATACATATACAGGGCTTTTTATTGTTAGTACTGGTATACGCATATTTATTTCACGCAACTTAAACTGGAAACTTCCGACATTGAACTCCTATCATCGTACATGTACCTCTAAAATTGACAGATCTCTAACAATTCAAGTACGAGCCGACCGTAAAATACGTTTAAATAATTAGCTGCAGATCTGAACGTGGAAAATGGCTGCCCAAAAATGGGATTTCGTCGCTTCCCGCAGAGCGTTGCAAAGAGGGTAAAAAAAGGTAACAAGCTGGGACAGTGAAGCGGGCTGGCTCATAAAACTTGTAGCGGCGCTCGCGTCGGTTGCGCTGTCACGGGAAACGTTGGGGATGTTGCTCATCTGCGTTACCACATTTGGGTATCATAAACGGGGAATCGGGTGAAGTGGTGGCGCGCTGAAGCTTGTTAGCGTGACGGATGGCAGGATGCGGCGGTCGTTATTGATGCGGCCCCACAGCGCGTGTTAGACGGAGTGGCAAAAGCGCTCTCATTCGTGTTGAAACCAGAGTGCCACTGGAATTTGCGGCTCCAACGTTGATGTACAACCTGAACCTAACATGCGCACGAAATAAATTTTGTCAAATGTGTATAGATATGTGTAAATACCTTAAAACCTCTCGATCGGAAAACATCTCGATAGATGACCATTCAAATTAGAATAACAATTTGTAAAATTTGAAACATCTTTGTGTTGGCGAGTGCACAACCTCATTATGACAAACTAATGTATTAAACACTTTCACTGATGTAATCTAGATAATCAAAAGAATGCAACTTTGCCAGATTTGATTTGTAACAGCCCTTTTATGTAGGAACAGCAACTAGCTAATCTGGTTATTTAATTAGTTGTTTTTAATAAAATGTGCAAAGCTCTACAAGACTAGGTTTATTTTATATTTTGTTACACAATTGAAAAAACAGTTTTATTCTTTTCCACGAGCAATAAAAATAGCCACTACATAAGAGATTTCTTCCCTCCGTCAGTGAATGAATCCCTCATAACATTTGAATAGCCACTATGGTCGAATAAAACTGAATCCGACACATGTAAATCAGCGTAACAATGTAAATTCATGTACGCACGCGTATTTATCACGTCGCGTCTGCTATTTCAGGCGATTTTAGGCGCGGGATCGGGATTTTTGTTCGGATTTCACTTTTCTTGGGAGTTTCTTGGGTATTTATGGCTTGGATATATTCTCAAATTAACTCTTTATTTCCCTGGTAACGTGGATAAATAGGTAATTAGTTGCGTAATAAAACTGTGAAGGGTATTAATGGGGCGGACCGCGCGAGCCTGGACGCCATAGGCGGCGTTGCTCGCTCAAGCGTTTGCTGAATGAGATTTATAACGACTGGGGTCATTACACTCTAATTAACTTTATAGACGTTTTTTGAGGAAAAATGCGGTGGAAGAATTGCGATGGTATTTTGGATTGACTGAATTACTCTTCGTGATGCAAAATTACGTTGAATCTGAAATCAAAATGAATTAAAGTATTGTAATCGATAAAACTAATACACTTTGATCTCAATGTTAAATTGACTGTTAATTTTAAGTTTGAGTATTTATTTTTTACTAATAAATGAGTACGCACAGAAGAATAATGAAGTTGCAATTTTTAACCAATTTTAAAACAGAAGGAAGGTTTATGTTTCCGCATGTCAATTGTGGACCAATTTTATGTATTTTCGGTTTTGAGAGGGTATATTCACAGATGCTTCAATTTAAATTTTCAGAAAATCCCCCTCCTAAGCTACGGAATTAAGGGTAGAATCGCTATCTACATACAAACACAGTCTGCCTGTCTGTCGCTCCTTTTACTCACTAATAACCTCAATATATGTATGAAGTCGGTTTTTTAGTTTGAAAAACTTATTAATCAAGAAAATGGAATACATTTTGATACCCTCTTGTCTATCTATGTCGAGATTAAATTTGAACATGCAACTACCTTAAATAATATTAAATTACATAACTTTGGTGCTGTAATATTCATATATCTCATCAACCTGTTTCAGAGTAGGCATGAATATTTGATTTATAGTTTAAGAAACTCAGTTAATTATAAAACAAAATGGGAATAAAGTACATTAACTGCTGCCGAAACGGTTTACTAGGTATTAAAATCTGAATATTTATGTTAGAAGCAGTCTAGTTTCTTCGAGCAGCAATACATAGCGAATAAAAACTTGTAAAAATAAATGATAAAAAACTCACTTTAAAATGCTGAATAAGCGAAGGTAATACCTACATATAATAACGAAAGATTTATCACTCTTCCACCACACCTCTCAAAAGAATGGTTAAATGAGTGAAATGAAGATAACAGTGTGACAACTTAACCCTTAAATCGCCGATGTCTCCACGGAGATCCGTTTTCCCATACAATTTAAAGGGGCTCGGGCAACCAGCCGTCAAGACTAAGGCCAGCTCCACATCGCAAGATTAATAATGGCGCTATAAACTCCATTAGTCCGTAATTAAGTTAAATGAATAAAATTTACCCGAGCGTTCGTGTTTATAATTTACTGCTCAGAAATTTTGATCAAGGGTTGACTAGCCTTTCGATGCCTATCGTAATGAAGATGTTAAAATATGCAAGCATTTCATATACTTAACAACTGTTGGAATTTCCGGCTGTAACAGGTCAAGTCACTCTGATAGGATCTTTCATTACAGGACCATGACGTTCAGTCACGTCATTGGAGTAAAAGAGAGCAAAACTCTTCTTCGACAATTATGGTCTACTACTTACGTTTACGCCCGTTCTAAAATCAATTCCATGTAGATATATATATGTATGTTATCGTTACCTGAAACAAAAAATAATCTTATTAGTAAATCGTTCAAACTAAAATAATGTTGCACCAAATTGCCTTTGGCACAGCTGAAAGTGTGCCGACATAAGTTAGAAACTCTTTGGAAAGCTCGCCGTGCTTTTAAGCCTAGACACTGGAACGACTTTGTACGCTTTTAACGTTAATGTGGGCTGACGGCTGGAATCTGGAGCACACAGGATGAGCTAATTGTTTTTATCCCGCCATTAGTATTTGGAGAACAAAATAACCTCGATTTATGCGATAAAGTTGCGTGAGTATTAAGATTTTGCTTAGATAAGCTGTTAGTTTTTGTAATTGAATTACGTTAAGTAATTGAAACGTACTATGGCTCTATACTTTAGGTGTATTATGAAAAGGTGTAATTAAAACAAGACCAAGCCGTATTTATTATTCATAATCATAAAGAAAAGAGATTCAAACATACTCGAATTTCAAATTCTGTTTAAGTACATAATTTCCAGTACTGCCAACATACGATCAGCCTGAAGAAAAAACAAAGTGTAACATTTACATATTTTAGTAGGGATTATGGGCTCTCACTAACGGGGCCGCTTTCCATAAGCGAGGCAAGCTCGAGCACCTCCATTTGTTGGGTTAGCTTCTGTCAATTTTTTGTCGAGAAACATAAATCTCGAAGCGTATCGCATTAGTCAGGCCACCGAAGTCCGAACTACAAACAAGGAGCCGGGCGATGCGTGCAGATTTCGGGCCAGCTAGCAGATTTATGCCTCAGTAACGTGCCCAAAAATAATTGGAACGAGACCGAATACGGAAAAATAAATTGACGACCGCACCCCTCCCGCCGGCCGCGGGAACTGCCCGCAACAATTTGTTATCGCCGCGCTATGAGCGAGGGAGAGAGCAGCCTGGCCCGGGTTATTTATCTAAGGTTTGCTTTTGCATATTCATAGTGGTTGTGGAGTACAATTATAATGAAATATACAAACTTTCCCTATTGGGCACCGCACAATAAAAGCACGAAACGACTTTCTAACTGCAACATAGTTTATTACCGAGTATACGAATCATCTACACTAATATAATAAAGAGGTAAAGGTAGGGGGTAATCTCTGGAACTACTGAACCGATTTCAAAAATTATTTCACAGATAGAAAGCTACACTATTCCTGATGGACATAGGCTACTAATTTTACGTGAACGAAGTCGCGAGCGTCCGCTAGTATATTATAAACCACTAAATGAAAAATTACACAGTTTTTAATAGGTACGTCTACGTACGTATATTTATTTTACAGAATTGCACGAGGCTTCCGCGCTTAGTATAAGTAGGTACACTCAACCGCTCCCGCGGGAATTTCTCCAAATGCCATCTTATCTACGCCGGGCTGTTTCAGGAATTTTCATGCAAATATTACATTTTTATACCCAAGAGATTCGCGAGTAGTAATGAATCAGTTTGCTAGCTTTCCTGTGTTAGCATTTTAGGTGATTTGGGTTAAATTTTGGGCTAATCGTGTTAATTTCTGTTATGGAATTTTAGATTAGTGTTTTTTTTACCAGATTGCTGTCAGATAGGGTTGTTTTTTGAGTGTATGTAGGTATTTAGTTAGTATTCGCAATTGTTATTTTTTTATTATCTGTTTACTCATATTTATTTACAGTCAAGCAAATTCTGAACAAATGAGAAGAGACATTTAATAATGTATTGCGCTCACAGCTCAATAAGCATTGAATTTGGAGAGCGCACACGAAAATATCCATCCAAACCCCAAAGCCATTGGACAGCCCAGTCCAATTTGAGTAAAAGCAAACGCGTGCATTGTACACCAACCAATGCACTGAAGTATTACTTCTCTTGCAATTTTTGTCTCTACACTGCAAAAACCAGGTATCTGGCAGGTAACAGATTTTTGGAGCCGTGATACTAGCCTTTGTAATGGTCTGATCTATAATCGCCCGTCAAGCTAATCGTGGAAAATGTGCAAAACTTATTTCGAAATTTACAGTAAGCTTTTAGGTGAATGGAATAATCTTAAGAAAACTTGCACACACTTTTCAAGTAATTTAATGATGTGTATGTGTGTAAAGTTCTCTATCCTATCTAAAAGCAATAGTAATATAAATATAATTTATTTATTTATTATATCTTTATTGCACGAATTTAACTATCAAATTTCCAAAAAGCGGACTTGGTGCCTTAAGGCATTCTCTACCTATAATGTAATAAAAATATATATAAGTGTTGTGTTCAACTGTAGGACTGTATCTAATTATGCATATAGGCCGATGAGAAAAATTCTTACACGACTGCGGAAAAGCCAAAAGGAAGGTTATTTTTAGCAGTCTGTGCATGTATGTATGTTTGTTTTTACGCATTTATTATTAACACTAATAGTACGTTGTAAAAATTCCATCCAAATTCTATATTGTAATATTTATTGTAGCTAGAGCCAAATAATCCAAAAAGCAGCTAAATAAATTCATATTGATGCAATAATAAGATGTAAAATATCTTTAAAGATAAATTGCCATAGCTTCATAATCAAGTTGTGTGTGCGTATATAGGTGAGAAGGCAAGAAGAGTTGGAAAGGGACTCAAAAGAGCTAAACGATTATAGTTCAGTTTCATTGTTACGATTATGACAATGACGATGGAGTGTCGGAACGCGCGATTATATGAAACACTTCCACCTACAATGATATGAAAGTGTAGCGAATAATGCTAAAATTAAGTTAGTGTATATTACATAATACGATTATTAATCCCACATGTGATATATCTCACACAATTTGGGCAAATATAGTGATTAATAACCGTTTGTACAAAACACGCCTTAATAAGGTACAAATACGTTAGTAATTAGTCTAATTTGAATGTGATAGTAAAATAATGTTCATATTTTGATAAAAAACTTACGATATTACCCATCCCATGAATCCCGCCCATCTGAACCCGGCCGCCGGGGAGGGTGCGCATACACCTCCGGGTACATGCGCACCTTCGTACGAGGGCTGGACGAAGATGAGCAGGAGGAGGAAGAGGAGGGCCAAAGCCGAGCTGGTGACGCTCCAGCGCCTGCAGCAGTGCTCATCGGAGGATGAACGAGCGGGCGCCGACAGAGCGGCACAGAAAAGGCCACCGACACCAACCAGCGACGCTGCCCGCGCCGCCGGCGACTCCAAGAGGACGAAAGTGGCAGGCTCGTATGCGGAGGCGCTGGCGGGCGAGAGAGCCGCTGTGGTGCCGGTGGGCTTTCCGGCTGAAAGGGTCCTGATGGGGCATGTCGGGGCCATACAGGAGGCTGTGATCACACGCCTGCTGGATGCTCCCGACCCGCTTCCGAGGATTACTTTTGGCAACGTGGTGGGGGGTGCCCTGCACATCAGTTGCGGTGACAGGGACTCCTTCGCCTGGCTCAGCACGGCAATCGGAGAGGGAGAAGTTGCCGGGATGAGCCTGAAGGTCGTGTACGCCAAGGACCTTCCGAAACCGGTCAAGATGGCCTGGAAGACGAAGATTATTGGCGTACAGGACAGCAAGACGCTCCTCAAGCTGCTGCAGCGGTACAACCCCGGGCTGCACACGGAGCAGTGGAAGGTAGTCGACACCTCGGTGGCGGACGTCAGCACCCGGCGAATCATTTTGATGGACCGGGAGTCGGCAGATGTCATCCGAGAGGCCGGCTACTCTCTGCACTCGGGAATCGACGTCAGCTCCTTCAAGCTCTTGGAGGACATGGAGAGGGGCTTGGAGGGGGCTGACGGCGATTCCGGAGTGGCCCGTCGTGTGGCTGGCGCCGATAAGGCTGCTCCCGGCAGAGCCAAGGCTGCTTCCGGCGAAGCTAAGGCTGGTCCCGGTGATGCCAAGGCGGCTCCCGGTGACGCCAAAGCTGATGCCGATGACGCCAAAGCTGCTGCTGGTGACGCGGAAGCGGCTGCCGAGGGTGCACAGCCTGTGGAGGAGGAGGCGGACGCACAGAGGGCAAAGGCCAACGAAGGGGCCGGTCAGGGGAGCGAGGATGACACGGCGCGCAGGGCCAGGGGGTCGTCGGTGACATCGTCACTGGTGTCCCTCGCGGAGCTGCGCGCCTTGTCGGAGCTGTACCTAGACGGCCGCTCGTCACCCGAGCCTGACGACGGGGAACCGGAGGAGGGGCCTGCTGATCTCAGCATGCCCAAAACCAAACCCACATAAGCCTCATGGAGGGTCTAAGGTGCGTACAAATTAACCTACAACACAATAAAGCAGCTACCGCCATCTTAGCGCGGCAGCTGAAAAGCGAGAAATTCGATATTGCCCTTATTCAAGAACCATACATATATAAGGGACAAATAAGAGGTTTAGGTGGCACGGGAGGTACAATATTCTTTCTATGCCCCGAAAACAACATGAGGACTTGCATATATGTCAGAAATGGCATAAATGCCATGCCTTTAAATGCTTTGTGTTCCAGGGATCTTACCACCATCAAGATCCAGGGGAGGGAGGTAGGCAAGGCACTCATCATCTCGTCGGCCTACCTACCATATGAGGCGACGGACCCGATCACACCACTGCTACGGAGTCTCGTCGAGAAAAGCAGCCAGGCGAACACCGGCCTAATCATAGGCTGCGATGCCAACGCACACCATGTCATCTGGGGAAGCTCGGATGTCAACAGAAGAGGAGAGAAGTTACTGGACTTTCTGGTGAGCTCTTCTTTACAAATTCTAAATAAAGGCAATGACCCGACGTTCGTTAACATAAGGAGAGGTGAGGTTATTGATATAACGTTGGCTTCCAACAATATAAGCAGAGATGTGACTTCATGGCATGTGTCCAATGAAACTTCTTTGTCGGATCATAGATACATATGCTTTAGGTACAGGACCAACATATTGATTGAAGCTGTGCGCAAAAGAAATCCTAGGAACACTGACTGGTCGTCCTTTAAGGCTGATCTGAAAGTAGAACTAGGGGATCCAAAAGGTAAGCTCAATTCCATTGTAGATATTGAATTTGAAGCGGACAATATAGTGCAGGCGGTTAACAAAGCCTGGATTAGGAACTGCCCCGAAAGGAAAGTTCTTGCAAAGAAGGTGCCATGGTGGAACCCTGACATTACGAAGCTCAGGAAAGAGACCAGGGCCATCTTCAACGACGCGAAAGCCTCGAAAAACTTCGAGAACTACGCGCATAAGCTCACAGAGTACAATAAGGCTGTAAGAAAAGCTAAAAGGAAAGCATGGAGGAACCACTGCGATCAAATAGGCTCAATACCAGAAGGCATGAGACTTACCAAGGCTTTAGCTACGACCAAGTCAATCCCACTAACAACCATAAGAGGTAAAGACGGGAACATGACTGAAACGGGCTTCGAAACGCTAAAAGTAATGTGTGAGACACACTTTCCAGGCTCTATCATACATCAGGGCAAACCAGACGATGAACCAATCAGTGCAGTTGAACAAGTAACAAAGACAACAAGGCACAATTGGGACACCGCTAAAAAGGTAGTAGACCATAATAGGATAAAATGGGCGATATCCACCTTTCAACCATATAAGGCTCCAGGACCGGATGGCACTTACCCTATTCTACTACGAGAAGGCGCCAATGTACTCATACCGCATCTAAGCCGACTGTACAGAGCGTGCATAGCCTTCGGACACGTACCACGAATATGGAGGCTGGTGAAGGTGATCTACTTGCCGAAACCAGGCAAGGCAGATTATAGTGAGGCCAAATCATACAGGCCAATAAGTCTGTCGTCATTCTTTCTGAAGACTCTAGAAAAGATGGTGGACAGACATATAAGGGATGGACCTCTAAGACGGCATCCACTCCACAAGATGCAATGCGCATACCAACCGGGAAAATCGACTGATACAGCGATACACCTAGTGGTAAGCAAAGCAGAACAGGCGATAGAAAACAAGGAAATATGTCTAGCTGCATTTCTGGACGTGGAGGGAGCATTTGACCGAACCACGTTTTATGCCATCAGCACTGCTGCGAGTCGGCATGGTATCGAACCAACCATATGCAGATGGATGGGCAACATGCTAAACAGCAGGCTAATAACGGGAACCCTACTAGGTGACGAAATACTAGCCACGGTTACTAAAGGATGCCCACAGGGAGGAGTCCTATCACCCACGTTTTGGAGCCTGGTGGTGGACTCGCTGCTTGAGGAGCTCAACACGGGCCCTATTCATACAGTAGGGTACGCGGATGATCTGGTTATACTGGTTAACGGGAAATTCCCGAACACGGTATCAGGTATAATGAAAGAGGCCCTGGAAAAAGTGGAGAGATGGTGCAGTAGCCATCAACTCTCTATCAATCCGGCCAAAACAGTGGTAATACCGTTTACCAGAAAAAGGGATCTAAAAAACCTACAGCCCTTAAAACTATATGGTGAGGGGTTAAAGCTCTCCAGTGATGTGAAATATCTAGGGATTACTCTAGATAAAGAACTAAACTGGAAGAAGCACGCGGAATACACTATAACCAAGGCAACGAGAGTGTTTGGTATGTGTAGGTCTGCTTATGGGAAAACATGGGGACTCAACCCCAAAGTACTGAAATGGATTTACACCATGATGGTGAGACCCATCATAATGTACGGCTGTCTGGCCTGGTGGCCAAGAACACTACTACGCACATGCAAAAACTCTCTTGAAAAATTTCAAAGAATGGCATGCATGGCTATCACCGGGGCGTTCAAAACGACACCTACGGCAGCAATGGAGGTCCTATTGGACCTACCGCCACTGCACATTGCTATCGAATCTGAGGCGCGCAAAGCACTACACAGAATGAGGAGAGATGGTCTGTGGAACGACTTAGCCCCGAGGACGAAGCATACTAAAATGGAACAAAACAAAGAACTTGACAAAATAACAGCTATGAGTTGCGACAAAATGCAACCAAAGTACGTGTTCCAAAGGAACTACAAGCTCCATGTTCCCACAAGGGTCGAATGGGCCGAAAGACAGACATTACCCGAAGGCGAAGGCATCTCATGGTATACGGATGGATCCAAAATGAAATCCGGTACGGGAGCAGGCATTTATGCACAGAACTATAGTTGTAGTACAAGCATGGGTGATCTTGCAACTGTTTTCCAAGCGGAAACATTTGCAATAATAGCCTGCGCACAAGAGAATATAGACAGGGGGTTAAAAGAGACAACTGTCTATATACTCAGCGACAGTCAAGCAGCACTTAAGGCACTCACATCGCCTAGAGTAGACTCGAGACTGGTATACAATGGAATACAAGCACTAAATAAGCTTGGTAGACATAACAAAGTGAACCTGATATGGATACCAGGACACGAAGGTTTCACCGGAAATGAAAAAGCAGACGAACTTGCAAGGGAAGGCTCATCCAATAATTACATTGGACCTGAACCATATGTGGGACTCTCTCAGGGAACCATAAAAACGGCCATAAACAACCACACCAAAAAGCAACACCAAAAAGAATGGAGAAGCTTGGCAGGTCTAAGGCATTCAAAACGTTTCATAGGAAACATCGACCCAGGCTGGACCAAGAAACTTTGGAAACTCAGCAGAAGACAACTCCGGTACATAATCGGGGTGTTTACAGGTCACTTCGGAACTAAACACCTACTAGCTAAGATGGGACTATACGACAACGATGATTGTAGAATGTGTGGAGAGGAGACCGAAACAATGGAACACATTATATGTGATTGTGAGGCCCTCGCCAGAACAAGAATGAAACTCCTCGGTAACGGATACCCCGAACCAGGAGAATTCAAGGCACTACCGCTAAACCACATCATCCACTTTATGGAGGAAGTGGAAAAAGCGATGGACTAAGTGCGAAGGAGGGGTAAATGCACAAAAGATCCCACTGGGTCGAAGTGTATCCGAAAGGACCCCTTACAAATAAGATAAGATAAGATACGATATTACAATAAATCCTGCACAATAAGAGTCGGATTCACATATTTTTTGCTTTTTGCTACGGAATTCTAACCACTAGGTTAACTTTGTTTGAGACTATTGTTGGGTATACAATCGATATATTGGCATAAAATAAACTAATATTGATTGAACAGGAGTCTGTACCCAGCCTCAAAAAGCGCATTCCATAATGGCGATAACGTACAACCTACACCCTCTAACGTGCACCCTCTAAACCTTAACCTATAGCCATGTTTTTTTTTGTATGTTGTCATTATGCCTTAGGTCTTTATGTTTTGATTTTTTTAATATTCTTTATAGTTTCAAAAATATAAAAAAAATGTTTTTTATGGAACGCCTAAAGTGCATTATTGTCAAATCTATGAAGAATATTAAAAAAATCAAAACATCCAAACCTAGTTCTAAGGCATAATGACAACATTCCAAGAAATCATTGCTAAAGGTTAAGGGTGGAAAACGTTTTGCCGTTTGTATGGAGAGTACTTTTGCGGCTGGGTACTCCTCAAAAACAAAAACAAATCGTCCTCTTAAATGAATACGAGTTTATTTTATGCCAATATAGCGTATTTTAGTCCCGAGTATTTCAAACTAGTATCTTTTTCAATCTTTTTCAAACTATTGTGATGATTGTGTATGATTGTGTATATTGCTATGTAATCTTGTTTTGAAAAGAGAAAAAAAAAACTGCTGAGTTTCTTGCGGTGTTTCTTCTCAGCAGATTCTTCCATTTTCCGAAGCGCTAGTAGATTCAGACATGTAAAAGAGCCAATATGGCCTACTTGCAAAAATTTTCATTTTCATTTCAAAGCAAAAACGTTATGGGCGCGTTGATATCGCCCCATATCGCCTCACATCGCATCGGATATGTAAAGAAGTAGGTTAGTTAATTTGCGGATGCCCTTATTACGGTACATCTCGAAGGTCCAGCGCTGGGTCATTTCCTAGCTTTATGGATAATATGAGAGGGGAAATTTATTACAACGTCATTGGACTAAATTCCTTCCACAATGTTGGTAGCTGAAGGGAATGAGGGTTGGCAGATGTTACTCGATATAAGTATAAAAAAGTCGGAATATTGCGCCGTAAAGACGACAGTTATTAAACATATTGTCAGTGTTAGGATATGTGAGTGAAGATTTGGTTTTTTGATAGGTTAATACTGTTTTCTTACATTAACTATTTCTTGGTCTAGATCGTGGCTCGATGGCTATTCTGTATTGATCTAAAGATAGATACAACTAGCGTTAAAAATATACAATTTTTGGTTCCAGCTCGTCTATTACATCCTTAAAACTATGTCAAATAATTTATTGGGAACAAACTTACAATATAATGTGCAATAAAGTATTTACTGACTTAATCTACATTACAAATTAAAAGTAAAATAAATGTCGACAGCACAAATTTAATAAAAATATCTAATCATATTATTTGACACTCGCTACTAAGCGACCGCTTAATTAATGTATCTACTGCGCGGAAAGAGGTGTTGAGAGAGGAGAGAGCTAAGTATAACGGGAGAACGAAGGTTAAATGTGGCAAGGAGCTCTTGACCGTACGTTGGCAGGTTAGCTAGCACGGCACACCGCGACTTGCTTTGTCGCTCATTGCGTCTCTTTATAATTAGCCGAGTAGAAGGGAGATGAATGACCATGAATGCCAGCCGTATAGATGCTAGCCTCTCTCATATCATACCCTTAAATGCATATATAACATCCACGACTCAGGTACAAACATTTATATTAATCCTACAAACATTTACCCCTGTGGGAATCCAACCCACAACCTCTAGCTTTGCAGCCAGGGTCACCAACTACTAATAAAACCTAAAGTCCTTTATAAGGGTTCGTATTTGCATTTGAATTAGTTTCTAATCAACTAGCGGACTAAAAATGTTATTTTTGATGTGAGTGTGGAAACTAACATTTTTTACTCTCGACTATGTGGCCCGCCCTGCAGGCAAGGGTCAACAGGTGTTGAGTGGAGCACGAAATGTCAATTCCGCACGTACATGAAACGAAGTTTCTTCAATTCATTTTCGAAAAAAAATTGTGCTCTTCATAGATGAATTTAGTTTCACTCAAAATTTCATTGCCTTTATTTTACCTCCGCGCCGCAGGCATTGAGGCAACGGCTACATAATAATAACATTCAGCCGAAACTATTTTAGAAAATGACTATTTCATTTGTGAATGTTGAAGAAAAATGAGCTTAAATTTTAGTATTGTATAACATACATGTATAAAGTGTTTTTATTGTGAACTTGGAAATATAGTTTAATTTGATGAAATATAAATATTCCGAACTAAACCATTTTTTGGTAAGATCTATAGGCAAACGAGAGCGAGTAAAATAAAAATAACGAGTAAAAACACATTTTCAGAAAATGATTTATATCAGGCGCATGAAAGCAATGAATGAATCTAGTTTTTAAGCAAATAAAAAAAACAGCTTTCAATAAACATATGACACAACGTCCTTCAAAGAAGCTCGAGTGGTAAAAAGTCGAGTGAAATTAAGATAAAAAATAAGGCACAGACTTTATTCATATAAATTCAGCTCTTACTTGTCTTCTCTTTATATTATTTCTGTGAAATGTAATCTTACCTTACGTAAGGCTATGCTTAAAGCCAAGAGTACTCGTGAATAGAGATAAATGTAATAAAATAGATTACCTCCTTTTACGCCTCTTTCAGATTAAGTTATTTAAAATACAGCATAAAATATACTAAGGTGTTATTGAATACCTCCATGATAGAAGTGACGCGTTCTAAAAACATTTCATTATCTGTTTTTTTAAAGTGAAACTAATTTAAATAGGTTATCATAATAATATGATAGGTCTTTATTTACACAAATAAAACTGATTTCAAATAATGACGAAAATTATAAAAATTCCCCTTTTTATCGCCAAAGTTTGTAAAGCGAGAAATTTGAACGAACTACAGTAACAAATAAATAGTAAATGTATAAATAAAACCAACTTTCTAACTAACACAGTTTTTACTCGGCGCGGGAGTCCGAGTCACACTTGACCGGTTGTTAATTTAAGAATTTCCCCTTCATTCTTTCCACTACTGGACAGTAGCCTTAGCTGGGTTTAGGCGTATCCAGTTGCTGGCGCCACTCTCGCTGGCATGCCAGCGTTGGCAGGGTGCTGGCAGCATGTAAACATTTATTCGTGCCAGTCCAGTACTGGCCTATTCTTTGCCCCAGTGGCACGCGGCGGTGGGATCCGTCTAAATTCGTCTTTATGAGTAGACGAATTAGATCATGTTTCTTTCTGCAGTCAACAAGGCTATGTTTGAGGTTTTTCAATTACGCACACTAAAGTATTTACAGTTTCTTTGGGAACCTCATGTAGTCTTGTCCGGTTCGGGCGCGGAAGCCTATGCGGGGGAGGGGAGAGGCATTAAGTCCAGCGTACATGCGGCGCGGTGCTCTGACAAGGGTAAGGCATTGTGCTGGGCTTATTCACGCTTGTACTCCTCATCAAAAATGTGTTTTAATGAAATCAAAACATGTCAAATTTAATCAGAACAAATCCTGCATTGCTTTGTACGTGTATTATGAATATTATGTCGTGAGATTCATGAGTAATCTCAGGTGTTGCCGTTGGAATGTTCCACTCAAAAGTTGGTTCGTACCATGGTAATTATTTAATTTACAATTATCCCTAGTACAAGTTACATATCTGTAAAACTACCACATTTTGGTGCACCAAAATATTTCTCGTCAATGAATAATATGCAGATTTATACTTTATTAATATGCAATTAATGATACTTACTAGGATATCGACAGTCGTGAATCTATGTTATGTAATTATGTGCATCAATAATAATTACTTAATAATTTCGCTGTCTGAATACATAATTATGGTCAATAACAGGGCTTAGCAAACTCATCTACCTTTTTAAGATCCGACGTTTCGACGGAGTCGCAACTGTCGTGGTCAGGGGATGACAGCATTTCGTCGAGTGAACTCGACCGTTGTAACATGGTCGAAACGTTGCGGCTTAAATAAAGGTACATTAGCTTGCTAAGTCATGTTGTTGAGAATAATAACGAGCATCTAGTTTAATAAATTAGAAAATGTGTCGTGTATTGCGTGCCGTTGCTCGCGTGGTGCAAAGCAAACTAAAAACAACAAAGTTTCAATAAAAACTAACCGAGAGGTCACAGCGCTTTAGTGCTCAGAGCAGAACAAAGTTTTATTTAGAAAGAACAAGTTGTTGTTCTAAAGTTTGCATAAATCCATGAGGATATTTTTATTCACAATAAACGTTCTAATAAGAAATATTGAACTGAAAGGAATATTGATTATTCTGTAACTTCATTTACGCGAATGTCCACACCAAAGTACAAACCAAGAAGAAAGAATTGTTTAGTCACAGATTGCATTTAATGCTAATTGAGAATTCGACTTCGGTCACTTTAAGATTAGGTACAACTTCGGCCGTCATCGGCAATGCCATAGTAAATAATAATACATTGCTGGTTTTAGATAGGTCGTTACATAATGCTCTAAAGAAGCAATGTAAACCAAAAACGATCTTTCTCGACTAATGCCGAGAGGTAAACTTCAGGTAATTGTACTGTACGAATAAATTCAGAAGGCCAAAAACAATGTAAATATTCTTGATGTCCTTACGGCGACGAGGCAGGTGTCGCACCGAGGATTACTTAAACAAAGTCTTTGAGCCAGGTGGCTTATGAAGAGCGGTGGAAATTGAAGCACTGACAACGACACGGCTAATAGCTGGGATGGAAAAGGGAAGTTAGATTCTATATAACTACACAAAGTAGCAACATTGAATTAACTCCGCCGTATCTTAAAAGTTTAATATCTCAAAATCAATGTTTAACACCAAAACAACAGAACAGTTTTTTAAGCATTGCAAGAATATGGTATGTTATATGCTATTGTATTCATTTGGTCGCAGATGTACAAGTCATGCGCGTCACCGGTATAAGTAAAGTGAAGTCATTCTGTAGTACTATTTTGACAATTAATGCCTACTTGAGTAAAAAATTAAAGATAAAACTGTACTATTTAGCATTGTTCGAACTACATTGATAAACATTTACGACTCCTATTTTCAACCGCTGGGCTGTTGAACTCTCTACCACAATTCGGACCGGAATGAGGCTCATCGCTTGACAGAATGGGTCGGTGCGGTGCCAAACAGGGTCGCCAGTTGTCCGATATTGACTACTCGACTATAAAAAGCGTATCCATTTTTGCACCTTATTTCAATGTAGTATGGCGCAAAAGAGAACACGTCTTGGTGTAATCGACTGAATATCAGCGGTTTCGGCACTTAATCCGGAAAATAAACTAAGTAAACATTTCCAACGAAACCAAAAAACTTAATCTTCAAAGGACTGATGACGTCGTTTACTGATGGCATTGGCACTTATTTCGATGGCTATGGAAAAAAATCGTAATGTTTCTTTTGGATTTGTCCCTAAAACATTTTCGTTTAAGAATTATTTCGTTACATTGTATGCTAATTCTATCCATGCAAAGCCGGGGTGGGTAGCTAGTTTACTATAAACTATACGATACAGGTCGTTCTTATTCAAGCAGGTACGCAATAGATTTGAAATATGCCACAATAAACTTACGTCATTATTCGAACCAAGAAAAGTTCAATTCCGCATGTTTACCTTTTTGCTAGAGAACACTTCACTCACAAGAGGCAGGGTCAAAGGAAATCTAAGAAGCAGCTACCAACAGTCTTTGCGGCTGACATATTAATTAAGAGAAACAGCCTTGTGCGAACATAAAACGTGGTCAAGTAATAAAAAACTTAACACTGTATTCTAATGTTTTTTATCTTTCTATTTATGTTAAAATTTGAAAGAATTCGCTAAAAAAACTGTGTTTTTGGTTTATCACTATTTTTTTTAAAATCGCGGGTAGTAAATACCAGCCGGGAAGCGCAAGCGTCGCGATAACGTCTATCGTGCTGCATACAACACTCACCTGTTTCGTCATCATCGCAATAATATATGGAGGAAATACTTCATTGATTCTATTTTAAAATAAAACAATTTATACGGTTTATATCGCGTGTATTGTAACGAATCTAATTCCCGACGTTTCGAGCCCTTTACAGGTCCCATGTTCACGGGCAGAGATTCTATTTTAATACTGTCAGCTTTTAACTAAATACTCTCATAACGCCCGAATGGATAAGTAACGGTCGGCACATTGTCTCTTTTGCTTTCGTCAAGTGCATAGATGAATGATGAGAATTTTCTTAATTTTTATCTGGAATCGCGTTTTAGCATATTGCGAAAAAAAACTCGTCATTTTTATGACGTTGTATTTTACTTCAATTTTATTGTTAGCTTCCGCCCGGGATATCGCTCGAGTGGACTTTAGTTAATGGATTCAGTAAGTATTATCCCACAGGAACCTGTTCTCAGGATAAAACTATCCTATGTTCGTCTCTAAGACATCCGTTATGCAAAATCTCAGGTCGATTGATGTAGTTGTTATGTTTACTACACACGGGGGCAGAACAGTGAGACAGTGGAGTGGACAGCATTAAGCCGTGAAAGCGTAACAAACAGACAAACGACAGCGTTGCTTTCGCATTTGTAATATTAGTTTGGATGATCTGCTAAAGATAGAGAAGACAAATTTGTAGCTAAATTACCGTTCAAATAATGTTTCAGATATAAAAATGTTTCAATAATGTTGTCAGAAATATACCATGTTTTTACCACATTTTTTTATAAATATGGGTAACCATTACTTAGCTCGACTTTTAAATCACTCGAGAGTCAGCAAATATCTAAATATTCTAGACAGAGAAAGACAAACACACTTCAAAATGCATTTAACGTGAGTACATTTACTGAACATACCTAATGGTTACTTTCAGCCCTAAAGCTTCACATTATGCATAAAATAATACTGGTAATTCATTTGGCGTATTCCCAAAATGCCATTAATGAGGTCAGGATCACGAACAAATAAATTACTGCTTGAAATACACATACTAAGTCTTGATTTATGCGCTCGTCTGTTCCAGGCTTGCTCGCAATTTGTTACGCGTTTATGTATTGTCTAGCCAGAACTAAAACCTCGCTAGTGACGGAATATCAAATACCATGATATCAAAAAAATGCCATTGATGGTGTCAATGAACGCGCTATACTAGTTTGAAAGGTTATTTCACTCGTTCTGTCCTTTTGTTCTGTTATACGCCATTACTAAAATGATATGATAGGTCACAGAAAGCGTCACATGGTTTGAAACATACCCCAGTATATACTAGCGTATTTTTAAAGTTTTATGGTTTGAAATTTTTATGAAAAAAGTCAGAAATTACAGAATTTATTTCGAAATAATGCCATCGTAGACATATATGTATTCGGGTAATAAGTAATGTGATAATGCCTCAGTACCCAGCCACGCTCCACATATTTTCCGATAGAAAAATACGAAGAAGTTGTCAGACGAACTCCTCATCTATTATGATCATCGATACATTCCCGAAAGATACGGAATGGGTAATAAGCAAATGACAAAAGAGCGTCAACCGATAAACGGATAACAGAAGTCAATTTTTATAAAACACGTAACACCTAAAAGGGTTTTGTGAGGGAAAGGTCGGTTTATTCCTTCGAATTCAGTTTAGGCCGCTCGACCCTGCCGTTATTCCACGGTTGGCACTGCGAGTCTATCGGTGACAGGCTGAGACTTCAAAGAGATTCTTCAAATGAACCGTAGACGTGTTTATTGAATAATGAAAGCTCCAAGCGTAACGATTAACTAGCAACCAAAAAAATATATCGCTCCAACGTGCAGTGTTAACCACAGGCCACACCTGCTTGCATGCGTGTTTTTATTTCAGTTCATAATATTCTATAACTACGGGTAAATTAAGTGGTTTCAGTTTTAAAAGCCCGCTTTATGGCGGACGCGGTGAGCTTTTATTGTGTTTTAACATGGAAGCAAAACACAGCGCAGCTCGATTCCTTCTCGAGCCTCCGAAAAAGCTGAGGAGAAGAGCCGTTACGGCAGGATTACTGACGATAAAGTGCGCTACATTACGCGCGCGAACGGGCAAAAGTCACACGATTTAGATGAAAAATGGGTAATATGCCATACCGCACTTTACGTATGTTACATACGCGGGGGCGTAGGTTTCTTTCTCACGATACATCGGTGCTATCACTTATTCGTTTAAGCTCTACTCGTTTTTTTACACGGGCCCAGCAAATGCGATTATGTTAAAAACAAGTTACTGAAAGGCCAATAATTATTTATATAGTTTAGCCCGTACGTCAAGATCACTTGCGTCGAAGAAATGAACTGAATTAGTTGGCTGCGAATTCCTCGAACCCGGTCGAGCGTTTATTATTCATCGAGCCTATTTATATTAGTGGTCCTGGAGATACATGTTCAAGAGACTGCGAGTGGAGACCATGTGGCAGACAGTAAATATATCAGCCCGACAAGGGCATTCATCTTGAGGATGGAGAACGCCCAACCTTTAAACGATTTACGAGGGGCAATGGACGCTGCTGGTAAACAGCAATGGATCGAGCTCCGTTTGATAAATACCTCGATATTATTATCTCAATTCAAACTATCTCTTCTTTCTATTTACTACTAAAACCTCACGTAGTTTGCGACAAGATGCAACACTCAACACGGAGACAGGAAATGCAAATAGGTCCTGGAGCCATGCATGAGTTTGAAAATGTAAATTGAATGGTCTAACTTGGAATAGGTTCATGAATTAAGCATCCCTTTTAAACTTGCACATTTAAAAGGAAGCGTAAACAGGATCGCCGGGACGTTCTAATTTAATTTGCAATCTGACGAGCAGACCCTTGTCGCATTGTTGTCCGGTGACGAACGGATAACGACGTTCGGCCGCCGCCCGGCCGGCCGCCGGCCGCGGTCGCGGCCCGGGTTCGCGGCGTAAGCACTTCTTTGTTTAAACATTGTAGATTAGACGTTATTAATGAGAGCGCGCAGAAAGGTCTGGATTCATTTGGGTTAACAATAATATTTGTCCGGGCAGACGGGACGTGTGCGGCGACTTTATATTGGACGGTCCATTCAAATTACTTTCGGTTTTCGCTTGTTTCGTTTTGATAATCTCGTCCCTCAGAGCGTTCAACTTCCCGATCAAGTATTGAATATTGGATAAAGCAAAAGACTGGTCATTGTTATTCGAATGAAATATGAGAGAAGTCGCTATTTGGCGGGCATTGTCTGCTGGCACAAAGCGGGGCGGCGCCATCTCCGAAACGGGAAACTTCTTCCAAGATACAGAATTTAATTTTTATGATTTTGAACTCGATTCGAGTTAGAATACGAGCGCTTTTGTCGTCGATGCCCTTTATGTGCTCCAAGTTGAATTCCAGTCAATGGAGACACGATATTGTGCAGCATTTGTACGAAATGACTAGCACATCTGCAGTGTTTCTGAACGATGGCGGCCTGCTCGAGATATAAAGCGAAATTGTTGAGGTGAATTGTGCAATACTGTGTAACTTGTATTTTTCTGTTGCTGTTCCGAGTGAGTTGTAGGCTTCCATTATCGTAAGTCGGCGGATAGGTTTTAGTTTTATCGCTTTTGTCGGCGAGCTTAAGGTTGTCTTGGACGTTTTAGTTTCCCAAAATCGTGATAAATTAAAGTTTTCAAAAAAGGCTGGGTAGTTCTAAAGTTTAACCTTATTTGTAATCAAAAGCGAGTCCTTTGTTACACTGTCGGGGACAGACGCGTGACATTGACGTGTCCATCAGAGGACACTTTCGGGTCGCTGAAACATCGTCCAATAGAAAAACAAATACCCTTTGATATACTCGCAGTTCTAACATGACTCGTCGTTGGCTGTCTAGTCTACACCATTGTATTTCAAACAAAGGTTTCTAAAATTAACAGACATGGGTCAATATTATTACACGTTTATTAACGATGTAAATGAAAGTAAGTTTTCACTACGTCTATATAGCAGTTATATTTCATGATCACACATTCAAAGTCCAGTTTTTTATGCTGATTTATTCATCGAATACTATACTCTTAGCATACATTTACAAAAGTATTTGCAGAAACGACCTTTATTCCATAGAGCTTCCCTAAGGTCTGTAGTTATAGATCATTATTAAGTACGACCGCGTTCTCAAGATCGCATTTGACGTTTCATTCCTGTAGGAAATAAATGTTAAATGCGATCATGAGTACACTGCTATACTTGAAAACGATCTATATTTCTATAATTACAGGCCAAAGAAAGCAAACTATTCGAACTAATCTGGAAAGTTCTGTAACTTTGAAGCCATTATTGCATTAAATTTGGAGAGTGTAAATATTCTCCATAGCTTAAAGGCGCTTATTGCACTAGGGACACCGCCGCTACATTGATCGCGCTTCCAATGAAATAAACATTTACAATAACATTTACAGGTCTGTAAAGGGTAACTCATCTAGTGTCCATTTGGTTGCGCAACCACGGTGTCTTCCGTAGAGCTATATACATTTTGTTGGCATTATCAGTGGCGTGATCGTGTACCTAGCGCAATTGGGCCCTTAAATGCTTGCTTACAATGGATTACCTTACCTTTATGGGAACGTAGGACTGTGAGTCACGAATAGACATCTAGCACCAACTTTATTTAGTAGTCTACTCGGAAGTTCTCAATGTCTATTTTAATACCAAATTCGTATCAAGAGAAACGAAGGCAACTTGAGCATTTCGAAATCGTAGCTTTTAGATGTGTTACCGCTGCATCAATTCTTTTGGTAACAATTTCTGTTTATTCATTCAGAAACGCTCGAGGAGCTAAATCCCAGCGAATACAGCGAATCGAAATTGAATTGACACCGGACTCGATGCATACACTTTTATTGCAACTCTGTAACAGAGAAATCTACTTACAGCTCCTTATATTTCATGTTCACTTCAGCGAAGATCAATGACTAAGTATAGGGTGAGTTTGGGCAGCATCAAGGTTTCTTAGACATAAAAATCCACGACCCTTATTATCCGGTTAGGTCAAGTAGTCGTTCTAACGTTTGTTGCAAAATAAAAACTCTTCGGTAAAATTTAACACATGCGTTAACCCGACAGTTTCACTGTAAAACCTCGTTTATTCACGCTACCTAACCGGAGTGTAGCGTTGTACATGAATAAGTTTAAACTTTTTCCACTTTTTAATTAGGGTTGGCGCTATTATTGCCGTGTTTCCAGACACTTTGAGCGAGAAGTGCCGGTTCGCAGATAAACTAAAATGCTGCCCGTGTCGCGAACTAAGTATATTCTCATTTAATTTGCAGAAAAGGCAAAAGGGTGGATTGAGTTCCCTAAATGTTTTCCACGTCCCTACCTATTTACAAGTCGCTATTTACCGGGGCTTTAAACGAGATTCTCCGCCATTTGGATTCAATTTAGCGTCAGAATGGACGGCGGAGCTCATTTGGTATTGTGTTGAGAATGGCTGATAGTCTAGGACATACGATCGGGCACTGCTGTTTGGGCATAACAACCCGCGAAGGCACTTCAGCTAATGAGCAAAACTCGCTAAATATTTGATCGCAAAAAAAAGAATCGACACGGAAGCTGGGGCTTTCTCGTTGATTAAGTTAATACTAATTAGTGAGCAAGCGCTTGCTCATTTGTCTGGTAGAACAACGTTTAGAAAACTGGAACCAATTTCGTTTAGTATTAAATATTAAAATTTGCACCAGCATACGAGATTTTAATATCGCTGGTTAAACCATGACAAGATCTGTTAGTATGCCAAATTTTATCTAAATCTTTCGAGCCGTTAACGCGTGATTAAGGAACAAATAGGCAAACATCGACAGATTTCAGATTTAGGTTTCAGATTCAGCTTTCAGATTCAGGTTTCAAAATCAGATTTCATTTATTTCGCCAAGTGATCAACATTTTAAGTATCACATACAGCACATTATTACTTAAGTACACAGAGGTACACTATTAGTATATTAAAAGCTAGAAAAGCTGGTAAAATATGATGTGTACCTACTGGTTGTTTAAAATCCAACGAACGGAACGGAATAATGTAAGACTGTGCACTAGTTCCGGAGATCGATACCTTTCACAGATCATTCAGATTAGCCCAGGCTAAGGGTTTTCAAAGACAACCGAACAGAGAACTGGCGCTATAGGGGCTGTATGTGTTGTATGGTATAATTTGATTGATTTACTAATGTAGCTCCATGGATCTACGGCGTGGAGCGGCCGGCATTTATTTATTTAATTTAAAGTACCACAAACGGTCTTATACTTATTATAATACAGATACATAGATAAATGCGTTTAAAACATTGACTAATAGTGTAACAGAAGAGATAATAATATAGCATGGGAGTTGCAAAATAATAAATTACCGTATGTTTTTCGCTTGTAAAAAAAATGCTGAACTGAAATCATATTCTTCATAAAGCACCCAAAAGGTCGCGACTCCAATGGCGTCCCCCGATTAAGCCCACTGGTCCGGCAACAATTGAACGGCTCATTCACCTTGTCTTCAACAATTACTACCGTCCAGAATGGTTTATTTCCTGTCTTAAAGCCACTCCGCTGATAAGCAGAAGGGGCTGGCGCGTCGATACCATCGATACTTAGAGTCACGCAATGCTTAACTAGCGCTGCCGCGGCGTTCTTTATTCATCGAGAGGGCGAAATCTAAGCTCGGCCACAAACAAGCTAGGAGCCTCATACATATTAATGTTTTATCTACATTAACACCGCTGGGGAAACCGTCGCTTTAATGTGTTTGCGGCAATTTTGCCCCCACCTGTCGAAATTGTGACATAGTTTTGGTGTCGATACACTTTGTGAATAACACACGTCTCTGAAGTGAACATTAAGTCGGAGATATTAAAGCCTCTAGATGTCTAATGAAGTTGTCGACGAACGTCGTATTGCTAGGTGGCACAGATATGTACATTTATATCAAAGAGCTCTATCTATACCCTATGTATCTTTTTATACGAATTCTAATAAATAATAAGGACCAAGATGTTTTTCTCCCTGAAATTTAATCCAAGCTTGTAACTTGTTAATGTAAGCATGGTAATACATAATATTTTTTATTTTCGTTGTTTTTTTTTACCTAAAAGCGGTTATTATCATGGCATACAAAGTTGACAACCCTCAAGTCTTCAATGTTTAACCGTTTAACCGGTGACTACATTTCTAACAGACGTGTCCGTGACGCCACCTATACCAAAACTATATGACAATGGTCTTAATTATAAGACTGAGGCGTAATGAGCTCGATATTGTTTCTCTTAAAATCAGACAGTGGCGGTTAAAAGGTAACAATTTCATGAATTTACCACTTTTACCAGCCATGTAGGTAACATCTAGAAATAATTATATAAAAGTATAGGGTAGGTAGCTGTTGTTGGGTAATCCGATTCCCAGAAGGGGTAAAAAGGGACCAAGTAAAGTAAGATTGGCGGGTAACGATGCGAGGCTGAAAAAATATCTACTTACATACAGTAAATTCACGCCTTTCCGCAATTTAGGCGTAAGCTGAGACTCGCTTCCACCTGCTACGGCGTACCACGTCTTTTGTATTCAGCAGTTGTTCCGTTTTATTCACCGCTGTGTTATTTTACTTTTAGTTTTTACTGCTACGATGCATAATAATTTATTGCGACGTTTTCACTGACCTAAATGTTTGAAATACCATTTTAAATACAGAGGAAGTTAAATCCTGCATGCATTGCAATAGCAGCAGGTTTGGTTGCAAGCTTCATGAGGTTAATGTCTTTAAAAAACAAACATAAGACAATTCAATCACGTAATTAGATAGTTACGTGTCTTTCAAGTTTATTCTTCAAAAAGCATCATTATACTCTATTTTTAATAGTAGCTGATAATTAAAATTTACTTTATTTGCTTTTATTAATTGACGACCAGATAGCCTAGTGGTTAGTGACCCTGACCATGAAGCTTGAGGTACCGGGTTCGATTCCCGGGAGGGGCAAATGTTTGTATGTTGAATACGAATGTTTGTGCCCGAGTCGTGGATGTTATATGTATTTAAGTATATATTTATCTATATAAGTATGTATATCCGTTGTCTAGTACCCATAACACAAGCAGCTTTAGTTGCTTACTTTGGGACTAGGTCAATTGGTGTTAATTGTCCCAAGATATTTATTATTATTATTATTTATTTTATTATTTTATTAAGTGTCACATAAAAAAGCGTTGGGTGACTGTAAAGATGGAGGGATGATTCTGCGCTGTGATACGGGTGGGTTGTGAGACAGCAAATCACTATTAACTTAAGCTGTTTTAGAATCAAAGACTAATATGATTTCCTTTTGAAGTACGGAACCCTAAAAACGATTTAAAAGGGCTCTGAACCAGCATCGAATGTCATGGTACATGTAAATAAAAAAGTAAAATGTTTCCTCAAATTAAGTACCAGTTTTTGGGGCGCCTGCACGGGGAAGGTATGTTAGCGTTGCCAAGGCGTGGACACGCGGGCGGAAGTCCGCAAACACTGCAGGCGCGCCAGTGTAAACAGCCTTACCCGTGGGGTCAATTAAGCAATGCTCGGTTCAATTACAGACGTCGAGGATTTGATTGATCTGGATGGCTAGCACGATACACCGCGACTCGTTTTGGCGTGCAGCGCGTCTACCTATTGGGGGAGGGACGCTCTCAGCGAGTGAGAAAGTGTGCATGCGTACTAATAGTCGTAGTATTATTAGTAGCAGTAGTACAGCATAGCAGTCCTAGACGTAGCATATAATAGTCGATTATAATTTGTCGTTGAATAAGTTATTGTTTTAAATATTTTCATTAAAACGGAAAATTATGAAGGTCTATCCTCCTGGGGCCCCCGGTCCTCACTTGAGGACATAACATTTGCAAAAATCTACAGCCGCAGTTCATACCGGCTTAACAAGTTAACACGCATAGAACGTTTCCGCACGAAACTGTCAACCTATAAAAATTAACACCAAGCCGTAGATGGCCAATCAGCGATCAGGGCGGCTTTGACATCTGACACCACCGGCCGCACCGTGCCCCGGGGTAAGTAATCCAGATTTATCTCAGTGAAAGTCTAATTATATATTTTTGTTTGATTTTCATTAGTAAATTTTTGGTGTATTTCATATGTCAGTAAGTTAATTTCCTCCAAAAAATTAAAAAACTTTAGCCATAAATAGCTCTGAAGTTTATGTTCTCTTACGAGTACAAACGGTCTTTACATGTAGTTTAATGTTCTCGTACGAGTACTTACGGTCTCAAAAATGTAAGATTTTTTATTGTTACATGAAAGTTCCAACTTACAGACTGGCTAAAACCAATAAGTCGTTCATGGGAAATTGTGTAAGATTTTACAACAAAATTCCAAAAAACATAACTGAACTAAATGATACAAAATTTAAATCTATTGTCAAGAAGACATTAATTTCTCGGGCGTATTATAAAATCAATGACTATATCTTGGACAAGGATGTTTGGAAATGATCCCGATCTGTATTGGCGATCCCTGGCCCCAAAGATTGTACACCTGCTGTGTTAAATTGTTAAATTGTAAAAATTTTGAATATTTGAGATGTAAAATAACATTGTAATTTTGATTTATTTAAAAAAATTACACCTCGTTGAGTTTCTTGCCGGTATCTTCTCATCAGAGGTTTTTCCGAACCGGTGGTAAATTTTTTGACATTCATAAGTGCTACCTGTAAGCCTAATCTGAATAAAATATTTTGACTTTGACTTTGACTTTGACTTTGAAAGTTAACTATGTTTTATTTACGATTTTCAACCTTACAGGACTGTGAAATAGAGAAGTACCTTAACTTTGACGAATCCGACGGTAATTTCGAGGGCCAAGACGTTTATGTCACAAATTATCTTGAATGTAATGGTTCCGCTATATCTGAATCAAAAAGCGACGACGAAGATAGCAATATTTTTGAAAATATTCAAAGGATATCAGAACATATAACTTCGGCGGTTCCTAGTCCAGCCTGAACTGAAGATTGAATCTACTTAGTAAAAAAAATTGTAACTGTGATCTCTAGAATATAACAATTCGTACCATTGTTACATTTTTACTCGTACGTAGTATATTTTAAAAGAGTTTCTTTTTGTTACTGGTTTTAAAAATTGTTTATTATGATACTAATTTATAAGCCTGTGCTATTATAAGTACAGATAAGTAATTTTGTAAATATAATATGCAAATAAAGTTGATTCATTATAGTATTTTGGTTTATTTGTACTGTTCTCGAGTGAGGACAAAGTCCCTGTGTACTCGCCTGAGGCCATAAGGAAAATCCGAGGGGAAAACCCCATGATTTTTTTAAATAATTTTCCGACATTAAGGGACACCAACTAAATTGATTTTTTGAAAAAAATATCAGTTTCGACAAAATTCTTACCTCCAGGACCCAGGAGGCTATATTATACTTTTATCAAGAATTGTCAATAGTAGTCATTCTTTGCGTTTACACTTTGTCGGGGACTAAGATTCTTTTATAAAGGACCTCTATATCGCTCCTTCATTTAATGAACGAATGAACCTTAGACATTTGCTTTTCATGCGTTGAAGCTGAAAAAGTTCCATACTATACTAAATGAAGAGATTTAAATGGAAGTTTAAGTAAGAAGTAAGAGACAGTGCCAGTTCATTGTGCGAACTGCACACTTCTTTCAACAAAAAAGTTCATTAGCAACTATCTGCAGCAACTTTAGCCAGGCGTATTGCTCACTAAAATCCCTACGGTTTAATATTATTACTTGGAAACTTTCGGACAATTTGTAAAGTCGCGTTTCTTTGCGGTTTTTATATTGCAAAGTTAAATGAAAGAGAAGTACTCAGAGCAGCGGGATATTGTCGGTAATGGAATTAAATTCAAAGTCTTTGGTTGCCAGTTACCAGTTCTTGTAAGTCGGCGATAGTTGTGGCTGTTTGCAATTTCCGCAGCTAAGTGTTCGGTTTAAAAAGGGGATATTGACATTCTGTCTGAAATCCGGGCCGATTCTGAACCGACTGCGAGAGTTTGTTTGTCGACTCCACTTTCAGGGTTAAGTCATTTCCTGGCAAGCTTAGAGTGGCACTTCTCGCCTGCCTGGGTGGGGGTTTCTAGTGCCGTTACAACTTTCAATATTACATACCCCATGTAATAGCGTAACGTACAAAATATAATTAGTGATAAATAACAGTTAATAGATGGCGTCATAGGTTTCTCTAGATCAAGAAGAATTAAAACAGCATGCTTAGAGAAAACTAGAAGATAGAGAAATAAGGATTGCATTTGTACACGAATACGTCGAATTGATAATGTGCCATTCAATAAAGCATAATACTGTACTGTATTTTATAACCCGTTATTTTAGGAAATTATTGTTAGAAACGTTTTTCCCAAGGTCCTTGAGCTACGAGGCAAAGAGTGTCTATTGAAAAGTCCATTGTTACTAATGCCTTCTAGTAGTGGTTCTGGTGGTCAACTACGGACCCAAAAATAGCAAGTCCTGCCCGCAAGCTGTACATAAAAATAGACGAGCTATTAAAAATGCAGTTTTTCTTGAAATAATATTGTGTTATCTGTACTAATAATATGTAATCTGTGCAATTACAAAGTTGTATACTCAGTTTGAATTATTATAAGTATTATCTCCTACTGAAAAATAGTAGGGCTTAAATTTCAACTTACAATCTGGTCATCGATATTTCCTAGTGATTTGTCGCACACAGCTAAAATTTAACATTTTTAAGAATAGCCCACGCTTCCTTCAGTCATAGATATAGCGATTACGTACCTAACTGTTGTATATATTTTATAAGAAAAAATATTAATTACGATGAGGACTTTGTTGCAAACATTTTTATTCGAAATTTGGAGATTACTGTAATTTTGCGGATGCGAATGAAATTATATCATTACACCACTGGGTTCTATGTACTTTAAGAGACCAATTAAAAATACTTAACGATATGAATGAAGAAAAATACTGTTATATACTTCCTGAAAGTTGTATCTTAATTATACTGCGTCCATTACGCGAATAAAAACCCAGACCTTATATTTCTGGCACTCTTTGTTCTAGAAAAGTGGGTTAACAGCTGCCAGATAATTAGATCCTTAATTCCTTGCACCCCAGACGACGACGCAGTCTCATTAATTAAATACAACGAATAGTAGTGGCGTAAGATGTGTGTTTTATTAACTATTGGCGTAAATGTGACTGCTGTGTTCCCGTATATTTTATTTTTCTTTTTCTGTTCCTTTACCTCCTCTGCAAGATTAATTCTCCTTTAATGTACTTCATTCTCTTCTCTTTTGTGCAGTTGTAAGCTTTCAAATGGGACAGCTTGTTTCTTTGCTTGTGTGTTTGTGTACGTGTTAGTATACTAAGCATTTTTTTATATGTCCTAGTTTGAGTCTTAGTCTTGTAGAGATCGTACTCAAGTAGACCGGTGCACTCAAGATTCCATTCGACATTTCCTTTCTATGGGAATGAAACGTCAAATGCGATCTTTCTTAATCTTTCACGATGCAAGATGCTGAAATTGTGAATGGCCTACCTATACCAACTAAACAAATCCTAATGGACAAAGCCTACTACAGTGTTGACGATTTTCCGGTGTAATTATTTCGGGTATTTATTATGGATCTGCGTCTGTTGTGGTTATAATCACGTAAGCAAAGTTATTTTCAGTTATAAATTATGGTGCTTCGAGTGTTTAATATGCATATGAATATCCTTTTGCGGGTGGTAGAATCTTGTGCAAGGTCCGTTTAGATCGCTACCAACATCTTGCTCGCTAATCCGCCGCTAAGCAGCAGTGCTAGTACTGTTGTGTACCGACGTGGAAAGCAAGACATCCGGTGAAATTTCTGGCAGAAGAGGTATTCCATCAGCAGCCTTCTTGGTGTTGTGGTTGTCTATGGGCGGTGATGCTCACTTCTCATCAGATGGCCCACTTGCTCCTTTACCTTTCTAATTTATATTGAAAAAAATGCTTATGTAATCATGTGATTAGGTATGAAATGTATGAACAATATTTGTTGCATCAGTTTATATTTTGTAAGTGCAATGCTGGTATGAGGTAGAAATGCACTTCACATTACGTTTTTAGAGGTAGTACTAAACTCGTTTATTCACCTAGCGACGCTGTACGCTGTCACAAGCAAAGTGCTCTATGCTATTGTAGTGTACTTACATACAATAAATTTCTCTTTTCCTTTTCACGTCATTGCCTTGGAAATATCTTTAATCTTATAAATGTAAATAAACTATTTACTGAAGTATGTACATAATAGTATTTTATGCAACTGCTATATAATGAAGGGCCTTAAAACACGAGTGTGGTTTTATGAAACGAGCGTCAGCGAGTTTCATAATAGGATCACACGAGTGTTTTAAGGCCTAATTATATACAGTTGCATACATTACTTTATCTACACACATATTATAACTGCAAAAAACCGTAACAGCAAAAAACCAACAAACGGATGACAGCTAATGGCTGCCATGTATATAAAAAGGTACTCTGTGATTCGATCTATCCGTCAAGACGAACGTTTTTTTTAAACCATAGACGCGTTCGTCTCTCCCTATTGTCATTCATTCATATTCATTTATGTCCCTATTGTCATGTCACTCGAGATCAAATGTCGTGCGTTTAAATTAAAAAAACATACTGAGTTGACGTTTCGTATCGATAACTGTTTTAATATCTGTGGATACTAGAATAAAGACCAACTTGAATTTTGACAGCTGTTCCAAATTTAAATTCATAACGTCACGAGCAGTCACAAGATATCGGTAATGTGATGACCAATAAAGAACAGATTTACCTACTACCACAGACAAGAAAATTCTTATAATAACATTGGTTGTAATAATGCTGGTCATTTCCTAGGGTTTTTGAACGCGTTATTGAGCCTTTATGATATGTGTGTAGATAAAATATCATTAACATGTCTGGTTCTCACGGTAGTTTTAATAAAGAAACAAAATGAATAATAATATTAGAAATTCTACATTATTTTTTATGTCTATAAAACACGCTATTATTATTTCCTCCCCCTGGATTGACCAAAATGTTTTAGAAGCCTTCCAAAGGCTCGGCCTTCTGACATACTCGCCCCTCAATGCACTTACCGTCCCCTGCTACTACGTACTATTATTGAACGCCACTCAGACAACAGTTAGCGAAAATGCAACTTAAAAACAACGCAATAGGTAAACAATTAACTATTAGGGGTCTTACCGCTATCGTGTTACTGGCGGCATTACTATATCTACTACGAACTAAACATAAATATAATTTTTCTTTAACGCCTAACTGATGAGACGCAAACTTAATACTTTATTAATTAATCAAAGAGACACGGAGAAATTCCAAGGACTTAAACATTGTTTTTTGTTAAATTTTTCCGACGGTATCGTTGAGAAGTTCTTAATGATTTCATCAATCCATATAGCTTAAAAAGGACTGATTGGTTACCCTTTTGAGCCCACCACAAAAATTTCGCCATAATTACAACGTATTGTTCAAATTTCAGTAACAAAATCGCTTCAATAACCCCATAAAGTTACGGCATCCGCGAGTTGTTGATGCGGGAATTATTTAGATAGGACGGGTTACGACCCGCGTGGGGTCACACGTGAAACGCTTGGCACACTGAGATGAATCTATGATTTCAGAGATGTGTATCATCCTCCGGCTATTGTTTGTATTCTAAACAAAAGTTTTGCGTCCTCGTGCTGAAATATGTTTATATCTGACTCACTTTACATTTGTATGAAAGAGACAACGCAGTAGCCCCTTTTGTCTGTAAATGCAGTTTATTGATGTTGTTTCGTACAAAAGAAACTAAGATGGTTATTTTTTTGACTAATGCTACAAGTAGAAAGAGAAATACATTAACGTCTGAATGGAAAGTTTTGCTCTTCATCTAGAGAGTGTTCATAATTTTGAAAGCTGATATTCATCAGAAAGACAAATGTGTTTAAAACGACTGTTTTTACTTTGATCTCTTTAAAATCTTAATGAATGACAATTTTGAACCCTAGACGAAAACAAGGTTTAAAAACTTTATACCAAAAAACAAATTAACTCTCTTTTAGGTGCAAGTCAGCGACAGTAACCTAGAGCAACAAATCGAGTATTAAGTTATATTTTTACATAGCTGAAGAATAAACATTTATAATTGGCTAAACTACTTTTGTATTCAGTGGTAGTCCTTATCTTGTTTTTGCTGTTTGCCGCTCCTTGAGTTATTCTTTATTTTAACTTTGTACACAATATTACCGTTATATATTTTTTAACGTTTTATTTTAAATTGAGTAAATAAATGTGCTCTTAGAATAGTTGGTAATTTTAAAATTACGTTGGTAATTATTTATTTATTTTTTGCGGGTGGTAGGACCTTGTGCAAGGTCCGTCCGGATCGCTATCACCATCTTGCTGGCTTATCCTGCCGCTAAGCAGCAGTGCTTGCACTGTTGTGTTCCGGCGTGGAGAGCAAGACAGCCGGTGTAATTACTGACACAAGAGGTATTCCATCTTAGCCCTCTGGGTTGGCAACGCATCTGCACTCTCTTTGTTGTTGCAGGTGTCTATAGGCGATGGTGATCACTTACCATCAGGTGACCCACCTGCTTGTTTCCCTTCCTATGTTGCATAAAAAAAAATTACGATTACGAATGATATGTTATTTGTCTAGATGAGCATCTTTTGGTAGGAATTTATTTCTTTTCACATTCCCATTAAAACTGTTGTCTAAACTATTTCAGTATTTGTTTGAATAATCGCCGCCGAGTGTTCGCTCCTAAAGAGCACCATTAGATTTTATACCACCATCATCGTCGCCATTACGGAATCCTTCGAGAGAACCCTCACCTTCATTAGGGTTAGTTCGCTCATGACCCTTTTATTCATTATTCTTAAGGATACGGCATTAGTTAGAAGAATGTTTGCACATGCTCCCAACAATGGTAAATATTAGCCACCTTTAATTGCTAACTAGCATCCTATATGTATATTTATAAATATATCATTAAAGGGTAAATTTTCATACTATAGACCAAAGGGTCAAGTTTGGTGTAAGTTGTATGGCGCGTCTTTTGTTTACTAAATGATGGTAGCGAAGAGAATAATATCACCGTATATATTTTTTTCAAAAAGAGCGCCATACAAGTTACATGTAACACACGTCTGATGTGATTTAGTAATGAAAACTTTATCGCCGATGTAAAAAGCTTGCATGAAGTGCCGTTGAAAGTGACCATACAAACAGAGGCATTCATTGTTTTAAACTTTCGCGACTTTTACACATATTTATAACACTATTTTTTTTTTATCGCGCTAAAGTCCCGATAATGTTATAAATAGAGGCATTCGCTCATAATTAATCGAATACACAAACACGGCGGAAGGATACTCAATGTGTACCTTGATAGAATGCACGAGAAAAGTTTTGTCCGAAAGGTGTCGCATTCCGGCGGTTCCGTGGCCGGTTAACTGACACCGCGACAGTGCTTACCTTCCAGTCTTCACGAGCTAGTAATTATGTTGTTAATTAAATGTAATAAATATTTATAGTCTTTAAGGTATTTATCTTATGGGCCTATGCAGCCTGAACTAAAATGATTCTATTCTATTCTAAAATACGACAGAGCTGATGAAGTGGTAAAAAATATATATATTTAAAATATGTAAAGTACAGCGTTACAAAACTTATGTGTTTTATTGTACTGGTTAACCTGTGAGCAATAACTCTTTGGAAAAATCTTAACACATTTTTCTTTTAGATGAAAAACTTGAGAAGTAAAGACTTTCGCATCACAAATTTTTAGCTTTAGTTTGTAAAGTACGAAAGTGGCAACTTTCGTACTTTAATATGGAAAAGGCTTGCTACTTACAATGTAGCAAAAATTATGGAATAAAGGGATTAATTTTTTTAATGTTGATAATCCTAAAATGACTGTTATTTTAGTATTGGGTACATCTGTGTTAACTAGAATTTTGTAAGTAGGTACGTATTAGCCAGATTTCAGTGAAATTAATAGGGAACAAGTTTTAGGTTAGTTCTTAATTCAGAATGATTAAGCATTTTTTATTTCCATACTTAACATTTCAATTTAGCTTCGTTTAGACTAACTTATGTTTAGGCTATATATAAAATCATCCATGTAGTAAATTAAGGGTTGAACTTTGAAACTTTTTATGCCTGCTGTAATTATAAGTTTTAAAACTAATAATTTATTGCCTCAATCTGTACTAATATGAGTTTGATTTATGGAAGTTTTCCATTTCGTAAACAACTTCTAGCTTTTCTAACTTTTATTGTTAAATATATTTTCATCTAGGACTTATTTGATGTAAGCCGCGTGACGTACATTCACGTAAAATGATTTTAACTTTGCGGCATATGTTGTTAAAGTCGAAGAAGGATTTATTTTAAAAAGCTAAAGACTAACTAACAATATTAATAATAAATAAATTACAAAATTCAAGAATGTATGTCTCTTAATGTTGCGATGTTTTAGACACCTACATTTTTATCGTACCAGTTTGTATACTTGACTAAGTGGTTGTAAAACGAGAATTACGAGACTTGTGTATTACTACAACTTTTTTGTTAGAACGTATAATTATTAAAAATAAAAATAAAATAAACTTTTTGATTCCACATGAGCTGTGAGGCTTCTTAAAAGGAATGCTTCGAATAACTAGTCACCCCGTATATATGTTTACAAACAGATTCTCCACGATCGAAAAAATAATAATTTTAATGGTAATGTTTGTGGATCTAAATTATGCGTATTTAGTCTTATTAATAATTGAGTTAGAGCTTTAGAATTGTTGAATTTGCTAAGAAAAAACTTTATTTGTTTCTCAATTTCAGGTCCACATTTCTTTGACAATGATTAAGGAAAATGTGCGCCAAAGGGGATAAGGTGATACAGAAATGAGTAAAACAACATACCTAGCCTAACCCTTCTGTAGGCGGAATCAGCCAGTCCTATTTTTAGCCCTATACAACCTATTGAAGGTTTTTTGTGGGTAAGCCTTTTAATATCCTATTTATTTTATAAAGTATAAAATTCCACCTCGCATTCTTTCGATGGGCCGGAGCACGAACGCTCCACTGCGCAAAAAGTTTTCCTATTAAGCGACTCTTGCAATCCACTACTAGTATAATGACTACATTACTTTCATATTAATGCTTATCACGCAAACTATCAAATGTTTGGCCTTTTCAAATAGCAATTTAGTCTGAATTAAGTTCTGATCGAGTCCATTGTCTTTAAATCTATTTATAGGTATTGTAGTAATATAGGCTATTGTTATTCCTAGAATAAGGCTTAATTTAATGTGTTTAAATGCCGCGGTTGGTATAAATAGTTTGGAATTAATTATTAAAGTACTATATAAACTGGAATTAAAAGAGTATTATTAGTACACTGTAAAAGAGTAACAACAATTAAAACGAAAAGATTTAATTTTCTTCGAGCAAGGAGCGTTTGACGCATGCGACTGTCTAAGTGTAATAAAAAACAACTGTAACGCGCTGGGGCGGTAATTTATTAAAAACTAGCGGACGCGCGCGATTTCGTTCGCGTGAAATTAGTAGCCTATGTCCGTCAGGGAAAGTGCAGCTTTCTATCTGTGAAAGAATTTTTGAAATCGGTTCTGTAGTTCCAGAGATTACCCCCTACATACAAACAAACAAACAAAGTTTACCTCTTTATTATATTAGTGTAGATTAAAGTGTAGATAGGCCCCGGATTAAGTTAAGGACCAACGGTCGATTTCGCATGCAGGAAAAATTATAAACGCATTAAAATATCAAGAGGCTTTTTCTGATACTGCAAACTTTGAGACTGTTGTGTTTATTTTACAGCAATTTGAAAGTTATCGTTGTAGAAAAAATGGCTGTTGATATTTTAATATATTCTATATTTATAAATAAAATAGTTGTTATTTAAGTAATAGGTTATTTAAGTGACCGTTGCATCGTTGCACGAGTCAGCAATATTAATGCATTCAACAGGGGCTGTCGCTAAATGCGAGGCTCCTCTGAAACTGTTAGACAATATGAATATCGCATGACGTTTGAATGGCATATGCATATCGCAGTTGACTGGCATTGGTTGCCACCGATTCACGGGTTGAGGATGATTGTTCATTTTCTGATTTAAACTAGGTAAAGGTTATGTTTGTGCAATGAATTTATTAAAATTATGTCAGCGAGTCTGAGTATGCAGAATTACCATGTTACCTTTATATAGTAGCTGTAAAGACGTAGGTGATCGCCTCTACGCAGTTTATACACCGCTTGTGTGTTACTGGGGCTACTATTTCAACTTCGGAAACAATATTTGGTAGGATAAAAGAAGATCGTAAAAAGCAATTACTTATGAGGTTGTTTCTTTTATTAGACAACAAAAATGAAACTAGATTTAAAAAACAGGCTCTATTCATTCGTGATATAACACTCCTAACAATTTCTGGTAATGCATGTGCTGTATGGTGAGGGACTTTTTCAAACGGCTTCACGAAAATATAACTTGTATCTAACAATGAGCAGTACCATCTACAGTTGTGTTGCACGAGAGTGTTAAATATAACACTTATTAACACGATAATTTGTTTCAATTTGTTAATGCGGACATCCACAAGTTACTGCCTGTATCTATTAATTATTTGAATTAAGAACTCTCACATAAAATTCTACGTAGCAACTTACCAATTCCATTATACTCGTACTTTAACAAAGTAACATTCGTAACTGTTTGCTTCCTTTGAACGGCGCTAACTCAATCATGGCATTGGCGTGTGATTGTGGACGAGCAACCGGCCACCGACTACGGACCCAGGCTCCGGCACGTGCCATACGTGTCGGCCATTTTACACCACACAAAGCACAACCAGTTAGGCACGCGGTCGTTCCCGCCCCGCCAGAACATCAAACCTCCATTGTTAAAAGTAAAACAAATTTTCATTCGTCAAAAGCTTCAAAAGCAATATTGAGCGAAGAAACAATTAAACGTTCGGCCCTCTTTGTTTTGGACGTGAATTGACGAATTTCGACACAAAAGACTATTGATAAAAAGACATTGGGAGGAGGGCGTATTTTGGAAGCCGAAATTATGCGAAGTTAAGTATTTAATTGAGTACAATACAACTTTTTTCTTTAGAAATGGGCCTGGAAATAAGTAACAAAACGTAGGCGTTTAACATGACGGTAGTTAATATAACACGCTCGTTTAATAGAACTGGCTAACTTAATGGTTATCCCGTCTAGTGTGTGAAAGAAGGCCGCCTGTGTTTGTGTTGCTAGTTTTAAACTTTAGTGTTATAAGCATTAAATGAGCCACAGTTGTTCAATAATCTGCATTTATTTTATTATTTATCATTTTATGTAATTATCGATGTCCCAATAAGGAAGGAAGGAAGTTCTAGTGACCGAGATATAAACTTCGCTAAAATCTCTTTTGCTAACGCACCATGTATTACTAAGTACAAAATATCTCAGATTTCATTACTTACGAACTAAAAGCTACTTCTCTCTCTGCGTCTGGTAAACTGTCAACGAAAAATTGATCACAAAATAAACAATGCATTATCCATAGGAGTCGCGAGAGTTTTCTGCGACAAAGACAGCGTTACGGCGCGGATAAGAAAGGAATCTCGCGTCACGTCAATATTGTCATCTGAGAGGCGACAGCAGGCGATGGCGGCGACAATACCCATCAATCATTGAGAGACAAAAAGGAATACTGGGTATCGATAGGGCACGATTCCCAATGAAACGCACTTTGTCATTATTCAACCGGATTGCGAAAGGTAAGGCGGAAAATAGTTTTTAAGACGAACTCGTGACAATGTCGCATCGTAATTTACTAAGGAAAATTCATGTAACTCGTTCATTATCACTGACGATTTCTGATAAAAAACTGCTCTTGCATGTAGGGCCATGCTAAGTGCAGGATTCTGTAACTATTACTACAAATGACACATAGCTAGTTTTCTTTTTAAAGTTATTTGGTGCCATTTTCAATAATCTTTCTTCAGTTGGTATAATGCCGATGGCATGGTGCTTGCATGTTTGCTGTATTGGGTGCACATTTGCTTGATTCATACGCAACAAAATAATATAACGCGGACGAAACCGCGGACACAAGCTAGTTTTAGTTATAATGTTTTTTAAAGATCTATCCAACAATATTATAGGGTTAAAAAAAAAATCCCTTGCTTTTTAAAATATTTTTTTATTTTGTTAAAAGCATATTAGTTTTAGTTTGTTAAATGGTCGTTTGATCGAAATACATTTTAATAATTGACCCGTCGATTTTTTACTACATAGACCTAACTTGTTTTCAATGTTTATGATACCAAAAAGATGCTAGGACGAGCGAAACGAGCGAAGGAATGTTTTACTTATGACCAAATATTACCATTTGATTACTGAATAATTCGAACATAAAATTGCAACACATGAAATAATGGCAAACTTAATACCAGCAAAAGTTTGTAGAAACGAAGGATAACAGTATACTCCACATGAGGGTCTTCGAAAGGGGCTCAAAAAGGTCCTTGGGCGATCGATGACGAGCGAGTAAGACTTCTGGTGTATTTAGCGTCCATTGGCAGCGGTACTTGCTTATCATCAGGCGAGCCGTATCTTAGTTTTCCACTGACGTGGTATTAACAATTGCAAAAAGTTCCCTTAGCAACATATCTCTTAGCTATGGGTAATACAATTGCCAAGGAAACTGAAGGCACGAGTATATCATGTTACGAGATTTTCCCAGGCCAGAGCAAGAGGCAATATTAAATTTTGCTCCATTGCTGCAGGAGACAGTACATTATTCGTGTGTTGTGTTGGAATGGGTGCTGCATGCTGGGAACATAAATTGAGAGAGCTGACCCCGAGGGCTTTTATTTTTTTAAAGAGAAGTGAAAAAGATGTCGAGGACATAATAAAATTTTGTTTGATCTTCTGTCATCTACAGGTAAACAAAGGAAACACACAATATGTTTTTTTTATAAAAGCAATTCTTCCCATAGCAGTAACAAATTTAAATCACCTCCTGTAAAATAAGGGTACATTAATGTCAGTGGATATCTGTATCCGGGCACTAAGGCTTATACCCTTTTTAATTCGAGACTTAAGTTAATTACTTCATGAAAAATCATATTTCTGTAACGTCAGTCCCTTTTCACGTTGAGATTATTTAAAGGGTTATAATTTAATGTCATGTTTGGTTTCGTGTTCCTTTCAAGTTTCAGATAAGTATTTATAATTTTAAACAGTCGGGAAAATTAAGACATGTATTTTGGGACTGTGGACTTTATTTCTGTGGGTTTCGATTAAAACGGCTGTGATTTACGAATGTACGAATATATTAAAGCTACACGGGATACCACTATATTAGAGAATATAACACAGGTGATTTTTTATTGCCTTTGCATATTTTTATGCGAAACTACCATCTAAGCTCGAAAAGGTTGCAGTTGCACCTCAAGCTTCGAATGCTAAATGTTTTTAAAAACCTATTAAAAATTATGTAGGCTTCGTAAACCCTGATTCCATCCCACAAAATTCTAGATAATTTCAACATGAAAATGACGTGAGTGACAAAATTGAAACCAAATTGAGTTGGCGGTTCGATTTCTGTGTTATTTTATTATGATAACTATGACTTTCCGAAATCCGACAAATCAAAAAGTTTTCAATAACCGAAATGAGGACTACATTCGTATAGATAATTTGTCGCTGCCGAATTTTCTCAAGCGCTAATTCGACTCCTATATGAGTTAAATCGTGACTGTGGCTGAAGTGTAGAGGTAAATAAAACTTCTACAGCACGAGATAAGGCTTCATCATTACTATGTATTTCACAACATCTACCACCGAAATATTATGAAATAAATAAAAATGTTCGGTGGCATTTCTTGTGCATCGCATGCACCTATAGTAATTGTTTCTACAAGAAAATTACTTTCCCAAGCAAAATAATATGAACATAAATTTGATTGTAACATATTCCTAAGACGTTGTGTATACCGTACGGAGTGGAGATATTTGATCACTCTACTGGGCCAAAGGGATGACCCAGAAATTCATCTTTGTGAGAGGTTCGGACTATGCGGCATTTGTTTGACTATGTTCGTCCATTTACTGCGAAGGGGACGTCGAATATTGATGAAAGTTTGTGGAGAAACTTCAGGAGGACATGAATGAAAATAGTGGCTGGGTGGATACTTCAGTTTCGGCTTTACGAACTAAGTCACTTCAAGGACTTTTTTTACTTTTGTCAAATAAATAAATGGACGTACAATGGATTACGAAGCCACGGTATTGTTGGCGATTGAAGTGGTTATCCTATGAGTATTAGATTAACATTTTTTCCTGAATAGAATAAAACCACTATATTAAGTCCGGATGGTTAAGTTTATACCAGGTTAGCAGTTAATTATACCATAAAAACACTAACTATTAAGCCCTGATAATGATTTTCAAACCAGCATTCGGAACCCACGGCCACAAACAATGTGATCAACTAGTAACTAGTGCAACAGCGGGTTGATTTTTGACATTTGACAGCCGAGGGCTAATCAAATACGCGAGCGTTTTAACCGGCACTGGTCAGTTATCTGCACTGCAGAAGCAACTCACCTGCGGCATATACATTCAAAGACGAAAGGGCAAACAACTCGTCACAAAGTGAAGACATTCTAGAATCTAAGGCTCTACAAAAAAGTCTGTCACGTACACATTTTTAAGTGTAGCCAACGAATCCGTCCACGACTTCCCGGCACGGGTCGCGAAGTCAGGAAATTATGTGGCAACGTCAAAGCGAAACCTCGGCTAGGTAAATATTTGCATGTGCCGCAAACGGCTGGGTTTTAGACAGGGCGGATGTTGTTCTGGCAAGAAACAAAAGACACAACATTACGAATGGAAACACTAACACTGACATAGGGGTGAGCTCCTTTGCGAGACACCCCGCTTATGCATACTTATGCTTTGTTTATGAAACGTAATGAAGATGTTGACGCGGAGTCTATGGTGAATGACTTGCATTGTATGCCTGTGATTTAGTGCAGAAATAACGAGTGTTTTTCCTAATGTATTGTCTCAAAAAAAAATTAACGGAAATTAAAACATTAATATTGAACACTAAAAGGCGTCATTATCTTCCTATTAAGATTTCAACATAATAAGAGTGCTGCTCAAATGTTGATTTATGCATTAACACCATGAAACTATTTTGTATATGGAGTCAATTGCTGTCAAAAACAAGTTTTATGTATATCTAACGGGTGGTAGGATCTTGTGTAAGGTCCGTTCGGATCGCTACCACCATCTTGCTCGCTAATCCTACCGCTAAGCAGCAGTGCTTGCACTGTTGTGTTCCGGCGTGGACAGCAAGACAGCCGGTGTAATTACTGGCACAAGAGGTATACCATCTTAGCCCTCTGGGTTGGCAACGCATCTGCAACCTCTTTGGTGTTGCGGTTGTCTGTAGGCGGTGGTGATCACTTACCATCAGGTGACCCACGTGCTTGTTTGCCTTCCTATTTCATAAAAAAAATTAGCAACGACCAGGTAATTTACCTTTTTTTAAGGCTCAACGTTTAATGAATAATAATTATGTGTTCCAACTATAAAAGTTTTAAGTGTTATAATGAGTCTAATGTTACTCTTCATGCTCTCTAAAGTATGCTTTCGTGTCGTGGCGTAGATCAATAACGATTTAGAGCGAACGGAGGGTTGAGTTTGTTATTGCACTGTCATGGGCAGATATCGCCGATGGCTTGGGAAACGTTTAAAAACTGACGTCTTTTTCCATACCATCGGTATTTTTGGACAGCTGTTAAAATCTTTGCAGAAAACAAAATTGCTTTTCCCCTTCATGCCCCTAATATGACTTTCCAAGTTGAATTTATCTCTATTTGCGCCCCTTTCTTCTGACACTAGTTGGACAAAATATTGTTTCTTTCTTCCGGTTTATTTTGCGGATAGGTTAATGTTTACATTGTTTACTATTTAGAAAGAAAGTGCAAAGTTCATGGTGCACAAGTAAACAAGTGTTTAGAAGCAAATTTTAGTCGGTAACGGTATTATTACGTACATAAGTAGGTATTTAAGTTAGGGAAACTTAATAAAAAGCGAGTACGTAACCTGCTTTGATTACTTAGAATTACAATAAGTTAGCACATAAGTACAAAAGCTTGTAAGCACGACAAACACAAAACACATTACAATTATTCCTTGCCTGGAACCCATAGTACAAGCATTGCTTAGTTTGGGACGAGGTCTACTGGCCTTGGTCTCAAGATATTTGTTTATTACGCAAAATGCTAAACAAAATGCTGTCTTTAGCTTACATATATATTTTTAAGGTCACTAATTGCGCAGGATACAAACAAATTCTTTGTCCGTGTAAAAATAGCGAGCCGTTTCCATCGAGGTTGTAAAACTACCGACGACACTATTAAGTGTACAAAAAGGTTCGGACAAATGTCAGGAAATTAATCCGAGGCTCACAAATTCTTGATTACCCGACGAGGACACATTTCTCTGCCATTAACCTCATACAGTTTTTGTGTTGCTCTAGAGCGGGGATCGTTCTTTGTTCTTTGGAATAAATTTACATTTACAAATGCCCGCTCGGATGCTGCGCACTTTTTGCTGAGCAGGGAGCCTTAATAAGTTCTTAATGTACAAATGAGAATTTAAAACAATTACCGATGCGGGGGACTCGAGTAACACTGATTTGGGTACGAAAATTTTATCAGAGATTTTACATTATTTAACGCTAAAAGGTCCAAATGTGTTTTTAAAGTACCGACCGTACGATAGCGTTCATGCGTATTTCAGAAAAACTGTTAGACGGATTGTTAAATTGTTAATACCTTGCCTAATATTTCTGACTAATTGCAATGAGAACGTTAGCGATGCCATAGACTTATTACGAGTATTAGGACCATTGCCTTATTTATCTGTGTGATGGTTCCGGTGGGATTTTATTGCGTAGGTACTTTTTTTTGGTTTATATTCAAATGTTATCATCAAATGTTCTTCGTTAACTGTAAGTACAATAGACGGGTTTGGCAGCTCTACCTGAAATTACAGCCGTCGGTATAATTATGTCCTGGCAATGATTAATTAACCACTAACTTTCGAAACTAAAATTACTCGTCATATCACGCAGCATATACTCCACTCTCAAGCAAACTATTTCAATACATTAGTTTCAAATTACTCTGCGGTAAACAGTCGTGTAAGTATGTCAATAATATCGTACATACGTAATGAAATTTCTAGAGCGTTTCATGTCGAGTTCATAAAGACATTTGCTAGATGCGGAATCAAATTAGCATCTTCAAACACCTTTAAACTGTTACTGAGAGGTGAAAGGGTAAGACAGACAAAACATTGACACAGCAAACAAGAACGATCTACTTCGAGATCCTTACCCTATTATGAATGTTGTGTGGGCGGTGGGCTTCGAGGCGAAATCTACTTTAATGAGATTTCTGCCAAATAAATATAGAGACGTTCTCTTCTAAGTACATATACTTATAAAAAATCTGAGATCACAATATCGTACGAAAGGTCAATAAAATATCATTAAAGTAATAGTATTACTCTAAGTAACGGAACAAAAACTAAGTTTTTAAGTAATATGAGTAAAAGACGTATCGTTTTTGGAAACATCTATGTTTCTCCTGCCTACGTAGCCAATAATGACAAAGAGAATATACTATCGTGTATTGGCAATAGTCCCTATTATGTTGAAGTCAGCTTGCGTGCCAGTGGGCAGAGTCGACTAACATGTAATCAGTCACCGCGCGCTTTGACACCCCACGACATGATTATAGTACGAAATTCCGAAGCACGTATTCAACCGGCATTTTTATAAATGACATAAAAGACTTTGTCGTTTGACGTGTATGTGAGTGTCATTTCCTACTCGGATGTTCCTAAGCGTGTTGTGACACAAAGCTTTGGTCTGACCAATATAATGGGTGGGCTGGAAATCATATTAATTCGACGTTCTCGGCTTTCAGGGAACGCGAACGGGTCGCGGCTGGATATGACATTTTGACAGCTCTGAAGTTTCTTGAATTTCAGACAAAGACGGGCAAACGGATTATCTGCTGTTTTTAAACAATAGTAGGTACCTCCGTGATTGTGCAATAGTCAAGTGGGTATTAAAGCTTAGTAGCAGTATGGATTGATAGTTAAGAGCGTTTAGTCCGGCTACTTCATATACTATAATAGAAACTTTGAAAGCATAAATAACAAACATACATGTGCGATTATAGCACCAAATTCAATACAATTGATAAATTCAGTGCCAACATTTTGAATTTCAAATTTATACATATAATGCCGTGCGGGTCAAACGCTTCCTTGTTAGGAATTTGATGATAATTTATAACAATTATTTATAAAAAAGTTACCATTCTTGTCCGGGAGGTTATCGCGCTTTTCCAGTTCGCTCAACATACATAGAAATAATGGTTTCATAATATTTTATGTCAAACAATTTCTCGAAATTAAGCTCCGAATCACAATGAGAATTCCGAGAATAGCGACAAAGAAGACATTTCGCTTCATTATAAACTTTGACGAAGTTCTCCCTTTCACCATAATGAAATATTTATGAATTCCAGTGTCAATCATTTATAAGGAGCTCGGGACTCTGTATTGGAAGAAATTTGCTCTGAAATGTGACGAGTGCTCCGGGTCACAGAGGCAGACTCATAGCCGAATGCCTCGGCAAGTCATTGAAAATTGTATGTTTTTGTGTACATGTAAATAAAAATTACAAAAACAGAGATCTTGTCAATAAAAACTAAATAATAAGCTACTATTAATAAACCTCATGTCAGGTGAAAGAGGCAAATGGCATAACAAAATCTATTTATACTCACCTAAAAAAAAAACTTAGCACGAGCGCGACTCGTGCTTGGCCCGTTTTCATTATTTTTTGTTTACTTTGGAGTTTGACCGCCGTCGTTTGAATGAAAACAACAAATCACGGTTAATGTATCAGGAACCGCTTTTTTAAACTTTTTATACTCATCATTAAGTGTTAGAATTTCCGCCATTATAAAATAATTAGTGTCCCGCCCGGCTTCGTACTTATGTAATTTACGAACGAAAATTTAATTAGAATGTATAGTCGGTCAAGATATTGCTTGACCAGATTTGTACCTTATCCCTTTGTAATACGGTCGAAAAGTGGTCAAGCAATTTCTTGGTCGACTATACATAAAACACCATGTTTAGGAGAAGTGAACGGCCAAAGATACGACGAGGATAGACAGGATTGGATAGAGATATGTTTTATACCACTTGAAGAAGAAGAAAGGTAGTAAAGAACAAAAACATCTGATTATATATTTTAAGGACACTGCATTTTTGTTTACTTTATTTTAACGTGAAACTTGATTAATGATACTCTATCGAAAGAAATGAAGTGCAATGTTTTATTCGCCAAACATTGCATTAAAATAAAATTATTTTCTATTTTCAATTACACGATCCAAATTTGAGCTACATTGTCAGACAGCCAATTAAAAATATACAAATTTCGGGGCCGCTATAAAGCGTCATTTAAAAACTGATAACCGTTAATTAAACAATAAATTGTGACCTACTAATTGGCAGCCTGGAAAATTTCAACATCGACGCGATAATCATGGGGAGCGGAGGATTAATCAAAAATGCATAAAGAGAGATATTGATAAAAATGTTTATTTTAGTTATTAAACCTTATCAAGGGCATTAATTAAACACATCCTTTTTTATTAACCAATCACTTTGACAAAAACACACACACAGTTTAGACGTCTTTGATTTCGTGTGCCACTCAGACAGAACTTGTTTTTTGCACGCAAACACGAATTTAATTTTCCAGTGGTTTTTTTTCTTAACTATCACCAGTGGCTTCAAAATGACCGGCCAAGTTTGATTTATCTCTATAGTATAGTATGCGTCCATTTCTAATGACACTCGTTAGACAGAGACGCAGGGAAGGAAAAATTAATATTAAGCCGTCATGTCAGGGCCACTGACACACGAATATAGCTAAAGCTCTCGCATTTTTCCGACGTATCGATTAGTAGTATTCTCAATGTTTGAGATCGTTATTGATTTTTTTTTGAGATAAGGGAAATGAAATATGAAGGGGGAAAGGCCAAGTTAGCGCATTTACTGTTTCGCAAAGTTAAAATTGCGTTTCGCTATGTTACACGATCTTAGAGCTTCCGAATGATTAACAATACGATAGGGAAATTAATTTATCGACTTACGAGTATGTTATTTTTTAGTCATTCACTAATTATTAACTTTCTTTTTTCCATTTTGCTCGGGCTTCTAAATACTACCAACCAATAAGTCGCTTTTCAGTTCAACGTTAATCCGTTCCTGAGAAATCGAGAGTTGCAGGCAGGCAGACGGGCAACAAGGTCATTTTATAAGGGCCCCTTATTTCAAAATGAATCCCGGGACCCTAAAAAGGTTAACGATATCCTCAAAAAGTCAAAGTAGCAGCTGGATAACGTTTTCCTTCATCAAAATCCACGCCGACCGGCCGCAACTCAACTTATGACCAAACATTCCCCAAGCTCCCTCAAGGTATCAAATGATGTAATTTATTACTTCAAAACTGCTAATTGGATAAAAAAGGCGGCGAACAGAACTCCATCAGTCGGCTAAGTCAAGTTTGTCTGCGAGGCGGAAAAGAAGGACGTCTCATAAATATTCATGTAGTCTTCAGGCCCGAAAAGTCACCGCTAAGTCTATTTCCGATAAAACGGCGGAGTGCCAACGCCGACCTTTAATGGTGATTCCATTTCGACCCACCTGCCCCCGCCCTCTTGATGACAAAAAAATATATTTTTAAATTGGTGTCTAAGCACTTGGCCGGGACATATTTAGCTAATGGGATTCGAAGGTTGCTCCAGTGCGACGCGTCGGCATTTCAATTTTATTTCGGTGCGATAAGTGGTCGGGCATTTAAAATAAATTCCGTATATAATTACTTAATTTTCTATTTAATTCGTTATGAAGTACTCGCGATAAAATTAATGTAAATTTAAACGATTGGACATAAAATTTTGTTCATCTAATTTAATTTAAATTTGGAGGATATATGAATAAATTAAGTAATATATTTTGTAACACTTCGGCCGCTGCTGGATAGCATTTTATGTGCGGACTTCTGGCCGAAGGTTGTCATGTTCCGGCGGTTCAGTGGCAGCCTGCCACTGGAGAACTTGTCACTAGAATCAACGATACAACGGAGCCACACCGAATCGTCGCCGAAATAATTTAGTTTTATTTTTAGTTAAATATTTTTATGTATCGTATTCTGTAACGTACTTGTCTATGGGCCTTTGTAATCTGAGAATAAATGATATTATTATTATAATCCATCAAGCCGTGTAAGCTACAGAGCAGAAAAAATTATACTACGCTCGAAAACGTAACCTTCCCTTCTGGCGGCAGCTGGGTAAAAATAAATGGCATCTTCAAAGTACCTTACCAGTTATAAATGAGTTATTGAAGTCAAATTATTGGTCAAACTCGAAATAACTTTGTGATTGCCCCTTCACCTCAGTAAAGTAAATACTTTCGGAAAGCAGCACTTATTGACCCAATTCCGGGGTCGTATAATGCCGGACGACAAATGTCTATATAAATTGTTTTACATATCTATATTCATAATTAGGGCTAGGACATTTGGTAGCCGCCATATTTCTAAATCCATAGTTATTATTATTCGTATGGCATAATATCAAGTGAACAAGAAACAATTAAGACTATAAATCTAATGCCAATGATTTCAGTCTCAGGCCTCAGAGGCGACTTTACCTATGGTGCAGGGTGTGCATACAGGCGCAGCGGTTCTAGGGGGCGCCGGGCGCCGCTTGGCCTTGCCGTAAAATTGGTCTACTGTGCAGGTACATCGTGGCACAATATATTTTTGGTAATACTGTAATAAGCTTATGTCAAATGCAAGTGTAAAGTTAAAAAGTTTTGCCGTGTCCTGCATTGTAATAAGACAAATACAGGATCATATTAATAAAAGACCAGAACACCGCATTTACTGTAGTAAATGCGGAGTTCTGGTCTTTTTCATGAATCCTGTAATTTTAGTTCACATTTTAGCACACAGAGTTGGTCACCCCACTTATACTATTTAATAACTCGTTAAAAAAAATCTGTTATTAGGCGAAAATATCCGTAGTTCTTTAAAAGAAATTTTAAGCTCTTAAAGTTTGCGAGAACAGCTGAAATTACAAACTTTCAAACACCCTTAGGGTTGAAGTTCCAGTCTATTCAGAAGTTACGCAGATTTCAATGTTTTCCAAAATAACTAAGTTAATGGAGTCGGCTGCTTATTAATTTTCCTCGGCTCCCCTTTGTCCTTATTAAAACAAACTGCAGTGGCACGGCTTCATTTAACTGGAAATAAAATACGGTCCGTTTCATACAATAACTTGAAATTAATTATTTCATATTTGTTAATTTCAGACTAACAGAAATAAGTTGAGAAAAAACATGGATGTAATTTTTGGCTACGCATTCGGGTATTACGGATTTTCATAATTGGCAACACTGTTCATAGTTCACTCATAATTTAATTATTGAAGTAGATTGAAGTGGGGGTGTGTGTCGGGTTTCCTCCTCGTGTGCCCAAGTGCTGCGGTTCCCTTATGGACTTCTCCGGGGGGAAGAGCAGTGCTTGGGTCGGTGCACCCTGGGCATCGGTCAATAATTTCCTTGCCTTTATGGTGGGATATCATTGGCCGATGGCTAATAACCCGAAGGGGGGGGGGGGGTCTTTTGACCCAAACCGTACAATTGCATGTACTCACTGACATTGGCACAAGCCTCGTGGCCGCCATTAAAGAAAAAAGAAAGAAGAAGAAGAAGTAGATTGAAGTGTAATGAAAAGTCAAAATCACGAAGTTGTGCACTGTGTTGTGCGTCAGAAAATTTACTACAAAAAGCTGCTATCAAATAAGTATGTCCTCGTAGATACTTGAAGTGGCCAACCTCTAAGTTCTAACCTGTATTTCACATAACGCGTAGTGCGAAGAGAGAAAAATAATGTCTAGCTTTCATTTAGTTTTTATAGCACTTAGAAGATGTCAAATAGAGTCCAGCCCTGTAATTTTCTAAACGCAAGAGCGACGAGCTCGACGACAACACAGTGCTCTGTCTCGCTCGCGTGTTTGAAAACACAAGTCCGAGCGAGCGAAACAGCATGCTGACGCTTGGTCATATAGCCTAATTTTTATACAGGGATTCTTAGATCATGATTCAAAAAAACAAAATCTTTGTTGAACAAGTTGCTCTCATCTACTGTTTTTATCCGAACCAACCTCTGGATGAAACAGTGTACGCAAAATAAGTTTACCTACTAGTTTCAAGCACAATTAGATGCGGAGTTCGGTAGCAAAGTTTTGCAGCGTTACAGTCTACATCCCCTATTACGAGTCCATGAATATCAATTAAAGTTTACGACTTTAATTGGTGCTCCCACCGATATTTAATGCCATTTGCATGTTGCGGGGGTATTAACTTGCCCGGCTATTACGCGGTAATTGGGTTCCGTGCGCTTGCGTTGCTGCGTATACAGTGTCATTGGTAATCACATTTGCAGACATTGTTTTGTTGCGATTTATCTTCGTTGGTTTGGCAGTCATCCTGTAAAGATTTACTTCTTCATTGGTTGTAATAGCTTATTTCCTCAACTGCTAATGATATTTATTTACACATTTGGATTTTTTCTAATATAATTTTAATGCTTTTGCCAATTAGGTTTTTTCGGGACTGCGTCGGCAGAGATTGCATACTGACTTCCATACCTTTAAAACCTCTTTAACGCCATTAGTAACACAACGTTCCAAATTTCAAATCTCTAGTCACAGGAATTTAGGATATGAGCTGTCTTTTAATCAGACACGGAAGCCATTTATATGTATAGATGAAAAACTCATCAAAAATTCTTCTCAAACATAATTTTGCCGTTTGGTTTTTATTCTTTGTTGTAGTTGTTTTGGTAAATACATAACACAAACATGGCGTGGAGGCACGGAAAATCGACTCGTTCTTGACTTTTTTTTTCTAAATATATGATAAGATACTGTCATTTCCAGTAACATTAGGTGACTGACATATTTCATGATAAGTTTCGATAGGATCTGGATGTTGACGTAAACTCATCTCACGCTTGACTCGAGTTGGAAGAAATTACCACTAACCAACCCCTAGCTAATTGACGTTTCCAGCAGAATTAAGCCTATTTCCTTAATTAGTGTGACATGATACTTTACTACTCGTTTATAACAAATTAAGCTAAAATTTAGCTACAAATGGTAGGTTTAATCATTTGAGCAAAATGTTTAGTTTAGCTAAATTATATGTAAAACCAAAAAACAGAAAAATAATAGGAAATCTTATATCTCTCTTCTGTAGTTTCAATATTGAAATATTTTTGGTGCTTTTTAAAATTCGAAAATAAAATGTACACATTTACACAAATTGAAGGACCGAATTTTGTTTATGTGTATAAAAATTCGTGCAAATCGCGATGGCTACAAATAATTTGACTTAGGATAATCAATAACAACGAAACAACACTTGAGAAAACTAAACCTTAGGTAAAAGGTGTCATCTCCCTTCCTGCCTACTTAAAAGTTCTAGATTGTTAATAATGAATGGGCCAGAAAGCTAAAATCGAGTTGCAAATTGTCTGGCACTCCATTTAGGACTTTTCACTTATTCAATTTTACGACGACGCCCCAAATGACGTGTTAATAATAAAACAAAGATGATAAATTTGCAGGTGCAGAGAGACCAGTAACAACTTTGTAAGTAGCCTCTGCCTAATCTATTTTGTCAAGGAAGGGAGTGAGGGACAAATAATGTCGTTTGAATGCGGCGCGCGTCCCTCTTTATTAGACCGAAGAAAAACGGAGCCTTGCAAAAATCTACGTCATATGGCGTAATGAACCTTTTGAAGATATCTTTTCAATAAATCTTACTTTGTCGCTCGTGCAATTATGAAAAAAATAGGCCACGAAGAAAGGGAATTCCGAATACTGAACCGGTTCCGATTACATGAATGAATTTGATTAATGTACACGCTCTACGGGCAGCAATTTTACGGGTTTTGTCCGATCCGCGGCAATTTCATACTCGTGTTAAGGGATATGGATGGATTCTATCGCATCCATCAATGGGTTGGGGATTTGCGTTCTGCGATTTGGCACTGATATTCGGATTCAATTGTTCCATAAGAGAAATAAATGATACATTCCAATTTAACTTTTGTACTGTTCGTACAAGGCGGCATAAAAGGTATCTACACAAACTATCAGGAATTAACTCATTGGCCCTTATCAACACTTAAGTTCTAAGTGGTAGTGTGAAGAAGAGCTAAATCAAGAATTGTATGTCCATAATGGCCGCTAGTTCAGCTTCTATAACACTTAGCCTGAGACCAACTTCTCAGAGAGACCTCGATGTATCTCCGGTGTAGCTATACCTCGCCCCAATTTAGATCCAATTCTAAAAGTACTTTTATCCTCAAGTTGGAAATTCTCCAAACAGATGGCAAATTTTCCCCGTCGTTTCTCTACTAATTCTGGTTAAGTCTGGCTTCTTGCATCAGTCGCGCCATCAATAAAGTCCCCTAGGTGAACAGCAGGCTGCCGAGCACTCCATCTCCGGGATTAGGGCACGACACGGATTCGTGGCCGCGTTTAGAAGCAGATTACGATCTTCAGTTTAATCTCTTAGTAGTCCCACATTAATTTGAGGACGCTGTACAAGTGTACAAGATTTTGAAAAGTAGACTTTGTTTTTTTGCAGAAATTTCAAAAGTGATGGTTGTTTGTGACTTTTAGATTTGAAGACCGGATAGCCTAAATAGCTACGAGCCTAAGGTTGCGAGCTTGATTTCAGTAGGGCTAGATATTTGTTGGGTGATGATTTTGATGAATGAATGTGAACTTATGTACTTGAGGCCTAGATGTTATACTTATTTATGTATCTACACTGAAAAAAAGGAGACAACCGAACTAGTTTGGTTACTCGTGGTTTTGGTTAGTGGTAATCAAAGTTCATTGAAATTAGCAAAACTATTTGCAAGTGATTAACACTTGATAATTTATTTAAAAGGAAAAAGTTAGGTAAGGTGTTACAATAGTTCGGTAGTCACTTTTTTATGTAATAGGAAAACAAAACTTTGGTTACGTGTAATGAAACTGTTTTTTCAGTGTAAGCATGTATTTTTCTCTATATGTTTAACATTATGCTTCCGTTTCCTACAAGCTTTGCTTAGTATTGGAGGTCAATAGAAATCGTCAATTGTCGTTAGATATATATTAAATGACAGTAAGTATTCCACTTAATTTGTAATAAGTTTTCATCAATAACAGTAATAACTTTTCAGTTTGCTATATTTACAAACTGCGTACATTTCATTTCGGTTTTACCGTAAAAGCTTTCATCCTGTACGATGTACAGAATTACTAAGTTATTTCCAATTACATTTTAGCAGTGTGTTTCGTAGAAATAATAGCAATAAAAGCTCAGGCCTTGGCAATGGCGGTCCCAAAAAGTTTTGGGCACTCGGAATATTTACTGCCAAGCTTTATACGACTCATTCAGTTTAGGAATAGTACTAAAGCGAGTTTAATTTATTTGCTGTTTGGATTTATAAACATGCATAGTTATTCCATGTTCAGTATTTCCTTAATACATAAAAGTGAAAAATGAAGCGTATCCCGAATGAAGAAACGAGAGAAAACGTACACAGGACGATGGTGATATTAAAGTGCAAAACGATTAATAGATTTAGGCGTTACTTACCAAAGGTCCATATCAACAAACTGGAATAAATTTGTTCCAGTTTGTTGCTTAAAGATACACCGATCACGTAATCTAATGCAAAATCCACAATTTGTGACATTTGAGATTCTTTGTATTACATATATTATAAATACACTAAGAACGAGTTTTTGTATAACAATGGTGCAAAGGGGGGGGGGGCAGTTTGTTTGTACGTATGTAAATTCATTATAGTTAAAAACATAGATACAAAAACAAACAGAGATATAGTTCAAGAAATAATTGTTTGTTCGTCCGTTATATGAGTGCCTATTTTCAGGTAATGTTTACTCTAATCCAAGGATCGGAAATAGATAACTATCGGACAGTTCTTATCTTCTGAACTATATGGTAATTTATAACGGCGAACTTATCCATTTGAGGGATCTTCCAGTTATTGATATAAGATATAACACATGCAGGTCTTTATTGTCAATAAGTTTCTCTTTCGTTGATGTCGATTCGTCATCTAGAGACCATAGCCATCGAAATAAATGAAACACATCCTGACACAATAAAGCCCAATTTCGTTATTTCAATATTCAAATATCATTAAGTGCAAATCATTTTTTATACTAATGCGTTAACTGGATAACATGTAACATTTCCGTTTTTACTGACATGATCGATGGGATGACGGTATGCTTATATTTTTCAGAGTTACTTTCTACGAAAATAAATAAAAAATTACTCTGAATTATTTTCACATCCTCCACTTGCCTAAAAATTAAACTTCTCTGAAACAATCCATTATAATTTCAACAAAAAGCTTTCATGAAAAAAACGTTGCATAATGAAACTCCACTCTTTGTATGGTTAGCGAAATATAACGGTTTGTATGTAGATGTTTGTATGTTTCGTTATGATTGACACTTAATATCTGATACCTTATTGTGTTGTTCATTACATTATAGTTGAGACGCGTTCGGGTTGACGTTATCAATGAGGTCGAGTCGGACCCAGAAGGGAAACGACGGCTCTGCTTGACAAGGGCAAGGCGAATATCATTGCTTTAATATCGACCTTACCACAATGTGCTCTATTTCTATATCTTGCGTCGTAAGAATAACTTGATAAAAAGACTCGTCGATTAATTAAGAAGAGTCTCTGATTTCTACGTCAAAATTGCAAGCCTATTAAGTACTATAGAAAACTAAGTGTAAAAATGTCACTTCTCGCAATTCAGCAACACAGACCTACAGAACTAACGACACAGCTAAGGAATTCTCGTCCACACACGGAAATTCGTAACAGCGGTTGCGGCTCCGAAGGAAGTGCATAAGTTGGAAATCGCATTTCTATTTCTCAAAGTCGACGCGAGGCGTGGGTTGCTAGTTCGTTCTGAGACCACAACAAACACATTTGGCCGATTCCGTTCGGGGGTGAGTCGAGGCGATAAACTTTGTTGACAATGACTGATGCGACGAGTGCTCGATCCGCCGACCCGCGCCCGTCGCCACCAAATGTGCAATTTTCGAACGTGCCGCTGAAAAGGACTGAACTTCCTTTCATTGTAGTAACTCAGTTTTGAGACAGTGACACAATGCCGCCCACTTTAACTTTGCCACAAAAGGAATTTTGATATAAAGTTAGAAATAGGAATCCTTGTTAGGAAAGAAGTTGTTTTGAACCTTGCTAGCGAACGTTTCTCAGGAGTGTGGCAATCGGCACTAAAGTTACTTTGCGTCTAAAGAAACTAGCAACTTGGATTAATGTGTAGCTATTAGTACTTGCCTCAGTGTATTGCTTCGCTTATTACAACGCAGTGTTGTGGACATGTTGTAGGTACGTAGTATAAGTGAATGTAACCCACTAAAATACTTAGGAAAGATTTACGATGATTGAGAACTGTTTTTAATCAAAATTAGTTTGTTATCATACTTTTGCGGCACACTATTGATTTTCTCTTCCTAAAAGTCGTCCAACATCGTGATAAACAAGATCATAATGGGTGGCTGAAGACAATTTTGAGGAGACTTAATTAATTTTCGTTGCGTACTTTCATCCGTGCCGGCAGAATGCGAATTACCTGAAACAAAAATAAATAAAAAGGTTTAATTAAATATTCGATGCCACTTTGACTTTGAACGTGAATTTCATTTTAATTGCAAGTTTCCAATCGACGTGATTATTAATATTTTATTTCAAGACTTGCGTGATATGACGGCTGCGACTAGACTAGATGGAATTCAAACATTATTTAAACGGTATTCTATGTTTAATCCTTACACTTAGATTGCCTAGATTTAGATAATTTATGGGTGAAATAATTAATAATTTATGAGGTTGTTTGTTTGCTTTGTATTTTTATGTGGTGTACAATAAAGAATATTTGTTGTTATTATTGTAAAAAAATATGATGATGCCAGACTTTGAAACGTGTAATTCTGAAGACCAAGTCTGCAGACTGCTGTCTGTTTGGCTTTCGACGGCGCTTGTAGTCTACTGCTTGGTTACCATTCTGTTTTCTCCATATTAAACAGTACCCTTACCATGAGTACAGTGCACCTAGCCGTAACCATACTCGCTAGCGACAGCGTAAAACGATTCATATGGGAAATTGCACAGCGCCTCTAGTGCTCACTTAGATAACTAAAGATCGCTAGTATGAGTCCAACGGTAAATTACCTATCGAAATCTGAACGTCAGTGTCTAACGTTTTGTAGCTGTTGCCGTAGAATATTGGTACCATGAGTCACAAATTTGACACATGTCATCGAAAAATACCGTATCGACTATGGTTAAGTCTTTCACTGACAACTGGGAGCGTAGTTAACCACTATCGACTGTAGTAACGTATTATGAACTTTCGATAGACACTCATGGTAAGGGTACTGTGCTCTAAAGTCGAACGCGGCACGCCATTGGCTGTTGATAGCGAGTTCAAGAGTCAAGTGCCCAAGATCTGCGCTATTTTCTCGAAATTCGCTTGTTTTAACCCCCTACAGCGACACAGACGTCTGTTTTGCCACTTCAATAGAGCGTTGAACTAAGATCGCATTAGATTTTTATCGCGTCGCGTGCGCTAACAGCGACGTGTGATAGTATTGCTGCAATAAATCCCCAGGACAGCTGCGTTTCTACTTTTTGAAACACAAGTAAATTTGTTTCACCAGATACCCTTTGGCAAAATTTATTTCAAGTCTCGAAACTTGGAACTTGTTTTATTTAATAACAGAGTACTTATTTTTTGGAATATACATATGTGGGGTCGTGTGAAGAAAAACCCTTAACAAGAAATATAAAAAAAAGTTTAATTAAAATAAAATACGGAAAAGAACAGAAAATACAAGCAGCTACTAATCGATCGTCCAACGCACTCCCCGTCTCTCAGTCATACCCGTTCATTCACAATATTCTCTTTAAGTCATTCGCTGGTTTACATCAGTCGTTACATGTGTAATCACTAGTATAAAATAAGGTCTCTATTCGTTCCTGTCTGACCTCATAACTTCGGCTGCTTACTCCTTGTAAACTTTAATACGGTTTTTACTATCATTTAGAGATTTTTTTGCGGAAGGTTTTTATGTAGGTACAATACATCCAAATTGTACCCGTACGAAGGTGGGTTGGGTTGCTAGTTTACAGTAAATTACTCTCCTGTCTTCGTGGGCTCTTAATATATTTGGCAAACCGGGCGTCCAACTTTGTTAATTTTGACATTCACTTCACACGGCAACAATTTAAGTTTCCATTTCAACGCTTTATTCTGCTGCGAGGCGCTCCTGCGAGTTAAGATGGGAGTACTCTTTGAGCCTTATAACAGCAGTTAGTTTTAATACTGTATAGAACTCTAGAGAAGTCTCATAATAATGTAAATACACTGAGGCCTAGTCTGAGCCTATCTTCATGAACAGTGTCTGTTTAGAAAGCCGAGACATGGGCGTCGGAGGCACGCCCGGGCAACTTGCTTGGCACCGCGCCTTGGCTCGCTCGCCCGTTTTATTGTGACCGAGCCAAGAACTACGACACCCAGTCTGTGTTGGCGTGCCTGGTAATATCCTACATACTGCAAATAATGCATGCACGAGGCCCTACAGCAAATAACTTGTGTAATCTCTATCGAGATGTGTTCCCATTTTGATAAAATGTCCTCCCCATTTTAAACACGACGGGAGAGTTGTAAGCCAGGTTTATTGTGCATTGCATTGTAGGCTCTTAATAGATAGACGGTCTGTATTTTAAAAGTCTGATTTGGGATCAACTTTATCGCTATTCTTATCGGATTTTTCTTAAACTAGCGAAACGGTTGAACTAATTATGGTTGTACATGTTTGGCGTTTGTTGACTAGTTTTAGCCATATTAATAGTCCCCAGTAAGCTCGTCTAAGCTTGCGGTTCCATTTAGGTGTGTCATTGATTTTCAAAGAACATACCATCATTGAAATGAAACTTTGAAATAATGAGATAATTTAATAGCCATTCTTATATCTTAAAACTGCTAACGAATAAGAAAACTTTAATGTATAAAAAACTGGGGTTTTGTTCGAAATAAAAAAGCTTTTTTTTTCCTATATTGCACACCCAAAACTAATTATAGACATAATTATAAATTCTCTAATTGTATTTAGAAATTAACAATTTAATTCGCATTTGTATGAACAATCGTGCGTACTAGTGACTCGGCAACCAGAATATATTTGTATCTACGAGTATAACCTTCATACCTTAACGTCGGAGCTAAGTAAAAATCTCGGCAGACGCCTCGAATAAACGGGCCGCCAGTAAAAAAGATGATACCTTTTATAACATGTCTGAGATAGTAATAACGTATGCTCCAAACGTTGAACGTGACGTGAGGCACATTAGGGACCCCCTCATAGAGCACCCAACCTAATTAGGCACCTAAGTAATAAAGGTAAAAGCGCCGGAAAAGAACACGTGTCAGAAAGGAAAGCTACATTCGTTGAATTTAATATATCTAGAAACGTGCAGGAAGACTTCGCTCTGAATTCTAAGCAATAAAACAAGTCCTGTTGATGGAAAACAGGTATTGGCGAGGCGAGAGCTAGTATATCAATGCTAAAAATGAACTGAGCACTGTGGGAACAGATCGGGTTATGTTGTTGTCATGGTGTTAATAACTTCATCTAGAAGATATCGTTTTTCAGTACTTAGTTGTAAAACAGTAAGCCAAGAGATGGCAATTGAAACTTAATTTTGTGTATGTACATAATTTTTAAGACATTGATGTTGAAATAATAAAAAAATGAGAGCAGGTCAGTTTTTACTGTATCAGTAATTATGAGCAATTTTTTTCGAAAATCTAATCTTCTCACTGTTTAAGTACCTAATCATTAAACTATATGAGGCAAATAAAAACATATAAAACGTAAAATTTTGTACGTACTCTATGCCACCGCAATTGAAAGTATACGAAAATAGAATTGAGCAAAAATTTCAATTCATTTCGCCAAATTTGTTTGTATTCGTTTCAGGTTCAGAACAATTAAACGAACCATGCACAAAAACCCGTAAAAGCTACCTATTTGCGCCGTTGAATAGTTTATTCCCTATAAATACACAGTAGAGCGTTTATTTACACGGCCGACCATATTTAATCGATGGGTTTAAGTAAACATGGCTTGGCACAATAAAACTGCGCCGAGAGCGGTTTAAACAATAAGTACAGTCGTCGTCAGGTATATCTCAGTCATGAAGGTGCCAAAAATAGGTGAACGCAACCTTATTATCACAGGCGTTAGAGCGCTTTCTGATATTTTTAGGGTTCCGTACCTCAAAAGGTAAAACGAATCCCTTATAGGATCACTTTGTTGTCCATCTGTCTGTCTCTCAAGACCATATTTCTCAAGAACGCGTGGAGGCATTGAGTTGAAATTAATATTAAATACTCAAGTCTGCAGTCCCTTAGAGCCGAGAAACAATCAAACTCCTAAGTCAACGGAATCAAAAGATACGGCCGTTTATACTTCCCGTTAACTTAGAACTATGAAATTTGGCAAGAAGCAAGGTATTATAGCACAAATAAAATAATAAATCCGAAAACCGTAAATTTGTAGTTAAAACACACAAAACAATATTATTTTGGTCTGACAAAGCAAAAATGCGATACTAGATGTTGTTGATGACGGAACCCTCGGTGCGCGAGTTCGACTCGCACTTGGCCGGTTTTTAAGAGGAAACACAAGGGCCGTTTATCCATACAACAGTCGTCCCCTGTTTCCTCTCTGGATAATGCCAGTAGAGCAATATTTATTTTTCCAAAAAATCAATGGCCACTATAATGCATGTCCCTATGTTTACCTTTTTTTCATAAATTAATTATTAAAAGAGATATGAACATTCAAAAACCTAAAAAAATGGCCAGATTTTCGGCTGCGTTCATACATTCAGAAAACAAATTTTACTACATAATATAAAAAAAGAAAAACATAGGAACACTGCCAAAGCCTTTCTTTAATTTTTAATGAAAAAAGTAGTTAAATCGGTTAAGTTTTGGAGAAGGAATCAGGGTCTACGAATCGTTGATTTTGTGTACTTTAAATAGGTATTTTCAGTCCAAGCTGCGGCTGTCTCTATTGCGCTCTGCGGGGGGAGGCTTGATAGATGGAGGCAGCAATAGATTTTACAAATACCTATTTTTCAATTCTCTAGGCCTTGGTGTTTCGTCTTAAGCACTTTCAGCGCTCCGATATAATCTGATGGCGACTGTACCTGCGTGGTCGCGTGTACCCAGTGTGTACACTGGGAGAGCTAACATTGCGACTTGATTGAACGCGGCACAATGGTCGAACATGCCGCTTAAACAATGCAAGCGAAATTATTACGAGTTCAAGCGCGCTTTAGCTTGCGCCGAACAGCGAATGAGAAATTGCTTGTACATACAGCTTAGGAGACTAGATCAGCTAAACGTGAGATTTAAAATTAGGATTACGTATGATCTACTGCAGTACACTAGTTCGTTTTTTTTATATGTCATTTTTAGGGGTACAAATGTATGCAAAAGGTTTTGTTCTAAAAAAAAAACTAAAGTTCACTTGATAGAAAACTCACGAAGTCAAGTCTAATAAAACGTTTCATCATACGTAGTATATCTTAGTAGTCTAGTTTCATGTCAAAAAATAGTAGGTAAAAAAACAACGCAGTAATTTTAAAACTTAATACAAAATATGCACCAAACATTATTTGGGCTTAAAACTCAGATTTTTCATAAAAGTAGTTTTTTACCGTACGCAGTTATGTACCTACTTTAACAGTTAATGGTAAACATATAGATAGTCAACATAATCAAAAGTATGTAACAAAAGTTCTTATGTCGTCGCTAAATATTCTTATTAATTTATTTCTGATTCAGTAGACTTGCTAACTATGGTTTGTGGACGCTTGTTGTTTGTTTCTCCTTTTTACATGCTTATAATGTTTTCTGAGTTAGCTAGACAATATTCCTTACAAGGATAACTTTGCCTTTGTACTAATTTATTGTATCTACTTTTAATGTTGTGTTTTTTCTAGTGTCCGACCGAAATTTCGGTTTCGGTTTCGGTTTCGGCCAGTTTCGGCCAAAAAATCAAGGTTCGGCCCGAGTTTCGGTTTCGGCCAAAAACGGCCGAACCCTTCGGCCGCGCCGAAACTTACAACATTTTACCTTCGGGTCGCGCTCGGCTAACGTCGGGCGCGCTCGGCACGGCTGGCAATATGGCGTCGCTCGCCTGACTCCGCCGGCAACTACACTCGGCGTCAAAAAAATCGCACCTTTTGTAATTTTGACTTTAAGGGAATATAGCTCTTAACTTATTTATTGTTCCCTATCAGTATTAGTATCATTTGAAAGCACAATTAATGACCTTTAAAAACAAGGATCGTTCTTTGCCATAATAACAATGACCACGAAATGTTGGCGTCTTAAAAAAAAAGTGCTGAAATACTCATTAGTGGGATCACTAATTGTGCCACCCTGGATACGTATAAAAGATGAAGTATGGGTCATTTACTATCCAGACATCACAGAGGTCACACCTGAACAGCTCCAGTAAGAAAAAACTTTGAAAAATGGATACCACGGCAGAAGAAGCAGCTCAAGTGGTAGCACTACTGCAATCAGGACTACGGCAGGCTGATGTTGCTCGGCAACTCAACTTAAGCCGTTTTCGGGTGGCTCGAGTATACCAGCGGTTCCAGGAGACTAGAGGCTACATCAGAAAGCATGGATCCGGGAGACGACGTTGCAGTTCCGTCAGGGACGACCGCTATATTGTGTCGACGTCATTGCGGAGTCGATTCTCCAATGCTGTTGAACTGCAACAGCAGCTCCGAACAGCTCGGAGGACGTCGGTGAGCGTCTCTACAATCAGGAGAAGGCTACGAGAGAAAAAAATTCTGCCCCGTAGGGCTGCTACGGGCCCGCAATTGACAGCAGAGCATAGGCGAATCAGACTTCAGTTTGCCCGAGACCACGTGGATTGGACGTTTGACCAATGGAAGTCTGTCCTCTTCTCCGACGAGACGAGAGTGTGCCTTTTCTGCAATGATAGGCGTAGAGGAGTGTACAGGAGGCAGGGGTACGGTTCTCACAAGTCTGCATTGAAGAGACCGTCAGTTACGGAGGAGGATCCTGCATGTTTTGGGGCGGTATTTCAACCCAGGGCAAAACCGACCTTGTGTGCGTCTCCCGCACTGGAGGTATTTAGTATTTGCTGTGCTTGATAGTTGTAGTTGACGCACGACCAAGGCATTGGATTTTAATTTTTACGCTATTAATGGGACACTGCCAGAAGACTTAAACAAAAGTTAATTAACAGTAATGTCTAACACATCATAAGACATGCCTTAATCTATAGGACAATTATAGTGATCAATTATAACTTATTTTTTACTTTTTAGTTTTTTCCGTAGTCGGGTAACAGTTTTTAAACTTTTATTTTTATACCACCATTAAAAAATCGCTAACTTTGTGTTACAAATAAATAATGTATTTTTTTTTCACTTTATAGGGTAGTTAAATTTTCAAACAGAACCTCTGTAACTGTGCTGAAATTTCATTGTGATAAATCTTTGAAAGTAGAAATCTGTAATTATAGGTCGGCGAGATATTAATTTTAGAAAAAAACGGGCTTACTAACATTTTTTCGACTTTTTAAGGACTTTTTTTTTCTATAAAAGGTTCGGTTTCGGTTTTGGTTTCGGCCGAAACTACAATGAAACCGAACCTTCGGTTTCGGTTTCGGTTTCGGCAAAATAACATGTTTCGGTCGGTCACTAGTTTTCGTAATTAATTTTTGCACTTGATTGTATCAACCGCTAAACCGCGCCTAAAATCTCCTGTACCACTACCATGATGTTATCAAAAACTCATATTACCTTAGTATAGTCGATAGTGAGTAAACACGCTACCAGTGAAAGAGTTAAGTCGATGCGGTATTTATCGATGACATTGTTCAAATTTGTTACTCATGGTACCGGTGTTCTACTTCTACGGCAACAACAAAACGTTAGTCGCTAGCGTTTTTTAATAGGTAATTTACCGTTGGACTCATACTGGCTATATTTAGTTATGTAAATGACCGCTAGAGGCGCTGTACAATTCTTCATACAAATCGTTTAAGACCGGTTGCGTACACGTTGCGTATATAACACTGCTCCAGCTAGTTTCGTAGAGCTGCATACGCATCCGATGTACCGCGGCCATTACGCCGTCGCTGGCGAGTACGGTCACTGTAAACTCATGGTAAGGGCAGTATTTAAGCATCAGTATAGAAAGTTTTCTAGGTTAGGAACACACGGGAGTGGTGTCCACGTACCAGACCAAGCTCTAGAGCGATAAACTTGCGCTGACGTTGATTTATGTCCCCGTTTGTTTGTCCCGGCCCTGGTTCATCCCGGATCCCGGGATATCGAAGATAAGGCTTCAGCGCCGACTACAAATTACTACGCGAATTCGGTAGTTGACACCTAAGGATGTACTAAACTGTAAAATTGTGGAATAGCGCTAAAAAAACAAGGGAATAAAAATAAATTAATATAGTGAACAACATTCTAGCACAAAGTGTCATTTTATGACATCAAAAGATTGTTTATTGTCTAAGTAAAACAATAGGTATCCGTAAAATAACACATAATTTATTATGTTATCGAGTTACAGACTCGATTTGTTTTACTTATGAATAAAAGCTGTTTTGATGACAACAGTGAAATTCGAAGTTAGGTTTTTGTTTAGATGATACGACAATTAAGAAATAACACATTCTATAGAAGGTACGATAATAACGTCAAGGAAGAGAGCTCTTTTGTTTAAAATTGCATTACCCATCACTTTACTTGTAGCTTACCATTGAAGTACTTTTATTGGTAGTAAAAATAAGTTTTATTCTTTTAAAGAAAGAAAGAAAGAAGAAAGAAAATAGTTTTTATTTAGTCTCATAAAGTACCACCACCATTTAAAAAAATTAACTTACAAAATATTTATAACCTAAGTATCGATGGTGACACAATTTGACACCAATAAAGGGATCTCCACTCAGCACGTGTTGCTACACGAGACGAGTGCAGCACAGTACAGCAGACAGTTTTGCTTTATAGTGTCACTATCTATTATATTTTTGTATGAAAAGCTATTGAAGCGATGCCTTCAACTTACCTTGATTTCACTGCCCATGAAACCTTTTTAAAATTACATGTTGAAGTTGAATCTGACGTGATTCCGTCATGGCCGTAATTAATTAATATTAATCACATTCACGCTACTCGTCCAGAAGAACCCCATGGTAAGTTCAATTCCCTTGACCCAGTTTGCTATCGGGAACCCGGGCGTGAGATCTCGCGGGTGGCCCAAGACTCAGGCAAGCGGTCGATAAAACCACAAAAACATAGACACAGAAGGTCCACTCTATACAAACCATGCAAAATAAAGTGAACTAAAACCCGATTATAGGTCGATTGATAAGAGTCGGCACCGAAAATGTAAGAAACTGTCATTAATTTCATAGACATTTAGAGAAAGCTCTTATGAATCGACCTATACATATGTAAAATATCATTTTAGTACTAGATATGTTACAGTTATCTTTGGACACATGACGATCTCTTTATAACATTGATTTGAACTATAAATAAAAGAAATGCCAGTTTTCAGGCAAACCTTCACAAAACTTTTAGCACGGACAATTGCTAAACTTTTAGCACTAATTAAACCGATTTCATATTCCATTCTTTCATATTAGACTAGTGCTAAAAGCCAAAACTGTCAGGAATCGTGTACAACATGTTGCTTCCGACATATAAATTTTGGGATAACGTCATAAAAAGTGTCCAAATTAGTTAAAGTCCTATAGCAGAGTCGAGCGAAAAAGTATATGTGATTTAGAAGTCTCAAGAAAAAGTGCTAACGGTCAAGAACACCCCGGCGTAATAACAGAGTTAGTACTCATTTTTGAGTGCGTTAAATACGCCCAAATTGCTACTTTTCATCGTAGTATGTACAAGATTCCGCGTAGTTTATGAAACTTGGGGTAAGTAGGTATATATCCTTAGTTTACGACGAACCATTGCTTAGACTTAAATAGTCAACTGTGAACTGCCCAAGGAAACGTCTTCAGTTCCATAATACTTATAGATCCTTTTATTTCTGATTTATTAAATTTTGAAATGTCTGGAAGACCTTCTGTATTTGTTTTTCGTGTAAAAGGGAACCAATGGGCCTCCAACAGCTGTTGCAGTTTGCTCCACCGCATTTGTTTATAAAGAAAATCGTAAAGACCCGTGAATAAAAGCGGAAAGGGACCAGCGAAACGACAAATGGATTTAATATACAACTCGAACGAGTTCTCTGTTCTTTAAGCATTTTCGTCTACCCATGGATTATCTTTGAAACAAATCAAAGAAGTATTCAACTTTTTTCTTCATTCAAAATACGACATACACATAGTAGTAATGGTTGTTAAGTGGAGCAAGATTGATTAATTAATATTGTGTGTTTTGGCGCTACCTAGCTGATAAACACTTTCGGAGGTTGGTTGTACACAGCCATTTTGAATGCTAAAGACAAATATTTACAGGGTCTAATTGCCACGTTGCCCGAGGCAGGCTATTGACAATACTTCACCAACACATTAGCCAACACGAGTTTATTTTTCAATTTACCAACGCTTTTCATGTAACAAAGCATTTAAAATTGTAACTCTGACAGTTTCAAACAAAAGAACACGTCTAGGTTTTTAATCACCGCATCGTTTGAATGAGTTATTTTCATTACGTTAATAAACAATTTTAACTGCTTTATAGAGGGTGTAACGTCCACGAAGGCTCATAAATAACTCGTGTACAAATGAATTTCTTGAAAAGGTCGTGGAAATTAGAAGTTCACGTGAGAGTCCGGTCACGCGACCACCCAAACTCTTTGTACTTATTTACTTGTTCTATTATTAACAGTGTTGGTTACAACGTTGAAATTATTCAACTCTGCCAGGACCGTCAAACGCGAGTACAGTAATTAAAAAATGTCTGACACGAACGTGAAAATGGGGGAATCGATGGAAAACATTTTTTTGACAACAACGAGAAACATTGGCGCGTGCCTCATAAATCGGATTTGATATGAAATAATTGAGTAACGAAACTCTCATGCGGAGTGCTTTTATGTATTTGACAACATGAAATATAAAAAGCCTTCACTTCTTCGCCGTTGAATAATTTATCCAAAGATGTCTGTGCTCGCACGGACCGCTTTTATCATCGAACGAGCATGTTTGAGTAAGTGCCAATCAATACGGAATGAGGCACTTTTAAATTGGCCTTAAGTTTATAAGCTTTTTAATAAATCTATAATATATTTATTGGCTTACCTCAACGCATCATTTTAAATAACACCATAAAGCAATTTGGAGCCTGGCGTGGTATAAATGATTACCCCTTCATTCAAAACTTCTACATGCAAACTTCGTTGATGTTATTATCTCAGGCCTCCAAGGAACTTGTCTGCGCTTGAAACTTTGCTGTGAGTACAAAATATGTAAAAGCATCAGCTTCTTAGCCTTCTGTGATAAAAAAGTTGTCGCTTCCTATCGCTGTCAGTACTGGAACTACTAAAAGTTAGTAAACAAAAAGTGTATACCGACGCTTCAGCTGGAACGCAGCGAAAAACTTGCTCCTCTGACGTTGATGGATGTGAGCAGCAAACGCGCCAACGCCAACGGCCATTTTGTAAGCAAAAGGTAAAATGGCGAATCGGACGTGTTTTTTAAACTGTATATTGTTACGACCATACCTTCGTGGTTTCCAAGAGTTATTTATTGATCGAAATAAAAAGATTTTTTATAAATATAAATTAAGCACCTGCCACTTTGTTTTAGATTAACTATGATGCAGATAACAGATAACAATACCACTAAAAGACCAACTTTAAGTCGTCTTTCTTTTCAATTCGTGAAATAGCTAAAAAAACAGTTTATTATCCAAATACTTCGAAGCTACGAGTTATTTGGACGTCACGGGTCTTCAAGCAGACAATTTGGCAACAGTCTAAAAGCCATGTTAAACGGAGACTAGATGCAGATCTCGAGACAGGCGCTGCCGTTTGAGCAAAAGTGTGACGTTTAAATACAAAATTGGTTCCATCTATAATCATGATGAGTTTTCAAGTTCTCATGTACTGTGTACACCCACATCTCTGGCTGTCAAGGATTAAAGTGTTATATCAGATTATATCAAAGTCAAAAACTTTTCAGTTAACTAACTGTGAATCTATTTATTTCAAAAGTGCACGTCCGCACTCTCAATACTTTGTGAACATTTGCATCTAAAGTGTCAACTTCACCACTCTCTTTAAGCCGACGTGTGAAGCGACGTATTTCTATCCTAAAAATCCTGTCCACCCCAACACAGTGAACTGTCAAAGGATAGTAGCCTGAAGCGGATTAAAAAGACGGATCCACTATTTTTGATGTTTTATTTATTAGGTGTCACGTCGGATTTGTTTCCTGCGAGCTTTGATACTTCAATTTCAGATATTTTATGATTTCAAATCGGATTTACTGAAATTTGCAAAGGCTCTCGATACAGCTCTACATTGATATGGCACAGGTTCAGTTAACCAATCTGAACTTTGGGCTACTGTAGAACCCCACATTAAATGTATCTTCAGAATTTGGAATGGTTCGTAAATGCAGATGAAGAAGCGAGTAAGAATATTTATAAAGGTGACATCGTTTCCGGAAATATTGCCCAAAATGGATCAGATCTCTGAAACATTTATCATATCTCCAACGTTGCTGAGAATATTCAAAAAGGGGAAGCATTGGAATAACTTAAATAGTTGTAGAGAATACTGCTAGCAGTAGGAATGCTGACTACGTGCAATCGGTGAGATGATCCTTAAATCTTCTCATGAAAGAGTATGCTTACGTAAATTATGTCATTCCATTTCAACTTCTAGAAGATATTTAAGACATACTATTGTATAACCTTGACAATAATATGTTATATGGTTATGAATTTTGAAACCTCCTTGTTCCTACAACGAAGATCAGTGGGGTAATTTTTGACTTTCGATCGTTCAAAACTCTCCAGCTGCGCGCCAATCTCTGTCGGACAAAACAAACGCGCGTATTTGATTGGTCCACGGCTGCCGAATATCGACCGCTCGGAAGTCAAAAATCAACCCCGCAGTCATCACAACCTTCATTATCTAATGAAAGCCTCAAAGCGAGTACTTAAATACATTACATGATTAATGTAATCTCCTTCTGTCTCAATAACTAATTTTCCATTATTTCTATTTCTAGTTATGCCATCAAACAAGTTATCTTCGGCGTGTGAGTCTATGAAGATCCATCCTGGTTCTCATTAAAGGTAGTGGTAGCTTTGTGATTCGACTCGATTCTATTACGAGAAAAACTGAGGGTAAGAAATAAGGAAAACTCGATAACATTTCTTTTCTGTTTGTTGTACAGTCCAAGCCGTGAAAGGAGATGTCAATTTGGAGGGCTTATAAAAATAAGCCTTTCAAATTTGGTCTCGAACGTTCGACCTGAAAAAGCTTTGACAGATAGACATTCTAGATTTTTATCGTGGTACAACAGGATATTAGACATGTTTTTGTGCTTCTTTTGATTTGTTTGCTCCGAATTATTTTTCCAAGCAAAAATATAATACTGTACGATTGTCTTCCTGCCTCCATTCCCATTTCAAATGCCAAAAGTATTTTTATTCTGTTTCACTGATTTCACAAAACGCATGTTCAAACAAACATAAATAAAAAAAATACATATCTTCTATGTACTTAGGTACAGTAAACTTCCAGAAGATATAAACATATTACAAAGATTTGAGCAAATCGTTTATCCTTTCGTCAAAGCATAAGAATAGTGATAAAAAAAGATGTAGGTTAGGTTAGGTTTAAATAAAATAATAAATTTGTCAGCGTTACCATACGAGTACGAGCGGTGCCTAAATAGTAATAGTTATTGTTATATGTAAGGGCTGCTAATAAAACTAACTATTATTAGTAATCAAACTATGCTATTCATATGTCACGTATTATAGAGCGACAATTCGACAACTCACTCGAAATCAATTTCAATGTATTCAAAAAAGAACCATAACCTAAAAGTTATACGATAAAATTTTGTTTACTGTGAAAGCCGAATATAGAACCTTGTGATGATAAAGCTAGTGAATTTGCTACCGCTTCGAGCTTAGCGTCCCATTGACAGTTTAATCCGAAACTCGATGATGAGATCACGAACGTTGCCATTCATATCCTAATTTAATTCGTGTAGGTACTGCGTAACATTAAAAGATATAGAGCTTCCATAGAATGCAGCATACAACTATTTGTCTTCACACAGCAACAGTACATTAACTTTGGTCTACAAATATGTCGAAAAAACAAAACCACTCTGTTAAATTATGCAAACAGGATTCTCTGAACTTAAATATCTGCATGACCGCTACCATTGGGAATTTTTGCATTTAATTTGATTTTAGTAGCATCAATATCTAGTTGGATTTATGCCACCTGGTAATAATAAACTCCGAGATTTGGTTATGACAGGAGTGTTTTAAAATACTACAGTCAGTAAAGCTAGATGACAATATTACAATTTAAAACTAAATGATAAGCGCCTCATTATCGTAGGAATGTTTTCATGCTATTTTAAAGAACATGACAATCGAAAATTGGCTTGGCCGAGTTCTTCGACATTTTCATAAGTCAGAAGGTGCTGGTAATGTCTAAATTGAGTATCTATCTGCTACACTTTTTTATTGCTGAAAACGAACTTTAAGCCCTACTATCCGCACTTATTATGCTGGTAGGTACTTAATATGGTTGAGCCAAGGTTGGCGCCCAAGAATTGTGACAATAGACTTCAATTCATAAAATAGAGGGCAGTAGTATGAACATCTTATGCTTATTTTTCATCGAAGACTTGCTATCGAAAACATATCGAATTGCAATTGACAGTATATCAATATTTGGGGAATTAGTGGAATACCTACCCCTACACTAAAGCAATATCAAACGTATTGTGCACTAAATAGCAACTTTGTCAGAGGCCTTCCGCTCGTTCTCCATTTATCCTCCATCCAGTACTTTGAATGATACAATTGGAATGAAAGAACGTCTCTTTTGTGTGTTATTACAAATGCTTTATACATATTTACGTAGCCGAAGAATAACATTTTGACGATGAATAAAATCAGGATTGACTCCGATATTTGCTTTGGAATGAAAACCCAGTATAATGTATACTTCATTATTTTCAGATTAATCCATCAAAATGAAGAAGTCATACAGTTTAAGGTAAAAGTAGACCAGATAAGTATGCAATTTCAGTTACCACTGCGAGTATTTGTTTGGATTCTTAATTGAAATCTAGAAGACTAGAATTCGTCTATTTAGCACCGCGTAAGTTCGAATCGTTCGAAGGCAATGTACTGCTATGTAAACTGTGTCAAATGTATTCCATCAGGTGGTTAGCAGCTGGGTTCATATGTATCACAAGATTCAGTGGTGAATGTTGTATCATCTAAATTCGATTTCACAACAATTTCTATACCTTGTGTATGGGTGTTCCCCAGAAGTCGTTGAGAAAGATGTTTGAAATAGGCGTCTGTGGTCTCAAGTCTCGGTTTTCTTTGATAGCATTGATATCGTCGAACACAAAACCGCAGTAGAGGCAGTTGTGGTAGACGATGATGCAGGCGAGGACTAGGATGGCTCCGAGGCCGCGGCGCGGCGGCTCGGGCATGTCTCCCGAGGCCGGCGCCGAGCTCGTCAGCCGCCGCCGGCTGCGCCCGGTCCGCGTGCGCACCGCTGACACCACTCCGCCGAACCTACACACTCCACTCACGCGGTCCATCGTGAATCACTTCGACATCCTAACTTACTCCCTGCGACACAACACACCAACATCCAGAGCTACTAAGTCCCTCAAAGCGAGCTGAACCGTCCAAACCGCGGCACATTAGGCGCGGATTGGCAAAACACGATCACGAACGAAACCGGGTCTGTTGATACGGGAATTCAGACGTAAGAACGGTTAATATCTGGTAAGCCACATGAACGATCACTATAAACGCGTTGTTACGTCAATGTATGCGATGGCGCGATCCGAATGTCAAAATCACTGTCGGAATCATGGGAATTGACATTCATGTGATGATTACGACGCGACTGGCACAGACACGCCCGCTCTCCCGGCCGATCCGCCGACGACTGCCGAAGGGCGACGAGCGAATGCTGCGTCGAGTCACGTGACCAGTCGTTTTACTGCGGGTCGTTTTGAGATGGCGCATGCGTCCTTCAGACTCCTAGTCTAGCTGGCGGCAAAATTGTCGCGAGATTTATGATTTTAATCCTAAATGGAATTAAAAGCTTATTAATTTTCCAAATAGGATAGAAATGAAATGTGCAAAAAGGTTTGGTAGTAATTTAAAAATAGCTATACTTACTCCAACGTAATTTACTGAATTCTTCATTAATCGGGTAGGTCCTACATTATACATATAGGTACTTTATATTGCTGTAGGATTTGCGAGTAGAAATATTATTACGTAGGTACTTAATACTTACTACTAATAAATATATACTCGCAGAAAAAGTCTACTCTTATGTAGAAAAAAGAACGTAAATGATAAAAAAGTGCATGTAAAATCAGTGTTTATACTGTTTATGTGGAATAAGTTTTAAACGTAAATAAATGAATTTAAATGATTTAATTAAATCATATTTATACAGTTCCAACCTGACAGGCTGAAAACAATTGGATGAAAACCGGACACAACGATTAGCGAGTAAATAAATTCCGCGTTGACTATTGTAATTGTCAAACGCCGAAAACACATTCTACCAATGAAATAATGGCCGACTAATAAATAAAAATACAATCAGCATCCGATAGTTTGAGTGCAGGGGCACATCACATAGCAATTTGATTAGGTCGACCCCACGTGCTCCGAGCGCATGCCCGCGCGAGGGGGCCGAGGGGCGGCGGGAAGGGGCGAGTGAATGTTGATGACGACATTTGGTCGAGTTCGGGAGCCTCGCGAGTCGGGCCGGGAGCGGGACTCGTCGATTCCTGTTACGCTTAAGTTCCCTTGCAACTAAAGTTCCATATAAATCCGAACACTGAACAAGTTATATCTGCTTCGATCTCTTGAGTCTTGATATAGTCTAGTCAAGTTCGCTTTTGAGCCTGTCTTCCGCTCGTGCATTACTAGTAGTAGAGATATACTGCAGTTAGTTGCTGGTCGCAGCACGAAAGGGTGGTCCGAGTGTGGTACTACCACAAACCATACTCTAAGAAAGTATTGGCGTGAAGTAGTTGCCATACTACCGCTTTTATACAGTGAGAGAGAACTCCGGAGGCCTATTTACATAAAGGTCGGTAACGGATCAGCGATTCTCTTAAGGTCGCTGGTTTCCTTGGGCGGCGGTGATAACTTCCCACCAGGTGTCCCTTCATGCTCGCTTGCGTCCCTTTTCCAATAAAAAAACCAATAAGCGCCCGATAAAAGGTTTTCGATGTTATGGGGTCTTTTTACTCTCAATATCAGTTTTTTTTGTGAGTTGACAAAATTATTCGATTAGAATTCCTGTTGGAATAAAAGTCAGTTGGTGAACTCGGAAATCTTTTTAATGGCAAATTGATGGCAAATATTGAAGTTTTCTCGTCGAGCTAAACCTTCATTTAAATTGCGACTAGTCCCTTTTTACCCGACTACGGCAAAGCCAAAAGGAAGGCCAGTAATTACACCGGCTGTCTTGCTTTCCACGCCGGAACACAACAGTGCAAGCACTGCGGCTTAGCGCCAGGATTAACGAGCAAGATGATGGTAGCCATCCAAACGGACCTTGCACAAGGCCCTCCTACGCCCTACCAGATTTTTTTAAATCCATCTGTGGATCCTCTTCAAGTAATTAATAACATGCCAATACCGCCAAGAAACTCAGAAAGTCATATTTATTGCGAAGATAAAAGTTCCACGGAGGGTATTGTAACTTATTATATATTTATTTAACCTATTAAAAATAAATACTTGAATGTATGAAAAATATACGTAACTATAAATACCTGAATTTAAATACTTGGCCATAAAAATGTGTGATCGTCTAGTTAAATGGAAGGACCCTTTCTACGTTGTGTAATTTTTATTTATACCGTTAAATAAGAATTTGGTTTAAGTTAATTCAATTCTTAAAATTAAATTAGTCAGTTGAACATAATAATATTAGTGCGGTGAAACATACAGTTTAAGAGCAAGACTTGAGATCCCTAACAACTCCCCTACCGGTCGGCCTGGTACAGTCAAAAATCAGTTTGCGTATTCAGCAAGTGTTTGAAATTTGACCTTCACAAAGTGTGAAATTAAACACAAACTGAAGTTTGCCTTTGGATGGGGTCTGACCAGAAAACAAAATAATCCTACAAAATATAGAATTAATTCGATTCAAACCATCACTCTCATTCCAAACAATCTGAAACAAAATCCAGTCATTCTGTGGTGGTGGGGAATTTAAGTGCTCTCCTATCGAGGGTACCGCTTTCCCGCATACGTCGTTAGGTTCATTCCTTGAGATTGCAACCCCAGGTATTCGACCTGTAGGCACGATGTCAAGGAATAGAGCACGCACGACTTTACTGAATCGTCCGTCAACAACATAAAAAGTCGTACGTACTATCGACCGGCCGTAGGCCCCGGGGCCCCGTCCGAATTCAAATAGACCTGACTTTAAACTTGGCCGTAGGCGACTCGGACAAAAGATAAGATAAAAAAAAATAGGATTTTGATAAGCAGAAACACATTCATACTTTATCTATCTAATACCGAAAAAATCGCCGCCCTGGTCACAGTTGAAACACGCCGGACAATCAAAACTTCTAAACGACAAATAAGAGACTATAATTTCTATTTTCGTTTGAGTATTTCAATTACGTATTATAATAATTCACTTCGATTCGGTATAAATAAAAATATGAAAATAATGATAATGAAGAACTTCAAAACGCAGACAGGTTAAATAGAACAGATAGTTTTGTTTACGTAAATGTCAATTATTTTAACACACAAAACAAATATTGTGATCGATCTCTTAAATGGAGACCTTAACAAAAACACATCAATTACAAATAATAATAAAATAAAAACTATGCTATCACTTAGCTTCGTCCAATAACATGCTGCCGATCATGCGGTGATCCAAATGAAAATTGAGTCCGTAACATCAACACTAATTAAGTTCATAAAGTTCATAAAGTCCACTAGTAAGCTAACACTAAATATTTTCCACTTATTAACACTAACTTAACAAATTAAAATAAAATACGTTCACGTCGCGAAACTAAATCTTTGGAAAAAAATATCGGTATCCCCAGGGACAATCGTGTATTCTAAGACCGATTCTAAGACAGATGCTAAGACAAAATCTAAGACCCTCTAAGACCCTCTAAGACCCTGTTTTCCTTTGTTCATTAGCTTTTATACTGACGCCAAAACACCCCCACCCTTGATTCTAAACACCATAGATGCTTACTGAACAGTTTGGTAGAAATTGTGCCAAGCGCGAAACGAAATAGCACACCCTGAAATTCCGTAGTTACTCAAAAGTTTATCTATTCCTATAACTAAAATTATATATCTACTATCCAATCATTACTATATAGTATATAGCTTAACTACCGTTACCATTATAATATAGGAATACATTTATAGTTTTTGTAAGTTTATTTACTAATAATTAATGATTACTCGACCTAAAAATACTCCTCGTCCTGTCTAAAAGTAAGCTAGCAGATAACACATTTATACGCCAAGGTCACTTTATCTGTAATCCTTAAATCTGATACAATCAAAATTATAGAGCAAAAACCAAAAGTAATATACATAAGCTATAAACGGTAAAACGGAATTTAAAAATGAAACACCGTTTATATTATATTCCCTATTGAAAGCAAACTAATTTCAATGTTACAAAATACAAAAATGTAACGTCATATACAGACAAACATACACATACCGAATAACGCCGCGTTTTACTGTTGACATTAAGGAACCCTAACAAACTCTGATGACCACTTGAAATGTGTTTGAACGCTGCCCTTGTGCGAGAGTGAAAAAAAAGGTCATAAACTATCTGAATTTATTGCCTGTGAATTCTTAAGTTTCTAAGTAATAGACGGCACTTGTGCGCACATGTAAACCAAAAGAATAAAAAAAAAGGCCCTACTTAGGATTTGTTGTGTATCTAAAATTAGCAGTCTAATACATATATACTTTTAAACTTAATATTAAATATATTCTATATACTAATCTATTATAACATCGGTTACAGTATTTAGAAATCTGATCGCGCTATAATTGAGCAAACGGATCGTCGATTCTTGAGGTCTTTAAGGCGAAATATTATATAAAACTTAAATATAAAGATTCTCATAATAAGGCTTTGAGGAAGGTTTCGCAAGTGTTTCCAATAAGAGCCGTGTGTCAGCAAAATGGTATAGTTCAGAATGCGCTGTCTTAAAATGATCTTTATATCAATCCGTACAGGAGTGGTTTTGGTAAATTTTATCTAAGGTGCATTTTTAACGCGCTAAAGGTTATAACGGTTTAGCAAGATATGTTATTGGAATAATTGAGGGCGCCACTTTCTTCGTAACTGTCACATTTTGATGTTGTTTTTGTTTAGTTTCAGTTGTTGCCGCATCAATCTCTTTCTTGCCAAGCTTTAGCTTGATGTAGTTTTTTCAGTGGAATTTTAACTCAGTGTTGCTATACGTACCTACAGATTTATTTGAATTTGTACTGATTTTGATGAAAGATTACATTTAGTCTATGGGGGCTAAGTTTTTAAACTCACTGCAATAGAGTTATTTCATGATTTTTGTTATGTTAAAATTGTAATGACAACACAAAGAAAAATTAGGGCAATGGCAGGACTTGAACCTGCAACATCAGCATTCCGTGCCTTGCGTTTTCCAGTTTCGCCACACTGCCGCTGCCCTACAGCTGCTTCGTCTTACAGTCATTACATTATTGATTTTAAAGGTACAACTACCCTCGGTGTCATCTATATGAAACTTTTTTACAAGTTATCATATTCAACTGGGTACCTTTTACAGCTACCGTCAGCTGACGAGAGATGGCGCCGTTTCTTATTAAATTTTTTGTAACCGAAATTTCTTTCGATTTTTTTATTTTAAATGTTTTTAACATTCAAATTATTAAATTAAAATTGTAATGACAACACAAAGAATTTTTGCTATGTTGTTACCTACTCTTCAGTCAATGGTCGCGGGGTGGATTGAATTCGTTCACGGCCTCACAACTCACTCTCGTCTTCTCGTGACCACGGCCGTTAAAACATGGCCGAAACGTCGAGGTTAATTAACAATGATTTTATCGCGTTAAAGTCCCGTCAACGTTATAAATCTACGTTTTTCTTATTCATTTGCAAGTCTTACTAGTTACCTTGAAGCAGACCAAAGGTAATGATTTTTACTGTTTTGGGTGTGTATGCTTGATATGTACAGGAGTAGCCGTTTTTCATAGAAATGCGGCCATTCTGTTGAGCTCTAGTCACCTGGTGAGATTCAAAAATTGCACTCCTGAGGCTATATCCATGCTTTAGTTCTTCATCTAAAGAATGTTCATACCAAAGCGGGACAACTTGGATCATCTTGGTCTTCTGCATTCAAAACACAGGTTACAAAGTAATTGTGATAGTTGTCTCGTTCTTACGTATGCAACTACTATGAGATTACTTTCTTACTTGTACACGCAGGTCTAGAATATAGTACGGTCAGCATCATAAATAAATATTCGTTACCAAGACGTCAAAAACATCTCTACACTTTTATGTCACTAAACATAAGGTCGATGTATACATATTGTGACGTTATGGCTGTATATATATTTTTACAGCTGACTGTACACATATGAGATTGTAGGATTTGTAGAGAGGCGTATAATACATAATCATAGCGTTCCTGGAAAGCTTCAGATAAACAGGGCCAGCTCTGGTAAGAGTTCATGAAACCATATTTCAACTTTCAAAGTGGCTCCGACTAGACTCTTTAATAACTTATTAATATGTTGGCAAAGAGATAAAATTAAGCTCAATGAGTGCAAACTGACATAATTTAGAGATTTTTTAGCTGAACGGAAAATAAAACTGAAAAGCTCTGGAGCTCTTTTTAGAGCTGGCTTGATTTTTTTTTAGATTTAGATTTATTTATTTCATAATATTACATTGATGAATTACAGTGATGTCAATTTATACGAATTTTCTTGTCTGTGGTAGTAGGTAAATCTGCTCTTTATTGGGTAGTATCTCTTAGTAGTCTGTGTTTATTGGTGATCACATTACCGATATCTCGTGACGTTTTGAATTTAAATTTGGAACAGCTGTCAAAATTCAAGTTGGTCTCTATTGTAGTATCCGCAGATTTTAAAACAGTTATCGATACGAAACGTCAACTCAGTATGATTTTTTAATTTAAACGCACGACATTTGATCTCGAGTGACATGACAATAGGGACTTCATTCGTTTGTCTGTGATTTAAAAAAAAACGTTTGTCTTGACGGATAGATCGAATGGCCGCCATGACTGTTTGTTGGTTTTTTGTTGTTACGGTTTTTTGCAGTTATGATATGTGTGTAGATAAAGTAATGTATGCAACTGTATATAATTAGGCCTTAAAACACTCGTGTGATCCTATTATGAAACTCGCTGGCGCTCGTTTCATAAAACCACACTCGTGTTTTAAGAACCCTCATTATGCAACAGTTGCATACATTACTTTATCTACACACATATCATAAGTACTCTATTATGGGTTCAGAAGCCATAGTGCAATGACCTGCATTGCTACTAGCTACTAGTGCTAGGTACCTATTAAATATCTATAGACTGTACACATTAAAAGAATGTAATAAAAAATAAATTTGAACAAATATAGAAACAAATTAGAGAAATTCTCGTAATAATATTAGTTGTTATAATGCTGGTCATTGCCTACGGTTTCTGAACGCATTATAGAGCATTTATGATATATGTGTAGATAAAATATGTTAAAAAACTATCAAAACCTCTTATCAATAAATTCCCTAACAGAGTAAAATGCGTTATCCAATAAAGAATTGAGGCGCTGACCTCATGACTTAGTAAAAGTGCCCTTATGGCCTACTTACAGAATAAATGATAAAAGAGTTGTATAAAAATAAAACAATTTAATTTGAATTTTATGTTTGTTGAAATATGAAATCAGCTGTCCATTTCTGTTGTCGTTATAACAACAAATACTTAAAGTTAAAAAATAAGCCTCCAAGCCCAATGAAGCTTGGATGTCAAAATATTTTTTAGTCTCAATATTTAGACAAGGACTTTATAGCCTTTTAATAAGGTAACGAGCTTTGACAGTCTAGGCTGCTGAATGTAACTAGGCTTGGGGGCTAAAGAGCTTTATAGGCTTTTAGTCCTCGAGGCGTCAAAATGGAAGCCAGCCTTAAAAAAAGAGCTAAAAGGCTCGAGTCCTTTGGAACAATATTTAAGATGCCCCTGTGTTTACCCTATCTATGGCACGGTCTTTTTTCTAGTTACTTCACAATAGAGGAAAACGGGCATGGGGGTCACTCGATAGGAAGTGATCTGATCCGTAACCAACTTTCAGCCCCCTACAGTCCTGTGCTCCCAGTTGTCTTCATTTTAAGTCAAAGTCAAAATATTTTCATTTAGATTAGATTTACAGCAAGCACTTATGAATTTACCACCGGTTCGGAAAAACCTCTGATGAGAAGATACCGGCAAGAAACTCAACGAGGTGTAATTTTTTAAAATCAAAACTATAATGTTATATTACATGTTAAATAATTAAAAATTTCATATACATTTGCATTTACCGTCCGAAGCAAATAAACTACTACTTCACGCTTGTGTGTGACCTATCCTAGTGAAACGATTTCAGTCGAAGAGTCCGTTAATTAAATTACTTTTTTCGTTTAATTAAAATCGCAAATACACAATAACAGAATCTTTTTACTTACAAATTTAGGACTGTTCCGTCTCTACGTTACTTCTAGAACACTCCAATATATATAAATATTTACGACTTTAATTATATCCGTTAACGCTACTCGAGTAAAACTGTGCCTAAATACCTTTTCGTAGAATTTTTAACTCCCAGGTAGCCACTTTCGTCTGATTTTGTACTAAGCTGTAGTAAATGTTTTTTCGAGAGCCCTCGTCCTGAAATATTTGTACAACAAATTTACCGATACAGTAACGCTCCAACGAGTAGCTCACAATGGCCTCGAACATTGGTTATTTTTTCAATTTGAACGATTTTCCCCATTAAGGTAACGATTCACCGGCGGTTTTAAGTTCTTTTGTATCCTCAAAGGTTAAAAAGGTGCCTTCGTTCAATCGCGGTAATTATTTCCTTGAAAGGAGACATTTCGAAGGGGCAAGCTCACAAAGAACTTTTAGAAGAGTAATTACTATTCGAAAGAAAGTCAAGTTTTTTTTAAAACGCCCTTTTACATTACGTTTTACTAAAACCTTATCCATTCAAATTGTAAATCAAAGCTCCTGTCCCCTCTATCTCTCTGTTCATTTTCCTGTTCTGAGTTAATTCCAAAAAGTATTGATTGGATATTGTTTCGGTCCCAATTAGCAGCTTTGATTACGTGACCGTTTTTATTTTACAATTTATAGGCAGACTGCTAGGTGATATTGAGGTTGTTTTTGACCAAATTATGAAAAAAATTACATTTAAATTATAGGTACTAGATTTAAATTAAGTAAGTAATCTTAAAATAGCATCTTTACTGAAACTAGGAGTGGCAAGAGTTTACACACTCAACAGTGTGATAGGATAACTTACTGATAAACAATCAATTATTATGTGAATTTAGGGTCAGACATAAATTACTAAAAGTTAAATTATAAATACAATAAAACTAAACTAGGCACTTTTCAATACAAGTATTGTTACAATAAAAGTTAATTACTTACTAAATAGTATTCAAAAAATTGTATAAACTTATTTTTGACACAGTTTTTTTGGAAATTCAAATGTAAAAGATTTGCCAGTAGACCGCATAATAGGTTTATATTACAAGTCTGGTTCCACCAAGCACTTCGGAAATTGCAAGATGTTGCTCAAAAGTACCGCAAGAAACTCGGCAGTTTATACTTTTTTCTTCTCTTTTTAAATATAAAATGACGGACTAATATTAAGTAAACTTTAATAATTAAATAATTTTTAAGCTCACAATGTACCTACCTAAATTAATCATCATCATCATCATCATCTCAGCCACAAGAAGTCCACTGTTGAACATAGGCCTCCTCCATGGATTTCCAAAGTGACCGGTTGGAAGCAGCATGCAACCAGCGCCTTCCTGCCACCTGTACGATGTCATCGGACCATCTTGTGGCTGGTCGTCCTACGCTGCGCTTGCGAATGTAATTTGTCATTTCATTCAATTTGTCATGTAACTTTGTATCGACTGAATAAATAAAATAGCAACTAGCAAATAGCACAGCAGAGTATTAGATCAAACATGTACGCAATTAAGTTGAGGTGTTCCTATAATAATTTACTTATTAGTGTAATTATTATGCTGAGAACCCCTTTTAAACGGAGCTCGAATTAATAATGGATGTTAGATTGTAACCCTAAATAGAAAGGGCAGCGAGGTAATTATTAGAATATCTACATTTTTGACTAGATCTTTGCGCTGTTTAATACTTTTACTAATACGTCTCCTACAGCCCTGTCCCAAGTTGTTATTAATTTATCTCTTAAGTAGTGTTATTAAATGTAGGACAAATTAAGTACGGGGCAGCTTAAAAGGTGTGCTGTTAATGTTAGCCCTTTTTGAGTGGACCTTTTATCGCATTAAAAGGGCAATGTTTTGTCACATCCCGTCCTCTGCCGAAAGTAGGCAAGTTCATTTTGAGTTTAAGAGCTAAGCAATTAATCCGGATTAAGATATTTATTTTCTGTTATCCCCTAAATTGTTTTGCCACGAAATTGATTATAAATGGGGCATTAAGGCACAGTATCATTTAAGTAAATCAATTCAGCCTGGCATTTGCGCATGTGTGTGTAAGCGTGTACGAATAGAAGACGACTGAAACCTAATCTCAGATACGATCTTGAATGAAGAACCAAAGCATGGATATAGCCTTAGTACAGGTCAAGCGTACACACCCGAAAGTGTGAAAATGGTCATCTTCGGTGTGCGTCAAGGTAGTAAAACCTGCAATTTAATAAGAAAAATCTACGTTTTTCTTATTAAATTGCAGGTTTTACTACCTTGGCGCATACCAAAGGTGACCATTTTGACTATTTCTGTGTACAGGGTGTCAATTGAAGAGTAGGTTTAGAGTAGTAGTCGTCTCTTTTTGGCAAATCGTATTGCCATTGAAACCAAACAGATCAGCTAATAAAATATCGCTTTCGATTTTCACCCTAGCACACAAAACCAGTTCAAACTGCAACAAAATTAATTGACCATAAAAGAGGAAACAGAGAAATTGTCTATGCTCGAAAGGGATGGATATTTCAACTTCATTGTACATAATTATATGCCTCCCTGTCGAAAAATGATACTTTGTCTCAGTTGCGTCTCTAATAAGCTCATAGTCTTTGACCGTACAGTCGAAGACTGTCTTCCTCAATGATTTACTTGTACCTCTATGACTCAACTGATTCTTTTGAAAAAGAAGGGTTTTGGGAGCAATTGTAAGTTTGTGTGACGCTGTGTTTGTCTAAAATGCGTAGATCGGTTTGAAAGCGTATTTTTAAGGAACAGTTCTTACTTATGTTTGGTGGAAAACAGGTTAGCGGTTGTAGAGACATTTAACTTCTAACAGATGTCAGGGGTTATAGTTTTTTATTGAGTTAAAAAGTTATACGTATGATCTAGTTAAGTTATTCATTAAACTTTCTGTAATCGAAAAGTGCGTTTCGTCAACTGAAACGCTAGTTATTTCAAGTTATTTGTGCATACTAAAATTATAGTTGTCAAAGTGATCTTTTTTTTCTGTATTATAATCGGTTTTTAAAAATTATAGTCCTGTAAATCTTTAAATTTCTATCGGAAATTGTGTTTTCAGTTACTACTTGTCATAGGTTCCCACACAAATCACTGAACCTCGTATTAATAAAAGTTTACCAATCTCTTTTAACTTACTAACGTTTTGATCTTTTCATTAGATGGCAAATGTATCAATAACACATAAAGACATAACATATATAACCTAACATAATGTTTACCCAGCGTTTATGAATAAGAGGGTTTGCCGCTACGTAAAACCACAAAACAACGTATACACGGTCCTATGTTACTTCAGTTTGCGAATACGATTCGGAATGTCCTCGGACACCGTCCGTCAAGGGACGCCGGCTGCAACTCGCGTCCTTTGGGTCCGATCGCCCAGAAAAACTCCGTGATTGATGGGGACCCGGCCATAGGAGCATAAACAGACCGTCACGTCGCCTGCAGGCCCTCAGGTGGACCCATTTTTTTGTCCCCAGCCATCCCGAATACACTGGAGTGGCGTGATTGGCGCCTTGTAGATTTAGGACGGTTCGCACTGGATTAGAAGTTTTATCGGGCTTTAAATTTACCCCGAAATGTTTTAGTCGGCTCCTGTTTTGGGAGTTTTTCGTCCACGCACTCTACCTTATATATTCTTATGTATAGTAGCCAACATGGCCTGGTTTAACCTAACACCTCCTAAGCAGGCAGATGTGGGCTTTATTATCTGTGATTAAAAAAAAAAACATTGAAATGAAATCCATGCTTTTTGGTAAAATTAAAAATAAACAGGCACACACAAAGGTTTATTTTGGATTCAAAATGCGTTTAAAGTCTCCAATTTAAACTCTTACGCAGACTTCTGAGCTACAGTCACTCTTTAACAGCTAGCGCATCTACGCAACAGCTTAATGAGTTCTGGAGACTAATCTTTACTAGCAGCAGGAAGACAATATTGCGTTACCGTTATTTAACTGCGGTTTCCTGTAACGCAGATGTCACTCCTCAGACGGGTACCTTAACCTCAAATTCAAATTTACTCTAACTCAAAATGATCATTTTCTTTAAAACTACTAAATACTCCAGAAACACCCATAACTACGTTAGCACAAGCAAAAGACTAAATCAAGCACTGTTATACAGAAGCGTATTTCCACAGCACGCAAATACTCTTCACGTATGCAAGCCATCGCTGCGATTATTGAACCATTCCACATAGCGATGTAGACTTACTCGCTCGATGAGTAACTTACAAGAACCATCGTAACCTGCTCTTCCTCCCTCCTGGAGACCTTAACACAACATGACAGGAGAGAGGCCAGCAAATAGAAAGACAGGTGCCAGACTATACTGGCCAGTTTTGTGGTACAATTGGTAGGGCAATTTGCGTGCGGAAAGTGGTAATCTGCCCTAGTCGTGGCAAAACTAGGACTCCGACCAGGTGCTAGCGCTTCGAGCTGCATAGCAATTACGAGTTTATTTGCCTTCTTATTAGCTTTTAGCTAAGTATGATTAGAATGTACGCTATTTTAAAATGAGAAATAAGTTGTGTCATGAATAATATAATGGTGTCTTTATTGTGACGAGGCCGAAAGTTGTACGCGATTACACAAAAGGTGCCTATTATAAATGTAGATATGTATAATAATTAATACATAATATTAATGCAGTATCGGTTCAATCTGCGGGTTCAATTTTGTGGATGGTAGGACCTTGTGAGCAACATTATACTGAAGTTAAACCGTTTTCATTGACATTAATGTGAGAAAAGTTATTGTCAATCCTTAAATACAACTCAGCTTCTAGTGAAATAAATAAAACATGTTTTAAGAACGATTTTCTTTATGCTTGCTGTAGTTGCACAGCAAATTCTAATGCTAGGCGCCGCAACGTCAATAGCCCGGACCCGCCGGTGCACTAAAGACTGAATAATCAAGTTGAAGCAGTCCCAAGGGACCGAGCGCTTACACTATTTAACTTCGCAACGGCTAAAGTATAGCTTTTCACAACATTTACTCTAAAGTCAGCCAGTCGAATATTCAATTTGATTAAAAGCATCAGTGCCGCGCCCTGATCCGGCGAGCGACGATAAATCAAAACTTTACCATTAAAACAACGGGCGACCGCGACACCTCGGGATCAACTATTCCAACTTCACTTCACTTCAGCCAAGTTATTGTCTTCAAAGTTTTATAACTTCAACCCTTGTGAAGTATTATGGTGGTGTTAGCACAAGTGCGCGCGGTACGTGAAATTAGTTTGCTTCACACGAGGAGGCTTACTCAACATGTAACATTTATTTTGTAGTAGGTGCATTTAAAACGATGGTGCCATAAAGTGACCTAATTACACATTGCATTTACTTAATGAGTAATTTAGGAATAAGTTACATACATAAAACTATTACTAACCAGCACTTTTCCCATTTATTGAATACGTTCAGTTAAAAAACTTGTCTCACACGGAATAGGGCTGGGATATCTTTGTATATAATTTGTCAGAGTATACAGATTTAGCGGAATTACAGAGGTAGCGGAGTGGTTTACCTGCAGAACCCAAGCAAACAGAACTCAAGCCTGTAATACTAAATATACCGACGGATCCCCAAAATCCAGTAATAACAATAGGATTAATTTCAACGACTTGTAAACGTCTCATGAAACAAGTGTTTGGAATTGCTCCGAGTTTGATGTATAGCACTCGCTTCTCAAGGGATAAATTTGTTCGAAAACTTGCTGAATGTGAAAAGTTTGAAGCTCACTTCAATCCATTACACGAGTGAAATATTTCTTTGTTTTCTGGATCCACTGTGGGCGACGCGACCTTACAAATCAGAAGTTTACCATTAGCCGTCGCTCGTCGGCGGCGTCGTTAGGGAGATTCCTTGAACTTTCCCCGTTACCCAACAATATATCTCCTTAATATACTCATCATTCAAATTGCGTAATGGGTTTTTAAAACAGTTGATTGATGGCAACGGGTCTTACCGAAAACGCCGCGTACCGAGACGGTATTTTCTCGCGCCAGAATGTGATGCGGCTTGTTCCTTTCATAAACGCCGATCGATCAATCTCTGTTTTGTAATAGAAAACGATGTGTTTGAAACGTTATATTGGGACGGTTTATTTAATATACCGTCCATCAATCACGGGACAGAGTGTATTGGTCGGTGACATTGCGCCGCGCAACATGTGATAGGTGGATGGTTCGAGTCCTCCCGCTGTCCTCTTTATTGTATACCTCGGTCGCTGTAACGAATGGTGATACTAAACTGCTAACTAAATTACGATTTTAGGGTGACGATATCCAATGACATATATGGGCGATTTCGATTCTAATTATTCAGCTGTTATTTCAACCGATACGGCTTAAATTGTGAAATAAATACACTACGTTGAATGTAGTAGTGGGGTATATTAAATTATGGGGTATAATAAAATTTGCCGTAACGCGATCTGAAAGAATTGTTTGTATTCACACTTCCTCTTGAATCTTTCTAATGAATCTTTTCCAATTGATCTCAAAAAACAAAAGTGCTTACTACCCTAAACTATGCGTGTATCTAGTTAGAACTTAGAGCCACAACGTCACGACATATAATCGAGTTTTCAGTAAGTATATTATCCAACTAAATCTATATCCAAATATTTAGCATAAATCATTAATACCAGCCGCCCTCCTCATTGTGTCCCACAAACCGATAGGGTACTTCCAATGAACTTAACAACTTATAGTTTGGGATGCTGCGGAGTTTCTTACTACATCAAGATCTTCTGAGGGACCCGTAGTCTTTGAGATGATATGATAAGAGCTGTTTGGGAAATGCGAGAAACCTTATCTATTACCTCTGAACCTATAATGTAAGTATTACCCTATACTTATGGAATTATTTATTTATACTAAGTATTACGGTATTACTATGATAATAGTTTTGAATTTGAGAGCGAAATTGTTTTGAGTTTTACATTCAAAAGTTTGTGACACGGAAATGAATGTTTGAGGAATCGCTTGGTTCCAGCGCCAATGTGATAAAAATGCTGAGCAAAGCCACGGGGAAAATTTGTCGCGAAAATGTAAGAGAAAAAAAAGGCAAGTCATGTGCCCGTGAAGGCTTATGCTAAGCAATATGTTTTATTTGTATTTATTATACTGTTCACGGTCCCTGTGTCTATTAATAGGAAATTAAATTATAATAATAGTAGGTGTAATAATAAATCATTTATTATCGGGCTACAAAAGGCCCATACATAAATACCTTACAGACTAACATGCATTATGATATAAAACACAAAAATAAACTACATTATTTCGGTGACAATTCGGCGTGGGTCCGTCGCATTTTACTAATCTGACTCTGATATCTAATTTCTAATTTCTATTATGTATTTATAGAGACAAAAGCGGTTCAAATCTCTCTGAGCGTCCATTTTCTGTAGCCACACGTTGTTTTTTCCGCTAAAGTGAAAAGTTAACTACACAGGACAACTGTACAGGAAATCTTATTCTTTTATTTACACAGCAAGCTAAATAAAGCTGTGTGTAATAAACTTATACGGAATACCGCCAAAACCAAACATGTTAAAAACTGTGCCAAGTTTGGAAGGCAGAATACTAAAATTTTACGAGTTTGTCAGTGATACCAATAAAGTTTTTAAATCTAATGCAAATGTATTAAGCTCTTATACATATAACTTATTAAACAAACGATTTCATTAATGACACCTACCTTCGTAATGAATTTAAATTAGGTATTATTATCTGAATTGAAAAGTTAGCATCGGTTTAGGCTTTAAATGAGTGATTCAAATAACATACATTTCTTAAATTAGTAATTCCGAAGTGATTTAAAAAATTGTTTAAGTTTGGGAGAAGAAAAAAAAAGAGGAAAACGAAAACTCTTTTTACCGGACTGTCGTCAGAAGGGTGGGTTATGTTTTTGCATCATTATGTTAACATTATTTATCGTGTGAAGACTAATAATCCTGTTCGTGATTAGCTGATAGCTTCGTTAATCAAGCGCAAAGACAAATATTGGCAATGGCGAACACATTAGTGTTTAAAGCGAGATAACGTCTTGTACGCTTTTAATACACCTACCCAGAACACCGTTCTATTATTTCCGAACTTGGCTTAGTCACTGCCGAGTGTCTAAATCTTATAAGAGAATACATCCAAGAAACCGGGAGAACTTCTACAGACGTCTGTCGAGTTCCTGAGATCTATTTGCAACTTCACAGATCGGATATATTTTACATCGAACTAAAAATACGTATCCGCAAGAAACAATGCTCAGAGTTCAAACTAAACAAATAAGGGGTAGCCAACTTCTAGGAAATAGCGCGGAACCTGCCACTGGGGCATGTATTTTTAGTTGAAAAATTGCATTCTGCCATTCGATGGATACCTATGTTATTTTTATTCGTTTTCTCAGAGTATCGAAGTCAGTGTTCATTAAGATTGTTGGTTGGGAGCGACCAATTTTTCACGCTCTTTCTTCTCTCTGAAATGCATCAATAACGCAGTTAATTTTGAATATGCTAGAGATGTTTTAAAAGTGCGTGTGCTTTCGTTTGATTTTAGTTATAAGTATTTTAAATGATTTAGTAAGGCCGCGAAATCAAATCATACTACACCGGAAAGATAAGTTTCTTGAGAAAAATTGGCGTATGTTTTAGAGAAAAAATACCTACATATACGAACAGTTAACTTCCTTGTCTTTCTAATTTTAAAACTTAAACGAAGGAAAGGAGGGAAGAAGGGGAGAACAAAACTTCGATCGCATTTTTACTGACATCATTTACTGCTTGACGTCAGACTGTCCTTTTCGTACTTAGCCGATAAATTGATCAATGCACCAAGCACGAATATTTTCGTCACGCGTTAACTCGCTACGTAACTCAGTACGTCTCGTTCTACCAAGCCCAGTAGGAGAGAGACGCACTGAGTTAAGTAGCGAGTTAACTCGGTCGAGAAGATTGCTAGGTGCACTGGTGCCATGCCATTGCAACAGCAAACACTTAAAGGGATAAAGGGAATTTGATTTGACTCTTTGATTTGTACGGTCTTAAGCAGAGTGTGAACCCAGCGCTCTCCATACTAACGGCGATAACGTTTTCCACCCTCTAAACCTTAACCTACAGCCATGTTTTTTTTGTATGTTGTCATTATGCTCTAGAACTAGGTTTCTATGTTTTGATTTTTTAAATATTCTTAATAGTTTCAAAAATACTGACGTTTTTTGTTTTGTATGAAATTCGTAAAATGCAAATATTGTTAAATCTAAGAAGGAAATTAAAAAAATCACAACATAGAAACCTAGTTCTAGGGCATAATGACAACATATCGAAAAATCATTGCCATAGGTTAAGGTTTAGAGATTGGAAAATGTTACCGCCATTTGTATGGGGAGCGCTTTTTGGGGCTGGGTTCACACTCCTCTGAATAAATATAGTACAAGCAGAAATGTTAAGTTATACGAATTTACGCTAAAATTGGCAAGGGAATAAATAAAACTCAATATTGTAATAGTTATACTAAGACTAAAAATTTACCCTGTATTTATTTTATAAAATAGGAAGACAAAAGAGCAAGTGGATCACCTGATGGTAAGTGATCATCACCGTCCATAGACACCCGCAACATCAAGGAGATAGCAGATGCGCTACCAATCCAGAGGGCTAAGATGGAATACCTCTTGTGCCAATAATTTCACCGACTGTTTTGCTCCCGCGCAGGAACACGACAGTGCAAGCACTGCTGCTTAGCGGTTGGATAAGTAAGCAAGATGGTGGTAGCGATCCTTATGTGTGCGTGTGTGTGTGTGTGTGTGTGTGTGCGAAGTTCGCAATTCGCACTGGGGACATATAGTACTAAAGATACTAAGTGAAACAGACATGGTCATTTGAACACTAGGAAGTGACCTTTTTAAATATGCTGTGATGTTCTGTTAAAGACAAGAACATCAGTAAATGGGTATGATTTATTGGTTAACGTCGCGTCTAACGACCCGCGAACACTACTGACTCTCTATTCGACAACATCTAAGTGATATGGTTGTAGTGGGAAAGCGAGATTTGTGATCACCTTGTTGCTCTACACACTACCTTGTGCTTGTGGGCTATTCATGACATTTACGTCAGCAGCCGATATAATATATGTATCTACTCCTTTAAACTTGTCAATTATATCAAACATAACTCTCTTGTCAAGAGAGTAAGAGCTTTTGTAGTACTTTTTGACCTCTTCGAGTGTTCAGCTACTTCTGCAGGCGACTGTACGTATCTTGAATATTATGTCGAATTATTTTATATCGTATCATAAATATGACGAATAACACGAAAAGTTATCAATACATATATATTATGATTACCCTTCGTTATTTATATTAGAAATCTTACATGATAAATAAATAGATTTGTTATTAATAGTTTGAAATACACCATAAGCTTGAAAAGCAAAATCGAATATTCTGCCTAAGCGAACACATTAATGTATGAACAAAAACTGAAATGCCGGCAGATCGGCATAATTTGTCATATTCATGTGAATTCGGCAAATATTACTTCACACTGCAGTATCCAGCCTAACATGGCGAATAAGCGAATACGAATAGTGTAATGTAGTGTCATCATTACGCTTTATGCGTATAAAAGTGACACTGGAATCTCGTTCGCGCTCCGCCTCTATGTCACTTAGGGCTATAGAATAGAGGTCCTGGTGTGTGACGGTGCTTCGGACACGATTATTAATTGACACTGGCCGTAATGTGCGTGACGCCTATTGATACGAAACTAGGCCAAATGCGGCCATAAGATTATTCGTAGTTCAACGCACTCGGGTGCTATGTTAGCCGGTATATCAAAAGGTCAGCCGTGAAACATTCTGATTCAAGTGGACTTATGGAATACGTTTGTAACGGTTCTGATTTTTGACATTTGGCTACTGAATAAATTAACTCGGTTCACATGACAACATGTAAACAAACGGGCGAACAGGTATTACTTGTCCTTTATCTATTGCCTGTCCTTTCGGAGTCTGTATGTCAGTATGACGCAGGAACTTAACACGTATATAGGCGGTCGAGGCTACATGGATGAAATTTGCTAAGTACAGTTATTTGCAGAAAAATTAATTGGTGAGAAGTTCGTTTCTTAAATAGTTTCTGATTTATGATTAAAATTTGTGCGTCCCTATTCGATCTTCTGGGCGGAAAATTACAAAAGAAGATTCTTACTTTATATACGGGTTTTATTTTGAACCACATAATTATTTTAAGAGTTTATTAGACATGCGCATTTTTTTACCAACAAATATGTCTTTGCGTTTAGTGCGTGTCCTTAAAATATGCATCATAAGGTTGACCTTAATATGAATAATGCATCATAACCGGTACTCTACGGAAACTTGAGCTTATGCGAATTCGCACTCAACCGGTTTGCATTTTTAGAAGCAAGACCAAAAGAACATTAGTGCGAAATGTTACATGGAAGTAATTCAGAAACTAAGCCCATCACGCCGTCCCTTATTCTTCAAAGCGGACGATAAATTAAATGTATGGAAAACGGACAATTCGGCAAGCCCACCCATTTCCCAAGCGTGTTCCGCGAACACTAGCCGAGGAGGGCGAGCCCCTAACGGGAAAGTTTTGATTTAGTGCTTATAGCTGTCCCAGTCGGCTGAGAGTCCTCTTTAAAGTTTTAGTCGTGTAATAGAATAAAACTGTTCGAACAATGCTCGTGCTCAGGCATTCATACTCGGGTTCGGCAAAGCATTATGGTAATATACGAACTTATTGCCGGCGACGCCGGTGACATAAAATATAATGTTGCCCGTTTGAATATTCTAAACCGGGCAGAAGTGCTGAACGGGCGATTTCTAGCGTTCAGTGCTCACCGTCTAGGCTCCCCATAAGGGAATTGCAGTCAGCACTTCTGAATTCTTTCTATTTCCCCACGCCGCTACGTAACGGTTGTTCTCTATGCTATGCAAGTTGAATTTTTTGAAACAAACGTTTTCCTCGTCGGCTATTGTTGGCCGAAAGATTTTAATAGAAGCCATAAAGTCGTGTTGATAAGGTAGTCAACTGTCATGGCGTTTTATTCATTCGAGATAAATATCTGCCTTTGTTAGGCCTTCATTACGAGTATTTGAATGGTGTTGTTTTATCTTTATCGTTTATTTCATATTTTCTTTCAGAAAAATCTTTTGATAAGAACATTTTTAAGTAAAAGCTTAGCTGCTTTCAAATATCTCAGAAAGCGGGCGCAGATTTTTCTAAGCGCTTTTCATTTTAATATTTCTATCACTTTTGAAAATATATCTACATTTTATTTTTCTTTCCAATCAAAATAGCGATTGCAAGTAATGTCTATTTGGAGGTTTGTTTAAAAAATACCTGCTTTGTGTGTGCAGTTATCCATTGTACGATCCGAGATTTCAAAGAATCAGTGATTTAATTATTTTTAGTATTACTTAGACAAATTAATGCAGTGTTATCAAAAGGTTTGTTTTACATCTATTTTAATTACACGTAAATTTTCCAATTTTATCCAGAAGGCAACATTACAGCATAGACAGGGTGCACAAAAGTCTGGCCGAAAAGTCACTAAGTTCTTTGTAAATTTTTACTCAGTTTAGAAATAAGCTACAACATGACTGTTGACTATTTCCCGTGTGGTTTTCAACTAAGAGTAAATACTCTTACAATACAAGATAAATATCTTGTCTTGTCTTGACTGTTGGGAAACATAAGTTAGGATCTAAAAATGCACCTACAAAAACAATGAATAATTGAAGGACTAAGATTCTCTACCAAATCCAAAACTATTTTGCGGTGTAAAAATTAGCGTGTATGACGGCTGTTGTACATATACTAGTTTTTTTGTTGATGCTCCTTCAATATTGCATTGGCAAAGTAACATCTTAAGTCAATTCATATGCAATTTACCAAACCATTTAGGAAATGAACATACAACCTGGAAGGGATCCCTTAAAGAATATAGTTTTACACATACACTCAAAAAATAAAACCCATCCTTCTGATGACAGTTGGCTAAAAGCAACGAAAATAGCCACAAGTGTTTGACGTGTCGGATGTCGATGGACAATGGCTACACGCGCCAAGGACTTTTGGAGTGATTCCACCGTAGGACAAGTTTTAATGAGGCGCTATTGACTCTGCGCTTGTCGTGAGTAACTTGTAAACCTATATTTAAACAACAAAACTTTAAAATAATGTGTCAGAAAGCTACAAGCTTTCTGTCAATTTAGCGAGCTGGTGATCTTTTTGCTTTTAGTTATTTTACTTTCTTTCTTCTAGTTTAAAGTTAGTAGCTCTTGGAGAGACGCCATTTCAGTTAGCGACTGATAAGTTGGCTCTGGTATTGTTATCTTCTATTACTGGGATAATACTTTTAATAATGCTTGTAGAATGCATGCTTTTTACCCGACTGTGGCGAAGTAAATAGGAGTGTTATGTGTTTGCCTTGTATGTTATGTATATCTCCGCCTTTGATCCTTCGTAGACTCAACGGACGGTTTCAGCAAATGAAGTACCGTTGGATTTGTCGTAGTGGAGCGAGTGATCGGTACAAGAAAATAAATAGAAAACAAAATGGTGGTTTTGAGATGCCATATTGTGCGTACTCTGCCTACTCCTCTGGGAAACAGGCGTGACTTTATGTATGTATGAATGCTGTGCATCCAAAATAATTATAAAGTTCAATTAACAGAACACTTGATCGAGGTTAGAATGACCTTCCGTTGTAATTTGTACCGAAACCGCTGTTGCCGATGCATCGGCTCCATGAAGCTACTACCCAAAGGGACCACACGCTGTTAACGGAAAACGAACAGTCAGAACGAGAGGCACCAGCTACAGCCCTGTGTCTCGTTCTACGTTACTACAACAAATTACATGAATGACACAAATGTCAATGTGTGGTGTTGTGGTGGTGAATTATATCGTAATCGTAAGAAGTAGCGTAGCACTTAAGAACCTTGTCGTAGTAACGAATGAAATGAGAGTTGCTCGAATTTGTCACAACACTGACAGCGACAGGGTACCAAAATGTTTCTTCTGAGGCTGACCGTACGTAGATGATTCAAACAGCATTTTTATAAAACAATAATAATACAGGTGCACACATTTAGTAATAAAATTCTACTTTGAAACGAATAAGTAAGCAAAATAACGAATAATTCGTTTCCGATGAAAACAACACTAGAAAAAGACCGAGGACTACAATAAAATTCATGTCTTTTTCTTTGACCGCTTATGCTGCTAACAGCGCGCAGTTATGGAATGCAAAACCGGTTTTACTATGTATGAATAAACCGGTTAAAACCGGTTAGTTCTTAGAAAAAATGACCGGGTTTGCATTTCCTACGCGCAGTCCCTTCGGGGAGTTAGGTTAATCTTGGATGAATAACTAAAGCATGTATGTAGCCTCAGTACATGTCAAGCCTACACCCACGAAACTGTCAAAATGGTTACCTTTGGTGTGTGGCAAGGTACTTTAAATTATAATGGAAAACGTGAATTATACCATCTTAATGTACACCAAAGGTGACCATTTTGACTATTTATGTGTGTACAGAGTGTCCATGGAAAGGAAGTTTAGAGTATCTAGTCGTCTCTTTTCGCCACATTGTATTGCAATTTAAAGTTAAGACATCAGCTCTTATAATTTCGCTTTCAGTTTTAAAACTCCTTCTATCTTACACTGTTTCTATAAGGTTCATGCATTCTACCATGAGCCGCTGTCAGTGTCAGTGAGACAACATGAACATATATTTGCTCACGCTGATGCGTCAAATAATAGTCTTCTAACCTTATGCATTAGGTTATGTCTGTCCTATCGAGTCATCAACATAATACGAGCACTTACTTTTCTTCTTTCAACCTAAACTTGGTCGGTTACGTTAGGGTCACTGATTACTACATTGGAGCGACTAACATTAACATTTACAATTATGTACCGTAGTCAGGTTTTTGAAACTTTACCTCGAGGTGGTAAATTTGTTAGATTTGTTTTGGGTAAGGTTGTGAAATTGTTGGCATAAACTATACAAATATTACAGATGTGTTACAAAACATGTAGTAAAACGAACTGAATTACAATTTTAAGTGTGTGATAAAATCGGTCTCTCTAAGTCGAAACTAGTCCGAAATAAAAGTAACCCTTGTTATTTTATACGGTTTTCTCCAGCATTACTGACAAATGAAACAGCAGCTTAACCTGGATCTCGTGTTAGAATTAACAACTAAATGTGCCAGTGTGAACGCACGGCGGAGTAGGGAAGGATAGTTTAAGTAAGAGTGGCGTTACTAAGTAAGCGGGATGTTTTGATACCGGGAGGGTGCACACTGCAGCCTACCACAATATCACTTATTATGATCACTTATTTCTGCTGGCTCAGCGATTCGAAGTCATTCATGGAATTCGAAATGAGAACACGCCACTTTTCCCGATCTGCGGTCAACCGCCAATCTTTAGCTTGTAGCGCTCGAACGATGGCTCGAGGTAGGTCTAACGATGCTTGAGGTACTCAGACGGTCGGCGATCCATTGGGTGGCCCTGATATACTTCTCCTAAAATCCTTTGTTTCCCATAACTTCGCTGGCCTGGAAGTAGATCAATTTTGATAGCGGAACCCCATCTTACTGCTCCGGTACGAGCGGCAAGCAACTGAAAATTGTAACACCACACACAAGTCTTCTGATCTGTTTTCATTTGGCTGAGTGCGGTGTCAAATGTTTGAATCGCGAGAAGAGACTTACAAACATACAGACGTAACACAGATTTGGTTTTTGTATTACAAACTATCTCTTTCCGTTTATTCGATTGGTTTTAGCGTTATGATGTTAAAACAGAAATTTAAGATTTTCAATTACTAGATAATGTACCTAGATGGTTTTGAATGTCAGTGTGCAGTATACCCACAGTTTGCCGGCGCTGCGGTGGGCGGCACGGGCGGTGGTGGAGAGGCGAGTATTATGGACGATTAGGACCAGTTCTCTGCCGAAGCCAAGCTATACGTGCTACCTAAGTTCTGACGGTGAGGCGGCTTTGCTAACCCATGCATACCTTTGATGAATGTTAGGGCTGTGATTGCTTTGAGGCGAAAATATGGGGACGCTCGTTTAGCGACGGATCTTTATTTAAGATGAAGCATAAATCAGATGAGAACATCTATCTTTTTCTTTGTAGATATGCAATCAAGCTAAACTAAAGTACATTGTGAACCAAACCTTAAGAAGCGGTTTCCATACAAACGGTAGTAATTCTTTATATCATTTAGGCTTAATGCATGATTTTCAATCCTGGTTGGTATGCCTAAGACCTAGGTTTGCAGGTGTGATTTTTTTAATGTTCTTCATAGATTTGTGAATATTTGCAAGTATGGAGTTTAATATAAAACAAAAAGATAATTATAGTGAATTCAAATCTATACAGATTGATACACAGGAAAAAATACGTTAAGTTTGTTGTATCTAGAATATACATAAATTGCTAAAGAATTGATACTATAAAATATAACCGATGTTTTAAAACAATGCCATAACAAGGAAAAACAACAAACAAACAACTAAGTAATTATAAACTATTTTGGGATTCATGCGTAACACTGTATGAATTACAGTTAAACAAAACAATATTATTAGAAATACAAAATGTGTTATTTGCTCATTTACGTATTTGTTCTAAAGTGGAATCTTAAAGTGAAACAATATCCCAACAGTTCCATAGTTTGCTTAATTTACGCAGTATACCTTCTTCTTCACTTCTACCCGTATGCCCAACCTTACCATACGAGCCAATGTCAGTAATAACATAAAATCGATCTAAAGTCCGACGCTCTCAGGGCAGACGAAGAGTCATATACCTGAAATTTACGGTTAGCTCCAGCTTCTATTTGCTATACTACAGGGTGAAATCTGAGATGTGATCAGAGCACCTAGCACGAATATTCTCGACACGCGTTAACTCGCTACGTAACTCAGTGCGTCTCTCTCCTACCAGGCTAGTTAGAAAGGGACGCACTGAGTTACGTAGCGAGTTAACGCGTATCGAGAAGATTCGTGCTAGATGCACAGAACTTACCTAAGTGTATTTTAGCTGAAATTTATGTTTGTAGTTTATGGAAAAAAAGTCTAAGTGTAAATAGGACTCGCACATATGAAGGGTTCCGCATAAAAACGAGGAAAAAACAGTTTTTTGTTTATTCGGACCTCCTTTTTAATTTGTATAAAATTGAAATGATGTAGTGGACACACAATCTGTGAAATTTTCAAGTATTACCTATTACAGTTCACAGTTCAAAACATACAGCCCTGTAAGAGAGGTGCAGACAGACGGATGAATGGATGTTCGAGAGCAATAGCACTCTAAAAATTACAACAATGGATAACCGATAGTTAAAAATAGTTCCAGACAAAACTTTTTCAAATAACCGTTAAGGTCTTCAGACTCAAAAATCTATAATAATATAAGTTATACTCGTATGTAAAATATATGAATAGGTAGAAGGCGCCTAAATAAAATAATCACTTCTTGTCATAAAAAAAAAAAATTATAAATTATGTTGCATCTATAAATGTACCAAAAGTTAATTCTGATCCCGTCTCGAACATCATCCTGTATAGCAACATGTTGTGTTTGACATTTTTGCGTCTAACTTGTCGCAGTAAGGTCCCCGCTTGCTGCGTTTTATTGCAATTCATTTAGACATGCCATACGAACTCGTAAATTTATATCATTCATATTTGAGTGTTTCAGTGACAAACATTTAAAAAAAATCACATTCTTACTTCGAACTCTTTAAAATATGTCTGCGTTTATACCTTCACCAGTTTTATTTAACCAGAATTTCCTAAGTATTCTTTTCATTTATTTAAGGTGTTAATTGGCGGATTCATTGAATAACTAGGAATTTTACAAATTTAAAGTAGTAGAGAAACAAATATCTACTCAAACTGTTTATCAGTGGCGTAGCATAGGTCACTAGCACCCGGTGCGGATCCCAAATTTGCCGCCCTCTTATTTTTGTAATCCATTATAAAAAATTTGGGCATGGTTACCATGCCCAAATGTTACCAAATATCTGGGTATTTGGTAACATAAAAAAAATGACGAAAAAAATACCGAAAGAAATTAACTTTTTTTTTTTCTAACTGCCACCTCCGCAGCGCCGCCCCCGGCAAAGTGCCGCCCGGTTCGGACCGCACCCTCCGCCCCCCCCCCATGCTACGCCACTGCTGTTTATCACTAGATGGAAACAGAATATAATTAAAGGTGTATTTTATTTTATTTAGTGCAGAAATCTCATCCACTTTGTGAAAAAAGAAATACATGTATCTTCAAAATGGTGTCCAATTAATGTGTCATGCAATCTACATGTTTTTGTTTTTTTTATTGCGCTCATTGCATGTAATTATACAACTTTTATTATTAAGTTACAATGTTTGTTACAAATGTTTAATTATTAGTGCGAAGTTTAATTATTATATGACACTTCATTAAATATAATGACTTAACCTAATAAAAAATACAAAAACTTAATTATATGTACAAAATAACTCCCAAGTTTGTCCCCTGCGGTAAAATGCCCATAAGGCTGGCTGCATTTCCACGTTGGATCGCAATTCCAATGCGTTGACCAAGAAATGCACCAGCCGTATGGTCATGCGAGATTTAGATTAATTTTGTCTTCAGCTGTCCAAATAGTTTATCTGCGTCTGGGCTCCACGGTCCCAACGTTTCAACGGCAAAAGTCGCAAATACGTAGTCTCCTGTGAGCGCTGTGTATTTGCGGCGTTTGGCAGACTCAGCTTGTGATGTTGCCCCGCCAGCCCGGATTGACGAAGAGGGTAAATGGGACGGCGCCAGGGTGTCGACACATGTGGTATCCCAGATGAGAGGCCGTCCCATTTCCCAAGGTATGAGTGTCATACCATCCGGTGTCTTTCCATCGTCACGAGCCAGGCCGGAAGGTTCCAGTATCGCTGGCACGTTTGCGCCGGAAAGAGCCCGGCGGATGATGTCATTCAGGCAGGCATGGCGAGACAGGCGGCCAGTACTTCTCCTGCAAGAAAGACCGTGGTAGCCCAGACGATTGACAGTTGTTCCGCAGGGGCAGACATGGGGTTCTAATATGTCGGCACCAAGACGAAGGCCGACAGCCAATCTAAATGAATTACTATCTAAAAGGGTTGAAAAATGTGAGGAAAGATATGCATGGAGCCAGTAACCAGACTCTTTTTACGAAGATGCGAGCAAACGAGCTTTTTCGGAGAGTGAAGAGCAGGTGTCAAGAAGGTAAGAGTATACTTGTTCGCAAACTGGGGTGTCCCATAATTTTTGAACATTTTTATTTGATGGCGGGTCTTTACCCGGACAAGCCATCCTCCAAGCGTTTTCTGCCTCTGCCAAGTACGTAACCTCAAAATCACGAAGTGACGGGTTTAATATTTTGCCTATTAGAGGTAATGTACTATTGATGGAGGACAGAAAACCAGCAAGGGCAACAAGTTACAATGGGCTCACAGATTAAATAATACATCTCATTTCCATTTTTCGAGCCCAGTATTCTTTCCACAAGTCTCTATTAGACCTCATCACAATAAATGAAAGGTCAATGCTTAAAAGTGTAATCAATAACAAAGATGTGGTGAATATTAGAGCCCATTTAAGCATGACTTTATTTAACCGGGCTATATATATGGGGAAGAACAATAGGAATCCAGTTGCTAAGAAAGCCAAGGTGGAAAATAACACAATTTGACAAACGTGCAGCCTAGAAGCACCGCCCCTTTCAAGATAATACAAGGAACACAGAACTCTTAGATATAAAATGAAGTTTAATGACGTTTCAGCCGCCATTATGTACGCTGGCGGCAGCCCCGTGTAGTTGGACAAAACACTTAGTATGACAGGAAATACCCAGGCAAAGATAGTAGATACTAAAAACTTATGCTTTATGTTATCGAACACATTTACAAGATCCATATAAAACATTACAGTAGCAACTACTAACCATTGAGTAAAAACAACGATAGCATATGTAAAAAGTAGGGAAAATACATATGAAATCATCCCATTCAGATCTATGCCAAAGTCGGCGCGAAGCGGGCACATGGAGAAAAGTAAACCGCTAAAAGTAATATTTTGCAAGACGTAGTTACGAAAATGACGCCACTTTCGAAGGAGAATCCATGAGATAAGTCCGTAGATAAATGTTAAAAACGAGAAGACCGCCGCAAACCAACACAATATTACTCTTGCTATATTAATCACATCCATGTAACCTGGTTCCACCTCACTGATAAAATCTTCTGCTGTTGCATTTGAAACGTATCCGTCGGTCATATTTGTTGAGTTATTTAAGAATGACATTTTTAATAATCACAATCTTTTTGTTTGTTTGTTGGATCGCGCGAATCTACGCAAATTAACACTGACAAATTACGAATAAATCACTGAAATCACTTTGGTTCAATTTCATTTCTTACTACTGATAATGATGTAGGAGTTGTGTCAAGCCAATGTGGGAATACATCGACGACCAACGCTGAACTGATCAAAATTTACGTCAGAACCAAGCAGAGTTTCCACTCGAAGAACAGGTTAACAGCAAAATAATAATGTTTCCTTATAATTTAAACAAAGTGTTCGTTTATTAATTATTCCCACGATATAACGACACGATTCACTTTACTGACTCACTCATGACGTTTTTAATACGAAAATGAGCATAATGCGCTTTTGCATTTAAACGACTAAATTTTACGATTAAGGACGTAAGAGTAAGTAAATTTAAACAAAAAGTTACAAATACAGGCTAAGCATTAACTCAAGAGAAGCTTGGTACCTTCACAGTACTTATGGCATGTAAGAACTATTGCTACGGTGTTAAAGGACAGAGAAAGAATTTATGCAACACTCATTAGTCTTCGGCGTTAAATCATTTGATCTCTATCTGACAATGGAATTCTAATATCCACCATTCCATTCCGTTTTACAATTCCATTATTATTTTCGGGTGACCGTTAATCAAATTAACACATTTGATTACTCTGGTTGGTAATTAAATCTCTTTGGCATTTGAGTCCATCGTAAAACAGGCGGTTAAGCGCCCGTCGAACAATTTAATAACATCGTAACGGCCGGTGGAAATGTTCGGGCATTGTATTTAATTAACTCAGGGCCCTTTTGTCGAGTCCTCTTTGCGTATGAGCGTACTACACAATGTTATTACATGTTATTGTACAAAGATTTCCAGTTTGAATTAAATTAAGGGTCCGTTTGAAAGGGTATTATTTGATTGGAATCGTCAAAGGGCACTTTGGTTTCGTTTCCTTCTAAAGAGAGAAAAACAATTGGGGTAAGTATTACGATTTATAAACGTAAAGTTGCAAATAGGAAATTGAAAATTGAACTGTATTGAAGCGTGTAAAATCATGCCCGTACAGTGCATTAACTAAGTGTTGACGTCGTTATCATGTCGGAAACCATGGTAACCCCGATGTGACTTAACCAACCTCTACAACTCGCACATATGGGTGACTTTGGGATTAGCGTATGCTTTAGTACAGTCAGCAAAGAAAAGGATCTTGCACTTTTCGAGTGCGAGTACGTTAAGGTTCAAAAGTGACAAAACACTTGCATTGCCAACTGTACTTAACTGGAACCGGGTATTTATATTTTATTATTTATAGTATATTATGATATCACAAGATTTTAAACTGATTGCAGTAGTTCGTAGCTTTTGGCCGTAGCTTGTCACAGTTAAGTAGAGACTAATTTTAACTGTGATAATGTGTCTGCTTTTCTTTTGATACGAATTAGAAAATAAGAAACAGTAAGTACCTATCACTATCCGAAATCAAATAAATCGTGTTTTTCTATAAAACCAAATAAAAATACAAAGATGAAAAGGCAGGCATTTTTCGTGTGAGATAGATCTCGACCTATCAAAGCAAAATCTATTCACTAATGGTCTACTCATGATAATCAAAGAAATCTTAAGATTGAGAGGATATTGTATCTAGAAATAAACTATACTGTCTAAATACCTGCTTTTATTATTGATAGGATAATTGTCGACTGTTTTAATAAATACGACTGCGAGGTGTAGTTATAAATATATTCACGTTTTATTCAGGTGCTATTAATCATTTTCACGATATAAACTATTTATATTAAATCACCTTTAAATTTCGATAAATTAGGTAATTCGTTGATAGACATTCAAACGAAAACACTTTTCTCTTCAAGTACCTATGTGACAAGTAGTAGTTGTAGAATCAAATCAGTCCTAGACAAATAGTTTTAAGGACTGTAAAGACTTCATATCCTGATATTGTTTCCATGTTGGAATCTTGACGATTGTGTACTCATCTGTTGTTTCTTTACATGAAACAAAATACGGATTCGCGAGGATTACGAAGTAGCTGTCGGGTCTTTTTCTTATGTGTCTTTGGCAGGAGTTGGATAAGGTTACAGAAAGGTAGGGAAGGTAAGCTTATACAAAACTTACTGTTGCTGTAGATTGCTCTAGCTTATATGTATATGTATAAAGTGTTTAACTGTAAACGGATCGCAAGTGAGCAGAATCACAAAATAGATAATAGTAGGTACAAGTACAGAATGGTCTCTCCGAACAAAAACGGCGTTTAGGTGTACAAAAGAAGAGTCCTACCATATATTATACGTCTGTTTATTTTAATTAGCTATGGATGAACTTTAGCTAAGTGCTTGTATATTTTTTCATAACAAAGTAATTAGCTGCCTAAGTAACCCCAAATAATATCAGATTTTTTGGTTGCCAAATTCAAGTATAAAAAATAAATACATTGTACATACCTTCAAACTTCAAATGTTCAGCTCATTGCTGATGCGCTTAAGGAATAATTCCCTTGGCTGCCGATGATTCCTGCCAATTCAATTTATTATTCATTTTTGATGGTCATTTGAGTTTATTTTTCATAAAAAAAACCGCTACGATTTTTAATTAGCGGGCTGATGTATTTAGACTAACTTGTATGTAACACTAGTGAGCTTAAAGTGTCCCTGTATTCTATAAATGTATTTTTAGTTTTTCTCAAATGTTTAATTTAATTTGAAATGTTGTAGAGATAATAAAGGAACAAAGGCGCCGCAGCCCGAGTCCGGAAGCTTCGTGTGCTTTAAACAAATACTTGTTACCGGTGCGCCTGTCAACTCGCTCGTGTTAATTTAATTGTAGCGTAAAGCTAGAATACGTACAAGAAAATGGCCAAAAAATGATAACGTTTTTATCGTTTTATGGCTTTGATGTTTTTTCACAATGACGAATTCAAACGTCAAATTAGGTGGCAATTAGTTATTTTGAATTGTAGATATAGTAGTCATGATTATTATGTGTAATTTACAAGTTTACTGTATTCTGTCGTATTCAGTAAAATTATGTCAAACCAAACTTGATCGTATGAATCGTAGGTTGAATTATTAGTTTTGCTGATCTAAGCTTATTTTTATTCGTTGTTTACTTATTTTAGTAATGTTTTTTAAAGTTCTCAAAATGAAAGGTTTCTTATTATTTTGACGTTTCAGTCATGTTCTAACGGTTACAGTACAGCCACTGTACTGTCCTGTTACAAACTGCTTAAAAACGGATTTCTAACCAAGGAGTTCCAGAACATTGGATCATGGATCTAATCATCAGCTATTGTCAAACTAGTTTGATTAAAAATCGAAGGCGGATTACAGGCTACAATGTTATCGCCGAACAGAAAGTAATAAACTTAGTTACAGCTTAATTAAGGACCTCAAATGTTTTACTTAATTAAAATCAAAACTGACAGATGTAGGCTTTATAAGTATTGATTTTTGAAGACCAAATAATCATAAAATGTTTGATCCTAAACATCTCATTTTATTCTTTTTTAACACTAGATCTTCTTGGTCTATCCAAAAACGATAAAAGTAAAATCGTATACTCGCTTATTTTAAAAGGGACCGTCTTTCAACTATCGATTTTAAAGCTTTTTGGCTGTCTAAACTGGAAAAGTTATTTCAAGGACCATTCGCCTTATTTTAAATTCAGTCGTCCCTTTAATTGTTTATCTCTCCGATTGGAGTTGTTTAACTTCAAAGCATTGTCGATTTGGTTTGGAATACTCAGTCTTTGGCGCAGTATCTCCAATTGTTAGTTTAGGCGTTTAAAATAACTTTATCAATGGTTAATAAGAAATGTCATCGTTTATATTGACCTCATTCTTGTTGGCATTACGTACGATATTTCTCAGTAAAAGTCATATCTGAATTGCTGGTCTGCTGGTAAATTGATTACTAGTAATAGGTGGTAAGTGCTGGTGAAATAATATACATAATTGCTAAAAAAATTATTGTAAGAGTTCGTGTTTTACAAAAAGCATCTGACAATCAATCTATAGTAAGACTGATTTTATCACGATACAATGAAACCTAGATTAATTACCTATATTTAAGTTATTTTTCGACCCATAAATTCATTGAAGCGATAAAATCTCTAAAAGAAGCCGTGTAGCGAAATATACAGTGGAGTGCCTAAACCCGATGAATGGGAAATCACTTGGGAATCACTTAGGGTAGTTTCGTAAGTGAAGGACGATTAACTTAATCGAATAAGACATGAAGCGGAGCCTTTGTGGGCGAAGCCAGAATCAACATGTAGAAGCGTTTCCGTGTTCAATCTATGCCCATTAGTTTGTTTGGACTCATTAACTGAGAAGTGAATGTTTTTCTTTAATTGCATTTTTGTTGACATTTCTTTGGGCTAATGTAACAAACTATTATAAAGCGCTGGAGTAATTTTATAGTTTAGTAGCTTAAACGTTTTTTGTGACTTTCATGCCAGCGATATATGTAGGTACTTACTTGATTGAGCTTCCTAAACCATCACTATGTTCCATACAACTGCCCCTGCCGCACATTCACTTCGGCACTCGTTAACCCCAATACTTAGTAATTAAATGAGAGTAAGTAACTAGCGTAGGAACTCTGATTTGACGCTTGATCTCACTTATACAAACACCCAAGAGCCTCCAAGCCCTGATTGGAGCATTTAGAAAATATTCGCAATAGCAAAACACTAGTTTATTTTGCTTTATAAGGTTAATAAATGTGCGTCATAGTTGAGTGTGTTACCCGCTGCGTTAGAAATATTTTTTGGTATTATTCTCAGGATATAACGTCTCTACATTATTATAACAAGTCGCACAAAGAGTAGGTGTTAAACAAAGTAAAACACTTATTATTGTAGTACTTTGTTGTTTTAGCTGAACCACAGAACTTGAGAATGAAGTGGTTTGTTTAGTCGATGCATATGAGCAAATGCTCATATGTTTGTATTTCCGTGCTATCACTGAAAGCCTTGTGGCGACTTTATGCTGATTTCATACGGGGGCAGAATAGTGAGGCGGTAGAATGGACAGCACAGTACTAATACAATTTGAACACGCACGCCGAGACAGACCAGCGCGTTCAAATTGTATTATAGTACTATGCTACCTCTCTACTGCCTCATTGTTCTACCCCCTTGTGAAGTTAGTATTAGTCGCGTCCGAGCGATATAGATCCGGAACAGCGGTTTTGGTATCATGGCGGAAGCACAGAATAAATAATAGTACTAACGGACAGTAACTTCTCTTTTACAACCGCTATTAAATAAATCCAACTTTATTCACACGTTTTAGAAGTTCGTAAATATTACTTTATACACATTCGCCAGGCGGCATGCGTTAAAAGGAACGCACCGCACGCGTCCGCCTCCCCCTCACAACTCCTTGATGAAACATAAAGGTTGCGCTGCATTCGTTTTCAATTAGGTATATTGACACAGCGGGAACGAGCAAGCGGATACGCGGCAAGCCGACAACCTACTGCGATTTGCCTACTCTGTAGGCAAGGCGGCCGAACGTGCCTACAGTGCGGAGTGGAACCCCCTGGCGGAAGTCCACTTCACCTTTATTTATCTGCTCTGTGGTGTAAACTTTCAAATTGACCTCTGACGCAAATAAATGTCATTTGATTCGACCGACACTGTCGAAGATTAGCTGGGATTGTTATTTATCGTATACATTAACGTCGCAAGAGTGCAATACAGCTTCATTACTTTGAAAGCTAGCGGTGATAAATCTTCATCCGTTGGAACTGCTCCGATAACCTATTGGTTTAAAGAAGACTTTAAAACTGTTGCTTTTAGAGCTTTAGTTTTAGCAAACGATTCATGAGGATTTAAAACGATTTGTATTTACTTATTAATCGCCACTACAAGCATGTAAGGAGGAGTTTTGCGGGTAGTAGGACCTTGTGCAAGGTCCGTCCGGATCGCTACCACTATCTTGCTCGCTAATCCTGCCGCTAAGCAGCAGTGCTTGCACTGTTGTGTTCCGGCGTGGAGAGCAAGACAGCCGGTGTAATTACTGGCACAAGAGGTATTCCATCTTAGCCCTCTGGGTTGGCAACGCATCTGCACTCTCTTTGTTGTTGCAGGTGTCTATAGGCGGTGGTGATCACTTACCATCAGGTGACCCACCTGCTTGTTTGCCTTCCTATGTTGTATAAAAAACACCGTAAAATCGTTGTTATCATTATGTAAACATTTAAACACACTTCAAGTTTCCTTTACAGACCAGAATTAAGTAATAGTTCGTTTGTATTTTATCTCTCAGGGCAAGTTTCCATAAAATTCGTACTTATGCATGTTATTCAAGGTTCATTATTATTTATAAATATGTACAGTCAAGGAAATTGAAACACGTACCACCGTAGAACCTAGTCGAAGAGACATACGCATGACAATTGTATGACATAGCCTGGCGTTAATCGCGTCCCGTCATTGCGATAGGGTTCTAAGGTGGTACTTGAATATATTTCCCCTACTGTACAAACAATATGATATATGTACACGTTTGTCTACAGTACGACAACCAATATCACAAAAATATTGAAATGGTTTCACTCCATCCAAGTACTTAAATATTATCCAAGAATACCAACTATTGTAACTGGTCTATGTTTTGGCAAATACCTTGAGTCTTTTTAGGTGTATTATTCACGGTAAGGTTAAGTACAACAGTCAATCTCTTGGGCTACTAGAAGGGTTGACTTCTAAATTGATTGAACCAGTTTTATGAGCAAAAAAAAACAATTAAACACGTGCAAAACTTGCAGAACCATTATCGTTCCACGTTAATGTACCTAACCCTTTTAGAGTCGCAAGATTCAAATAATATTGCTACAAACTGAGAAGTACGTGTACAAATAGGCGAAGGTTACGTAACATGTCACCAGAGTTCCCTATGTCGCCCCCACTGTCGGCCCCAATCACATTAGGTCTTTATCCGCGGACCCTTGCAAACAACTTTCTGACACTATGCAAACGGCACAACATGTCTGTTAGGTTGTCCGATACAAAAGTAAACATTTTGTTACGTAGCAAATTAGGAGCTATTTGGAACACTGTGGAAGTGTTTCTTGCAAAAACTTTCGTGTTTTTGACGATAATAATATCTTTTTGTTCATTTTCGTGCACCTTCCAGGTCTTTAAATGTTAGGATTATAAACGCCGTTTTCCATTCACTCACCTACACACGTTTTTGGGGGATTTGCTTAGAAAACGGTGATCGTAGTTGAACCCAAACCTATCTTTAATATCCAAGTCTTTCCTTCAATGTATATTTGTAAAACATTAGGTAAACATTGTATGAAATACACTAGAGAAAGCAATTCCATTTTAATCTTATTTTACACTTTACTTTTATTAAACACTGTTATTTTCGTTGAAAAAGCAATTGTATTTATTCAATTAAGTCTGTTGATACTCCCTATATTTATTATGTTACAGACGTACGAAATGACGTTGCTTAGCTTTAGATGCAATCATGGAAGCGACGACATGCAATAGTTCATTACTCTCGCCAAGACGTTACCGTCCGCTTTATAGTTGATGCTGCTTAAAAATACAGCAGGCAAACTCAAGATACGCCTGCCTATCTCACCCGGCAGACTCGAGACGTCTAATTTTAATTAATATCCAGGAATAAACTGGCGTGCAATAAAATGGTTACACAATTGAACAATTTCAAATTCTTTCATATTAGTAGGACCACACTGCATTATCCTCGTAAGGCCCACGTCAAATTTAGTTCAATGAATTTTGAACCATATCGTTTGAGACAGTGAGTTCAACGTCAGTTTGACATTTGTCCTATATTTAGGACTTGGGGCCTTACGAGGTTATAGCCTGTCGCCGGTTGCGAGTGGGCTGGGTCGGCCGGGATAGTACCACATTCTCACTGATTACCGGCGTGAACACAGAAATTTGGAGGCTCAGAGGAAGTGAGACCTAAAATCCGGCAATGTATCAGTCGATTTCTTTGGGTTCCGCTTTTCTAAGGGCGCCGTTAATCACTTGCCAACAGGTGATTTTACTCTATTTGCTTTTGCATTTGATTTTCCTGTATTTTCCATAAAAAGTAGAATTTTGGGAGTAATATTAGCGACCTACAAAGATGCTTGTGATAATTAGGGATCTATAAAATACAAATACTTTTTATACAGAACCAAAAAGGCAATTAGGTGCATTAAAAAAAGAATACATCAGAAAACATCCAAATATGGTTTAGAGAGTGGAAAAGTTGGAATGCGTTATCGTCGTTTGTATGGAGAGCGCTGGGTATACAATCATCTTAAACTGTACGTCATATGTTAGTACTTAAGTATATGGGCCAGCGGACAGTGACAGCCACTATCAAAGTCTCAAATAACATTTTAAAACATTAATTCGTGTCCCGTTTTTCGTGACCGACAGCGCACTGCCTTAGTCAGCGTAGCTCTAACCGGCACAGGTTAATACGTACCGTAACACACGGATTCTCGGCTAAGCACCGCCGAGCACACAATAAAGTTGTAATTACTAAACCTGCCACCTACGAGGGTAGTTCCCATTTGTTCTGTCGAATGGCAGAACTATTTAGAGAATGAATTTTATGAATAAAACCGGGCGAGAGCATGTTGTGTTGCCGTATTTGTTTCCACATTTGTTCGATTAACCAGCAGTAAAAAATGCTTGATATTAAATACGTGAGCGATCCGTTTACTTCAATATGCCTTAATTTTATGGTTGTTTTTTTAGTAAATAAATAAACATACAAAATGATTTGGCATCGTAACATTTCTATGCTATGCAGATTAAATTATATAACCTTCAGCATTAAGGGAGCTTTTATTTAGCTTCACCTGTATGTCACTACCTGACTAAGTACGTAAACAAATCTAGGAAGTTGCTTTTCATTCGATTTTTCTAATCGAACTATAATAATAGTCTTATATTTTTTTACTTATTTAATGTTCTATAAAACATAATGTAAAGTATCCTGTCTACGAGTCAGGTCGAATGACAGTTGCACAGCGAGTAATGTTCAACCCATTCGACACTGTCTCGAGTTTGGTTAGTGCAAGATTACAAATGGGGTTTTGTTAGCTTGAGAAATGTGCTTCAGAGTTTTGGGAAGCATGCTACCTACAGGCATATTAAAACCATTTGTTGTCCGAATAAGTAACTGGACCCATAATTTGCACAATTTGAAGAATCCAAGCCCGTATTTAAAATTTGTATAATAAGTTTTTTTTACATACATACGGTTACGGCTTTTTCACGGAGGGGTACCTAAGCAGAGACCACGGATTTCCACCTACTACGATCCTGACATACAACCTTTGCTTAACTTATTCTCATAACATTCTTCATGCATGCTCGTCGTCATTTGTAGCTCGTCGGTTTAGGGCACTCCTGACCCAGCCCTTCTCCAGAATATCTACAATTTGATACGAGTACATTAACTCAGACTTTCTCCTTCCCAATTTTTTATTTACTTATACATATAACAGTCAACAGTCTTGTTGTGGGTTCAGTATTATAAAACACGACTATATTGTTTTGTCATATTCGACCTGTTTGATTTCCGGTTAAGGCAGACGAATTTAAAAAAACCCATAAATGTAGTGATTATTTTTTCTGAAATAAAAGTACGTCGTCTTTGCGTACAATTTGATATCCAATATTTAAGATAGTTGCCGTACATGTGGCATTGATTTTTTTCCACCCTGCATGCCGGGCCGTAAGCGCAGGATTTTATAATGGAAAATCCATTTATTGTAACAAAATAAAGTAATAAAGTTCCAGGACACAAAAAAAGGCTTCCTCTACAATTCCTTCGTCGTTAAATTACGTGATGCGGGTCTTTTTTGCTGCCATACATACATACAAATCTACAAAAGCAGAGTGTAAATAAGAAGAACTTATATCATTTAACGATAAAACAACGAGAAAGATAATCGGATACGATCTGAAGGACCATTTGGATCGGCTTAGCGATCCAGAGTAACGACCTTTTAAAAATTGTACGGGGCTGTTGTAAAAAGGACCAATGAAGTTTAAGAATAAATTACACGGCGCCGAGAACTCTTGAACCGCAAATTGATCCGAAGATTTCATTCTGGCTAATCGGATTCGTATTACGAACGATTTTGCAAATTCTAAGGAAACCGGTTTAGCGGTACGGCGGACGTTTCTATTGAAATTAATACTTCAGTCAAATGGATTTAAACTTTCCCAACTTTTAGGGATACTCCGAATAAAAACCAGAGAATGCTTTTAAAAATTTCCCCACAGTAATGGCTACCTGGCGCCGATGCCTATAAATTGAAAACTGACACAGTTAATGATAACGGAAACAATTGTTTCTAATACCGTTTTGGATTTGTTGAAAAGAAAGTTTGGTTTAATTTAAAGCTGGAAATCGTTATGACGTATTTTAAGTTTTCTTTCGTATTGAACATATATCGTCATACTAAAGGCTTTTCATTTGACCAGCATTGCAACTATGTAACTTTAATTTAGACACCAACACCACTTCATTCGACTACACTTATGAAGGTAAATAAAAGTGAAGTGAATGCCATCCAATTAGGCCTATGTCGATACTACGCCAATATCCTGCTCCGAATCATCTAATGCCCGCCAAGTGGGCAGCGACGTCAATATCAGCGGCTGATTGGTGCGAACCGTGATTCCGGAATGAGAGGTTTAGTGCAACGTAATTCCCTGACGGCGAAGCATAAAGCAGGACTATGATGTGTGATTTTCGCACAGTATGCCACTGCCAGTACTGTCACACATCAGCCTCTGGACCCGTTAGGACGTGCTCGCATTTGGCACAAATCGTTCAGGGGTGATTCTCAGGGAGGACCAGTGTGTCGTTTTGTAAACACGGTGATTGCTTGCCTAATCCTGGCGGTTTGTAAAAATCATTTGTAGCCACATTCCTGCAATCAAAAAAATGCTTTGAGTCTGCTCATTAATGTTGTGGGTTCTAAAATTTTAAGATAAATTCTAAACTTCTTTTAACCTAAAAATAGAATTAATGAAATCTAACGCGTATTTTCATCATTTTAAGTTAAATTCAATCCCTTTTATAATTTTCAACATTCAAATCCTGTCAAATTTATCTACTGAGTCTTTCAAACTTGTTTATACAATCCTCATGCATCTCTCTTACACCTTTTCGTCGCTACGTACACTCAATCCTACAATCACAACGATCACGGCTAGTGTTAAAGTTAAAAAAATCAGACGAAGAGATTTAAGTCTATGAGGGAATACTTAAATACTATCTGTATTAAAACTGTAAAAATTACCAGTCAATAATATACACGTATTCAAGTTTCAACCAAAATACAACATACATAAGCTTAAGCAAAGCGATCACATTAAAGTAGAAGTTAAATCACCTATTTTACTCAGTAGCACTAATCAGCCTCGAACTCCTATAAAACCCAGTAGTTAGATTTATGTGAGTTTCACGAGCACTTCGTGCTTGTTTTGCATATGCCCGATAATTCCTACAGGGCCAATGGTGTAGCTTAGTCCGGCTCCAACACTTCGCGAAAGTTAAGAATAATGGAAATTACCATCAACTTGCAAAGCTAAGAATACAGTTTATACAGAGTTCATTTAGGCTCATATTTTAGCGCAAATCGATAGTTGCTGTTGCTGCACGTGTGCGTAGGTAGTACGCAATGGTCGACTGCATTCGCTGATAGCATTGCATGCGGTCTGCCAACGGCGCCGTGTACCCATTACAGTAGCAAGGAATCCTATTAAGGATCGTTTATCCTAATGGAAGTCACGAGGCTGATAAATTGTGCCATACAAACCAATAATATTGCACCGGGATACGCTCCAGATGCGTTGCATCGCATCCTCGCTATTAGTGCCTCATTGTTTCCACCGTTGTGTGGGAATCTATCAAGCAAATTTACTATCGCTTGTGGTGAGCACAGTATCGACCTGTGCGGTGTGCATGTCGGTATTGGTAGCAGGATATCGAATAATTTCCTATGTCAGATAATTGTTTTGATTATGTCTGCGCAAGGTTAATTACTATAATACTCGTCTAGGTGTTAATGTGTTTTGTGTCTCGCCCCTTAAGGTGTGTACTATGTCTTCAGTCTCAAATAATTCTTGATTTATTTTAAAGTTAACGATATATTTTTTATTGAAATGGCTGGGTAATTAAAGTAGCATCATGGCGAACTGAATCAAGTATCGAGAGTTGTTTACGATAACAAAGTTTCAGCACTAGCCACGTGAGGGAATAACGTTGATAGGTCTAGTTCTGTATTATGGAATAATAATAATATGTCTTAATAATCCGACTGCGGGTCTTTAGTTCAATCATAACGTATATTTTCTATCATTGAATTAAGGCAACCACATTCTTGTATTCTTGATTGAAATTTAGACAATTATTTAATTTTGAAAATATCAAATTACGCATGGTAATATCCGTAGTATCACGATGAGGGGATTCAGGATTCAGTTACCAAAGCTGCACTCTAAATATTAGTGAGTTTCGACCGCAATCGTTCAATAAAGCCGCAGGTAGGTAATGGCGTGGCCTTGCATATTATATTGCTTTGATTTGACAGTTTGACCGCATCCAAACTAAGAAAGATACTTATTTCCCCATTTTGAAAGAACGGCGATAAATTACTTTATTATACGACAAAAAGTATATCTGCAATAGTATGGCGAGATAAACTTAAGTATTAAGGCCCGACTTAAGTCTTAAGAAAATGACACCAAAATATGATTTCACCAACCTCTAAGACACTCCTCGTTACAACGTGACTACTAACTATTTTTTGTCAGGATTATCAATACAAAAATAGTTTAAAAGAGTTCATTCAAAACAATAAGTAGAAATGTATTTTTCATTTGAGTGCCACATAGGTTCGATGCAAGCTACCGGCCGCCATATTGAAATTGGTTGGCATATTGATTAGTGGAACGAAGCGCAGTCTCTGCCAGTTAAAAAAGTCGTCAAATTCAAATATTGATGAGTTTATGACCATTGAATATTTATTAGTGTATAACTATTGATTTTATGAGTTTATTTTTATTGGTATAGTCGACCAAGTATAGTCGCTTTACCACTTTTCGACCGTAACGCTAGGGGATGAGGTTCAAATGTGGTTAAATAATAACTTGGTCGACTATGCTTGCACAAATTACTCATACAGAAATACTCATAATACATAATACTCTTACACATACTCGTAGATATGTATTACCTACTTTTTATCTACTACGTAAGAATTAGTCAAAGTCAATAAGGCCCAGCAAAAACTTATTACTTACGGGTTCACGATAAAACATCGTGAAATGCCAACAAAAGATCAAACAGGTTTTTATATTTCTTTATTTTCAAATGAAATTTTGCCCATAAGTTTTGAGGTTATATGTAAAAGAAACGATCCGCGGCGCGAAGCTATGGCAATTTGCTTTCGAAGCGAGAGCAAAAACAGTGTATTTGATAAATAGACTGACTGATTTAATACATTAAAGCGCGATTCCGTTAAAGCTACGCCATCTCTTGGTATTTTTTGACTATTTATCTTGAGCTTTTTGGTGTAAGAAAACATGCGAACATTTTTGTATCAACTACGAACTAAAATCTAACGTCCACACTGAACCTAAGATTCATTATAATTAAATTGGCGCAACTTGTGTGCGTTTGATTAGTTTTATGAATAGATAATTTTCCTTCCTTTCATCAAAAGTAAATTAGTAAAAAATAAGGGATTTAACCAACAGCTTTTCACGTTAAAATAATAGAAGTCTTGATTGCGGGGTTTTGCAATTTAGTGAGAAACAATCAGCCTATGTTTGCGTAAAGTCGATTGTCGACTATAAACATTCCACGCCGGAAATTAGCTCTTGCCCGGATGTGTGGAGGAATGCGTCCGAATGAAACTCTATTTCTTTTAGTTCTGTAGTCAGCTCATTGCCGATTTAATTACAACAGGGTGTTTTCTTAAATAGACGACGAAGGACAGTCTTTTATTGGCCCTACAATAATTTTTAGAATTTGAATTCGTTTTTTTACTAACTTACATCTACATATAATAAAACTGTAACTGGACAATTTTTGTGCATAGGAGATGTTCGAGAAAAAACAATAGTAGAGGTCTTTTTAAGAGTAATAGTTATAGAAGGCAAAATGTTGTCTGTCTGACTGTCTCAATGTAAAACGCATCACGAAAAAACTTCTGAACGAAATTGGATGAGTTTTTCAAAGTTGTTTTGCAAGAAATTATCCTGAAAATCTGGTGTATGTTCCATCATGATACGCTACCTAGAAATCGAGGTTGATAGTTACTTCCAAATTCTATGCGTACGTAGACTCGGGGAAAAGCTAGTATTGTTACACTTGTTTCATTACTCTTTCTTGTGCGCAATTTTTGTTCTGTACCTCAATAATGGCGTACATTTGAAGCGTGTATCCGAATAAAACATATTGTTACAAATCATTTCCAATGCAGAAAACAGAAGCATTGTGACTAATGACAATATTTCCTTCAATAAGAAAACCTATCAAACGTCGACGGATCACAAGTTATTACTGTAGCAAATGAACCGATGTCAGACTTATATGTTTCTTTATCAAAGCAGCCAGCATTGTTTGAGCTCTGCGTGTCTGTGAATTCCCTCCAGGGGTACATAGAAGTCAATGCCAGGGTGGGGTTGGAAGGTCTAGCTTAGTTGATCGCTGGTCTCATGCCGATGTAGGAAAATTCATACAAGCCACGGGCGCCTTCCGTTGCGCCGTTCGTTGTTATGTCGCGGAAATGGATTCCCAAACGGAAAAGTCAAAGTGAAGACTTCGTGTTTTGCCGCTGGCGTTGTTTACAATGTGCTAGAGGTAAACAAACTTTCAATTTGGCGCAGATGACCACTGTCTTTCAAGAATGAGTAGCGGAAAAACTAATGCTGCTACCAAGCCACGGTAAATTATAATGTTAGATAGATAACTTTGTAACGTTTTTGCAACTTTTCGTATCGATTTAGTTCCAAAATTTCGAGATGTTTGCACTCCTCCTTCAGCATAGCCAGTAAGTATATTAGTCATTATTATCCTAACCTACCTGTATTAGGATGAAAATGACTAGAATACTTACATACTTCAATTAAAATGCAAAGTCATATTTGCAATGAAATGGGCAGGTATCATGTTATGCTGCCAAAATGATTATATTCCTTTTCACACAGCTTTTTCCTCTATTTGAAGTTGTTATACTTGTAAATTAAAAGTAATTTAATAGAAAGTTGTTAATTTCTAAGATTTAAAGGATGCAAATCGTACTTTAAAAAAAGGAGGGAAAACCTCTTTACCTCAAATTAAGTATAAACATAAGCCTCCCTTCTCCCTTCGGTAAAAACCACAGTTGATTTCTTTTAATTTTAGGTTTACTTTTAAATTATCAATTGATGCTTGAAATTTGGCAACCCAGCTACCAGTAACTTTGTACCCAGCACTGATCTTTCTAACAATACAACTAAGTAATTCGGAATTCCCATTATCTGAAAGTTAATTATTCTTATGAAAGGTCCCCTGAAAGTGTTTGCTGCTTAATGCGATTAGCATTTTTTTTATCAAATTTAAAGTTGCTTGCTGAAAGCCATTAATTTTGATTAAAGAAAGTGGTCATGTCGTAATTTCTTCACAGACGATTTTAGATAAAGTTGGAATTGAATTTTAAAACTTTATTGTAATTTAATGTCGTTTTTATGACAAGAAAAATTTAAATGCTAAGTTACTTATGCCTCACACCGTGACATTTTATTATTTTCTTTTCTGTTAATTTATTTGTGATTACATTTATCCATTCGTACATTCATGTATTGTGTTGTGCAATAAAACTTAAATAAATAACTATACTCTGTCGGAATTATGACTACTACAGAAGTATTGTCTGCCTTATGTAATAGCTCTAAATTGTAGCTAAGCTTTTCAAGGTTTTTTTGTGACGATTAATTAAGGCTTGTATTTGTATTATTAAATAATTTTGGTAAGTCTAGGTTTACAAGCTCAATCAACGCTGTTATATTTACGTTAAGAGTGGATAGGGCATGCATCGTGTAACCGTTAATTAATCCAATGTCTAGGTATAAACTATGAATAGTTAGTGGGGTAATTTTTTAATTTAGACCGGTCGACACTCATCAGCCGTGCACTAATCAGTGTCGGTTAAAATATGCGCTTGCGTATTTCATTGGCCCGTGGCTGGCGAATGTCAAGCGCTCGTATGTCAAAATAGACCCACAGATATTAGGATCAAACACATGTTTTTTAAAATAATTTATGCTTTTATTATGGTCTTTGTGTGACGATATTGTTCTTTAAACATTTTCCGCACTATCCAGCTGTGTGTAACAATCCATTAACGTAAGTCTGAACATTATACCGCTGATTTATCCTAGCTTTTAGTATCGAGGTACAGGGCGGGTGCGTCCTTGTGTTCACCCAAAGTCAGCCATTGTTGACTCGTCAAAAATTATGAGATGTTTAAACAAGGCAGTGTGCTTTTATCTTTATTTGTTTACTTTGTTTCTAGTAATATCATTTATTGTTTGATTTATAAACTTACCTGAAAAGGAATGGAGTAGCGGTATAAATTACATCGGGAACTTTAAATAAAAAATTTGGAATTGCGTTTAATCTTACTTAGAGCATAAATGTGAAAGTATGTGACGAAATTTAGATGTTTGTTATACATAGATATCACACATAAATAGTGTTTAGATAACATTTTGCAGACAAAAAGATCAAATCCTTGAATAAAACACAGAATACTTAGCTTAGTCTTAGTTTTTAGACAATGCAAACAGTTACAAAGCACCTCATAATAGGATTAAGTGCTTGCTTTATTAGAATTAAATGTAATTCTAGAGCGATATTCTAACAAAAGTTGATGATCGATACTTTGTTCAACGCGGAGTTAAAACGGAATCCTATAGGATTACCTAGGATTGAGCTTTAGCTCAAGTTGAAATTAAATTTGGCGGTAAAATGGTTTTGAGCTAAGATAATTTTCAATTACAGTGAACTTCGTTAAATAAAAAAAACCGGTCAAGTGTGAGTCGAACTCGCTCACTAAGGGTTTCGTACCATTATCTATAAAAACGGCGTAAAAATCACGTTTTTTGTATGGAAGCCCCCTTAAATATTTATTTTATTCTGTTTTTTAGTATTTATTGTTACAGCGGCAATAGAAATGCATCATCTGTGAGAATTTCAACTGTCTATCTATCACGGTTCTTGAGATACGGCCCGGTGACAGACGGACAGACAGACGGACAGCGGAGTTTTAGTAATAGGGTTTTACCCTTTTGGTACGGAACCCTAAAAAACAATGGGATACAGCGTGCATAAGCTTGATTAAAAAACGAGTTTTCTACTTCTGTGTATTAGATGGTCTGTGCCAGTAATTTCATTAGCTTTGCTATGCTTTGAGCTCTGTATAGGATGGTAGTTTAGTGAGCATGTCTGTCCGTGCGTCAGGTGCACTGAGACTAGTTTCACTAACTATGCCATGGCTACGCAGCTCCTTTTACAGTATGCGATCTTGGTATAGTTTAATTCAAAATCATCACAAGATATCTGGACCGAAAAACCTACCTACTCTGCTTTTAGTGTTTGAAAAAATCATCAGTGAAATTTTCAACTGTCTATCTATCACGGTTCATGGAACAGCCCGGTGACAGACGGATGGACAGACGGACAGCGGAGTCTTAGTAATAGGGTCCCGTTTTACCTTTTGGGTACGGAACCCAAGAAGATGAAAATTGCGTGTAAGTAAACATAATATGTTTTTATTTTCATAACAATTGAATTCAATTCAATTGAATTTATACCAATTGACCTAGTCCCAAGCTTAGTAAACCTTGTGTTATGGGTACTAGACAACAGATATACGTACTTAAATAGATAAATACATACTTAAATACATGTAACATCCAAGACTCGGGTACAAATATTCATATTCATCACACAAAAATTTGCCCTTCCCGGGAATCGAACCCGGAACCTCTAGCTTCACGAACGAAAAGAACGAATATGTTTTGCCACAATAATCACAGCACTTGTTTTTAGGTATGTTGTAAGCGCCATTACAGCGAAGACAAATAAATGTTCAGTTAGCTACTCTATTAAATTCTTCGTTTCAAAAAACTTAACTAGTATTGGATATCTTTCTGATATCTGATTATCTCTAGTGTGCACCTGCTCAGTGATATTATTATATCAGTAAATTGACATTGGCATGAGGATGTCCAGACAGTGTTCAATTGGCACGTTTGTTTCGTACACAACCTAAGACTCTTAAGTATTTTAGTTTCTGTTTTTTTTTCATTTGACGGAAGCGTAAAGTAGTTTTTTGAAGTACTGTCCTTTGTTCTGTAGAAGTTTGTAGAAATTGAAATCTTTTCCCTCCAAATTATTTCCTTGTTTGAACAGCAAATATTTCGTACCGCAACGTGTAAATCTTAAATTTAGTTTCAAGGCACGTGTACTGTTTGCAAACGTTAGCTATAGTTTACCTACCGTATCGCACTTAATAATTTCAAACTAAAAGGGCTTTTTGAAGTTTAGTTCGTTCCAGTGGATTCCTATACCTCATAGTTATTCAGGTGATTCAATTAACTAAAACAATTACTGTTTACTAAATCAATTAAAGTATAATTATGGAAAACGTTACATTCAACTTAGGTGCTAAATATTTCAAACGGTGGTTGAATTACATCTATAGGTAGGTACACTATGTTCTTAGGCTAGATATTATACAGTCGAAAATATATAATAACTCATAAGTACAGGAAATAGGGAAGTAAGGGTAATGTTATGAAATTGTACAGGAAAGTACAAAGTACAAAACAAAAGTGTATAAAAGTGTCGCGCCCTATATGGAAGATGCTTTTTAATACGACGGAAACTTTTGAATCTGCCTTCGTGAAATAAAACATTCCAAAATTGCAAAAACAATGTCGATAGTGTTGATGAACAGTTTTTTTAATTTGTTAGTTTTGTGAAGAAGATGGAAGTCTTTAGTGAATAATCGAAAAAAAGGCATACTGATAAGAAACAAAAACAATGAAAGTTTTGTAATAGGGTAGTTGCCATCAATGTAAGAGCCTGTAAACCAGGGTATTCAATTAAATTTTCATTATTGAGAACATCATTAGTGAACTTCTTACTCGAAAGTTTACTGTCAGTACAGTCAAATGAAATGAAATTGATAATAACAGTGACAATAGATATCGATGGCCTAGCCAGGTCGTGCGAAGCAAAGTTGTAGTGTAAGTGACCCCCCTCAGTTGATAAGTCACTACGCTAGCGAATACTGTAGGCAGAAAGCATCAGTGCCTTAAGCTGAATTAAAGCTGCTACAAAAAATGGGAGGTGAACATAATATAGTCCACGATGAAAGTTACTTGACCTCTAATTTACCATTACCTTATTTTGTTTTGGATTGCTTATTTATTTTATTAATTAAAAGCCAATAAAGCTATACAAAAATATACTCTAAAATCGTTGTGTTACATAGTTGATAAGAAATAATTGGGGCTCCTATTTTCCGATGTCATGGCTCTTCCCGTCATCTATGTAAGACAATACCAGTGCTTATACGTACTTATGTTAGATACAAATATTCTTTAGAATTATGATTTAGCATAATCTTCTAATTCTTGTATGCTGATACTTCCTCTTCTTCCTTCTTTATGGCTTGGATCAAGACCATAGACATGACGGCGTTCACCACCTATAAAAAAAATTGTTACAATATGTATTTTGTATAGGACTAGTAATGCGCTAGTCTTTCTGCTCCACGCCGCTAGACGAGCGATTAATGTTTTCGACTAGCGTCATATTAAACAACCACGTTTCACGCTGTCTGAAGTCGCCATTTCAAAGGGTCCAGCGCTTAAGGAATAAGATTAATTCATGAGTCCCTAGAAGTATGTATAAAGTTAGTATAGGCTTGATGACGAAAATCCTTGAAAACCTGACGCGACAGACTTATGGCGTAACCACCGTGGCAGCGTTTTTGTTATGGGGGATCTTTTAGGTGCTTATCACATTAACGTTACAAGCATTTTTTTTATAGTTAATCTAGAAAGGAAATGAACGTGTTGTACAACTTTACATAGCAGCAGTGGCAGAAATTAGCGGATTTAAACCACCCGTGACGGTACACTGCCTAAAAAAAATTGGATAACAGAGATCCTCATGGGTTAGTAAAAAAAAAAATTACTTACCGCAACCATACATGAAGCGAGTACAATGCCTGCCAGCCAGCCGGTTTTGCCTTCTAGGTACCATGTCAGCTCGTCGATGCACCCGTGGAAATAGGCATTACCAGTCACAGAGTCGCGACACTCAGAGGGCAAAGGTTTACGCATATTGATGTAGTCCATCGGACCATCCGCCCCGCAGCACCCGATCTGGGAACATAACAGAGTAATCACATTTTTATAGCCCTTAAGCAGTCAATTGCAGGATGCGTTAGTTTTGTAAGTCCCTAATGTGACCCCAGCTGAAATGCCCTTCGAATTCACGACCCCTCTTGTATAATGGAGCGTGTAAAAAACCGACCAAGTGCGAGTCGGATTCGCGCACTGAGGTTTCCGTATCTCCACGCAATAAAATTTGCGTCGTAATATATAACCCAAAACTGAATTTGATCGTCAAGAAATTGTAATAATTTCCAACGACTGTGCTAGTCAGAGAGAGTGCTCTATTTTCTTTGCAATATTTATAAAAATCCTAAAATCTGTAAGTTATTCCTGATTTTTTTTACTTTAGTAGTTCTCTGACATATTTCAATATTATTTGAAAAGTTTGAGTGATATAAAAACAGAACGTGGTTTAGAGCGTTCAAATGAAGCCCCTTTTATTTTATATCCCACTCGAATTTGTAGTCTCATTTTGAAATTTCGACCCCGTGCTCAAGGAAACTAGTGCATTAGTAACTGTAACAGCCAGATGAATCGACGGGCGGACGGACAAACAGGCCGGCATACAGACGGAGCCGCACCATAACATATAAGGGTTCCTTTTTACTTTTTACGTACAGAATCCCAAAAACAGTTTATTGTCGGTGCAGACATCACGCCTGATTTAAAAGAGTCATAGAGAACGCCAAGGGAGACATCGAACACTAAACAGTGGGGTGATTCTTTAAGCGATGCTGGCGTTTGACATTGAGGCAGAGTCGTGTCTCGCTCGGTCGCGCTGTATTAAGGACCCGAAATAGAGCATTACTCCGACGACGAACGCAGCGCTGACGCGTTGAGGAAATACCTGGGTTGCTCTGTTAAGTGGTTTATCTGTTATTGCTTTTATTTCCTTAATAGTTCATTATAAATTACCTCAAAGAGCCATAAATAAATAAATAAATTTTCGGACAATTTACACTAATTGATGTAGTCCAAAACTAAGCAAAGCTTGAACTGTGGGTGCTAGGCTAGGAATAATCAAACATTTATACATATAGGAAAATAAATACTTAAATACACATAACATTCACGACTCAAGTAAAAACACTGCCTCAATTGGGAATCGAACCCACAACGCCTAGCTTTGTAGTATAGGCTATAGGGTCACCATAGAACTACGATTTTACAACAGGGAGCTTATTCGACGTTAAGCTCGTCGCTGTTGTGCTTAGAGAATCAACCCCCGGGTCGTGATCGATTGGGGCCAGACCATTTGATTACGCGTAGCAACCACGCGTTTGCGTTACGGGTTCTCATTCCCCTCTATGCACTTTCCGACTCGGCTGTCGTACGTGAAATTGTCCAATTAATTCATCAACCTCTTATCGACTGAATTTGTGTAGTTAGAAAAGGGACACAAATAGGTTTGACATAAAGTAGATTTTGGAACTGGATTATTCCGGTAAATACGAGGTTGGAAAAGTAAGTGAGCGAAATGCGTTTTGCTGTTTGCTTCGTTAGGTGTCACGGTTTGCTATACTTTTTATACGAACAATGTCAAACTGGGAAGTGGAAAAATAGTGGCGTAGCGAGAATAGTGAATTGATTGGTACCGGGCATAGTTTTATGACGAACGCAAGCCTTTGAGTTCGTGCTAGTAACGTGAATGTATGTTTTTTCACGCTTTTACTATTTGAGACAAAAAATAGAGATGGGCGTGAAATTGATGTGTTCTGTATTTTCTTCCTAAGTCATTCATGTTCAACTATTACGTGACTTAAATTCAATTTTAAACACAATCAACCAACGGCAGTACCTAATCAAAATTTTAACATAACTGCTTATTTTTAATGCTTCACAAAGGGACACAAAAAGCAATGGATTGGTTGCTTACTGAAATGACTGAAATGACGATTATGAAGCGTTGGGAAACACCTTGTAATTGCACAAGTGTCACGACACGATCGATATTTTTTCAGCCTTACGTTAAAGAAGGTACAGTATAAAGTGAACTTACCCCTTCTTGTACCATCCTCAAGATTTCCCTGCTGCCCTCGTGCTGGGGATTGTTCATAAGCCTCACGATGACATCTCTGATGAGCGGTTGAATGCTCGAGTCGTATGTGGAAAAGTCCAGGACTACGCAGGAACCGATGAGACCAAAGACGAATGAAGCTATTTGCGTGCCAATGTACTGAAAGACAATAATTTGTTTAAAATAAAAAGTGAAATATACTGATTTCATGTTTTAAACACGGTCAGGGCACGAATACTAAAGTGATGTAACAAAATATTTTAGCGGGAAAAAATAATATCGATATACTGTAGATCAGGATGTTGTTAAACAATAAGATATATTATTCGTGCATTTTAATAGTATTTTATCTACACACATATCATAATTTCTCAATAACGCGTTCAAAAACCATAGAAAATGACCAGCATTATTACAACCAATGTTATTTTAAGAATTTTCTTGTCTGTGGTAGTAGGTAAATCTTTCTTTATTGAGTAGTATCTCTTAGTAGTCTGTGTTTATTGGTGATTACATTACCGATATCTCGTGACGTTATGAATTTAAATTTCTAACAGCTGTCAAAATTCAAGGTGGTCTCTATTCTAGTATCCACAGATATTAAAACAGTTATCGATACGAAACGTCAATTCAGTGTGATTTTTTAATTTAAACGCACGACATTTGATATCGAGTGACATGACAATAGGGACTTCATTCATTTCTCTATGATTAAAAAAAAAACGTTCGTCTTGACGGATAGATCGAATTGCCGCCATACTTATTTGTTGGTTTTTTGCTGTTACGGTTTTTTGCAGTTATGATATGTGTGTAGATAAAGTAATGTATGCAACTGTATATAATTAGGCCTTAAAACACTCGTGTGATCCTATTATGAAACTCGCTGATGCTCGTTTCATAAAACCACACTCGTGTTTTAAGGCCTCTCATTATATAGCAGTTGCATAAAATACTATTATGCAACTGTTGCATAATGAGGGGTCTTAAAACACGAGTGTGGTTTTATGAAACGAGCGTTAGCGAGTTTCATAATAGGATCACACGAGTGTTTTAAGACCTAATTATGTACAGTTGCATACATTACTTTATCTACACACATATCATAAGTACTCTATGATGGGTTCAGAAGCCATAGGGCAATGACCTGCATTGCTACTAGCTACTAGTGCTAGGTACCTATTAGATATCTATAGGCTGTACACATTAAAATAATGTAATAAAAAAATGAATTTGAACAAATATAGAAACAATTTAGAAAAATTCTCATCATAATATTGGTTGTTATAATGCTGGTCATTGCCTACGGTTTCTGAACGCAATATAGAGCATTTATGATATATGTGTAGATAAAATTTTAAACAAAAACAATTTAAATAAATCGACGACGTCGATTCGACGACCTGTATGGCGCAGTGGCACATGTGTCTGCTTACTGTGCAAGAGGTCCTGGGTTCAAATCCTGGTATGGGCAAATATTTGTGTGACGAATACGAATGTTTGTACCTGAGTCATGGATGCTATTTGTATTTAAGTATGTATTTATCTATATAAGTATGTTTATCCGTTGTCTAGTATCCATAGTACAAGATTTGCTTAGTTTGGGACTAGGTCAATTGGTGTAAATTGTCCCAAGATATTTATTTATTTAAATAAAAATTGTATTAAGTATTTTTTATTTTCGTTTAATATTTTTTGTATGTAAAAATTGCCGTCTAAATGCAAATATCCACCAAGTATACTAGTAGAAGATTTCTAATGTATATAAACATCAACATCATTTTTTTTACATCATATTAATCGATATAAAATCCCTAGAACGCGCCCCAAGTTATCAGACGTTTGTTAATGTGTAACAACCGTTCATAGTTTCCGCGGATCATTCAAGGGAATATTCGACTCGACTTTTAAACTCAATAAAACTTTATAAATTAATAAAAATTTGGCTATCACCGTAACAATGCGGAAAGCGGGTAGGCGCACTCCGCTCTGGCGATCAATTTTTTGCCGGGAACAAAGAATTGCACCCATCAGGGAGTCGCTGCCAGCAGTTTAAAAAAATGTTCATAGACAACAGAAATATATATTTGCCAAGACATGTTCTTTACTCTCATTAATGAAAAAACAAGCTTAGGCAATCAGGCATTAGTTGTTTGTTAATGAACGCTTTTTTTCAAAATCGCTCCAACGAGACAGTAATTTACTTTACAAGTACTAAGTTATGTATCAGGATAGTTTTAAAGGGATTAAACTAGCCTTTTTACCAAAATCTGGTTAAGTATAATCAGATTAACTAACCTATAACTAAACTAAAAATAACTTAATCGTTTCTCACACTGACTATATGTACATATTATTATATTATGATGTATGTAATGTTTATCGCTGGACGTTATCGACTTTATCTCTCCTTTGGACGTTGGTATTTTATCATCGTTATTTTAAAAACAACCTTGTTCCGTAAATCTAGAGTTTTTAATAACATGACCAAAAAATGATTTCACCGGTTCTTAGTACTGGGGCCCATTTTTCAGTCAATATTAGTCTATAGCACTATTTCCTCGTTTAAAAACAGTAGTATTATTAGCCTTTATGCTTAGTGTCTTTTAACCGTTTAACCGCCGATTAATTTTCACTAGTTTTTTACTCGTAGGTTTCCGTATATTCCCGTCAATTATTGGGTGGTCAATAACTGGAACTGTTACCTTAATATTAGAAATCAAAAATCTAGTTCTAGGCATACTGTTGGTATATAAAAAAACATTGCTATAGCTTAAGATTTAGAGGGTGAAAAATGTTGCCGCGATTTGCATGGAGGGCGCTGGGTACACAACAGTCTTAAATGATTGTACAAACAGCAACAAATTTAGCTGACCATGAAATAGGGAACTGAGAGAAATTCTCTATTCTCACAAGGGATAAATTATCAACTTAACACAGTGCATACTATTTGCCTCCCTTTCCAAAAATGACACTTTCTCGCAGTTCCTCTTGAATGGTGGCTTATATGTCTTCGATTGTACCTACAAACTCGTGTTCCTCTACTCTAACCTCTTTAAATACGCGAATGATCCGTTTATTACAATAATAAATTTAATCATAGAATAATACAATTGCTCTTACCCCGTATAGCAACAAGACGTTCTCCATGAGCGCAGCGCCGCAACCGAGGAAGGCCACTACCATGATGATTAGTGACCCAATCAGGATGATGTAGATCCCAATGAAGTATTTCTGCAGCTCTAACACCCTCATCCACTCATTGAACCCTGGCTCTATGCAGATCCAGAGGCATAGCGCGAATATCGAGATGCCGAATAACTGAAAAGGAAAAACAAACAAACGTTAAAATTTAAACATGGAACTCGATAAGACTATAATATTTCGAAGATGAATAGGCTTTGTTTTAGCTTCCATTCCTAGCTTCGTAAAACCTTGTTTTAGTTTTTTTAAATAACGTATTCGTTGAAAACTGTCAATTTTTATTTATGCAATGGTTAGATGGACTAAAATGTGACTTTTTATTGATCTCGACGTTTCGGTAGTATTGCAGCGGCTGTGGCCACGAGTATCTACGTACTAAATATATAATAATAAAATATTAGTAAAGATTGCAAAAGTTTTAAACAGTGTCGCTGTTGGCTGGTTTTGCAAATGTTTTATTTCAATGTCTACAAGTCGCGAAAACACAAGGAATTTATTCAAAGTTCTATTTAATTGATTTTTGTACTAAAAAATATGTAACAGAGAAACTGCAAAGAAAAATCTGCTGTAATAACTGCATAAATAAACCATAAAATAAACCTAAATAAACCATTAAAATAAATAAACCTAAATAAACCATTAAATTTTGTTAAAAAACAGGTGACAGAACAAAATAACATTAAACACAGTCCGTACATATTATTATTAAAGACAACCGTTTTTGTTTTATCTATCGAAGGCGATGTGCGAAGATACGACCTTCAAATTTGCCGATATCACAGTTTTAAAAGAGGTTACACTAGGTTATGCGAAATTGAATTATATAAATAAGAAACTCATTTTGCGCAGAATGTTATACAGAAGGTTGCTAAACAAAATAAACGAAAAGACGAAAACGAATTCGACCGCGCATAAAAACATAATGCATGTATAACTTACATAAACGCGATGGACCCTAAAAGCAATAAAACTAGAGCTAAGATAAAACACGAACAATAGTGATGTCGGGGGCTAAAAGTTTTATAATCTCATTAATGCCGTGAGTGTCCGAGTTTTATTCGGTGGTATAACGGATCCAGTCATCCACGGAGCCCTTCTAAAGGACATAGTGTAAATAGAATACTAGTCTCTGACCTCCATACATGAACTGGCTGCTGTCAAAGTATACTTTTGTACGGTCGCGCGGTCGAAGTCAAAGAAATTGTTGGAAATAAATCACAGTTTTAGCTCTTCAAAATCCATGTAATTTTTATCTCGGGACAAGTGACAGGTAACAAGTCAAATTAGAATACAAAAAACATAGACAAAAAGAACGAGTTTGTAACAGAAATGTTTACACTTTTCCATCTTATTCTATTGCAATAAGGTGAAGAAGTGTAAACATCTCATTGAATTCGACTGTATGTAGGTGATTATCGGCATTTTGGTACTTCACGCAGTGTAAGCAGATAAGAGAGTACCATGAAACTATTTAGTGACGTCATTCACGTTAAAATGTATAGAGTTTTTAGTTCATGTATTCTCCACTAGCTCTGTGATGACGTTTCAACTTTGTATACAAAATCAGTTGTCAAATATAAGAAACAGCCTAACCAGTGGAAGGATACGGATCAGTGATACTAAGTAGTAGACAACTTTGCGCTTGCTTTGTCCCGTTTATTTAGAATTACTTTAACAATAATGTTAAGTATCCAAATGCTACGAGCTAGCGATTATCGTGTAGATTTATATTTTTGTTTTTTAGTTATTACGCTCTATCATAATAGAAATGTATAAAAAAGATTTGCCGTTATAACTCATACTAATAGTTTTACTGTGTAGAAAATTCATAATAAAATATCATGATATAAAACGCAAATAAATGGCACCAAAAAGGATGAGCCTAAAATAAATAAAAATAATGGTAAACTTTACTTTCAACGCATTGTAGCAGATTTGTGTTTACTTCATTATTTCCTATTTCATTCACATCCTATGCTTTAGTTATAAACGTTAAAACTTACTAGATACTTAAGTTGTCGTTGCGTCATCATTGAAACTTACAAAACTTTAAAAAAAGTTTTTTACATCGACGGACAATGTTTTTTTTTCAATTCTCTTGATGCAACGTGTAAAATGTTCTACACTAAAACACTCCACATTCCATACGCCACCCGCTTTTGGCCTTTCACTATCACCGCGCTTTGCAACTGTATAGATGTAGAGAACTGTGTAATAGCCTTGTTTTTGCCTCCCTGATACATCGCTGAAGATAAAAGTGAAATGAGTTCCTTCGGATTGTTTTGTTGCGCAGTTACACCTACGACTATAGGACGGTGTTAATTTTGGAAAACAAGGAATACCTAGCTGTTTGTTTTCGCCTGGATAGTCATCTACGTTAATACTGATAGAGCGTTGAGTGCGGCTTAAATACTTCTCAGTTAAGTTTGTCGCCTTTTCTCATTTATTAATTCATTTTAACAACGATTTATAACATTAGCCAGCCATCCATTCAGCCAAATAAGGACGTATATTGAGTGACTGACCAGTCTTATAAACTTAAATGAATTGGTTTAAAAATTAACGAAAACAATCTTTCCATTAAAAAAAACTGTAACCAGGTATATTTTATCATTTTCATTATTTGTTTTATTATTTATTTTTCAGTTAAGTTTGCAATAACAGGCTTACAGTATAATAACCAACACACCTATTATGCTAACAGACAAAGAATAACTTTAAGAACACAAATATCACATTTCACAGAAGACAAATACCTATTAATTTATGTGACCAGCGACTGCCAGCTGACACAAATGAAAACAAAAACAAATGAAAACAAAACACTGTCGCTAAGGCTCCATGTTTGTTAAAACTTTGAACAACTTTTTGAACTAGCTATATAAACTGACAAATGAGGGACATTTTACATCAGCAAGTTTCACAATATTTAACCTTTGTGTCAGCTCATTCTTCGTAATATACTTTTGTTTCTCTGGGCTCCAGGGACAAACTCGAGTCGAGCAAATAGGTAAATTGGTAACAACAAAGTCATAAACAAATTTGTCTTGATGTATCTCGCAGACAAGAGTTGGCTGTTATGCCGCGTGAATTGACTCCAACTTTACATGTCATATGTGAGCAAAACAATTTGCCGAAAAAGAAAGTTATCACCTTGGTTCTTTGTCTCATTGGTATGCCATGTTGTGAATTAACCCGATTACAATGGATTGTTTATCAATTATCTGCTGATAATTAACAACATTTCATTATTCTTGTAGAACAAGGAACAAGACATTTAAGCTTCTAACTAAATTTTTACTATTGCCAGTGCCTTCTGTTCTGAAATTTTTATATCAGGCATTTTACTGATGTTTGTTGGCAGATCTCGATGCTTGTGTAATGAGTTGCTTTAAAACAAACAAAAAGGTCATTAGATCAAATAACAAGCAAAAAATATAATTAAGACAACAAAAACACAATGTAACGTTTTAATTATTAATGTTTTTCAAACGAATGAGATAAAAGTGAAACTAAAATAATACAAAAATAATAACACCAAACGTCGTGAGCATAATAATGAATCTTAAAATCAAGTATTGAACCACGTAATTAACGAGATATAAGATAATTTATTCTTACTTTATTTACTCTGTAGTACTTGTTAAAAGTCTCACGGCTGGAGACTGTATTTATTTCAGTAATTATTTGCGCTTTGGAAACTCTGATGAGACGCCTTTCCAAGTTAGTAATTAAATCATAAATCTGTATTCCAGCGATTTCAACTGAGCCTACCTAAAGTTAAGTGATGCAAACCAAATAAGCTTTGAAAAGATGGAGAAATTGCGAATGCTGATTCAATTTACACAGTCCCTAAGAGCAATAGTCATCGACAAGTAAGTGGGCCCGAACTTAGTATAAAGGCTTATTTACCGAAAACAAAACCATAAGATAAAATCACGTTTACGACACCAGCGAATCACGGAGATGAATATTCAGAAAACGAACAAACAAAAACTTGGCCATATCTACTTTTTATTATACTTTGTCTACAAAAGCCGTCGCCGAGACAACAACGCTGTTCGCAATCCATTAGGACCCGCCAAATGATGCGGAAAGTTGACTTGTACGTTTGTACGGTTTGTGGAAAAATCATATAATGCTCGGGAGCCGTGTACCGCCATTAATGCTCGAACACACCCGCTGATACACGCTTGATGATAAACGAGCCGCTGTGAGTGAAGGCTCACCCCTCAATTAATATGGTTCATTGAGAAAGTTTCTAATTGAATACTATCAACTTTCACATAAAAGTCACGTAAAGTGATTCACTGCTTTCAGTATAATTAAATCTACGGGATAAAATAATCATTCACGCTATTTTCCTTGACGTAGACAAAAATATTTTTTGAGTGCTCGTGAAAAATTGTGTAAGTTCACAGAACGCTCTTCATGTCGGTTCTCAGAAGCGATCTCGTCGGGTTCACGACACGAAATTAATGTATTTGATAAGAACGAAAGCGTAAACGAGCAGTGTTTGTTTGGGTATATATATCATAAAAAGCACATTTGAAATCGCGTCTGGGCGTCTCGGTGTAACTACGTTTGCCCCTTTTCGGAGCCAAAAGGCAGACTTTTATTTACTTTTTTGGGATGTTCAAAAATTTATAGCATCGTAAAAACTCGCACCGCGCTCGTTTGCCATGCAAGAGCCGCTCTGAGAGAGGTACGAATATGACATCATAATATGATTACAATGTGCCCAATATGGTGAGTAGGTGTGCTGATAAGCGCTCGAGCTCTGTTGACTACGGACTATTACTATTCATAAATAACCACCTGAGTTTCAAATATTTTTATGAAATAAATCAGTTGTAAATGAGGGTGCCATAACGAAGTAGTGCATGTTTCTTTCCTCGCTTTAGCCACATTGAGCTAAAACGTTTTGAGTGGCAAAAAACTATTATTTCTGTCGCAGTGTCCCGGTTTCCCCGGTAACAGCCGTCAGTCCCGCTTCCCGTTGTATCTCCTCCGAGACACCTGCGAAGCTGGAATAATAAAGAGTTTTACAACGTTTCAAAATGGGAGTTTTTCCCGCAATTCAACCACAACGTGCACTTAAGGGATTTGAATATCTTATATGGTAGGTTTTATCTATTCCACGTATCCTCGGGATGAACGGATTCGTCCCTATATTTTAAGTCCTAAAACAATTCCCTTAACACGAATAGCATTTCAACACAAGGTGCGTGAGGACAAGCTGCTTTGAGTTCCGCTAACGCTAAATCGCCGTGATTCCAAAGTCGGAATAGAAAATAAATCCGTGCGAAGGCAATTTCATATAAATTGCAATCATATGGGTAGAACTGACTTCTTTACGGGTCTGCCCCTCGACTTAACGTTACAGCGTTTACGGGGAAGATTGCGGAAAAATAAATTTCGCAAATGGAATGAGACGCCACTGTGAGCTCAGAGTCAGCGAATAAACTGGGATTCGAGAGTTCAGCATCTTATTTTCATTGCTCTAAGGACCTTTTCTTTTGGCGCTATTTTATATTCAAGACGTAAAACGTGTTTTCACATGCAGATTCTGTGACATCGCTGAGATAATGGGCGCGTGATTAACACTCACGAGATTAATAATTGCACGAGGTTTTTTGCTGCTTATAATAAAAAATCATTCACATTTCTGTAGGCAATTTATATATATATTTAGACGAAAATTCGACGGAAGAATAAAGATACAACAGATGCAACTTCATTTTTACTGTCATGGAGTCTGTTGAAGAGAATTTAATTTTTAACGTCCTTTTCTGTGTTTAGAAAATTAAATTCGTGCTTTGTTTTGTACAGGGGGAATTTTAACGCTTGCTAAGGATTTTTTCATTAAAAAATGCAAGTGTTTTGTATCACTTTAAGACTCCTCGGTAACGAAGACCTTACTCTTCCTGTTCGCTTAGCTTAATTTACAATTCTTAATTCAGTCGCCACCGAACGTTACATCGTTTGTTTCCGATTGCAATCGTTAGCATCGCGCTCGAGATCGCCCTGATTGTCACTTCTGAATAAAGTCAGCGTTCGTTTTGGCGTAAATCCAAAACTCAATTAACGAAACCGAGTCCGTCGAAGTGCTTCGAACGTTTTTGGCGCCTGTATCGTGCTGCCAATCTACGATCCATTAGTCGTGGTTGTTTACGTAGTTAAATGAAGAGTTAAATTTGATTCCCTTAGAATCAGTAGAATCCGATAAACAAAATAAAGGAGCCCTGCTATAACATACCTACATCTTTTCAACATTTAACTTAAAGGATTAAATGAATTTAAATAAACGAGCTCTAAAAGGTCTCTTTTCGATATTAATCTGCAAAATCATTTACCTGTCGCGATAGTTAGCAAGAAAAGTAATACAGTGATATAAGACTGAACTATAAAAAACTGGCTAAGTGTGAGTCGGATTCACACTCGAAGGATTCATAAAGCGCTGAATATAACATGGTTCTTGCTTGTGGTTTATTATTTATTGTAACAGCGGCTATTTTCAAAAGATACAACCCTGTAACAAAGGGACAGACAGACAGGCGGACGGATGAGCGAAACCAATAGGGTTATGTTTGGACCCTTTGGGTATGGATCTAAAAATGTAACATTTGGGGCTTTACGTTTGTCAACGAAATTATTGTATCATGACTTTGCCCGATAAATAAATATTGTGGAATGCAATATTTCATCAACAAAATTCGAAGAACGACCTTGAAGTATTTTGGTTTAGTAACTGTGTACGAACTTCTGTAATGGAAATTTACAATAATAAGACCCTAATTAATTATGAAACGTGTGACTAGGTATACGTAATGTTATTAATTTTCTGGAAATAGCACTTCCTAAAGTTCAACATGGTTTCTAATTAAGGGGTTATAAACTATCTCAACAAATTTAACTTGGGTTCTCGTGTATCTGTTAAGGGCACGTGGTACGTGTACCACACGTTTCCAAATTCAATTTTGATGATTACGATGGGCTGTTTGTTTTGTACCATTGAATTTACTTAATAACCGCTGTATAGCCAAGTTGCGGCCACAACTCTGCGATTTACTGCCTCGCCACGTGCCGCTAATGTGCGCTGTTTGCCGCCAACTTCGCTACGCTACTGACTAATAACTGAGCTAACAAGTTTTGTGATGACCACAGCCTTATCCCGTGATGTGGCGTTTGAGCTGGCTAGGTGTTTTAAATAATAAAAGCGCGCTTGAAATGAAAGGATTGCGTTTTAAATTAAACAGATGTATGTACGGTAATTGTTTCCGTAGTGGTAGTGTAATTACAACCACCCCAGATGCGTTCCCACCTTGACGTTGTGAGAGGGGGAGCTGCTTGCTATATGCTTTATGTATGACCAATGTACAGCTGGGCCAAGAGGACCTGCACAGGGGACAGAGGACGCAACAAATGCGTAGCCACAAGAAGTGGTTCAGGGTATTGCAGGCCTTCAAGGCCGCAGTACGTGAATACAGCAGGGCAAAAGCTGTTCAAAGCGAAGGCGGGCTTCTGACTTGAGTTGGCATTAGCGGCTGCCACCGCTTTGACATGAGTCCGTCCGTTTGCTTTTGATTGACATTCATTATTTTTTGTGTGTAATTTAGTATTTTTGTGAAGCAAATAATTGTTCCCATTTTCGAGGCAGAACTAGATAACGTTTAATCGCGGCCTAGTTTTTTTTTTAGTTTAACATGCATTGATATTTAGGGATTCTTGTATAGCAAAGTGACGATATTATAATTCAGACTAAACTATCTAGGCTAAATAGTACAAGCACTGTCATACGCAATTCGTGCTTATGCTTATCTAACTAAAACGAACTTTGAAATAGATGTCCAAATAAATAAGTAAGTTGCACTTCTAATATTCGGATTTAATTTATGTAATTTTGTTTTCTGAATAACTCTGATCAAAATGTAGTGAGTGAACAACACGGTGCGTAAAAGTGTGAGGAGCTTCTTATAATCCTTTTCTGAAAATACGGGATTTAAAGAATCCGGAACTAAGAAGATTACAAATAACGGATGTATGTTCATTTGATTCTGTTTTTATGAATCAGGTATGACGACAGCTTACTCGGAAAGGGGACAATGGGCTTATCTTGAGATAACGTTCGTTCTCCGAAGGTACTGGTGTACACGGCGCTTGTTGATGTATTCCATTTCATGTGTAATATATTTGCGAATTATGTTTCAATATCTTCTTTCTTTGGTTTGCTACTTTGTTGGGTATAATGACTTGACGTGAATCTGTTTTGGGATTGTGCATATGATAAATAATAATGATGTATTCTTCTTAATTCTCTGTAAGTAGTGGGTAGAGACTGAACTTACGTACATATTTTAAAAAATAGAAATTAACAAGAAATAGAAACTTAATTTGAAGATAGTAAATGTAAGTTCCAATGTTCTTATGCTTTTATTATTATAAAGAAAATTGGTGGAATTCAGCTTTTATTTATCGAAAATCGAAGATCTTTTGATGCTGAAAAGGTTGTATATTTACCTACATTTATAAATAGCTATTGATATGGGTTAATTAAGGGATATGTTTGCTTTCGCACATCTACTTTGTTCTGCTATCCTATACCCTTTATAATATTATTTATATATATATATATATATATATATATATATATACATACATTATTTTGGTTTATCTTTAACAATCCAATTTAGCTTTATTGCCTAGTAAAATAAACCATGTATTTGGCTAAAAAACATTTCTCAGTAAAAGTCAGCTATGTATACGTGATTCATTTTATGTGAGTCACTTCATAAAAGTTATTGCGTCTTCACATTGTAATGTTCATAGACAATAACGTAGAATATCAAAATTTTACTCAATACTAAGCGAGGGCTATTACAAATTCAAACTTATGACCTGAGCAGTAAGTCTCGTTTCAAATAACGAACAGACAAAGCAAGAGCGGAAGATAGTGCAAATAACTCGGACTTAAACCCTAACATGCAATGGCATTGCCGTTCAATTCTGCACGTAATTCAAAGTAAACACTTGAAATAAAAGTAAAATGAGTTCCAACTAGCTGGGGAGAGCTCGGTACATACCCATAATACGACATTGAAGCAAAACAGTGTGTATTTGATACAGTAGATTTGGGATTCAAGTTTCCCAACACCCGGTCCTTTCCCTTCGCCTCTACCAACAGCCATTGCACTTTTTCACTTCACAGCACTTTTTTCGAAATTTGAAATAATATCGTTGTCCATTCGCGAACTCGATCGAATTGAAACTGGTTGCTATTCTTATCTGTCAGATAAACCGCTACACACTAGGTAGGTTATCTGTGTTTGCTCTGATAAAAAAAACGAAAAGATAAGGTTGGAACGAATTGCCACACCTTGTTTATTATTGCCCTTGCTCACGCTAGTGGCAGGTGAATTTTGTATGCAGTCTCAGTCTGCGGGGATGTCCTCGGAGATTTCCCAGTTTAGAAGAACGTCAAGTAAAGCGACGATTTTTAGATTTATATTTATAGTAGCATTCGTCGTGGGCTTGTGGGACATTATGGGGTAGATATAATGGATTACGTGGTTATCCACTCGTAATATACCTATATATATTTATATGTGTACACATATATGTAGGAAATAATAACAGCATTTTTCAATTAGTTTCTTAACTCTAACTTTACATAAAACAGGAAGGCGAATGAGCAAGTGACTCACATGATGGTAAGTGATCACCACCGCCTACAGACACTCGCAACATCAAGGAGACTGCAGATACGTTGTTGGATGGAATACCTTTTGGCTCTTGGCTGTCTTTCTGTCCACGCCGGAACACAACATCGCAAGCACTGCTGCTTAGCGGCTAAATTAGCGAGCATGATGGTGGTAACTACGAACGGACCTTGCACAGGGTCCTATGACCCGCAAAACTATTAAATGTTCCGTGTTTATATAATTTAGGTTTAGAGTTGGACTTCTTTTTATCTACATCTACACTAATATAATAAAGAGGTAAACTTTGTTTGTTTGTTTTTTTTGTTAGTTTGTATGTATGTAGGGGGTAATCTCTGGAACTACTGAACCGATTTCAAAAATTCTTTTACAGATAGAAAGCTACACTATTCCTGACGGACATAGGCTACTAATTTTACGTGAACGAAGTCGCGCGCGTCAGCTAGTCGTCAATATATCAAATAGAGGTAGGTACGGCTGAAATAACGTCATCAGAATATCAGGGTTTTGTGTTGCTCTATTTCGATGAACTATTGCGTCGGAATAGTTCTCGTCGGCGTAGCTCTAATTTTTCGCGGCATCAACAATTCCTCTCAGTAATTTTATAAGGGTTCGCGTTTATAAATCAAGTCCATCGATACTGGTTCGACCGGAACGTGTTCGAAATCCGATAAACGGATTCAAACTATATAGGGAATGGATGCGGCCGATATAAGCTGTACACATAAATAAGGAAGATGTACGACGTTTTAGAAAATCCCCACGCACGAGGCGTTCGCTGTAAATCCTACGGTTGCAACGGCATAAATTTCGCCATTCGTGGGGAGCATCCGAGGCGTTTGAGCTTTGAAAACATTTACGTAGCTGGGACACCGCAGTAGCCCGGGTAATAAGGTGTTCAGGGAGGTATTTTACTATTCACGCGTTCGCGGGTTGCGGTTCTGCTGGTTGTAGAGATGCTGTGGTAGATGCTTTGGAAGACAACATACTCACCGACTTTAAGATAAAACATTAGTAGTTCAATAAACTCCCACTATTAACTAACAAAAGAAGAAAAATGTAATTGTTTAGTAATAAGTTACATTAAACAGTTTTTGGTACATTTGGTCCATTTTCTTCAATTAAATAACAGAGTTTAGCGGAATATTTCATGCACCTCCACTCAAAATATACATTAGTTCAATCATCGCTACAATCCTTTTCATTTCTTATAATACCCTCTATCACTAGTTGTCAGACATCTCCTCCATTAATTCTTCCAAAATACGTCTACTGGTAGACACATGCCTCCTCCAAAGATAGCCACAACGACCAATCCTACTCTGCTCGCATCCAGAAGGCTCTTACAACTACCACCAGATCGTCAGTCCACTTTTTGGCTGGTCTGCCTACGCTGTGTCTTTTAGTACACAGTCTCCATTCGAAAACATATCGGCCATCCGTTCTTCGAATAATGTGCCCCGCCCACTGTCACTCAAGTTAAAGAATCCTCAGAGCTATGCCGGTGACTTTAATTCCAGTAGCATACATTTAATAATGTAAAACACAAACCGGGCACAGTCAAGTTGTTTCGGTTTCATTTCAATAGCTCGCTCGCGATGCACTCTTACTTAAAATTAATCCGCGAACAGCCACTGCGGTGACTATTTGCAAAGCGCCCTGTGAACGTACTCCCTCTTGGCTCTTCATTTCGCTTGCAAAACGTTGCAGGGCTGACAGTCACGGTTGTCATGCACTTTATTCGTAATTAGTTTGCCAGATGGGATGGAAAATCTCTAGAGAAAAACAAACGGGACAACATAGAGACAGAGTATGTTATGTATGTCATCGTATGCAATGACAAATTGTGACCAACTTATTTTATCCATCATATATTTTTCATCACTTTTTTAATTAAATAGTCATTTTGGTTCCTTCACCTTATCAGGCACGTCTTGTTTCCATTATTGCACCCTGCTGATATTTTCGACCTAAATATTTCAACTTTTATTCTATTTACAACTAAAAAAAATGCAATTTTATATGTTAATTGTTTTTATGAATCTGGCTATTTTATATATTTGGTTTAATCAATCGGACAGTTTGGTAGTATTTTATCATTTAAGAGTCGTATTATTCCTAACAATAACAACTTCCATTTGATCCATCTTTCGTATCGGATTAGTTAGAAAAAAGTTGCAGCTGCAAAGCAAGCTGCAGTCACTCGCACTGCCACCATTAAATGAATGGAATCGAACAAGGCTCACAAAATATTTATACCCGCGTTTATGTGGCAGCCTATTCGCGGTGATTTGTTAAAAACAAAAACTCCACTCGTATATGTAGACCCAATTAGAATCGTATAAGCGCTGCTTTCTGTTTGGCCAAAAAATGTAATTGAGTATTCGATTTCGGACATAAATTTATAAGATCTCGAAAGTCAAAGTGAAAATAACATTTTTTTTGACAACCCTGCGTGTTTCAAACGAGGCTCGCAGACGTGGGTAAATAATTTTCCTGATTACCGAGCGTCTTCGTTGTGCGACCGGGAGCGAGTTGTCCCGACCTCGAGAAAATATTAAAAAGTATGTCGAGTACAAACGTTGTGGGTGGGTTCCGTTGTTCGAATGTTTTTTGATGTTGTACGCTTTTTCCGACAAATATTACTTTGTACCTATTTATAGTTTCGAAATATTTGTTATCCATTGTGTGTTTCAGTAGCTACGGTTATATATAAAACTTTGTTTTTTCAGATAAAAGTAATACCTAAAGGTCAAACTTGCAGACATATTTAAGTAAACCAAAGATGAAATTGGAAGAATTCTTTCAACCTCACTAACCCGACACTGAACTATTTGCTTCCCAAGGCATCCATGATGCACTGGTACCTACAGGAGTGTGCTACGTCACTCATCGACGTATAAGTGTTAACTTCACATACAACATATTGTTATTTCTTATAATCGTAACATTTAATAATTATGTACGTATGACTCTTTGTTGTATAGAATACACAAAAATAACACAATTATATATAGATATCTAAAAGGCGTTACATATAGTAAACAAATATCACATACCTATGTTAAATTACACCGTTCAGTGAATAAATATGACGTGTGAACAAACTCACACGTCAATGAACAAACTCGACTCTACTATGCAAGATAAGAGTGAGGATTGCTGGCTGAACTTTCGTGATATGTGATTTTGAAGATTATCTCATAGTACTTTTTGACATAATAATTGACTCGAATGTGGTTAAAACTCTATTGTCACGAGAATTGTCTTTGTGAAGAATTGATTGGGGATTACACTGACATTGGCACAAGCCTCGTGGCCGCTATTAAAGAAAAAAGAAAAAGTAAGAACTATTGATGAATGGTTCGGTACTTTTCTGAACCCTAGGGGTTCTCAGGGCATGCAGTCGACTTACACCTAAAACTTCTCAATTGGAGCCGGCTAGATACTCCACGACAAGTACGACGGGAAAATTGATTTCCCGGTACTTTCTCGAGATGCAATTTAATGTGCTAAATATCTAGAAAATTCGAACGATGTTTACCCGTTCCGTGTGAGAGTTGTAGAGCCAATATTCATGTAGATTGAATTAAATACGGAAGGCGGTGGCAATATTGACATGATTATTTGAATTATTAACGGGTTTGACGAACCAAATAGGCTGAAATGAGAATTATTTGCACGTGACTTGATTTTTATAGATGCTGACAATATGCAGTAATTCATGTTCAAATTATAAAAACTTCTTTTGCATTAATATTAGTGCTATAAAAGCGCCCAACAGTGGCAAGTGCAGAAATTTTACTCGTAGGTTTAACGTGAAACAGTTCCTATACAAAGAATAAAAAGAAAACGAAATCCACTTTAAATTATTTCATACAAAGCCAGTTTGAAGCTGGTTTAATATATAAGGGAATTTGAACACAGGTGGAGAGTACAATTAAATTGTGCAGGTAGGACGTCCGAGGAAATGTAATAAACGAGTCGCCCGACCAAATATTTAGAGACTTTGCACTGTGGCCACATTGCCAGCGTAGTTAATGCCTTGATCAAATTATGTTGGGAGAGGGGAAATTGTTTTTAAATTTAAAAAGTAAATAGTATCACCTGAGCCGTTTGAAATCACGTTTTTGCGTTGCTTTTAATTTAAGTTTGGGAAAGACAGTAAATAGTTTTCGGGTCAAAACAAAAAATATTTTTTCATAAATATTCGTTAATGTTGTCAGATTGAATATGGGTGGTTTACACGCTTATTGCATCTATGTACATAAGTAGGTACACCTATTAGTAAGTTACATGATTTGAATAGAAACTGGAAATGAGTAATAATTTTTTGATTTACTTATTGCTTATTAGTAGATTTTCATCATTTTGCTGGAATTAATTTTAAAATACACTTTTTAAAAGTAGTATTATTGTAACTTACCGGTCCTGGGATAGCTACTAGGTACACCTACAAATAAATATTGATTTTGATTTCTTGAAAATTTTCAGTATATAATATTTCAGCCATTCGCACATTTTTTTCAGCATCACCAGTTTTCAGCATCACCAGTTTTTAGCCCACGAATTGTAGCCTCGACTACACTACGCGATTTCTCGACTTCCGAGCCCTACATTCACGCGTGGCTGACCGTAACATGCGCGCACGCTCACCTACTCCTGATTCTATTATCGCAGCAATGCCTCCAATCTCATACAATTGTCTTACTGCGTCCCAAACATTTGCACGGGGAGGGTTAAATGAGGTATTTGTATTTTTCTAATTAACATACCACAGGGTTGTTTTTGATAATGAGAATTGTTCGACTAGTTTTATATAACATTTTATTAGTTCGCATTAACGTGAGCAATTAGGAAAAAAACCTGACATTTCGGCTTATTTTGCATCGATATTTTACTTTTAATATCTATTTAATAATGTCAAAGAAGTTAATGCAATGCAGTATAACGTTGTATTACAGCCGCGCATATCCATTGACTGTCGAAGTAGTCGCTTAAAACCCGAAGGGTCTTTCAAGAGCTAATGGACTCTACAGCCGATTTATTCACGAAAGCCGACGATGACTTAATTTAAGCAACAAAATAAGCCACAGAAAAATGTTTTACGAAAACAATAAAAGCGGAAAGAAAGCCTATAAATTATTTTTTTTAACCTAATATCAAATCCCGTGGTCGCGTCCCTAAGGAAACAGAAGTTAATTCATCTTCAGATTATTCTGCAAGGGATTCTTTATCTTACTGCTCAAGGAATAAGGTAGTAGCATTATGGTTTTTTTGGTTTTAATTTTGACAATGGCGTTGTGATTCTGATCATGATTATTACAAGTATAATACTTATAATTTTATTATTAAAGACTTGAGATAACAATTTCCTTACTAAAATACTCGTAAGTTACAACCTGATCCGTCTCTTTGCTGTTTTTTTTAACTTTGAAGATATTTTATTAAGTGTTATGAATTTTATTATTAAGTGTTATGTATTAAACATTACCTACTTAATAAATTAAATGCTAAGTTACTGTTGAAAAAGCTTGCAATAGAAATAATACAGGAGACTTTTTGTGATTCTGATTGGTGTGACTAAGTTGACAGTTCTCTGGGTTTCACGTCTTCTTGTAGTGATTATTTTGACATAAGAACTTGGTCTCTATTTCATACTGATGTTTTGGGAAGGACAATGATTACAAATAATAACTTATTATATTTACATAAATAATTAATTAACTAGGTTTAATAGTGATAGAGCCAGACTGTAGTCAATTGCTGGTACGTATGGGCAGATTCGACTGGAGTAGTACGACACTCTCAGAATAGCAGCGTGAAGTTGTAGCTTACTACTGCGTTTCGTACGGAGAGTGAGAAATCCGGAGGTCTTGGGGTGGAAAGATCGGCAATGGATCAGTGATTACCTTGAGGTTGCTGGTTGCTATGGGCGGCGTTGATCACTTTCTATCGGGTCACTGGAAGTAAAGACGCTCTCCATTCCTGTCTATCCTAAATTCTTATGGTGTATATTCGGCAGTCTTCACCTTCTAAACCACGCAAGGGATATTGATACGGTTTTTAATGTCAATTAGAGAATTGTTCACGGAAGGTTTTTATGCAGTCGTAAGTTTTTATGTATAGCCGACCAAGTAAATGCTTGACCACTTTTGAACCTTACTCCTTTGTAATACGATCGAAAAGTGGTCAAGCAATTTCTTGGTTGACTATACGTTGCTAATATATCATAAATAATGTAGCCGCTAGTATGGATAAATATTTTTTTGGTGGAAGTATGGCCAGCATCAACCGAAATCTCAAAATAATATTAAGTAGTGTAACATTGTTGACAAACTCGAATGAGCGGTAAAGCATTTCCCGTAGAATGTTGTGACTGACGCTACATCGAGGGTCCTTCATGAATAAACAAGGCGTCCGCAGATAATTCAAGGAGCTCGCAACCGCGAGAGAAGCCGAGGCAAATTATTATGCAGTCGGCGTTGCTATTTTTCCAGTGAAAGTGTGTCACTTCTCCCTTTTCAGCTAAGTGAAAACAAAATGGTGGAAGTTTATCGAGTTAACGACGAAAGTGATTGAAAGTGTTAACACTTTTTACACGCTTTTAGACTTACCATGTTTGTTTTGTTGTCTGTCAATTTGTATGTTCGGGTGAAATCTTTCAAGTGGGTTTTTAATCCACTTTCAGTGGGTCAGATTGTCTTCAACTTTGACATGTGTAGGTACGTTAATCGGATGACAATGTAATATAAAAGTAACAACGGTTAAAGCACATTTATATTAGTTATACGAGACTTAATAGCGCAATCATTTTTTTACCTTGACGTCTCCGTAGGAAAACAACACATAGTGGTCACGAGTGGACTCCTTTATACCCCATAAACTTTAATACAATACCAATATAACTGGATATCGCGAAAGTTTTTTTTTAATAGCATAAAGAAATATTATAATATTTTGTATTTTTCTCCAACGCCATAATTTGTTTCTTCAAAACGCTGCTAAATAAATAATAAACGTCTAGGTCGGATTCTAAATAGTTTGAAGTAATTTAAACCGCCATTACAAAGTGCTAAATATTTTGTTGAATACTATAATCATAACGTGGAAATTAAATGGAGCTCAATAAAATTGCTTTTCCAAGCTGTGTCTGTAACTTGAACAAAAATCTTGCGGGTGGTAGGACCTTGTAGAAGGTCCATCCGGTTAGCTACCACCGTCTTGCTCGTTAATCCTGCCGCCAAGCAGCAGTGCTTGCACTGTTGTGTTCCGGCATGGAGAGCCAGACAGCCGGTGTGATTACTAGCACGAGAGGTATTCCATCTTAGCCCTCTAGGTAGGCAACGCATCTGCAATCTCCTTGGTATTGCGGGTGTCTATAGGCGGTGGTGATCACTTACCATCAGGTGACCCACTTGCTTGTTTGCCTTCCTATATTATAAAAAACATGATTTTCGACAAATTGTTATGTATAAAAATCACAATAGACGTTTAAATTTAACAATGCCAGATACACAATACTCTCTTTTTGTGTTGCTTGTTCATCTTAAAGTGATATTGACGTTAAAGAAAACCCATAAAAGAAAATGTATGATAATGAATACACGAGACAAACATACATTAATCAACGGAGATTTACGATGTATACTGTACACTTGTGGGATGTATAAATCGTTTTATTCAGCATTCTACCAATACGACGTCGCTCGATGCCGGGTTGAGTTTACCTACCTACTGTATTGCTAACGGTTTGATTAAAGCTGGACATATAATGTAGTTCCCTGAGGTAAGGCTCGCCTCTCACTTACCACTGCTCAGGGAATCAAGTGTCGCTGCAATTTACTTTCTATAATTAACGTATTTCTACTGGGAAAAGGCTTCCTATTTAACCACCTCCGGTTTGCTGTTTGCCGTGTTATCGAGATGTAGCCCAGGGTCGGACTGGGTCTAATAGACCCGGGTGACATTACGATAATTTCTCTCTAAGGGTCGTAGTTTTAAACCATACTCAAGTTCCAGTTCCATACCATGATAGTTCCGTACACTAAATTAAAACCACTTGGATATTTTTAAAATAGAACTTGGTAAAGTAGGGCAGTCGTTCAATGCCCGCCGCAAATTGGTGGCATTAAAAATTTATTCCACTTTGAAACTTAACTTTTGTAACCACAGCGAAGATCTAATTATTCTTTTTTTATTATTATTTGTTGTTAAAGCGGCCACAGTAATACACATTCTATGATTTTAAGTGTCTACCTATTACAGTTCAAAAGATATAGCCCTATGACAGACGGACGCGCAGATAGACAGACGGATGAACGAAGAAACGGACAGCGGAGCTTTTATAATAGCCCTAAAAATGACATCACAATATCACATTTCGAAGGTTTCTTATACTTGCCTAACAATTTGTGTTTATTTTTGTGCGGAACTCACGTGCAACTAGATATGGATAGTAAGTACATACATACTCATTTTAACAAGTGTGTTTAAAAAAAGAGCACCTCGGTTTACTTGACGCTAAGCGAAGCTAAAACAAATTGCATTTACCTCTATTACATGACAGTTGTTTATATCAATCTAATCTTCAGATTGTAAAAGGTTTTGCTAAAATGTACGGGCGGGACAAACAGGCTACCAAGCAGTCCAGCTTTTCACAGAGGACGGATAGCAAAGGCTATTTTGCAAACGTCCGCTTGACAAATAAACGAGCTGACATTCTGAAAACAATATTACAGTTTCTCATTTCGCTCGGGATTCGTAGTTTCGTCTTATCTATTAGCTGGGGATGAGGCGTTGCCTTGATAGTCGAGAGCAAGTTTTTCATTAATATTCCATTCATATTCAAATCTGATTCGACAGGCGTTATCGCGTCGCTCGGAATGCGGAGCACGCGCCCTAGCTTCGCTCTCTTTGTAAAACCGCAGCACGATCCAAAGAGACACCGAAACTCGTGATTGCCTATATTATCTACGGTAAACACAGTGATATGATTTAACTGTACTTGTTTGCTCTGATGACTGAACAATCGGGAGCTCGGAGCTTGATTAACATGTGTGTAGGTGCCGGGCCGCTGCGTTTGCAGTTAATACTTGTCAATATTATGGCTTGCCATGGTTGATTTATAGTATTAAGGTATAATTATGTTTGTTGAAAGTTTAATCATCTAATTAGGCGGGATATTACTGGCATCAGTTAAGGTGCGTAACGCAAGGGTCATACATAAATTCAACAACAAACAATTTTTAGGGTTTCGTCCCTTTATAGGATCACTTTTTTATGGAAAAAGGTGACAAACGTGTAGGTTAACTAATGGGAAATGAACGGCCACTGCACCGTCAAAGCATCAATTCTAAGAATTACTGATCCGTTGGAAACCTGTAAGTTAATGACTTATACAATTTTAAAAGCGATATATAGTTCTTATTCCTTGTGCTAGAAAAGAAATAATTCAGAGTTACAAAGTTTTCAAACTTCAAGATATCTCGTGGCTAACTAAAAATGCATTGGATAGATAATACCATAAAAACTCTCAAAAGAGCTTCATCGCCGATAGTTATCGATGAATATTAAGGATCATTCGATATTCATGTTTATTCAAGTGGCTTTAAAGAGGGCTTTTCTTTCAAGAGACGCTCCTTTTATCTCATCATTTGAAACTGCGGGGTTCCGCAAAATAAGGATGGCGTACATGAACTTTACACGCGGATAGATAGGTACCTCAAAAAATACTTATTGCAGAACATAAGAGACTATTAAAGTAGTAGTAAAGTGATTTATCTTCGCCTCCGGAACAAATTTTGGCGTACAGCACTCCCAAGTTCTGAGAGTGTAATAGAAAGTATGTTTCCTAAATGGACTTAACTGCAATCGAATGTCTCCGTACATTTAATAGAATCGTTTTTTGTACTCGTGTGAGTAAAAAGTGTGTTACATATCAATAATATTCATTTAAAATGTTTGATAAACATAGACAGTTATTATCCGTGATTTTGGGCGCATAACGTGTTGAATGAGACCACCTTCTAATTTAATAATGCTTTGGTATCCTTAAATTTGCTCGTCGTAAAATTTAATTAATGCAAAACTTACACAAAGTACTCTAGATAAATGAAATGAATATCACTCTCTGAAAACGGTAGCTTGAATGAATTAATTGCAACCGTTTAATTTGGAAGCCTGCTTTTTATAACGTCGTATTTTCAAGTCGCTACACATAATTTACTCTTGAATGATATTTTATTACACACTTCACTTACTATAATGTTCACCTTTAGAGATTATTCAAGGGGCAAGAAGAGTTTTGCTTCTGGTGCACTGATTCCGTTTTGGAATAACTTAAAACAACTTCTTCTAGGCATTACCGCGTTTAGGTAAAAAAAATAATTCATCATTAAGTTTACGAATATTTTGCGTTTTTTAACCAATTACCTATAGAACAGAAAGCCATTTTTTTAATGTTTTGTTTATTTAAATATAAAATTTCGAATGAGCCTTAACTAAAAAAATGCAATGTTTCATGCAATTATTCCAATTAGTCACGGATTAGCAACATATGCAATTTTTTAATGGTAACTTTTTAAGGTTTTCTGTAGTAAAATGTTAGGTATTGAAAGCTATACTACAGAAGTCAATTTTATAAAATAAATAGAATCCACATTTATTGACATCACGATCTTGAAGAATAAATTTTACGACTGAAAGTTCATAATTGTCAGTCTTCCATCGCTATAGTTGGCAAGAATCGCCAAGCAAGAATCCCGGATCGCGCCAGTCGTTGTCATCATAAAATATTTTACAGCTTTCTAAAATCGAGTATTATCTCATAACTGAAACTCTCGCGGGGTTACCTTCGCCTGAGGCGGTTTTTTTCATCCATCTTATTTTAAGATTACCATAAAATCTGGGTCACAACGGGGATTTAACAAGGTTTTTTCCATGAAGAAGGGTTACGAGCTTTTCTTAGAAATTTTAACTTGCACTTTTAACCAGACTTTCGCACTTACAAAGGAAACCCAGTAGAACATTTCTGTTTCAGTTCTTTTACTATTCAAGTCATCAGTGTCACGATAGTCTAACATTAGTCACGGTGGATTTGACAGTTTTGTTGACTGTCACCGAATAAATTGTTTTAAACTTTTACGATTTTCACTCATGTTTATAACCAACATGGCCGAAACGTCGAGGTAAATTAACAATGTTTTCTTACCGAATGCCTAAAAACTACTACCAAAATACGTTGTTTAAAGTTGTTGTTAAAGACAACCAATGAATCTCTTGTACACGGATTTCTCATGACATGATATAATTTGACATTCATATGTATGTACTTTTAAGGCAATAGTGGCGAAAATCATGATGATGATGATGTCTGATTGATTAAATAGTAAATGAAAGAGATGAAATTGCTCACTGACAAGTGAGTACTCTTCTAAGTGATTGTCACTCATGTTTATAACCAACATGGCCGAAACGTCGAGGTAAATTAACAATGTTTTCTTACCGAATGCCTAAAAACTACTACCAAAATACGTTGTTTAAAGTTGTTGTTAAAGACAACCAATGAATCTCTTGTACACGGATTTCTCATGACATGATATAATTTGACATTCATATGTATGTACTTTTAAGGCAATAGTGGCGAAAATCATGATGATGATGATGTCTGATTGATTAAATAGTAAATGAAAGAGATGAAATTGCTCACTGACAAGTGAGTACTCTTCTAAGTGATTGTCAAAATTCAAAATTCAAAGAGATGAGCATATTTCAGTGAAAAAAAATAGGTCCGGCTAAATCGAATCTTATCGCGTATCGTCAATGTCACACTGGTTCTATTATGTCAATTTCTCACTTTACTTGTAGCGAGTAACATATTCATTAACCCGAGATAAAATAAAATAAAATCTTATGTCATTTAAAATAAAGCTCAGTTATACCTTTAAAATCATTAATGTGACCGTAAAGACAAAGCACATTGAAAAATTTGCAGGGTATGGTAGTGGTAATGGGTCAAAACTGGCAAACGCAAGGCACGGAATGCTTAGGTTGCAGGTTTGAGTCCTGCCATTACCCTATTTTTTCTATGTGTGTGTGTGTGTGTGTAATTATATACTGTTCAGCGACTATTCCAAATATTTAAACTATGGTAGAATTCAGCAATTTTTGGAATTAGGCTGTTCAGCGACTATTGAAACTATACTTGTAATTAGGATTTGTTTAAAAAATGATACCTCCTTGATTTTTTGGCCGGTATCTTCACAAGCGAGGTTTATCCCGAACTGGTGGTAATGTGGTTAATTTTATGACATTCATAAATGCTTCCTTTAAGCCTAAACTGAATAAGATACTTGACTTAACTTTGATACTGTTCAGCAATTTTTGAAACAATGGCGTTCAGTATTTTTTTGGCGTTAGTGTTCAGCGACTTTTGTAATTAAGCTGTTCAGCAATTTTTGGAATTATGCTGTCCTGTAATTTTTGGAATTAAGCTATTCAGCGACTTTTGTAATTAGGCTGTTTAGCAATTTTTGGAATTGTGCTGTCCTGTAATTTTTGGGATAACGGTGTTCAGCGACTTTTGGTATTTCATGGTGTAAATGTAATTTTGTTCTTAACGCAGTTCAACGACTTATGGACAGATGACCTGTTTAGTGACTTTTGTAACGTTATTGTGTTCGGCGACTTTCGTTGCTGACCGTACTTACTGCGCTTCAGGCTGCTCGCCCTTACTTCTGTAAATAGTGGAAACATCTGAGTCTAATATGATAGATTCTTAAAAAAACAAAGTGATAACTGCTACGTTCGATTGTTTTAAACTTTCGCGATTTTGACACATACTTATTACTTTCATCGGGACTTAAACGCGATAATATGCTGTTTATTTATTTACCTGGACGTTCGCCTCGACGTCGTCGGAGCCTGCTCGTGACCACGGCCGCTGCAATGCGGCCGAAGCGTCGAGGTAAATAGAAAAACAGTATTTTATCACGTTTAAGTCCCGATAAACGTAATAAGTAACTGCTATGTTGGTTTTTGATCATGAACATAAAAGCAGAGGAGCTGTGTTATAATATTTCTGTATTGTTCCAATAATGCTTTTAGTTCAACGCTGGTAAAAGTTTGTAAAGGACGGGGTTTTACGTCTATTCCTTGAGTCCTAATATTCATAATTTTTATTTTATTACAATAGTTCATAGGGAGGCGATAGGGACGTTTACTTGTCTCAACTTCTATAGCGTTCATTAGATCAAAACGGCAGTGATGCTCCTGTGCACCTAGCACAAACTTCCTCGATACATGTTAGCTTGCTACGTAACTCAGTGCGTCTCTCTCCTACTGGGCTAGTTCGACCGAGACGCACTGAGTTACGTAGTGACTTAACGCGCGTCGAGAAGTTTCGTGCTAGGTGCACTGAACGTCCTTCTACACGTATCTGCTTACCCTTTCTCCAGTAAGCTGTAAAAGACACAGTATTAGTCAGTTGAAAAAAAACAGCGACGATGAGATAGAAATAGGTGAGCGATCCAAACGGGTCAGTATGAGGAAGTTAGTAACATACCTTAATCCCGTCTAATTTTAAATTTTGTCACTACTTCATTTATGTGGCGAACAGTCGTACCCTTTGAAATCCTGATGATACTTTGTGTGGAAGCAAAACGCGCATAGATGGTGAAGAGTGTTTGTTGGTATGGTGGTTAACAGTTGAGTCTGTGGTTCTAGCATGAAAAGTTTATGCATATTATGATTCACAGTCGCATCTCTTTTGCACATGAGTACAGGGCGCTGGTTTCAATTTGTTCCAATTTGTTGATATGGACCTCCGCAAAGTAATGTTGAAGCAATCGTTACTATGAATTCTACTTTTTAAACCGATACAAAAATATTTTGCACAAAATCTTCGCAGAGTGCAATTTTTTTTGTAGTTGCTGAGAAATGCCCGTATGACGACTGTCGAACAGACGGCGAATATACTCCTTTTAATACTTCTTTGGTACAGAATCCTAAAAACTATAAAATATGAATATTTTGTAACGCATATTTATAACATTATCGGGACTTTAGCGCGATAAAAATATATTGTTGATACTTCAGTCTACTCGTGACCACGGCCATTGAAACATGGCCGAAACGTCGAGGTAAATCAACAATATATTTTTATCGCGCTAAAGTCCCGATAATGTTATAAATATGTGTGAAAGTCGCGAAAGTTTAAAACAATTTATTTTGTGACGCAACGGAACCGCAAGTTGCATTAGCAAACATCGCGCAAACAGAGGATGCCTCGCACTCACACATCGAGACAAACCAGACGCTAAACATGAAATATTCCCGGCAATATATTTGTATGCGTGTCATGTGGGCTAAGCGCTCGTTTATCAATACGCCCTTCGGCGGATCTCGGCTAACGGCGTTTGAGAACATTTGACAAAATAACAATGGCGCGTTCGCGAAAACAAAATCGGGAGAAGTTTCTTTTGGGTCGTTGAACTTGGATTTTATTTGGGTATTGCCGTATTTTGAGACCGTTAATTGATTTTAACTAGTTATTGATGCTTCGTTCCTATGTTCAAATAATAACGGATCGCTTTGCTTACCAGACGTTAAATTTTGACACATTTTATACCGGACGTCCAGTAGGTTAAACGAGCCTTTGTTAAAAATCAATTACGTGCAGTTCGTTAAACACACATTAAACAACAAACATTAATATACGCAGGAGGTATATTTTAATATTGTCGTATCGTCTTTTTAAAAGAAAAAATCCTGCAATATGAAAAATCTAAAAATGATACCGTGCTAGCAATGCCGATCTAGTTGAAGTCTAAATAAATTGGTTCTAAATAATGTGACAAGAATAAAGTTAAGAACAAACTAACTTAACTTCGTGCACGTAAAAGTAAAATGTCAAACTGTCGTTGACCTTTGAGGTTTAAAATAAACCTGTCAATTCAGTTTGACTTTACAGCTTTCGAACTAGACGTCGAGGAGACTTGCAAAACTTTAGCTTAAACCAATTTCGTCTGTTTGTCAGAACTGATGCTGACGCTTTTCGGTGACTAAGTTGTTGTTTGTAAGTATGATTGAAACGCACACCATAACATCACCCTGTAAGTACTATAGCCACATCTTACTTAAAACAGATGGATCACTTATTGAATAATGATGTTGATTTTCATACGTTTTTTTTTCTATTATGTATAGCAAAACGGGACTTTGTTAGTAATAGCGTCTACTCATAACCACGGTTGCCCGAAACATCGAGAACATAAACGCTTTTAACATTGTTAAAATCATAATCGTTCGTTCATTTGAAGATAACAATGGGTCTCATTATTATTTACAACGTCTATCGGGTCGTTAACGCTATAATAACATTGTTTATTTACCTCAACGTTTCAACCGTCTTGCAACGGCCGTGGTCACGAGTTGAATCAATAAGTAAAATAATTAAATTCATTATTGTTAGTAGAGTAGAATAAAACCCAGTTTTATTATTCTTTTTTGAAGAACAGATGGTTCTTTTTAGCCATTTCATTCATCATTTTCAATGATTGATACGGAATGTTTTTGTCATTACTTGAAACTAACTTGGTTGGACCTCCGGAAAGTAACGCCTTAACGCCTAACCCCCTTAATCATAAACGCTTCGTAAACGTTTATTAGTTAACATGTTTTATGTCTTTATCTATCATTGTGACGTTGACCCTCAAATGAAAGGGATAAAACATTTGTTAGCTTAAAAAGCTTCTTAACTTTTTATGAATAAGGGGTAAATCTATTCATTATTTGATGTTATTATCCTTTAGTTGAGATAAAATACATCAAAAATTAAAATTTTGTTCTTCCCCAAACTAAAAATTCAATATTACTACAGCATTCCTGCTCAGCAGCGTTGTACAGGTCTCAGTAGTTTATCCAAGGGCTGGGACACGTGTTATTTTTATTGTTTGAAAATAATTACTTCGTTCCCGTTCTCCAGGAGATAAGAAGCTCTTTAAATAAACTTGGTTTAATATTAATGAAATGACGTCTGTAGAATTGACCATCTTCACTAAGAATAGTTTGCACTCACTCGCCTTCTAATCAAAGAGCATAATGGAAGCGACGCTGCATTATAATCCATTTGTAAACCACTCCGGCAAGTTTTAAACAATCAGTTCTGATAAAGAAATTAACCCTCAAGTTTGAGCAAAAACAAAAATAAATGCGGTATTCAAGGCAAGATTTAGTTATAAAATTGCAAAATAAGATTCAGAGTCGGTGTTTTGACAATTTTTATAGTTTTATTATTAGGTAAAGCTAATGTAAGATAAATACTCTTTCCCATTAGCACCCAATAAAAAATAAAATAAAAAGAAAAATAATTTATTTCATTAGATTAGATTACAGTACATTACATGAAATTATACTAGATAAAATTGAAATAAAACAATTTAAACGGTTTATATCGCGTGTATTGTAACGAATCTAATTCCCGACGTTTCGAGCCCTTTACAGGTCTCATGTTCACGGGCAGACTAACGAAAAATACTAAATAAATTAAAATGTTACTAGGTATATGACAATGAAAATTGGGCTACTACCAGGTGCTCAAGATATCTTTGTGTTGTCATGGCATATTATTTAACACATTAACTGCCACGGGGTGCTACGTGCTACGCTCGTAGCTCGTAGCCAGGGTTCCTGGTATGTAGCGAAAATCCTCTACGAACAGAGAACTTATCTTGCGAGTCCGTGGCATTGAATGTGTTAAATGTAATAATTTGAATGTTCTACATTCAAAACAAATAATATACATTTTGGTTACAAATAAAATAAAACTTATTTGGTATACATACATAACAACAGGTCAATGAGTTAGGTCCCTTGATAGTAAGTGATCATCACTGGCATAAACATCCGCAACACCAAGGAGATTGCAGATGCGTTGCCAACCCAGAGATAGGCTGATGATGATGATGATGCCAACCCAGAGAGCTAAGATGTTTAGTTTAGTTTATTTATTCCCTTAATATGAAACATTGCCTTCTTAAGGTCGTTATATACCTATATATTGTTTCTTTTAGTATTTTATGCAACTGCTATATAATGAGAGGCCTTAAAACTCGAGTGTGGTTTTATGAAACGAGCGTCAGCGAGTTTCATAATAGGATCACACGAGTGTTTTAAGGCCTAATTATATACAGTTGCATACATTACTTTATCTACACACATACTCGTATCATAACTGCAAAAAACCGTAACAGCAAAAACTCAAAAACGAATGACAACTAACGGCGGCCATGTATATTAAAAAGGTACTCTGTGATTCGATCTACCCGTCAAGGCGAACGTTTTTTTTAAACCATAGACGAACGTATGAAGTCCCTATTGTCATGTCACTCGAGATCAAATGTCGTGCGTTTAAATTAAAAAAACATACTGAGTTGACTATTCGTATCGATGTCTGTTTTAATATCTGTGGATACTAGAATAGAGACCAACTTGAATTTTGACAGCTGTTCCAAATTTAAATTCATAACGTCACGAGCAGTCAGGAGATATCGGTAATGTGATGACCAATAAAGAACAGATTTACCTACTACCACAGACAAGAACATTCTTATAATAACATTGGTTGTAATAATGCTGGTCATTTCCTAGGGTTTTTGAACGCGTTATTTAGCCTTTATGATATGTGCGTAGATAAAATATTTTACTTTATGACATGTTTAGTGATTTAATTTTATTGACTACTGAGTAATTAAATTGCTGAAATTACTTTTCACATACCCGTCTTGACTAAACATATTATGGGAAGATCTAATTGTTGTTGTAAGATCCTAATGTACCATTTGTTTTTGTGAATAAAAGAAGCATGCATTCATTCATTCAAACTACATTCTAAATTGCATGGAATATCACATTACACGTGATCAATCGACTACTTGCTGCACACGTAATGAAACTTCGACGGTTGCTTGACGAATGACAAATTATTATTAAGTTCACAACCCTTATATACGACGCTACGGAAATCTTAATAGCGCCATTTAGGATTCGTTCCTAACTTGAACAGCGACATCTATTGGCTCTTTTATTAAACATTCAACATTATGTACCTACTTACAAAATTACCGAAAACACCTTTGAACAACACGTTTTTATGACATATCTCTTGTGCCAGTAATTTCACCGGCTGTCTTGCTCTCCACGCCGGAATACAACAGTGCAAGCAATGTTGCTTAGCGGCTGGATTCGCGAGTCAGGTCTTGCACAAGTTCTTACCACACGCACTGCACTTACGCACGCACTGTACTTGGCAACACGCGAATAAAGCTGTATAAGTGAGTTATATGCTGCACTGTTATTCTTTAACCACATCAGCGTCGGACTCGATGTCGGGGCATCGCTTGGTCTCTCTTACTCGAGCTAGCGCGATAGAGCGAGACAGGGCGCTGCCCCGGCGTCGAGCTCGTCGCTGTTGCGCTTAGAGAATCGTTCTCCTTTGCGGTTACAGTGAGTGGACCTGACGACCAGAAAGCCTAGGGGTAGGTAGCTTAGACTATGAAGCTAGAGGTTCCAGGTTCGATTCCCGGGAGGGGCAAGTGTTTGTATGATGAATATGAATGTTTGTACCCGAGTCTTGGATGTTATATTAAGCATGGTATTTAAGAGGCATTTATGTTTATATGTATGTATCCGTTGTCTTGTACCCATAGTACAAGCATTGCTTAGTTTGAGACTGTGAGAGTGTGAATTGTCCCAAGATATTGAATATTATTTCAATTATTTAACTATCTGAGTCCAGTCGACTGATCTATGCTCTGACCTGTGCACCTAGCACGAATCTTTTCTATACGCGTTAACTCGCTACGTAACTCAGTGCGTCTCGTTCTAACCAGCCCAGTGGGAGAGAGACGCGCTGAGTTACGTAGTGAGTTAACGCGTATCGAGAAGATTCGTGCTAGGTGCACTGGACTTAAATTACGTAGTCATAATTTTTATGGTTTCAATTCTTTTTTTTTTACTCATTACGAAGTCTCTGAACATATAATGTGTCTGAAATAAAGTTAATAACTTAAGTTTCTATTTAAATTAAGATCTTCATTTTTTTATTTTATGAAAAAGGAAGGTAAACAAGCAAGTGGGTCACCTGTTGGTAGGTGACCAAAGCCTATAGACACCTGCAACAACAAAGATAGTGCAGATGCGTTGCCAACCCAGAGGGCTAAGATGGAACAAGTCTTGTGCCAAAATGATGTCTATGAAACTTAATTAAAACCTTTTTTTACTTATTTATGATTACGAGTATTACATAAGGGAAAAAGTATGTTTATCATTAAATTATAATTCAATTTTGCCTTTACGAGGAAATAAGGTAAATTAGTATAGAAAAGCACTTTAATTAAGGCTTTCTGGATTCTACGAAGTCGGGCGATCAAATCTCGTCTAAAGACATTTAATCTTTTATTTGTAAAATATTTGCCGAAGAAACAGCTAGAAACAAGTTAATAGGAGGTAAGTACGCAAAAATGGCAGTTTCAATAAGCTTACATCTTAGGTTTATAAAGTATATTTAGTCCGTGCTTGTGAAGCTTATATCTTGAGATATTAGTAGCTTTTGCCCGCGAGTTCGTTTGCTTAAATTCGGGATTAGATACTAACTAACTAACTAAGGGGGTGGCCCCTTTTAACCTTCTTAATGGTAAAGTTGCCAAACATTCTTTTTTAGTGCACGTTTACAATCCCTAAGGTTAATAAATTTTATATTATTGTTGTTCTTATAATTATCTTGACGATCTTTTTGTAAATCAATAAGCAAAAAATAAAGCTAGTAGGTGTGTACGTAGTTTTCAATTAAATAATCCTTTTTTTATTGAAAGTACTTTATACCTTAACTATTATTCAGTAGTTTCAAAAAGTTGGAGAGAGGGAAGTTTACGGGAAGTTTTTCCGAGTCTATTGTAACATAATGTTCAGTAATATTTCTTTCACCTGCCCTAAAAGTTTTGCTCTATTGCTGCCTTAGTTTAAAAGCAACGAGCTGAATACGATATAAGGTTCCATTTGCTTATTTAACTTCGGAATATTTAATGTGAGAAGCGGGGAGTGATAAACCGGGCGTTAGTTGAAAAGCTCTTTCTCTAATGAGGTGATAATTTAGTTCAATGTATGCGATAGGTGGTTAATTTAAATTTGAGTTAAAATGTATCTTTTTTATTTCTAATATACATCTACACTAGTTTACACTAATATAGTGAAGAGGTTTATTTAAATCTGTATTTTTTGCAGAGCGTAGTCCTCGCAAAGGGACCGGCAGCTACGATTGCTGAACAAATAACAGTTTAGTAAAGAGGTTGACTTTATTTGTTTGTTTGTTTGTTTGTATGTAGGGGTAATCTCTGGAACCACTAAACCGATTCTAAAAATTCTTACACTAATAGAATGCTACACTATTCCTGTGGCTCTAACATGACTGGCCAAGAGTAGTTTATCTCTATCTGCGTCTCTTTCTTATGACACTAGTCAGACAGAGCCGCAGGGAGGGGTTAAACTAAACCTAGGCTGTCATGTTAGGGCCGCTGATGGACTTAGCCCATTAAGCCTACGCAAACGAAGTCGCGGGCATCGGCTGGTTCATTTAATAAAAGAAACAGTTAAGTCAAAGTCAATTAATTACTAAATGAACATAAATACATTAAAAACCTAATAAAATTCAAAATTACAAAACATTAAATAGTCGGTCGGTCGATGAATTAAAATATCTAATCTAATATTTTTAGTGGTGGTAGCCAGACTGTAGCCAGTTGCTGGCTGCATTATGCTTGGGAAGACCTGATCGGGGTAGTACCACACTCTTACAGATTACCGTCTTATAAAATTTCGTACGGAGAGAGATCCTGAGGCCCACCGGAGTGGACCTTAAGACGGGCAACGTATCTGCGATTCTCTTCGGATCGCTGGTTCCCATGGGTGGCGGGGATCACTTCCCATCAGGTGATCTGCATGCTCGTTTCCCTCCCTATTACATGAAATATCAGTATAATCAAAAACATAAATATGACTCATTAATACTTAGGTATTGTTGATTACTGGTACCCCTCAACTTAATTTTTAGGAAACTGACGTTTTTAATGTTTGTTATTAATTCTTAAATTATGATACGACTGTGGGACTAGGATTGTAATTCAAAATCCCATAAGCAGCAGTGCTTGCGCTGTTGTATTCCGGCGTGGAGAGCAAGACAGCCGGTGCAATTACTAGCGCAAGAGGTATTCCATCTTAACCCTCTGGGTTGGCAACGCATATGCAATCTCATTGGTGTTGCAGGTGTCTATAGGCGATGGTGATCACTTACCATCAGGTGACCCACTTGCTTGTTTGTCTTCCTATTTAAAAAAAATGAAAAACCGCTAAGATATTTTGCTAGTTGAATTCTGAAAAGTAAATGAATACAATGAGCATAACGGTTTTAGCAGAGGTTAGTTTTACGACGGATTCTACGGTTGATATCACTACTGAAGTGAAAGCAATTTACAGGATTTAATCAGAGAAAAATGTTTCAGACAATATTAAGAATAAGTAGTATTTTTTTTTAGTAAAAAATCTACGAATCCATTATATGGAATCATAAGAAAAACAAGAGAGCAGAGACTTTTTCTGAGAAACTTAAATAAACGTTATTAAATTTTGTAACCGAAATTTCTTTCGATTTTTATTTTAAATGTTTTTAACAAACAAATTATTAAATTAAAATTGTAATGACAACACTAAGAAAAATTAGGGCAATGGCAGGACTTGAACCTGCAACATCAGCATACCGTGCCTTGCGTTTTCCAGTTTCGCCACACTGCCGCTGCCCTACTCTGCGAATTTTTTAATGTGCTTCGTCTTACGGTCATTACATTATTGATTTTAAGGGTACAACTACCCTCGGTGTCATCTATATGAAACTTTTAACAAGTTATCATATTCAACTGGGTACCTTTACAGCTACCGTCAGCTGACGAGAGATGGCGCCGTTTTTGTTATAAAATTTTGTAACCGAAATTTCGGTATTACAATTTTAATTTAAATAAACGTTGTTTTATGGAATTTAATAGAAATTAGTTTTTTTTTATAAGTTCTTGGCTATACTTACGCCTATAAATGATGGAAGTGGGATAAAATGAAACTTCAAAGTCTCTACATCAAGACACCAGTCCAAGTGTCATACGCAGAAGTGAAGCAATAACCAGATCATCCACCTATTTTAGGGATTTCGCATTATACAAGTGCTAATACCCTGTAAATTGAGTTGCATCGATATAATTACGCTAGCCCGTGTGATCATATCCATATCAATACTTTTTGCGATCAATTAACGCAGTGTGACCGAGTTTTTAACTTTAGTGAGGAAAAACCTTTATACGCGTAAGAGTGTCTATGGTTTGCGCTTCGTTTTTATTAACTTCTATTAACTTCAACTTTACGTTCTTTGTACTGCGGGTACAGATAGATCTCAGACGGTCTTCATGAAGCAGGCCGAAGGGAGTTGCTTTCCGTCGCTTTCGCGTACGGTTGTTGGACACCCCAAAACTAGGTTACACGTCGCCGAAGTAACGTGCCAACTTTAATGTTTTGTCATTAACGTATCTTATCTATGGGCCTATGCAGCCTGAAACAAATGCTTCTATTCTAGTATAGCGTCAAACAGCCCTGTTCTTCAATAAATATCGCTACCGCTTTCCATTTGATTCCTTCTCGTTGACAATTCACTTGCCATTCGCGTCGCGTATTCACAAAATCCGTTGGGCAGAATCTGTCAAGCCCGTGTTGTTGATAGTAATTCCGCGAGTGCCCTTAAACCCTCACCTGGTTGCGGAATGCAAATCGAACCCACGGGACCCTCACCCTAACTGAATAGATAATAAGGGCTTTTATTCCACGGAGGGGCCGACGATTTGTGACTGACAAGAGAGCCGCAAAAAAATTAAAAAGTCAGCGCTTTCAAAAAGATAGCTTTGGAATCCAATTATCGCTGAATTTTGGGTCGCTTTTGAACAAATACGGCCAAGGGAAATGAGATGAAATAATATTATAATGGATGATTGGCTTACTGCCTTACTCAAACAAAAGGTTAAGTTGCGATTAACTTCGTTGTTTGGAGGTTTTTATTATTATTGTTTGTCATAGAAAAATGTTACTAAGAAATTAAATTAAAGTATTTTAAGGTTGAAAATGATGACAGGTTTTTGTGGTTTTTAATTAAAAAACCAGTTCAGTATCAGCGTCTTATACGTTTACGACAAAAATGGTGCTCTCTCTCCTGAGGGGACCTACCTAATACTTATTACACAGACTCGTTTTTAGCAGGTTTGTACAAACGTGGAGAAACATACAATTAAACATAATAATTCAATTTGTAACAGTTTAAAGGTTAAAAAAGGGAAAACCAGAAAGGCTTCTTTTCTATGTCAATAACACGTTTCATTTAGACTCTTTTAGTATTATCATTAGGTTTAAATTTAATATGCCTCAGGATAGAAATAAGTCTGTTTGAAAACGGTTAAATATGATGTGACGGTACAAAGCTTGGCCACAGGCTCGTTAACAAAGTGCGTCACGCGACGGAACGCCCGCGCAACACATTTAATTATGTTTATCGTACTTTTAATCACCCCTCCTGCGCCTGATACAAGACTAGATGGATGGCACGACCTAACTTGTTACTAACAGTTACTTTGCGTATTGCGTATTTGTTTGAATAAGCACATGTTTTAGGCGGCTCGCACGCAATGATTTTATTAATCGTTGCCCGGTGTTGTCATTCGTATTTTTGTTTTAATTTGTCATAGGACAATATACTTACATTGAGTTGAATATATCTTCAATAATAAACGAATATAAATATCTTGGGACAGTGATCACCAATTGACCTAGTTCCGTTCTAAGCAAAGCTTGTACAATCAAGGAACTTAATTCCCTACCCATTTCGCTGAAATGTCGTCTGGCATTCGCAATGCATTAAGGTCGATATGTCAAACTAACGTCTTGCTCTATAGCTCTTATGGTGACAGTTTGCTATATGCTATTGAACCTTAGGTGGGTTGGAAATTAAATTCCTTGACTGTACAATGGGCGCTAGACAACATACATAAGATACACATACATAATTATCTAGATAAACTAGCAACAAGCTCTGGCTTCGGATGTACTGCGGATACTGTACGGATAATGTACATAACAATCTTCTGTAAATAAATATATAAATGACAGTGAAAACCGTATCAAAATCCGTTGCATGGTATAGAAGGAGAAATAGCGACATTGTTAGCACGCGTAACGCACAAGTAAAGCAGCTTTACGAAGCTAGTTGGAGCTGGGTCGCCTACGCGACATGTACACAACCGGAGTGGCCAGGCCCTAACTTTATACTGAGGTCAGTGGCTCTATCTTCTTTTGGACTAGTTAGAACGAGACGATACTGAGTTACGTAGTGAGTTAACGCGTATCGAGAAGGTTCGTGCTAGGTGCACTATGTAGCATAATATGTGATAATATTCCGTTTTGTATATTAATTCATTATTCTTGATGCACAGATGCAAACCGTCTTTGAAAGAATGATGAATTAATATACAAAACGGAATGACCATTTACGTAGATCGTTAACTACTCAGACCTCACAGTATGGTTACACCGCATATCTTTATTGAATTTGTCTCCATAAATTTTCCCCAGAAAATCCACCACTAACAGGATTGAAACCGCGCCGTGTCAGTGGAAACGTAAAAACAGCCACCGGATTGTGCTTACATAAAGGAGAAGAGTCCTGGAGCAATCCACAGGGACATGATTGATGAAAACACCGCTTAGAGGATTTGCACACAAGAGGGAACGGGCGGTGCTATCTTGAAATGACGTTTTGGTGTGTTTTTCAGTTATGAGCCTTTATGAAATGTAATGCGTTTGTTAGAATTTATGTGGAAGTGTTTTATTACCAGCAGGGTTTCTTTTGGAATACGCATCGAACATCGGGTAGGGTTCGAGACGGGAGCCATTGTTTGCAATTTTACTAGTTTTTATTCAACTTCACTATTGGGCTAATATTTAATATTGAAATAAATATAATATTAGTACACGCCTGGGCTTTGCACGGGTAAAATGAGATTATAGTGTTCATGTAAACCTTCCCTAGAAAATTTGACAATGTAAACTGTATCAAAATCATTTGCGTGGTTTAGAAGGAGTAACTGGCCGAAGGTTGAGGACAGACAGGAACGGATAGTGTCTTTGTTTCATACTATGTAAAGTAGTAAGTCAAATGCGTTCTTAGTACCCATAACACAAGGTTTACTTAGCTTGGGACTAGATCAATTGGTGTGAATTGTCCTGAGATATTTATTTATTTATTTATTTCTAGTTATCGGACAGGCATGAAAGATCTGTAGGTATGTGGTTCGACGATAATGCTTTTCAGAAACAGACGATACGACAGGACGTCTTCATAAACATAAGTAGTTTTTTTCAATTTTATGATTTAAAAGTTTGTATATTTTCGCGACGACTACCTATTATGGTTCAAAAGATAGAATCCATTTATAGACGGATGGACGGACAGCGGAGGCTTAGTAGTAGGGTCCCGCTGGCATGTTTTGGTACGGAACCCTCATAACAACCCACCATAATATTACAATTCGTTATTAAATCTTGTCGGACGGACTTACACGACAAATTAAACGCCTTCTAATCATTAATGTTGCTGTACCTCTCTCCGCTCGGTCGGTTACCCATCTCGTGTAGTAACAGCTCGTTTTGGTCCCTAGATAAACTATATTATATAATACCGCGTCACATATTACCATAGAATCACTTTCAAACAAAAAAAAAAAACAAAATATATCCATCTACTTAGGAGCTGTTATGTGTGTATTATTATTGAGACAGCATGTATAGTTTGCTCGTCCACTTTTCGACCGTATTACAAAGGTATAAGTTTCAAAAGTTATCAAGGCATTACTTAGTCGACTATACAAACGACAAACTCGAGTTGGTTAGACATTATTAATCAACGAACATTTTTTCTTTAACATTGTAAGTCGTTGTTTGATTGAATAGAACTGGCCTCCAGCTAATGTGTTATAACGTTATAAGCTTATACATCACTGTGCTGTTACGCATCAAAAGACATCAAATAAACGTATTATCTTTGTTCTACTACACAGAACACTACTTACTTACCAAGTAAAATATTTGCTTGACAAAATCCCCGTCCATTTCTTCATGCTCGGTCATTAAGCTAATTATTTGATCCGAGTCTCGAGATGTTATCTGTTAAGGTCTGTCCGGCCCAATTCCATTACTTAACGGTGACGTCCCGGGGACAATGGCGAACGTTACGCACCGTGCGTGACGTTATCGTCGGAAACGTTTCTGGACGTTGACAAACGGCAGATGCTTGTATGTTTAGCTAGCAAATTTGTTTGGCAGGATATTGGGTTTTATGTAGCATTGATTAATTTTTTATCGAGGTTTAGTCACAAAGAAAAATTCTTGGTCATCTTACAAGACGCAACCTGTAACCTTAGGATTCCCTGCCACGCTCTTTCCAATTAAGCCACAGGCCAGTAGCAGATGCTTATTTTTTACAGTCATTGCATTCTTGATTTTTGGGGAAGCTCAGCTATCCGCTTAAATGCTATCTATGATAAACTTTTTTTCAAGTTATCTATAACCAAGAATTTCGTATGTCGACAAGATTCGTGCTAGGTGCACTGGCCTGAAACACCTCTAGCAGTTCTCGATATAAATATTATTAGTAATTCGTTGTATTATTAATTAATATATCTGCGCTTCACGGTAGTTTTCTAATAATTAAATGTGACTTATGGATAAACTAGTTAATACAGTGCTATAATTAGATTATTTGTATGGATATACCGATTTTCATCGCAAATTAATTCTAATTAATCTAAATCAATTCATAGGTCAACAGACTTTGTTTATATGGACCTCCGTAAAGTAATAACTGAATCTCCATTAATCCACAGATCAGCAACTGCACAACTGGACTGAAGCAAGGCAATAACCAAATCAATGCTAACCTAACGTACTCGATTGTTCCTCCCTGGTTTGGAATCCGACGAGAAAAAACAAGGAATACTCGTTTGCATTCCGCTCCAGCAAACAGATATAAGCCGGAAAACCCCGAAATTCAAATTCACCTCACTTACTAGTCCGCACTAGATTTGTGCTCGAGAATGAATTGAAAGTCGAGGATTGTTACCAAAGCTTCTTGATTAGAAGTAAAACCGATGAATGGGACTTGCAGTGTTTGCTCCAACCCTATTCATTCGACTCTGATGCACAGCCCTGGCTATAGGGATTTAGTTAATAAGTTTTTTTTATTAATACGTATTCCAGCTTAGCCTCTGGGTTGGCAACGCATCTGCAATCTCATTGGTGTTACGGGTGTCTATAGAAGGTGGTGATCACTTACCATCAGGTGACCCACTTGCTTGTTTGCCTTCCTTTTTCATAAAAAAAAAAATGCAAAATCATGATTCATGACGATGATCAAACAAGACAAAAGAAGTTTCAATAGTCAGAGTAGAATTGAATTTGACAGTATCATAGACTTAGTTTAAATATATAAACAATAAGACTACCAAAGAGCTTATTGACATTGGGCGTTTTTCCATTAGCCGGCCCGGCACCGGCAATGACGCCGACGCCGGTGCCGTGCCGGTGCCGGGGAAGCAAAAATGTATGAAAATGTATGGCTCGCTTTTTCACTTACCGCCACCAGCGCCGGCCCGGCGTTGAGTCCCGCCGGCGCTGTCGCCGTCACTGGGGTAGCAAGCTCGGTGTCTGCCCGGCAAAGCTGCATGTCTTTGTATATGAATTGTAGTTGTGGGCGTGTGTGAGTGCGCGGGGCGAGTAGAAGGACGTAGAGCGGTGGGAGAGACCGCATCAGCAAATCAGCATCGATACCGGCGCAGTGGAAAAACGAAGCCTCGGCGCCGGTACCGGTGCACGGCCATGCCGGTGCCGTGCCGGTGCCGGGCCGGCTAATGGAAAAACGCCCATTTAACTATTTTTGTTTTGTCAAAGTAAAGGTTCTAAGTAACCAGAAATTATACTAAAGTTGCTTACTTGGCGTGATCCATGTCATTGCGTTTGATTTCCAATATGTAATATGTAGATTTGTAATCTTTTATTTATGTCGACCTCACTCTAAATTTAAATAATTTAACATAGTGGCAATTTTATAGCGAAATATTATACCGTATTTCCTTTTAATGACGTCACGTCAAATGTGCGACTATCGGGCACTGACGCACTCAGTTGCTGATATTTGAAAACACAATCCTATTACCAGCAAAGCGGATACTGCATTCGCTGTTTGGTACTTTAGTAGGGTTCAAAAACCCGAGCTCCAGAGTCAGATAAAGCTCTAATGAAATTGGTTTTCTCGCCAAGCCTGACCTGCATATTAGAGGAGATAGTATCTGCACAGAGCAACGTCACATAACTTAGAAGGTATTGGGGCCGGTGACTTTGCGAACAATTTTCACGTTGATACCCTTTCAGATACAAAGGTGAGCCTTTTGTTTAGAATAATGATATTGGGTTGTGCTATGATGCATTGTTGTATGGAGAACGTAAAAGTAGATGTACTTGTTAATGTACAAATCAGCAAACGGTGAGTTCAGTTGTGATGTGTCGAGTTAGGTATAAATGACAAGTCCAGGTTTCGATGTAGGCTAGTTTATTAATCAAGGAAGTTAACTTATGTATAGGGTAACATACACGGGAGGTGCAGATGCACGTATACATACTCAGTGAAAAAATAAGCTGGAAGGCTTTTATTCGACTGCGCCGAAGACCAACGGGGGTAATGTTTTTTAAACGGTATATAGCTTCCAAATTGGTTATCGCATATTGACAAATGACATGTCCATCGATGCGTATAAAAACGCGGGTAGTTTAAAGTGCAATTTTAAGACAGAAGACTGAAAACACGAATATGGCGGACGTGCAAATGTTGGATGTATTCTTAAAATAATACCAAAGCTCAAATTTATAACATGACATGGTTTAAAATTTGAATTTTGCTCAAAGGATTAGTAAAGTGTTGTTTACTATAATTCCTTTTTTTACAACCACGGCCATTACCATTACCGCCTTTAATTTGATCAAATCACATTTTCGTTTATAAATGCGGTTTGAATATAGCCTTGGAACGATTCCCAATCTAGACGTTATAGGATTTATTAAGGTATACAATTTACCGGCGTTCTTTACGGCCCGTCAATGAATTTGGTTAATGCGGCTACGCACAGAAGGCACCATCAATTCCAGGCTTCAATGAACCATGTCCTTATTCAGAAAGTTTGGTTAAATAACAACGTCTATTAATTATCAATAGCAGTCGTATTTGGGGGTGAAAGCCTAGTGAAATTGATTTATAGCAACGAGGGCGCACATCGAATCTACATTCGTGACAGATTCTGTTCTTAAATTGATTTCGGTGACTACAAACTTGGCGAGTAATTAATGTTGCCTTTCAAATTTGATCTTGGAGTTAATTAAATTAGAAAATAGTAGGCAGTGAGGTGAATGACATTGACTGTTTGGCGCTGAGCGAAGCTTGTTATTTGGGTTGTATTTAAGAAGGAAAGAAGAATGAAAATACATTTATTTGACGCATAGGACAACTAACATCATATTATAAACTGAATAAGTAAGGAAGTAAAATAAAATGTTAAAATTTTAGTCATATAAATAACAATAACTGAACAAAAATGATCTGAACCACTTTTGCGGAACAAACATTTTTATAATACGAGGACATAAGTCTGACTTCTATATCTGCGACTGCATGTTTGTGAAATCAGCAACTTTTATTTCGATTCTCTCAGTTGAGTTGCTGTTTTTCAGTACGAAAGTTAGGTAATTTTGCCAGTAGTTGTCTGTCGTTTTTACTCGTATGTTTCCGTATCTTCTTGTCAACTATTGGGTCACTGTCAATTACTGGGGTCGTAACTACTGTTTTAAGATTGGATTAAGAAGATTATGATGATGATCACCAATATTGAGTATAATAATATCATTATGCTAGCCTGCAATCGTGTCCCACTGCTGAGCAAACGCCTTTCCCTCGGATTTCCAGTTCCCTCTCTCTTTAGCAATCTCTGGTCAGTCATTTAAAAATGAGTCCAAATCATCCCAACATCTCCGACTACCATCTTGTGGCAGCTATTGGGTGGCAATCGATGCCTATTTATTTGGGTGCAAGCGGCAGACATGGCCAGCCCAGCCCATTGAATATAATGTAATATTGAATTTAAACCGATTAAAAAGAAATAGATATCCATTTTAAAAAATTCTACTAATATTCATCGATAAGGAACATTTAATGAAAAACAAAATAATTAATGCAGGAATAATAAATTAATAAATCTTAATGATTTTATATTCGGAACATTAAAATGGATAATGGAAAGTTATTTTTAAGACGTTCTTAATTTAAAACATAACATTATAGTTGTTCATGTTAAGGTGTATCCTTTATAGTAACGTGCTTTCAGAACGTGGGCGATTAAAACAAGTTGTGCCTCATTATTGTTTATCGGTGCTTGAAAGCCCACGGTAAGCAATAGGACCTTTCTTCACAGCTTTATAATGTCACGGCAGCATATTGTGCGGTTGTCGTTTTTCCAATAGATTTGCACTAACAAGACAAATAAATACGAAGCCCCAGCCCACCTCCCGATCATATTTCGCCCTGAACCCGGATGCCAGATAAACAGGAAATTGCACAAGAATCTAGCTGTACTTTCCACTATTTTACTCGCAAATAATACATTTTATTTCGTTTGGTTTAGAGCTTGTTAGTTCCGGTTGGTGATCATTTCTAAAATTGCCAAGCAAGGGGTGGAATAAATTTTGCCAATGGTTTCCCAGTAGCTGTTCCTATCACAACAAGCGAACTCGAGTAATGAATGCTCAAACACGAACGTGTCAATACAATTTTGTGTAATAAACGTGACGTTTTCGTGCCACTTAATATAGCACGATGTGTTTGCTTAATTCCTACTTATCTGATTTAGCAACATATCGACTTCATATCGCTGTTCAAGCATTGCTTCTGACATTTCCATTATAATGTCTCAGCAACTTATCGCTTTGCTTTCGATTCGGATGTCTAGGCCAGCTTGCGCGATAGCGAAAAAGGCCTAGTGAGGGTGAAATGGATTTGCCGCGAGTTGCCAGAGTAACTACGAGTAATAAAAACTATTAACAAATGTAATAGATTCGTATAGTTCTTTAATTTCTTACTTGTAGAGCCTGTAGGCCTGTAGGCAGTTGTTACCAGCTCCACCGTATTAAATATCATATTTTTAACCGTCTTCAAAAAAGGAGGAGGTTCTCAATTCGTTGGGGTCTTTTTAATTTTTTTATTTTGAAATTGTATGAATAAATTTGATTTCATGATTGGATCGGGAATAGTATGTAGATGGTAAGTACTGGGTTAGTTTTTGGTTGTTTTTCGTAGGCGTTTTTTTTTGCAAAATACTAGCGTGAACTGATGTGGGTGTACCTTGCCGCAGCGTTTCGTACGGTTAAGAATAAGAAATGTGGATGCCCAGGTGGGGGCTAAAGGTCCGCAACGGTTCAGCGACTCTCTTAGAGTTTGTAGTTCCGATGGGCAAGATTACTTCCTATGAGGTGAACCGCAAGCTCGTAATGACATAGAAATTAAAGAAAAATTGCTTTGAAGACGGATACTAACCAGTTATTCGCTCTGTCTGGCACTTCTCAAGGCAGTATTCCCATTACTCTCGTTTGTTTCATCTATCACGACTGGCTTACCCAATCATGTAGGCTCAATAGGGAGCGAAGTTTTGGGTGCCGATAACATGAAAATGACGTAATTTTGTGAACATGACGTTTTTAGGATACTTACTTACTTACTATTTACTTACTTAAGTATTTACTAAGAATCCGTTGTCTTGCGTTTGCTTGATATGTCATGGTTACACTAGATAATATCGTCCAATTACTTCGATCTAAGTTAATCTAATAAAATGATCTTCAGACCGTTAGAAACCGAATTATTTAGAAAACTCAAGACCTCCACTTAAACAGTTAGAGATCTCCGTAACCCACTGTATCTTACCCAACAAACTGCATTAGTAAACCCTTAAATTAGGGGTCCGTCGTCGGCGACATAGGGCCTAAAAGCTTTCCTCTACCCACGTGTCTTAAGTTCGTTAAATAATTTGAAGCTTTTGTTTATGCATGAACTTTGAGCTTTTCACGCCAATCCACATTAGAGGAGTTTACAACTTGCGATACCGGGACCCTGATAGGAGCGCGGAGGTTGTCTTTGCTATATATTTAATCACTGTTAGGAATAAACAAGGCCTGATATTTACTCTCCCGATGTTTCGTAAACACTCTGAGCTCGTTAGAGTTAGGAATATTTGTTGCTTTGTTTACTTAGTTGCCTTTATTATTTTTATATTGCTAAATATTTGAACTATTACGTTTAGGTCTTTGTAGGATAATTATTTACCGTGTTTTTTTATTAAAACATAAGTATAGTATTATACAAACGGAAGGTACATTTTTTAAAATTTAATTACGAATGTTTGGAATAAGAAGAGACACGACTCTGATTTTTAAATACTTTTTTATCTCACTTGCAAGATTTGCTTTCCTCCAATTCTGTTTGATATTGCACACAATCAAGATGCGCTACGTGAGAATGTAGAAAATAAAATGAGTTGACATCCTTTCAGGTTTCATTTCTAATCAAAGTTTTAATTAAGAACAAATCTAAGATGTATGTATAAGTGAACTCTTCGGTGTACGTATATGCTTAGTAGTTTTACTTTTGTGAACGATAATACACGCAACTATGGTTGCCAGGTCTTAAAACCCAAAAGCCGGACAGACCAGACAGTTTAGCCGGACATTAGGGTAAAAGGCCGGACACCTTTAAATTTTTTGTCTTAGTATAAGACGACATTTTTTAAAAAGTAAACCAAGCTTGCAATACAAGGTAAGACGGGCAGAGCGGAAGCTAACACATGACAAATGTAAAAAACTGCTCAAATTTAAAAAGCCTAACAAAAGCCGGACAGACTGGACACCGTCTTATTTGGCCGGACACGCAACCAAAAAGCTTGGCTGTGTCCGGTTTTATCCGGAAACTTGGCAACGCTACACGCAACTATATAGTGCTATACAAAAAAAACACAAATTTTGAAATTGGAACGAAACTCTCCGGTGCACACCTTACATGCTGCAGTATGCTTGGCCTCCAGCCCTATAAATCGAACTCCCATAGGGGAACCTTTTCTTAATAAATGTCTACATGGCAGACATTTACTTAATGTCGTAAGCATGACATTTGCTTAATGTAAAAAGGTTGCAGTGCATGTCACGATTAATTGATTTGGTAGTACTAGTTGCTGTTCGTAGAGTTGAAAAACACACCTCGATTTATTATTTAGGACTTTAAGTTGTGACTCTACATTAATTGGACCCTGGAGCACATCACTGATGGCGAAGCTATGCTTTTTATTTAGAACCCCTTTTAACAGACCTTTTAATGGATACGTATCACTGTTTAATTTGTATTTGTCGTATCAGAAAGCAAGAGAAATACCTCTTTGGTATTTTGTGTTCGTTACATTCTGAGTATTGTGTTATTTCCTTATTTTAAATACATTAAAGGTGAAAATTAGTTATTTATTTCCCTTTGTCCGCGTGTGTAACTAAGTGTTCTACTTTTCTCTTAACCGGGAGAAACTATTTTATCTTAACTGCTAGAGTAGTTAATACATAAAAATATTTTTGATAAGAAGAAAATCAAAGCAAACAAACCCAAGACAAAATTTGCAAGGACCTCCGCTAAGATGCGCGGGCACACCAATCGGGCCCACGGAGCGGGTGCACGCCTATGGAAAAATAGTATGAGAGCGTCCGCTAACTCGCGCGGGTGCGGGCTCATACTATTTGTTTGATAGGCGTGCACCCGCTCCGTGCACCAGCGCGACGTTGCGGACGCTCTAAATCACGAGGTTCGCCCGCGTGATATTATTTTCGATACAAACATTTTACGGGGCAAAAAGTATGCTTTATTTTTAATCAAGGACAAGATCTATCTGTTTGTCAAATTTCATGTTAATCCGTCCAGCGGTTAATCCACGATTGAGGAACAAACTTCCAAATATCATACTTTCGCATTCATAATATTAGTAGGAGTAGGATAAACAAACAGAACCTTTGTTACTACTTACCTAACTCCAGGCATACAGGTATACATTTAGGCCAATTAGTCAAACAATAAGCTATTTTCAAACCCTAAACCGCTTCCACAAATACACACACCATTCTGTATAAACTATATGAAACTATGGCGGTGTAGGTGCAAACACAAAGCGGAAATTTAAAAACCCCGACTAAAGAGACGAGGAAAACGATTTTATTTTAGAGTTTCCTTTAATCCTTCCTTTTGTTTTGGCCTTGTCAAGGGACAGATTTGGGCAAATTTATTATTAAACCGGCAGGAAAGTTCCATGTCATCGAAAATACAGTGAAACAAAATGTAACTAATGCAAAAGAACATAAATAAAGAAAACTCAGTACTTAAGTTCTTAAGGATTTGGGTTCGCCTTCAGAAATAGGTACATTGCTAAAAAGTGTACGAAGCTTATTAAAAATTGGGGTTGTGCTGTTGGATCCAATGGTTTGGTTATGATTCACGCAAATGCTTAGCAATGACCGTATTAGTCACCTAGCAGTTTTAAACAACGAAAGCTGAATATACCTATTTAGCAAATGTAATAAAATTGTGGACTTTTTATAAAATACCATTTAGGAATCAAATACATACGCATACGAATTATCGTATCCGTTTTTTACATACATATTTTTGAGTAGCGCTCACTGTTTCCATCGATTTAAAATGGAGATATTTGTGTACGTATACGTTTTTTAAGGATCCCATCACCAGATCTTAATAAAATCTACCTGAGACTATCTTCTGGGTATATTGGGGGGTTTATCAAATAAAAGGAGTAAAACCAGGTTGGCTCATATTACGGTAGGTACAAATTATTAAACTTCCTTGGATATTCATCCGCACTGTTCTAGTGTCGGGACGTTAACGCTAAAATAATGGATTAAGCTTGCTGCGATGCTTTTTATAACGTTTATTTTTACTTTAATTTTACACGCAACTCTTCTAATCAGGAAAACAAAAAATAATTTATCGGTGCGAATATAATTTATTTTAGCGACTGAAAAGCGTAAAGGCGTACTGGGAATGTATTTTTACATTTCGTTCGGCGCGATAAGAGTGAGCGATTTATAACTGTTACTGATAAGAATCTACCGCACTCGGGGGACCAAGCTTGCCGTGAGGCAATCTGTAACGCGGTTTTAACAGCTTCACAAAAGGTTTAGCATAAGTAGTTTTGCTTCCTTGAGCCACTTATTCTCAATAAAAAGATTGAAAACTACCGAATTGGTAAAGCGCACAACCTTGTGCAACAGTGTTTAATTTATCCAAGGAATAGTAGATTGTTCAACGAGGGATAAAAGATACCAATTACACCCAAGTTATGCTAATAGTTCGAGTGTGGAATTGGTGTTTCACTTATGTTAAACACTCTGCTCTTCATTTCGACCTCGAGGAAAGCAGAAAAGATCACGGATAGTAAAAAAGTTATTTTTATATACGACACTATTTTCTAAGATCCATCATCAACGATAATGGGTCCAAAAATAATGTCAAATGTGGATTCATGGATCAAAGTTCATGAACCCACATTGGTGTCCAAATACTAATGATATTTTATGTTGAAGTGACATCCGTCATTTTAGATACAAAAAATAATATTGGATTCGGGCTTATCACTGCTAAATTACGTGAATTTGACATCCTTCCGAATATCATTCGCCATCGTGGATCCAAAAAATAATATCAGATTTAGATTTCTCACTGCTAAAAAACATGATTTTGACACTTATGACAATTTTTTATTTCAGAATGTAGTCCGCCGTCTCGGATCAATACATGTCAAATTTGTATTTTAAAATGTTATGCGCATTCATGGATATCTTTTTTAAAGATTTTTTTGTACTGAAACAATGCTACCAAGCACTTAGGAATGTAGGCTGAGCTGACTGAATACGCCTATAGTGTGCCAATGCCATAGGCTAAGTTTTCTTAAATTACTTTCCGCCCAAGGGCGGCCATGTTTCACTTTCCCGAAGGCTTTTCACCTTTCACTTTCCGAATATGAGAGTTGAAATTAATATACACACCGTGTTTTTTTTCATATACAATAAATAAATATAAAATTAACGGTTGCTGCAAAATGTCCTTTTAAGTTATGAAACGAGAGGGATACGATAGTTTTTGAACTAATAAATATAAAACTGACTCTACTTGTAATTTCATGGCTAAAAGGGTGGCAGTTATAACCCTAAGAGACATTATTTCGGCATACAAATACGACTAATTTGACGCAATTAGATTGTTGTTACTCGTTACCGTCTTTTTGTAGGTCCTAAGGGCGTCCGATAAGCAACTAAAGGAAGAAAAGGATGTTTTATCTGTAAAGAAAATACACGGTTCTTGTATAATTAAGTGAAAAGCCTATTTAATAACGTAAATCGGTAAAAGCTTGCGTTGCATGGATAGTCCACTAGACCGCTCAAAAGAAAATTAAAATAAAAAGCTACAGATGGTAATCAAAAAATCATGGTTAGGTACATTCTGTGATAAGTATATGTAATTCTCTCAGACGTTGGCACTGTATGTATTATGAAAAAAAAAAAATTTACCCGTTATTCATAAACGCTTCGTAAACGTTTGTTAGTTAACATGTTTTACGTCTGTATCTGTCATTGTGACGTTTACCCTCAAATGAAAGGGACAAAACATTTGTTAGCTTAAAAAGATTGTTAACTTTTTATGAATAAGGGGGTTAGCCTATAGATGGCAATGGCACACTTCGTATTCAGCGGTCAGCCAGCTCGGCCTACATAAGTGCTTGGTAGCATTGTTACGGTACCAAAAAAATATTAATTTTCTTTTTAAAAAAATACTTATTACGGCGGCTAATATTTTAAAATACAAATTTGACATGTTTGGATCTAAGATGGTGGATGACATTTTGAAAAATCTACGTTCTGCAGATTTATTGAGCCAAAACGCTATTTTACCATTAATATTGTACCTCAAATTTCTTAGGTAAGAACTTTCGAAGATTCCGCGCCCAGTCTTCATTACACCTCTTTCAGTTCTAAATCTTTCAAAGTAACACCTGAATAATGGAAATAGGAAATTAAAGTGTCTCAGGTTTAAATTAAGAAATTCAATCCCAACTCCATTTAAAACCAGCGGTGTCGACACCAATACTGAAGCTAGCCTTCTGTGCGACGTTCCGTAAAGAAGGAGCATTTTGTTTTTAACTTTGATTATAATTTATTGTTTGTTTCAGTTTTATGTTTCTGATGGGATGCGCATACTATTGTAGTAGTAGTTTTGTCTATCGGGTATCTTCTTTATCTTTACATAGTAAAGTCGCGATTTTTTCCCATCTGTCCAAATTTTTTATAATGTATCTTCGGCCGCCTTCACCTTTTAGACCACGCAACGGATTTTGATACGATGTTCACTGTTATTTTGTTTTTTTTTTAGGGAAGGTTTTTATGTACATTATATCCCGATTGTATACGTACCTATATAATATTTTAGTGTGACTTTTATTAATTTCTTTACTATATTCTAGTTTTTTGCTCGACTGCCGTCAGAAGGCATTGTTAAGTTTTGTATGTAAGCATATGTCTAGTGTAGTTCTACTTGTTTGGCACGCCCTGTAGCCCAAACAGTTTAATTTTCCTCTACGAGGTGTGGCTAGATTTGTTTTTAGTGTAGGAGTGAATAGGATTTTTAGCGTAACGTAGGATTTCGTCGTAAAAGGACGTGTTTTGGAGAAGGTACTGGTAATTATCGTTTCGCTACTCACTTTTTTATTTTTCATCACATCTGCTCTATAACAGTCGCATAACAGCCCATATCAACCAATTTACCTTGGTATTCCGCGAAACGAGTGCTGTGCACTTGCAAAACAGCTACGTCTGTGCGACATATATATTTTTCTTGCAATAGCCCGCCCTCCTCCGCTTCCACACTAAACAACAAAGTATAGTTAGAGTTGAGTCTGTGTTAGTTTAGTTAAATCAGTAGTAGGTACTGGCATCCAAGAAGCGGATCAATTCAAAGCCCCGTTACGTTTGAAACTGCAACAACGTCCCGACCAGACAAATTAACCGGTGACAATGAAAATACAATCGCTTGTCTCTGACAACCATCTTCCGGGATTCAATTAAAGTGAATGGATTTGCTGAAATCCGATTAAAGTTTTCAATCCGGATAAACTGCTCCAGCGGTCGGGCCCAAATTTAAACTTTACTCATAAATCATTCGTTTTGTTCAATAGTATGGAATTAGTTAATAGGTATCGCTACTAGGAACTAAGTCATACTAACTTTCGTATTTAATGGTATTCTCATAATAGGCCATAAATTAGTTTATATAGTTCAGCATGCAAAGCATGTGTCGTGAAACCGTTTATTGTAATCGTATAAAATAATGGGACAAATCAACAATATTGTACTAGCCGTTATTAAATAATTGTTTTAGTTACTGTACAATGTTTTTATTAGTAATACTCCTAATTATTTTTCGAATGTACCTACGGTAGCCTCAGAATTAGCTGAACATTTTACCTTGTCACGGTCAGTAATGTGACAAATTCGGGCAACTCACATTTTATACTTTACTATGACAAGGTTTTTAAGTTTTTAGCTACTTCCAAGTTGCTGTACCACCTAATTGTTAACAGAGGAAGCTCAGCAAAGACAGCTCAGCTGAATAAATACAATAACAAATTACTTCTTTCAACTTGTCATTCAAATTACAACTGTCTTGAGCCATCTGAGCCTTTCAGTTGTAACAATTTTAATTTGTTTCCTTAAACAGAATATACAGTTAAAAACTTTCAATAATGAATATATTCAGGCGTTACTTTGCGGAGGAGCATTTCAACAAACTGGAACAAATTGCCTTGCTGCTCCGCGAAACCAGTGCCGTGCTCGTGCAAGATAGCTGCGTCTGTGCGACATAAATATTTTTATGCAAAAACACACCCTCCTCCGCTTCCACAAGAAGCAACATATATCGAACAGACTCAACTACACACCACCACCACTAAACACTAAAACAACACGATCGACGCGTGTTTCGCCTCTCTACGAGGCATCATCTGATTCAAACAGTACGACCGTTCGCTACTTGAACGAGGGTGGGTTTTTGCATGAAAATATATATATCGCACAGACGCACTGCTATCTTGTATGAGCACGGCACTAGTTTCGAGGAGTAGCAAGGTAATTTGTTCCGGTTTGTTTAAAAAACTTTCGTCAAAAATCTGTTCCCTAAAAAAACTTACTTAAGATAAAAATGTGATCTAGGTTACTTGACTTAAGGGAACTAAATAACAATAAAGAAGGATGCCCCTGAACGTTCCAGATAAGTTTGGTTAATTATCGTAAAAGGCGGTCGTGGGTCTCATTATGTTGTTGAAATTGCTAACGCTATCGTTTTTATTTGACACTGATAAATGGAATAGCGTGAAATAACTCTTTTGAACTCCTTTTTCGTTCTAAATTATAAGAGTCATTGCTCTACTTTACAGCGATTTATTAGGATAATGATTAATGTGATGAAATATTACATAATAAGCTAAATTTGTTAATAAATAGAGTAACTCTATATTTTTTAGAGTAGAAACTAGCGTTTAACGTATCTGATCCTTTTTTCATTTAATGTCATAGTGACTTTTCATAGTAAACATTATAATAAGGACGCGCATCGGGTTTCCTCTTCGTATGCTCAAGTGCTGCGGTTCCCTTATCAACTTGTCCTTTGGGGGAAAGCAGTGCTTGAGCCGATGCACCCTGGACATCGGTAAATTTTTTAGCCTATATGGTGGGATGTCATTGGCCGAAGGCTAATACCCAACGGGGGAGCGGGGTAGGGGTCTTAAGGCCCATACGTCCATTATATAAATATAAATAGAAATAGAAATCATTTATTTTGAGATAACAACAACATTATAGGTGTACACATACAAATAGGCCTTAAATCTAGAAAAAAAAATAAGTTGAGAGTTATCCCAAAAAAGGAGTCCACTCAGCATGTGTCGAGGCACAAAGTGCAACGACGCTGATTTTCAGTGGATCCGAAAATATAAAATATATATATATATATGTATGTATTTAAAAATAGAATAGGTAACCATAAAGAAACATTATTTAGCAAAAATATGCATTATACAGGACAAAACGAAAAAATAATAATTTGGTAACTTATCGTACATAATGTCACTGGCAAGCCTCTTGGCCGCCATTAAAGAAAAAAAAGAAAAATAATATAGTGTTTACGTCGATAGTGGGACAGATTTCAGATTAGTCTAGCACGTCAAGTGTCTGTGAAGCAGTTTGTAACGCCCCCCCCCCCTCTAACTAAATATTTAATTATTATTTACTATACTATTTTATTTGGAGAAAAGGATGATTAAACTTAATGAATATTTTTTAACAATAAAAACTACTAAGATGTGGACAGGTGATATGGCCAAGTGATCGTATAGTGTCCTACGTTGTGTCCTAAGTAATAACCCATGTCCTTTAAGTAAAAGCAAAGAATAGTCCACCAACCACAACTACTTAATCTATTGCCTACCTAAGTACAGTCAACCAAGTAAAACCTAACCTATTCTGAACCTTTAAGATGTTAATATACAAAGCAAGTATATGTTAATTAATGATTAGAAATGATTTTACACTATTGTTATAAATGACTTTAGGCTACTTTCACACAAGAAACAAGTGTGTCAACAAAGTTAAATCTTGAGAAGAAAATAGAATATATTTATTTTTCGGCGAGGCTAGGGCTCCTCCATCCGCCCAGAAGTTGCTACTTCCTGGTATTTACCATAGCAGTGGACCCCGTCCCAGACTGGTCAGTCCCCCTCCGATTTAGTCCTTTTAAGAGGAAATGTTCAGCTAAGGTCCTACATAGTCAGTCGGTAGTTATGTTATGCAATGGTCAAGAGGAAAGCAAAAATACCAGGCTTTGTATATTTTTTTTAGTCTCAAGATTATTTTAGTATCTCTTGGAAGTTAGATAGGTAATTAGTAAAAGGTATGATTTTTAATATCACTATAGTTTTATATCTTAGTTCCTGGTTGCAGTCAATAATATTATTGAGCAGTAAGGATGATGAAAGTAAGTATGAAGTTGATACTCCAATTGTTCATAAGTCCTTTATAATAAAGTTTAGTCTGTCTGTCCTGTTGACATTAGATAATTTATGTTAACCAAATCATAGTCATAATATTACTTTTATTAAGTAAAATATAAGCTTTCTAGCCAAGGTAAGATTTTCATCTACTTATATCAGTATACATCAAATCTATGTTTTCTATAGCTTGAACAAAGTCATATTTATTTTCGACTGTAGTGAAGAATATCTGATTGATAATGTATGTATTTGGTCAACCCTTAATATAGGACTCCCCTCCATTTGGTAGTAGGAATTCTAAGCTTGCTTTTGCTTCGCTAGGTTTGAACAAATATATTGGATGGTATTGTTTTATTTTTTTAACAATTCCAACCAAATGTAGTAATTAGGTATTTTTATTATAAAACAGCACTTTGTTCATGCTACAGAACCTTACATTAAAATCCCGCCTTAGACTAGAGTTGCTCAAACATGGTAAAATATATTACCTATGGTAAATAGTTAAAGACCATTTTGGTAAGTAATTAAAGTTAAGATCTGAAGTAAATGTCTAAAAGAAATACCTTAGGATTTCCATCCGCTTAATGACGAACCTACGCCCTATGCCTACACTTAGAGAAGGTTCCTATTTCCCTAAATTAAGCTAAGGTGTTAAAAGCAAAACTAGAAGTCTAGTTGTATTTACCATTAAATGTGTGGTGTGTAGTGTTGTCTATTCCCGGTTTAAGGAATAAACTCCTAACTCTAACCCATCCTCGGTGTAAAGAATGGATTACTAATCTGTTCTAAAACCCTATAAGATGCGAGGTTCGGGAAGACCTCTATCGACCTAAACCTAAATCCCGGTGTTACGTCTGGGTTTGGCCCCCACACAGCCGTGAAGGCTGGGAGAGTAGAGAGGCCTAGGATACCCCTATACATCCGTGTGAATATATACATATATAGATCGGAAGGGTCCACAGCACGCTGGACCACATGAGAACCTCACTGTCTAGACATCCCCATGGTGTACCAACATTACCGTGTGTGGCAAAACACAGGAAGTTAGACATGATAATTGTTAAGTTATCATGAATGAAAACCCATGCCCAAAAGAGGCCACATTTTGGGGCATCCTTCCGCAAGGATATTAATCCAGAGGACTTCGTTGTCACCATGTTAGGTATCCATCCAAAGGACAGCTCCGGGCGAGCCAAGAAGTTACACCAAAACAACAACAGCAAAATGCAAAGTTCATTTTGCTAAGACATTTACTTTTAACACAAATTGAAGTTAAATTTTAAATTGATGAAATAAACTGATGGATTGCCGCTAACCAGTAGAGAATAGGAGATCCTGTGAAAACAAAGAATAGGTGAGTGTAGCTCAAGTAGCACGCTAGCGTTCACCGCGGACACAAACGCATCCGCCCCTCTCACACACGTCCATTTGATAGAAAGGGACTTATGCTCCATGACAGCGATAAAAGCCAGCGCGCTAAGCCCCAAGGATTTAGTTCCTGAACACAAAGCTCGATACTATCACTTGATAATCACTGAATTTAAATTAATTAATTATAGTTAATATTTAAACTAATTATTAAACCGAACACAATTTGAATAATTAAACCAACTAATTACATAAGTAGTAAAAATACAAAGTAACTGTACACGCTTAACACGAGATCGAAAGAGAGAATCAATAGAATGAACCGAATGAATCGAAATGAACCAAAAGAATAATCCCTTCCCCTAATGTTCCCATCCTATTTATAGCTTTTTCGTGCGTCTCCTGCGACATCGGCCTCTTCTGCCTCATCTGCCTCATCTGCGACATCTGCATCATCTGCTTCATGTTATTCTACTTTCGACCTTACTACTAAGTAATAGAGTCCATTAGGACCAGTAAGATTGGTTTATATGACGTTTTAATATTTGATGCTATCCAAAATGGCGCGTGGATTACCTTAGCTTTCTAATAGAGTGCAAGTGACTTTAATTGTTCTATGATAAGGTTCATTTTCATTTGGTGAAATCAAAAATTATTCTTTTTGTCGATATTGTTTTGCTAGACGAGCGGCACCAAGGTACACGCATTAAAATTAGTTTGTTTACATTTTAAATAGAGTATTTTCATGATAATTAATTGTGAATATACGCTGATTGAATTTGAATAAAATTCGGTAGGTAAATAGATAATGTTTAGAACTATTAAACAGAATGTTTCTTGTTGCAATAATTTTCCGTTGGAATGTTTTTTTCTATTTCTTTATATAATGATTTGAATTTAATAACCCTATAAAGTATTTAATAACGGTATGAACGTAGCATATATTTGTGAATGAGACAGATCGATGACTACGGTCTGTCACAGCCACCCCCCGAATATTTACGCAAGTGAAAAAATAATTAACTGAAGGAAATATTCTAACACGTTATTCACAAATATCTGATTTAAAATAATTATATTGCTCATAAATTTTTGTAACCGAAATTTCTTTCGATTTTTTTTTTTAATTTTTCTAACATTCAAAAATTCTTTTTGTTTCTTATTGATATTGCTCATAATTTATTAGCATTTTCCCGTGACTGAAATATGTGGTGTGGTGTGTTTTTATACCAAATGTCAAATAATTAAAATACAGAATGAAGTGTCCAGACTCTTAGCATCAAATTCATGAACAGTCATCGATAACCTCAAGGCTACGATCCGCTCTGGATAGAGAAACTTGGTTGTGAGGCAAGTCAGCCCTAGTGGCAATAAGTCGGCCCTTCCAACCTCGTCTTGCATTGCTTATCGACAAAGATATAGAACTGCCAACATATCCCCTACACAAAGCAGAGAGCGATGGAAGCCGAAGCTAGCGCCTGCAATCATGCATGCAAATAAGACTTTCAATCCCTGACTTCCAGCCTGAACAGTACCAGTTTCCCGGGCTTGCCCCTACCAAAAACCCTGGACAAAAGTCTCGTCTGCGAATTAATTCAGACTTGATTATCCATGACATACGCATGAACCGAACGCCCCGTCTGAACCTCTCACCCCAATTAAAAATCATTATCCTTTTGGAGAATGTTTACAGAGATCCCCAATAGAACCCGTGAACAGGCAATAACCGACAATTATGTAAAAGAAACAAATATAGTGTTTTTTTTTTCTTAATTCCTAAAATATTTTTCCCATCACTAGTAAATTCATCAACTCGTAGAAAATTTTAATATGGAAGTTTGATTACATTGTCCACAAATTCCAATGACATCAACTGTAGTGTAGAAGGTTAGCATTTAGCCTGTTGGCTGCGTGTAGAGTAATGAACCCTTTATGACCAGCCTATAACGCTGATGTCCATCGGACTTATCCCTAGCACCTTTCGCATAGAAGGCTCATTTGATGTGTGCTGTTCAGCGGTTAAATGCCAATAAACCGCCTTCATCTCTGCGAACTGTAGTATTATTAAAACCCTGCATTCCCTAAAACATATTTACAATCTTCTCACATACTAGACACCTTACGATATTTTCTTTCATCTCTGGCACTTTCTAGTTGTAATCTCAGGTAGCAATCATAACACTCATACCTTCCCCAAGCTCACTTTCATACGGTTCTAAATAATCCATCAGATCACTTTTGAGAATGAACGACGTAAGCAATAGTGACAATAACTTGATAATATGACTTCTTCTTTTTTTTTTTACGTAATTACTAAAATTTTTACCCCACCAATCAATAAATCGAAACTAAATTCCCGCTACTAAATATTAAGATATGATCAATTATTTGAAAGTTGTTATTTTCCATGTTAAAGTTTTTTTTTATTTTATTATTTTTATTAATTTTGGCTATTAAAGAGTGTTAACAACACAACTAGACCGAAATTGTATAGGTATTGTTTTAGTGTTTCTATGACAAACCTCAAATTCATTTTATAACGTTATAAACTCACTAAAAGTATCAAGTATAAATTTCGTGTAAAATAATAGGGAGACATTTTTTTATAATAATTTTAGTATCCCTTCTCCACTTTAAAATAATTTTTGAAATATACAATTATATAAGTAACTGCAAAATAACCTAATCATTTATGATAAAGTTCTTTTGATACACGTATTAAATTTCGTATTTAAACATCTAATTTATGATTTTGATAGAATTCCTGGAATATGAGCTTTTAACGCTTTACGATTTACTGGTTATTATGATCACTATTCTAATTATATGATCCTCATGAATGTAATTTACTATGTACTAAGTACTACTTAAACTTGAACTGGAGGTTCAATTATTTACCATTTAGTTGTCAGCACTAGTCACTAGATGGCGCTACTATACTATTCAACAATCAATAACACTACCTCTTGAAGCTAAATCGTAAAGAATTTCAAATTATTATTTCTGAACTTAAATATTTTAGCTGTGTAGGCTAAATTAGAATAAAACTAAATATGGTTTAATAAACGTTTACCTGAAACTAAGTACCCCTGCCATTATTACAAAACAACTTAGTAAAATAACCACTTCATCGTACTACGTTAACATCAATTCAAGAAAGTGAAATAAATCTTAATTAAATATACACTGTACTGTTGCTAAAATACTTTTCCTATTTTCTGAAGCTATTGTAAAACTTTATTATATTCACAGTTTATTTTTACTTTATAAAATATTAAGTTGTTATTTTTACTAGTTTGTAGTGACGTCTTAACCATTAGCTCAAACACTCCTGACCAAAATTAAAAAGTTAATTTGACAACCGAATAATATAACCTGTAGAAGCGTGTTTACGTATTGTTATTGAATTATTTATCCGTTAATCTAGCCGCTTTAAAACAATTACTAAACAATGAAGCATTTTAATTTAATGTTAAATATGTAAACTATGGAACAACCAATTTAAAATCAATCAAGGTAAGCTTTGTTGTTTACAAAAAGGAATTGTTTTCCGTTTGTGACTCGCAAGTTACTAATATCTATGCGTTGTTTGTTTACAGGGTTTGATTTTGAAATTATGTTGAGCAGTTATGAGATCCAAAAACACATATACCTGACCGTAAAATTACTGTTTTACTTTACAAGATATCTAAAGTATTTACAAATACTGAAATGTGAAAAGCATAATGTCATACAACGTCAACGTTGTCTATTTGAATGATCATCATATTACTTCAGGTATTTACTAATTCTTTTTCCTTTTCCCTATTTAAACTTTTATGTGCAACACCTATGAAGAGTTTATTTCAACAACCCACTCGTCAACACACTATTCAAACAACAACTTATTCTACAAAACATTACAAGTGCATAACTGCTTGAGCTATAGTTCATACTTGGACATAACCAACCAAGTTGTTAAAGCGTCATATGAGGACAAAACATTGTCATACAGAACTCATGTACTATTATTATTCTGGCATCTATGTCTTAGTCAATTACTTGACCAACTACTTAACCGGTTTATAAAATTACTTTAGTTGAGCATGACAGTGGTCTACCAACTACGTTATTGATAGAGCCGGTAGATCACTCCCAATTAATACTAGATGTGAACTAACTAAAATACAAAGGACTGACTCTTTTAAGTGCTTAACTAAATGTTTTCTATGTTTTCAGATGAAAATAATTAGTCCAAATGTCAATATTCTGTCAAAACTGAAACTTGCTATGAAGAATAAAATTGATATGATTGGAAAAATGAAACCAGAAACTGCACTACTCGCTTGCTTACTGCACACTATATACAGATTTTTATGGATAAACTATGTGGATAACCTCTTTTATGACTTTTATTATAATTTGGAACCAGTATTCAGCTAAAATGGATTCAGAACTTACATGCTACTAATTGTATGTTATTAACCTACTTGTCTGTCATTCTAAAGCGCTTCACTAATACTTATGTACCTGTGATTGCATTAAAATTTGACTATTGGACTATTTTATTACTACTACACTACCTATGCACCTTGCCTATATAACAAAGATTTAACGCTTGATATCAATTAACTAACTAAACTAACTTTTTTCAACATAGGGTGTTCTATTCAACTAACTTTGCTTCCACAAATTTAGCTATGACTGTTACACAAACAAACATCCATACCTATAACCAGTTCTGACTTGTATTTGAAAAGCTTACTAATGGCTATAAGTGATTATGATGAAACTTTGGTTATTTAATTTGTAACTTTCCTTATCTCCTTTAATGGACTTAAAAGACTGAGCTTAGTGTGTATTATCCTATTATCTGATAATTATGTCTTACATATGTATACCTACTTCAAGGTTTTAATGAAACCCTTTATTATTTTTTTACCCAAATATATAGCAAAGCTGAAAGGAGGGATTCAAATCAAATCAAATACCTGTATAAGAACTTTATGTTTGCAAGCAACTGGGTATAAAAATCGGTCACTGATCTTAGTTAAAGAGTTATGATACCACTTTTACAACTAATTTATGAATATGAATATTATCTAGCTGTCTGCTTATTTCCAAAATTTTCAACATAATTTGATGAACTTATAAGTACCACCTCAACAATATGTTTGACTAACTGACTGTCTGTCTATAGAACCATCTTTTATGCTTTTAATTTTAATAACCAAATTTTGACAAAGTGAGTGAAACTAAAATTAAGCAACTTGAATAGTTTTAAACCAAAGAAAATGGCATAATGCATTGTATGAACGAGTAAGCCTATCTATCTATCTACCTATATGTAAATTCTGATATCAATGAGAGAGCTAAGCTAAGGCTCTTTTTTTTATAAATTTTCTTGCCGGTTTTATACGTTCATTTGTACTTAAGTAGAGTCCATTTGTTAGTAAGTAGGACTGACATAAAAGTAACATTATAGCTTTAGTACTGCTCCAATCTTAAAATTAATTAATTTTGATTTATAATAATTCTAAATAATTGAACACAAACATGCAAATCATATCAGTCATGGATTTCGTCACGCTCCTACAAATACTACTGGCGACCACAGTACTGAGGTATAATCAAGGGTTTAACTGGCTACCCTAGTTTTGAAAGAAAGAGATCGTTTTATGCGTTAGAATGAGAATGGTAAGTTTAGGCATATAAATTATGTCGTCACAGTAACATTTCTGTAAGTAGTACTATTATCTATTCTATGCAATTACTTACTATGTTTGAAACCAAATTTTTTTTTTTTAAATACCGATTAATCATATTATTATCAAGGTCATAACCATTATTTATTTAAAAGAGGGCAACTAGGCAAGCAGTTTAAGTTCATAGAAAGGTTTGATTAATTTGAATGACCTATCTATCATTTTAAGTTAACTCACAATACAACCAAAATTTCTATGTAAGCAGGAGTCGAACCCGTTAGTTAAGTCATGTTATATCACTATTACTCCTATTTAATATCTGAATACTATTTTAATCCATAATAACTCGAAATTTGCACCCCCCAATGTTTCAAACTCTTAAAAAAAATATATATATTATATCTAAAATCGAATTTGTCAAGTGCATGTCTAGTGTTTATTTAGCTCGGTTTGGTAAATTGCACACCCCCCCGTTTTTAAGAATCAAGACAATCTTTCTTTGCATATAACTATCAAGATATTAATTGTCGTAGCTACTAAATTTATAATTTTTGACCTGATCGATGTTTTTGAATTAATTTACTTTCATTGTTGAAGAAGATACATCATAAAATTTCACTACACCTAAATACTAATTCATCTAAACGTAAATCCAAAATATTATTAAACTTGCAAAACAAAACGTATCGAAAATGTACTTGAACTTGTCAGATGTGCAAATTTGCAATCTATGGCATTTGACTGTGATTGGTTGTAACTTTTCTTTTAAATGAAAAACGAAATAATCTGCCGCATAGCGTATATCCTACAGTAGATGGATTACAATTTTGACTCTAAAACCTTAAAATAAACTTCATAAGTAAAACGTATCTTTAAAGTAAATAACGAAATTAGTGAAGTGCAATTTACTCAGTGAAATAACAATATATAACCTCAGACTGCTACAATACAATACGAATTTTTGTCTAGTGCCTGCGCATTGTGTTTGTGTAAAAACAATAACAATATTGATAAAAATGAAACTACGATAACTTGCAAAGTTGTGAAACTATTATCAAGAGATATTTCAAGCTACAACCGAGTTTTATAAGTGAAACAAACTTTATAGACAGTAACCGCTTATTGAGCCTGTGTAAAATTCAATAGTGAAATCGTTACTAGTTGTGTTTTTCATTTAACCTTTTTCCTACTAGCGTAACCTTTACAATAATTGATTGGTAGACTTTTCCTAAGCCTTACACTCCATTTCACGACAACACATTGACTGTTTTTCGCAAAACAGTCATTTCATTATTTCTAACCTGTCCAACATACTAACCAAATTTACACTAAGATTCTAGTAATTATCTAATTAAAAATAACATCCTTGTCACGGCTTTCCACATTGTAACGCCCCCCCCCTCTAACTAAATATTTAATTATTATTTACTATACTATTTTATTTGGAGAAAAGGATGATTAAACTTAATGAATATTTTTTAACAATAAAAACTACTAAGATGTGGACAGGTGATATGGCCAAGTGATCGTATAGTGTCCTACGTTGTGTCCTAAGTAATAACCCATGTCCTTTAAGTAAAAGCAAAGAATAGTCCACCAACCACAACTACTTAATCTATTGCCTACCTAAGTACAGTCAACCAAGTAAAACCTAACCTATTCTGAACCTTTAAGATGTTAATATACAAAGCAAGTATATGTTAATTAATGATTAGAAATGATTTTACACTATTGTTATAAATGACTTTAGGCTACTTTCACACAAGAAACAAGTGTGTCAACAAAGTTAAATCTTGAGAAGAAAATAGAATATATTTATTTTTCGGCGAGGCTAGGGCTCCTCCATCCGCCCAGAAGTTGCTACTTCCTGGTATTTACCATAGCAGTGGACCCCGTCCCAGACTGGTCAGTCCCCCTCCGATTTAGTCCTTTTAAGAGGAAATGTTCAGCTAAGGTCCTACATAGTCAGTCGGTAGTTATGTTATGCAATGGTCAAGAGGAAAGCAAAAATACCAGGCTTTGTATATTTTTTTTAGTCTCAAGATTATTTTAGTATCTCTTGGAAGTTAGATAGGTAATTAGTAAAAGGTATGATTTTTAATATCACTATAGTTTTATATCTTAGTTCCTGGTTGCAGTCAATAATATTATTGAGCAGTAAGGATGATGAAAGTAAGTATGAAGTTGATACTCCAATTGTTCATAAGTCCTTTATAATAAAGTTTAGTCTGTCTGTCCTGTTGACATTAGATAATTTATGTTAACCAAATCATAGTCATAATATTACTTTTATTAAGTAAAATATAAGCTTTCTAGCCAAGGTAAGATTTTCATCTACTTATATCAGTATACATCAAATCTATGTTTTCTATAGCTTGAACAAAGTCATATTTATTTTCGACTGTAGTGAAGAATATCTGATTGATAATGTATGTATTTGGTCAACCCTTAATATAGGACTCCCCTCCATTTGGTAGTAGGAATTCTAAGCTTGCTTTTGCTTCGCTAGGTTTGAACAAATATATTGGATGATATTGTTTTATTTTTTTAACAATTCCAACCAAATGTAGTAATTAGGTATTTTTATTATAAAACAGCACTTTGTTCATGCTACAGAACCTTACATTAAAATCCCGCCTTAGACTAGAGTTGCTCAAACATGGTAAAATATATTACCTATGGTAAATAGTTAAAGACCATTTTGGTAAGTAATTAAAGTTAAGATCTGAAGTAAATGTCTAAAAGAAATACCTTAGGATTTCCATCCGCTTAATGACGAACCTACGCCCTATGCCTACACTTAGAGAAGGTTCCTATTTCCCTAAATTAAGCTAAGGTGTTAAAAGCAAAACTAGAAGTCTAGTTGTATTTACCATTAAATGTGTGGTGTGTAGTGTTGTCTATTCCCGGTTTAAGGAATAAACTCCTAACTCTAACCCATCCTCGGTGTAAAGAATGGATTACTAATCTGTTCTAAAACCCTATAAGATGCGAGGTTCGGGAAGACCTCTATCGACCTAAACCTAAATCCCGGTGTTACGTCTGGGTTTGGCCCCCACACAGCCGTGAAGGCTGGGAGAGTAGAGAGGCCTAGGATACCCCTATACATCCGTGTGAATATATACATATATAGATCGGAAGGGTCCACAGCACGCTGGACCACATGAGAACCTCACTGTCTAGACATCCCCATGGTGTACCAACATTACCGTGTGTGGCAAAACACAGGAAGTTAGACATGATAATTGTTAAGTTATCATGAATGAAAACCCATGCCCAAAAGAGGCCACATTTTGGGGCATCCTTCCGCAAGGATATTAATCCAGAGGACTTCGTTGTCACCATGTTAGGTATCCATCCAAAGGACAGCTCCGGGCGAGCCAAGAAGTTACACCAAAACAACAACAGCAAAATGCAAAGTTCATTTTGCTAAGACATTTACTTTTAACACAAATTGAAGTTAAATTTTAAATTGATGAAATAAACTGATGGATTGCCGCTAACCAGTAGAGAATAGGAGATCCTGTGAAAACAAAGAATAGGTGAGTGTAGCTCAAGTAGCACGCTAGCGTTCACCGCGGACACAAACGCATCCGCCCCTCTCACACACGTCCATTTGATAGAAAGGGACTTATGCTCCATGACAGCGATAAAAGCCAGCGCGCTAAGCCCCAAGGATTTAGTTCCTGAACACAAAGCTCGATACTATCACTTGATAATCACTGAATTTAAATTAATTAATTATAGTTAATATTTAAACTAATTATTAAACCGAACACAATTTGAATAATTAAACCAACTAATTACATAAGTAGTAAAAATACAAAGTAACTGTACACGCTTAACACGAGATCGAAAGAGAGAATCAATAGAATGAACCGAATGAATCGAAATGAACCAAAAGAATAATCCCTTCCCCTAATGTTCCCATCCTATTTATAGCTTTTTCGTGCGTCTCCTGCGACATCGGCCTCTTCTGCCTCATCTGCCTCATCTGCGACATCTGCATCATCTGCTTCATGTTATTCTACTTTCGACCTTACTACTAAGTAATAGAGTCCATTAGGACCAGTAAGATTGGTTTATATGACGTTTTAATATTTGATGCTATCCAAAATGGCGCGTGGATTACCTTAGCTTTCTAATAGAGTGCAAGTGACTTTAATTGTTCTATGATAAGGTTCATTTTCATTTGGTGAAATCAAAAATTATTCTTTTTGTCGATATTGTTTTGCTAGACGAGCGGCACCAAGGTACACGCATTAAAATTAGTTTGTTTACATTTTAAATAGAGTATTTTCATGATAATTAATTGTGAATATACGCTGATTGAATTTGAATAAAATTCGGTAGGTAAATAGATAATGTTTAGAACTATTAAACAGAATGTTTCTTGTTGCAATAATTTTCCGTTGGAATGGTTTTTTCTATTTCTTTATATAATGATTTGAATTTAATAACCCTATAAAGTATTTAATAACGGTATGAACGTAGCATATATTTGTGAATGAGACAGATCGATGACTACGGTCTGTCACAAGTTTAAAGACGCGTGTGAAGTACGAAATCCCCAAAGAAGCCTAAACGTAGTAGGCCGCCCGTATGTTATAGAACATACAAAAAAACAAACATGTCTTAGAAAACAAAATTTAAGATAGCTCAAGAATAAAATTTGAAATATTTAAGGATATATTAACATACAATAAATAAAAATACAACAATAAAGCTGTAATATATAACAGATCTAAAAACCGGTCTAGGAGACATCTAAAAATGACACAATAATATGAATAATAATATATTGTACATGTTACCAATACAATAATCTACAAAATGTTTATTTATTTATTTATTTATTTAATCTTATTGCACAAAAAAAAATCATTTAATTGTACAAAAGGCGGACTTAATGCCTTAAGGCATTCTCTACCAGTCAACCTTTAGGCAAAACAGAAATCGTTGTAGGTAGTGCAACACAATATAATACACAGGGTATAATTATGCATATAATAGTACATACGAATACAAACAAATACATACTTACATACATACATACACCCTACATACATATTTGCGACGAATGGAATTACCAGCCTATTCAGAGTCTTGGTTCAGCAAATGTTCATCATAACTTAATTATTTTGCCAATGCAAATTACTTTAATTACCATGAAACAAAATCATGAGTAACAGAACCGTTCGGTTATCCCTTTTGTTTCAGCATAGGCTGGATAATTCGTATTCCTTTACCTTTCGCCCGCTTCGTTTTGAATGAAGACAATCTAATAGCAATTGTAGACACACAATACATCCCAAGAAGGCTGGCTGAGAGACGGACACCCGTCATCAGTAGAATTTATTCTACCATAAAATTAGAACCACGGCGGCCTCCTATTAGAATTTATGTCATCCGATCCTATAACTGATGGGACCGAGTCACCTCCTGTCTCATTAACGTTTACTGCAGTAATAAACTTCCTGAATAGTAATTTTCTCATTCCTTTGAACCCGGATAGGTTTAGTGTGTTGGGGTAAATGTTTATGTGTAAATACATAATTGGAAAGCAAATAAGTAAATGTGTGCAATTAAGTTATGGTAATATCTTGTTGTTTAGGAAGGAAATATCATTTTTCAGCTGTAGGCACATTAAGCTTAGGAGTATTTTGTGAGCTTATAATATGGCTAGGTTTTTCAGGCACAAGAAAATTATCGACTATTTCTATAACGTCCACTATCGCTCTACAATTTATAGAAGAAAGTACAGACATAATCTGCATTAAAATAAAAAATAAAAACTAGTGAATGATATGCACCGGTACAATACACTTCTGTCACAGCTTAAAATACTCACAGTACTCGTATAAAGTCAAAGTCAAAGTCAAAATATTTTATTCAGATTAGGCTTACAGGTAGCACTTATGAATGTCAAAAAATTTACCACCGGTTCGGAAAAACCTCTGATGAGAAGATACCGGCAAGAAACTCAACGAGGTGTAATTTTTTAAATAAATCAAAATTACAATGTTATTTTACATCTCAAATATTCAAAATTTTTACAATTTAACCATTTAACACAGCAGGTGTACAATCTTTGGAGCCAGGGATCGCCAATAGTATAGTCTCCAGTTGTGCAATTTTAAGCATTTATTAGTTACTTAGAAAAGAGCCAGTTATTCTGTCAAACATTTCAAATAAAATCATACAACGAGCCCAACTTTCTTACATTCATTTGACAACAAAAAGGTCCACTGAGCACCGTTACAAATGAGGACCGTGCTCACCGTAATCTCATTAATGGGTACAAATAACTTTCAATGTAAAATTCATGACGCGTACATTTTTATAGTAACTACCTTTCAAGAAAATAACAGACGTTTGAAGACAAAGCGGCTCTCCTATTTTTTCCCTCTCAATACAACGAACGTATCCCGACCCTGTAAATGGGCGGGTGTAAAAAACCTTTCCAATCTCAACCTCTAAAGAGAATGAATAGAATAAACAATAGTACCTTGGAGAAGCCGAAACTTTTCTTATTATTTAAGAGTTCTAACATGTTTAATGCATGAGAGACGATTTATTCGCGCGAGTGAGTAATGCGTAATGCATTAACATAAACATCGTGGCGCGAAACATACATTGTTCTGGACTCAACTAGGATCCCCGAGGCTCCAGAAGAGCAACAGCGAGCTACCAACTTTGTTGCGCAACAACTTTGACTGTAGAATCTTTGCTGCTAAGGAAGGCTTTCGATCGAACTAAATTACGATATAAGATTAAATAAATAAACTATTGAATTTAAGATCGTCATCAGTGCAACTTTCTTATGTAACTAATCTATAGAATTATCAGTCAGTGCAACGTTCTTATATTTGAAACTAGGGCTGATTTATTAGTTCATAGCTCTAAAAAGAAATGCCAATCATGATTTTACAGGTATCACATTAATTTGTCGAAGTAATATTTCCATGTGTGAATAGGATACATTAGCATTTACGCCCGACCAATCAGACCACTTGTCCTTATGTTATCTTTGTTCCTTTTTTTCGAGACAAACATTCACACATTTTAAAAAATCTCCTCTTGAACCTACCTACCCCCTACTTCCTCGTCGCCCGCGGAGTTGTATATAAAGGTCGCGCAAAAAGCAATGTTTCTTTGTGTAGGTACGATAAATTAGCCTCGTTATGGCTGTATAACAAAAGCATGGGCCGAGAAGTCGCCAACTAATAATATATCACGGCCAGTGCGCGATAAGAGTGCCCACCGGGATTTATGTTTGCCGATTTACAACCGATATCGGTATATAGAGAGTTGAGACCGATTTAGTATGTGTTGTGAAATAATAAGGGTCGGTGGTACGGTTAGCTAAGAAAATTCAACATAGTATTTATAATGTTAACGGCCGTGATCATGAGTAGACCACCGCCTTTGAAATATGGCCGAAACTTCGAGATAAATTAACAATGTTTTTAAATACAATACAACATTATAAATATGTATGAATTTCGCGAAAGTTTAAAACAATTTCAACATGGTAAATGACTAAAAAACTACAGACACTTTGTTTAGGAACCTACAGCTTTACAGTTACGAAATAGTAAATAACACATACATAGTTGAACGATGGTAAAATTTAAGAACTTTACTACATATTTGATCTGTTTTAGGCTTCATATCAGAGTTAATGTGCGATACCGAAACAATTTTTACGTCACCCCGGGTCGTAAGTAGCATTTACCGCCCGTTACACTACGGGGGCAGAAAATTCCACTTCCTAGCCAGAGGAAGACGTTAAACTGCGGACACATCTCGGACGGTGATAAAGAAAGCCTCAGATCGCATGTTTACCACCGTCACTCGTGCGCTAAGTATAGTCGACCAAGAAATTGCTTGACCACTTTTCGACCGTATCACAAAGGGATAAGGTACAAAAGTGGTCAAGCAATTTCTTGGTCGACTATACCTCCTATATGAGACATTTTTTATTTTTACGTCCTAGGGGCGTAATGTAATTAAATCGCGACAAGTTTAAAACTGCTAGTTACTATTACCAATGTAAATTCAATATCTGCCCAGTAAAGGTAGAACGAGAAACAATTTTATTGTAGTCATAACGCAAGTGTTCGGCGCGCGTCTCGCGGCCGATATCGTTGTTATAAAAGTTAACAACTTCATAAACTTTATAACGTGCTATCAATAACTTAACGTGTAGGATAAACGTTTTACGGCGGCTTTTATTACTCATGCACACAACTTGCTTCAGTGCCGCAAACATTTTGTGATCGATGGAAGGTGCGCAAGGATCACGGCGACGTAAACAAACCAGCGTACAGCTCCACTTCGGATAAACAACAACAAGAATAATAAACATTATTCAGATATTTATATAGCTAATTGAATTTACCGTGGTGATGGTAGTTCGAACTGCCGACCAGAGGCGTCGCATGGGCCGATAGACCCTTCGATCTGCATTATAACCTTTTGATGTATACGGTTGTATAAAACTACGATTTGCAACATACAGATCACAAAAAAAACCTATATAGATTTGCAAAGCCTGGGCTCGAAGGCAAAACCCTTTGATTGAGAGACGGTAGAGCGATCAGTTAGGGTGGATACTATTGTAATCGAAGTTATTTATTTTTAAATTTTTTCGATTTTTCTTTTTGTATTTTTTTTAACCAGCGAAGGGTATGGCAGCGGTAATGTGGCGGAAACTGAAATACGCAAGGCACGGAATGCTGATGTTGCAGGTTCGAACCCTGCCATTACCCTAATTTTTCTTTGTGTTGTCATTCATTATATAGCATTTTAAATTTAATTAGGGTGGATACCACGAATTTTTGGTGTATTAATCTGTATTTTCGAGTCTCAGTTTAAACCTTCGTTGGCAAAATAAAGCAACATTTATTATGATAAAACGAAATTATTCGCATCTTTTAATTTTTGGAAAACAAAGGGAAAGACAACAATATTGTATGAAGTAGGACGAATAGTCCCCTAATATTATCAATGCATCCATGCGAAAATGATTGGATGTCGTTAAAAATAATAAGAAGGAAAAACACTCAAATAAAATAAACCTTTGTGTCGGAGACTGTCACTATAAAGAGTTAGGTTCATTGAACACAAAAAGCGTAATTTTTAAAATACCCTCGGCGCGGAAGGGACACTTACAATAGAAGGCGATACTTTTGTTACCTACCGTAATATCTTTGTATTTTTCCCACTCAGTATTTTTAGTACAAAATTTAATGTAGTCAAACATAATTTAAAGGTAAGGAAAGTAATAAAATACGTTGGGATTATTTAATAGATTCGGCGTTACTGTGCGGCGGTTCATAACAATAACGTGGAACAAATTACCTTGCTAAGTACTCCGCGAAACCAGTGCTGTGCACATGCAAAATAGCTACGTTTGTTTTGCACAATTAGGATGTAATGTATGTAATATACATAAAATGTAGTATCTTCCGTAATAAAATCTCAAAATTACAGTGAAAACCGTATCAAAATATTGCGTAGCGTGGTTACGTTGCGTGGTTTAGATGAAGTTAGCGGCAAAACAGAGGACAGACAGGAAGGGATAGCGAATTTGTTTTATACTATGTTTTTTATATACACACATATCATAAGTGCTAAATAACGCGTTCAAAAACCATAGAAAATGACCAGCATTATTACAACCAATGTTATTATAAGAATTTTCTTGTCTGTGGTAGTAGGTGAATCTATTCTTCATTGGGTAGTATCTCTTAGTAGTCTGTGTTTATTGGTGATCACATTACCGATATCTCGTGACGTTATAAATTTAAATTTGGAACAGCTGTCAAAATTCAAATTGGTCTCTATTCTAGTATCCACAGATATTAAAACAGTTATCGATACGAAACGTCAACTCAGTATGTTTTTTTAATTTAAACGCACGACATTTGATCTCGAGTGACATGACAATAGGGACTTCATTCGTTTGTGTATGGTTTAAAAAAAACGTTCGTCTTGGGGATAGATCGAATGGCCGCCATGACTGTTTGTTGGTTTTTTGCTGTTACGGTTTTTTGCAGTTATGATATGTGTGTAGATAAAGTAATGTATGCAACTGTATATAATTAGGCCTTGAAACACTCGTGTGATCCTATTATGAAACTCGCTTACGCTCGTTTCATAAAACCACACTCGTGTTTTAAGGCCTCTCATTATATAGCAGTTGCATAAAATACTATAATATAATACATAGGAAGGCAAACGAGCATATGGGTCACCTGATGATAAGTGATCACCACCGCCCATAGACACCCGCATTGCGGATGCGTTGCCAACCCTACGATGGAACACCTCTTGTGTCAGTAATTTCACCGGCTGTATTGCTCTCCATGCCGGAACACAAAAGTGCAAGCACTGCTGATTAGCGGCTGGATTAGCGGGCAAGACGGTAGCAGCGATCCAGACGGACCTTGCACAAGGTCCTACTATCCGCAAAAGATAAAGATTGCACAAGTGTATAGCAAAAATAGAAAATCTAATAAAGTTTTACTCTAGCTAGCTGCACCTTACGGCCAAAGCGCGGCATCTGATACCTTGATAAGATTATTTAGTGGTCCATCAATCATCCCGTTTCGTTATTTAACGGGGCTCAGCGCGTATCCTCGCGATGATGAGCACTATCATCGATATTTCATGTTTATTTCATAATGTAAGTAATGATGGGCGCCTTTATTTTTAAAATCATGCAAAAATAACGTAGTATTCAGGCTGTCAACTCTTGTTCACTTTACCCGACGGCCACCAAAATAAAGGGTTATGTTTTACTCCTTTTAGGATTTCGTACCTCAAAAGAAAGAACTGAACTCTTACAGGCACGTCTATTCACTTGGCACACTCCATATTCTAATCGTGTTGTAAGATTCGTTTTAATAGTGAAAGTGACTAAGAATAAACAGCGCAAAAAACGAAAAAAAAAATCAAAACCCAACTGCGTAAAAAGTAAATAAAAGCTGAAAGGAAAAATACAAGTTCAGTAGTCTAGAATTAAGTATGTTAAGTAATATTAAATAACTAACACCATTGTAATAGTTTCATGAACTATAACAGTCGGGACCCATTATTGGGAAGATTTGAGAGGGTCTACATTTTGACACATATTTTTTTTATAATTATTTGTTTATTATTATTCGTTAATTGACTGTTATGTGATAATAATGACGTTTATTAATTTTAAATGACTTTTATCGTAATAAGAAAAAAATAAATAGATTAGTAAATAGATTATGTATTGTATAAAATTAAAGAAATTATAACTTTTTGTATATCAAACTGTGGTAAAACAAGAGTCGAGCACTCTATGACATGTAACATCGTTTTTTAGTCTTGTTAACGCAAATACATGTTTTGATTGATTTTTGATTGACATAATCGTTGCGTGAGACAAAATCTTCAGTTTTTGTTAGATAAGTATGAGATATACCTGACTGTGGCGGCTTTAATCGCTGCTCGTTTGCGCAGTTATCGTTGCAGTGCTAAGGGTAGTAAATATTCAGGTTTTATGGCGCACACCAAATAAATGACTCTGTTTAATCGAGTATGTATATAACATTACGATAGGCAATATAAAGAGCGATAAACTACACCTTGTTAACATTTACCGTTATGACGCGTAAATACTTTTTCATCTCGCAAAGCTCGCATAGTGTCGGGGTTACATGCGCTCTCGCCTCTAGATAAATCATGAAAATATCAGCAAATACCTATTCCGCCTTAATCGTAAATCAAATATATGGATAACGCTGCTGCTCGCGATTCCCTTTATTTCACTTTTTATGAGAAACTTTGTGGGATATAAGAAATGGTTTATTTATTCGAGTATTCATGGAGTCTCCGTTTCCCTGTGAGAACCTAGACCTCAATATATGTTGTGCCGTGATTTGAATAAGAAATAAATATTTCGTGTTGTGATTTACACTTTGATTATTTGTCATTGCAACGAGGGCACGGAAGGGTCCATTCTTTACGATAGACGCGGTCATCGCCAGTAATTTTTCTCATTAACACATCAAAATACTAACCTGTAGCATGTTAAAGTTTAAATAGCATTAACGTTTGTTGTGGTGATCCGCAAGCAAGTCATACTCGCCTACAACATGGCGTTGCACGCCATGGCGATGACAAGCAATAACAAGGAATTGGTGTCTTTACAACATGTATAAGAAATCTATTGACGGACATGACCATGGCCAAAGCAGCCATGAAGAACATTCACATGGCAATATGATAAAACTTTGGTAACCATAGTTACAGTATGCGAAAAGGTACTCTACGACCACTCCGAGATGTTAGATTGCTCGTCTAAATTGCAACGTTACTAAACAATTAATTGTAATTTCTATCGAAAATCTACAGAAATACAGTATTGGAGCTTAACTTGCTACTTGCTCCCAAAAACACTACTAAAAACTATCTACCTACTGGTGACAGAAACCAGATAAAACACTGGATTAGGGAAAATAATGGTGCCGCAACAGTCATGGAACTCACCACGATAGATGATAGTAGTCGATTGTTCCCTGTGCAGCTTTAAATATCAGCTCCGATATTGGAATTAATAAAACTTTCAAATCTCAACCTTAAAAAACCGTATTTCCATTGCCACCAATCATTTTCTACATAGCCAAGGCGTATGTAGTTTGACTCCAGGCTAACCAGCCACCTACTGTAAAAAAGGTAACAAATCCAAATATTGTGATACATACAAAATACTTGCATAGGTAATATAAGTGGTAGTGGTAGTAGAGGCGCAATGAGCTATGTTTGAATTGTCAAACTTTTGTAGGAATATCGCAGGGCACTGGAAGCCTGTATCTCTCTAGCCCCTATCCACTTCTTAATACGTCTATTAAACATTCGCTGTAATGTATGGTACCTGTAAGTAGGTTATTGACCTAAGTTTGTACCGTATAAAGCTTTTGTTCATATGCAGATTTCAATTTCTATGAACAGCAGCTGCATAACATAAATTACCAATAATTGATAATGATGACGTGCGGTAATCGCTCTAATTAGCATTAGATAATTAGGTATCGGCCTATTAATAGAATACAAAATTAAGGTATTAAGATATCTATTATTTACACTAAACAATTGAATGATCAATGGTTGTGATTAAGTATTTTAACTTAAGGTAACCATCCTAGTGATTGACACGTGTAGGCCATTAATAGTTGGCATCATTGTCTCTCGTTTTTACTCGCAGGTATCTTCTTGTCAATTGTTGTGTCTCTGTCGAAGACTGGAACCATTACCTTATAGCTATGTGCTGTAAGCATTAATATGAGTTTTAACTTATTTAAATGCGTGCAAAAACGAACACTCTTTACTTACTTGCTTGGGTATCGCAGAGACCCTAAGTGGAGCTTGGCCACCGATACCAAAGGCCTTAACTCGCTAGATTTTATAGCTTGCATGAAGCATTATCTTTCTAACCAGCTAAATTGTGCGTGCTTCTATAGCAAATTCCGTCACGCCTCTAAATTCGCCTGTTGCAAGCTCCCGCCGGTCACAAGTGCCTGGATTCCTAAGGTTTTTCTGGACTTCACTACAACTGTACCTAGGATGTCCAATCGGACGACGTGTCAGCGGGCCTTGCAAGCAGGCATGTAAGATGGCATGCAAGCAAGCCTGCAAGATGGCATGCAGGCAAGCATGCAATCGGGCATCCAAACAACCAAGCAAACGGGTCTGCAACCAAGCATGCAATCGGGCATGCAGACAGGCTTGCAATATAGACATAAACTCGGGGATGGAGAACGGCATGTATCGGTTTATGATCTTGGATCTAATATACATATAAATATACATACGTATGGACTTAACTTTGTGCGTTAAGATTATATTATCCCATTATTATATGGTCATTTTTCTGGGATAAAAAGTACCCTATGTCCGTCGCCACGGACTAAGCTATGTGTCCACGCCAAACTTCATGACAATTGCTAGCGTATTGAGGCTGAATTTGTCTATCGTTATGCCCTCGGGAACAATGGATTTTCCTGGGATAAAAAGTATCATATATCCGTCTCTATGATCTCAGCTATGTTCAAGCCAAATTTCAGGACGATTGGTGTAGTAGTTATGCCGTGAAAGAGTAGCAAAACAAATAAACAAACTCACTTTCGCATTTGTAATATTAGTATGAATGTTTTCGTGATTATACTGATGATGAAATAAAATAAATTGTAATAAACAAGATTGTTATCATTAATTTCAAATGATCTACGAATAATATGACATTGCAAAAGATTTAATTTAAACACGACCTTATTTGGTTTTTTTCATGTCTATCTATGGGTTTTTGTCCGTCTTCAAAACGTGGATTTAATTCCTTCCATACGAACATTGTACTTACAATGGGGATTATTATCAGTAATGAGGATCTGGACAATGCTTCGACAACAATCACACCCGTATGGCTGCCAACCAATATCGAAGACTAGCTAATAAAACGTCATAGAGCGCGCCACGGTGATGAATAGCGGTTTCGGCGAACGAAACGCAGTCCGTGATTAAAGAGCCCGAGTCATGTAAGCCGGGAAGCCGCACCTTGAACGCGCCCGCGCAAAATTAATAAGCAGAATTACTCTTCTTTACCGTCCCATAAATTACATTGATGGTGACTGGCAGCGGTACCAGAAGCCGTAAAAGCTGTACCTTTATTAGAATCGTACAAGAGGTGTGAATTATGTGTAGTTACGGTTTTGTTTTACGATTTTTTTGCTGTTAAGTTCGATTGAGGGTGTTATTTTATTGGAATGTATTGTACCTTTAATGCATAGAAGCATAATTTGTTTAGCAAATATAATGAACCCTGGGGCCCTAGCACGCTAGCTTTTATCGCTGACATAAAGCATAATAATATATCCCTTTCTAACCAGTTAGCGTGTGCGAGAGGGACAGAAGCGTTTATGTAATCGATAAAAGTTTAATACGCGTCGTAAATGCATAATTAACATGGAAGAATTAATTTTGCATGGCTATGCTTCTTTTTGACATCTTAAACTTCTCCTATCCATGCCTCATATTGACTTAACTTCGATTATCAGACTAATAAAAAAACATAACCCTTCCTTTTGGCTTTGCCGTAGTCGGGTAAAAACATTTTAAATGAATGCATGCAAAAGTGCCAACTGAAGAGACAAAATAAAACTCACGAACAAACTACAAGAGAAGCTTGATATTGTCAGTGCACTTGGTTCATATTTCCCATTCGATCGTATTGTCCTGCCTTTTTATTGTTCATTTCTACCAATCAACGTATTGTCTGGCCGAGAGGACCTATTGTTGTTACTTGGCTTGTAAATGTAAAATGACGTATGTGCATTGGAATTTGAACCACCTAAACGACGTTTTACTTACACGCCAGTTCGACGTTGCTGAGAGAGTTGAATGGTTGACAAAAACAAAAGAGCGAAGTAGTTGCCAACTTTTAAAAGAGTTAAATTGTATGGAACACAAAAGGGGTTTGTTAATCCAGAATTGTAAGGAGAAATTCTAAATATAATTTATAACTCATTTTTATTATTATTTTATTTATTAGTTACAAGACTAAGCAACGACTAATTGTTTTTTAAAGGTCTGAACGCTTCGACCTAGGGTTGCCAGATAGATGCTTAGGAATTGCTTGAATTGTCCCAACATTACATTATTATGATGCCCGACAAACAACTCCTTGTAATGTTTTTACCAAAACAGAAATTTAACTTATCCGCGCAGTTTAAAAATCACTTTACACATAGGTAATAAAAACTAACATTATGATTTGTAATATTTATTTGTTTCGACAAATATCCCAAAATTCCGACTTTTTGAAATTGGGTTCAGATATCCCCTTCTTCTATCGGATATCTTCTCATCTGGCATTCCTACTTCGACCTCGTAAAGCAGTGGTCGCGGTCAGAAAATGACTGACTTCCATGTTATTTACCATAATTATGTGTTTAAACGCCAAATTTATTATTGCTCATATAGGTACTTTATTTTCACAACTGGTTGATAATTACCATAGCGATTACTGATTAAACAAATGACAAACCCAGGGCAAAGTTCCAGTTCTAAGCACGGAACAAAATAATAAGTTCCACCTGGACTAGTAAAATAAAAATAATATTCGACGTAAAGATCATCAAGATTACAATAATATTTAGCGCTAAGTATCACGGCAAACAAAACTAAATTATATTCCGTGAGTAACGCAATTAAGATAATAATTTCTTAATATTACGAGGGTTAGTGGCACATGCCCGTTAAAACTGGCGCTCGACATTATTTCCATAGGGATGGGCAGTATTCATATCCATCCTCGTTTTTGATTTAAATAACCTGGATGGATACTTCAATTCCATCTGCAAATGCTATAAGCAACTTTCACTAAGCCCACTACTGAAATTCGGTATGCTGTAATCTGACTCTCTTATTCATAAACGCTTAGTAAACCTAATATACTTGACAAATGTGTCGTCTTTATCTGCATTGTGATATGTGGTTTCAAATGAAAGGGACAAAATATAAAAATGGTTACGGTTAGTCAAAAGGCGTTGGTATTTTTTTAAGTACATACAAACCGTGTGAAAGTGGGATGATCCTGAAATTCCGAAATTGCATTGATTTGTCCGTATACATTATGTCTTAATTTTCTCTCTTTATGAACGTCTTTTGATTGTTTGCTGTAGAAAAAGAACTAGTGTTGTAGTTAGGAGATGAATCTGTGTGGTATAGACTGTAGGTTTATGCATAAGAAAAGATTGTTCTGACAGAATTTCTTATAGAGTTTTAAAATTAGGAATAACATGGTTATTTATGTATGTATGTAAACTCTTTATTGTACATAAGCACTTATAAATACACAGAAAAATACAGGAAGTGGTACAAAGGTGAACTTATTACTGATTACTTACTTATCTAATCCAATTTATCGCGTATATTCCATCCTCACCGTCTTCGCCACAATTTCAGCCCCGAAATTGGTCACCTCACTAATTTTCCACTAATTAATGTGCCAGCCTATTATGACACTGAATTATGAAAGTGCCACATCGCGTGTCAGTCGTATCTAACTCGATCCGTGGGTACTTAATCCCTACTCATACACTCTGAAACTATTAATATTAATACACTTGCGACATTGTGAGGATTTGTTTCATTCAATGAAACACAATACACAACAATTAAATGAATGGTAATAACGGCGTTCTCAATTAATATTTAGTTATTAAAAAAAAGAAGTACAGACATATTATTTATTAGTCATGTTACAGATACAATTTAATCATTATTTTAATTGACGCAAGCGAAAAGGAGTATGAAAAAGTACATACATAGGCTATTTGACTCTGTTTATTTAAGTATCAAAACATTTTTAGACAACAGTAATGATTTGGTTAATTTAATTCCTAAAAAAATCATCATTTGGTGGTAAAACGCCTATGACGTCACCATCGTGATAGGTGTGTTTTTAACATTGAAACTTGTATCACAAACGTAACGTAACAAAAACGTACAATCCTCATTGTTGAAATTGTATCACCATTGCAATCACTTTAAGTATTAGACAGAAAATAGTATGAGTACAATTATGGATTCATGTAAAAATTTTTGCACTAAAAAACCAGTTTCATTACACACCGAAGTTTTGTTTAACTATTACACAAAAAAAGTGACTACCGAATTATTGTAACACCAGCCTAACTCTTGATTTGTAAATAAATTATCAAATGTTTATCACCAGCAAATAGTTCGCTATTTTTAAATTACTTTTAATTACCAATATCCAAAATCACGAATAACCAAACTACTCGGTTATCACTTTTTTCAGTGTATGACGAAACAAAGCATCATTATGTGAATCAATAAACTATTAATTGAAAATATCGCCATTAACGAGCAAGCACTGGGAGCACCTATATTCCACAATCAGGAATTAATTGCTTCGCCTCGGGCCTCGGAACTAGCAGGGAAGCTATTGAAAGCCTCACGGGCGCCGTTTTCATTTCTATGGGAAATGTGCATAAATAGAAATGTAGGCCCTACTAAAGAATTTTAAATATTTCAAGGATAATTCATTTATTTTTACTAATAATAATAAATTCAATTTATTTACATTCCGAACAAGCGGAGACCACAAAAATGGATCACGTGTCTGGCAGTAAAGTTATTCTAGGTCGGTAATTCTTATTATCAAATCAGTAATATGGTTTCGTGTCAGACCAGATCGATAAAAAACCTAAGAAAAATATTATCATGAAATAGTAAAATTTAATGATACCATGTAATGGTGATTGCCGTTGAACGATCTGTATTATTATCATTATAATGTAAACAAAATTCTAATAAATATCACTTTTTGTCACCTAAACATCGTTTATTGCCTAACTAAAACCAATTGAGGCTGTAAATAAAAGAGATGATTTATAATTTCTTGCTTTAAAATGTTTTTTTTTTTACATTATAACCAATATTTGATGGTCAAAACTGAAATTTTGGGTTATAATGTTGTTTCCTACTTAAAATAAGCAAGGATTGAATATGATTCATATTTCTTTTGAGTCACTAATAATCTGCAAGGTTTTCCCCATAAAATCGCCAAGTCCAATATATTTATATTATACTGCTACTTACGAAATTCCTAGAAAAATATTGTTCACCAATTCCTTTGAAATTGCGCATATCTACAAAGTAAACAAAATTTAAAAAACAAATTCGTATTCGTTTGAAAATGCTCCATTTCGTAAAATTAACAACGACCGAAGAAGAATAAAGGTACGGGTTTTACAAACCGAGGTTGTAATGGATAAAAAAAGTCCAACGGTAGTTGAGTAAAGGCACATTCGATAAAATTGACTTTTCTGTGCTGACGATCCTGATATTTTTTCATTTGGAGTATATTTTTCAGTGACTATTGTAACGTACATTTGTTTTAATAAAAGTCAAAGCTTCCTAAATACGAAGCACGTTGAAAAAATCGCAGTCTGTGGGCGGCAGTGGGATCTGTGGCGTTATTGGTTAGTGCACGGTACAGAATACCTCGGTGGCAAGTTCAAGTCCTGCCAGATGCCTAAGACTTTTCTTTGTTTTTGTCATTACCTATTGTTAAATTTAATAATTTGAATCTATTAATTTGAATCTAATAATTTGAATCTAATAATTTGAATTTAATAATTTTAATTGAAATTCCTATGCGTTCTGCAGTATCTAAATTAATTTGCATCATTGCAAGACGGGGTTCGAAGATGTTATTGCAATTTAGTATTCCTATTCATTCTGTATTTGAAGATATTTTTTCCTATTGGGTACTTTTCCAGAGAATTCAATAACATGCAGCTTTTGTTACATTAAATATTCAACAGATTGTCGGATATAATAAAAAGGTGCTGTGAATATTATTATACCATCATGATGTGTCCTTTATTCTTACGTTAAAAGCTATCTAGGGATTACAGATTTCCTAAAAGGATAAATAAGCACTCTCTTTGATCCCTTTTGGTTGGCTAAGTTATAGTATTACAAATAATATTACTTTGTTTCTAAATATTTTGTATGTAATATTGAATCTTTAAGGCATTGACTGATTCTGACAGTAAATTTAAGTTGAAAATTCTGCCAATTACGTATCAGACTCGCTAAGGGTTCCGTAGAAAACCGGTTGTAAAGTTAGTTATTTTTAGCTTTTTCAAAAGAATTTCGTAAGTTTTTGAACCATTTCTAGTGGTTGGATCTCATTCAGATTTTGTATATGTATGTATACGATGAGAATGCAATAATAAATACTGTCAATAAAAACTTGCCTTTTCATAAAACGCCATTTTTAACAAAACTTATTTGATAAAAATAAAACTGATAAGATAAAAAGTATTTTTACTGTGGTATATAAAATGGTATGAGATAGATTTCAAAATTAACATATAACAGTGAACACATCTGATTTATCTATATGTCTTCGTTCTATTTTTTATCTATTTAACTAAATAGATAGGACGCATTGTGTAACACTTTTAGCCTCACGTAGTTAACAAAATACAAAAAAAGAAAGCAAGAAAATATTTATTCAGCAAAGATTACGAAACAAAAAATAAAGATAGAAAATTACACTGTTGATGCTCGAAGGGATTCAGCAGGGACTCAGCATATGCTGTTGCAAAATAAAACTAAAACTAAACCATCGACACATGTCAATACAATACATGTCATGAAAACCCATGCAACTTCTAACTTTCACCTTACACATAAAAAAGCCTCCTGAATTTAAAATTACAGCGCAAGCTTAACTCCCCCTTGCCTAGTTCATTCTACAAGCTCATGGGCAGCCACCGCATAAAAAGCAATGGAAACTTTAACCCTCAGTGTATTTAATTTCGAGTTATTAAAATTGTGCGCGTCGTAAAAAGTGGAAATGAAAAGTCGGCCACTCCCCCATGTAGCCGCCGCATGCGACGACAAATGAGACTGGCTTTCACTTGTTCCGTTTACTTTTTAGAGTTCCGTAAAATGGAAAACGTATCACTTTTTGTTTTGAAATTAAACTATTTTGTCAGTTTGCCCGTAACAAGAGCTTAAAACTCCGGGAACTTCTTAACTCCTAATTTAAAGCCAAGAGATATAGTGTCGAGTATGTATAGTATAGAGTTTAGGAAGCTATTTATGTATATATGTTTTCGTTGTAGTGCCTAAAAGATTGAGTGGATTTTTATAATCTAGGTCTACAAGGGGGGACGTAAAGGGCCGGAACGGATCAGCGATTCTCTTGAAGTCGTTGGTTTCTATGGACAGCGGTGATCACTTACCATCAGGAGACCCGGATAACTGATAGTGGATAACAATCCAAACAAACGGAGACCCGTGGTAAGCCACCTGTGTCAAATAACCAAGTATATAATAAAAACGCGCCGTATATCTCCGCTCAGCTGCTAATGCAAATTAGGAGCGGAGCGGAGGGTTCTAACAGTACGGAGTCCACTCGCACTTGACAGTTTTTTTAACCGGTGGATTCTCTTTTATAATGAAGGCGCGTTGAATGCCTTATCTACTGCGATTCATAATACACGATAATGCGGTGTCACGCTATTTTTTACCAGTTACCGCTGAGTGTTGTTTTCAACACTTTTCTGCCTTTATTCATTTTCAAATTTAACCTCGAGACTTAACTGTAAAATTGCGTGGTGTAATTTAATTGCTTTATTAATGTGTTTAAAGAAAATAGTATGAATTGACGAAGGAAATAATAAAGGAAGAAAATAAACTAGCAGATTAATTATGCCTTTAGCTGCCCAAAGATTTAATTATAATTTAGTTTGTTTTTATTTTATTTACAGAGCAGCAAAAAAATTTAAGTAGCTTTGTAAAATTGTTGCTTAAAATATCAGTTTATATGATTTTCCTTTTCCTTTAGAGTCTTGATGTGTGAATCGAGCAGTTAATGTTCCCATTTTATGATACAAACTTAGTTCAAAACGATTACCTTTGATGCACTTTCTGAAAAGTTATGGGTGATTCATTTTAAACCGTAATGGGTACGTCCAAAATAATTATAGCAGGAAAAAACTAGTCAAGTCTTGCTAACCATTTCCAAACTGGGAACGTTTTAATTTAGCACTCGACTCTTAAATCATCATAAGCGTTAGTCGAATACATCACAGCCACCAGTCACCGTTCCCAGCAAGTGGCCCCCCTTGGAACGCGAAGGCGGGAACGCTGCCGTCATCACAGCTCGACCGTTTGACGAACCTTCCGCCCGTTCGAGCAAACACGAATTTTTACTCCGACTCCCCGTGTCGTTGGATTTTTATTATTATTCTTTCCCTTTTTGTTGTAACCCACCGCGCCGGTGTATTCCTTGTAAGGAGCAGTAACGACGCGTGAAGCGTGAAATACTGGCACATTTCGGTGCCGGGAAAATGGACTGCACCTGCCTCCTTAGGTTTTATGTGAAGTTTCCTCACCTTCTCGCCGAGCTGGGTAAGGGCTCCAATATCGCCGCCCTCACTTTGTGACCCCTCATAATACGAGTAATACTTCTTGAGAGGGTATTGAACGTGCCGGCTTTCGTCACGGCGACCGATTATTTTACGAGCCCGCTTGTTTAGTGCCTACTTTGTATTTTTTTGTTAGCGCCGCTCGGAATGGTGACAATTTTGTATTTTTATAACCGTCTGTGTCTAGTCAGCAGCATTTAAAGCCGCTGACGACTAAAGGGTGGGAGTTTACGTTCCTACAGTTCTCAATTTAAAGGGGTTACTTACTTCTTTAAGCATAAAACGGTTAGGCAACAATCTACGTACCTGGTTTTGAAAAGTTTCAGAACCGACTATCGGCAAAGCTCAAATAACTTACTGTGCTAATAATGAATTTCATAAATTGTTTGTTGCAAATTTTACATAGTATTCGCAATACTTCGGATTAGAATACGTTAGATTCTACAGAATTGTACATACCAAGATCATTCCAAGATATAAAGCTAAAGCGAAATCAGTAATTGGAAATAACTCAAGAGAAAGCTATTATAAATAGGTAACAAAAATAAACTACTTATGTCCAGTAATTTCACTTTGCCGTTTTGTCATGTAACAAAATAACAAAACACAAAAGTTACCCATTACCATTGTCACGAGACTGAATGAAAATAAAACTTCCACACACAAAGACTGGATTTACATGTACCTTTCATCCACAGTTAGGAATTAATTATATTCTCAGAATATCTAACGTAAGTGGAACACTTGCGTTATGTTAAAAAGATCTTTAAGCCTCAAGCGTTCGTTTGAAAATTCTATGTCATTTGTTATGCCGATTAGATATTCCGCGTTTTAATAAGTGCTTAGCGTGTTTGCCGCGTATAGCGTCCGATGTATTGGACGGTGTAAATTGTAATAAATTACGACTTTTCAATTGGTGCAGGCATGCACGTCAGGGCTATGCGCGGTATATTCCACTATTCAGAACACCTACATGTCAATGTCATATTTCATGCGTATCAGAATCATAATAATAGTAGGTATAACATAAAGAGTAATAAAATTGAAAGGTGACAAAAAGAGACGAATACGTACTCTAAACTTGGATAACTAAATGGTTCCTTTTGGCGTACATTACGTTTTTCTTATTAATTTACAGGTTTACTACCTTGACGACCACTAAAGATAACCATTTTGATAGTTTTGGATGTGTACCTTGCCATGTACTGAGCCTATATTCATGCTATAGATTTTCATTCAAGATCAGAATTCTTACCACCTGATCTTGTCACTTACCGTACCAAACTAGTACTATAATCCGGTAATTAGTGACCGAGTGAGTTGATACGAATACGAATGTCAAACGCCTTTTGAATAAAGTAGGAATATGAAAATATTCTCAGCTGATATGCTATTTTCCGAAATGAAATGAAATGACTGATCGCATTATAACTCGGTAGACCGCAATGTAAAGCAACTTGCATGTTAGAACTCACTCCGTGTAAATGGCCCTTAATTGCGTTCATAAGAACGATTTCATTCTAAGCTTTCATTAAAACATATGGTATTTTGTGTTTTGAACTATATTTGTCGGTCTGCCCGTGAACATGGTACCAGAAAATGATCTGAAACGTAGAAATTAGATTCGTTACAACAAACACGCATAAATCGTTTAAATTGTAATATTTCAATGTTTACAATACAAAACAAATTATTATAAAGGACCGTAGAGACTATGAATAAGCGTTTGAAATATTTATTTAGCTAGTAAATTAGGTACATCTTTTGAAATGTCATGAAATTTGTTTTGTAAACAATAAAATGGTTTTCAACTTTTTTCATTCTGAACAAAACATGATTTAGAAAAGGGCACAGTATGCCTTCCGGCGCTCTATACTCACCCTCGTTTTCCATGTAAAAACTTTAAAATACCTTTGGGCAAGGGATGTCTGTTTTCAGAACACAAATCTTGTTCAAACATATCTCACACTTACAAAAACAGTGGAGGTACTTACCCGGTTCGGGTTCAGAGCGGTATTAAGAAAATTGTTCTATGTCCACCGCATGCTAGCTTGCTGCCATGTTGTGAGCTCGAGATTCATTGCAAGCAATGTATTGAAAACAACGAAAATTTTAGACTTAGTTGCCTTTTAGAATAGCCCCACAAAAGCCAGTCCACGTACTGGCCACAAAAACAAAACATTGACGTAGGGCGCCGTACATTTTCCTATTTTTTGCTTGTTTTGCCTTCGGTGCCTTTTAAAGAACAAGCTAAAATCTTGAACATAAACGCTATCGTAGAGCCACGTAGAATATCAATAAGCATATGCCGTATCTACATTTATATATATATTGGCTTAGAATGTTGTTCTGGACGGCTAGCAAGACACACCGCGACTCGCTTTGTCACTCTGCGCGTCTCTTTCTTACTAGCCTAGTAGAAGAGATACGCACTATGCACATGGAAGTGAACACAGGTGCTAGCCGTTCTGATAGTAAATTTTTTCATAAAAAGTTGACAGCTAAATTACAAGTGTCTATTGGTTAAGTAAAGGCTTAGGCCTTCGAAATAAATTAAATCTTACTTCGTAAAAACAGATTTATTTGACAAATGGTATACCTAATTTAACTTTAGCATTATTGATAAAAAAATTGGTTAGTATGTCAATCATTCAAGTAAGTCAAGTTCGTATAGATACCAAACGCTAGTCCATCATATAGAATCTATATACTAATAATCAAATACTTAATCTATAATATAGACAAAGTATTTAGTGATGGTGGATTCATGTAAAAGCGTAGGAGTGTAGGTTTTCGCACAGACGCAGCTGTTTTGCATATGAATACACGACGGTTTTGAGGAGTGGCAAGATGATTTGTTCCAATTAACTGTAATCCAGAGGTAGCTTTTGAACAATAAAACAATAGCGAAACAAATCTCTTAAGAAGATGAAGTATTGAGTTCGAAGCATGCTTCAAATTTACCGACCACTCGATTCAGCCATTATCAATTGCACAAAGGAGCTAGGGCGTTTCGGCCGAGTTGGAATCTCCCAATGCCGGGTGTGTACCCGTAGTGCCAGCGTATTTGTTGAAACGATCTACGCAAAGGGGTAAATGTAAGACGCGAAGTTTTAATTTGATTTCGCAAACGAGATCGGAAGTGTTAACGGTAACTTTGTGCTAGATAAGTTTAAACAATGCCGTGAAATCTGTGTAACGTAGAAAGGCAAATTAAATTTATTTAGCGTTCGAGTTTGTTTGATACGTTTTAGTTGTCGATGTAGCGCCTTGTGCTAAAGGGTATTACTTGTGTTTGTGAATTCGACGGGTTTGTTAGTGAATTTTTGTTGGCTACATTTTTTGTCTACTAAATTGAATCTACTGGGTCAAATGAAAACGAAATGATGTAGTGTATAAGCTTATTAGTTCAATATAAATCAATGAAAGTGTTTAATGTCAAATTTTACTCAGAAAATTTCATTTGCTAACAAAAACAAACAACGGCCGACACATGACGATAGATTCTTATATTATTGTTTATGAAGAGTGTTAAGGAATTTCACCGGACCAAAGCCAAAATAATGAGTATCGATAAACATCGTTACTACACCATAAACTTAAGCTGACAAACTGTAGGCAGTACATCATTAGAGGGCCAGTAATTGCTGGCACGTTCCGCTAACGGGAAAGTATTCTCCGAATTTCGGCAAAGGGTCCCGTAAATTGTGATTATCTTTAAGTATAGCGCCGGTACCAACAGAGCCACTCGTAGTATTTTATGAGAAAAGCCATCTGGGTCCTCGCCTGCTACAATAAATCCAACGCACATGTTATGTCTTTTTCATGGACATCTAAGATATAACGAATTTTTATTGCACCCAAAATATAATTTTTTTGATAGTAACAGCTTCCTTTAAACCGTCGTAAATATCACTTGGTTACAAACTGCGGTTATTTGCTTTTATGTTTCGGATAACTAAGTATTGTCCGGTCGTATTTATTTATTTTATCCCGCTTCTTTTGTAAACGTGGGAAGAAAGGTGGAGAAGAAAATCTTATTCTATTTAGTTTCCCCGTATGAAACAGTACTATGTAGTTAGGTATATAATATGTTACAATACTTATAAACAACCGAAGACACATATTTTAAGTCACCTGTGGAGGTAGGTCGCATAAGAGAGATCTCTCTCCAGGCGGGTGTTATGCCTGGGGACCGAAGTCCGAAGGATGAAAGTTGGAAGTTGTATTTATGCGTCCGTGTTACGAAACTTCGTTGGCGCGAACTAGCGCATGTCAGTTGGTTTTCTCTACTCAACACTAGATGGCGCTAGAGTCGCCACACACCATTAAAACCGAAACTGTGAGAAAGTGTCATTTTATATGGTGTGCACTGTGAAGTTGATACAATTTTCTATCCCTTTCGAGCATAGACAATTTCTCTCAGTTCCCTCTTTAATAGTCGGTTAAGTTTGTTGCTGTTTGTACAATGCAATATTACAGTATTAACTTCATGCTAGCAACACTGTCTAGATTTCAGTTCATTCGTTCTATCTGTTTCAAAAAGTGAAAATGGCCGAATGTTGCATTACCGTTACCATTATGATTAATAAAGTTTATTTTATGGAAAAGGGAGAAAAACGAGAATATGGCTCATCTGGTAGGAAGTGATCACCATCGAATTCAAGAAATTTGCCGTTCCCTGGGCCTGCAGAGACCCCATGTGGGCCTTCTAATTTCTCACTCACCGTGAGAAACGCAGTAACAAGCTATTACCTCACGCAGGTATTCTGTGAGAATGTGGTACTTCCCGGTCTAGCTGGTCCATTTATAATTCTATTAATATTATAAAAGTTAAATTAATGATATTTGGGTGCTTGTTGCTTAACCGCATTCACAGCTGGATGGATTTAGATGAACAGATAGATCATTACGTAGAAAATAATATCATGCTGGCAAAGTCACGGGTAGAACCTCGTAGGACATATTTATTTAAAAAAGTTTTTAATTTTTTATGAATAAATGTATTTAATTTATCTGCTGTAGTTCACAGCAGATAATTCAAAAAAACTTTATGATATGTTCATGTCCATACAGGTAGGCGACAATAGTAAACCCAGTGAACTTACAAACGGATACACAACATTTTTGTCCCAATTTATCTAGCGCACAATAGACACCACCAAGCGTCAATCACAAATCACCGCTGCCCAAAAACACGTCAAATCACACCCCGTATCAAAACCACTGGAGCATTATTCACACGTTTGCCAAATATGTCTCCGCACACCAGTCGGCCAAATACAAAAGGGATTACTTTTATTTTTCTTCACAAAACCACAGCATGTTGCCGTATGATAAATCACTTTCGCGCCAGTGCCAGGGTGGGGCAAAAACATTGGAAACGGTCTAGCCCGCTGCAAAAAGATACACGTGAAACCAGTGTTCACTTTATCAAACTAAAGAAATAGCATTCGTGTAAACTATTTCTTTTCATCAGGGTTCCTTTATTTTTAACAAGTGAGTTAACTTTTGTTGTGTGTGTGAGCGTGACGAGGTCCGTGCGCGTGCATTAAAGTTCTACATTTATATTACAAAGGAGGATACCTTTCTAATCATAGATACTAAATAGAACGTACTTTGATTTTATAGACTTTTTCATAACACTATTCACAAAAAAATCTAAAGTATTGTCGAAAATGTTGTTATACCAAAAACACATAAATAGAAGCAACTATTTAAAAATACTCTATTTAAAGTTTACGCTGGCTATAAAAATTACAGTCTTAAAAATGACATTGTTTTATAAGCAAACAAACACTCTAAATAAACTAATGGCATTGAATACACACCAGACTAAAATATTACTTCAAAATGTGTAAAATGGCTCACCTATTGTGTCCATACCGCTATTTTCATTTGAACCTCAAATATTGAAATAGTTTGTACGTGCTTTAAAAACACAATATGTAGTGGATTATCGTTTGTTATTGTTAGTAATGTTCGTGTTACATAAATTCGGTTTACCGACTAACCAATTTCAATTAACAGCTGAACGTACAAACCTATGTGTAGAGCTTTAGCTAGAGTTTAGAGAGGAGAGCCTATTCAGTTTGTAAACAACACATATTTTTTTATACTACCGCAAGAATCAACCAGATCAATTAATGTTTAGAAGAAGATTAACAGAATAAAGTTTTGTTTTGCGCTGTCCGCTTTGAGACTTAATTAAAAATTATAGATATGAATGCAGAATACTCATGCTCATGTTCATCATTACATCTCTAAAGCTGTAAATTCCCAAAATCTCTAGTTTGGGATTTTGAGTATTTTATAACGCAAACTTCGTTAATCCTTAAAGTTGCGTTTTAGTTTTATTTTAAAATTAAAAGCACGAGAATTGGTATCTTCTGCATTATGGTTATGGACAGCAAAAAATGTGAAAATTTGTAAAAACAACCCGAAAAACGGTTGGCTGATGCGCATCGCATGGGACTATAGTTATCTATACTATGGAGTTAGAAACTTGAAAATTTAAAAAGAATATGAGGATACTCCTCACTTGTTTTTTTTAATATTGATTACAAATTACAAGTGAGGAGTCTATTGCCCATGTAGTAACGGAGCATAATGGACAGCCTGCGTAGGTACCAGCGGGCTGCGAACGTCCATAAATTCTTTAACCTAACACGCTCGCATGTGCGATCCTCATTAAATATTTGGGAAACTAGGTTAATAAACTGTCATGTACGTATCTTGACAAGCTATTGTCATTTTATGGCTCTATCAATAGAAAACTCATTAAAGCCGGGTTCTTTTAACATAAATAAATGCGTAACACATTCCAAAATGTCTTTTTAATTAAAGAAACTAATTAAATTTTAACCTAGATGTTAGCAAAATTTTGTTAATGGATAGCAGCAATTTTCTGAGGAAAGTGTGTTTATTTGGCTTACAATTTGTAACCTTGTTCATATGTAGTGACATTTAACCAAATCGGGTTCATGTTTATAAATCTATTCAAATTGTGTTTCTCAGTGACCAGAAACTTAGAAAAAACGGTAATGAGTTTTGTGTCAGCGACAATCGTTATGAAGTCATCACACACATACATATACGGACACACGTCACACAATTACTGTCAGTGTTACTAATAATAAAATCAAAAATGCCAATTACAGAAACGTAACGCCGAGTTTTATTGGATCAATATCATAAACTGCGCTTTTTGCACACATTTATTTTTTAATTTTAGTTTATAACATTATAGGGACTTTAGCGCGATAAAAATATATTGATGATTTACCTCGACGTTTCGGCCATGTTTCAATGGCCGTGGTCACGAGTAGACCACGGCCATTGAAACATGGCCGAAACGTCGAGGTAAATCAACAATATATTTTTATCGCGCTAAAGTCCCGATAATGTTATAAATATGTGTGAAAGTCGCGAAAGTTTAAAACAATTTAATTTTAGTTGATAATAATTAAATAAATAAATAAACACCACCTACCAAATTCGCTTCAACAGTTTTGCTCCAACACGGTATTTAATTATTTTAATGCATATTACTCTAGCAAAGCAAAATGAGAACGTAGCCCCATTAGGAGAATGTCGTCTTCATTCCGACCTTATATAATTTTACATCACGGAATTGTCGTTAGTGGTAAAGAAAGGTTTTGAGTGTACGTGACAACAAAGACTGTTCTCACAAAGGGATGTACCTTGTTATTGCAGCGGTGGCAAATCTGCTACTTGTTACTTATAACAGTTATAACGTTTAAGAGCTTTGTGGTTACAACTGAGTTACATTACTTTTAATTTGTAAAAGTAGAAAATATGTTAAATTACATTAAAAATATTAGTCACTTAATAAGTTTCGAAAAGAAATCTACACCCAGCATTTTCTTTTTGTGGAAATTGGCTATGATAGGTAGATATTTTTCCATCCTGTAAAATGCTTAAGTTGTCTTCTCTCCGGTCATTAATTTGTATTAGAAACAATAGTGGAATACGTTTTGAGTGCTGAAAACATTTAAGATGAAATATGAAAACCATAGAGAATCTACAACACTAAAGCTGAGACTTTTAATTACCTTCCAAACTAATTTCAGCGTAAATGCAAATGAGCAAATGAAATGCTTTGCTTACGAGCTATTACCCGCACAAAAACATTCAACACATGTCGGCCGTAGGTACTTTGGTCGGCCGAGAAAATTTGTAGACGAGCCACACGAGGGCGTGTGTTTCAACGGTCGTTCCGTTACATCCATGTCAATTATCCGGGAGTTTTCCCAGCGAGGATTGCAGGCAATGGCCATCATTTAGGGGCTGGCCTTGTAATGCCTTACACTCCGCCCGCCATCAGTTATGTATGCGCGTTATTAAAGGAGACCCATTTAACCAATCCGACGCTTAATGACTCAATTAGAAAACAGATGCTGCACGAACTGCGAATTTATGACTTTTTATTCGGGCACCGATACCCGACCGTTCCAGAATTTCACAAGTAATTTGGAACAAATTAAATCTGAAGCAATTTATTTGAGATTTGAATTATTTTACAGGGCTCACAGTTCGGCCTGGTTCCTAATAGATTGCCTACATGTGGCTGGTTTCAATTCGTGGAACCGTTAATTATGTTATACCTTGTGGATATTTAGGTTTTTTATTTTGTTTATTTATACCCGTATTTTTTGATTGTTTCTCTATAGTTTTCTTGTTTTGCTTTGAGTTGTTACGCCTGCCAAATTAGTTTCGTAACCTTTTATTTTAGGTCATCTTAAAAAGAGAAGCTTTAAGACCACCTATTGTTTTATTTTGTGTATTAGTACCTGAATTTATATTTAGCTATTCCGAAATACCTTTCTATAACTTCTTTTTTTTACTATTACTCTTGATTTGTTAATACAACCTTTTCAATTTATCTTATTGTGAATAGAATACAATGGCATTGTAGATAATTCTGGTTGCAGCACAAATTGGCCGACTCAACCGGGGGTAACCTACATAACATAGAATAACCAATGTGAACTAGCATGCTATTGCATTACGTTTGTAATGTAAATTTAGGGTAAGATCTAAAAGTCGTAAATAAAGGCCGGCAACGGATTAGCAATTTTTTTGGAGTCCCTAGTTTTCATGGGAACATTACGTTAAAGGTGTCATTTCTAACATGTTACCTTTAATCTCAAATGTCATACGCGAAATGAACATTTATCAATAAACCGTTTAGGCACCACCTAACCCTCGGCCCACTATTTCAAGCATGGGATTCAGGCTAAAGTTTCCGTAGCAGCAATTTGTGAGAGCGATAATATCTGGATATAAATTCAAAGGATATAACAATAAGACCTTTTATTGCTCCCGTTGTTTTCGCAAAAACGATTCAACGATGTGGACTTTTTTGCGAACATAAAAACGGGTAATGCCACGTCCCTTGATATACAGATCTTAACGTCACAACTTTATGGGCATTTTAAATTTATTCGCCATTTATTGTTGGCGCTATAATTTACTTGCACTTTTAGTACATAGTTATGAATAAGATACTAAAACTGGTAAACGTAAACAATGTTTGGTAATTTTTCTTGATATTTTTATTTACGTTTTATTGTACAGAAGTGTTTAATTGACTCGCAGGCGATAATGGCTAAGATTAAAAGTCCATCAAATCAAATTTGGGCTAATTGTATGTCAAATTTTTTTGTGAAATTTCACTGAGGTTTTAATCTAAGTTGGTACTAAACGTGCTTCATTTGGTTCATAATAAAGAAACGATAAATAGTAATCACCTTTTTATAAGATGCCTCATTTATTTATATATTTACCAACCAGACTTCATGTGGTTATAATACACAAGTAAGAAATAGCGGAATTACCCCAGTGGTCCTTTCATGACGGACTAAGTTAAATTTATCCCTCTGTGCATTTATGTCCAACTAATGTGACATAAGAAAGAGACCTACTAAGATGTAAATTAAACTTGGGTCGTCATGTCTGGGGTGGGAATGGACGTCTATCCGGTATCTATTTACTTCTATTAATACTGGTGGTTAAAATTACAAGTAAAATCACAGTAAATCAATGATTTCCACTTAATAAAAGACTCTTTCCAGTTGGAAATTAATGAGTAACTTTTGTGTTGCACGCCATACTTGCTAAATCAATTTCTTTTACTTTTGTTTGACTGAAACAGATTGCTTAAAGAGATAAGATCACCTATTATTGTATCGTGTGAATTTTGAGAAATTTAATTTATTCTTATATACTTTTGTATACAGAGAATTTGTAATGAAAAATATGTTTAAAGAATTCATGCTCCATTTTTAATCATGGCCGTTTACTTTAGAGACAGACATTTAATTATCAAACTTTAATGTTTACGCAGACATAAACCCGGCCTAAGTAAATATCTAAACTTTTTTAACAATTAAAGTACTATTACAGAATCTTTGCTTTGAAAAGTTCAATTTACTACTTTAAGTAAAAACAAAAGTCATTAAAAAAGTTTAATTGAGTATATTTATGTTTGAAATCTGTACCTTTGTGCGTGAGCTCTAACAAAACAGTCAGTTTGGTTAGACAAAGCTGTACTTAAAATGGTTATTTCTCAATGTATCATTATCGTAACAAATAAATTGTGCATAGCAAAATTGTGTAAATACACATTGAGATCGTCAAAAGAATATATCGCACGCTTAGTATTAAAGTGACGCATTTCTGAATAATACACGTCCCAAAATATCACCTTAATTAAAAGACATAGGGTTTAATTTTAGGAAATATCATATTCAGAATCACGTTCAGAAATGAGTCGCTTTAATTCTAAGGGTGCGATGTGTGTATGTAGCAGCATATGTCATTGTGTTTCTATTACTCGTTGTCTTTCTGCACCGCCCACAACTTTTCTAATTATGCCCAAAAGTTGTCTGGCAGAGAATTCTTTAAGGCATTACGTACGCCTTTTGTAATTTTTTGTGCAATAAAGTTTAAATAAATAAATAATGAATTAAACGAAAAGCTACCGATGGAGCATAGGCCCTAGCGCGCTAGTTAATATCGCTGACATAAAGCATTATATCCCTTTCTACCCAATAGGCGTGTGCGAGAGGAACGAATTCTTTGATGTGCGCGATAAACGCTAGCGTGCCACTATAGCAGGTTGGGATACTCCGACATTAACATTTTCCATATAAGCTTGTGCTAAATTAGTAAGTAACTTGTCTCATTTAAAGTAATCTAGCTAGAGGGAGGCATATCAATCGACAAAAGAAAAATGGCAAGCCTGCTAGTAGTCTAATTGCCATATTTTCATTTCTTATTTTTTGCATCTCTTTCTTACTGATAAAAAACTGCCCTTTCTTATGAGTAAAGATCGAATAGAAGCAGGATTTCAACGCTCACGCGTTTTAAGAGCGATATTTATTCATATGCTCGCAATGTGAGTCTTAGCCACGCGTGCTGGTCGTCCCTTTCGTCAGAAGCTATTTTTGACCAAATAGAAAAAGAGGTAATTTGGATGTACTAGCGGAAACGTACCATCCATCAGGTTTCGATCGTCTTTCAAAAAACTGAAACGTTGCAAAATCCGCGATTGACCTATTGGACTACAAGGCCTATGGGATTTAAATTCTTAACTAGATTTATGAGGCGAGAAGCCACAGTGTGACCGCCCCGGCCCAACCCTGCATAAGGCATGAACCTACCCTCACACACCGCTAGAATTAGGTCGAGACCTATAAATAAGTTAAATAATAACTCGGTCGATGTGTGGTTTACTGTTTAATTTGGAAATTGGAGAATTCGTTATGTTAACGCCCGCCAATTAACGCCATTTGATTAATAACGGCTTAGTGTACTCATTTAAATTTTTGATTATCATACAGGCTCATCTTATTGGGCAACTCCATGGTGTAAGCCTACCACATTACAGGCCTGCTCTCATAATAAGCTTTAGCTCTTACGTAGGTCCAATGCAGTTAGGAACTTCACAATAAATACATCAGTTAAATATTTCACAAGTTCCCGCACAGCGATGTTTTTCTTCACCAAAAAGTTAACAGGTAATCAATTTTTAGATATAATTATAATTACAATAAAATTACCGCTTCAAGTTGTGGGGCAAAAAGACACAGTTAAATTTGTGAACTAGTCTTTTATGCATTTCATGTAGGTATTTTCTCGACTAGCCAGAGATTGCTAAAAATAGAGAGACTTGGAAGTCCAAGCACAGAATAGATAATGACCAAGGGAGTGGCCTTGGTTTGCAGTGGAAAACTATTTCAGGCTAACAAAAAAAAACAGATGTACAAAGTTGCATTAGGAATTTCACAATTCAATTTGACTGAAAAAACAACTCGAAAGTTTTAGCAGTTTTGTCAGTCAAACGTCTCACGATTTTGTCATACGAAAAAATAAATCAACAAGAAATATTAAATTTTGTAAACGAAATTTCTTTCGATTTTTTTGTTTTAAATGTTTTCAACATTCAAATTATTAAATTAAAATTGTAATGACAACACAAAGAAAAATTAGGGCAATGGCAGGACTTAAACCTGCAACATCAGCATTCCGTGCCTTGCGTTTTCCAGTTTCGCCACACTGCCGTAATGACCTTAAGACGAAGCACATTGAAAAATTCGCAGGGTAGGGCAGCGGCAGTGTGGCGAAACTGGAAAACGCAAGGCACGGAATGCTGATGTTGCAGGTTCAAGTCCTGCCATTGCCCTAATTTTTCTTTGTGTTGTCATTACAATTTTAATTCAACAAGAAATAGTTGATTGGATTGATTATAGGATGAATAGAGTCTGATAGAGCTATAAATAGAACTGTCTGACCTTCAAGGAGCAGATGTTTGCGAATCCATTTGCTATCTAAAAGCGTTAGTATTCACTTGGGGCAGATTGCAATACTGATGGCGAAGGGGCGACGCTAACATTCAATATAGGGTTCATTGGCAAAAGGTGGGAAGAATGAATTGGAACAAAACAAATGTAGAGAAAATATTTTTTGACTGAGCATTCTCTTTTGATGTGCAATTTTCGTCTGGCTACCACATTCGGCAAAGGTACTTTATACACGTGTTAAATTTTTATGTGGTAAGTTTTCGCTTTATTTGAAGATCTGAGCTAACAATTGCGTACTTTGCAGTTACGGAGTAAAACCATCTAACGCCTCAACTTTGCTTCACGCTGAATTTAAGCATCCAAATGTAGAAATTATGGCTTATGTATAAAAAATAACTTATCACTTTTGCATCTATTTTCAATTAACACTATAAAATTTGTACGTTCCCGTAAATCAATATTTTATTATTCACAAAACAAAACTTTGGAATATTTTGGGATTCTGCAATGCTTTTTACGCAAATACGTTCTTTCCGTTCTTATTTGCTTCGAGTACCTGCAAATTTCATAAGTTTTGGCACTTAAGTAAGTATCTGTAAATAATGCCACCAAGGCATTTTTATGAAATCTTGTTTGTAACAGACACGAAGAACCCTACTTAGAAAAAGCAATTATCATTCGTTTTATGTTCATTTCTTTCAAAGTGAAAATCATCAATCTTACATACATCCCGATTCTAATTTCTTTGACCTGGGGACCCTATACATCTCCTGGTCAATCTGTACTAGTGCCAGTTCGTTCAATATGCTTAAAGCTTGCTGTGCTATTTATTATCTTTTTTTTTTTCCTCACACTTTATGTGAACTATTGTTATGATTGTGTATATTGCTCTGTAATCTTGTTTTGAAAAGAGAAGAAAAAAAGATAAACTGCTGAGTTTCTTGCGGCGTTTCTTCTCAGCAGATTCTTCCATTTTCCGAAGCGCTAGTAGATTCAGACATGTAAAAGAGCCTATATGGCCTACTTGCAAAATAAATTTTTCATTTTTATTTTCATTTTCATTTTCATTTTCATTTTCATTTTCATTTTCATATTATTTGCTTGGTTCTTAAACCAAAACTACCATTTGACATAATTTCAGTGTTACAAGCTGTGTTGAAAACTTGTTACTGCTAATTTTATATTGTTTTGTATACCAATTAGATCAATGTCGCATAGGGAGCCAGTAATACTCATTACTTGTCTTTAGTACTAGATCAAATAAAAAACTGACGTCATAAAACAGCCTCCATCATTGATCAAAATACTCAGTTCGGTAAGATTCCAGTGCGCGAAGCCGCAAACTTTGTTATCCCTAATTCCAACGTTTGAGGTAAGAGCTCTCATCGTTGCCCCAACACTTAACGTCTCAAATCGAATCTTAAAAGGGATTACGAGTCTAACTAAAATTTGGGAGCACTTTCGTCGAATGTCGCCAATACCTTACATTCCCACGTTCATAGAATATACAAGCAGGCACTCGTTGGGTTAGAATGGAATATTTGTCGCGGATAATTGAGAGAAAGGTGTGAAACGGAACATTAAAGCGTTCAATGGTTGCTGTATCGATTTGGCGAACGCATTGTAAGGTAACGTTCCCAGGAATAGATAGTGACCCAAACATTGACGCGAAGATAGGGAAACATACGAATAAAACAAGAGCCAATGATGTCAACTACTGGAAAAACAATGTCCTACGCGTGTCAAACACTGGTACAGTTACCTTATGTAGTCTCAATCCTTGTAAACACTAAAAACTCGTAACTTCGACTTTTGTCATAATCTTACTTTAACTTTAGGATACCTATAGTATCTATCTAATACAGGCATGCGATGTTTGCTGAAAAAATCCAAGTGACTATTCAAGATTTGATGGACTGTAATATGTTAACTTTATACGGATGAAGTGTGGGCAAATAAATTGATCATGCGCGACCACCATAATAATTGTCAAATGTCAAGTCACGTCACAATTTCCATTCGATTCGTAAGTAAATTATATTCGTGTGATCTATATAAGAGCGCTGGAAATAATGAATTCGCTTACGTAGCGTTACGATCCTCGGATCATTGAATAAAGATGAGGGATCAAAGGAAATTACGTGTCCTCGATAAAATTTGTGCTGAGCAAAGAAATTCCACTTTCTTAAAGACATGCTCGTTTGCATGCCTTAGACTAGCATTTTAGCAGGCGGCGACCCACCAATGTTAAATGCATTACTAAAGCCAGACGGCTTACTCCCTGCATATTATTAAAGACCCAAATCCGGCTCCAGATTTTTGAAGAAGCCTACTACAATCGAAATTGAAAAGGATTACGTAAATAGAAGATCTCGGTAGACAAGAACTCAGATTAACAAGTAACACCGCACGATGCGGAGCCGCAGAAAATTCAAATGTATAAATTAACATATAAATCGAAAAGATTTACCCTAAACAAGATCAAAGGAATTTGTCCGAAGCTCGGGGAAGGCTGGAACCTGATGACTGTTTATGGCGCGGGTATCGAGAAGAATGCGCTAGAGGTCTCGCGATACAGCCTCCCATTTACATTTTGTGCCCTGTTTGGTTGAAAAAGTTCATCGCTTCATATTATGATACGTTCATAACGGGGCGCTGACGCTGGGAATATGACATGAGCGTTTGATGCTGTATATTTTATCCCTTTTTGATAAGCCGTACGTGAGCGAACTTGATTTGTGCAGATGATGTTTATTCCAATCAAATAAGCGGTCAATCCTCCGAAACAACACATTTGAGAGAATTGGACTTGAAATCGTGACCAAACTTAATCAGGCTAACAAACTTTGACAACAATTCCTGTTTAATCAACATTTTACAATCACTTTGAGTAACGTGAAACGAAGAGTATTTTGTCGTTTCGGAAAGCAATAAGTGTGCTATTTTCACTTGTCAGTTTCATTACAGTATTTAACTGTTTTGTGACTACATAACTTTGAGACGATACCTTGTCTTATGAACAAACTATTTTCGTTTATAATCTTTTGTTACTTCTCAAGGTATGAAAATAAATTTGATGGTAGTAGACAAAAACCTTAAACACAACAACAATCAATGAGGTCCCATAAAATTAACGAGAACCCACTTGGAGTTGGCTTTCCTTGGCCAAATGGTGGCTATAATAATAACGCTTAAGTATCATTGCTTTTGTAAGTACCGATAATACTAGAGAAAAGATACCCAACTCCCTAACTACAGGTGGGGTTATTGCGTGTTAAGTTCGATGAGTGTACTTAGGAAATTAAAAGTGATTTCACAGTTTCATGCGCTTACTTAGTACTTCAAGAAATGCTATTTTCATATCAAGAAACATTACTAAAATTAGTAATACAAATGGAAATGCTAACAAACATCAGTTCCGTTGAATTTCTGGAGCCCGTTGCATAGTAAAGATTAAGATGTTTTTAGATTACATACTTGAGATTTTAACATTGGGCAACAAAACCGCAGTAAAACTATTTATGTAAAACTAGGTTTAAAAAGGCAAGGTTATGACAACAGACGAATACATATAAAATAAAGCTTTATGTAATCTTATGATAATCAAAATACGAAATGAAACAAAAGCGACTTTTCAATTCAAATATTTCTCGGAAGGCTTTTCACGAAATAAAGAAAAGTTCCGCCCTGAATAATTTTAGATGTTACGCTAAGTACACACACGAGTCGACACGGTAATTAGATAAATTTAAAATTCCGCCACAGCGAGCTGTTACTGCTAAATTGGCCATCGACGAAGGCCCTTATCGACTAACCTTTTTCCCTTTTCACTTACAAACTGGGAGTGGTCGTTACAGTTTCGGTATTTCTTTTGCGTGGCGTAACGCGTCGGTTTGCGTTCGGTTAGTTTCTTTGTTTAAGGACTTGGTGGTTTTGATGTTATCAGCGATCACCGACAAACGTATTGCCAGGCACGCGACTGGCCGGCTATTTATACAGTCACCGATAAGACTTGGGTAATTATAAACATAATTCATGCAATCTTGGGACTGAAGGAGCGTGTAAACATTTAACTGTAGCTTACAATCAGTGAATTGTAATTGTGGGCCTTTTGTAGTGCAGTGCAATAAAAAGGTTTCGATGTTTTGTCTATGTCTTCAAATATTGTACATGAATATGAACATTTGCATGCCTCTTTTTCGCATACAGTTTTTGCAATCCTGTGATCCTGTTACCGTAACAGTGTCCAGCTCGACGTCGAGTTAGCGCTCGATCTCTGTTGCGCTTAGAAAATCACTTCGGTCTACCAATTTGATGATTGGATAGCCTACTTGTTAACAGCTACGAAACTAGAGGTTCTCGATTCAATGCTCGTATGGAGTAAATAATTGATTAATGAATTGAGTCGTGAAAGTATTAGATTTTTTTTCCACCGAACCACAAGGTAAACTATTATTTATCATTTTAATTTATTTTATCTACACACATATCATAAAGGCTAAATAACGCGTTCAAAAACCCTAGGAAATGACCAGCATTATTACAACCAATGTTATTATAAGAATTTTCTTGTCTGTGGTAGTAGGTAAATCTGTTCTTTATTGGTCATCACATTACCGATATCTCGTGACTGCTCGTGACGTTATGAATTTAAATTTGGAACAGCTGTCAAAATTCAAGTTGGTCTCTATTCTAGTATCCAGAGATATTAAAACAGTTATCGATACGAAACGTCAACTCAGTATGTTTTTTTTAATTTAAACGCACGACATTTGATCTCGAGTGACATGACAATAGGGACTTCATTCTTTCGTCTATGGTTTAAAAAAACGTTCGTCTTGACGGATAGATCGAATCACAGAGTACCTTTTTAATCTACATGGTCGCCATTAGTTGTCATCGTTTTTGGTTTTTTGCTGACAAACCATAGACGAACAAATTAGGTCCCTATTGTCATGTCACTCGAGATCAAATGTCGTGCGTTTAAATTAAAAAAACATACTGAGTTGACATTTGTGTGACAGTCTGTGGATACTAGAATAGAGACCAACTTGAATTTTGACAGCTGTTTCAAATTCAAATTCATAACGTCACGAGCAGTCACGAGATATCGGTAATGTGATGACCAATAAAGAACAGATTTACCTACTACCACAGACAAGAAAATTCTTATAATAACATTGGTTGTAATAATGCTGGTCATTTCCTAGGGTTTTTGAACGCGTTATTTAGCCTTTATGATATGTGTGTAGATAAAATACTATTACGTACGTACTGAGTTACGTAGCGAGTTAAAACGTGTCGAGAAGATTCGTGCTAGGTGCTTATATCCGTCGAAATCACTACTCGCATCAACGGACTGTATCTACTCTACCAAAGGAATCGTGCAATTAGAATGTAAGAACAAAAAAGTATATCGATAAAAAAATTACTAAAAAAAAAAATACTGCAAGGAAAGTTATTTATAATTTTTTATTTAAGTTGTGCATTTTTCGTTTTACTTGCAATTTTTATTGTTTTTTTAGATGATTTGATTACGGTTTTAGAAATAATAAATTTAGATTCCTACAATTTGATGCAAATGTTCTGGTAATTATTTTAACGCTGACAATTTATTTCATTTTTAATTATGTATTATATTAAAATTGAATAATTCTTACACGTAAATGGACTTCGTTTTTCTGTGAATATAAATGGTTAATTTATAACAATTCCCACATCATTAAGGCCTATAGATTGATCGAGCTTTTAAAAACATTGTGAGAAAAATACATAGACTGCTAAAAACATAACCCTTCTTTTTGGGTTTGCCGTAGTCGGGTGATAAAATTCATGTCGTTACGGATCAAACTTTCCAGTTTCAATTGCAACAAAGTGTAACGGGACGTGCGTTTTTAAACGTGCAGTAGGCATTTAAAACAAAACAATAGAAGTCCTTAATTGGCTTGAAAGCAAACACGGTCGTTTATCATTTGTTTTACTCGTGTTCGGCTGTCAGGTTTTTAGAGTTCCTTTTCTAAACTACAATATATTGTAAAAAGAAGTAGTTTTATGGAGGTAAAATGCCAGGTAAAACATACTGTCTAGGTTCAAACAGATTTCATTATCATCATCATCATTATTATATAGGCCGAAAGACGCCCACTGCTGGGTATGCCCTTCCCCAGGGACTCCACATCGGTCCGTCTTGCCCTACTCGCATCCATCGGTTCCCCGTGATCTTCACCAAATCGATATCCATTTCCACTCGAGAACCTTACCGCCCCAACAGCCATCGAAAAAGTTAACCTATGCAAAATAATACTAAAACATTCAATGACGCTAGACGCCCATACCTGTGTGAAGTTTAGAGAAATATACACAGAATAAATATTAAAATTGCACTTACCTGTAACGCCATCTATTGATCCTCCCATGTCAATGCTCTAATAAAGTTTTTATAATATGTAGAAGAGAAGTATGCATGTGTGACCGTTTGATCCAATCGTTATTGCACCTAAATCGTACACACGCTCTTGTCGCGCATATCATTGTTAAAAAACCTTTGCATCTCATTTTCCTGCCAATCGCAACAACGTAAACAATATATTCTTGCTAGACTTGTATAATTCGCAAATAAAGGATGCAAATGAAGTAAACAGTTGCTTTCTCTTACAATATCTAGTTCAGTTGAGTTCAGTGTGCTTCGATATATTTTTTACGTCGCGTCGTTCATGACACCTGCTCGATTTTGTTTACTCACTCACTCGACCCCATTCACCATCTGCGGAGCAATTCTGGCGTCAGTAGAGATGAAGTCACACTCGACATATGCCAAAAAGAGCTGTCAGATCCCTTCAAAATCTGTAATTTTTTGACACAACTCGAATGCGAGATGAATCTCGACGAGCGCCAGAATTGGGAGCCTTGGGCCTAACCTCAAAATTTAATTTGTCACATTTTTATATGAAAAATCTTTGAAATCATGTCAAATTGTAGCACTGGTAAGTTTGGTGGCATAGGGGCGCGTGCACTCACAGTACAAGCCTTCTCGATACGCGTCAACTTGCTACGACACTTGATATTCTGCCTCTGTCCTACTGAGCTAGTAAGAACGAGACGCACTGAGTTACGTAGCAAGTTAAAGCGAATCGAGAGAATTCGTGCTAGGTGCACTTATATCCGTCGGAATCGCTACTCGCATCAACGCGCTGTATCTACTGTACCAAAGGAATCGTGCTATTTCACTGTAACAATGGTTCGAGCTCGGAGAATACACCAATCCACTCAATAGTTCAATAAATAAGTGAAAGAAAAGTGAACGAAATAGATTGATATACTTCACAGTGAAACAAACACATAATCCAAACTGATTTTATCAATGCGACGATCGTCTGACTGTCTGGTTTTTAAATATTTTTTACGCTCAGACAAGTCCCGTGCTCCTAAGCCATTAGGAGCCTGACATTATAAAAAAATTTAGGTGGATATGGCTTGTTAACTACAGAACCAATGTTGAATAAAGAAAGCTACGTTTTCAGTGGAAACAGCGACATTTTGTCCATGCGCCGTAATAAACAACGGGAGCACAGTTTCTCCGTAAAGTTTTAATTAGACGCGTTTCGTTCACTTTTATTGAATGCGATAACATTCCTTACACGCACGGCCCTTTGTTAGCCCTTTGATTTAGCAATTTACTTTAATACCCACTAAAGCGGAGTACAAATTGATTTCGTAGATTTCATTGCAGGAAGGTTTGAATTACTTTCGATATTCAGTAAAGTTTTTTTTTGTGGTTCGAAAAATAATTCGACCTATATTTTTTTAAATATTGTTTTTATTTTAGCTTTAGTTTTAGATTTTTCCTAAGAGAAAAAGTGTTTGAATATTAAATAATGAAGAATAAAAAATTCTGCATAATATTATAATTTAAATTATGCATCATTGACAATGCTTTACTTCGAAAGTGTTGTCATGCAAGTGCTTAGTAATAGTCTCATGCAATTACAGGAAACTTTCGCTAAAACAAAAAGTTTTCAAAGATGCATTCCTTACTAAAAACGACACGAATGATTTTCTGACTCTGACTTGCAACAAAAAATTTGACGTATTTAAGACTATAAATCAAATTAATTTCATACAAAAATTGTTAATTTAGCTCGTTAAACAAATTTAAATGAATATAAATAAATTAAGTGAATCTAAGTGTGAATAATTTCAAAAAATCTATATTAATTTTGTCTTGTCCTCGGCTTAGTTTCGAGTAGCATTACATTTTCAAAGTAGCACCCCTCTCGTGTGAAAACAAAACGGCTGAACTGTGCTCATTTACTTAGTAATGCGTCGCGACACGCAATTCCTAAAGCCTCTACAGCCAACCCTCGACGCACGGCACAAGGGTATAAATCAGCTTTAAAATAAAAATAAAAACTTTATGCGTTATGGTGGTGGAAACTTCGTAACTTTAACGCTGCGTAGCGTAGCGTCTCTACGACACTTCGTAGCGCGTAGATCTGCTACAAAGATAACACTTTATCGAATGTCATACGATGTTTACTGCTTGCACAAATATTTTGTCGACGCGAAAAACATGTTATTCGAACATATATGCGCAATAGATCTTCTACTATATTCCCAGTAATTTGATAACTTTATAAATCTATTGTGTATTTGTATGCCGTTGAAAACTAACAATTTTGCTATGCAAAATGAATAAATCACGAATCCACAGACTATTCATGATGGACGAGTTCGTCTAATTTTTTGTTGTTTTTCCCTTGTTTACCGCTACTCCTCATGTTTCTTTTAGTGAAAATTCAAAAATATGTACAAATATAACAATCAATAGCCTTAATTGACTGACAATAAAAAGGGCTGAAAAAAGCCCAAAGTTAACCGGACTCGAACCCTGTCAAACACTAAGAGATTGCTGTGGGAACTAGGATGCTTAATAAGTTAAAGCCACAATGGAATAACTTTGCTGGTATAATTATATGTTGGTAATGTAGTATTTTGTCCTGATGGCACCTCTAATTATGCACCTGAGCGGAAAAGTTCTCCTTTTACATTTCCGCTTAGATATTATTAGTGGCTTCACCACGAAAAAATGTTGCATTACACAAATTTAAATAAACAGGGGCTCCAACAGAATTTCCTTACCTAAAAGCACTCGTAATACTAGATCAATAGGTAGCGTTTAAGAAATGGGCCCCTGATGAGTAACAAGAAAACATTTTGAATTTCATTTAATTTCACATTTCAATCGAAAAAAAAACAAAAAGTGGCCCTTTGTAACTGCACTCTTATTCCCCATACAATTTGCTGAGTTACAATTTGCTTAATAACAGAGATATTTGATAGATCGTCCGCAATGCGTGTTTGCACACCTATTTTAAATTATAAAAGCGAATGTGAGTCGGTCTTTCCATTCGGTATATCAGAACTGTTAAAAATCTAAACGCATTTTGCTAAATTTTTCTATACTGGAAGATTAACAAACTAGTTATCATCCAGAAAACAAACTAAAAATCTTTTCATACAAGCCAGTAAAGCTAGATTGTTATGGAAATTCCATAGAGTTAATATTATACATGCTCTGTTGTTTAAATCAAATTCATCACTTCAACTAGTCTGCCTGAAATTCGTGGAGGTGTGTGGCGTAGCTAAAGAGTAAGTCAGTTACCTGAGGCGTGACTCAGTCTAGACCAGTCTTTGTAGTGGCCCGTACGCCGGATATAAACTTAACCGTAGTAGCACGAAGGCTTTGCTTCGTTTAAAACTGTTAAAGAGATGTAAAAATACATAAATAAACACTAAAAATGCATTTACTCTTGAAGATGTGTCACTCGTTCCGATGAGCGATCATTCTTTCATTTAAAAGTCAGTTTCAATAAAAAAAAAGCAAAGCGCACTTTGTCACTTACGCTATTGTCACTCACATTAAGAAGCAAATCATTTCGCTACTCTGCGAAACCAAGCAATTTGCGTGGAGTATTTGATTTGAGTTGTTCCAATATGATGATATGGTTCTCCGTAAAGTGACGCCTGAATCTTTTAATCACTCGTCACTAACTTTTTCCGTGAACGGCAGTAAGTAAAGTGAGTGGCGTTAAAGAGCTAAAAAAACTTTAACATTCTCCAGAAAAGCAAAGCACTACGTAACGTAATGTGAAAAATAACGCTGTAGATTGCGACACACAGTTAGTAAAACGAACTACGAAACTCCTTGACATTTATAGACGCGATTGTGTATTTATGTCCTTTTAATGGCGCCGCACATTACCGCCCGCGCAGACATTAGGAAAGAAAACATGACAATTGAACTTATTTACTGGTTCAGGTTACACCGAGCTGTTTTAGGAATAATTGTATGCAGTTAGTAAAAAACTGGAGCATTAGGACTAAAAAACAAACAAACAACACATAAACTTAATTCAATTAGGTGGCTTAACCGTGTGGGTAAGCAGAGCTGCAGTCTCGTAATAAGGAATATAATTATAACCATTATTAGAACGACTGGAGTGCAGTCGCAGTGCGGCAGCAGCGCCATTGCAGCATGGTCAAGTCACCTAAAACAAAAAAAACAGAGACTTACACGGAAATCAGTACTTTATTTATGGCTCTTCAGAAGTCTGGTTTAAACAGTTTCTACAGAAATTTCCTCAACAAATAGCTTTTGTAATTTTAAGAAATAATTTCGGCTGTCATCGTAAGTAAAAAAAAGTACATTGCTGTCTTTATACAGACGGTCAAGTATTAGTAATGGTTTGAAGAAGCAAAGTGAATCAAAAACGATCTTTGTCGACTAATGCCAAGAGGCTAATTTTAGTTAATCGTACTGTACATACATCACAATTCATTGTAACGTTGATGGTGTAAAGGCACCATTCATACACGCATGGTCAGGCGAGAGATCACGTTGATGAAACGGACTAGCTATCCTGTTGTTGTATTATATATAACACATTGATCAAATACATTAAGACGTTATATAACTTTTCGAAGTGCTCAGTGTCAAAGTGAATTATGTGGACAACTGTAACGATTTATCAAGAAAGTGCTACCTATATTTTTCCATAATAATGAATAATTACAGTAGTTCACGAAAAGAAGAAAGAAAACTGCCATAACTGCTGAAATAAAACCTATTACATCACTACGGATCATTAGTCCAATCGGTGAAATACAATGCCAGCCTGTCTTGAACTCTATTGATATGGTAATAACGCTGACAATAATAGTATTATAGTCATCATAAAATGTGGCGAATACGGCGCAAAGTTTTTCAGGGTTCCGTCGATAGTCCATTTGGTAAACACTCAGCACTCGGCCATAGAAGTTGAACATGAAAAAGCAAGTTTCGGAAACTCTAATTTGGTTATGTGAATTATTTTTTGCAAGTTTTATCTAGGCAGTTTGTTTGCGGTAAGGCAAAGAATAAAAAATCGACCAAGGGAGGTTGGACTCGCACACTGATAGCACCAAGTACTATAGTTGTATTACCAATTTATCAACACAGCCCATGAAAAAAAATGTTGTTTAAAAAGATGTTTTTAATAAACCTTTTCAAACTGCGATTATGACAGCGAAAGGCGTGAATCGTATCATTGAATCTAAAACAAGCACTACCTTAAAATATGTAAAAAGCTTTAAGATTTCAACGAGAATTTAGTTTAGCGGAATTCTAAAAAAGCTTTACGTGCGTTTCTTAAACAAGAGTTCAATGTTGCTGGAGTAATGAATATTTACGATGCCCTTGGAACCCTCGAAGTTGGGCACCCTTATCATGATGTACGGTTGGCGATAAATAGGACATGAGCACAGGGAAAAAGGGACCAAAGTCTGCATTGACTAATATGGACGCTACAACTACTCTAGGTATGAGGCACATATACATATAATTATGTTGAATACAACATTATAATAGTAACACTTAATTTCAAGGTTATAATCGTTTGATTTTAAGCGACGACTTTAAAATGCAAATGCAATTACAGTTAACATACGACAATTTAGTACCTACATTTTAGAAGTAAGATCTTTGTCGAAACTCTCGAGTCGCCTCAACTCGAGGATTATGTGAAACTCACCTCCCATAGTAGTGAGGGGTCAACTCGAATTGCACATAGTTTGAGTTAACTCGTGTTTATTCCGAGTTGGCACATCTCTATCTCACAGCTTCGTCGACCCAAACTAAAACCCCCCCTGATGGCCCGTTAGCTGGCTTCATCGGCTGTTGTGGGACCAAAGCATTTGACGAAGACAACACACATTCATCAGGAATATAGATATCAGGAAAGAGAGGATCACATCCTCTGCGACGTGGTCCCGCTGTTTCGACTGATCCCTCTACGACTAAGAATAGAATATAATAAAAAAACTTTTTTTATTTTATTTTATTTATACACACACACCTAACAGATCTGATACCATTCAAAAATTGGTACAAAAAATATAAGTGTTAACATTGAATTGAGGTAGAACATTATCCTAAGCAGTATGCACAACAAGCAAAATTGGAAATCAAAGAGCGTTAAATGTTAAAAAATTAAATCAACAATATTTAAATTACGAATTATGAAAACCAACAAATAGTGTAAACAGACCAAATCAGTGTAGTTGTAGTTTATGAAAGAGGAACAAATAGAGAAGAGATCGTTCTGGGTGAGTGTCATGTAGGTAGATAACCCTACGAGTTCCAGCAGGCAGACACACAACGGTTACATGTGTGGCTACTGACCACGAAGAGCGTCCAGCACCTGCCGCCTGAACACACCGCGGCGAGGATTAAACACGTTAATGTGATTATGTTTCGACACCATTTCATTATACTGACGGCACATTCTAACCAAAGGAGTATAGAAAGATGTATTTTACACACATTAGTTTACATACACAATAAGGTTAACATTAAGTGCTTATAAGTATACAAAGCGTGGAAATGGAGTCCACTCAGTATATGTCGAGTCACCCAGGGTGGCACGACGCTGATGTTACGTGGATCCATGGTGGTGTGCGACGCAGAGCTACTGCTGACACAGGCCCACGTTGACAATCAGTTTTAAACTCATGACAATCCTAGTAAAAACTTACAATAACGATGTCTCGATCTATACAAAATAATAATACCTTTAAGATTTTTAGAGAGTTAATGATATTGTACCTTATGATCAAAAATCAACAGCATCTGTTGATTGTTTCTTGTTGTTCAATACTAACTTCCTACCGAAAATTCAATTTCTACGTAAGGCTTATTGATCTCAGTTACTTCAAATTTGAGTTAATTAAAACTATCTCGAAGTAAACAAACTATCTTACACATTAAATAGTAACCAAACTTGTTACTTGAAACTTAGTGCGAGATTGTACATTATTAGATTTCTACAGTCAGCTGCGCATATATCTACATAGTCGTTGACGTAAAAAGATTTACATGTCAAAAGAGTGATACGAGTATTCTTTATTAGGGAGGCAAACGATAAGGGGCAGATCTAAAAGTTATATTTGTAAGTGAAGGAGAAGGTTTGTGTCGTGCCGTACAGAGAAGTCAAGGAGCTGGCAAACGATCGGGAAGCTTGGAAAGCACTACGCCGACAATCCAAAAGTCTTAAATTTGAGAGAAATAAACCATTAAATGTATTACTTGATAGCAAACAATCACCGCCGTTAAATAACATCAATAATATGGGAAGAACCGGGCTTTATGAAACATACAGGGACGTTTTTTGAAGGTCCCTAATCCCACTTTTTTGGAGATACAGATGCTGAAAGTTGATTCCACGGTACTGACGTGCGTAATAATGATAAGTTTAAACACAATAGTAAACTGCCAACCATCAAAGACATTGACACATTGACCTCATACAGGTGGCAGGAAGGCGCTGGTTGTATGCTGCTTCGAACCGGTCACTTTGGAAATCCATGGAGGAGGCCTATGTCCAACAGTGGACTTCTTGTGGCTGAGATGATGATGATGATGAACCATCAAAGTGGCGAGGATGAAAACAAAGCGTGTTTCGAATTGCAAGTTGCGGAGATGCACGAGAGTTTGGCCTCTTTAAGTGTTCAGTCACTTCTGACTGTACATGAACTAATGATAATATAGATATTATTCACGCACGATTCTTAATTAACTCCGTTCATTAGATCAGTTTGGTGTTTTGCTAACAAGCAAAATTGTGCTTTGCTGCTGGTGTTATTCCAGATAGGTTTTGACATTAGTTCTGCCAGAAATGGAACTTTGTTGACCAATTATATTGTTGCATTTGGGTTTGACTTTGTTCTCAGTTGTGATACTGAATATGAGTGACTGATTTAAAAATGGAGCTTCCTGCTAAGAACTACAATAATTTGTGCAATTATTTATTGTGACATCATGAGCAATCTTAGTGACTACGAGGAAAAGTTTGATAGAAATCTTTCAAGTAAGCTCGCTGCATTAATGCACATTGGTTCATTGAAAATCAGTTGGCAGATCTTATTACTTTGCCAGTTTTCAATTCAGCGAAAGTTAGGTTCTATTAGAGTTTTTAATTAGTATTTCGAGTATCTAATATCTTACCTAGGTTAGGTTAGGCTATGTTTTCATTTATGACCATGCCGATTCGGTAAGTCAAGCAGAGAACTAACTGTCAGTGAAATGAAAGTTCGGTAAAATATAATCGACAAAAATTTGGCACCGATTCATTTGCCCTTTTCATCACATACCAACAGACCAGCGAGAGATCCATAAAAAACACATACATTTTAGGATCAAAACAAAGCAGAAAGAAAAATTAAGGCAATTTTGACTAATTCAATAGAGTTAGAGTTCATGCCCTGGCGCCCCATCGCTTTCCATAACATTCGGATTTATTCAGTCGTGAAATTAAACAAGCCCCGGAGCTCTCTCTATCACAATTTATGTTCGCACTAGATTGTAAAGGTCGACGAGACAAGATATCTGGGGTTGTACCCTCATTAATTGAGGCAGTCATGGCTGTAGGTATTTCCTACCTGATTGCACAGTCACGAGTTAGTGACGATTTTGCGGACGAATTACATCTGTCGAACTGATGATGCGCGGTTTCAATTTATGAGTCAGTGGGAGATGACTTACCAATGATTAGTTATACATACATACATAAAGTTAAGCCTGTTTCCCGGAGGCGTAGGCAGATATTATAATGATGATTCGTTATATTATAGGTATTGTTTTAGCTGTTGTTATTAGTTTCTCAATTACTTTAGTTGCTATACTATTTCTTGTGGATTCAATTATTTCGTATGTTTGTTTGCCTAATGTCCTATTGTCTTCGTCTTTCAATGGTTTTAAGTTGTATCTACTGTTGTAAATAATTCTTTTTTTACCGAAATACCTATGTGTATGTAATATTTTACAAATAAAATTGTGCTTGCTGCTAGGTAGGATAAATTCTCCTTATAGTTGTTTCCTTCACTTTTACCGACTCGAAAAGAAAATGATTGCCTTCTTTAAATAATATCAAATATCAAATGTATTTATTGCATGGTTATGAGTTCATACAGTTGTCAATAGTTTACAATATATTATTAGTACTGAAATATCCTGCCTTTAAAAGGCGTACAATATTGATTAATTCCTTAATTCTAATTCATTCTACAATAGTAATCATAAGTTTTACTTTAATGTCATAGAAGATTCAAAATCATGTAGTTTGTCAATTAATTAATAGGTCAAAAATAAAAATAATTAAAAAACATTAATTTATGTACGTATGTAAACTCTTTATTGTACATAAGCACTTACAAGTACATAGAAAAATACAGGAAGTGGTACAAAGGTGAACTAATCCCTTAAAGGGATCTGTTCCACCAAAGTTTGAGCAAAAGTGGATTTATTGATTACTACAATTGTCAAATAAATACCATCGAGGTATTCCATCTTTGCCCTCTGGGTTGGCAACGCATTTGCACTCTCTCTGTTGTTGCAGGTGTCTACAACAGGCGGTGGTGATCACTTACCATCAGGTGATCCAATTGCTTGTTTGCCTTCCTTTTTCAAAAAAAAAGCATCAACAATAAAAATCCATATGTACACATTTAATTTTAGCAGAATGATAGAAATAGATACATAGGAAAACTAACAAAATAATACAAAACTTACATTGGAACATGTTCATTTCAATAGCCAGAAAACTATAAAAACATTTTTTTTTCAGTCAGTTAAATAATCTCTTTTTGAAAGACTTATGTGAAAGCTGTTTTAATTCTACTGGCAGAGCATTGTATATTTTTACGCTCATGCACACCACTCTTTTTGAGAAGAACGCTCATTTTGACCTTGGGCAAATCTCTTCATAACCGTATTTAGAAACCAAAAACTTTTCGTTGTCCAAAAAAATATAAATGCCAGCTTTTGGTTTTATCAATGGTCACTCTTTAAATAGTAGTAACAATATCGTTAATTTTACGATTTTATACGCAAAAGAAATCAGAAACAAATTTGCATGCAGTATGATTTGATTCCAGTCTCATGCAAGTAAAACAATATCGATTTACTCGTATTGCAAAGTGAGCTGACTGAGTCGCAAGGGCAATACTAGAATCCTCATCTCGAATATTTACTTTGTGGGCACCGGCACGAACCCGCAGTGTAGTGAGCAGAGAAAATATATCATTGAAAATAAAAAATGGTGAAATAAAAATGGTGAATAGGAGAAACATTTTTCGGCTGTAATTTTATGTAACCAACTAAGTATGCAACGAAATGTTGGCATTCGATTTTGTTATCTGATTGGCATGCAATTCGATGTAGGTCTGTATGACGAGGATACAATATTAAGTAGAGTTCATAAACTCCATTTTCTCAGTTTCACACGTATGTATAAATAATTAGCTAACAAAATGTAATTAAATCTAGAACACCACTTATAATTGTAGTATCATGGAGTAGAGTGTATTCATATTATAGTCTTATGAAACTGATAAAATTTTTCAAACTTATTATGAACTTCATTCTCGTATTCATAAAAGGTGTTGGTTGTGTGTTAACGCATACATTTTAGAAACCGGTTCCACGGGGCCGTAATAGTATTTAAATGTTAAAAATCATGGAAGGGTGGCCTATTTTAAACTTAGAAGTTTCTTAGCAACGCGCAATTTATAACAAAAGGTGCTAATTATGAAAGCCATGGTCTCGCGTGCAATGGCAACGCAATTATGCTAATCTTATTAGTTAATCCACTTCGTGCCGTGCAGTTTTGTTGCTATACCAGCACTGCATAGCTCGTTTACTTGCACTCTACTTCCCCTCCATCATGGCGTGTTAATCTAAACCTATAATTATTTATCTACCTATCTCTACTTTTGTTTCATTATCTGAAGAAGTAATTCACATAAACAAAACATCGAAGTAAGTAAATCAAACAACATAGAGTAATCGCACAGCGAGAAACAAAGAAGCATTTTTTTCAATCGGCCAACTTTTACGACGGCTGGAGTAAGTACGGATTTCAGCAAAAACCCCGCCTTTCTAACTTAGGAAATTTCACTTAAGAAACAAAAGTACTCCAATAAAAGAAGAACAATCATAAAAAGAGAGATGTAAGCGTGGTTCTTTAAAAGTGCGAGTCGGCTCGGCGGGCGTACCTATAGGGTTATTTTAGAATCCCTTAATACTCGTCTATAGGCGGATTTACCCCGAGCAATGGTATTAGGGAGCCAGCAGAAGCGAGGCGATCTCCGATTGTCTTGCGACAAATTGTGGATGACGAAATGAGGAAATGCTGAAATCTGTTCTAACAAGTCTTCTTTGTTAGCAAATGTTATATATGTACAGGATTATGTATCTTTAGATATTGAAATAAAATCCTTTCTTAAGTTTAAAAAACAAAGTATAAGTAACACACATGCAATTTTTTCCCCTTAAGTAAAAAGCGAAGAGAAATTTGACGTATGAATTCAGAATGTAAATTGGGATGTTGGACTGGCAATTCTAATTTTAATGCTAGGTAATCAGATGACTTATGACAGCAACAACGAGGCAACAACCATCTGTGACGCTTTTTAAAGATGTAAGTATGGAGACAAAATAACAATAGGAATGAAATTTTTATTTAAACCAAAGCAAATTTTATCCTAATCCTACAAAAAAAGATACAATTCTATATTGAAAAGTATCTAGCCATTGTGTTGTTGTTTATTTTGAAGTTAAAAGTTCATTTATTTGCAAGAATCATGTTACAAAGGGTATTGAGTCTAAACTATAATGTCGAACAACGTAATTCACCATTATAGCGATAACCAGTATTTTAAAATCCATTTATTCATTTCTTTCGGAAAACTAAATTCAAGCTACTCCTGTTAGTTTTTTTTTCAATGTGCAAGTAGTTTTCTGCTACTTTTCCTAATAAAACGTACCTAATTTCGTTTCAAAAATGTAATTCTCAACTAACAGTTTAATACTTACCTGGTTTATTTTTTCATTTATGCAAAAAAATTCAATTTGCTGTACCTCGGGTATCCGAGCGGGCCGGGTAATTTCCTCTCGACTTAATCCCGCTATCACTACTCGCCTGACTCTGATTACAGGGAAAAACCATTCTATTTCACAAATTACATGGTGGAAAATTATTTTTCACCCGAGAGATTTATTTACGCAAGGGCAAATTAATGGTTTGGCCTCAAATACCACGCAGGTGTTTAAAATATTGTAGGATAATAAGAGTTTTAGTTTCTTGCTAAATATTTTATGTCAGAACTCCATCTTCCATTGTGGATGACTCAAAAAAAAAGCTCGGGTAACGTGTCCAAATATGTCCACTATTTCTGTTTCTAGTTTTAAAAACGGTACACTCTAAGGAGTTTGGTGTGTAGATAAAGTACCTTAGACTACAGATTGTCAAACCATTTTGTCAACTTAGACTTAGATATACTATTTGATGACGACAAGATGCAAAGATATATTAACATATTCTACCTCTACATTGCAGTATAATTAATTAAGCTATTAGGATATATCCTCTGTTTTCACACAACAATGGCCTACCGTCAGCACAGTTGCTCACATGCTGCCTATTGTCCTATCAGTCTATTACAGGCTTAGCATGATGTTGACATGTCCGTGACGACATTGATTGTGCTTGGCGCGTTGCGTCCCTATAAAATGCAGATTCTGATTACAAGCTTGGTTCAACTTGGACCATGTTATCACTTACCATAGTTACGATTGAGATAGTATATAAATAATACTTTAAAAAAATTATAAGTACGGTAACTGTACCAGTGTTTGACATACGTAGGATATTGTTTTTATCAGTTGACATCATCGTCACTTGTTTTTACTCGTATGTTTTCTTATCTTCTCGTCAATTATTGGGTTTACTGGCAATGACTGGGACCGTTACCTTATTTCTTACCTTTTATTAATATAAGTATATTAATTTTTTTGAGGGAACTGGACCATATTTAAGAGTAAAAGTGTCGTCTATGTCATTTTATAAAGGCAATTCTCGCATCGGTGGACATGAAGTCCCATTTTAGATTCTCATATGTCGCAAAAATAACTATCATTTTCGACTTTATCTCAAATGCGAGATGGACGAACCTCGATAAACGGCAAAATTGAGGGCCTAAACATTGATCAACAAATCCAATTTTAACTTAAATCGCTTTCGGTTTTACCGACAGTTAAGTGTTGGTTGGTTTAAAATTATAGTGATGCCTTTAATTCATTTTGCATCTACTAACGAATTATAACAGTTGATATTTTTTACTTTTACCTTAGATTATGCATACATTTTATTAAAAACACTGATCTCCTGGTTTCGTAAGAATATTTCCTCCTACTTAATAAGGATTTCATTATGTGACCGTTGTCAGTTGTATCCTTGTCAACACGATTGCCTTGTTTCTTATTTAAACTCGAAGATTATGTCTATTTTAGGGAAAAAATTACCGACTTGTCAAAGCAGAATATTAATTTTGTTTTGGTAAACATTTTCCTGATAATATTTATCTTTTCCTTGTCTTAATGAAATAACAAGCTACTCAAGCTCAGGTACGGCCAACCAATCTCAATTCTGGGCCACGTTAACACATTAATTGTGAAGTGAGTAGTTTATTAAGATACTAGAAAATTTGATTGAACCCGCCGACTTTGGACGGATGCAATTTACTAATGTTCGTACCAAAAACCCTTAGGTTAAAAAATTTCTAAATAACAGCGAAAACCATATCCAAATCCGTTGCGTGGTTTAGAAGGAATAAGCGCCCGAACATATAAGAAGAGTTATAGGCGATTAGTGAATGTGTTTTATATTATGTAATGATAAGATTTACTAACACCCAGAATTAAGATTGTTTGACTGTATTATAGTACCAGCTGAGAACTGTCTTAGTTTAAACACAAATAAAGCCTCAACTGCGCTACGTGGTTGTTTTTATAATTTCCGTGCGTGACGTCACGGCAATCCTCTTATTTCATTTGTCACAGTGACGCGAACGATGTCCGCTGACATCGCTGACAATGCGCAATCTGTCACACGTGAACACAGGGTCGGGATGATTCAGTGTGCTCTCACGCTTGTTTGTCGCGATTACACCCGTGCAGGGGTGAACAATCACTTTTATGGCAATGTGAAAAACACTGGTTACATGGAATCTGACATTGTCTTGCGGACAATTTTATTGCAAAAACGAATTCTATCTATCTCATTCTTTTTAAATCGAGAGTATCTCTTTATATGTGTAAAGACTAATATCAAACGGGACATTCAGATTGAGTCCCACTTAATACCTACCGACAACTTGATGTTGAATTTGATGACGGTAATGATACGCAGTTAATATTGTTAAGTATTTTCATAACTTTTATTTTGTATGTTTCCTTCAGTCAGGAAAAATATTTGTCCTCCTTTTCTCATGCAGACTCCGTCGAGTAAGCATTTGTAAAGGAGTTGGGTGACTTATTTTTCTTAACTTTGCATAGGGGCAGCCGTCGGGGATCAAAACTGATGTGTACCGCTTACTTTGCCGTTTTTCTGGCTTTACGGATCACCATACGAAGCCTCGAAAACCTACCTTTCGTAACCGGCTTATGCTTATTGAATCGAACTGAAGCCCCACCTAGGTATAATAATTCTATTGAGTGAAGTCCAATTCGGCTGAGCTTAAATGGAACTTCCCTCTCCTCAGCATAGCCCGGTGAATAAATTATAATGCTGAAATAGGTAACTGAATCTTTGCAAGAATTTCATTAGTAGCAAATCGTTTCGCAACTTGGACCCCAGAAGATTCTGAAAGCAATTAATGAATCAGTTTCAAAGTAAATTAATTCAAGAGAAATAGGACTATAATGACGAAGTTTCTTTTGTATTCCGTCACGCCATAAGTTGAGCCCGTTATTTAAGCAGCTGAGTTCTACTTAATTGTCCGTTTACCAAATTAATTCGAAATTCTGCTATAACTTAACATTCTGAGTAAATGAAAGTGAAGACGACTTGAAGCAAAATACTACTCAAAAACTGTACAATTGGTTTTTCGATAAAATTTTACAGTTGTCGTCTAACCACCAAAAACAACGAAGTTACTCCAAATCCAAAAGCACTAGGAAAGCCAAACAAAACATCCCTTCGGGAAAGAGGTAAAGGGATTTCCTAGGCTTAAGGGCGCACGTCTATTACTTAGTCTGCAAGGAAGCGCAGGGTTGCGGGGTGGGGGGCGCCAATTAACGCGCGTATTAACGCTGGCTCATGGACCCGGGGTGTAAGACACGTGATTACAGCAGGGAGAAGTCATACTATAACTTCTAAATATTAAAAAAAGAAAAAAAAACAGAAAAATATGAAATTTGGTTTCTCACTGTACCACATAAAACACCAAAAAGAGCTCACTCAGGATGTATTGCTACACATATGTGTAGATGTGCCAGACGTAAAGGTAAATCGTACTTTTTCAACTGTATTTGAGAGTCTGAAATATTAAAACAAATTAACTTTTTTTAATAAGTCACCCAACTCCTTTGCTGTGCTATTTACTGTTTTTTTTTATTATTATTATTTTATGTAACTTGTGTATGCCATGTACTATTGTGATAAATTGCACTGTAATTTTGAAAAGAGAGGAAAAAAGAAATAAACTGCTGAGTTTCTTGCGGCGTTTCTTCTCAGTAGTATCTTCCATTTTCCGAAGCGCTAGTAGATTCAGACATGTAAAAGACCCTATACGGCCAACTTGCAAAATAAATTTTTCATTTTCATTCATTTTCAATACTCACATACATTTGCTAAACAAAATGTTGCATTGAAACTGAACATTATTTCTTCTTTATACGCTAAACTCTTTTCGATAAATTTAAGTAAATCATACGTAAGTTACATTGAATAAAACCAATCAAATGTATTATGAACTTGTGGTTTGTAAAAAAATGTCTAACAAATAAAAATATGTATAAAAATAGTAAAATGCTGTAAAAATATGTATACAAATAATTTGAATAATGAGAATAGCATAACAAATAGATATCAATATAGATGGTAAAAGTATGATACCGTAATACGATCTAGTTAAAATGATATACCTCTAACAGGAATCTATCGGTACAAGAATCTTACCATGGATAGATAATCTGGCGAAAAAGGACTAAACACCTTTTGTGTTCATCTTTCGTTCACACATTTGCTCTAATACCCTAGGAAATTTATTTTGTCTCTAACTAAAACATTCTGTTAAATCATCATTCATTTGTAGAACATTTCCTATTTACCATCTAAAAAAGGCTAGACAGTCACTTTTGCATGTATAATGTTAGTTGGGATTCGCGCTCAGATTTATATCAAGCCTGCTGTCGTTATGACCCCTATTCTCATGGGGTGGGGGATAATTTGAACGCGGATCATGTCGCGCCGGCGAGCAATCCGAGGGCGTCTTCTGACGGGATTTGCTTAAATATTTAGCTGCTATGTTGATCCATTTGATTCCAAATGATATTCCACTATTATTATTGTCTTATCCCGGTTTGAATGGCTTACAGGTGTAGAATTTTAAGTGGGTCATTTTTGAAATTACATGCACCTTTACATATTATGTAGGGTAAGGACACGTTATAGTATGTATTTGTAATTGACTATTTCATCGTCTTATTAGACGAAAGACGTTCACTATTGGACAAATTAGTTATTTATTAGCATTTATCCCCTTTTTATTTTCGCCGATGCCATACCTATAACAATGTAACTCCCACTGGTTATATAAATCTAACGATAATGCATAACATCAAATTGAGCCGTTTAGGTTATAGAGGGTGGCAAAGAAATAAACAGGCTTACATGTATTGTATACATACATGCACTACGAAAACACACCCTCCTTTCTGGCGGCAACCGGTTAAAAATCTATGAATGAACATACTCGTAATGGTATGGTTGTGACCGGCTGTTGCACCAATATACTCATAAGTACAGCAGTATTATTTAAACCAGGTCACAATTAAACTCATTAATTTAAATTAAGACAATCCGCACAGTTTTCATTAAAGGTAACCATGTAAAACGGTAATTTTGTTAAATAATTGTTTCCATAGACGTCGTTAGCGTTTATTAAAGGCCATAGATTTCGCGGGTCGCCCGGGTGAAATTACACGGGCATTATTCTTAAATTATTGCCACTAATATGTCGGGGGCTTGGGTAATACGCCCCTGACACTGAATTTCTGTGACGTCTCGAATACCTTCGTCGCAATTTTCTCTGAGTGTGTAATTGGTGAGCTTATGGCGCGTGGGTGAAAAATATAGGAAAATATATCTACAGCTCTAATTTTTTCTAATTTTAGTATTTAAGAATTTCTTCAACAATATTTAGTAACAATAAAAAAAGCGTTGAAAATATCAGCATTGCGATTTGTAAATTTATAATTCAAAAAGGAAAATACATAACGACTTATTGATATGTAAGTTGTCGAGAAAGTTTATGGTAGCTATTGTTGGATATATGGTGCAGAATAAAGATTAAATTTGTTGGTGTTGTTGCTGATCTAAACTGTAAAGCTCAAGTTTCAGTTATATACTAAAGTAGTATGAAACTGGAACTAGATCACGAACTATAACTACCACTCTAATGTTTGTTAGATGCAAATTTCCACCAGTATTCATCTTTCATGGATATTGTTTGTATTTATCTAATATATTTCATATGTATTTATATCTATTTATATTTTATAGTTTGGGACTAGATAGATTAGTATGAAGGGTTCCAACATATTTCCTAATTTATTTAACTTTAATTCTATAGATTTAGGATTGAAAACGTGCCATTATTGCCTGCTTCGCGAGAATTTTTGTCAATCAGTATTCGGGATAATCATATCCATAAAAATTGCTAGAATTAAATTATTTACCTTAAGTCGCCTAAATATTTAAAATATACTATAGCTACGTATAATGTGACGTGTCAGACAAATCGAGTTTGTTTGAGAATTCCACCCGCTTTGAAAGTTGTGAGTGCTGATGCCTGTAGCGGCGAGCGCGGTCGCAACTCTACGCAACTGAGCCTTTTATCAAAAAAGTGTTTGAATTGTTAGTCGCAATGAGGAGCTACCCTTGACCTAAAGTCGCACATTATTTTATTATTCTGTGACCCGGTAATTACTTTGGGTAGCCGAATTAAATAACAGGTGGGTGCAGAATTGTACGGTGGGATCTTAGACTAATTGGATCGATACTCCAGGAGTACCAATCCGATGAATAAGCACGCTAGTAAATAAAGGCTTTTAAAAGTGTACACTCTCATTCTCTTTCATTTTCCAACATAGACAAGAAAAGAGAAGATGAAGAGTCGCTTCTATTATATGTTGTGAGCGACCAACCAGCAACCAGCAAGATAATGACAGCTGAACTAGTAGCTCAAGTGTCTGTCACAACTGCCGTACAAAGACAATACTCATCCAATTTTTTTTATGGAAAATGGATGCAAAAGCTCTTTAAATTTTGGGTTAAAATTTCACAGACCATGTATATTTTCTTTCAATAGTTAGAAAGTTACATTATAATGGAACTTCCTAAAACAATTAAAATCAAACAAAATCTTTCTATTCTTTGCCACAACTTTTGTAGCAATTCGAAGATGGTAACATTTGAAAATTAATTCATAATTAATACCATTTACAAAAACTACATCTAGAATGAATAGAATAACTTTCCAAGAGTAAATTTATTCGGCAAGTTCTGCAAGATGCCATTCGGCAATGGGATTGCCTCGGCGAGGACGCGGCAAATTTTCCAGATTTACGGCTTTAGTTTTGGGATAGGAAAGCAATTAAAAACCGATTAACAGGGTAAGCGCGGATTCCCGGGCGACATCCCACCTGGGGACCATTTCCATACTGTTAATGGGGCCTTGGGCCTCAAAACTATGTCGACGTTGTTTTCGATGTGTAGTCAATCTAGAAGTTGCCTTACCACTTTACGACCGTGTTACATGGTAATGTTCAAAAGTTGACAAATATTGGGATGTTAGTACTGGTAGTAACCACGAACCAGTACTACCATCCCAAAATTTGCAAACAATATCACCCAATTGTCTTAAGCCATTAAGTCAGCCATTACAGTCGTGTTTGTGTTGTGCGACAAATTTAAATTTTTATTTTATTTTATTTATTTATTAACCAACTTACATTTACAGACATGCCACACATGAAAGTTATAGGTTACATACTTATACATTTTATAATAAATTATTTTAAATATATATATTAGTAGACTGTGCCGTCCCACTGCTGGGCAGAGGCCCCCCTTCCCTTCTTACACGCATCCCTGTCCATAAATAAATAAAAACCGGAAATTTCCGAAAAACGGTTAATCTCGAAACTGACATCTTCCAAAGATTCTCCTTTTTTGCCTCTGGAGCACAGGCCTAATCCGCGAATGCTTCCGAAAAAATCTTACAAGGCGATAACTAATAAAAAGAAAACATAACCACGAAGACTTAACAAAAACACAAGCAACAGTTAATCCAAAAACTTCCGAATTCTCTGACACTGTCGACGAAAATTTCCGAAAATTCAGCCCTCGTCGCGTAGCTTGTCTCAATTAAAGAGACGTAAGATGCGTAATAAAGGGCAATTTGGCTGATTTATTGAAACATTCATTATAAGCGTTCACTGAGGTTAATTATAGGCTTACTGTCACTAGAGTCAAGGCTCTACTTTACGTTTACCCCGGCATTAAGTGTGGCTGAAATACTTGCATTAATAGGTTCGCTAGTGGGATCAAGTCATGAAAACGAGCTATTTGTAGTGTTATGGTATGACTACGTTTGTATGATAAAGGAATAGAAAAGAGCGATGAACTATATTTACACTTACAGTACCTACTACCAATGCTGACTGTAAAATCAATGAGATTTTTTTTAGGCTGCTAATACACTTTTTTTCTAAACACATCCACAACAAATCCAATAAATATGTTCTGATTAATATATTTTTTTATTTGAGCAAGGAATTAAATGAGCAGGCGTGGCACTTGATGGGAAGTGACCACCGCCGCCCATGGGAGTAAGTAACCATAAGAGAATCGCTGACCCGTTTCCAACCTTTAGGTATACTGTGAAAGTGTGGTACTACCCTGGTCAAGCTAGATTTTTTGTACTGCGACCATGAAATTAAAATCATAAATTTATTTGGAAGTAGGCTATATAGGCTCTTTTATTTGTCTCATTCTACCAGTGATTCGTTAAATGGAAGACTCTGCTGAGAAGAAGCGCCGCGAGAAACTCAGCAACTTACCCTTTTTTCTTCTTTTCGAAAAAAAATACAGAGCAAAGCTTATATATCTCCTATCCCTATACATCTCCTGATCATTCTTAACTAGTGCCAGTACGTTCAATATGCTTAAAGCTTGCTGTGCTATTTACTGTTTTTTTTTTATTATATTTTTTATGTAACTTGTGTATGCCATGTACTATTGTGATAAATTGCACTGTAATCTGTTTTGAAAAGAGAGGAAAAAAAATAAACTGCTGAGTTTCTTGCGGCGTTTCTTCTCAGTAGTATTTTCCATTTTCCGAAGCGCTAGTAGATTCAGACATGTAAAAGAGCCTATACGGCCTACTTGCAAAATAAATTTTTCATTTTCATTTTCATTTTCATCTCTATAATAAGTACATTACTATTTAATAGTATATCTTTATAATACCTGCGCGCGCAGTATACCGCAAGCACTAAATACAACTACGAATATCGTAAACCGAAGTCACATTCATTTTTACCCGACTAAGCAGGAAAATATAACGTTTCTGCTGAACTTCCCGTCGACCGTATTTCGAAGCGACTTCCCAAATACATATAAAAACACACCAGTTAACCTGTGGAACCTCGGAGGTAAGCGGTGATTTATTTTATTAAAAAGCCCATTCTGTCCCAGTAGGAAGATGAGACGCTGACGCGGCTAGTCGTAAACTGGTCCGGATTTAATAAAATTTATTCAGCTCCGTCTTTGGGGGCCGACAAATCATAAATTTCCTGGAATACTTATTTAGTTGGGACGGCAGTTTTAGAGCGTCTAAAGTTTATACGGATCCGTGCTCTAGAGAATAACGCCGTGTCGCCGTGTTCGCCTTTTGTTTTTGACTCTCGAACGTTGCGGAAGGTGCCCTGACCTACCTTAAAGTAACTTATAGGAAATAACCTTTTTATTCAAGTACAGTCAAGTTTAAATATGTAAAGGACTCAAAAACGTAGCGGCGTCCTTATTGGGTGTTAAAAGCGTTATTATAGTTTGAAATGATTTCAATGAGTTTGCACATAATGTTACCTTTGTTAAGTCAACTTAGCTTTCGTCCGCTTCTTTGCCTGCATGGGAGCGAGCTTAAGGCTAGCAAAGGATCGGCAGCTCTCATGGGTATGGTGCTTCCCATGTACTTCGTTTGCCTTTCTTTTCCATAAAAACAAATAGACACAGTTTACGTTTATGTTCTTAATATGACTTAAGATTTGCTCTTACCTTAATTGAAGTATTTATTGAGTTTGACGAACACGATAGAATAAAAACAGCACTTATATGAAAAACGTGGCCAGTTCAGTGGAATCTCTCTGTGCGCGAATCGAGATAATGTTTCTAATATGACTCTTACATCTATACATATAAAATTCAAAGTCCTGACTGACTGACTGACTGACTGACTGATATATCAGCGCACAGCCCAAACCGCTGGACCTAGAGACTTGAAATTTTGTACATAGATACTTTATATAGTGTAGGCATCCACTAAGAAAGGATTTTTGGAAATTCCACCCCTAAGGGGGTAAATTAGGGGATGAAAGTTTGTATGAAAGTCAGTCAGTTTTGAAGTTAGGATCTTGAAATTTTGTTGTTAGGCTAACGTAAAAAAATTAATTTATACGGGTCTCAGTGTTTTTGATAATTCCACCCCTGAAGGGGTGAAAAGGGGGATAAAGCTGTGTATGGAAAGGCCTACATTTTCACAGCAAAAATCACTACATTTTATTATTTAGGCTTATAACGCAACGAGTATATCGGGTGTTATTGTAATTACAACCCTTAAGGGGGAAAAGGGAAATGAAATTTTGTATTTAAGTTGTTCATTCACGATTTTTTTGTATTGAAGTAAAAATAACGTACGTGGTAACGTGTTATTACTAAACCTCTATTGCCACCCGTCTATCCGTCTGTCTGTCTGTCTGCCACGCGCAAACATGTCCTGACTGATTTGCGATCATCGTCCAACCGAAACTATGGAAAATAGGTTTATTTTATAACGTAGGCATCCGCTAAGAAACCATTTTTGGTATTTTTTATCTTTAGGGGGAAATGGGGGGGTGGGGGTTGAACTTTGTATGAAAGTCTTTGTTGATTGAAGTTATAAACATGAAAATTTGAATTAGAACTACTGATCATAAATAGCTATAAGTATTATAACGTATTTCAGGATTTTTGCATTTTTACATTTAAAGGGGGAGAAGCGGTGAAAGTTTGTAAGGACGTATTGATTTTTTTTAATAGGAGCTTGTAATTTTGAAATACAGCTACTTATCATAAATGAATAATGACGCGTCACAGGGTTTTTGGATTTTCAAATTTGTAGGGGGAAACGGGGAGTAAAAGTTTGTATGGATGGAGATATCGGGTTTTTAGTAGGAACTTGAAATTTTGAATTTTTGATACTTATCATAAATAAATACTTATGTGTTTCAGGGTTTTATGACTATCGAATTTTAAAGGTGGGAAACGGGGGTGAAACTTTGTATGGAGGGGAGGTATCGGTTTTTTACATTGGAAGGGGGCAAAACGGGCGGTGAACATATGAGAGGGAGTGAGAGCACTTATAAGTTTTTTGATTAAAAAAAAAGACATTTGTTTTCTGTAGGCCACGCGGGCGAAGCCGCGGGCAGGAGATAGTTATAAATAAATAATGAGATATTTCAGAGATTTTAGATTTTTAATTTGAAGGGGTAATACGGGGAGGAGGCAGTTTGTATGGAGGTATCGGCGTTATTTAAAGGTAGAAACTTGAAAATTAGAACTATTGAGCATAAATGAATACCGCCGTGTTTATTTGGATTTTCACAATAAAAACGGAGAAACGGGGTTAAAACTTTGTATGGAGGTATGGAGGCTTTTTCGAAGATATAAACTTGGAAGACTTTAAGGGATGACAGTTAATGTTACAAAAACGAAAGTAATGGTGTAAGAGAAGAATGAAGAGGTTTCTGAATGTGTAATAAAGATTGGTAATGAAAGAGTTGAACAAGTTAAAGAATTTGTGTACTAGGTAGTATGTTTACTAGGGATGGAAAGCACGATGAAGACATTAAAAGGAGAGTGAAAGCGGAAAATTGGGAGCTCTGCGTGCTTTTGTGAGCAGCCAGAATGTCGCATCCAGCAACGTGAATGCCGAAATGCCGTAGAGATGCGTTCTCTGCGTAGTATGAGTGGGATCAAGCTGACTGAGAGAGTGAGAAATGGTGTTATAAGAGAGAGAGGTAAGGTCTGAAAGAAGATGTAGTGACTAGAATAGAGAAACGAATGTAACGTTGGTTTGGGCATGTTGAACGAATGGATAAAAGGCAATTATGTCATCAAATTTATGAAGGTGATGTGACTGGGCGAGTTGGTTGAGGGCGGCCTCGACGTACTTTTGTCAACCAAATTTGTGATGTCCTGAAGACAGGTCAAACCAGAAGTACACGGAACCGCCAAGCATGCATGAAGAGAGGAATGTGTGTGGAGGGAGCGAGGGAATATGCCAAGACCAGGGCAAATGACGTTCTGTGGTCTCTGCCTACCCCAAAGGGAAACAGGCGTGAGCTTATAATAATAATAATAAAAATAAACTTGAAGATTAGAATTGCAGCTGCTCATCATAAATAAATAACGATGTTTCGGGGTTTTCGGATTTAGATGTCATTTGTTTTCTGTAGGCCACGCGGGCGAAGCCGCGGGCAGAAGCTAGTAAATAATAAAAATGCTTGTTCACAACGCAAACGGAAATATTTGCTTATTATTTCATATGCAGTGTAGAAAGTCACAAACTGACATTTCGAAATTGATAAATCGTATGAAAATACGCCAATTTTAAGACTAATCAACAGAGACATATGCTACATAAATACACATTGCTATAGGCTTTTGGGTCACAATAAAATTGTAATACGAGACGATATTTCTACATTAACGTAAGAAAAAAGCAATTTTTTCATTCGTCTGTGACGTCTGGTTTGCAATAACCCAGATTATAAGAGTAAGTTATTGTGTCAGAGTGGGCACTTAACGTGATAATATTCTTTATACATAACACTATGACATTCAAGTCCATATAACGAATGTTCTGTATTTTGCGGGTGGTAGGACCTTGTGCAAGGTCCGTCCGGATAGCTACCACCGTGTTGCTCGCTAATCCTGCCGCTAAGCAGCAGTGCTTGTATTGTTGTGTTCCGGCGTGGAGAGCAAGACAGCCGGTGCAATTACTGGCACAAGAGGTATTTCATCTTAGCCCTCTTTGGTGTTGTGGGTGTCTATAGGCGGTGGTGATCACTTACCATCCGGTGACCCACTTGCTTGTTTGCTTTCCTAAAAAAAAAACGAAAATAATAGAAAACTTATAAATGTCAGCAGTCTAGATCGTAATAGCTATTAATTTTAATAATTTTTCGAATGAATTGCATAATTTGTCATATCGGTTAATATTAAACTTTCAGAGAACTTTGTAGAAGTCTTATTGCAATAAATGGACCATACAAATTATAATAAGTCAGTTAAGTTAGTGAAGGCTGATAATATTGTTTTTTTTTTTATGTAGGAAAAAGAACATTTAATTAACATGATATGAAGTTATCAACGAACCTAAGAGAGTCGCTGATCCTGCTGCCGGGTTTAGAGTCCTCCCAACCTCAATTCACCGTGCAAAGCACAGGGTCAGCTAGGTTCCTTATGCCAGAATTCTGCAAAAGTGCGGAATACCCTGAATGCTCATTTTGTAACCCTCAACTGTTTAGATGTGAGTCACTTAAAGTGGCTAAGGTAGCTGTATCAGTAGTAAAAGGTCCAAGTTTTGTGGCTGATAGGACCTTGTGTAAGGTCCGACCGGATCGCTACCGCCTTTTTGTTCATTAATCCCGCCGCTAAGCAGCAGTGCTTACACCGGCGTTGAGAGCAAGAGAGCTAATGAAATTTGAAAGAGGTATTCCATATTAGAGCCTTCTGAGTTGGCGACGCATCAGCAGTTTCCTCGGTCTAGCGGGTGTCTATGGGTGGTTACGATCACATACTAATGGGTTTAACTTCGTATTTTATAAAAAAGGTAGCAAGGTAAGGTGGTCAGATGAATTTTACCTTATCATTGGTCCATGTGTCTGGTCTGGCCTATTATCGGCTCCAGCTGTGAGCGCCCAGCCGGCGCCTGATCCGCGCACACCGCAATTTGCCTCCAAATTCGCATTCCTACGAATTTTTGCAGCATTATTTTTAAATTACCAGCACCGGCTTGATGGCGATTTTATTTCCTGCCGCCGTTGCAGGAAATGAGGAAAACAAGACACTGCGGATGGAAATTTGGATATTGCACGCTTTGCGTCGGTTTTTAGCCAGCGGCCAAGCGGAGGAGTTACGACTCGACCTGGACAATTTATCTTTTAAATTTGCGTCTAATTTATGTTAAAGTGCTTGTGTACACGTAGCATTAGTTTATAAAATTCTGCAAACCATTTCGTTTCAAGTCAATTCCCTATTGGGTACTTTATCTAATAATCAGGCGGGCTGCGGTTAAAATGCAATCCATCACACATTCAGTGCCATGAACCCGGTAGGTTCTCTGTTCGTAGAGGATTTTCACTACAAAGCCAAAAACCGCTGTTACGAGCTACGAGTGTTGAACACATAACGCTATGTGGCAGTTAATGCGTTGAATAAAAAAAGGATGTATTAGTTATATCGACCATTATTACTATACTAGTATTTTAAGCGTCTATGATATAACTTTACCTTTTGTTAACTCATCTGTAATACTACACGTACCTACCTACGAACTGCAGTGGGATGTGTCAAGCTGTCTCTATCAGAAGTTTGAAAGGGTACCAAGTCGCAGACGTGAGCAAGCGCTAGCGATTTAAAGATTTGCGTCATTAATAATTTTTAGCGCTAGCTGTCTTTGGCCAGAGAGAACGAGTGAAAATAGTGAAGGTTTTTTCATGTGAAAGGGAAGAAAATAAGAACGCTGGCTACTTTATGGGAAGCAATCACCGCCGCCTATGGAAGTCAGTGACCCTAAGAGGATAGTTGACCCGTTCTCCATGGACCTAAATATCTCTCACCTACCGTATGAAACGCAGCAGCAAGCTACTCACTTACGCCGATATTTTGTGAATGTGGTACAGTCAGCGTCAAATATATCGGAGCGGGCGAGACAGTCAAAAATATCTGAACTCGACTCTATTGTCAAATACGTTCGGGTGTAAATACGCTCCGATGTATTGGACGCTGACTGTACAAACCCGGTCAAGGTGGCTAATTTTATAATTGCCTATACCGTGGCTCTCCCCTCACAAAAATTATTATAGTTAAAAGAGTGAGTACTTTGAAATATGTCGCGACTACGCTGATACTGTCTGAGCGGCGTTAAACGCGTAGTGGTAGAGAAAACGTGCAAACAGCTTTGCGAATAAAATTGTCGACAAGGCTTCTTCAATCAGTCCGCCAATTGATAACGCTATTTCCATTATCAAGAAGACGATCCACAAAGAAAAGCCTTTGAAGAAGACGAGATAAAGACGATGGCGAATGTATTATAAAAACCAGTCAAGTGCGAGTCGGAAATGTGAACCGACGGTTCCGAGATTGCACATGATAATATGCTTAAGTGTCTCTTACCAAAACAACCAATGAATGAAACGAAAATCAAACCGAACTAACAAGTTACTTTGTCAGCGGCGCTAGTTAGTAAAATCGATTTTCTGTTACATTTACATAAACTCTTACCGACTTAATTATTTCAAGTTTTTTGCCTCAAAAACTTCGAAAGTAAGGGCTCCCCTCATGAGGATGTCTGCTTTTACTATTTTTCAGTACAACTATGCGGCATTAAAGAACCTATTTTCGAATGCGAATGGAAATTTGAAAAAGCTCTTTGTTATAATACTCCTTTTGACCTAGTAGCCCCATTTTAACATTTTACCCCCTTTTAAGTTTGGATAAGCAAGACTAAAGCCATAGGATTAAGATTTGAATTAAATATCTACGCGTACTAAAGATCTAAAAATGTTGTTCTCTCTGGAATATGATGCAGTGCTGCAGCTCCCAAGTTGCTAGACGCTGTGTCGCGGGCGACATAATTGACAGCAAAACTTGAACGTGACATGTGACAACGAACGATTTTCCGCAACTTCTGTTGCCGAGATTAGACTTGCTCCCTGACGTCTTTAATGTACCTACTCGCAGACGTCAGAATTCTTATCAGAAACCTAAACGCCTGGGGCACTTGAGTTACTTATATATCTTTAACCAGAACTTTACTAGGTGCTTTTTGAGGGCTCGGTAGTAAAAACCTGGCAACTGAAATTTGGGAGACTGTAAACGTTATTTATCATCAAGTCAATTGTTTAGACTAGCACTTTTTTAACCTGAATATTGCAAAAAGTGATAGGTTGTTATGCATTAAAAAAAACGAAATAAAATTAAATCTAGGATTTTCAGTAGGTACTTTTACATGGATCGAGTTATACGATTTACCTCCGACAAAGGTTAGAGGTATAATATCATTTTAAAATTAACTAATGAACATAACTGAATTCTCGGAATCAGTTTACAAGTGCCGGCGGAGTTCTGAGGTAACAAGCATATAAAAAAAACTAACCCAACGAATTCAAAACAATTTCTTTTTTGGAGTCTGTTAAAAACGGCTAAATCAGAGTGTTTACGTTGATAACAAAGGCGGGTCATATATTACTTACTAGCTGTCCGCCCTGCAGCTTTACTAGCGGTTTTTGGACTTTCTTCGGGTAAAATGTATCCTTTGTCCTGTATATTCCATCCAATCAAAAACACTGCCGAGTAAAAAAATCTTATACGAAAATGTTTTTACCCGGAAAAGGGCAGACGTGTTATTTATACACAAGTTTAGAAAGAAAGAAGAAGAAGAAAGAAAAAACATTTATTTAAAACCATTCAACATAAAACATACAAATACACACAACACGGACAGAATTAATAAAAAAACATTATGTTGAACAGAATCAAAAAGGGCCCCACTCAGCATACTGCCTCGGTAAACCGAGACGCTGATTTTCAGTGGGACCCTTGGGATTCTTTGGGAGTTTAGATATCACTCTTATAGAAAATACTTTTAATTCATACGAAAATCTGATAGTATTGTGTTTTTCTTATACCTATAGCCGAGCAACTCAGAGAGAGACATCATTTACGAGTATATTAGGCATTTATTGGCACGGTAAAAACTATCCAAATTTGATCAAAAATCAAAATCGCTTGCTTTTTCAGTGGCAGATTTATTATTTCCAAGCAAGCAAGGAGATACATTTCACGAGCAATTTAACAGGACGTTATACGTAACGGGCTCATAGAAGTTAATGTTGTATTGCATCGCGTAAGCTGCTCACTACACACTGTTGCAGATTTGGCTGACTTTCTAGCTTGTTAGAAGCAGCTGTAATTTTGCTAGGATAGCTAAATTCAATTTCATCTCGGTTTATTTACAGTTAGCACATTCGAAGAAACTATTGCCCCTTTACCTCGGTCTTACATAAAATATACCAAATAGATGAAAAAAAATACAATAGGACGCGCAAGCAGGTTCTAAATCTGTATATCCCAGCAAGCATTACTACTCCATTGAGCCTCACTCGGCACTTTCACATACTTTTCCTCTTTCAAAGATTATACATAGAGTTCATGATGGGCATCTGTCACGACTTTTCTATTGACGATACAATGCATGAACAAAAATAAATAAGATCCTTGAAGCTTTGTCTTTACACTGTTGTGATCAAATTGTCACTCTCTTTTAATCATATTAAATAAATAACATCTCCTGTAACGAAACTTTTAACTCGGAACACTTTCTAATACTATTAAACAGTTAAGTATTTGTTCACAAGCTGCCGTAGAAATTCTTTAGCGACCGTACCCTGTTTAATCCGAATTCTAAGAACAATAGAGTAATCAGAAATATAATTATCGTCTTCATTATAACTCCATTGGGGGGAGGAATTACTCATGGCTGACTGCAAATGAAAAGATCGCAATCAGACTATCGTGGCTGCGTATTTTGGCGAGCATGGTTTTGTACTAGAGGTACGAAAGTAGGTGCACGAAGTATCTGTTGAGAGCTGAAAATACTTCATTTAGAAGTTTTTTTTTTTAAATAAGATATATAAATATGTAAATATTACAGTAAAGACAAAAGCTTTATCTCCGCAGTCAAAAGCTAATAACTTGGGTTTGTACTATTGATAATACCAAAACTAGGGTATGTACCATTTATCTATGTATAGACAGGACCAAAGAAGATTAGACTATAGACGAACTATTGCGAAAATCTGATTTTGACGCATAACGTTTACGATAGGCAAAATGCATATTGTCGCTAACGAAAATGCACATCTTTTTACGGTTTTTTTATTAGCTTCTCTTGGTATAAATAAATACGAAAGCGATATTAAAGAACTTTCAGCTAAAAAGTCTATCTCAAGAATGAAATTGTTTATTTAAAAACTTTTTCATGTCAAGTTTGAACAAACATTTAAGCACAATCGCACCGCGTGGCAATTTATACAAACTTTGAATTTTAAATCATCGAACTGAATTGATCGATTCTATTGAAAGTTTATATTCGAAAATCAGTATTGAAACATTTAAAACAAAATTATAGGCACCATTTATTTCTCCATTGTTATCCTAAAATGTAAAACAGTAATAGCACCAACACACAGCACTGGTAAGAGTGTGTAATTTTAGCTCATGATACTGTATATTTTAATATACAGTATCATGAACTAAAATTACGCATTCTACTTATACGCACAAGTTTTAATAGAATCGGTCGAATCAATTCGAAGATTGATTTAGAACTTCGAAGTTTTTAAATTAAATTGGCCCGGCAACAGAACTGGAGGGTGCATTAAGTAATTGAAATAAAACAATACAGTTTGTTTAATATGTACAAATATTAACGAATCAGATTTTGTCTTTTAATCATTTTCATAAGCAAACCAACAAAGTAGTTAAAAAAAATTACTTAACATTCAAGCCTGTACGGAATTTATCTTATCAGCTTGCGGAAAATGGCATCTGTTAAGAAGAAACTACGCGTTAGATCTTCTTAATTGTTTTATTTCAATGTCTATAAGACGTGAAAACAAAAGAAATTAATACTTCTTATGTCATTATTTTGTATTAAACCAGTGACAAAACGAAGTATTTCTCCCCGTTTAATAATATCACATACTTTTATAAATACGGCTCATCCCTACTCTTTATTACTGAAAGTTGGTGACTAAGCATTACCCTGAGCTCAAGAAATTTCTCTTTCTTTTCCTTTCTGTTTAATAACAGATTTTTTGCGTCAGCAGTAGAAATAGTGGTTAAACATTTTTACGGTTAAATGAAAACCTTTTAATACTTGTAAAGGCACTTAAAAGGTATATTGTGGAATATTTAACTGAAATTGAAAGGAGAAAATTTGACCTTAGTTACAAATTCTTGAACGGGTATCTGTTGGATTTTTCAGAAATATTTATAGTAAATAATGCAAAGTAAGGTAAGTATGCAAGTATGTACTATAACCTATTGGAATGGTGAAGGAGTGAAATATTAAGTGACTAAGTAGCTCCAAATTTGAAATACCTATTTAGATTACATTTCTGATTATTTGTTTATAATTTAAATGATTTTGGATTGCGATAGCATCTTTTTTTTGTAAATGGAAGGAGACGAGCATGCAGATGGGTCTCCTGGTGCTAAATTATCAGCGCCGCCGATGGGAACCAGCAACCTCAAGAGAATCGCTGATCTGTCACCGACCTTTAGGTTCCCAGGTCCCCCATGGGCCACCGGATATCTTAACCACCGTACCCAACGCAGTAGCTAACTTGCATGATTCATTTTTATACCTACTTTAAACGCGAAACACTAACAAGAAAGTATTTCTATAATTTAATTATATTTTTTATTGCAGTGCAATTCGTGTGAACATAAATTCTGGAGTTATAGAATATGGATACTCAATTCTCCAATAGGATACCTCCTAAAAGATAAAGGCACAGCATTTGTAACTGTAAAAGAACAACACAAACATTATGCTGAGTTTACAGCAAGAATAAAAAAAAACGTCTTTCTAATAATGTTGACAAACAAAATGCACAATTATTATGCTTTAAATACATATCGACCTGATAAAATATAACCGAAAGATTACATACTTTTGATTTTTTAGATATTTTATAATGACAAACAAGGCTAATAATAACTATGTATTACTGTACTGTAATGAAAAAAAATCAAGGTAAGACAATTTCAAAGCACATCGTTATTGCTACTTATATGTTTTGGCACACAGCCTTGCACTTGAAGTTATGCCATTAAAATTCATACAAATAAAAATTTGTTCACATGAATTTTACTGCTTGAAGTATAATTTAAGAAATGGTGTATCATTTAAAAGACAACAGATTTGCACAAATCTGAACTAAATGGTCCCATACTAGGCCATACGTAATTGCCACGTCGCGACCCGATTCGGAGTTAAATGATTTTTTAAATATTAACGTATATTTCTGAATGGCAGCAAACTCTTCCTTCCAAGTCCTTAGCTAAAGATCAACGTCCGCCTAACTTTAACGTATGAATATTGCCTAACAAATTGACGAATATTTATAAAAAAAAACTCCGCTCTAACAAGTCCCCGTAAAAGGGCCGATGAAAGTTATGGGGGTAGGGGAAAACTCTCGTAAATAGCAGAAAGGGCGAATAGGGATAAAGGAATAATATATCAATACGAATCTTTAATATTCGCGCCGCTGCCGTAAATCATAACGAATGAAACTGGCTTATAAATCAAGCGGTTTTTTTATACGTGTAAAGTAGGGACAATATTTTGCATGGATTATACTTTATGAGCAACACAGGAGTGAAATATCAATAGAATTTAGTTTAAGTACAACTATATTAGGTTTTGTGTGGAAAAAATAATAAATTCGATAGTATTTATACCCTTTAAAAGATGCAAACAATAATTATTTGTCTGATCTGATTGCCATTAGTACATAAAAAATAAGGTAAGTAAATGACGTTTGAAAAACAAAAAAAACATCGATTTTAGAGTTAAGAAGTTCTTTACTTCAACCGTGTTGTGTTTAGTAGCATACGACGTTGGAAATATGTTACGTCGCATTTGAAAAGCCATAAAAACAAGATACGTGATGATGCAGTGAGAAAATGATCGTATCATAAAAACGTTGGGAGCACTCAATATTCGCGGTGATAGCCGGCCTCGTGTACGCAAGTGACACATTTACATCGAAATGAGCGATCCAGGCCACTCTCAAACCCGTTATTTCACCGAATATACAATTTGCTTAAAATTTCAATACGAAATACCAATAAAGGGAGCGTCGGTTGCCATCAGACGAACGAAAATGTGACTTTTATTCATTCTGCTCCGTAGCACGAGATGTTTAAATCGAATTCGATATTCAGCCACAGTCAGTCGAAAATGTCATATACCTACTACTCTCCACGAGTAGCAATGAAAGCCTGCAGGGAGATATCACTGTATCGCGACTCAAGCTGCATTTACGAAATATTTTAAACCGGAGCCATATAAAGCAGTCTTTTTGAACTCTTACTACCAATATATCGATACTAGAAATCTCAAATGTCGTAAAGGACATGTCCCTTAATGTCCCTTACGACGTTTAAGATTTCTAGTATCGATATTTCAGCGCGTTTTTCGTTAAAAATGACTGGGTCTTTAAAATTCATTAACCATCGCAACGCAGAGTAATAGAATATCAAAACAAACTAAAACTGCTGTTACTTAAAAAAATGAGCAAAACTTTGTCTCTGTAACGCAAAAACACATTTTCAGAGCGCATAAAATCACCGGGCCTCTCTTCGATACAGTAAAAGTCCAAGCGATATAGTAGCGCAGTGTAAACCGAATCCTGCATCTCACTCTCCCGCGCACTGCGCATTGCGTGAGAGTAAGACACAAAACCGGGTTTGCACTCACCTTGCATGTCATTTGGACGTTCTCGCCTAGAGACTCAGTTCAAGCAAATGCCTCCAAATTCCGTTGGCAAATTACACTTCACAAACTAACGTAAAAATCGAGAAAAATATTCAAAGCTCACATGATTGATGTGAGTGTCAAAGGCTGCGAGCTCTTCCCTTACTGTTGACATTGTTCGTTTACACAGCAAGTGTAATTGATAGGCGGCCGTAACACCGTTTAGCGCGAATGAGTGGGTATGAAAAGTTGGGTCTGACAGTGATAGAGGGCCGGGGCCGTTTTTGTCTCGCTGACGGTCACCATATGTTTGTGTGGACTGAATTGGCAGTGTTATGGCGGTGCAATGGAAACTATTCGCACCCACTGAATCATGAGTTGTTTCTTTCAGTTGTGATTCTCTTTTGTCTTGTAATTATAGCACTGAATGGTTCGATGAAATTCTGTAGACATTATTAAATTATTAAAGAACTGAACATAATATTGATTGAAAATAATATTGACGATGCCAGTCAAATAATGGGAAATAATTCTAGCTAAGTGAATGGGAGCAAAAAAATAAGGTATGAACGTAATTTGGCAATGACATAATTAATATTTTTTGTTAAAATGTGATGTCTAAATGATCCCGGAAGGTGTCATATTAGGTAGAATGATAAAAAGCCTTTATGGATCGTCTCAAAATATCTAATTTATAAAAGTTATTTATTCAAAATGTTGACACGACTGAAGCTAATAACATAATGATTCTGCTAATGCTACCACAGACAAGTGACAAAAATAATTACAAAGTAGAATGTTCATTAAATGATATCATTATTATAGCCAAAAACAAAAACATTTACCACAAATTTCCCCAATTACGGGCAAACAGTGAATCAGGCATAACAACGTCATTTTTTGCGAGGGTACGGTAATTGGGTGAGCCAGCTGCAATGATCATAAATACTTTCCCTAGCAAACCGCCCTGAGGTTTTTGGGTTTGTTTAAAGTCCCTGGGACCCTAATAAATATCATCGTGTTACAGATCACCACTGAACCAACAGGGTCATTTGAAGTTATGTTTAATCATTATGATCATTCTTTCTGTGAATTACTCGGGGTACCCCAAAATGGACAAAGACAGCGGAAATTACACTATGTTATACATAAACAGGTTGTAATTATGCACGATGGTTCAGCCCTTTTCGTCTCTAAGTGGAGCCCTGTATCCAGTTAAATATTTAGGCTAATGTCTTGGTCACACATGGGCGAGTGGCAGAGGACAGTTACTTTACATTGCGTAGTTACTATGGTTTCCTACGTGACAGCGACGGGTAGACGAGTCAATGTATTTATTTATCTTGCATGATTTGTAAGTGACCAACGCGTTAAGCACAGTTACATTACATTCTACCATATTGTAAACTGGCGTAAGATCATTTTCAAGTATTTTCCACTCTGTAGCGTATGTATCTCATGGCAAAAGTGCTACAGATTACTTTATGTTATTATAATTTATATCATAGTCATAATTATTTATTTATATCACTTGTACTCGTAAGCTTACAACTTAGTGCTACATCCATTGTTATTTGTATTGCAGAAAAACTTATTACATTATTATTTATTATCATTTACCCAAAAAAAGAGGTAACCTTTGTTTTTTGTAGGTTTGAATGCAGGGGGTGATTTGGAACTACTGAACCGGGTCCAAAAAAAGTTCAATAATAGAAAGAAAGCTACAATATCCCTGATATAGGTTTCTAATTCCACGTGAACGAAATCGCGGGCGTCGCTAGTAAGTATTTTATATTTAGATTTAAATAATTAAGTAGGCGAATATAAAGTAATAGGTGGGCGTTCAGAGAGTCTACATTCTTCTTGCAATAAATTAAAGTAACGTAGTAAAATAATAACCGCTGACTGGTCTCTCCTTTATGTCTTCGCAGGCCAGTTTGTCAAAGTTTGCTCGCTTATACTTTACGTTATCGCATAGATAACGTTATTCGATCTCCAAACGTTTCAATTTTATGGAGAGCTTTTGGTTTATTTCCGAATGTCGGAATAAATTTACTACGTCGAATATTACAGAAGTTTCACAATAGACCCTGTTTCAAACTCAACTTCCTTCCAAATGTCGTTATTCAAGACTTTTGATAAGAAATTGAATTAATATCGCAATTGGAAATCTCTATTGTCGTAAATTTCTACGTTTCTAATGTTGTAGGTAGCCTTATATTCTATTGAAATCATAGACTTATAATATATAGTACTAGACGTCTTCGTGTACCAGTGCGGAAGAGAAAATAAACACAATGGCATTGTAACCTCTTTTAGAAGGTAAGTCAGCCCAAGTAAGCCCGCGTTAGTACTAACTTTCGCATTACTTGAAACCTTATACCACACTTTGACAGATCAAATATGATTACACGTCAATAAGCCCTCTGTTCGTCTTATACGCCAGTATACAATAAGTTTTTTATACAATAAGTACAATAAGTTTTTGATTGACGAAGTTCACTCAAATTCGTGTTGGTTAGAATTTAGAATTGACATAGTACCTCTGGCAAGTCAGTCAGCCAAGAGTTAATTAAATAGATAATAATTAATTTCTTAAAATCGAAAGTTAAGTATTGAAATATCGTTCTTGCTTTGTTATTCATATAGGCTGGACGTGACTTATTCAGAAAAAAATGTTCTTGTAGTTTATTTATATCTGGTATATAGTTTGTTACTAATAAGTGTATATTTACATGATATTTTGTATCATATCTATAACAATCATGAGCTTTTAAACATTGTGGTACAACAACCTTCTTTTTGCGTCAGAGATTAAAAATCTGTCCTCAATGTAAAAGCAAAAGGCGAGTTTACCCCCGCGCTCCCTTAGCAATATAATCAGAGAAGTTCTATTAGGTCAGGTAAATGTTTCTACCAGCGCCATTCTACTTTAGCGATGTACCAACCCTTTCAGTTATTGCGTTTTTCTAGGGACAGTTCCATAGTTCCCTGGAGTATTGAAAACACGTCTGTAAATTGAAATGGAAAAGGGTCGAAACTCGTAAGGGCAATAACTATAAGTTTGCCAATCGAAGATGGGCATCGGAAAGTTAGAACGAAGGGTATGGAAAATGAGAGTCAATTGGTTTGGTCGTTTTGTGAAATTTATTGTTAATATTTTCCTTTGATATGAATTGAAGTAGGTCGCGGGTTCTTGGGTAAAATGTGAGACAGTATTATTTATATAGTCTCGCAATACTGGATTCTGCTTTCATTTATGTAAACAAGTGCCAACGATTGCGTGTAAATCATAAATAACCTCATTATAAATTTAAATGTACATGTTATGAAGTAAATAAATATACTATGTTTTCTGGCTAATTGTCCAAATAGTTAGCCTGGTAAGCTGATTTTGAATAGAACACAATTGTTCAAAAGAGATATAGTTTTCAAGTCCTATACTATGAGCAGACGTAAGTACTAAAGTTTCAATCGATTTCTGTTCATAAGCTGACACTACTTAGTTATTATGATGAATTATGATGAGCTTTTATGAATTATGAAGCAATTATTCAAGTAATCATCCATCCATTTGAAAGGAGCAAGGTAAGAATCAGAACTGCTCGCATCTATTCACTGAGTTACATTTAGTCAACATTTCGTGTTTACCGAAACGCCGAGTCTTCATTTTGCGAATAAATCGAATGATAATCGGCTCGCTACAGCGTGTACCGAAATCAGATTCGACTGACTGTATCACGACAATATTGTGTTTCGCGCCTGATTGCCCATTCACTTGTAAATCAATATTCGTTTATTGCACACTTGATTTACATCATCAAAACAAAATGTATGGTAATAAAAACGCGCCATTGAATATGGAAAAAACGTGTAATGTCATTATGAATTTTGCAATTGGGATTCAATTTTCCCGACGTCATCCTCATGCGTATGTTTTTGTTCGACAGCAATAAAATTACGTTTTCAATAAATACTGATTTGAAATTCAAATTGAATTACTGTAATGAAATGATTGATATGAATTATATCCGGTGCGTCGTAAACAAAACTCGTTTCTTCCAAAAAATAAGGCTTCATCCTTTTTTTACATTAACATTTATTTATTAGCGAATCATTACTTTTTGGCCAAAAACAGCCGAAAACGAAGCTCGGTTACTACTGAAAATGTTCGATTTTCTACGCTTGACTCCGTATGTCATACAAAATGTTTAGTTTAGTATTGTTTTATTCTATCAGGCATTTTCGAGTCACCCATGCACCCCTACGGTCCAATGTGAGTAGAAATCAATTTAGTCCTCTCACGGATGAATGCGCCTTTTGTGCGTCATTGAAAGGCTATAGCGCTCGTTTTCACAGCTTAAACTAGCTTGTAGTGTAGAACGATTTAGTTCTAACAACGGGAATGTCACAGAATGGCTGGTTACCGGGCCGTAATGGCGGCCATTTTTAAAAGTGCCCGATGAAAGGTTGCATGAAAGTTGTACAAAAGTTTCAATTATGTAATACAGTAATTGGTAAGACGTAATCTGTTCTACTCTCTAACCAGTTGTAGAAAATTCTTTTGTTTTCAATTCTAAGTGATCTAAGTGATCGTAGGTATAATGTTCTATTTTAACATTTTGCCTATTACGATCTATTGTATTGAGTTGACGAAGATTGTTGTAATACTACGTGTATTAGTCGTGGTAACTAAATTAAATAATTCGAAAAATTATGTAAATGAGGATGATTAGGTAAAATACCTGTATAAAATTTTTAAAATACATATAAAGTTACGATGTAGGGACGATTTAAAATGTAGAAAGCAATTTGCTTTTATAAGAAAATTAATACAGTCAATCACCTAACCACATTTCTAGAATGCTCTATTTTCTAAGTAAGCCTGACAGGTCCATTCGCATTTTCTATTTTGACCGCTTCATCTGAAATAACACAAAACTTGTTGAAAGATATTTTGCTTCTTAGATTGAGCTAGTTCAGTATAGATTTATCTAAATTTTTACATGTATAAAATAACCTCAAATAAAATATAAGAGTAGAAGTAAAATTGCGGAAAAGGACTGATTTTTGTTTCACAATAATACGACATTTTAGTATTACGTAGTTGGTATCATCATTTAATATTTATTTTGTAATCTCGGGAGGATCCCTGCTGCAGGGCAATTTCCAGTTAACAAAGAAAATGTCCATTCGCTATTTTATCTAAATGCAGAACGAATTTCATTTAGTCCGAAAGATCAAAGGTCTTTTATGTAAAATGAAAACTAATTCATGACATTACCCGCGCGGCTTGCCTTAAACCCTTTCGACGTGATCCTGCACGGAACACATGGTGTTTTATGTTATGGCATTTTAAGGGAGTTATTGCGTTTCATTATGACGCCCTTTGGGTCATAAAATATGAGTATTTTGCATTTATTATAAAGAGCAAGGGGTGTCCCAGAGTGGCCGAAGATAATGTCCTTTTAACATTGTTGGATGACTTTATGAGCCTAGTATTTTCAGACACGATTGCGTACAGGATTTCTGATTCATTACATACAAACACAATTATATTTAATGATGAAAATGTTCTGTGTATGTATATAGCATATACTCGTAGTAATATAAATAAACAAGTGGGTCATCTGAAGGCAAGTGATCTGCCCCTTAGACACCGGTCAACCAACCTATAGGGCTAAGATGGAATACCTCTTGTATCTGTAATTCACCGGCTGTCTTGCTCTCCACGCCGGAACACAACGTGTTAAAAACAATTTATATACCAATTGCCAATTTGTATAAAAATACTCAAGCTAAATTCTCTTTTTGTGAGAATATGAAGGCGACAAGCATAGTTGTTGTTTTAGGTACTAGATAAATCGTTTTTTTATTCATATTATATAGAGAATACAGAGTTTTAGTTATCGTACGAATATTTTTTTGTTGTTAATTAAGTATTTTTAATCTCCAGAAAAACCTTCCGCGTGTAGAATAGACATGTTTTTAGGAAAAATAAAGCTCATGTGATAGATTTCTAGTCTTTCTAATTGTATTTTTTTTTATCAAATATCATTTTTAGCTTTGTAAAAGGAAATAAAGGAATACGAATCCTTGACTTTTAAAATATACATTCAATAAAAATTAGCAAAGTCATTTATTTAATTTTAGAACGCCAGAAACTTTAGCGCTTTGGTAAGTAATAGTTTAGATTTGACTTTGGCATCATTCTGGGGTCTCATTTAAAATAATTTCTCACATCACAGCAAATATTACATAGTAACAAATTTTTAAATTGAGCTTGAAATGAGAAAATCCCAGGAGAAATTTGCCCCTCTCCCTAACCTGCGGGGACGGGTAAAGGGGTAACTACTAACCAAAGTGTATTCGCTAGCGGTATTGCCGTGCCAAGTTTTTCCAAAAATTTCGACGTGAATCTCACATGTTAGGCTTGCAAAGGGTTTGATGAAGCATTTTTTTGTAAGCCTTCGTCGATTACATATTTTTGTTAGTTGCATTTGATACTCGTTTGATAGGAAGTTTTCTAAATATTGCACGTTTTGAACAAATGTGCTAACTCGTGTACACACCTACTAATTTTTTGCGCTTGAGTTTGTTCGCGTTGAGTTAGAGTTTATACTAACTCAACCCAACCTTTCAACTCCTCATTGATGGAACTTCCAAAAGTCCTTTTCCAAAGCAGCTCTACATACCCTACGGAACACATGTTCCAAATTTCATATTTTAGATTCAGAGGCTTGGAAAGTGCTTTGTGTATAAAATTAGTCGTCAGTAATGAAACTCCTTTATAAGCATAATATGTAATATTTATTGGAACATTAATCTGTCTTTTTCTAGAGTAGAAATGTAAATGATAATTATAAGATAAGATTATTTATTCATACAAACTTTATTTTGCTTTACATTACGTTTTTGATATATTTGTTATTTGAGTGAGACTTGTACCTTTTTGGGTTATTTTTATGTTACCATTTCAGAATCACGTGATTCGCATGTAAATTACCGTCAGTACAAAACTTAGTTCATAAAACACTGGTTAAAGGTAATTTCGTGGGATTTGCTTATTGTTTGAAATAAATACTTAATAATTTGTATTTACCTACCACATTTACTTCCGTTCAAAGTGAATCCGGTATATGGAAACTTTCGTCTAGTAAATTAAAATGCTATGAAATGACAACACAAAGAAAAAAATGGGTAATGGCAGGACTCGAACCTGCAACATTAGCCGTGCCTTGCGTTTGCCAGTTTCGCCACATTTTTTTTTATGTAATAGGAAGACAAACAAGCAATTGGGTCACCTGATGTTAAGTGATCACCACCGCCTATAGATACCCGCAACACCAAGAAGATTGCAGATGCGTTGCCAACCCAGAGGGCTAAGATGGAATACCTCTTGTGCTAGTAATTACAGCGACTGTCTTGCTCTCCACGCCGGAACACAACTGTGCAAGCACTGCTGCTTAGCGGCAGGATTAGTGAGCAAGATGGTAGTAGCGATCCGGACGGACCTTGCATAAGGTCCTACCACCCGCAACGCATAATATTTTGCTAGTAATAATGAAATAGAGTAGTTTAATGGATCCAACTTTATGTACCTACCTATGTAATCAATTTCTTTCACATAACATTGATCTACGCAAAATAAATCAATCCATAATTTAGTCCGCTTCTCAAATTCCTAACGAAAAGGTCCACAGGAAATGTCTACCATTTCAAAAACATGACGTAAGTAATAAATTTCTTGCAGCTAGCAAATATTTCGTGCCGGCGCGCATGCTGCTCTTTTTAATCAAAGTTGCAATAAGGCTGTCTTTTATTTCTGTCTTAGTTACGAGTTTCATAAGAGCACCTTCACTAGATATAGTAACAAAGCGCCTAGCTTCTTCGTTTGTTAAAAATAAGATGTAAGAGTCTACAAAACCAGTAGAGGATATTTTTCAACGACGATGTACGAGTATTTTAGTTTATCCGAGGTAAGTTATGATTTAATTCACTGCGACCGGGAATAAAATTTTATTAAGTTACGAACGAGTGCTTCTTGCTTGTTCTGAACATGGATATCTTACTCCATTCTTATTGCAAGTGAACTGTGCCAAGTTTAAATTGAAAGTATGTTTTACCGGGCACGATATATGCGTTTATTTTAGAATCTCTTTGCGTACGTACTCATAGTTATATTGGCTATTTTATTTCGTGACGGGTTCATTCGTTTGAAACGAAAGTTAGGTAAATTAGTAACTACAGCTGATTTCTACCTACTTTACATCAAATAAAAAATTCACATAAAATACGGAATCAGGCTTCCCAATAATAACTAGTATAATAAAAATAAAAATAATAATTTGCTAGTAGACTAAGTACATGTTTGAGTCTAACAGCGCTTCAAAAATGAGAGATTCTACTTAGAAGAAGCGCCGCAAGAAACTCAGCAGCTTATCCATTTTTTTCGTCTCTTTTCAAAACAAGTATAAAAGTAGACCGCATAATTTCCGGCAAATAATGTCATGACTCTCTCGAACCTCTGCCATAGTTCGATTTATCATACATACTGAGGATCATTGTCAGTTGAACCAGTACTCTGTGAATAATGGCGCACTTTATGTGACAGAGAGGATTTCTGCAGAAATTCGCGTGAATAGTACTCGTCCCGAGACCCACGTAAGCGGGCTTTGTCCACCGCAATGCTATGATCCCACCGGAAAGGATGCCGTGCCACGAGCAACCCTGACAACGGTGTAATTTTGAGAAATTAATATTCCTTCCGTGTGTTTTGGAACAGAGCCGGTTTCGGTTTAAAATTCCTACATACAGAACCAACCAAGAGTCGTGGCAACTGATCTTTTATTACCGGTTACCGCCGAAAATCGTGTTGTCGAGACACTTTCCGACTGGGCAATTTTCCGCCAAGCTATTTCAATCCACGAGGACACGGTACGTACATATCCCCATATTTTCCACCTTAAAGTCATATCAATATAGTCGTTATTATAAAAATTATTTACTTGGACTGTTCTTAAAGTTAAAATATTTTTGATTAATTCAGGGTTTATGACAAGCACTGGCTTTTAAGGATACTATTAAATTTACAGCCGTTAAAAAAGTTCCGATAGCGAAATCTCGAAAAAGTAACTACAAATGGACGTTCGAAAAAGTGCATCCTTCAGTTCTAACAACAAATATTAACGCATTCACTGCCAGAAACACTCTAACACCTTCGACAATAGAGTCTTGTTGATATATTTATGAACACTCCCGCCCCATATAAGGCGAATGTATCAGACTTTCTAGGAAGAAATCCTAAATGCTTCCAATAGGACTGAGTGGCTTTAAGGGTTTAAGCTGGTACAAAACTTCCAGTTTATTAATGGCTTTCAGCAATCTTAGTACGTCTCACTCGCTCTTGCGTCTGACATTATATTTATCACTCATAGAATCACGAAGATTGCCAATAGCTATAAATAAACTGGAAATAACAGTATTGTTATGCAGTTCGACAAATAAAACCACCTAGCTGAAGTTATTGATTCAACTCTCAATTCGTCGCAATTTTGGTTCGTTGCACCTTTCAAAGTGCAATAAAAATAATCTTCTTTGTGCAGTGATCCGTTTGGACACACAAACGGGACGATAACTAAAGCGGTCCCTGATGCATCAACAGAGCTTGTTGTTTCAGTCCGATGCCGATACTTTCGTTGGCTGGATACATTTTAAACGAGTAAACAGTATCGATCGTTATTGTAAACCGTGATGTGATAACTATTAATGTAATAAGCTTACCTATCTTCATGCTAGCTGCGACTAAGGATTGTTTACAACCTTGTTATATTCCATCATTTCCTGTAAATAAATACTCAATTGTGTTAGGTGAAATCGGAACACGATAAACTTTATTAACTATTAAATTATGCGTTCAAATAGATTGCCAATTTTCATTGTAATTTTATAGTGGTAGAGCCACACTGTTGCCAATTCCTGGTTGCAGTCAAATGGGCTGGCTGGAAAGGGATACCATACTCTAACAAAATACTGGTGTGAAGTAGTAGCTTGCTACTGAGTTTCGTACGGTGAGTATTCGAAGGCCTACAAGGAGGGGACCAATACAATGCCAATGGACGGCGGTGATCACTTCCCATCACGTTACCTGCCTGCTCGTTTTCCTCTCTATTCCATAAAGAAATAAAAAAAACAAGCTAAAGGTTACGGATTCACCAAATGCTTTTGCCTTACTGCCGTTTCTTAGTTCCTCTGTAATTCTAGCGCCTGCAAATAATAGCATGGCAGATGCAAACTTAGATCTTTTTTACTCATATCGGATAAGGTGTTCCAATTCGAATGTATTATATAAAATTCATGGATCCATGAGAATAATAATCTAGCTTAGTTATAGTACGAATAGGTCTAGGGTAAAAAAAGATTAATTTTGTCAACCCCTCCAATTTTAGCGGGTGGTAGGATCGTTACCAGCATCTCGCTGGCTAATCCTGCCTCGAAGCAGCAGTGCTTGCACTATTGTGTTCTGGCAAGACAGCCGGTGCAATTAACGGGCACAAGAGGTATTCCATCTTAACCCTCTGGGTTGGAAACGCATCTGCAATCCCTTTGATGTTGGTGTTGGCGGGCGGTGGTGTCACTTACCCTTTGGTTTGGTGACCCACTTGCTCGTTTGACTTCCCATGTTGTTTAAAAAAATTAGTAAATTAAAAACAACAACAACAAAAGGGGAGTTTGCCCTAGAGAAAAAGTTAAGGGTCAGTGCTACAAGTACATGATACACAATTAACGTTCCCTAACTAAGGGCTAGAAGCAAAAATTAATTAATGCATTTAGTAGACAGTTTTGCCAACATCATAAAATCAAGTTGTTTTGTGTACCTAATGTTTTTTATGTCAATTGCGAATAATTATTTTTCTTTCCTTCTTTTAACAACAAAAGACCTTATAATGTGAGACAGACAAAGAGCCAGAAGTTTTAAATTTGTATTATTTCCTGTTTGCTTGTTAATAATTTCAGGCATCGTCAACGGCAAATAAACTTAACAATAATCATTTTTACGTAGAATTCACAGTTCAGCGTGCGCTCTAATGGCTTTTGTTTCCATAAGTTTGACTGCGGTTTCTACGGGCAATCTATAAAATGGAACTGCATCGCCATACGGCGGCAGGAGCAATTAATAAAGAAAGCCGGGCCTCGCCTGTTAGCATGCAAATGCCGCAATCCTGGGAAGATTCCCGGGCAATATTCAAGTCATTAGTGTTTGTGTGGCCGAGTGCACGACTGCAAAAAGGGGCCGATGTAAACAACAATTTAATAAGCGAGTTTCCCGCGTATTACGATGGATTTTATGAGATTTTAAATTAAAACGGATCCAGTTTTAACTTTACTTTTGATCAACGATACGAAAAACACAGATATCAAATAGTAGACGAAAAAGGGAAGAAAAAGCGTAGATTGTTTTAAATTGACCCGTCAATAAACTATCAACAATAATGTCCTATAATCACGCATCCGCATTCGTTCGACAGAGATCGAATGACCGAAATATACAAACAAAACACGAAATGAAGTGCTGCTATGAGATGTTTACCCGCTAAGTATGGCAAAATATTATACACTTCATAGTCTACTTATTTTGGGTTCCTATCCTACTAATAATATACAAAAAAAAATAAATCTTAATTGTACACCACTCAAGGAAACAATATGTAAAATAAATATTTCCAGCAAATTTTATCAACTGATCTAATTTCAAAGTAAGATCCTTTATTGAAGTTTACACTACGGGTATCAGAGAATGGATGTAAATAAAAACGTACTTCATGGGATGACTAATTGATAAATATTCTAAAGAGGAGACATTACAGATATATCAAATATATCACAGACGTAAAAGTAACAATCATTTTGAAGCGCAAATTGTCTACTCTCGGCAAATGCGGTCAGCAGGGCATGGCAAATATGAAAATGAAAATGAAAATGAAAATGAAAAATTTATTTTGCAAGTAGGCCATATAGGCTCTTTTACATGTCTGAATCTACTAGCGCTTCGGAAAATGGAAGAATCTGCTGAGAAGAAACGCCGCAAGAAACTCAGCAGTTTATCTTTTTTTTTCTTCTCTTTTGAAAACAAGATTACAGAGCAATATACACAATCATAACAATAGTTCACATAAAGTGTGAAAAAAAAAAAGATAATAAATAGCACAGCAAGCTTTAAGCATATTGAACGAACTGGCACTAGTACAGATTGACCAAGAGATGTATAGGGTCCCCAGGTCAAAGAAATTAGAATCGGGATGTATGTGGTCCCTGATCAAATACTTAGTCTAAATAACTTAGAGATGTATAGTCTCTAAGGGTCAAAACAAATTAATTACCTTAATCTATGCTTAGCAGAGGTGTAAAACGCCTCCACGGTCAAATTGTACAATATTACTTGGAGATGTATAGTCTCCGAATGTCAAAAGAATATAAGAATAAAAATATTCATGTCAAAAAATAAAAAAATTGGTGAAAATCCAACAAAATCAGTAATATAACAATAACAACTCAATATATGTCTATATTTAGTTATATATATAAATATAAATAAATAGACAACACGATGAAGTCTCCCACATCAAACCGCATTTAAGTACCTACATTTTAGGCTTTTTGAGAATTACATTAGTCTTTGCAGCATGAATAGTCCGGACCCCACAAACAGCACCCGATAAATACCAACAGTGCTAGTTTTCTGTGGAGCCAGCAGTTTGTGTAGATATATTATTGTTAGGTAAAAAAAGCACTCAGACGGAAAGAGAAGCCCATGACATACCGACAGACAGACGAATACACGGCCAGGTCAAAAATATAAGACATCAGTTTTTGCCGTTTGGCTCCGAAAGTCTAAAAAAACTACACCAGCGTAAGGTTAAAACTGTTTAAAAACATTTAAATAAAATTTTGAAATTGGTCTATGATTTCCCTTGACGCTGAAGACCGCTTAAGCCGTGTCGGCATGTTCGCAAAAATTTTACCCGCATTCTACGTAATAAAATGTTACACATTTTTATTTCGAGTTGTCCATTATAATATCAGATCCCCAGTTCAGAAGCCTTCCAATTGTTCCCGGTTTCAGATTCGAGCCATTTGTAGGGTTAAAATTTCTTATTAAGCGAAATTGAACAGGGCCATTGAGTGTTGTTATTCCCCAATAATTTTGATTAAATTCATCTTTGCTTAACAAACGAGGTTTGAAGGCCTACGTTATTAGGTGCTTGTTTTGTTGAAATCGCACGATTAAATTGTTTTATAATGTATAAAAATTAAACCAATGTTTTTTAAATCACGATAAGCAACACTAAATGCACAAAATAAAAATGTAATCCGTTGTGTGCAGATCCTACTGTCGCAACTTTTTGTAGCGATCGTTTTGCACCGGTAGTCGTCAGTAAGCCACAGTTCCTTCGTTTAGGATGTAGTACAAGTTAAAAGCTGAGATATCTTTTTCTTTTCTTTAAAGATTCCAAAGACGTTTTTATTTTTTATATTTAGCAACGAGCTAATTTCTATTAATTAGATTTAAGTTAGTATTACCTTACCTTATAAGGAAAATATTATTTTTAACGAGCAATAGTAAAGCTATTAAATGTGAATGTTATTAAGGTTTTCACCAAAGGAATTAGTATAATTTCTGTTTTGCTTAAAGTTTGACAAGTATAGTTTAAGGCATTTCGTCCGCCTTTTGTACATTTAAATGTGTTCTTGTGCATTATTTTTAGTTGTTCGTACTCTAGTTTAGAAATGGCAAAAACAATTTGTTATTATTTAAAATTAACCATTGGTTTTTTTCTAGGTGTTTTGCACGTACATAGAACTGATGTCGCAAAGGAGCAAACAAGGTAATATCTTCTAGTTTGTTTATTTAGTTAGTTACTCTCAGGAGACAGAACATAATAACAATTACAGTTCCACTTTTTTGGTCGACTATACATACTCGTAATCTATATATATAAAATGATAAACTGACTGACTGACTGACTGACTGACTGGGTGATATATCAACGCACAGCCTAAACCGCTGGACCTAGAGACTTGAAATTTTAAACATAGATACCTTATACAGTGTAGGCATCCACTAAGGAAGGATTTTTGGAAATTCCACCCCTAAGAGGGTAAAATAGGGGATGAAAGTTTGTATGAAAGTCCGTCAGTTTTGAAGTTACGATTATCAAATTTTGTATGTAGACTGATGATTGAAAATTAGTTTATACCTGTTTCAGGGTTTTTGATAATTTTAACCCTAAAGGGATGAAAAGGGGGATGAAGTTGTGTATGGAAAGTCCTTCATTTTCTTAATAAAAATCACTTAATTTATTACTTAGGCTTATGGTTGGAAAGTAACGCAACGGAAATCAGTTTTGTTGGAATTTCAACCCTTATGGGGGTAAAAAGGGGGATGAAATTTTGTATTTAAGTTGATAATTCACAAAATTTTGTATTTAAAGTAAAAATAATGTAGACGTGTATCGTGTTATTTACTAAGCCTCTACTGCCGCCTGTCTGTGCGTCTGTCTATCTGTCTGCCATGCCCAAACACGTCCTGACAGATTGGCGATCATTGCCCAGCCGAAACTACTGAAGCTAGAAAACTGAAATTTCGAATATAGTTTTGCTTTATAACGTAGGAATACGATAAGAAAGGACTTTTGGAAATTTTGATTTTAAAGGAGGGAACTGGGTGGGGGTCGAACTTTGTATGAGATCTTTGTTCTTTGAAGTTAGAAACGTAATAATTAAATTTGAATTAGAGCTACTGAGCATAGATAAATTAAATTGTGTTTCATGGTTTTTGGATTTTTACATTTTAAGGGAAGGGGGGGGGGGGTAGCGGGAGGATGAAAGTTTGTATGGGTGCAGTTCAACTTAAAACTTTTAAAGTTTAGCTACTTTCATAGATAAATAATGAAGTGTTTTGGATTTTTGGATTTTAAGGGGGTGAAACAGAAGTTGAAAGTTTATTTGGAGGCATCTTTTTTTTATAGGAACTTGAAAGTTTTAATTATACTCATCATAAATAAATAGTGACTTGCTACTGGGGTTTTGGATCTTCTCATAGGGGGAGAAACGGAGGGTGAGAAAAGGGGAAAAACGGGGAAGAAAGTTTATTTGGGTGGTGGTTTTTTTTTAATGATGAGAACTTGGAAATTGGAACTGTTGCTATTCATAATAAATAAATAATGACGCGTTTCACCGTCTTGTGATATCAATATTAATAGGTATGTACTTCGATTCTTTTAGATGCCTATATGTAGATTTACATAACCTACACTACACGATTATGTGCTCTAAAATTTGGTGCATGTAGTGCTGTTGCACAAAAAAAGAATTTATGCGGTGAAAGATAAATTACTACATATTAAGCTATATTTATACAGTTTTGATCTTTTTTATGGAATAGGGAGAAAAACGAGCGTGTGAGTAACTGATAGGTAGGCCGCCCTCGGAAACTAACGTTTTCAAGAGAGTCGCTGATCCGTTGCCCACCTTTAGGTCCCCCCTCCCTGTGGGCCTCCTGGATCTTTCACTCACTGTCCGATACCCAGCAGCAAGCTATTACTTCACGTCGGCATTCTGTGAGAGTGGAATACTACCCCGGTCGGACCAGCACACTCCTACTGCAACCGTAACTGGCTGCAGTGTGGCTCTAACACTCCAAATCATCTCTTAACGCCTTGGCTGCCTCAATTGAAATTTTAAGGGGGTGAAACGGAGGTAAAAGTTTGTATGTAGGTATCGGTCTTTTTTAAATAAGAACTTTAACAATTGAATTACAGCTACATATCATAAAATAAATAATGGTGTATTTCATAATTTTTGGATTTTCACATTTGAAAAGGATAAAACAGGGGTGAAAATTTGAGACAGGGTGAAAGCGCTTATAATGTCTGTTTGTAAAGAAAAATATGTCATTTGATTCCTGTAGGCTACGCGAGCGAAGCCGCGCATAAGCTATTTATAAATAAATAATAAAGTGTTTTGGATTTCTGCATTGTACGGGGGAGAAACATGAGGTAAAAGTTTATTTGGATGTATCTTTTTTAAAATCAGGATCTAGATTTTTTAATTTTATTCGTCATAAACTAAAAGTGACGTGTGGGTTTTAGATTTTCACATAGGGGGAGAAATGGAGAGTTAAAATTACTTTCTGGGCAACGGTTTTTTAAAGGTAGGAAATTCGAAATTGCAATAACAGCTAATAGCTAAGCACAAGTAAATGATGAAGTGTTTCAAGGATTTTCGATTTACACATTTTAAGGGAGAGAAACGAGGAGTGAAAGTTTTTATCGATGCATCGGTTATTTAAAGATATAAGTATAAATATTAAAATTCTTGCCTCCCATCATGAGAAAGAAATAATGAGGTGTTTTAGAGTCTTTAGATTTCACATTTTCAGGTGGGGAAGTCAGAGCACAAATAAATAATGATGTGTTTCAGGGCTTTTAGATTCAAGGGGGAAAACCGGGAAGAAAGTTTATATGGGTGGCGGTTTTTTTAATGATAAGAACTAGGAAATTGGAATTGTTTTTATCAACGTTTTTGGATCTTTAGATTTTAAGGAGGAGGGAAACGGGCGGAGGGGGGAGGGGGCGTTGAAAAGTATGTGTAGGCGTATCATTTTTCGAAAATTGGAATTGTAGCTACACTCATCATAAGTAAACAAGGACATATCACAAGCTTTTTGATTTTTCAAATTTGAAGTGGGCAAAACGGGGGGGTGAAAATTTGAGAAAGGGTGAAAGTGCTTATAATGTTTGTTTGTAAAGAAAAATATGTCTTTGGATTCCTGTAGGCCACGCGGGCGAAGCCGCGGGCATATGCTAGTGTAGTTATAATCCGCTAGCACTTTTAATTTAAGCTCTTTATGTTGATTTAAAGTGAGCCATGAATCGGGTTTTATAAAAATGCAACACGACGGGTTCGTGTTTATTAAACGTGACCCAGGAACAGTTGCTTATTGTTTTTATACTCAGGAATGTTGACACATTTGATTTTATTGTTGACTGGGATTGAATTTTTATTGCTATTTTTTGTCGAAACAATTGTAACCAGTTTTTATATGTTATATGTAGAAGTCATAATCATAACATGAAATAGAGTTCACTTATTTTCACGTTTCTAAAAGCTTGTCATTAGTATTAGGATCTAGTACTTGGTACAGTCAAGTGTAGAATATGGTGACAATTGGCGCTTCAAAAAAACGATTCAAATGTTCTTTTACCTATGTAATAAGCTCGACGTTTGAATCGGTATACATATTTTTTTACATTTGACTGTATTTAAAGACATGGATATAATACTTGTTAAGCATTTTATTGGTATAATGTATAATGAGACACTTTCAGAAAACCTTCTAAGTTACTTTACGTAACAATTGAATTAAGTACCGTTTTGCTGGGAATTGAATTGCGAAATTTGAAACATTCAATTAGAGCTATGAAAGGAGCACAAATCTTAATGGAAACGCATTTTAATTGTAAGTAAAATAGATTTAGTTCAAATTGCTACCCTTTTATATTAATTACGAAGATTTCTGGAGCTCTGTACATAATTAAAACCGGCGTATTTCTTTTTACCTTGGAGTGGGCAATAAAATGTTAAAATGTCTTACTTTAGGGATCAAGTATTTGTTAGTAATAAGATTACGCCTTCAAAATGCTTGAAAGAGATACATCTCAAGATGTTCCCCCTAAATAAATGTTTATTTATTTTTCCTCATTTAGTTATCCCGCGCAAAATGAAAATATTAATATTAAATAAAAGTATTTTGTGCGGGATAAACCCTTGTCATTCCCCTCACTACCGTCCAAGGAAAAACTTGTCAACGAAGCTTGTTGCGGATGATATTTCGTGTCATCTGACAAAACCTGCGTTTTAGTTTTATTCGCAATGTATTCACATTCTAATTAATAATGTTAAGATTAAAGTAATGTTTAAATGTTTGTTCCTCAATCACTTATTAACGACTGGACGAATTTAGATGAATTTCGGCAGGCAGATACGTATGTCCAGGATAAAAAAAAACATATTATTATTATACTATTTATCCCTTAAAATGCATAAAAATAATGTGCAAATAAAATGCATGGAAAGTAAGCCGGGCGAAGCCGCGGGTACAAGGTCGTACTGGAAGACAGTGAGAGGAGACCCGCCACAGAATAGACCCTCGATGTAGTGATAGTTGTGAGCACCATTAGGATAACGACGACTCAGGGATGGCTGCCTATCTTTCGCAGACGTCTTAATATGTTTCAGCTGAAATGATGACAGTGAAGTAATATTACTCAAATCCTTAAGCTCGATTCTATAATATTCCTTCTGCCATCTGCGTTTTACAAGGAATTGTAGTGCACAACTGCAAACTCGATACGTTTTATTAAATTCAATATAATCTTTCTTTGCTTTTCAGCAAAGGCAAAGCGTATCGCAATCCAGACGCCTCCTGATTCTCAGACGGACGAATAAATCTAGATTTATTACGTAGGAAGGTCTTCCTACTTTTATTGCTGGACTACCGATTCAAATGTTCCAATAAAACACATTCGAGACTATCAAACGGCTCTGTATGGCCACGATTTATCTTCGTGGAATGTTGCTAGTTTCACGATGTTGTTTAAAGTGAAAAATGCAACTCGCCGGCACTTACGATTGATCGATTTGTATCATGAATGTATGTTAGAAGTCTACACACAATTTTTACTAATTAAAATAAAGGAGGATTTGTCAGATTTCGGGCGATTGACGAGGAAGAAACTTTTGCGCGCCCGCCCTGAACCATTTTATACGTCCTGCGTCAGAAATGTCGTGCATATTTTGAAAAACTAAATAAAATAAAAATATTTATTGCTTTAAATTTTTATTTTACATAAATGAGCATTTAGTGTTTCATACCATACCCCATATAAGAGCCTTGTTTAAATCGACTGGGTACATATTACGGTTCAAAAGATATAAAAAGCCCCTTTATAAGTAAGGATGAGAAAAACAGACACGGCTTATTAACAATATTATTGTCTGAAAAAAAGGGTTAATAATAATGAAAATTAATATCAAACTAAAATACGAAGATAATGCATGTGTGAGCAGTAATTAAATCAATGGTACATTCAGCATTTGAAGTTACTGAATGGACATGAAACTCAAACATATTTGCACACTACCCTATTTAGAAGCGAATATAAGCTAGCGTAGATCTTTTGAGCTATTTTTTTTCCTTTTGATGACTGTTTAGTAAATGAATACACACAAAGACTGCATCTCAAAATTACTTGGAAGTAAACAGAGCACCAAATACAGAATCCATCTGGCATAATTGGCTTCTGTATTGACACGTTAATAACAGGCACTTGAGCGAACCAGCTCTATCTAATCAGGGGCTTAGTGTTGTGCCATACCAATTTCCTTTAACAGTGCATCGTTTTATCACATTATGTATTCACAGCGCTCTGGGGGCTGGATGGAGGTAAATACTGGCCACTACTGAATACTGGAAATGCAATACGATTTGAAATCCGAATTTGATTATTTTTTTTACTTTATATTTAGGCTTTTTATTAATTGCAACGACGGTGTAATACACTAATGAGTATGTGTTATTGAAACATCACAAATTTCAACAATAAAGAAACTTTTAACGTAATATTACACATCTGTAGCATAATAGGTCTGTCAATTCTAATTTGTACATCGTAAATGACTAATAAAGTGTTGTACAATCGCGAACTTTACCGAAGAAAGCGATGTTTTCCTTCACCGAAAAGATTGTGGTAAATATCAAATTGAATTCCGCAGATAAACAAACCCACAAGTGCGAGCCCTGTAGAAAGCGGTAGGTCAAGTCATTGCGCTCTCTCGGTATTTTCCAGTAGAAAAGATCGTCTACGTACAGTCAACCAATTCAAATTCAAATGCCACTGTAGAACGTTGTGACAATGTGTCATCGCTGGGATATTATGAATTATGGTATCTGTTTGAGAAGTCATATTATGAAACGGATCTACAGAGTTCAATGAATGAACTGTACATGGCCAGTCACATCTTGTAACTTATTATAGACTATTTAGCAACCACATCTTGCAACTCTACCCCTAAGTTTTAGAGTTGGTAAACAGTAAGCGGCAACATTGTGCATAGCAGTCCGGTGACCCCGTCGAGTCATTTCATTATACTCCAGCGAGAACCGAGTCGGGATATCGAGAATCGAGATATACCAGAATAGACTTTGCTTGCTTACGACTTCAGGGTGTTGGTTGAATATCAATGTTGTGCTTAGGAATTGTTACGACTCCGAAGGTTTTGCTGACAATGTTTTTTGTGACTATATTTATAATTAGGATTTTACAAGTTTCGTTCCAAAATAACAGATTTGGTTCATATTGTGACAATAAACATTTATTATTAAAGTAAAACATACATTCTTATTTACCACATTTCAAATAAAAATGTCATCAACGAATTTCCTATGGCATGGTTCCAAAGGTGGAGCATTTATCTCTATAGTACTTTAAATAAAATTATATCCAAGGAAATTTCCAGCTCTTTTGTCTCTCATGTTGACTTGCTAAGAAAAAAAGCAGTCAAAACCCCACAGACAATGGGTTTAGGCGGCGAATTAGAAAACGTCTTGTTTAGCCTTGGGGACCCCCTGTATTTGATTGTAATTGCAGATTTCGTGTTAGTAAATCATTAATTAAATAAGTTACTGCTTAGTTTTAAGTATATTATTACAAATATAGATTTGGTATGAGCCATTTAATGTAGAACTGTTATAAATTGTATCGAAGCTGTTGGAGAGAGCTTATCAAAATGCCATGCTAGGTACAACTTTTGTCGTACTAAATGGGGAAGACTGGCAAGTGTGTCAGATGAAAGTGATTAATCATCGCTGCCTATCGACACTCGTACCATTCCAAGAATAACAGGCGCGTTGCAAATGGAAATAATAAGAAACAGAATGCAGGTCTCAGGAAATCCAACTGGTTAAACGAAACGTAAGAAAGCATTTCTTCGTCAGTTAATTTATTTTAATAAAGCGGATATAAATAAATAAATAAATAAAATAAATATCTTGGGACAATTTACACCAATTGACCTAGTCCCAAACTAAGCAAAGCTTGTACTATGGATACTAGACAACGAATAAACATACATATATAGATAAATACATACTTAAATACAAATAACATCCATGACTCAGGTACAAACATTCATATTCGTCACACAAATATTTGCCCATACCAGGATTTGAACCCGGGACCTCTTGCACAGTAGGCAGACACATGTGCCACTGTGCCATACAGGTCCTCAAAATATAAATAGCGTGAAACATAAAGGTTAAAGGGTGTGTGATAAGAAACCTTTTAAATACATCCTTGTTTCACTAAACACCGCAAGGCGAACATTTTTTAGATTTTTTTTCAATGAATGTATTTACAGTGGTACAGTTATATTTATAAACAAAGCAAATATCAAATACGGACCTTAAAACGGTCGTGTTTACACAAGAAATTTGGGTAATTTATTCATGTTCTTATATTGTATTTTCATTTTGTGCTTCCGAATTTGAATAGTCCAATATTTGGGAAAATTGTCATACAAACCTCGCAGCGCGGTTCACTGAATATCGGGATTTACAATTGAATAACCAATCATTTAAATGAGACACGGAACGAAACAAGTGCACTGTAATTTTTAAGTGATTTATTTCGCTGTATGAATTAAACACATGCGAGTAGATTTATTTTATATATTTCATTTGATATTTTCTAAGTGCGCGGTGTTGCTCAGTAGAGTTGTCCCAGAAAATCCTCTTGTCAATTCTTTTTCCATTATAACGATACGTGTAAAATAATGCTCCCAGTTGTTATTAATCCAATAGTTGACGAAAAGATACGGAAACGCACGAATACAAACGAGCCATAACGAACTACAGGTTGAAACAATGTCCTGCGTGTGTCAAGCATTGGTTACCTTAATCTAAGTAATCCGAATTTCGCGTCAGTCACTTGAAGTATGAACTAAAAAACGGGGTTACATTACATTATATCTAACACTGAAGCATGAACTTCAAAGCGGAATTACATTATACGTCTAACATAGAGTAAGGATCAATAATAATATATTATGTAATACCAGAACCAGAAAGGCATCAAAAGGAACTAAGCGAATGACAAAAATAATTTGTAGCACTAACTACAGACACTTTCCGTTTAACTATTAAGATTAAAGTTATTATTTTATGTTCAAGAATTATGGCGTCCATTTAGCAACTCCATAGTTTACAAGAAACTTCATAGTTTATCAGCGAAGCGGAGCGGACCGGTCGTTATCTCAAGCAAACTTTCATGGCGGTCTATCGGCACTGTAGTCGGTCAACGTTACCCCTATACAAAGTTACAACTTCCTAACATCTGCATCATGATTACCGCGCTGGAAGGTCACATCAAGCCCTCACCTGATCTATTCCATTCAATGGATAGTAGGCGCAAACGATCTGCTGATATTACGCAGGCTGGGCGCCTGAATGCTCTATATGCTATTTACGCCAAAGGGTTTATCTGCGATGGGAAATTCGATAATACCATCATACCGCTTTATGACTTGATTCATAATAGAGCGAGCAAACACACCGATATTCCAGACATTTTTGCTGAAAAAGATGAAAGTTCAGCTATTTTCAGTTTTACGATATTTGGAAGCATCATTCGGATATTTTATTGACCTACTCGAGTTCGCTGTAAAAGTAAAATATGGCTCTGACTCAAGATAAATCTAAATTAAATTAGCAAGTGAAAATTAGCTGTACTAAAATTCCAACAGCCCTTTCGGTTTTAAAACAGAGTGGAACTTTCCGAAATTAGAACTTAAAGGAATGAATAATGCGGTCCCATTTATCAGCAAAGCACACTTTCAACGCAGAATACTAATAGTAGGTACTTATTATCGTCTTAAAATGCCGTTGAAAAGAATTTGGGATAGACGAAACTCAGTTGAGAGGCAACAAAGTGACTTTGAAGCGAATATTTTATGTCCTGTAAGACCTTTAACCAACTTAAGTATTCTAAGTTTCACCTCGATCTCGAACTTTATTTTAGGAAATTAGATTTAATGTTAGTACTCGTAGGCATTTGATGTCAATCGATACAAAATTAGGTATCTAGTTTTAAATTGAGTATGGTATGAGTGTGCTGGGAACAATATTAAGTACATTTTTAGTTAAGTAAAAAAAGTGGTAACAATATTAATCGAGCAAATTAGTTTTCTTTTCAACAGTATTACAAGGGAATAAAGTTAAAAAGTGGCGAGGCGATTACTTGGTCGGCTAAACAAAGTAAAGTTGGAGTGTCAGTAAATAATATTGATAATTACTTTTAATATTAAAAGTAATTATCAATATTGCGACACGTCTTGTGCACATTGAAATGAAACTATTGAAATGGTTTATATTGAATTTAAGTAAATTCCCATCATGAAATCCCGCCGGCTGTTTCGATCTTTTGGTCGAATGGGTTCAGATGGAACTGAAATAAGTAGCAATAGACGCTATAAAAGCATTCCAATGGGTAGTTTAATTTCAATACATATTTTTACCCGACTGCTTCCAGAAGGTTTGCTTTTCGCGTGTATGAATGTATGTCTATTTCTATGACATACTCTGTAGCCTAATTGATTTTAACATGTTAGATGTCGTTATATTCATCTTAGTTATAGGAGTTTATGTAGTGTAGGAGTGAAAGAAAGTTAGTATAAAATAATAGCTACCCACCCGCGACTACGCTCGCGTTGTTTTGGTAATATTTGCTGTAGTATCTACTAGGCAATTCTCGCGTCAGTAGATATGAAGTCACAGTAGAGTTATGTCAAGAAAATGGTCATATCCTTGACATATCTCGAGTGAAAGATGAATCTCGATAAACGCGGCAATTGGGGGGCAGTTCATTAAAAAACTAAATATATGTAAATAATATATCATGTCGCCAAAGCATATGAAATTGGAAATAGTTTAATCGCGAGTTGCGCTTGCGTATACTCCGGCGCAGTGATGCACGCGGTCCATTGTCTATACGTAATGGGTGCATAATATTACCAGCCTCTATCAGCAATCTATTCAACGCCGGCGCACACAATCAATTATGTTGAACAGCCTTCGATTTATGACTTGAGATTAGTTCACACGACCTATTTAGGTTAAAGTAACTAGTCAAAAACCGGCGGGATCATATTGAAGGGCGTACATTAATCTGTAATTCGCTAATTGGTTTTCTCCGATTTTAATTGTGCATAAAAATAAATATTTTGTGTCTGACCTTGACCGGTGTTTAGTTTGAATAACCCGTGAAATCTGTTAATTGCTTAGTAAAAGATAGTAGAAGTACATGATCAATCATCATCAAAGCACGACATCGTTTAATTTAAGGTTTCATTTTTATTTACACTTTTTTTGCTAACTCAAGACAAATTCAATGAGTTCAAGCTCGACGGGTTGCACTGTTGTCCCTGTACCCACTTTTTGGTTCCATGAACAAGGCCGCTCAATAATGACTATAACTTCGCATTATTCCACTATAATATAAAAAAAAACAGCTTACACACCGAAAAGTTAGCTAAAAAAGTGTATAATTTGATCGCACACAAAAAAAAACTGTTAAAATATGTTAAAAACAAAGCGATTCAAATGTCATACATTAACAACGTATAAGGCATTATTTGCGGGTGGTAGGACCTTGTGCAAGGTCCGTCCGGATCGTTACCACCATCTTGTTCGCTAATCCTGCCGCTAAGCAGTAGTGCTTGCACTGTTGTGTTCCGGCGTGGAGAGCAAGACAGCCGGTGTAATTACTGGCACAAGAGGTATTCCATCTTAGCCCTCTGGGTTGGCAACGCATCTGCACTCTCTTTGTTGTTGCAGGTGTCTATAGGCGGTGGTGCTCACTTACCATCAGGTGACCCACTTGCTTGTTTTCCTTCCTATGTTGTATAAAAAAAAAATTAATATCATCACTAAATACTTAGTATAAAATAAATTCGCAATCCATTCCTGTCTGTCCTGAAATCTTCGGCCGCTTCCTTTCTGAACGAGGCAGTGGATTTTGATACGTTTTTCACCTTCATTTAGAGAATTTTCTGCGAAAGTTTTCTACATATATGCAACGCAGTCTAATTAGGATTTCTTTGTAGATTGCACCCGTTTGAAGCCGAGGCGAGTCATCAGTTCCACGGAAAGCATAATTCCATGATAAGATACCATGCAATACAGCAGAAATATTATGCTTTAGTGAATACCAAATTGACAATTTCAAAGAATTAAATAGAAAAAGACTGGTACAATAAAGGTGGAATATCTAGTGGTAAATCCGACGTATTTTTCTTTATGAGATTCATTCGTTACTTTATGAGAGAGTTAACCGAGTTTATATTAACAAGACATGTAAATTAGGATTGTTATAACACTTGTAACTGGTCTCCTTAGTCGTGACCTCCTTGCGGTACTTCCCACTCTTACTTCCCATACATCACACATTCAGGAAGCCATTTATTCGATAATGCGTTGAACGCGTAAGCATGCCGTTTTTGGTCTTCCGTGTAAAAATAGGCAAGAAAATTTACTTTCAACTAGTTGTTTTGGCGTCGTGAAATTAACTTTATTTTTCTACCAATATTGGGTATGAAACAATTAAAAAAATTTTTGAAGGGGAACCCGGTTATTGTAGGTTTCTTTTTGTTTGGACTATTGGTATTTTCATCTTCTCAAAAAAACCTGGGTACACTTTTATTTCCTGAAACTCGGGATCTCCTAGTTCAAACAATTGTGTCACATACGAGTATACTGTAAGTATGTTTCTGTGTTAACTATGTTATTATGTAATGTAAAGAATTTATAAATAAATTATCTTATTTAATTTACAAAGGGTAAATATATTTGTAAGTATAACACTTGTCAGTACAGTCAGCAGCTGATATATCTACAAAGCCGAATAGATCAAAAAGGGCTACGCAACACAACAACGAAACGGCGAAAGAAAAGGTAAAAGTTTGAGCAGATTTTTTGACCTCTTCGAGGTTTTAACTACTTCTGTAGAGCTAGCACGTGTGCTCTTTTTCTCATTTGTCACTCAGTGAGTCTCTCTCTCACTCGCCTAGTTTTTCTTTCTCTTCTCTAGCAACTCGCCTAGTTAGAAAAAGACTTACTGAACGACAAAACGAGTCGCGTTAAGCTTAAACTACTGCTAAATGTTTTCAAATATCGAAGAGCTAGTCGTATCTCTACTTTAACCTTTCAACGCTAACGACCGATATATCCGCACTATGAGTTCAACGCTAATTAGCAATACACGTAATACGTCAATGCGTACAATATAACGTATAACGTGCATTCACATGAGGTTCACCTTCGTTACTTACAAAAAAAACTTGGCGTGTGAACGACGACTGCTGTATTCGACGTGGCGTTAAAAGGTTAAGCTCTGTTTTTTTTATAAAATAGGAAAGCAAATAAGCAAGTACGTCACCTGACGGTAAGTGATCACCACCGTCTATAGACACCCGCAACACCAAGGAAATTGCAGGTGCGTTGCCAACGTAGAGGCTAAGATGGAATACTTTTGCTTGTTTTGCTCTCCACGCCGCAACACAACAGTGCAAGCGCTGCTGGTTAGCTGCAGGATTAACAAGCAAGATGCTAGTAGCTATCCAAACAGGGTCCTACGATCTGCAAGTTAGTTGTTACAAAAATATTGAGCCAAGGATTTTTCTTCCCTGTTAATAAAATTTTACATATTTGTATCTAAAATGTAACATAGAGGTATAAAGTCAAATATAAATACTTGATTAAGAAGTATTCAAACTAATTGCCGGATTAACAATACCTTGAGCACTAAGCGGTAACATTTCCAGCCATAATTCTACTACTAAGGTCAAATAGTAATGGGAGTTAATTTAGCAAGTGTACAGCCATAAACTAATAGTTGGCTGCAATAACTTCATTTCCTGAGCAATTACACAGCCGAGCATTAAACTGTTTCGATTGTACACTAAAATCGAATTTGATTCGTTACCTTTTAGTAATTCAATTAGTTGTGTCAACATATTCAGATTAGATACCTTTTCTTCCATCATGGACCTGTTTCACTACTCTTTGATAAGTTCCCGATATCATATCTAACGGTGCCGTGGGGTGCCGGCTGTGCCGTGGGGTGCCGGCTTAGAATAGTACTTCCCCATATCTTCCCACGCCTTTTGCTCGGGCGACCAGTTCCTGCAATCTGAGACATCCTTATTTCACCACCCTCAGGATGTAATGTACTATGACACCATTCATGCCGAGATCAAGTTAAGACTACGTAATGTAAGCTATTACGCAACCATTTTATTACATATTTTTCAATTTCTCATCTTTCACCCTAGTTAGTTCCTTTGGCATAGAAGCCTCCAACAGCTTTAAGCTGAGATTTTCTCAACAATGCTCATTCTGTTTCCGGACCTAATTAAAAGCTTCAAGTGCTTCTCATTAGTTTTTGTTTACACGGAACAACACAAAGCCAGGCGTTCTTCACCAAAATGTTAATAAAGTAAAAAAATGAGGCTTACATTTTCTCACATTTTGGAATCAAAAAAGTCTTAAATAACAACAACAACAACAAGAAATACTCTTTATTGATTCACATAAGTAAACAAATACTAAATACACAGAAGGACGTTTTACAGGGGATTCAACAGACGGACATCGCTAAGCAGCGATCTCTAAATAATAATTATTATAAATTTAAAAGCGAAACTATGAAATATCTGAGAAGAAATTTGAGCAGAGCGGGCATAATTTTGTTTTGAACTTGCAGTTGCAAATGATTCAAACGATGATTGCTTTAGAATATTGTTGGACCTTGGACCTAAAAAATAAATATCTTGGCACAAATAACAATTTTACGCCAATTGCCCTAATTAAGCAACTAAAGTTGCTGGTGTTATGGGCACTGGAAAACGGATACACATTCTTATAAAAAATAATTAAATGAATAAACATTTTGAGACTATTAATACCAATTGACCTCGTCCCAAAGTAAGCAACTAAAGCCGCTTGTGTTATGGGTACTAGACAACGGATATACATGGATAAATATATACTTAAATACATTTAACAACCAAGAGTCAGGTACAAACATTCGTATTCATCATACAAACTCTTGCTCCTCTCGGGAATCGAACCCGGAACCTCAAGTTTTGTAGTCAGGGTCACTTACCACTAGGCTATCCGGTCGGTGTTATAAAATTTGAGATATGGTGGCCAAATGGTAAAAAAAAACAGATAATTAACCAAAAACCTTATTAAATCACAAAGGATATATATGTCAATACTCATAATCCCAGTTAAATTGGATTCCGTCTTCAAACTTAGTTTCACTGTTGTGATATTTACTTGTATACATGCGCATGCACTTACGAAACTCCAACACCATTGTCGTGAATCCGTTCTCTCGTCGTGAAATAATCGTGTGAACCCATGTTGAAGCGCCCTTATCTAAATCTATGCTAAAATGTAACCACGATGGTGGTTTATGTCCAGCTCTGTACTAAGCAAACGCATTAATGCAAATTTGAATAAGTGGTTTTGTATATAGAAGATGGTCAATACTTCTTTTTATACATATTTCATGATTGCAATTGTAAGGTTGCCAGGATGCATTTATTATTATGTTTCAATTTTGATCGTTTACTTACAAAAAATCAAATTAGCATTTAAATAGATCGTTTGGGTCAAAAATGTTCCTGATACACGTCAATTTAAGAGAAGGTTATCTAAAAGTTGATTAACTTTAATGAATATCCTAACTCCGGTTACACGCCTAAAATATGTAAAACTTTGTCGTTTTAAGGTGATGCCATTATTAGAAGATATCTAGAAAAATTTTCTTCAGGTTTACCTGAGCAAGTTTATTATTATTGCTATGAATACAAAAACCCTAGTATATTAAAAAACGTTTACAAGAAATCTTTAAGAAATGCTTATTTTCCAGACGAAAGAAATATTTTTTCATAACTTATATCATATACAGTCAACCACTATGATTCATAGGCCACTGTACATGTAGAACCCTTTTTACAATAAATGTCATAGCGACTTCTGAATAAACATCATAATATCTCAGCGATGACACATTGCGACAGCGTTCTACAGAGGCCTATGAATCAAATTGGTTGACTGTACTTCCATGCAATGTATAATCAAGAAATTGCTTTAGCACTTTTCGTTCGTATTACAAGAGGATAAGGTTTAAAAGTGCCCACAGTAAGGTTTAATATCCAGTAATAAGTCTAGAAATTCTCGAAATGTCAAAAATAAACAATCAATATGTCACAATAAAAAAATAAATTTACTCCGTCATCCGTAAGTAAATCATTTAACAGGTTGTAGGACCTTAAAGTGCTAGGTTCGTCTGCATCGCTTCCACCATCTTGCTCGCTACTCCTGCCGCTAAGCAGCAGTGCTTGCACTGTTGTGTTTCGGCATGGAGAGCAAGACAGCCGGTGTAATTACTTTCACAAGAGGTATTCCATCTTAGCCCTCTGTGATAACAACGCATCTCCAATCTCTTTGGTGTTGCAAGTGTCTATAGGCAGTGGTGATCACTTACCAGGTCCTATGTCATAAAAAAGCAGTCCCGAGTCGCCTTCAGGGTAAGCACGTCATAATAATACTTTCCAGAACTTTTTCCTACTTCATGATAAAATTAAACAAAACTTTATTTAATTACTTTATTATAAAGGCGTGCATATTCTTGAAGCCCAGCTAACGTAGACCTCTGCACTCTACAGCGTAAGCTTTGTTTTGAAAACGTAAGTATGGGGTAAAACTTCGAGTTCCTAGGACTCGAGGGGAGTTGCGCAACTATTGTACTGCAGTCGACGTACGAGTTTGTAATTAGTACTGCTGGGGATAAAGACACGAAGGTATTTACTTGTTACGGTAATAGGAGCGCTACACTTTGTTCCAGTAATGAGTTTGCTCTTATGTGACTTCCTGAAATGGAGTAGCGGAAATAGCTTGACTGGAAATAGTTTCCAATACATATAACTTCTGTTTGTTTAGCTAAAATCTGGTGCGATTGTAACTGAGTTGCTTATTTTGGAAAGGCTTATTCCACTGGCTGCGATTCCAACTTTGTTGTCACTAAGTACAATATTTTTAATAAACTACTTTAATAACTATTAACCCTTTTCTAACAAATAATAAAACGTTTTAGAAAACATGATATTACATATAAAGATGCACTATTGTGTAATAGGGGTACCTAATTGAAGAACGGTCACAAGTGTGACGAAGCTTTAATGCCTTTTAAACAATGACAGGTTCCCTTTTTTTTGTGTTTAGCTTCTGTCCAATGGGACAACTTTGTCAACGTCAAGGTTTGAAACTACACGGTGATCGGCCTTTATGGCTTCCAACGACGAAACTGCATGAATGATCGGTTGAGAGATCTAAAACAAATCTTCATTTTATTAGCGACTGATCAATCACTGGTGATCAGTTGAAAGTGATAGTGGTACACCACGTATTTTATTGTCTGTAGACACCGCTAAAGTTTATTTTTAATAAACAGACAGGCGATAATATGACACAATAATCAGTATTTGTTTGATAAATTGACAGTTAAGTTCGTTACACCTGTCAGATTTATTTAAATGGGGGTCTGGTGGCAAACTTCCAACGTGCTGGGTCTCATTGTCATTTGACACGCACCAGACTGTGCTTTTATAATACACGTCGATAGTTTGTAAAGGAGCACATTAATTAATAGCTTCAGTCGACGAATGAGCGTCGAGAATTGAACAGCTCCTGATGATGCCTCGCAGAGAGGCGAAACACGTGTCCAGTATGTTGGTGGTGGTGGTGATGGTTGCATTTGTGTTGTTTGTCTTTTTTTTTAATGTAAGTATTGAACACGAGCGCTGCTACTTTTCGCGATTGCTAGCAATGAGTTCGCGGAGTAGCAAAGCGATGATTCCATTCATGTCAAGGAGCACATTCATTAATACAATGTGCTCTTTTAAGTACTGTTTGTTTTAAATATAGAACAGCTTTAAGTGTTTATTGAGAAATAAATAATCTGGCGCAGCGCACTTCGCGCATGCTAATGAATACAAGTTATACGGTAGACAGAGACATGCGGTAGGCTTTTACTATAATTTATTCTGTGTCGAAACCTAATTATGTATAAAGACTGCTTCTGTCGCTAAGCTGAATTCTTTCAATAACAAAAACAATAAATCTCTTTAATCAATAAACTTTATGCCCCAGATACAGAACCCAAAAAACTTTGAAATTTATGCACGAAATTGATCCGTTATCGGGCATCTACTGATAATCGTCTGGTAGCTAGTCAGTGTCAAAACCGTGAACGATGTTATCTATCATGATTGAACGTGTTTCTTATGTTATAAAATTGGAACAAAGTAACAATTAAACGTGTTAATAAATTAAGTCACGCGTAATAGGCGCGTTGCTTTTAACATGGCGTTACGGAATTAATCATACACGTAGGCTTTAATTTTGTTTTGTTTACCAGTCGGAATATAAGGACACTAGTGAACTTACCAACGAATAAATAAATAAACATCTTGGGACAATTTACACCAATTGACCTAGTCCCAAACTAAGCAAAGCTTGTACTACGAGTACTAGACAACGGATATAAATAAATACATACTTAAATACAAATAACACCCATGACTCAGCTACAAACATTTGTATTCGTCACACAAATATTTGCCCATACCAGGATTTGAACCCGGGACCTCTTGCACAGTAAGCAGACACATTTGCCACTGTGCCATACAGGTCGTCAAATAATGCCAATAAACCTGCGACAGAGAAATCGATTCGGTATATTATTTCGATTGCGTGATATTCATTTCGAAGTAAATGTCGGCTGAATTCAACTCTTCTCTTTTGATTTATGAAATAGGAAGGCAAACAAGCAAGTCGGTCACCTAATGGTAAGTGATCACAACCACCTATACACCAAAGAGATTACAGATGCGTTGCTAACCCAGAGGCCTAAAATGGAATACCTTTTGTGCCAGTAATTGCACCGGCTGTCTTGCTCTCCACACCGGAACACAACATTACAGTGCAAGCACTGCTGCAGGATTAGCAAGCAAAATGGTGGTAGCGATCCGGACCTTGCACAAGGTCTTATCACCGCAACGCTCTCTTGTCTTTCTTTTCTTGTCTAAATAAGATACGATTGGAATATTTTTATCTGCATCCCATAATGGTACGACATTACCTTTGTACCCTTCAAGCATAGCGCGGATGCACTCGCCTGCTTGCTTGCGTCACCCACCTCAGTGCCCAGACTTGGCAGATTAAGTTTCCTCTTAATAGCTCATAATCATGCAAGAGGAGGTGCATATATTATAAACAAGTTTCAAAGTAAGACTTCTCCTTTAAGCAAGTGTCTTTTCAATTTTTTTAAGGGTAAAGTCTACAAAGTTTTCGGAGTAAAACCATTAATACGGGCATTTTGATTGCATAATTTGTTTAAAATGTTTACCTCTGTACCTTTAGATTATAACGCTTTGTTTATACATACTTATTACCAAATATGTATAGTTATAATAAATACCTATATGTTTATTAATAGGCTTTGTTGTAATAGCAATTATAAGACACTGGTCGTTGTTAAAATTAAAAAGTAATTAATAAGTAAACTGGAACAAATTGCCTTCTTACTCCGAATATTTGTTGAAATGGACCTCCGCAAAGTAACGCCTGAATCTATTAATTATAACAGAACTAATAAGTTGCAAACATATTGAATATAAGTTTTTATGACTTACTTAATGTTACATTTCAAATTTCAAGGCAATCTGACCACTGGAAGTTAGTCAAAGGGTAAATTTGGTGTCATGATGTATCAAAGTGGTAAACCAAAGTATCCAGTACTAGCGACCCGCCCCGGCTTCGCACGGGTACAATCAATTTTAAGACTCATTTTTCTACACCTTCGGTTACATTGTTCAAATTTTACCAAGGATCCCTAATTTTTTTCAAAATGAAATGTAGCCTATGTCAAATTGGAAGAATGTAGCATTCTATTGGTGAAAGAATTTTTTAAATCGGCCCAGTACTTTTTGAGCCTATTCATTACAAACATACAAACATACAAAAATAGGTACAAATCTTTCCTCTTTATAATATTAGTGTAGATAAATTATTTATAAGCCATTAGCAGTTTCACCATTACACGGTTCTACCCGTTCGCCATAACAAACAAACAGACAAATAAACAAACTTATAACAAATGAAATAGAAGCACTTAATTTTTTTGTCTACAGCTGATCAAGCCTTTGGTTAATGTAAATTAAGCATCAATTTCGTCGGTCCTCGGTTTTGCAATATGCCCTGATTTCATTGTTTAATACATTATGTAAAAAACTGGGTTCGTGTGCTAAACCCCTAATGGACTTAACACACGAGGAAATAAATTGACCTATTTGGAAAATTTTACCGCGTTAAAGGTCATAACGAAAATTTAACGATTGCAATCATATTTAAAAGTAAAATATGTTCGCTGTCAATATAATTATTGAGCTGTCAATGTCTGAGTTACTAAAATTAGTGGGTCGTAATGGAACATTAGTAAAAAACGCTACGGAACTTAAAAGTTAATAACGGATACGATAAACGGTCTAATGTCGATAATAGATTAGTTTCAATCAATTTTATGACTAGGAAGCGGTAACAATGAACTCTTTTAGTCACGCTTAATGGATACTCCACTCCTATTTATTACTCATTTCTACAATAGGTACATACATACCTTACATTTTTAAGTCAATGTATGTGTGTATTTTTATAACAAACTTAATTTGTATGCTACATTAATCTTATAATAAATCAAGCTTGATATAGCCCGGATGTGAAAAATGATATTTTGCTATTTTCGGTGATAACGTTTGTACGCTCTACTTACTCGTATTCCCTTTATTAGACGATCGTTACAAAAATACAATTACAAGTGTCCAAAAGTGTACAAATTATGTATATTGCACTGTAATCTGTTTTGAAAAGAAAAGAAAAAAATAAACTGCTGAGTTTCTTGCGGCGTTTCTTCTCAGTAGAATCTTTCATTTTCCGAAGCGCTAGTAGATTCAGACATGTAAAAGAGCCTATATGGCCTACTTGCAAAATAAATTTTTCATTTTCATTTTCAACCGATGGCAGTTGGGACGGAGAGGCTCTAGAACGAAGATCGCGTACCGGAAGATGAAGTGTTAGTAGGCCTCCCACTAGGCGAAGCAACAATTGGTTTGTTGCGTGACATGTACTGTTTAAAATATTGCATTTCGCATGAATTTTATTTCATATTCTTTTGTTTCATTTTTAATACTTAGTTTTAAACGGATATCATGAAAAAACAAGCTTTAGCGATATTATAGTTGCTTGTGTGTCTACTGTATGTTGTCCATGTTTCCGAGATTCGCAAAATCTCGCTGTGAATGTTTGATTAAGTTTATTTTGCTGAGGATTTCACTTAAGCATATGCAACTGAACGCTGATACATTGTGTTAAAAACATTGTTTGTTATCTTGGTCTAAGCTTTACTTTGTTTGGGACTAATTCCCTAGGCGTGTGAATTACCCCAAGATATATTTACCATTTGTTTATAATGAATTTTTTGTTGATTTAAAACAAAAGGATGGCAAGAGAAGTGTCAAAATCGGCTTCCATATTTGTTTAAATACTGAGTAGGACACTCAAATACATGTGAAGCTAAATTTAAAAAACTTGTATAAAGAAGGAACCCTAAAAAATAACATGCATAGATACCTACCTACTTACGTACCTATCTATAATGTTTATTCAGATTTAAATAGCTCGAATACAAAGCATAGTGACGGTTACTTTTGCAGAAAATAATTAGAATTACGTACGTGTACGACATAATTGATATATCAAATATGCATTTCCTTATTACATTGAGTGCCAGATTTTACACAACCGACACGAGGAACTATTAAATGTAATGGAACAAAATTAGGTAGGTAATTAAAAACATCTGTTAAACATTCGCGTACAATACTTGCTGGGCTCCTTTTCAAATTAAGTAATAGTAAAAATTGCTTAAAACATTCCGGGTGTCATTAAACTATCTGTGTATGTTCTTGCAACCTTGGTAATGTACTATTACCAAGGTTGTCTGGAAGAGATTGCTGCTTAGCGATAAGACCGCCTGTTGAATCCCATGTAGATTTTCTGTGTTTTTTTTACTTTTGTTGTATTAAATATTTGAATACCTGTACTGTAGCACTTTGTATTATATCGACACGTATTCGTCTTGAAATATCATAATAAATAGTATTTGGCAGTAAGTGTTTGTTCGTAACTCTGTAGGTGCATCACGGATAAAACGATTTTAAAATGCTTAACTTTATTATTTAGTTACAGTTAGTGCAATTTTCAAAAGTGAATTCTCAGAAGGACTGGTTTTTAACTTTGTGTTTAATTTTAGCAGTATACGTTTAAACTGTAGGTTAAGCAACATTATAACTGACTTTTTTTAATAGTGTTAGATAGTTCAGTAGTTTATATTATAAATGGATATCTTTATTTGATTTCAGTCAATCGTAAAAAATCTACTAAATCAAATTAACATCATCCATAAAACATTGTATAAAAGTATATAATGAATTCAGGAAAACCTTCGCAATAAAGGGGTGGAAATGTTTACGAGTTACTATGAACTTTCGCACAATTAAATTTTATCTTTTAACTGGGGAATAACTTTTTAATGGGCATTGATCCCAAGTTAGTGTTTTTTTACATCGACCTAGTTTTCCTGCCCTGATTATTTTAAATCTTTATAAAAAAAACTATTACTTAAGTGTACCTAGGGTGGATTTAATCTATATATATATAAATGAATCCCTATTTCCCTTGGTCACGACATCACGCCTGAACGGCTGGACCGATTTCGGTAATTCTTTTTTTGTTCTGTTCGTTATTATCAGGAGAAGGTTCTTATGAAAGAAAAAATCAAAAATCTGCTCATTTATGGCGTCTAAGGCGGAACAAAGTTCGCCGGGTCAGCTAGTTATTATATAAACATCCAGGTTTAATCTCAAACGCATTAAAGATCATAATTCCTAAATAACATAAAAATAACGCAAGTACTAAATTATTGTGTGCTTAGTAAGTTAAACACAAAATATCTTTCTACATGCAATGAATTGCTCAAATCAAAGACGTTTATTTGTAAGAATACAGTCAAATATAAGATAATGGGCCAGTCAGTGCCAATGACCCAAAAGTTGACGAGACGATACGGAACATACGAGTAAAAACCATAGGCAATGATGTCAACTACTAATAGAAACAATGTTCTACACGTGTCAAGCACTGGTAGAGTTACCAGTCCTTGACCGGTCTTATAATAAATTTTGCATTTGTATTCAGTGGCTCATCTACTCTGCACAAGACGCTCGGACTAGCAGATGCTAGGTACCCTTTGAAAGTAATCTTGATAACGGCCTGTTTTCTATTGAAAATTAAACCGAATTTATAAGTATAAAAGTTGCATTATTTATACGTTTTCCTGTTGACGTAGGTGGTATTGTGCGCTTGTCACCAATGCATCAGCAATCAATCAGGAAATCTAATTGTGTCACTGCCTGCCCACGCTGCTAATACTCGTGAGTGTGCTAGTGTCAAATTGAAAAATTGCAATCACATATTTCAATTTCATGACTTGTTTGAAATCTGTCAAATCTTACTAGTAGGCCCGGTAGTGGTGTAGCGGTAGGTAAAATAGTCATGCTTACCTTCGGTCAGAAAGAAATTGAATTTATTGTAATACTGCCATTAAACCAAAAACATTTTTATTTTTATGACCTTAAATTTATTAATTTTCAATACATATTATAGTATTTCTCATTATCTTCAACATTTTGATGCTTTAATGTTATCTGATTTGGGCGTGTAATTGTGTAATTGATACCACGTAAAAGATTTTGGAATTATCCAATCGTTCTCTCTTTCCAAAAAATGGAAAATTGGTATATTTAGCCGAATTTATTCCAACATGTATAAAACTTAACTTCTGGCATACGAATAAATTGATAAAGCGTGGATAAGAACCAGCCAGAAAGTTGTAATAAATCAATGTATTCAATGTTTTTGTATGTTTATTTTAATGTCTAAATCTCACGATAGGTTTATATTAATAATAGATCAATGATTTGCACGTTCTTGAGCAAAATGAAATGAGGTATCCTCATGTTATTGACCATAGAGTTTGCTCAATTCTCGACTTATACATGTAATATGGCCATACAATGAGAAAATAAAGTCAGAGATACCTTATCCAAGAGCAGCGATTTAAGTGGATATAATGGTTTTTAGGTTTGTTTCATTGGTTTGTTCAGAATTATTATTTGGCTGTTCACAAATTTATGTTAGTGAATAAACGCTTAATTTATACTGGAATTCACATAATGACGTAATTCAAATATGGAGAGGAAAATGAGCACAATTTAAAACAATCACGTAATTGTTCACTAGCTCTCGCTTTCCGAGGCATTTGTGTGTGAGCATCTGTCATGTAAGCCTCCACCCGATTCCCTCATGACTACTAGCCTTGGTTGATTAACGTGTTGTATCAATCATGCCCTTTTGAGTTATTATGAGGATGTTTAAGTGATTTACCTGAATATCTGACATCATTTTTCTCATACTTTACCTTGTATGCTTCCTAAGCGAATGAGTTGAAATTCCTATATGAGTAAAAATCAAGATAGAAATAAAGGCAAACCTCATATTCTAACGTGCCGTCCTTGCTCATATTAATAATCTCATTCTGGCCATTTTTATATCACTAACTTTTCCCCATGTCTTCGTCCGCGAAGATTAAATACTAACTCCCCCCCTTTTAATCCCCTTGGTGGTAGGATTTCAATACTATTTTGAAGTGCGACTTTACACCTCTAAAGAATAAATATTATCCTAAATGTGAACAACTAATTGTGATTTTCCTTAGTCTTATGCATATACCTACTTGGATACAACATATTAATGTGACAAATTCAGAAAATCTATCTGGGGCTGGCATTGACATGTCTGTTCCCATTTTCAATTAACTTCGTATAACATAAAGGAGTCAAGGTTAGTTTAACATACCTGTCATTTACATCTAGGAATACTTAGAAAATGGCATTCTACGGCTAAATTACCTCGAAGATTGCCTTGTCTCGAATACCTCTTCCACACCTTCTTTGGTAAGAATACCAAAGAAAAAGTTGAAGTGGTTGGAAGCTAGCCATCGTATTCTATTTACAAGGAAAAACCGTATTATAGCATCTTGTTAATTCGGTCTTGAGAATCGCTTTCAGTATTTTTGCGGTAGATGTAATAAAAATTGAGTACCTAGTTAGTAACGAATATGGTTATGTAGTAGTCGTGGAGGCCTAATGGTTTGACCTACCATCTCAACAGAGGGTCTTAAAAGCAAACTTGGGCTCTTACCTCTGAGTATTTTGGAATTTTTGATAAAGCAAACCATATGAAAAAAGCTGGACATACTAACAGAGCATTTTATGAGGCTCATAAGGACAAGTGGTTGAGACAAAATAGCTGTACCTACTGTTTTGATCACTCTATCGATATTTCTTCACCGTTTCTTTGCATAGTACTTTAATAATTTATTTAATTATTTTTTTAAATTCAAATTACTAGCTCATAAAACATTACTTACCAACCCAATATGGATTCATAATCTAAATTAAATGTATTGAATTGAATTGAGTTGAATATAATAAGACAAAGTCGCTTTCCGTCTCCGTCTGTCCTCTTGTCTTCGATCGCTTCTTTCTTCTAAACCACTCAACAGATCCTGAATCGCTTTTCACTGTAATTTATAAATTTATTTTGCGAAATGTTTTTAAACACATTGCATCTTTTTCCATGCGAAGCAGGCGCAGGTCACTAGTAGATAATAAAAGGAATGTTCCAAAAGGCTACGCCCGTTCGTCCAGCTATCACACCGTTGGTTCTCTTGCAACACACGTCCGTGCACTGCAAAGCGAAAGAAACCGGGATTGGCTCTTGCCCTTGACAGCCTCTTAATGTTGTGTGTGAAGTTCCCAATCTGCAATGAAATTTAGACCAAACTCTCTTAATGTGAGATAAAGCCATTGCGCAGCAGATACACAAGTCAGCAGATGTAAATAATAGTTCAATTTCTTTGTTAACTTTTTTGTTCAAGCAGCCGAGGCAGTATATTTTATTAGCATGTATGTATGTAAATCCTTTTTGTACAAAAGAACATAAATGACCAGAAGAAGTACAGTGGTGTACAAAGAATATAATAATAGTATACTGAATGAGAAAAGAATAGTAGTAGTCTGTATAAGAATTGTATTATACTGGATTCAAAATATACTGGGTTTTAGACATTGCTGTTTTAAACAATTTATTTTACAATGATATTACTTAATGCCTGCAGTAGTTTTAGGTCAAAATCAAGGGTGAAGAGGGGACTACATAGACTAAATTGCGTGAACACGTCTTATTGAAATTAATTAATTACTATAGCACTTTATTACGCTATTAACAATTTCGCGTGCAATAAAATATGAGTTATTTGTTCTGTGCAATCACATAAATAACTGCTCTCCTTGACTCTCCTTTAAACCTGATCAGTTCTGGTCACGTTGTTATGACACGATATTCGATCTATAGTAGCTCTTATTCCGGTCAGGAAAGGTCTTGCAAAAAGTTCATCCAATAGTTAATGCCTACGGCACCTACAATGCCTAGCGACTGAGCCAAATTTGTAGATAATTACCGCGCCAAATCATTCATCATGTAGGGTATTTAAATTTGTTGTAAGTTTTAGTTAATTACAGTGTTCAGCACTGAGGTAATAAATATTTGGTGCTTTGTCTGGTTACTGGACAGTCCATTACAATGCACATCAATCAAGTTATTGTCTGTATGGACGCTTTGTCTGCCGCTGAATAGAAGTCACGGCGTATTACGTACAAGAGTGTATTGAAGATTCCGTACTAATGCTTGGTATATTATACAAAACAATTTATGAAGATTATGTGTCAGTATTACCTATATATTAATTTTGAGCCGCATATTTTTTTAAATCCTTTAACTGTTTATTTGGGTCTTGGTACTTACTAAATAACTTTATACAAACCAAGGGCATCCAACACATTTTGCCCATGGCAACATTCAATCAGCGTCACTCTGCTGCAATACAGCTTAAGGCTGGAATCCACTCCCCTAGCAGGGATGTATCGTATGAAATGTTTGGCCGGAGTGCAGGAGACGTCGAGAGGCTGAGTTACTATTATATTGGACTGGCTTAACATCTGAGCGGCCATGAAATTAGGGAAGAGGTAGCGAGAGCGAGTTTGATTGAATAATCTCTATTACTTCGATGTTTAACAATAGCACTGTACTAGTATAGCTGCAAATTTTAAAGTTATATACGCAGGGTTACGTACATAATATAAACCGTCCATTATAGTTATATTTTATTCAACACTACCCCATACAGTGTGTCTGTTGCTCTATAGTTGGAAGAACATTTTGGTTCATATTACCCATAACAAAAATTGTTACAAGGGTTACATGATCAATTAAGTATTAATTTTCAGCTAAAAGCTTAGTTTTCTCAATTTCATTTTTGTGTATAATACCGAGTAAGGACCAAGAAGTTGATAAGCATACTAACTTAATGGAGAAATGGAGAGGGAAACTGGTAACGCGGATTAATGTTGCTACGTCAAAGCAGAATAAGAATGTCACTATCAATAGATAATAGATTCAGGCGTTACTTTGCGGAGTTGGTTTACCTAGCTACTCCGCGAAACTAGTGATGTGCGCGTACAAAACAGTTGCGTCAGTGAAATATTAAAAACATGCGAAACCCCACCCTCCTCCGCTTCCACATGAAGCAGCTGTTATGCACGTGCAGAGCACTGGTTTCTCGGAGTCGCAAGGTAATTTGTGCCAGTTTAGTGACTCAGTGAGTGTAACAGTCGGAAGATATGAACTTAATTGATAGATATCGCAATTCGCCTTTACATAATCTTCGGACTTGAGTTCTCCGCTCTTCTCGACACAATGTACGAAGATTATAACGCAGAGAACTATGCGATAACTCAGCGCCAAGAACATGGCCACCTTCTGTTAAGTGATTAGCTGAAACTAGTGGCTATGTAAATTTATGTGTGCACTAGTGCTCTAAACTGAGTTTATTGCTTCGACACCTAACGTGGACTGACTATCGTGAAGGTTTATCAATGCCTTAGAATTCAATGAATTATGAAATTATGTTTTATGTGGCCACGCTTATAATGTCATGACATATAAGCAAAAATGTCGATATGATGAAGTACACAAAAAATTGTACTTGCTTAGTTTGTTTAAACGTTTATGACTATGTAGAAGTCTTGCAGTCGTTTCCAAATTAAAAAGCAAGATAAAATTGTATAAAAATACCGACATCTATCAGCATTGTTAAAGTTATGAACAATATTGTCCAAAATAATTGGTACTTATAGATAAAATGTTCTAGTTTTATCTTCGTTTTAGTTAAAAATGTGTACATGTTTAACTGCCAGAATTGTAGTCTAAATAAATAAAAAAATAAACATACGCTCACACAATAAGTTATTTTGTGATGTTGTATTATGTTTAATTTTTTTTATTTATGTTAAAAGTGATCTACCTGTCTACGCTTTAAATAGCTCTATTTCTTAAACTGTAGCTGATAACCAGTTGAAACTATCACAATACAATATATTATAAATAAATATCTTGGGACAGTTAACACCAATTGACTTAGTCCCAAAGTAAGCAACTAAAGCTGCTTGTGTTATGGGTACTAGACAACGGATATACCTACTTATATAGATAAATATATACTTAAATACATATAACATCCACGACTCGGGCACAAACATTCGTATTCATCATACAAACATTTGCCCCTCCCGGGAATCGAACCCGGTACCTCAAGCTTCATGGTCAGGGTCACTAACCACTAGGCTATCCGGCCGTCATTATGCATTATTATATGTCAAATAGTCACAGATAAGAAAAATAAAGAGGGGGGGGGGGGTCCACAAGAGAAAAACGATTTTTGTTTAATTTTTGTTTGATCATAAAAACGGTAATAGATACAAGCCTCAAACTTGGTGGTTATAGTTCAATTTCTAAATAATGAAATCAGCCAATTTTTTCTTTAGAGAAGCACATCATTTAGTGGTACAGAATCCCCAGTGCGCGAGCCAGTCTCTTTGTTGGAACTTGGCCAGTTTTTATTTAATTATGTGCACAGTATTATTAGTTTTACGTTCGCCTTAACATTTGAGAAAGGAGTGTCAAGTCCATGAATATCATTATTGTGAATACAAGGGCTGGGTCAACGCGTCTTGTTGTCACGAACTTGTCCATTACTGATTAGATTTCTAGTAAATGGATGCAAGTAATCTAGGAGTTACGAGACGTTGCCATGTAAAAAATATATAAATTGATTAAAGCTGACAGCGACTTATTGAAACTTGGCTAATATTTATCTAAACATTGTCTCCTTAAAGGGCATCTAAATACGGGGGAAGACAACTCAAAAAGTGACTTCAAAGCTTTAAAGGTTATTACAATAAAAAATATTTAAAATGGAAGAACCTTTGATAACGAGATTGGACTGTAGAAATTTCCTGGTCAAATGAGACTCTGATTACATATTCCATATTTTTTTTTCTTAAATCGTTATCGTATCTAATCTAAATCAAATACATGAAAGGCGTGCGCGTTTTTTGTTTATAGACCAGCAAGTAAGAAATACGGAAGCAGTTTTTATAGGAAATCATTAAACAAAACCCTAAATTATTCCGACCATTGTTCTAATGTTTGCTTATTATGTGCATACTTACGCTTTAATACATTACATCAAATGTCATTCACACGGGCGTGTCAATCAAATCGTATCAAGTGTTTGGTGGTATAAGCGAATTAGCTCCATTAGCATCGGGCAAAGATTCTAATCAACTTTGTCAAGACATGAATGTCTCTATTCAGAACACATTTAGAACGGCGCGTCGTGACATGTCCAGAAACTAAAATATGCTACTAATTTAATTAAACTATATAGTGTATTTGGAGCCTAGCTTTTATTGCCACTTACGATCCGACGGACGAGGTAGACATGAGTTATGCGTGAACAATCGACCATCGTGCCAATCTCTATTGGCATTTATGTTCACAAAATATAGGTAAAGATACTAACTGCAAATGTCATCAGCAGATAAGAACTTAAGGCAATGTTGGATGCCACAATAATGTTGGCTGAATTTATAATGCGTTTCCACTAGTAGGTTGCGTCGATTAACAATGATTTACTTAATTGAGTTTGATGACTTCGTAAGCGTACTCTAAGATGCTGACTTTGTAATAGGTATTTAATCCTGGCTAATATTATTTTACGCTTAAGGACTTTATTGCATTTTTGATGTATACGTATTTTTCACGACTTGATTTTTTACCAGGCTAGGTCAGAGTATCCTAAACCGACGAGCATGGATGAAGAATGTTATGAAAGTAAGTGAAGCAAAGGTTGTACGTCAGCAAAGGTTGTACAAATGGAAATCGGTGGTCTCTGCCCACCCTCTAGGAAACAGGCGTGACTCTACATATGTTTGTGACTGATTCACCTAATTTAGAAGGTAGATGATGCATGTGAGCTCATATATTTATTTAGTCGCGTGCGAGCGATATCCATCGGCGATAGCAGTTCGGTACAAATCACGATGGAAGGCCACTCCAAGTGCCTGGTGGTATAAATAGTTTGCAGGAATATAACGAAAGGTAGGGCTTGTGGTATTATTATGTATATTATATTGATGTATGTGTCCTCGAGTGGCATCCGTGTACCGAAAGATAGATCGTGGACAGAGCTGCCATAAGGTTGACCAACGATCCGGTGATGGCTGCGGAAACTGGCTAATTGCAAGCAGCACAAGACTGGTCGTCTTAGCGATTTTCGGGGAGGTTTATATCTAGTAGGGGATGTATTTCAACTCACATGATGATGATGGTATAGGTAACGAAACGAGAGTTAAAGTCATGCATTCTGCTGCATGACATGTCAGTACCAAAGGTTTCGTCTGAATTTTAAATTTTTTGTTTTGTCTTGTATGGCGCTTTGTAGTCGTGTGTGTAACCGTTACTTCAACTCTAGTTGCGTTGCCTATAAATTGCGTTACTTCTAGTGCTATAACATTAATTCTTCAAGCTTCATAAAAAATGGATAAGTATATATACAATGTATAATTAACAAAATACTATCTTAGTTTTCAAATGATGAAAACACTCTTCATAATAATTAGGTTGGTCAGTGGCAATTACAGCCAGAAGGAGAATAAGAAAAATACGATACTGAAGGATGAATGCTGTAGACTTGAATACAAGCTCGAGATCAGGTAAATTCAACAGCACTTGGAACTTTTTCGCCGATGTTTCGTTGTGGTTGCAGCTCATTTTATAATTAAAATAATTATACAATAAAATTATTAATTAGGTGGACATGAATATAACTTAAACGTAGATAAACTTTGGTAGCTATTTTAGAATGACGATCACTAAGTTATCTTCTCTACTATTACTTAAGTACTACTATACATAAATTAATTTGACTGAGACAGTTTATCTTTCTCAGTATATTGTTAAATCCCGTCGTTTCAAGACTTTGCAGGCTGTGAAGTTCCAGTGAACTTCACAGCCTGCAAAGTCTTGAAACGACGGGATTTAACAATATACTCAGTATGTTTAGATAGGTAATATCTACGAGTTAGAAATGTTAGGTTTATCACCAACTCATAAACTTTGATTTGAAAGCAATGGAAGACACACGCGTTAAATTAGCACCCTTCACAGTCTGTATTGGGTTTCAAAGCCGACTGATACCAATTAGTTTTCGGAACTTACGAGTGAAATATGATTGAAACTGTGAGGTATATAGCCTGAATAACTTATTTATTATAATAGCCTCGAGAACTATATTGACTATCTACATTGTGGTATTTCTCTCAGCTCTAGTTGTTGGAACAGTATTTAGTTTATTCGGTGAAACCTTAGAAGTTTTGGAAGTTGGCTATTTATTTCGTGTTTCCATTTAAGATCCAAGATGTTCTTTAGGCACTCTACAATGTTAATTATATTTTTGCCTAGCTGAATACTAGCTATTTGGTAGAAGTAAACAATTGAATTGTTACTTTTGTTGTTTGATGTTTCTTTCTACCTATTGTTTTTTAAACTCAATGTTTAAAGCAAGATGGAATTAAATTATTGGTAACAAACGTTATTCATTTTTAACAATAACTTTTCTACAAAATAATTTACATAGATACGTTGGTAAAATGTTCCTTATACATATTTTTACACACACCTTTTCTCTTCTTAATAAGTGCTGCACACAACGCGTTATCAAAGTTTCTTAACTCAAATGCATAATGGAAAATTTTGGACCTCTGAGGTTTTGTGTAATTTGTATGGACATTTTTTTATTTCATGTAAGTCTGATAACGGCGATATGGTAATAATGAAAGCTTTATTTCATTTCATTTCATTTACCCTTGCATTGTTATCATTACATCATTTTGAAAACAAGAGGTCAACAATGTACTTTCTAGACTTAATAAGACTCGGATAAGAAATCCCTCTATTATTTGGTATCTCCACATATTAATTAAAAGTAACGACGCAGACAATGTTTAGTATGTATGCACATAGACATGTAAATGTAAGTGGACCTAAATGTCTATGTCGGTTAGAACAGATGTGGACTGGCTTCATCTGATGTTACATACAACTTAGTGGGCTCGAATGATTTATTTGCGGTTCTTACTGTATTCCAACACTGAATTATGAACGACAGCCGGGTCACATACGTCATGCAAACGATGTATGCGTGTTTAATGTGGGACGGGCTTATATGTGATGTCTGTTTAAGGTAATTAACATAATTTGACATGGATTTTTTACGGTAAAGGAGACAAACGAGCATTGAGGTCACTTAATGGGAAGTTATCACCGCTGGTTGTAGGAACCAATGACTTGAACAGAATCGTTGATATCTTGCCGGCCTTTTTTGCGAGGAGGATATATTCAACAAGATACCTGACGCCATGAGGGGGCCGTCGGGATATGTGTGATTTTGACCCACTAAAAACCATTCAGTGGCCGGTGGTCAATTGAACTCTAGGCCGGCCTGCTGGCTTTAAGCAAACCCTACACTGAAGTATTTTTCTCGCGATTCATAAACGTGATATTTGTTGATGGCGTGGTGAATGGTGTGTCTTCTTATGTTGTCAATACATTGTCAATAAATATCACGTTCCTGAATCGCGAGAAATATATTGTTGATAAATATTGAAGTGTAGGGTGAGCCTTAGGGTAAGTGGCCATTGATATCTCTAACTCACCGTATGAAACGCAGTAGCAAGCGACAATTTCACACTGGTGTTTTATGAGAGTTTGGTAAGCTACCCCGGGGCGGGCCAGCTCAATCATACTCTTATCTACAACTGGCTAGATTGTGGTTCTACCACTGTGTTTTTATTCGTGGTTTATAACATTTTGATTTCAAAAAGATAAAAATGTATGGTAAACAATTGTTCATACCCTCTCCTAAAGTGACTCTATTTGCATGAAAATTTTCGTAAGTATGAAGCCTAAATGACAATGCATTAATAAAGTTCAGTTAGAAATAAACCATTCCATTTTTAAGGAACCATATTATATTATCTTCTTAATTTTTAATAACGCTGTACAAAAATCAGACACAGATTTACCAAAAACCATTGTAATCTTAGAGGCTTGTTTGCTCTACCACACTGTAATAAAAAAACACAATCTTGCCTATTATCATACTGTATTAAGTAATACATAATGTATAATGCATTCCCCAAATTT